>CAMQGK010000008.1:12347500-14747500 GCA_947000775.1 Pterois miles
TTTTCATAGCAATAAAAGACATCTTAACAAAAAACAGTATGCAAACGGTAATAATGTATCTTGAAGTATATGTGATTTATTAATTTAATTTTCTTTTTTACTGCAGTATCAAACAGGTATCGAAAATCATGGAATTTCACCGGCACTGGTATCAACTACTAAATTTCTGGTGTCGTCACATCCCTTATACCGAAAGATGTTTCTAATATTTTGTCCACCCAATTTATACGATTGGGGCTAAACAAAATATTAGAAACAAAGCTTAGTATAATGCAATATGATCCAACAGCAGCACAAATTAGACTCCAAAAATAAGCATAAAGTTGAACTAACACCTCTCTAAAAGCAGATACTGAACATAATAATCTTTATGAAGGCAGGATTTATTATATCCAATACACCATTTGATACATACTCAAGTGGATATATTGTACAAATAACAGTAACAACAATAACAGACCTCCTAAGATGTTACTAAAGATGTTTTGTACTGTTGGATGGACAAAACAAGTCATCACCGTGCCCGTCCACCACGTATCATAAGAGTTATTACTAAAGATAACAGAAAATAATAATTTCAGGGATCATGTTGAAGACAGTTTATGTGCTAAAGAAAGACTAATAATATCAGCCAATATAGCTTTATCAGATAAATTAATTCTCAAATGTTGATACTGGAAGCAGCCTTAAAAATCCTGTATCAATCAGATTGTTGTTTTTTTAAGATTATTTTTCTTTTGTTGTTGCCTTTATGAGACTGACTGGACAGACTGGAAAGGGGGCTGAGAGAGGGGACGACATGCTGCAAAAGGCTGTGGGTCGGACACAAACCCGAGCTACTGCTGCTAAGGTACATGGGCACCCACTCTACCAGGTGAGCTACCGGGGCACCCCAGGCCGTAAACTTAAACATCATGTATGACACACTTGGACATATAGCTAAAGGGACCTCAAAAAAAAAAAAAAGTCATATACACAGTGGTAGCTACTGTACTGTAGAAATCCCCCTCATGCATTTCTCCTGCATCTATAATGCATTAGTACTTCAGACAATTCTTCCTCTAGTGCTGTATAGTAGAGGCAGATATGTATATTGAAATATAAAACTGAAGCAGCCTCCTATCAGGCCATTCCCTGTGACTTGTGACAGCTGAAAAGAGAGGAAAGCCTGTTTTTACCAGCCAATTGCTCGTGGGGATGGTACAAAAGTGCAGCATTAGTTCAGAAATCATGCTGCAGATAGCATCCAGGCCTCGGAGACTGTGCACCCTAATGGCATGGATACCTGGGCAAAAACAAGTAAAACACCTGGATAAAAGACAAAAATTGGGGGAAAGATAGACAGATAAATATGGAAAAATAATGTGTCGTCCCAGCCCAGACAACAAACACACGGGCTTATGAAACAAAGGGCAAACAGAGTGACAGGGAGAGGGATTCAAAGGAACACACATCCAGAGACTTAGAGTATGTTCTGAGACAGATGCATGCAAACACACACAAACGTGTGCACACATGCCGCACAAAGTAATAAGCGGTGTGACAAAGACACTAAGACACAGAGACAGGGAGAGAGATGATTATGATGTTAGCAGACACACGTACAGTATACACACACCTCTAGTGTTAGCTTGACTTATGAAATCCTAACTGTGGCTCAACACCGCAATATTGTCTGAAAATGTCAAGGCTTCGATGGAAGCCCCACTGGGACAAAATGTACTGTCAACACACACAGGGCTCAATCTGTTCTCGCAAAGACATATGGCTCTCATTTATCACATTCTACGCGGAGACAAATTGTTTTCCCAAAACCTCGATGTGCGACACAGCAAGAATGGCAAAGATGAGGTAAAGACGAAATGTCACAACAAGGGAAAGGAGACCCGTCAGACCTACAGGCCTGATATATCAAACTATGTACCGAGCAGAGGAGGCTGGTCCCTAGAGGCAGAGGTCAGTAAAATCTCTTACATTAATTTAATGTACTTCTTTTTTTTTCATGCTAATCTATTATTGGTCAAAACACGTACAATGATGCTCTAAGGGGCTCCTCGAGTCCTTGGCAGCAGCCCGGGTTTGATTCTAACCTGCAGCCCTTTACTGCATCACCTACCTCTCTCTCTCCCCTTTCCTGTCATTCTCCAGCTGTTCTATTAAAAAGGCATTAATCTATTAAAAGGCATTGCTCCAACGTCCTCCCTCACCAACCAACAACCAGGACACAATATTGACAAGGCGTTGGTGAAATGATGACTTACAAACTCTACCACGGAGTGTGACGAACTGGCAGGTTAGTGATATGTTCATACATCAGTTGATTGAAATATTTAATCAAGATTAATCACACATTTTCTGTTCAAAATGTACCTTAAAGGGAGATTTGTCATGTATTTAATACACTTATCAACATGGGAATGGGTAAATATGCTGCTTTATAAGATAAGATATTCCTTTATTAGTCCCACAGTGGGGAAATTTACAATGCAAATGTATGTATATATTTATTATTGAAAATCAATCAACAACACAAAACAATGACAAATATTGTCCAGAAACACTCACAGGTACTGCATTTAGCATAAAACATCATAACATGGTAAACTGAAACCCAACAGTGTGCTGACTTGACTATGACTTGCCCCAAACTGCATGTGACTATCATAAAGTGGGCATGTCTGTAAAGAGTGGGTACCCGAAAGTGGCCATGACAGTTATTCCTTGCCAAAATTTAGCATATGTCATCACCTGCTTTAAATAAGCAAATATGACATGGTTGGTACCGATGGATTCTTTAGGTTTTCAGATGATACCACTAAAACTGAGTCCGCTACAAGCAAACAATCTCAAGCTGCGTTAATGCGTGAAAGAAATTAGTGGTGTTAAAATGAAACAAAATTTTAAACACATCACTAAAAAATGACATATTTACATAAATTTCTGAAGGCTTAAGGCACGGTCACACATTCACGACTGACAGGGTTCTAGTGACACATTATTCAGACATAAGGTTCATTCTCATTCACTGCTTAATTTCTCATTTAATGTAAGAAAACTACAGAGAAGTAGACCAAAAGTCACCAGCTGCCACTGGTGCTTAAGATGTGCTGCACCTTTATATCCTTCTCAAAAGCGTACTAGACTAGATTTTTATGTATGAGCATAGAGGGTTTTTTTCCCCTTTGGCTGAAACCATCTTGGAAGTTTTTATGTGTTTTATTTTGGTAGAAACTGCCTAATTACAGGTGACCCAACGTTCAAAGACAATCAAAAACAACACAGACTAAAAATCGTGTTTATTAGAGGTTATGGTAACTTCTTATTAAGTTGTATATTTAGCCCTACAGGGACATAAAACAAATCTGATTCTAGTCCCTTAAACTTCATCTTAGCATAATAGGTTTGTGCTCTTATAATCAACCTCCTCTGCTGTACAAACCAGTTAAAAACACATACAAAAATAGAATCTGAGCATCAGCCCAGACTGCAATCTGCCTTTGGTTATTTTTTTTTTCTGTTATGCTTTCCAAGCATCAGTGACTTGGCTTTAAGACGTTATAATCTGTCTCCATATACCCATAAACCCTTGCGTTCCGGAGCAATTTCCTGTTCAGATTATGTTCTAACTCCTTCCACAACATGCTGCAGTTGTCTGGGAGGAGGACAGAGCAAGCTGCATTTTTGAAGGTATCACTGTAAATGCAAATACGTCGTTCTCACCTGGACGGACGAATGAAGCATTTAAAGAGTTCAAATAAACTGCTGCTTGATGTGAACGCATCCTAAATCATCCCAGTGATTCACCCAGTTTGAAAACGTGGGGTTTAGGCTTACTCAACAACAGGAAACCTTTAATCTTTCAGTTTATTGCATACAGAAGACATGCGGGGTGTGAATGAGCATATGCAGCACATTAACTCTGACAGCAGTGATAGCTTTACCTGAAACACCAGAGGGATGCAGACACACGGTGCATGTTGCGAGCAAAACACGTTCACATGCGTCATATGTGCAGCAACACACATCTTGATCCCATACTTTGATTACAGTTGCCCATATTTCTCTACTGTGCTTCACACTAATTAGACAGAAGTGGTCTGTCGCGAGATAAACGATCCCATGTGGCACCCTCATTTTGACTTTTATCACACCCACACCCACACATAATCAAAATAGAGCAGCCGGGAGTGTGCATCTACACAATGGTGAACACGTGCGTCCTGGACAGACTGACGGACAGACTGACGCACATGCACGTGCTCAAATATGCATAAGCGCGCTGGATGTTAATTAGGACGTGCTGGTTTTGATGTTTATAAAAAGAAATAAAAAAATTCCATCAGCAAACCTCAGTTTCCTGTTGAGGAGGGCTGTTGGATTTTAAAACGCCTTTACAGGCTCTCAGGCAGGGAGGTGCGACAGGCTGGGTGCATGACGCCAAGCTCGTAATGCTCACCGCGGCGCTGCCACTGTCGCCGCCAGCCTCTAACCTGTAGCTTCTACCCCAACACACACCACGCCAATGCTGGCCGCAGGACCGCACCCTACCCGGGGCCTCTGTTTATAGATGGGAGGTGAGCTGTGCGTGTGTGTGTGTGTGTGTGGGAAAACACTTTCCTTCCCCTGGGACACAGTCTTACATTGTGGTCCCACCTTGTGAAAGCCTGCGGTGAGGCAAGCGGGTCACTGGAGACCTAGAAATGGCCCTGGCACTTTTTTATTTGCCCTCAAATTGATCCAAGATGGCAGCGCAGATTCCTGACTAACAATGCAGATGTGGGCCACTGTTGTTCATTGGGAAAGGCTGTATTAGTTTAGCCCCAGGTTAAGGCGTGGGGGGGATGATGAGGGATATTAACTTTGGGCTCCTTTTCAGTGGGGTCTTAACCTCCCTCCACCTCCAACTCCCTTCCCTGTGTTCTATTCTTTCCTTTCTCCTGACCTCTCCCTTCGCCTGTTTCTCTCCACTTGACCCCTGCCACCCGGCCAACGGTAGGGTCCTCTGTGTCAAACACCGTCTGTGAAAACAGCGCTCAGATAAGGTGAGGAGAGAGCAGGGCCAAACAGGAGACGGCATTCACATGTAGCAAACTGCAGCAGGGCTCCTCTAATGTGGACGACAACACAATAAGATAAGCCTAGTGAAGTATCAACGCCGTGGCAAAACTGATTCAATGTTGGGAAAACACTGCAACGAGATAGGGCGAACAAAGTACCACACATTACGATTGTGTTTATTTCCAAGTCGCAGATAACAAGATGCTGCTGGCTGCAAGATAAGCTGGTGCAAGTAGTGGGGCAAACATATAGCTCCGAGCATGTATGCATAAACACAGACTACAGTAGAGTGCTGCAGGAGGCGCTCAGGGCCAGTCACATGACATTACACAGACTAATCAACATTTTCTATTTCAGCTTACTGTTTTGCTTAAAGCTGAATTTTGCCACACTAGGATGTGGTAATGTGTCTATTATTCAGCTTAGGCGTCTCTCTAATATCACAAATTACAACCATGAAAGTACACTATGTAGTGGTGACAAATCAATCCCAAACAGAATAGGAGTACTTTGCCATGTTACTTTGGCTAGTGCAAAAAAAAAAAAAATAGCGATTATTACTTGTTATGTTACTCACAAGTACACATAAAAATGGCTGCTGCTCTGGCTATCCTGCCAAAGAACGTGTAGTATATTGATAAGAAGTGAAAGTCAACTGGTGTTTCGGTTTCAACATCAGCAGCCATCAGTGGAGCTACGCTTCCTCCATTTTGGACTGATAGCAACTACCGGACGGCAGTAAGGGCTGTATAAAAGTAAAACTAAATTATTTCCATTCTATTGCTGTATGTGATGGCTGGTCTATGGCTTGTGCTGAACAATAAAACATCATAAATATTTATACTATTCAAACTATTTATCAATTAAACTTTTTGCCCAGCCACTTCCCAGAAGAACATAAAGTAAACGATGGATATAAATGGAAGATAGAAAAATCCAGCACACAGGCCCTGTTCAGATCTGGTATTAACATGCATCCTTAGTGATCTGATCACAAGTGGACAGCTTTAAGTACGTCTGTTCACACCGCATGTGGCATTAGCGTCTCCACATGCGTCTTGAGTGGCCACTTGTGATCCGATCTCACTTCCCCGCTCTGTATGCAAAGATGTGTTGTAAACAAATAGCTAATAAAGCAGATGTTGTGATGTAATATCACATGAATGTCAGTAGTAATATACTACATATTTGTGAATTTGAGTATGCATTATTAACATCAGAATAAAAGGTTATTGCACCAGCGGTCCCCAGGGACCTCTGCATGCCGTCGGTACCGCTGCCCTTGCCTGGCAACAGCGGGTACAGAGCTCCAGAGAGCCAGGGAGGAGCGAGAACATGCGGGTGGATGGACGGACAACCGACAACTCCGACAATATGATAATAATTCACTTTGTGTGCCTAGTCTGTAGATCATGTAACCTATAGATAAGATCTATTTTAATAAAATACAGTTGTGCTGACTGAATAGAGTAGAGCACAGAGGCCCTCTCCATGCTGACAAGCGCTCGTGTCTACCTGTCTATTCACCTGAGGAGTGCAGAGACCCGCGGATCCCAGCGGGACGTCCTTAACGTGGCCCAGGACACATTCAAGTACACACTGCTAAAGGAATGTGGCCATATGTGGCCCAGACCACCTCTGAAAGCTCCAATCTCGATGCGTCCTCAATGTGTCTTGAGGGCGTTCACACTTGTACTTAGACTGTCCAGTTGTGATCCAATCACTGAGGATGCATGTTAATACCAGATTTTGAGAGCAAACTTTTTCATGTGGAGGACACCCAAAATACACTCCTGATCAAAATCTTAAGACCAGTTAAAAAACTGCAAGAATTTAGGTTTTGCACTGTTGTATCTTAAGAAGGTTCTAAGTAGAGTTTCAAAATGCAAAAAGAAGAAATGAGAGCAAGAGACTAAATGTTTTGAGCAGGCAATTTATTGAAAAGAACAATTTAACTAAAATAGGCTGTTCATCAGCTGATCAAAAGTTTAAGACCATAGCTCAAAAAAAACCCTAAAACAGAAATTAAAGTCTCAAAAACAGACTCAGTAATGAGTAGCTCCACCATTATTGTTGATCACTTCAAAAATTCGTGTTGGCATGCTTGATGCGAGTGTTTCCAAAAGGCTTGTAGGAATGTTGCTCCAAGTGGTGAAGATGGCTTCACGAAGGGCATCCACTGTCTGGAACTGATGTCCATTTTTGTAAACTTCCCTTGCCATCCATCCCCAAATGTTCTCAATTGGATTTAGATCAGGGGAACATGCAGGATGATCCAAAAGAGTGATGTTATTCTCCTGAAAAAAATCCTTTGTCAGACGGGCATTGTGAATTGCAGCATTGTCCTGCTGAAAAACCCAGTCATCACCACACAGACGAGGGCCCTCAGTCATGAGGGATGCCCGCTGCAACATCTCCACGTAGCCAGCTGCTGTTTGACGCCCCTGCACAACCTGGAGCTCCATTGTTCCATTGAAGGAAAAAGCACCCCAGATCATGATGGCGCCCCCTCCGCTGTGCCCTGTTGAAAAAATCTCAGGTGGCATCTCCTTGTCATGCCAGTAGCGTTGGAAGCCAACAGGACCATCAAGGTTAAATTTTTTCCCACAGAGAATAAAACTTTCTTCCAACTTTGAACGTCCCATGTTTGGTGCTCCCTTGCAAAGGCCAAACGGGCAATTTTGTGGCGTTGAAGGAGACGTGACCTTTGAAGACGTTTTTTGTTTTTGAAGCCGTTCCTTTGTAGATGCCGTCTGATGGTTATTGGGCTGCAGTCAGCACCAGTAATGGCCTTAATTTGGGATGAGGATCGTCCCGTGTCTTGACGGACAGCCGTTCGGATCCTCCGGCTCGGTGCCGGTGAGATTTTTTTGGGTCTACCACTTGATTTTTTTGTTCCATAAACCTCAGGATCTTTTAAGAAATGCAAAATGACTGTCTTACTGCGTCCAACCTCAGCAGCGATGGCACGCTGTGAGAGGCCTTGTCTATGCAGCTCAACAATCCTGCCACGTTCGAAGGCAGTGAGTTTTTTTGTTTTTCCCATCAAGAGGTCTTGACAGTGTGATTACTTGACAGAAAATGACATGGAATCCAAATTTTTGCACAGATTTGGGCTTTTAAAGGATGTGGTCTTAAACTTTTGATCAGCTGATGAACAGCCTATTTCAGTTAAATTGTTCTTTTCAATAAATTGCCTGCTCAAAACATTTGGTCTCTTGTTCCCATTTCTTCTTTTTGCATTTTGAAACTCTACTTAGAACCTTCTTAAGATACAACAGTGCAAAATGCAAATTCTTGCAATTATTTAACTGGTCTTAAGATTTTGATCAGGAGTGTATATGTACAACAGACCATGGATGTATAAGAGGTTGTACCTGTGCTTTTGACAATTTCCATTTGTGGGAGCACTTCAAGGACTTCCTGTCCACATCTCATTTTCATTACTGATTAATAGGTTGATTATTTTGCCAAGTAACGGATGAATAATTAAGCAATAAAATGACATGAAACTGCTTACTACAAATTCCAAGAGCCCAAGGTGATGTCTTCAAACTGATCCCAATACATTTTCTGTTAAGTGACTACTGTCTACTGTTGTTTCAGAACTAGCAGTGTAGTACAGTCATTTGAATATTAGTGTATTAGTACAGTATTGCAACAGTTTCCTATTACAGATTATCGCTCTTCATTTCTCTGCAGAATTACCAGTTGGACTCCTCTGCTGGGTTCTTAAAATTGTCATAGAAATATTCCTCCTATTGGGAAATGAAATATCACTTTTGAAATGAGCAAACAGAATGAGTCATGTGTCACTTTTTCAGATTTACAAGCCCAACACCGCTTCCTGCTATCCCATTTTTAAAAAAAAGCCCAACTCTTTCATTGCGAATAAGGAGAGACTCCAACAGGTTTCTGTCACTGGGATGAAAAACCAAAGCCGAGACACTCACTGCTCTCAAACAGAGAGCCTTTTTAAATCCTCTGACAATGAGCGAGACAGATAAGGACAGAGAGGAGAGAGAGAGAGAAAGAGAGAGAGAGAAAGGAAGACGCACACAAACATAGGGAGAGAGAGAGATAGAAAGGTGTAAAATGGAGCGGATAACGAATGAGTGCGCCGCTGAGAGGGAGCCTTAATGATGTCAATGTGATAAGTCTAAAACGAGGTGAAAATTGAAATGAGTGCTGCCACGGCGGTGGTCGGCGGGGAGAGTGAATGGTGCCGCCGCCGCTGCATTCATTCGCTTAGATTAGCTTGGGGAGAAAATAGAGAAGAGGTGAGAAAAGAGTGAGAGGGAGGAAGGAGGAGGAGAGGTCTGTGAACCCGGAAAAAATGGAAAAGCAGGTGACGAGGAGGGGATAAAGGGGAGAAACAGCTAGAGGGGGGACGGTGGTAAAAATATTAAAAAAAAACAACAGAAGAAAGAAAGAAAGAGAGGAAAAAAGGGACATGGGTGAGACAAAGGGAGAGTAGGAGCTAAGTTCAAGCCAAAGTCAATTGAACAACTAATGTGAATCGATTTGTTGCCTCTGCTTTTGCTCTTTGGGGAGAGAGTGACATTTTAAAGGCATATTTTATTATCGGGAGGAGGCGGGGCTGTTTGCTTGGCAACTGAACACACTGACAGGCTGCTGACAGCTGGACGGGATACACTGAATAGAAGAAATACTGCAAATGGCCTGTGTGTGCTCGGGGATCCATTGTGCGTCTGGTTTAGTGTGTGTGTAATGTGTCAGATAACGTACAGAGGGAACACGTATGTAGGTTTTGTGTACATTCTTGCGTAACTGCTGCATCTCTATGTGTTTACCTACATGATAAATACTTCAAATGGCCTATGTTTTGTGTTCTAGTATGTGTGTGTACAGGCATGTATTTGTGTGTGTGTGAGTGAGTGTTAAGCATGTTCTGTGAGAATAATTCATGGCAGTGAGTGTGTGAAATGTGGTGGCCGTCCACGGGCAGCCTGGAGTTCTGCCAGTGTGGAGGGCCAGCATTAATAATTAAAAACACTTTTACAGGAAGGATCTCTGCAGCGTCTGTTGTCAGCTGCTACCTTCAAGGGCACATTCAGGACAATCACACTGAGGAAAAGTTTGGAAACAGACAAAAAAGATTGCACTGTGTTATTCAGAGAGGTAGGGGAGGTATGACTGCAACACATCCAGAGAAAAAAATGTCTTTCCTCCCCAGCTATCTGGCTAACTGGATCGGGAAGCTTCTTTCTTGTGCCTTTGTAATCGATTCAAGGTGTTTCGTTTTGTTCTTTTCCCACCAAGCGTACGATCATTTGTGGTTCAGGACGATGTAAAGTCAAAGAGGCGTCTCAGGAATTCACTCAGTCGCAAGGACCTACATCCAAAAGCGGGGCGCCAAAATAAATAATTGAATCAGAGTAGTCTTAGCAGACCTCGTCTCTCAGCAGTCTTTGGGCGGCATCCAGTGAGTGTAGTAAACTACTTTTCATGTAATCCTGGGAAAAGTCGTCCAAGCAGCATGCTGTGCTGAGGAGTGGATCAAAACAAACAAAACAACATAGCTGTTCACCAGCGTGGCCACGTTCCAGCCCAACGGAGTCATCCTTAAGCCCAAATGGCTGGCCAAATATCTGCACTGGGCCAATCCACGCTTTATTGGAAACACTAACGACTAGCCAGGGAAATCAGTGTTTTCACATTACAGATTCTCAACCGCAAACATTATCGCACATAGCGGACACTTGCACGTTATTTTGTGATTACGCAGCCGATCAAATGTCTTGCTCCTGTAATTCAACGCACTTGTTTCAACTGAAACTAGATGTTAGGGCAAGACATAATGTGGACATAAATGTGGCTATTTAGTGGGATTATTTCTTGGCTCCGGTGCACACATGCTCAGACGTCTCCCCTCCTCATCCCTCTGTGTGTTCACGAGTGTATCTCAAAGTCAGGTTTACGAGCCCTCTCTTCCTGAACGGCAGTGTTTTGAGCCTGATGTCTCCATTAAGGGTGGGAATCACGGAGTAACTCAAGATACGATACTAGCACAATATGATGGTATCACGATACAGCGATACTGCAACACAATCATCAACGATGCAATATCTGTGTGACTGAAGTTTCACAGAATTTGACAACTGAGATGAAACAACATAAAACAAAGGGTCTTAGCTTAGCACCTAAAGTTTAGTGCCACACTGACTGCAACATGCCCATGTCTAAGTGTGCCACCATTCTAATGTAAAATACCCATAAACTGTCTAAAGGCCAAACAACCACAAAGCAGAAAACAGTTCTGAGCGTATAATATGTAAAGGAAGGCTTCATTCTGATCTAACTTGACTTTATGGGTCAATGACAAATAAAGCTTCTAAAAAGGTATTTTTAAAAAAAACATTTTCAATATAAATGCATATTTTTGAGGCCAGAACAATGTGTTTGAACAAGTCTCATTTATTGAATAACTTTTCTGTTTTAACTAATATTTTTAACAATGTTTTTAACTTTTTGATGACAAAAAATGTCAGGTGGTGCAACCAAATATTTATAAACACACACACAAACACACCCACACACCCACACACACACACACACACATATATATATATATATTCAAAAAAGTTAATGATAAACTCAAATGTCAGCAATTTTTATCGTTGAGAGCCCAACAACAACCTTGTGCAACCACTCTCAAGCTCCCTGAGGTCTGGAGAAATGATGTGGATATGCTGCTACTTTAATGATAAAAATGAATAAAAACTTGGGATATAATGTCATGTTTACCGTCCACGAACTACAGTTAGACTTCGGCTTATCAGATTTTAATGATGTACCATTTTAGATGGAACAGAGAAGCTTATAGTGTAAACAGACTATCCACCCATCTAAAACAACAAAAGAAAGAGGGCTGCAAGGGGGATTTCCCGTTTTCTGCAGTTCGACTTCTTTGTATTATAATTAGACGATAGCTGTTGTCTTAGCTTAGCTTCAGACAGGAACATGAGGTCATGAGCGGCACTCACATGAGTTTATGATTAGCTGATGGAGATGATCGTCAGGGTGTTATCTCTCACCTACAGCACATCAATCTCTATATTTGATACTGCTCTTGGTGTGTGCTAACTCCTTTTACTCTCAAGTGGCTGCTTGCTGCGTTAAACCTGTCAGCAGCCACTGAAAGCAGATTCACCCGACTTTACTTGGATTTCTATTTTTATGATATTCGAGACATTTAAAGACATATTTCATCAACTAGCATGCTGTCAAAAATAGCAGGGAACAACAACTTAATTTCACAGTGTCTTGTACCCCTGGAGGTTTCTGTTATTGCACTTTGCCCAGGAAAGTATTGCTTTCTGATTTGACAGTAAAAACGGCTTTGAGTGGAGCGATTACACCAAGGTGAATTGTATTTGCCATAATGATTAACTGTGATATTCTAGACTGGAATAACACTTTTCCTGACTGTGTTCTGTGTTTTTATGACACAATGAGCAAATTCAATATTTCTACTAGGACATTAGTGGGGGTGAGAATCACCAGAGGCTCCACCATACGACATTATAATGATGCTTAAGTCAAAATACGATCTTATTATGATTTTAAACATTTTGCAATATGCTAAATGTGTATTGCAACAAGATATATTGCAATATAATGCATTACAATCCGCAAATAATGCATTTTATCGAATGAGATACAGTTCATCGACCTTTAATAAGTCTAACTGCAGCAAACTGAGATGGGAAGTCAAGCAGAAAGACTGACCAACACTGTCATAAAAACAGAAATGTTGGATCAAGCAGCTGACAAACTGAACTGTTTGTATTATAGTCGACATATAGTGCAACTTAAAGTCTCCACGAAACATCTTAGAGGGTCTTTAACTGCTGTGCTGTGATGTATCTCAGTGAAACTGAATATTTCAGCGGTGTAGTTACAATAGTTCGCATTTGATCAGACTGCTAAAAAGTGGGTGTGCTTAGAGTTTAGCGTGATGCATCAGACCCTCAATACATCATCCAGAGTAGGTTTGCATGACCACCGCCCCCAAAAAAGTGTCCCTCATAGATGGTAACAGCATAATTAGAAGAAGCAGAAGCATGTCTCCAAACTTCTGCTTTATACAGACTGGTAACAGTAATGCGATGCTGAAGAGTTGCTGTGGATGAAATGAAAAAGCTGTTGTGTAGCTGGAGTTATCAAACAGTTGAAACTATTTACAGAAAGAGAAAAGGTGGTGAGTTTGATCAGATTGTGATGTAAAAATACTCTGATACCGATTTTTTGACATATATTTGGCATACAGTATATCAAGAGGAAAAACAACAATTAACAGAGACAAAAGGATTAAAACTGGGAAAATGAATTTTTCATGTCATGGCGACTTTAACTGAATACTAATGTGTGTGGACTGGACTACTGTACCACTGCAGGTATTTTGAACAATGCAACTTTTACAAATAAGAAATTATGCAGTCCCTTCAGCTCACTTCACTTCAGCAAAATGGGACTGTCAAGTAGACAGACTGTCATAAAAAACATCAATGTTGCATCATGCACCTGACAAACTGAACTGTTTTCTGATTAGAGTCTACATTGTATTTACAATATTAATAGTTTGTGTGATAAATAGGCTGTCAATGTTAACATGATAACGCATTAATGCATATTTGTTTTAACACCACTAACTTCTTTATGGCATTAATGCAACTCTTGATTTCAAGGTTGTAGCGGGCTCAGTTTAAAAGCTAGAGTGAAGATACTAGATAAGATAAGATAAGATATTCCTTTATTAGTCCCACAGTGGGGAAATTCACAAAAAATAATACTAAAATATATAAATACTAAAAATACTGGTATCATATGAAACTAGAAAACATAAGGAATCCATCACTGTCATGTTAGCTCATCAGGAAAGAGGCTACTTGGGTTCCCTGACCTCTGACCTCAAGATATTGTGAATGAAAATGGGCTCTATGGGTAACCACGAGTCTCCCCTTTACAGACATGACCACTTTATGGTAATCACATGCAGTTTGGGGCAAGTCATAGTCAAGTCAGCACACTAACAGCAGTGTCTTCCCCATCATTTTTTCTTTACTCTTATGATTTGAGCATTTATTTTATACTAAATGCAGTACCTGTGAAGGTTTCTGAACAATATTTGTCTTTGTTTTGTTGTTAATTGATATCTAATAATAAATATATGCATACATCTTTATAAAGCAAGCGTGTTTGCACACTTCCACGTTGATAAGAGTATTAAATAGGTACATTTTGAACAGCTAAAAATCTAAGGACAATCATACGATTAAGCACAATTAACATTTTAATCAATTGACAGCCCTAATTCTAAAACACTGATATTGACATTCGTGTATTATTTCCACACAAAATATCACAATACTATGCTGTATTGATTTCCCCCCCCACCTCCAGACATTCAACAGGTTCATTCTCCTGATGTCTATAAAGGTGGAGACAGAGGAGTTACCTTGTTAGCAAACAGAGCTAAAACTGTACCACTGCTTTGGTACATCATGGCTCCTCATAACAACAAAAACAGCTTTGTCAGGCCTCTTAGTTGTGTGTGTTCAGTTATAGGCACAGATGTTTGTCAAATGTGGATCTCAGGAAAAAAAACATGCCAGCATGTCAGTGCTCAGAGGGGTGTGATAGAGAGGCTGAAAATGAATCCCTCACACACTCACATCCATTACCCGCCGCACGAGCCTCCCTCCCCCCATTCTCGTGGGTGTCGGAGTGAGAAATTAAATTTTTCTGATGAGAAAGTTTTTCCTGTCCCCATTCCACTCCTCCCTCTCTCTCCTCCCATCCATTCTTTAATTTATTCGCTTATTTATGAACTATTAATTTATGCGCTGAGAGAGAAATTAACAGTTGTGCAGTCAAGTGTTGGGGCTGCTGCCACGCTCACAATAGATGATCATCACCCAGGGACTGGCATGAGTCCCCCACACACACACACACACACACACACACACACACACACACACACAGAAAACACATGACACCATACACTCGCTCAAAGGGAAAGCAAAGACAGGTGCTGCATATCAACTGGTGCTAAAATAACTGTCCATCAGTTCGGCGGAGGAAACAACAAACTTCCATTTGGTTTTAATTGTTAGAGCTGAGCCTGAGCACTCCCAGCCATTACTCTGACAGTGCGAGAACAGGAGGTGTGTAACATGTTTAATGTGAGCAAAATTAATTGAATAAACTGTTTTTCCTGCACAGATCTATTACATTTTGCTGACAATGTTTTCACTTATCGCACTTAAAAGCGGATTGCAAAAAATTGCTCTGCCAAGAGTTCCTAGGTGATTATAAACCAGGGAAACAGAGTAAAATACAGTACATCTGTTAAAGAATGTGCTAAATCATCTTTATTGCCATGAAAAATTTATATTTTTCTTTTTCTTATTTTCTGAAACTATAAAAAATACTTTTTAAATTTTGCAGAATCAATTTTAAAAGTGAGTCTGATCATTTACAACTATTTAGTCCTGCAGCAAAACTGTATCCTACAGGAATGTTGAGAAACCATTAAAGGGAGATTACAAAATGCCAGAAGGGGTGCAACATTATGGAGGGAATGCTATGAGTCCATATAGGAATATTAAAAGAATGTATTCTTATGGAGTCTTTGCTCTACAGCCATCCCTTCGGGCTCCAGTCTACACCCACATGCTTCGCTTCAAGTTCCCACGCCCACGCTATCCCAGCATGCTACGTGTTTATCTACTCAGTCATCCAGACGGTCAGTCGGAAATTCAGTGAGTCAATTAGGCGAGGCAGTCCATCAGGCAGTTGGCGTGGGCGGGAATGAAACTGACGCGCAGACAGGTCGGTCAGCCCCGTGGGGGCAGCGGAACACGACACGACCCATGCCGCCTCATTAGCAGGTTAACTGGCACGTGTGGGCGGCCGATGACTTTGTGTGTGTGGGGGGGGGGGCAGAGCAGGGCGGGCGGAGCTACGAGTGAGTGACAGCGGCGTGGGCGAAGGGCTGTGCTTCGGTGGCCGGAGGAGAGCACCCCAGGGAAGGTGACAGCGTGTGCTGAAGTGTGAGCGCTTTGTGTGAAATTGAGTGAGTAGCAATGCGGTCATCTGAGGTGGCGTCTACAAGGCTCTGCGGCGCCCGTGGGTGGACAGGCCATTTGTCGAACACCCTGTTTCCATTTAACTTGGACAAGTGGATTACCAAGGGCGCCAAAATGACCACTAGGACTAAGTGCTAACCTCCTGTGACATGCCTGGACCCGAGGTCGGCTTCAGATAGGGTGAATTTGTACTTTTCGTAGTTTTTCCCCTCAGGGTCTAATGTGGGTGGGATCTAAAATTCTCTACCACTGGACTTCTAGTGTTTTTTAGGCTTTTTGCCTTTCTTGGATAGAGATGGTGATAGTCCTGAAACGGGGAGAGAGAAGGGGCAACATGCTGTAAATGGTCACGGGTCAGATTCGATCCTGGTCCGCTGCAGTAAGGACTCAGCCTTGGTACGTGGGGTCCCTGCTCTACCAGGTGAGCTTCCAGGGCGCCCAGGCTAACGGTGTTTATATCTGACATCTCATTAGTCACATGTTTAAGTCTGCAATAGAAATGGTCCGCCGGTGCCAATGTTGGTATTTTTCTTATTGTGAGGTCATTTCTTGGGTTATCTTCAAATTATTCATATCCCTAAAGTCTGTACAACCTAAGGTTATGTCAGTTAATAAATGATAATTGATAAAAGTATTGAAATAAAAAACAAAAAACAAATGTTACTAAATAAACACACAAAACATATTGATCCAAAATATTTCTAAATGTAGAAACGAATGAATAACATATTTCTTAACTATATAAGTTGTTTTAAGCTTGCATTTTTTTTAGTTTTAGCTCATTTTTATGAGCAGATCAAGTGCAAAAGCGTGAAACTTCATCAACGTAATGTAACGTAACGACGTCATCACTAGCGTACAGCGTGATGACGCAAACAAAGGAAGCCTTAGCTTTCTGTAGCAAAAAGAACGAATGCTCTAGCTATTATGGTTTTTATTTTAGATTGATTTAAACAGGATCATGCTAACAACGATCTCCCGTGGACACCCATGGGAGGTCAGATTTTGGCCTGCAAGACACAACACTGCACCTAGAATTTAAATCAGCAGCACTTTATAATAACTCTGACACCTCCTGTCACAAACCAGGACATATACTGTATGCTATATTTACTGTATCTGCCTCCCTGTTGCTCAACCTTGAGTTTGTTTTGAAGAGCAAAAAGAAGGATAAGACGCATTTACGGCCCGGCAGCCTTTGATAGAGAATATACAATACACACAACATACAAGTTAAGTCACTGTGAAGCTGAAGCTATGTAGGCACAACAGTAAATTATGGTAAAAATAGCATCCATTTGTGCCTTAATGCATATTACAATTTTTACCTGGTGGCACACAACTTAACTGCTTTCAATGATTTATTGATTTTAAAATTTTGTACTTTCAAACTGCTTTAAAAGTGGTCATATCACTTGTGGAATGATTAAACGTGAACCTTTGTTGTGTTTATATAAGTATCCAACATGTACAAAGATGTTGTTTTCATCGTTTAATGTCTTTTATCCACTTTATAAAGCTGCAGGTGGTCGCCTAATGGTTCTTTTGTTCCACCCGTTCCAATTACTGGGCCACATGGGAAAATTTGGATGATAAAATGCTCTAACCTCCCTCCACAATTAATGTCAAAGTGCCCTTGAGCACAGCAGTTAACCTAATATCCAGTGGTGGGGTATTGTGGTCATACTGGGTGGTGACATCATCCAGCCTGTGTGTGGGTACATGTGTGTACACTGCTGTCAAGTCATATAAGAATGTTTCTTAAGTTATACCTGGTTAAATGAGGATTAATCTGTCGGACTTCAGATTTACTCACATCGACCCACCTGCTCATACTGGCGTGCCATTATTGGCGGGAATAACAAGGAACATGAACTAATTGGTACTCATGCACACACATATATACAAGACAGATGGACTAAGCAGACACATAATATCTCATCCGCATTAACACACACACACCATCATAAGGCCCCCTCCAGCGTCCTAGATAGGCTGGGCCAGAGTGGACCTGTCCACGTTTTGATGATTGACGGCTTGGCCTAAATGAACTGCTGCAGAGCTCTGTGCCTGTGTGTGTGTGTGTGTGTGTGTGTGTGTGTGTGCAAAGCCGTAGGGAGCAACCCAAGTCAGTTATTGATCCACGGTCCCCTTCAGGCCACTAATCAAATGAGGCGGACGTTGAGGGGACACGAGAGGCACTTGAAAGTTTCTCAAGTTTCTTAGACTTGTGCACCACGCACACACACACACACACACACACACACACACACACACACACACAGTCTGTCAATCTGTTGTTCAGTTTGCTTTTGTGTGTGTGTGTGTGTGTCTTCATGTACCCCAACACCACCTCCCTGTCTGTCTGGGCTATCCATCAGCCCCAGTGACTGATGGGTTAACTCCCGCAGCTCCAGCTCTCCAGATGGACTTTTCCCTGCTGTCAAAGCCCACAGGGAGAGGCCTTCGCTGGGCCAGGCCTCTCGACGAGGCTGGGTGTCTGGACAAAAGCCCTGGAGCTTTGGGCGGGTGACAGAGAGACGGATCAATGGGAGACTTTAAGGATCTCAGGCCTAATAGAATAGATGTGTGTTGTTTAGAGTACATGGGGGATTCTTGATGATGGGTAGGATGGATAGATAAATAACTATGATGGTGACAGCAAATCTATGAGACAAGAAGATGAAGATGATTGCTACTTTAATAACAGCGATACACGTGTGGTGACGAAGAATAATGAACAATACGGCACATCCCAAATACGTCACAGCATCAAATTCAGCTTGTGACTCAGTTCCATGTCATTTCATTTCTCCGAGCTATCGGCTGCAGAATAAAGAAAGCAAAAAGATTTACAATAATCTTCAGAGAAAATGGTAAATTGCAGCCATTTGGAAAAAGACTACCCACCGTGTCGCAATATGCCGGGTAGCAGACCAACAATACAGCACAATCACAGATCCTGCGTCTGTTGCCGGGGTTAATCAATGACTATACAGCAACAGCGAATAGACTGCTGATTCCATATGCCCGGCAAAGAATAGACAATCATTGACTAATCAGAACTTGATAGAGGCCACATAGGATGGAGAGCAGCTGCTGTGCCCAGTGAGCTCAGCTGTAATCACATTATGCTGTATATCATTGATCTACTAAACTGAGGATTATGGGTTCTGATATTTCTACTGGGAGTGATAGCGACCACAGTTTTCAAGGTCGCAGTCCCAGTGCTGAGACTGAAAAGGCGACTTTCGAGATTAATATTAAAGCTTTGTATTGGCAAGAATCTGGCAATACAGTTTGTATCATGTATCGAGATTTTTAAGTACTACAATTCAATATTATGATTTATTGTGATTTGTTCACTTTTTTAACACTAGACCATGAGAAAAAGTTTATTCGTACAATTCTAGGGACTTTTACTCTGGAAATTATCTAAATTAACTGAGTTTCAGCATGTATGTAATCAAAGATGTCCTGAAGTTAAATATATCAGTCATTGTCAGGCATTACTTAATTTTTTTTTTCCAGTAGCCCAAAAATCAAAGAATAAGGATATTTCCCTCACAAATTTGTGGTATTTTCTTTTAAATGTATAAGGGCCGTGTAATGCCTAATACTTCTGGTGAATATAATGCAATCTTATTTTCGTATATGAATTTTGCAGTTTCCTTTGTTAACGCCTTAATTTGAAAACCAAAGTCACACATCTATACTCCGCCAGGTCCGTTCTCTTTATACATCCATGTTCAGCTCCATCGGGGCCGTTTGAGAGCATTTAACAGGTTAACTGGTTTGACCACAAAGATGAATACCTGCTGGCTTGTCAGCACGTTACCTGTCCATGACAGAGTTAGCATGCAGCTTTATTCAGGATGTCTAGCTCTGCTTTTCCTTTTCCTGCAATGTGTGAAACCCAAAGTGTTTCCATACTACTTATTTGCCACTGACTGGATTTAAAATGTGAGGGTGCAGGTCGTATCCATGCAGATAATCCACCGTTTTCTACTTTCTCATTCTGGCTCGTTGCAGCCGTACAACAATAAAAGTGGTAACTTCCTTCTAGACTCCTTCTGCATAGACTCAAATGAAGCAAATATATCGATTCTGGCATAAAAAATCAATTTCAAAATCATTTATAAAAATAAATAAAAATCACAAGACATAGGTGAATCTATTTTTTCCTCAACCCTAAAAATAACACATTTATACTGCATGCATAAACCTCCTTGGTTTTTGCCCCAAACTACAAGTGATTATCATAAAGTGGACATGTCTATAAAGGGGAGACTCGTGGACACCCATAGAACGCATCTTCATTCACATATCTTGAGGTCAGAGGTCACAGGACCCCTGTGAAAATCATGCGTAACTAAATTTGCAGTGCCTGTGCCAGCTACAACAGTCTGAAGAGTGGCCAGGCCAACCACAGTGTCGTACAACATAATACTGTGATACTTGTGTATCAGTATTTTTTTATGCCCATAATTATCATCAACTCATAGTTGATATAGAGCCTCTGTCTGGCATCGTCAAGGAGGCTAATTCTAATAACTTTATAACTTTCCTCTCACATATTCAAGCGACAAACACACAAACACACAAAGATAGACCATTAGAGGTTGTGCTTCAAGCGTTCGAAGTGTAGCTGCAAACTGTCCACACTGCACTGCAGAGATATTGATGTCTTAATACAATAAAAAGCAAAATAAACATTATTATCCTGATCGTTATAATTATCTCCAGCCCAGAGGCTCAAACTGAATTATTCATAGAGTGCTTAATTAAATGGGTAGACTAGGCTGTGTGAGTGCTGCGAGTTTGTGTATGTGTGGGTCTCTGTTGCCCGATGTCTTCTGGACAGCAACATTAAATGAGAGTAAATATTCAATCATTCTGAGGGGACTTAGAAAGAAAAGGGATGATGCTGTGACAGAGACAGAGAGGGGGGGGGGGGGATGGATTACACATGCATCCTCGTTCGCCCTTCACTGTGGTCCCTGTCGAGGAAAAACGAAGACAGGCAGCCGTTTAACGTTTCAGAGCAACGGAGCTTTTTTTTTTTATCCACTTTTTTTTTTTTTATTAACTGCCTGGCACAATAAGCAACCAGTCACTGCACTCCACGGCACCACTCATGAGGCCACGACGCACACACAGGAGTGTAACGAAGCTGAATGCGACGGCTCTAATGCAGTCAATAGTGAAGTCAAGGCCACAGCAGTTAAATAGCGGCATAGTAGACAGTTATTACTTCTCCCTCACTGTGATTACTGTATCAACCACTGAATGAAAGCACTTCTCTTGGCCCTGCCACTGATATTACTCTTGGAAAATGTAGATGGAGCCACGGAGCCAATACACAGACGCACACATGCAGTGTGCACACACACAAATTGAGCCAAGAAAACTAGCTTATACAATAACTTTTAGATGCAAAGATGCACACACATCTACTGTATATTTGCATACACTCAGTAACGCGACCTACATATACAAATACAGTATCCACCCATAAACACTGGCACATATGCACCAGCATATGTGGATAAAGAAAATTTACTTTAAACGCTCAGACGCAGTTACACACATGCAATCTCAAACACAATTCAAAGGTCCTACTCACTCTTTCCTTTCCACACACACACACACACACACACACACACACACACACACACACACACACACACACACACACACACACACACACACACACACACACACTCCTGTTGGCGTTCTGTCAGCGCTAACTCTGTTTCCATCATCTTTTCCTTAAATATTTGATGTAGGGCTTCTACACACACACGCACACACACGTGTGCTGATGTGCCAATAGGCGTAGTCTGGACACTGCAGTAATGTAACAGCCCATTCACTTTATTATGCATTAGCACCAGGGCTGCTTTTTCATTACACCCAAATGACATTTTGGTAGGGTCCACTAATCAGCCTTGCAGGACCCCTGCTGACTCCCTAAACTCATTGCACACCCACATATGGTCATACAGTATACACATACATGTTTCTGCATAGAGAAATATATACTACTATACTATACTACTATAAAGATGTGCTGCATACAAGAACACACATGCCACACACACAAAGACACAGGATAGCTGCATATTGGGGGGTGGCGCACCGCTGCACAAGAGACACAAATCTTGTCGGTTAACGGTTAATATTCCATTAACAAAGGTCGGTTATCGGTTAAGAAAATGTATTCAAAATTAGCATCCCTAATACGCATTAAATCTATTTCATGCAAAATGCTATTCTGAACTTTCCTCCCAGGGCTAAAGTGCACATACTGCATACAATGAACAGACCCACACATAGTAGTGGGAGGGGGGTCTTGGGAAGGCTGGGGCCTCTGGGCTTGAGTCATTATCCAGGTCCTACCTATACAATGCAAGGATACATTACAGCTGATCCATGAAAATACATGCCCAGTGGTAGAACATTACTAAGTACATTTACACAAGTACTGTAAAGCTGTACTTTAAAGCTGAAGTAGGCAGAATTAGAGCAAATATGATTTTAAAAAGTTGTTTTTATAAAATGGTCACTATAACCTGACAGTAGTGCATGAGACTGAAAAAAAAAATCATGCGCCTCTGAGTCCTTTGGTGTCTCCTGGTGCTCCTAATGGCATCTGCAAAATTTCATAGACCAGAGGAAAACAACCAGTCAGAGCCGTTTCTGAGCAGCTGTCAATCACTCGCGGACTCTGATCAAACTGTGAAACTAGGCAGTGCTGATCAAATATGAACCAATATTTTTTTCTCAAATGTTTTCAGAAACATCTTGCAGTTACTCTTTAGATGCAAAATGAGAAAGATTGTAAGCCAACAGCCATGCTGAGATCAGTTTAGGAAATACCAAGCAAATACCAAGGAACAATACATAGGAGCTCTCCTCGCTGAAATGAACTGTGATTAGTCAAAGTCTCCCATCATGGGTCAGATTTTCTGAAGCCTGAAATCAAACCTACAATTTCATTTAGCAGAACATTTTGTCCAAAGCAACACCAACACAAGCAAGGATCTACAGAAGAGGAACAATGCGAGTAAGTGGCAACAACGGCTTCATGCCCGATAGGACACAGGTGCCGATAGGCAGTGCAAAGAGGCGATGCGATACAGAGGTGTACAGAATTAGATTTTTTTTTTTGGCATCATCACAGCATCAACAATGTCATCATTCACCATGAATTTCCTAATCAGCATCAGCAACATCCTCAATATCATCGTCACCAATATCATCGTCACCAACATCATTGAGGTCATTAGGTGAGGTGGTGTCTTTAGTTTTTTCTTAAAGGTGGAAAAGGATTTACAATTAAGAACCAAGAGGAGGTGCAGAAGTCTAGTTTCCTCTCAGAACTCTTGAATTATAATATAATTAAAGGTTATTATGGATTATTTACCCATTGATTCCAAAAACATTCTACTTATGCAGGTTTAAGTACAATTTTAAGGTACTTTACTTGAGTATTTTCATTTCATGCTACTTTACACTTCTACTCCACGACATCTGAGAGGTAAATTTTATATTTTACTCAACAGTACAGTATTTGAAAACTTTTGTTGCTAGTTTCTGATTAGTAATACAAAATAAAATATATTATATATATTACTATAGCTTAACCTACCCAGCACTATATAAAGAATTTAAAACGAGCTCCACCTTTACCAACTGCAACAGTAAAGTGATGAATATAGTATGTATTATCCTGCATAATGAGTACTATTACTTTAGGTACTTTAAGCATATTTTAATGCTGACTCTGATACTGCACTTTTACACAAGCAGCATTTTGAATGCAGGAATTTTACAGATTATTTTAACACTGTGGTATTTTGTCCACCACTTGCCATGCCAACAGCATCACAGAAAGGCTGTGTTACGGTATGTTAAAGACTCAGAGTGGGCTATACCTGAATAGCTGTACTACCATACAAAAACAGGAAGACAGAGCAAGGGGAGACACAGAGAAAGAGAGGGCGAGCAATGTCAGACATTATGAACATGCACCCTAAAGGATCTGAATTATACAAAATCCAAGCTTAAATTTAAATATATCAATCCTCACAGCACAACTGGAGGATGCTTGTGATTACGTAATCCCCCAGCAAACTATGTCAAATCCTTAAAAACAGTATACTATATGGGATGATCCAAACATCCAGTTAAGAGAGAGAGAGAGAGAGAGAGAGAGAGAGAGAGAGAGAGAGAGAGAGAGAGAGGGAGCGCTCAGACAGGGAGTAAACACTGCGTGGGGACCCACGCTCACAGTGGGAGAGTGATAGCACAATGAGCTAACTGCCATACAGTGTGAAACACTCCTCAAAACACCAAAACACAGCGCTCAGGACACTCTGAGCAGCACAAAGCATCGTTCCACACGTTATTAATAATACCCAGAAACACAGCAACAATCTAATTTATGTCCATAAAGTTTGTTTACCTTTTAGACGCGCTGTCTTCTGCATATCCTGAGCAGCGAAGTTCAAATCCACTTCCCAAAGCTAGTTAGCCACTCCACACGCGATGTCAGTCAGTTATTTAGTCGCATCTTCATCCAACGTGACAGCCACGGAAGCACTGGGTATTCTGCGCGCGTCACTTCTACATAAATATTGAGTAGTTTCTTTATCTCGCTCCGCTTCACTATGTCTATAGTCCACCATGCTGACAGGAACTGACTTCCTGGCCCACCTGCATGTCGTCACCCTCTGAACTAACCAATCAACGTAACTGACCAATCAACGTAAAGTCTTCTTCTTCTACGGCCCAATTCCAATCCGGGCCCTGCACCCTCCCACTCCGTGGTGGAGTGACCTCTTCCTCTCTCTGGCAAGGAAACTATACTGTAAATATCATTATGAGAAATACTTTATTGATCCCTGAGGGTAAATTAAGTTACATTTTGCTCCCAATCTGGAAGAAATCATAAGAAAATATAAATAAGAAATATGTATAACAGCAGTGCTATTCTGCTACTGAAAAATAGGGTCAATCTTAACTGTAAAAATGCCAGAACAGTATAAATAAATATGAATATTAGATTAAATGCAGTGTATAAATAAATGCAGTATAAAGTGTTGCCAGAGTAAACTAGATTATTGCACAGCTGAGTTACTGCAGTAAATTATTTTACTGTAAAGGCAGTATTGCACAGTTGAAGATAGAATAAATCATATATATATATATATATATAAATTTCCAATAGGTCACTTGCTAATCATCACATAATTACCATAAAATTTGCAGACCTGTAAAATGAAGTGTTACCTTTTAATGATCTTATAATGACTATTATATGATTCATTATTTTTTTACTTACATGTTGATACTTTTGGGGTATTATAAGGCACACTACTGCTAAGTCTGTGCCACCCACTGGAAAGCACATGCAGTATTTCAGCACACACTCCAGCAGTATACCTTGATGCTTCACTACACCACAGCTATAATTACCCCACGCAAAAATGACCTAAGCACACAGACATGCTCCTCTATTGTATATGCAAAGGTACTGGGCATCTGATTATATGCAAGTATGCACACAAACGTACACAATAAAAGAAATGTGTGGAGGGATTAGGTCAGTAGAGTGCGGGAGTGTTACCTCCTCCGAGTATCGTGTGATTAGGTTTAGAGTTTCAACCTTGGGGCAACAGTGGGCAGGGAACATAGGAGAGAGGTGTGTGTGTGTGTGTGTGTGTGTGTGTGTGTGTGTGTGTGTGTGTGTGTGTGTGTGTGTGTGTGGTGCCTGAAGCCAGAAGTGTTATTGTGCCGGGGCTGGGTGCATTGTTTCAACTTTGACGTGTTTCAGTACAAGCGATCTGTTGACCCCTACCTGAATGCTCTTAAAATTGTTTTCATGGCCAAAGGCTTTGGAACACTTTCCCATAATCATCTAGAGAGAGAATGGATCATTTTAAGGGCAATTTCAGCAACAGAGAGGAGCAAGGACGTTCTCTTATTACAGTTTTATTTATCCTCTCCCTCTTTGTTATTGTTGCTGTTGTCATTAAGTTAGTCTCTGTTACTTATAACCATGCCCACTGACAGCATTATTAGAAGAAGAAGAAGAAGATCAACCTTTATTAGTCCCGCGAGGGGAAATTCAACTTTTACACTCTGTTTGTTAACTTATACACGGTACGTGCAGACCCGAAACACACACATGCACATGCATCAATGGAGAGATGTCAGAGTGAGGGGGCTGCTCCTGACAAGCGCCCCGAGCAGTTGGGGGTTTGGTGCCTTGCTCAGGGGCACCTCGGCAGTGCCCAAGAGGTAAACTGGCACCTCTCCAGCTACCAGTTCACACTCAGTTCTTGGTCCATCGGGACTTGAACCGGTGACCCTCCGGTTCCCAAGCCAACTCCCTACAGACTGAGCTACTGCCGCCCCAACTCTTAGCACTCTAGAATTTATTATTATCCCTTATTTTAAGCATTAACTTTAAAGGGGACATAACATGCTCATCATGGGATCATACTAGAACTTGTTTACATGCTTTAATGTTCAAAAACAGCAGATTTTTATTGTGGTGTTTGTCTGAATATACTTGTACTCACCCTCTGTCTGAGGCTACTGATCCACAGTAATACATTTTTGTTTTGAAATACATAAATATTGAAACAGAGATAGTTACTGACCCCATTTTACTTTTAGTCTGGACGGACAGAAATGGAGACCTTTGAAAACGATGACGCAAACACCCACGTTCGATTCTTGATTGGATCTTATCAGTTATGACGTGTCCCTATCGCGTGAACCTTTTCTGGAGGAAAACACACGAGCCTCGACCACCAGTGGTGAATTCCAACATGGATAAAGACTTACAAGCATTGCTGACCTTGTTGTCTTTGCTAACAGCTGTTGTGCAGTTCAATTCTCCTCTTTATAATGCCACTGCTGCCTACATGCACAGGAGGCAAGCTATTATTCAAGCGCTTTGCGTTATAGATTGTCTGATTTCACAGTTTGTTTTGGCAGGCACTCCAGATACCCAAATATGTGTGCACAAGCATTGAAAATATTTCATAATATGTCCCCTTTAATACCAATTACCTCTTTCAGCATTTAACTGTTTGTGCCTATTCCCAATTACATAGTGGTTAATAAAAATACAGATAACCACATATAGTTTGTAATCATGAAGCATGAAACACATTTTTTTCCTGTAGAACATAATGACAGTTGAACTCAGCCCTTATTGCTACATCTTTTTACCAAAGTGTTCCCAAAACATAACTCATAGCTGCAAATTCAATTGTGTTTCAACAGAGCAGAGACAATGGCCACCCCAGAGTCAATATAATCTCTTCTTTTCCAATCGGCCCAGGGTGCTCTCTTCATATTTTTTATTTTTTTTTACTCACATAGTGCTATAGAGGTAATCTAATATTAGCTCTGCTCAATGGAGGTAGGTGACCTTTGAGTCACTTTGAGGGTACTTTTAAGTCCGCCATGGCCTGAACAACTAATGGTGTATGTGTAGTCTAAGCAAGCAGGCACAGAGAGCTTCATTGGCTACTTAACGGTGGCTGTTTAATCAAATCCCCCACCCACCCACCCACCACCACCCTAATTCCTTGTATCTTTTTTTATTGGAAATGTTTTTCAAAGGGATGAATCTGTGGAGAAGAAGGCGGAGGTGGGAACCAGATGTACACTTTGAGTGTGTGTGTATGCGTTTGTGCATGGGGCCCCATGGCTCAAGGGATAAGACATGGATAAGACAATGGTGTTTGCTGCTGGCACTAAAGGCTCATCATGGGCGGCCCCTCCTCAGCTGATGCATGCAAACACAAACATATACACGCTCGTTGAAATACACACTCCAGCTGGGACGGTACCCAATGACAGGCACTAGGACTCACAGATGCCCAGGTGGCTCAGGAAACCCTGGAGCTATGCCCAGACTGGCATAGGAGAGACTGCCTACACGCTTAAAAAGAAACGAGCACACGCACGCTCACACATATAGAAATGCACACAGTTGCGACGGCTTATTATAAAGCTCATGTTCCCACCGACACACACATACAAAAGCACACCCTTGCTCACTCCCCACCTTCTCGCAATTAACACTGCTCCTATAGCTGGAGGCGCAGAGGAAATGAGGTTTTGGTTTTGTGATCGTGTGTGTGTGTGTGTGTGAGAGAGAGAGTGAGAGAGTTGTAAGAGGTAGAAGGATTAAGGAGGAGGTGGGTGGAGGGTTATGGTTGGCGAAGGAAATATAATGTGTGGCATGGAACTATGTACTCAGGGTACGGTAATGACTGTGCACGTGAGAGGGGCTGTGTGTCGGCGTATACGTGGGCCCGGATGTGTGCATGCGTACCCCATGTGTGTGCATACGTGCGGCCACATTAAGTTGTTCCCACCCATTCCCTCTCTAAGTATCATGTTCAGAGGCTGCAGTTCATTCCTGTCTGTCTGATTGTGTTGTTGTGCAGTCATGGCTAATTACCTTGATAGTCTGTTGACAGCGCTGAGACAATTAAACAGCCAAATGGAAAACAGGAGGGGGAACTTGTCTGAAATGTCCTCTCCGAGAGTTGAACTAAAGAGTGATTCATCTCCAACATGTGTTTATAATAGGAAATCGTTTACAGGCAAAAGGGATGGAGTTTGTTTAGCAAATTGTAGGATGCCTGCTCCGATGTTAGCGTCAGAGTCAGAGCCATTACGCTTTTGTTTGTCTTGCTGTTAAGACAGCTCAGTGTATACATCTCAAGCTTGGAGGAGAACGATTTATTCAACATCATCATGAACTCCCGTCCGATCTGGAGTTATCCAATATACCCTGTAGCTGACCACCAGATGAGTAGATACAGGCTGGTATGAGACAAAAGGGTCTGCGGCATCCAGTTTGCCTAAAGGTGACGTTTAATATACAAACAAATCTGTCAAAAAAACTAAAGTAAATCAAAAACCGGTTTAATATACATATGTTTACTATATGTACTAACAAGCACAAGTGATTCACTTCACAAGTATGTATATAGGAATTAATTTTGAGGTTTCATTTCAGGATGAAATTGTATATCATTACATTGAACATCTGTTTCTGATCATCTGTTTGATGATATTATAATTCAAACGATGTTTTGACTCCTGAATTTCTCCGAAAGGGATAAATAAAGTATATCTTCTTCTATACTGTTAAGCTTCTTTTTTTTTTGCCTCGCTAGCAGCATCCCACTGGATGGCAATGCTGTTCAGTCAGACCACGACTTTGGTCTAGACTGAAAAATCTTAGTAACTATTGGATGGATTGCCATGAATTTGATAAAGACGTTTAAGGTCCCAAGAAGATGAATCTTGTTTACTTTGGTGGTGCCTGGAGTTTTAAAGCTCCAACGATAGGTAAAAGTATTCACTTATCCTGTGAAATAATGTCAACCATCTAATAGATGGGTTTGAGTATGAATGTCCCCCTAAATATTTGTAAACACGTTGGTTGATCCCTTGAATTTTCATCATGAGGTCAAAATTCAAATTTGTCCAATACTTTGTCCAAACAGCTACAAAAACGAATGACGTTCCCATCAGCCTCAGCTGTACTTTGTGTTTAATGCTAACATGCAAAACTAAGTTGAACATGTTATACCTGCTAAACAAGAGTGTGTTAGCATTGTCATTGTCAGTATGGGGTTAGGATTAGAGTGAGCACTGTGCAGCATGCTGGTGTTAGCATTTAGCTCAAAGCACCACTGCACCCAAGTATGACCTCACAGACCTGCGAGTTTGGCAAAGACACAACACACCTAGTGAGCAACTCTGGGGTCTGAAAAGTGGAAAGTGGACGTGCTATCAAATTGCATTCAAAAATAAGTCTAAACATTGTTAACATAACTTTATGGTTTCAGTCACTATTTTCAAGTCTTCTACAATACAACATGATGTTAATTTAGTAAATTATGGTCCTATTCAGAGTCAAATAGACCATAAAGCATGGGATGCTTTAGGGCGTGGCTACTTTGTGAAGTTTCTACGACAGCGTTGTCTATTTTGGGTGTTGTCTGTGTTTTTACACCTTTAATTTAGTGTGTTTTAAGTTCATGAAAGGTAATTATAATGATTTTGGTTGCCTAAAAAGTGTCTTAGTCAGCATTCAGTTGTACAAAAGCCAAGGTGCTGACAACCAAAAACCAAGATAGCACTGGCCAAAGGCTTTAAAACAACAGTGGTTAACATCACAGTGAATACAGCCAATTGTCATACAGTAAGCTAGTAAAGCTAGCAAATTTGAGTGATCATAGTAGCAATGCTTTAACCAAGACTGATTACTCCAAACTATCTTTGAATATGAATCTACATTGCACCCCAGGTTACACTACTGTCTTTACATAATCAGATTTAGAAGCCTGGCTTGTCTGAAATATCAAAAAACCCATTTCCCCATCTGCAGACTCCACATACAGTATAATCTTTATCAGATTCCCTGTAATAGGAAAACCTGCGCATATATATAAGGCGGGTCTGTCCCATAGGTGATAGCAGCTTCCATTATGTACACACATTACATACAAATGTAATTTGCATAAACATGATTAGGGAATTAAGAGGGTTAGGGGTTAGTGTCGCTTAGAGGCGGGGGGCAGGGCTAAGAGGAGGTTTAAAGATGCATTATGGGATTTCTAACAATGATTTTGGAGGCATTTCTACCTAAGATAGTACACATTTGATAGAGACGGGGTAAACTGAGAGGAGGATGTTATGCCACAACAAAGGCTGTAAACGGTACTACATGCGTCAGGTGAAGCAGCACTTCACCCAGTAAATAAATTGCGGGTGTATACACAAAGGTTCTTGAAGGCTAATGGTTGGTTATGGAAAACAATCTCCTCACAACGTACTGCTCCCAGCATTACATAAAATCCAGGTTGATTTGACTCCAGCGTTTCAGAAGAATACAAATATTCTCAAACAGCTCCAAAATGTATTTCAACCTGGAAGCGCTGTGATGTGTAATCAGTCTTTGTGTCGGGAGCTCAGTCAGCCTAACTCAGTGAAATGTACATGAGGCAGGGCCGGCAGCAGGGCGAGCTTGGCATCAGAGTTGTCGCTGTAGACCGATTCCAGATTGGGTCTCCAGGGGTTGTGGGGTAGATGGGTGGATGGGTGGTGGTGGGTACAGTTGGCAGGGTTGCACACACACTTAGGGCCAGGCCTGAGGGTGAGTGTGCATGTGTGTGCACGCCTGGCTTCTGGCGTGTGTTGGCAGGATGTGTGCTGGCAGCAACCCCGTCTGACACCACTACAGTTGGTCCCCTCTGGATATCCTTCGCACCCCCTGCTCTCCTGCTCCTCAACCTGCCCTCCCTCCTGCTCCTCCCTTCCGGCCTTCTTCCCACTTTTCATTTCCCTTTCTTCCTCCTCTTCCTCCTGATTCTGCATATTTGAGTTTTGAAGGTCAACACCGGGATTTTGAGAAAAATAAAGATGTCCAGTATTTTGCTTGGTTATAGCTGGCATTTAAATGGAAAATTCATTTGCAAAAATATATAACCAAACAGTAAAAATAATGAAACATAGTCTGTACAGAAAATAAAACTTTATTGCAGACTGTTTTCAGGCTGCTTTGGTCAGAGGGGAACTGCCATCATATTGCCAGCGAATGCCAATATATGATATAATAAAAAAGCAATAACTGCCCATTGTGACTGCAGATCATATATCTCCATAACTATAACCAGATCTGCACAACAGACCATCCCTCCCTGTCTTTGTTTCTGTTTAGAAGCTACCAAAAAGTTTCCATGAAACCTCCTTGAAGCCAAATTTCCTGCTCGACTGGAACAGATTTTCTATCAGGCTCCAGAATAAAGAAAGAAAGCATAGTTTTCATATTAAAACCATGTTGTTGTTGCTTTTTATTCTTATTTAATGAACAGTTTCTTAAAAGCTATTTGATAAGCCTGCAGAATTAAGCTGATATAATACCATCAGTGGTAGTTTAAAAAAAAAAACAACAAAAGTGCTTTCTACATGGCAACAGCAAGTTCCTCATCCCCCGTCAGCCCTCCCTCGCCTCTGACGTCTTTGTTCCCTCATCTGTTCTACATTCAGGACAGTAGTCCTGCTTCTCTGAGTGGTTTCTTTATTTACCATAGGAAGCCTGAGACGGCAGCGGACAGGAGGCTCTGGATAGATCAGCCCCGGGCTAACAGGAATACACTTTGTTCCATAGGTGTATGTGTACGTATTGTGTGTGTGTGTGTGTGTGTGTTGGTAAGAGTGGGAGGGCATGGGGAAAGAATAGAGTGGGTGGGGAGGTCTAAAACCCCTAAATCTTCTCCAGGCTTCACCATACAGCACATCTGTGCAAAAGTAAACTCAAAATTTACCGTGAAGACGCATTCTTTCTTAGCTCTGTCCCTTCCTAAGTTGCTCCGAGTCCCCCACCCCCCTCCGGAGCACTTACTAAATAACAGCCCCCCCTCCTGTGTCTCTCTGTGGCAGATGGGCACTGCGTGTGACAGCAGGGTCATCGGGTCACATCCACATGGGGTTGGGCTCCTCTTTTGTGTGTGTGTAATTTGACCTTTTGCATGCACACATGTAATTGTGTTATATTTTTCATGTGTTTGTGTGTATTTAGGTACATGTATTGTGTGTGTGTGTGTGTGTGTGTGTGTGTGTGTGTGTGTGTGTGTGTGTGTGTGTGTGTGTGTGTTTGCAAGTACGCAGAATTTTGAGCTGCTTTTTAAAGTGTGTTTGTCCTCATGTTTTTATGTGTCACTATCTGTGGTGGCTACTGAGAGTGTGCATATATCTAACTTGTGTGTGTGTGTGTGTGTGTGTGTGTGCGTGTGTGTGTGTGTGTGTGTAAGTGTAAAGGGGCTATGCAGTGCAGCCATGTACAAAGAAATTGGGGGAAATTCGTTTTGCAACCCAGAAATGGTTCATAACCTTAAGCAGCCCCTTTTAACCTCTCTCTCTCACACACACACACACACACACACACACACACACACACACACACACACACACACACACACACACACACACACACACACACACACACACACACCCCTGCCGTGCCTCCAGTCTCAAACATGACATGCGTGACTGTGTCTGTGTGGCATAGTCACGCATGTTTTCATGACTGTCTGAGCATGTGTGTGTGTCTGTGTGTGTCTGTGTGTGCGTGTGTGTGTGTGTGTGTGTGTGTGTGTGTGTGTGTGTGTCTGTGTGTGTGTGTGACTGCATGGATGAGAGTATTTATATGCGGGATTGTGTGTGACGGAGTGTTTATGTGTGTGTGAGCGCCATTCTGTATGAGACAGAAGCCTGAGGGCATGCTCATCAGCAGAGAGACATAGATTTGCATAATGAAATTCCCTCTATCGCACCGCGGCAGAGGACAAAATAAAACAAGACCCTTAACAAACCCTTTAAACACCTAGGTGCATGCAACAAAAGCACACACACATACACACACACTTACCCTTTAGACCTCTGATTGTACGTCAAGCCTCGCAAGAGGCTTTGAAAGTTTGTTACTATAGGTGCCATTGCTCTTATGTGTCCATTCTCTTCTGCAACAATGACAACAATGCTATTCTGCTTTGCACTTGTTCTCCTCTCTACATCTGGATGAGAACAGCCTTTGTGATGTGTGATTCTTTCATAACACGTGGAATCTGGAGCGCGTCCAGTTTCAGATTTGTCTTTGTTCTCGAATGAGCATCTTGTGAACGCCCCAGTCATGTGTGTCTGTGTGTGAGAGACAAAGTCTGTGCTTCCGTGCGCCACGCTGCTATCAGTGTATCTGTCAGGCGAGATGATAAAGGCAACCGGGGACCTTCACATGTGCACGGCTGGCAGACAGGAAATCTCCCATCACTACTGTTCTCTGCCCGCCTGCCTGTCTGAATGTAATGTGGTACACGCTTCAACTGCAGAGTGAGGAAGAGAGAGCAAAAAGGGTTGGGGGGGGGTGGCCGAGGTAGGGAGTAACTGGTCGACAGAGGAGGGGAGGTGCAGGCACAGAATGGAGGAGAAGGAGGAATCAGTTGTTTTGGACACATCATTTTTCCTCCAAAGACACCGGCAGCTGTTGCGTGTAATGGTGAGGGGTGAGGAGGAAGGGATGGAGGGAGAGACGAGAGAATGGGGGGAGACGGGAATGCCGTGAAAGCACTGGGGAGGAAAAGCATCCTTTAGCTATTATGGAGCGAACCTAAAGGGAGTAGCAGTGTGTGTGTGTAGGGGAGGCGGGGGGGTTGGGGTGCCGGCTCTTGGATCTATACAGAGACCACCTGTTTCATCAGAGGAAAAAACAAAAACATAGATTGAGCATGTCGGCAAACAAGGACAGAAGCGGCGGAGGATTTCACAGGTCTTAAGGATGTTATTCCTCTCTGTGCTCATAGACAGCATTTAGCTACTGCTGGCAGCAGCTCTGTTGAATGAGGCCTTCCGTACTTCGCTCAGCTGGCATTTCCCGGCGCCGTAAAACCGTGCTTTTGACTTGCAAAATTATGTTTTAAATTGAGGAACATCATATGTGTGATTCATAGCGCAACACAAATGGAATCAAAAAATCTTTCTCCGTTGACTACCAGGGCACAACTATGGCTCTCTATTCAACAACAATTCATCAACATCACTACTATAAATAGATATATTGCCAATATGAATAGCTATCTATGCTGTCACAACCAACAACCAACCCCAGCATCATCATTACCAGACACCTCCTCATCATTAAAGCCAACAGCAACACTACCTTCTACCCACCCAGTTCAGCTGTGACCCACTTAACCCCCCAAAAACTCTTTCCCTCGTACACAACCACCACAAAAGAAACTAAAAACAGTGACCACATTTTTATGACAATCACAAACACTCCAGAATGACTTTTTTTTAAAAACCATTAAAGCGAATAAAAATAAAAACATCTCAAAAAACAGTATCGGTATATTTTTATTGTTCAATCTTTGTGTGCGCCAGCTCAGAGGGACCCTAATGTGCCATAAGCCCAGAATCACAGGAGCCTGATGAGCTGTATTTGTGCCCCAAGTGTGCAACTATTATTGAAATGAATAGGATACCACCTTGGAGCAAGGTATGCAGTTCTATTAATGCATCTATTGTAGTAATGTGTATAGCGAGCCTTTATAAAAGATGCAATAACGCTTGTGTGGATGGAAATCTATCTCATATATTACATATTTTTCAGGCCTGGTCCTTAATATCTCTGAAAGCATGTATATCTCACTTGACAATACATTATGGATGTGTAATACGTGTGCTTGTGTGTGCCTTGCATGTAATTTGCTGAAAGAAGTGCTTGTGCATAATGAGTCCAGTAACATGGCAGCATGTATGAACATGTGCTCATTTTACCGCCACGTGTTTTCTCTACAAATGTATGTGTGTATATATATAAAAAGCATCTGCAGGTGTGTCTATGTAATTATGTAAGTACTTTGTACTTAAGTGTCTGTGTAATGTGTTCATGTGTTTGCATAATGTATTCAATAGCACAACAGTGCTATTCCCTGCTGCGACACTGTAGTCTGTGTGCACATTCTGACATGTTTGTGTGCATACATACTGTGTGCGTGTTCACCAGCATCCAAGTGTCCTTGCATGTGTGTTTTAAGTATGCACACTGTGTACGTGTTGGTGCAAAATGTATGAATGTATGTATGTGCAAGAAAGGCATGTACATCCCTGCATGTGGTCACAGAACATGTGTGTAAAATTCCATGTTATTCCAGCATCAAAGCCAGACATGGACGCACGCTGCGCCTTTGGAGATACTTTATTTCAGTGTTTTTTTTCTAGTGGTTTTTCCACATCTCTCGTCCCCATTTCGAGCTACTGAAGTGTTTTTTGACCCTTGTCCATCTTGTCCCATCAACGCTGCCCCCATCCCAGAGATAAAATCTCTACCCAGCAGCCAAACTTCTTAACCCACGCCACTCCAAAAAACTCTTCTCCCGCTATTACCAACCACTTACCACACCTCACACACCAGCTAGAAAATCAATACTTACTGAGTGTGTGGTGGTGGTGCTGGTGGTGGTTTTCCGTTCCCCCCAGTTTGCTTTCAAAGTAAAACACCCTATCATTGAACCCCCCATCTCCACTCAACTACTAACACCCCCCGCTCCTTTCCGCCCCTGCAACTGTTCAAACACTCACGCACACACTCGCGCACCCGCATCCTACTAACAAAGTGCGACGAACACCTTTGTCTGCAGCCAGCTGCGCGCCGTGTACTCTGAAAATGTGCGTAGTTTGAACGCAATGCACGCACACACTCGCACAGATAAACTTAATGAGGACTTGGTGAATGTAAAGCACTAACCATACTGATGTCATTGGTACAGTGAGGGCCCCCTTTGGTATGCTGGCCACACACACTCACACACATGTCCCGATACTGGGCCTTGTGTCCTGTTTCCTTTGGCAACGGAAGTTCAGTATTTAAGAGCGCTGCTAGACAAAACAAATACCCTTCTGCACTCCTCTGTCTCTCCCTCCCTCTCTCCCATCATTCTCCCCCCATCTTCCTTATGTCTCTGTATGTCTTTCTCTATCTCATCATCTTCCTTTCTTCTCCACAGTCCTCTCCTCTAGTCTCAGTCTCCATCATTTGTCTTTCTCCTTCCTGTCTTTCTTATGCCCTCTCTCTGCCCGGTTCGCACACTAACACGGCTCAGTGCCTCCCTGGACACACACCATTCTCCACGCTTATTGTTCCCACTGACAGCTTTTGTGGTCGGGAGAAAAAGCGACCTCTCCCCCTCCTCCCTCCTCCTTTTCCCTCCTCCATCTCCCAAATTCACCAACTCCCCCCTCCTCCTCCTCTCCTCCCTTGCCTGGCTTCACCCCTCCACTCCCCTTTACCGTAGGCCCTCACCACCACCGGTCCACACATTCCACAGGCGTAAAGGTCAAAGGGTGCAGCTGCCTCAATAAAGAGATGGGGGAGGGAGAAAAGGGGGAGAGATGGAGAGGGAGGCGGGTGACTCATTCACTTTCCTCCCTTTCTGCAGTGGGCAGAAAGGGAGTTAGGGTTGGGGGTGTTTTGGGGAGGGTTTAGTTGGGGGTTGCAGGGGTGGTTGGCTCGTTTTTTGGCTCGTCTCGCAGCGTTTTTAATAGCGCTTGTTGTACCTCTTTCTCACACTCTGTTTACTCTCTTTGGCTGCAGCAGATGTAAACACAAACGGTTGGTTACAGCTATTTACCAGAGAGGATCCTTGGCCGTGTCCGCTTTGTATTTATGGCGACTAACATGCTGGATCTGCTGTTGGCTAATGGACAAAAGGCTCCACTGCTGGGCATGGGTTGTTTTTTTTTTTCCGAGTTGAACTGATTTGCGGGGCTGAATTTGGCCTTTTTGTGTGATGTCAGATAGAAGCCATGTCATCCACCTCTGACTTGATGAAGATTTCTGTCTGCAATTGCTCCAGAGCCATCTGCACTTTCTATGTGAATTAATCCACAAAATACAGGAGTGATATTTACCCAGAATTTACTTGTAACTGAATAGATGTCTCTTTTCTCCCTGGTTGGAGGACTATCTTGGACAGGGAAGCAGATTTCCTCAAAGACTTTGCGAGAGGCTTGGGTGGCGACTGGAAGCTTCGTGGAGACGCACCATGTAACTCACTCTTAGGCCTTTTTTTCCACGGCAGACATTTTCACTTGTCACAGTCGCGAAAGCACAGGTGTAAATAATGGTCATTGTCGAGGTTATGTTCATGCTGGCCCACTGTCACGCTGGCATGGCTTACTGGGACACTTGAATAGAACAGAGCCATTGTAAATGTTATTAGTAACACCTGTGCTTTTCCTACTGTGACAAAGTCAAAATGTCTGCTTTGAAAAAGGCCTATTACACTACTGACCCATTCTTATTCAGTACACTCCCCTGTCCCATCCTTGTGTCAATATACACTGTGCAATTTATACAAAAGACGTATACTAGAATTGCATTTGAAAAAACTTGTCTGTGGTAAGGGGGAGTCAGTGTGGAGGTGCCAAAAACTGCAGTTCTTCAAATGGCCGCTTAAGGTCAGTTCCAAAAGCGAGTCACATTAAAAGGCCCAACTTTTCTGCAGAAATAAACATGTTTACCGCCTGGTATAAAAAACGGTTTCATCTCTATGGCTAATGTTCATAACAACTGTACAGGGGGAGAATTTTTATATCACTCGCCTGTTTAACTTATATTAAGTATGGATGGATGAAGAGCACTGGATACAGCATTGTAGGCGGGTTCCTGTTCATTTGTATGAGAGAGTGGCGCATGATGTCAAAAAGGCTTGACTGTCGAGTAATAAAGTACCCAGATCTTCCGGTGATCTTTCGCATCCACTGGGCCCATAGCGTTTCCTCAGCCCTCGCTCCAACTGGGTCTCATTCAAATGAACAGAGGAAGGGAAATAACTCTGGATTCGGCTACTACTAGGAGTTGATTTACCTCAATGTGGGTGCCTTATGAGGTTAATAGCTGCTAGCTGTTGCTTCACCGGCAATCCACATCTTTGCTAATTTTCAGATTAACCTGAAAGCTGTATCGTCATTGCCATGATGGTGACGGTATTCACACTGGCCTCCAACAGCAACAACCATAACCTAGTGTGTTAAATCATACTTGCCAACCCTCATGACTTTCCTGGGAGACTCACACTTTTCATTGTCCTCTCCTGGATTCCTCCAGGGGACACGATTCTCCCATAATTCTCCAGATTTATGGCAAATTTACAAACTTTTTTTCCCTTTTCTTTATCTTAGCCAACACCTACTGTCATTTACCTGCGGGAGAGAACAGTCTATGCTCGCGACACAGGGCCGTTTGAGCTCATGTTTAAGCTGCGTTCGCCACAGTGTGCAGCGCCCAAAGTTGGTCTTTGCTCGATGCAGCGAAAAGCTGTTGTGGCATAGCGCAAGCCACAAGAAATACCAGGGTTCAGAGAACAGTGGTGCCGTTGTTGCATTGTGTCTGAAAGGTCCTTCAGCGAGAAGGAGGGAAATGGAGAGTACTAAGAGAAAGAAAACAGGAGGAAAAGTAATTTATGCCAGAGATTCACCTGCCAAGTTCACACCACAGGGGCGAATCATTCTGTTTTCATACATAAAAATGCTGCTGCAGTATACTTATTATTTTGTTATTTTTAAGTCACCAGAATGCAGGAAATAAAGTCTCTGAAACTCAATTTTTTCCTGGGTTAGGACCCCCAGAACCCCAGCTTTAGTACTGAAATCCTCCCATCTCAAGGTTCGCAAGTATATGCTAAATTAACAAGCTTTTGCAGCAGCTTACTCTTGTGTGGCAGACATTTTAAAAAACAGTCCATAAACACATGAGATGTTCCTGTTTGTCCTTCGTGAGTGTGTCTTTTTTCCCTGAGCTGAGGATGGGGTTTGGCTTACCTGTAGCTGCAGGACTGGACTTTAATTCACTCATGCGACGCAATGTCCTTCGACAAAACTGGTGGTGTTGGTGGCTGTTCTGGCTGGTAGGCCTCTTCTGCATTTAGCCAGCCTGTAAACAGTTTAGATGGGGTTTAATGGTCAAAATAGGGGATGGCAAAGTCCTTAAATTGTAACACAGTCCAGAGCAACATATGGTAGGTAGGTACATCTCTGCATGTCCATCAGTGCTCTCCTGGCATCTCCCAGGTGTGTCGCAGACCCTTCTCTCAGTACTTGACATCAATTCTGACCCTCCAGTCTCCTCTTACACATGCCCTGCTCAACCAAAGTACAAGACGTATTACAACATTAAAGTCCAATCAGAGAGGAAAAGGGAAGCAATCTCTCAGTGATGCTAAGGTGCAGGTCATTTGGGATCGATTCTGCACTATTTGTCTTAAAATCTTGCAGAAGCCTTTTTCATTTACCAAAAGTCACTTTATATTCCTAAAGGGATAGATAGTGTCTGCGGTTGTTTGAAAATGACACATTAACCTTGCCCATAACTGCCACTCTTGCACAATGATTGATATCTTTAATATCAAAAACACGGTGGGATGCTACTGAAGGTATCTGATTTAATATCTTTTAAAACACCTGGCTGTGGATCACAGTTGTTGTCCAAGGACTGTAAGTTCTCAAATCAGGGAATGAGCCAGAGAACTGTGAAGGGAGGGAGAGAATATTATGAATAAAATTTTACTTTCACAGACTGCTACTACCTGGAAAAAAGCTAATGGGAGGCTGCCACAGCACAAGTGGTGTGAAATCCTTCTTGATGGATTGAAAAGTGTCTTTAGGGATCCAAAAGCTCGCCTTCTTGAGCATCTCAAAGGGTGTGGTGCTAACCAGGATGACTTTGGCATGATCACATTTAGACTTGACTGAGTGAAAATTAAATCAGATTTCCTTTGAACAGGATTCGCTTTGAACTCTGCCCAGGCATCATTTAGAGAAAGGTCTCATGACACAATTTGATCGTGGAAATGTGTGCGCAGGTAGAAATCCGCCTCCCTGTGGTTAGTGCTAAACTTTGAACTTAACATGAAAAACTTCCCAGCTCTTCATGCAACCTCTCATCTCGTTATGCACATACACTTCCTCGCGGCGATGATGATGCATTAAAGACTTGAAATAGGTGTGACATGCACCAATTGGTATGATGAAAAACGTTCCGTATCTTGCATGTTGCACACGTCTTTGCAAAACAGAGCAAGTCTTTCACTGCTAATTAGTTTGGCTTTACAGTGCATAAAGTTCCAGCACATTCCTATCAAATTCCTGAGATACTTGAAATGAAATCCAGTGCAGATACAGAGGGTGAGTCTGATAAGGAAGTTGTGTCTGTCAGGGAGGTCAGGAGTCGGGCTCTGCTACAGAACGCTGTACCCAGCTGGTAGATATTCACGTCCACCATGCGTCGCGAGGGCTATCTGCATATTTTTTGCGCTTCAGTTGCTTGAACTAAAAGTGGAGATTTTTTTCCATCTCAGTCTTAGAAATGTATGCAAATCAAGCTGTGGCACAAACAAGCACTAGAAGACAAGCGCCGCTCATCCAAAAAGCCGCGTTCATCACCAATCACAAGAGCAAATAGCGTGCTTCAGCTGTTAAGACTAATCCAGCCAGTCTGGCACCCGAACACCCTAAAGCACCAACGAAGCTGGAGCTTTTTCTGATTTGAGATTCTAAGATGGAAAACCCTTTCCGATGCTTCTACAGCTATTTCTCATGTAGGTTTACCATGACAAGAGTGATTCTGACTGGTCAAAAGGGAATTTATGCCATTTTTGGAGCAATCTGGGGAAGAAATATAGAAATATTGTGAGGTATTGCAATGTCTGAGAATTATACGCAACCCAGATTCTTCATTTTCTCACCTTTAAAGCCTTTATACACCGGGGGCATTTTTTTGTGTGATTAATTCACACATCAATATATATTTTTAAACCATTGTTTTTATACTGTCACAGAGAATGCAAATATTGTTAAGTTGATTTTTCAGAGCTTTTGCACCCTGAATAAAGGCATCATCCAATCACGTTGTGAGGACCACAAATGTGGCTATATTTATAAAACAACAACAAGCTCCGTAGTCTGAACCAAGACATCACACTTCATTAGTCACGTCAGCCTTGACAAAGGAAGTTCATACCAGAACCACATATTCCGTTCTTACCTTTCACAATAAAAGCCCTAAACATATAATACTCGCAGGTGAGTATTTTGCATTTTTTGTGCTGTTTATTCATCACATCCCTGGTGCATAAAGGCCTTTAAGCAGCGAAAAAGTGATGTAATTTTTTCCAGAACAAGGTTGATTTTCAGAACCTTTGCACCATGAATAAATGCAGCAACCAATCACGTTGTATGTAGCGACTTGAGTTGCACCTATACATGTATATAAACAACAACATGGAGGCTCCGTATTCCAAACAAAGACGTTAAACCTTATTACTCCCTTCAACCATGACAAAGAAAAAGTAGATCAGATCCACATTTTCTATTGTTCCCGTTCACAATAAAATACCTAGAAATATAATACTGGCAGATGAGTATTTCACATTTTCGTGTGGGTGATTCATCTCGTCCTCAGTGTGTGTAAAGGCCAATTGCATGGTAAAAAGTGACAGAATTTTTTTCGAAACAAGCTTGATTTTTCTCAGCTTTCTCACTGCGGATAAAGACATTGACCAATCATGCTGAGCAGAATGGTCACATTTAATATGTACACTACAGCGTATAACAACACAGAAGCTCTGTGGTTGGAACCAAGACGGCAAACGTTATTACTCCTTTCAACCGTGACAAAGGCAGGGCAAGACTGAATTCACTCCTTCAGTTTTTACCTTTCATGATAAAAGCCCTTGACATATACACTGCATAACTGTTCAGAGGCAAATTTACTCAGAAGATTTTAGAAAGCATAGGAGGAAAACTCATTACATTAGCTTACAGTAGTTTAGACTATACAACAATTATTATTCAAACCTTTGATTGAATAAGTGATGCAACTGCCGCATTGCGACCAGTATATATAGTTTTGATGTGAAATATTTGCGGGCAACTATTTTGCATTTTTGTGTTGTTTATTCGTCACGCCACCAGTGTGTAAAGGCTTTTAGAGGTGCATCATTTAGTTAGAATTTTGAATTTTGAGGTATTTTCCTCCAATATTTCAATAGTGGGAGATTATGTGTTACATCGCAGATTTTTTTTTATCTGAGCATATTTACCTGACAGAATAAGGGTTTAATAAATAAAACATACAATGAGTTTTTACAATATAAAACATTATAAGAGTGTAGGCAGAGTGACAGACAGTATTGCATTGGCTTCAAAGGATTTTTTGTTTTAATAAAATTGTTTCCAAAAGCAGCTTTATGCTAATGCACACAGTTAGTAACACAAATGTTTATTCTAGTAAATTAAATCTTTAACTACGCTCAATATGCTGTGATTGTTTCATCATTACTTGACTGGCAGCGCCTTGGGCTTTGTGTCCCTTCATATAAATTTCTGGCTTTGAAAGAGTACAGCAGCAGCAGCGGTGTACGGAGGTACTGGACCAACTACAAGCTCGAACGCTTCTCACAGGTTTGTGCAATAGTCGTGTAACACTCTGAAAGAAAGTCCTCACAACAGACGCACATACTGTATGTCAATACTTTCTGATTTGCTCGTTTTATGCATTTTCATCTTTGCACAAGTGTCTCCAGGCTCCTCTGTCTTGCTCAAGGACACTTCAGCAGGGTATATGTTTACGAACAAAGAACCCACAATCCTTCAGCTGTGGGATTGTTTAACCACGAGACCACCCCGACGCCAGCAACACAGCTTCTTTGTCAGAAAGAGTATTCCTTCAGCTTCACAATGAACTTGGAATCGAAGCAGATTTTTTTTTTTTTTTTTAAATAAATGAGGTTCCTTGTAAAACTGGCAGATGAAACAATAGAAGGGTGTTTTGGAAATAAACTTCAGTCATGACACACCCGCGCACCAGTATGTGGAGTTTGTTTTGCTGGGTTACAGTGGAATGTCTCGGAGAATGCGGTTTATGTAAAGTCTGCTTGGGTTTGTTTATCTGCTCTGGCTGTGTGAGTGAGGAATGCATCTGTGTACAATATCTTGTTGTGTTGGAGTCCTTGTTCCCGTGTGTGTCAGAAAAAGTGACGCCTGGAAATGTACTTTCACAGAGTAATCAGTTACATTAACTGGATAAAAATGGGATCCGTGAGATAATCTAGGTTTAGGTGTTACAAACCCATCACTTTCACAGCTACCATTGAAACTGCCACATGACCAACTAAAACGAATTCATCCCACTGCAAAAAGCTACATTGTGAAGTGCTAACATCAGGTATAACTACCAAAAAAAACCCCATAATAATACAATACTCAAATTCCTACTACTTTTAACATTATATTGGACATTAGATCGACATAGATTAAGTTACCATATACTAGGCTAAGCATGTATGCCAATTTTTTCTAGCTTCGGAAAGGCGATCCAAAAGAACAATCTTCAAACACTGTATATACAGAGTATTGTTCTTCGTGGAGCTTCATGCACAATGCTTCACTATGAAAAATCCAAATCATGACCGGTCTGGTTGATAAACTATGATTGAACAATCACTGTTTGGGTGAGGGGTTAAGCAACCTGTCAATTTGATGCCATTAATTTATTCTCTGGAACACACAACACGTTCTCATCCCAACTCATCACAAACTGATGCTTTGTCAGACCCCTCGTGTTAAACTATTCATTTTCAGTAAAGGTTGAGGCATAGGCCTTGGCAACAAAAACACTTAGTTAGGTTTAGGAAAAAAACAAAACAAACAAAAAAACCCAAAATGAATGGGCTTAGAATTACTAGGTTTATACATTTTGTACTCATGACCAACACATTGTTGGTTCGTTCATGTCCTCATTACATCTCAACTTGTCACATACTGTCGGACACCTCGGCATCACTCTTTTCATCCACAGTAAACACGCTTGATGTTGTCAGGTAAACAAAAACTCAACCACTATAGTTAGGTTCATGTTTGGGCTTTAAACTCATCTCATTACATACTGACGCTTTGCCAGACCACTCAGCGTAACTCTTTTCGGTCGCAGTAAATGCATGCTTAATGTTTTCAAGTAAACAAAAACACTTGCATGGTGACACAAACAAACAGCTGATTCTAACATGACACACGAGACACAAACTGGGACACAAACTGGTCTCCTGGATGAAAGCCTTTTGGATGCTGGACCCATCCACCTCCTTTCCCACCAGCCCTGTGTGTCTCTTAAAGCTACGTCACCACACTCCCAGCGCACTTTCCCTGAGCTTTTAATATTGACGTGGATGGGTTTACATTGCAGTTAATGGAAAGCTGAGTGGGTCTCATACCGACACTAAAGGGTGCCTTACGTGTTGGTATGGCCATGACAAAGCGCCAGTATTTCACGCCCTGGGAATGAGGATGTGCTGAATGAACAGCTGATTATAAAGTGAAATGTAACTCACAGGACACAGCGGTCTAGATGAAAGCTCTGTGTTTTGGGACCCATTCACCTCCCCTTCCTCCCGCCCCATGTGTCTCTTTTGCTCTTTTAACTACGTCACCACAGCACTTTCCCTGAGTATTTATTGGGTTTACATTGTAATTAATGGAAAGCCTGCTGCATCGTATTTGGGTGGGGCGCTAAACGGTGCCTTGTGCGACGGTAGTGAACTCCGATGGTCGTGACAAAGCGCCAGTATTTGGCTCCCTGGGATTATGCCTTACATTACGTCTTATTTAAAACTATATGCAAAGAGAGAAAAAATAAAATCAGTCAGGAATAATGATGAGATCTTTCTACAGCAGCCGAGGATCAAATTTAGAGGCAAAGCTTATTAATTGAACACAACCTACTTTGTTTATTTCCTGCGGCCTCGGTTGTGTGTATGCATAATTGTGTGTGTGTGTGTGTGTGTGTGTGTGTGTGGTAGAGGGGGTGGGGTACATTGTGGGGGAGTTATTTGCGTGACAAGCAGAGGCATAACAGAACTTTTGCTTGTCTCCAACAACGAGGGCTGCAGTATCCACTCAGGAATATTAACAAGTTAATCATCTGAAATTAATGCCGTTATATCCTCAAGCCAAACACATAATGTACAACATGCCCCCCCCCCCCCCCTGTGCAACCAAGCTATTTTCTAACCGTTTTCCCATCCCTCCCTCTTACTCTCTCTCTCTCTGCAGATCGCAGCTGCACTTGTCATCAGGCCTGTTATTAACCACAGCATTTTTCTCACTCCAAGATGGAGGGAAAGGTACAGAAAGGGAAAGATTCAGAGAGGTGGGGAGAGAGGGAGAGAGAGAAAAAAGACAAAAGATGAGTGACAGACAGGTGGTGAAAGAAGAGAGAGATTTAGAGGGAGAATGATGGAGGGAGAGAGGGGGCAATGAGAGCAATCACAGAGAAATAGCTGCTAGCATCAGTACTGTAAAATCATGGATTTCCTTCTGATAATTCCTCCTCCGCTGAGGCTTAATTACCCTCTGCCAGAGCTATCTGTCCGCCTCCAGGTCTGGCCACACACAGAAAGGCCTTTGCATCCAATCAAACAGCTTGACCTTTTAACCCTTCATCTCTTCTCCAATCATGACATGACATTTCAGGTCTGTCAGGTGCGAGCCGTCCCTGCACTCTGCGCTGCTCTCCTCCTCAGGGTGTCAAGGCGCTACACTACATTAATCACAGTGACATTGTAATCACAGCAGTTTTGCCCTGATTCAGTATGCAGATTCTTGGGTATATTTCTTTGATTTACAGCGTTGTCTCCCCACTTCTTCCTCGCTCTCCTCTTATCCTTGACCTTCGCTCATTCCCATGGTAACTGCGTCTTACTCGAGGATTGTTATTTGGTAAGTCAAGTGGGCCAATCCTTAGGTTTTAAGTTGCGCATCAGTGGCGAAGCTTTTCAAAATCTAATTTAGGGGATTATCTCTCTATTGATTTCACTTAAAACTGATTCTTTTCTCTTTCCATCCCTCTGCTGCTGTGATAAAGTATCAGGGAAGGAAGTGTGTTTCTGTGTGTGCGGCGGCGGCGACGGCGACGATGACGACGTATCAAGCTCTCCTTCCTCCGGAGCTGAAGAGGAGGCTCAGCCGTCTCACTTGGCAAAGCACGGAGAGCACGCAGGATTGCGCGTGTTCGTCTTTGTGTGCCTCGGCGTGTGTCGCTCCAACTTTTTGGCGCCTATCTGCATCTGTCTGTGTGTGTTCATGCGGCGCACACACGCGCGGCTATCATCCTCCATGGCATTAATATTCATCTGTGTGTGCATTGAGCAGAACAGATTAGCAGGAGTAATGATGAGCATGTAATGATAAGGGGACCACAGCAGTCCCGATAGTCTAAACAGGCCTCCTTTAAACCCGACTGGAAAGAAGCAAGCAAACTCATTACGGCTTAACAGCCATTAGATTAGCATTAGTTCCTCTTTGAAGGGAATATTGCTGCTGGTTTCCATGGATTAGCGACAGTGGTGAGCCATTCAAGGAACATTATCACTACTGGTTTGGTATTAGAGTTAGTGATTTGTTGGCAGCTACTAGCTTCCTTTTACTATCCAGTGATGGCTGGTTTTTCCAGATTAGAAATACATACCAATCACCCAGGTACTCTATAGGTAGAACTAACTGACTACTGAATATAGGAAGGCTATGGCAATGTCACATAATAATAAATCAAATATGATTACATAGGATTAATATGAACGGCATACATCACTAGTATAAGCCTTAAAGTGGCAGTAGGCAGTTTATTTTTGGTATCACAGGGTAAAAACTCCATAATAACCTTTCAGCGTGCTGTAACTCAAGTGTTCTCAGAGAAACTAGATTTCTGAACCTCCTCAGGGCTCTGTGTACAAGCTTTAAAAAAATCTACCGTATTATGAGAGACTTTGGCCAATCACAGGTCATTTCAGAGAGAGCGATCCTATTGGCTGTGCTCCAGCTGGTGGGCGGTGCTTGGATTTCGTCAACTGATCTCAACATGGCTGCCGGATCACAAAGTTTCTCATTTTACAGCTAAACAGGATGAAAAAGATGTTTCTGAGAACATCTGAGGGGAGAAACAGGCATTGCAGTAACAGCATTGATTCATATTTGTTCAGCGCTGCCTAGTTTGCAGCTGGACGACAGCTGATTGGTTGTTTTCCTCCAACCTGAAATCTTGCAGATGCCATTAGGAGCTTCGGACACAGAGGCACATAATTTTTTTTTTTTTCAAATTCCCTGTCTCATGCACTACTGTCAGGATATAGTTATATTGTTATATTAAAATAACTTTCTTAAATCATATTTGCTCCATTTCTACAGCTTTAAATTATGAGTCATACAGTTACTATGGTCCAGAATAGTAGATTATTTTGTTTTGCTAGCCTGGGTGGGTTGGGGTACTATGTTTCTGATATAAACTAACATTGACTATGTTTACATCCACACTAATTTACACTTTTATTACAAATATGACAATAATCAGAATTTGATACGAGTCATGTAAATTCGGTTTGGCTATTGAACAATGACTTGTGCCTTGATCTGAATGAAGCATTTTCAGATTAAGATGTGGGATATGCAGATATTATTCAGGTTTTAGGAGCACATTCAGAATATGTGTCTCAGTTTGAGTCTCAACAAGACATGTAAATGGAGACATGTAAATATCACACCGAATATGCACAGCTTCATGTAAACAGGGATATTCATTTTCATTACATGTAAACAGCTTAGTAGGAGTTTTGTCTTTTCAAAATAAGAGCAAAAATATGTTTTTCACTGTGGAGAGGGCTAAGTAAAGGCTGTCTTCACAATTCAAATGTGCAAATGAATGAAAAGGAGATTCCTATTTCAGATGCAGTTAGAATGGTAAAAATCCATTCAGCTACTGTGGAGATTTCAATGTCTAAAGAAAAGTATATTGCCCCAAATTTGAGGGCATAAGTGGGCGATTTCAACATTTGACCTATGAAACATACATTGTTGAGAGCGTGAAACCCTTTGAAAGGTCTCGTTAAAGAGTCATATGAAAAGAGGATATTAAACTAGAGATCATAGGATGCTGGGAGCAGAAATGCGCTCCCGGTGGGATTCATTTATGATTTACCATTTTGCATGACTTTGGGGAAAAAGACCAGTTTTCAGTCTTCTAAATAAGAAGCACATAAACAGGAACGATTGAAAGAAATTTTGCATTTTCAGTTACACTGTCAGTTATCCAGATTTCACTGATATAGTGGGAAGTTACATCCTGTAGCATCCTGCACACCCACACGGGTGTTTCCAGTTACTGTTGCCACTTAGACCTCTGGCCAGGTTGAAGATGGGTGGAGCTATGCAGGGTTTACGTGAAGCCTTCGAAGAATTTACAGGAAGTCACAGGAAAAGTTACTTCCTGTTAGATCTGATCTGTAGGCTACTTGTAGTTTTCAGACCACGTTGGGATTTATTTATATTAGTTTGTAAATATATGTGGCAATGTGTTTGTATCACTCATTTTGATAAGTGCTATATAAATAACCTTCATTATTATTATTATTACCAAACACACAAGATGTTTGTTAACAGATAAACCTTCATTTCACAACATGAGACTAACTTAAATATTGCAATTACATAGGAGGTTCTGACTTTTCTACAACATGTGGTGTTTGCAGTTAAAACTAAGAGGCAATCTGTGATTAATCTTTGATCTGGCGACAGCCAAGCATTCAAATGGAGTCGTGTTTACGACTTGGGCTCATACAAACACGCCCCGCATGTTGTATTCATGACCTCGTAAGTGGAAAGTTTCTGAAAACTCAGAGTTCACGACTTGTGACATGTTTGTTGGCACTGTGAGAAATGGTGGAGCCCATGGCAGTTCATTTATTGGTGCATAATCGGTTAATATTGTACAGTATATTGAGATTTTAGTCATAGTTTTTCTTGGTAATTTTATATTGTTTGAGGAAAATGTTGATATTTCCACTGACATCATCTTTCTCCTGTCATTATGCCTTTGCATTTCCTGCATTATGTTACCCACTTGCTAGCTTGCTAAATTGTTAGCCTCTGTGTCTTCCAGACTCGGACAGTGACGGGAATATTGCAGTTGCTTAGCAGCGGTGTTCACTTGAACGCAACGCATGTAGTGTTCATGAGTTCCATTTGAAGGCACCAATAACTAACAGGAGAGTGAAGTTTGTCCGTGACCACAGTCCTGAGAAATGATGAATCAAATGTGAGTGCTTTAGGTGTGTAGCTTTAATGCTTTCAGTGTGCAATGATGTTACAGAGTTTTAACATGTCACAGCAGGAAAAGCCCAGGTGTAAATAATAAAGTTGCATTTACCTGCTTCAGTTCTCAGGTCCTGGTGTTGTGTGTGCTGCTCTCTGTCACCCTGAACACTTGAACAGAACAGAGTCGTCGTTAATGTCATCGGTGACACCTGTGCTCTTCCTGCTGACTAGTCAAAATGTCTGCTGTGAAAAAGGCTCTACAGACACAAGCAGGAAATAACAGGAAGTGGTTTGACTTTGGTCCAGCTCTAATTAGAAACCACTTCTCAATTCTAAACCCCAGTCACAGTAAATAACCTGTTTTTGTTTACATGCAGGTTATGATTATGGTTTATGGTTGAAAATGAACTGCTGCGTGTTTAAAAAGGGAAACATTGCTGCAGTCAGTGGATTAGCGGCAGGTCGCTGGTAAATGTGTGTTTACTGTTCGCCGACCTTCATCGTACTTGGCCTGTGTTCCAGCGACAGGTTGTCATGGCAGAGGCAGTGACAAGTGTCTGCCAGGATGAACGTCGGTGTGTGGCAGCACATAAGATTGGACGTGTTGGTGTTTGTGTAGTTGGGGGGTGGGGGGTGGGGGCAGTGAATATGTGTGTGGCATGTGATCTACTCACACATCACAGATCAAAGGGTTAACTTAAAGCTTGGTCATTTCACCCTATAGGCCACCCTGGTGGCACGCCATGCGCCGGAAAAAACACACAGATACACATCCACCACCGGATGAATTTTGGAAGAGAGCAAAAGACGCTAACAGTTACCATGGAAACGTGCCACAAAGCTAGAGGGTAAGGGGGAAATAGAGGAAGAAGGGTGTTAAGAGAGAGTGAAATCAGCTCTGTCAATACGTTGCCAAGCAACACTCAACACTAACGAAGCCGGGTTTGATAACTTGTTGATAACGCCAGTGGGAGAGCCAGTGTGTGTGTGTGTGTGTGTGTGTAATGGCAGTGTTATTAGCAGAGGCAGTGAAAGAGCCCCTGCTGAGACAAGCCCAACGAAGAGATAAGGGTAGAGACCTTCTATTAAAGGCAGGGTTACTAGTGGGCCTCAGGAACTCCACACACACACACACACACACACACACACACACACACACACACACACACACACACACACACGGTCGCAGAACAAAAGACCTCAGCAGACCCTCACACAATAATGAATCACACAACAGGACCAAAAGAGTGGTGCTTAAACATTTTTGTTTGTTTTTTTTTTTATTCAACCTTTTTTTCCAAACCAGGAATGTACTAGTTTTTTCCTCTCTTTCGAGGTGTGTTGGGGGGGGGGAGGGGCAAGGGAACGGGGGTAGGAAGGGAGGAAGGGGTCGCCGTGATGAGTAGACAAGGGGGTAAAGGAGGAGAGGAGGAGGAGAGGACACAAAAAAACCCTTCTCACACAGAGGTGTCCCAAATACAAAGTCTCAACACGTTTACATACGAGAACCACCTCGTTCTGCCGCCTCCGCCTTTTGCTGTCTATTGGCACAAAGAAAACACACACTCACACACGTGTACGCACACACACTTTCACCAACGGAGAGGTGAGGGAGCTAGGCGGTAGGTAGCTGCTTCTTTTTTTCCCCTCCCCCGTTCCACAGAAACAGCACTTTCTTCTTTCTCTTTTTGACAAGCGGCGGCTGTGTCCGTGCTTTTTAAGAAAAGCCAACGCGTTGAGCCGACCAATCAAACACAAACAGTGAGAGCCAGAGACACGACTTTGAAATAACATCGACATGGAAATCAAACAATAGAAGAAGAAAAAAAAAGTCCAAGAGATACTTGACATTCTGCTGAGAGGAAGAGGGTACAGGGAGCGAAACGGACTGAAAACGGGGTGGTGGCGTCTTCGTCGGAGTCGTAAAAGTCCGAGAAGTTTCCCCCTTGTAGGCTTGCGGCCATTTTTGAACAAAAAAAATACTGTCATTTTTGGATTGGAGTGCTCCAAAGAGTTGTTGAAGAGAGAGAAACAGACACTTCATTTGGCTTGGAGGATATTTTAGGTACTCTGAGCATGTTTAAATAGACACAGACTTAACAGCATACATAAAAAAACACATTTTTGTTGTACAAAAAGAAGAATCTGAGGTGTTTCCCCCCTCGTTTCATCTTTGAAATCAATGTCGATACAGTCAAATACAATCCAAAACTCAAGGTATAAAAATCATCATGTGTTGAACAATTCAGACGAATGTGACACTTAAAAGATATCTCATTACATGATGTTAGATACTGATACAGAACACGGTTGAGAAATGTCGTAAGGTCCAGATTTAACACTGGCGTCACACAGAAAACATGGCTACATCACTGGAGGCCTTATTTGTGTCTGAAGAAAATAAAAGCTCTCCGCTGCCACCCATTTTACACGTAAGCCATAAACATGTTTGAGCAACACAAAAAACAGTTTTTTTTTTTTTTTTTTTTCCTAGTATGCACATGTGAACATATTGCACCTCTGAACACAGCGTTGTGTTATCGCCCTCGAGGTCGAGGTGCTGGGCACTGGTGTGTTTGTGTGTGTATGTGTGTGTGGGGGGTGGGGGTGTGTGAAAGAGAGGAGAAAACACACCCGCACATAAGCGCTCTTTTCACCCCTCCCGTGTCCATCGGGTTAGTCTTAATCACAGAAATAGAGTCATATGAAAGCAATCAGCGTTTCCGTCGAGGTGTGGGTGAGAAGTGTGTGAGAAAGCAAGCGGTGGCGAGAGAGAATGTATGTCATTAAATGCAATCAGGAGGCATTTGTGACAGTCATTAAAAGGTGTAAAATCTGCGTTAGCTTGTGTGTGTGGGGGTGTCTGTCAAAGAGAGTGTACTGACTGCTGGGGGGTGTGCGGCTAGCGGTGTGCCTTCATAATAAACAGAGAGTGTGCGATACAGGGATGCATTTCAACACAAATGTTGGCGGAAAAGAGGGGCACATCTGAAATGTGCCGCCTCACGTTGACAGTAAGTGTGACCGAGTCACAGTAGATGTGTGTGTGATGCGATCTCTCCTTTCCATGGTTAAAAGTTCAACTCCAAAATCCGTTTTTGGCTGTTGGTCCATCGTCCAGACCCTCAGTTCAAAGAAAATGTTTCTCTCCTTCGCCAGCCACTCATCATCTGCTCTCTCCGTCCTTCCTTCCTTCCTTGGGATCCTTCGTCTCTCACTCCTGCCGCTCCCATCCTCCCCTCCCCTCAGCTTCTTTTTTTTTTCCTGTAGTGTGCAATTCCTTCAGTCTTTTCTTCCCTTGTCTCCCTCCCTCTCTTTCTCTCTCTCTTTTTATTTAAAGTTCTGCATTCAGACGCCGCTTTATTCCTCCTCCCCAGACAGCACTCTCTCTCTCGCCCTGTTCTTTTCCCTTTATTCTTCTTTTTCATTTCATCCCCTCTCACCCCCCCCACCACCACCCCACCCCCACCCCTCACTTCTTTTCACTTCTGCGTTTCAAAAAAAGTGTTTGAAAAAAAAAAAAAAAAAACTTTCATAGATGGTTCTACCTCAACACTTCCACAAACGAGGTCTAAACTTCAAAACTACAGCATAGTACAAGGAGCTATAAAAATATACACAGAGTTCAGAGACCCTAGAGGGGGTGGGGGAGGGAAGGGGGGAGAAAAAGGGAGGGAGGGAGTGAATGAGAGAGGGAAGAGAGGAAGAGAGACACAACCTCTGTTCGCCAGGAGAATTTTTTTTTAAAAAAGGGATTAAATTAATATACAACGCAAAGGGAAAAAGGAAGGAAACAAGGTCGTTCTAAGTTGTGAAAAACAAAAACAGCAGATAAAAAAAAATATCTAGCAACAGAAGTGTAGTTTGGGTAAAAATAATAAAACAATAGAAAAAAAACATCTAGAAATTATTTACTGGATATTCATATATATAATCTATAAGTGTTGATAGCGATAAAAAAATCTCACTTTTTTTGATATTCGCTCACTATTTTGTGTTTTGGTATTTAAGACAAGTCTAAAGAACGCACGCATACGCACAGGCACTCACACACAAAGCGCACACAAACTAAAACCCCACGTGCGCATATGCAAACTCATATGCAAACTTGCTGTACTGAAGCAACTGCACGCACACGTCTAATGTGGAGCAGCAGCGCCATAATTATTATCCAAGTTGTATGCACACTCGCACAGTCACACACACACACACGCACATTATTAAAATATACAAGATTCTGAGTGTCACCGATTGGCTCCTCAGGCCTGGGCCAGGTTTTGCCTCGGTCATGTGACCGCCGCCCAAGGCTTTGCTGATTGAGTGAGTCCGAGGCCCCTAGTTTTCTCAGGAGAAACAAACACAAACAAACTAGAATCCTATTGGTGAGTTAGTGGCAGGGGCCGGTCTCTGGTTGGCTGATGGAGCTCTGAGGGGCAGGGGGGCGGTGGGCTAGGCAGGTATGGCCTCTGGGAATCAGAGTTCTCCGGCGCTAAGTGGGATCAAGGGTGTAGTTTTTTTTATAGTCTTTCTCTTTATTTTCTTTTGTAAAACATCTCAAGTCCCAACGCCAGGTCCATACTCCTAGAAATAAAGTGTGTTGCCGCACACACACGCTGGCGTTATGGGGACGACTCTTCAATTCAGCATGGGTGGGTCTTGTTTAGCTCTGAGTTAACAAGAAGGGGGCACTCAGAGGCTCTTGCCCATGAGTAAGGGCCTTGTTAAGAAGGGCTATGTACCAATACGACTTTGCCCTTAACACACACTTGGTGTGTGAGAATGGGGTGGGGTGGTTTATTCAGCTAGAAACACAACTGTGGCCGGGCGCACAAGGGCAGTGAGGGGGGGCAGGTCCATGAGACAATACTAGTCGTATTGAGGGTCGGAGCTGTGATGGCGAGCTTTGCTGTGGCACAGGGGGATTGGTTGGTCATGGTTAGAGGGAGGTGGATGTGTCCGAGCGGCCAGAGCAGCGGCCGTCTCATACTTTGTAGTAGATGTTGGCGGGGCTCTGGGGAGGCATCTCCTGGACGATGTAGACGGGGTGTCCGTAGTCTCCGCTCACCTTCTCGTAGTGCGGGCAGTAGGCCGAGTCTGACGTCCGCAGGGGGATGATGATGTCGCTGGGCTCCGAGCCGTTGTTGTTGGAGCTGCTGAGGCCCCCGCCCCCTCCCCGCTTGGGGCTGGTGAGCGAGGACAGCGACAGCGGCGGGTGGTGGGTGTCTGAATGCTTGGCGTGCCGCCGCCTGTAGCACACCACGCAGATCACGGCCGTCACCAGCAGGAGGAAGGCAGAACCTCCGGCGGCGCCGGCTATGAGGGCGATGTTAGAGGGCTGAAGGGGCCCGTTCTCACCGCCGCCCTCGCCCCCGAAGCTGTTGGGTCCTCGGGACTGGGTGGAGTTCCCCGCTCCGCCTGAAACAAATCACAGAATAATCTTACTCCCAACATCCGCAAGCTGCTTTCCCTTTGATTCATATATGCATATTAATCATAATATACCAGAGCAATAACACAGCTTGCTTTCACAATTTATGTTTTCATGAGCTTTTAAATAAACATACCGATCCGTATGGTTCTGAACCACAATAACATGAGTAATGGTGCTGGTTTAGCTCTGCTAGTGAAGACTGAACCCAGAGGAATGCAGCAAATCTCACAGACGCTTATATGTGGTCTCTTTATTGATGTGATGAAGTGGACGGCGAAGCTTATAAAATGGAGAGGGATGTCCATAGTCTCTGCGTGTGAGTGTGAGTGTGCTGCGCAGTATATGCTCTTGTGGACAGTCGGGCTAAGCCACAGTGTGTATCAAGGTAACACACTCTATTTCCCTAACCTTAACAACTGTATTTACTTAGCATTACAGCCGACCACATGAAGAGAGCCTCCCCGTTCTGCTTCCACCACCAGACCACACACTCCGCCTGCCTGCTGGCCTTCCTGCCTGCCTGTCTGTCCCTTTATCTGTCTGTCTGTTTATCAAACTGTCTGTCACACTATCTTTGTGTTTGTCAGCCGATCGCTCCCCCCGTCTGCTGCGTGTCTGCCTGAAACCAAAGATCTTCAGAGCCTCGGAGCTCGGAGCTTCCTCAGCAGGAGGTTGGGTCAGAACTCAGCAGGTGAATGATGGTCCGGACGTGTGTGTGAGTGTGTGCACCTGTGTTTATAGAGTGAGTCGGGGCTAAGGATCTGGCACCGGACCGTGTGAACGTGTGTGGCAAGCTGGTTAAGGCCGGTAATGCGAGTCCCTGCTATATAGAGCCTTTGGATTGGTCTATCATTATTCTTGGCACACATCCCTTTCTTTTCTCCCTGTCTGTCTCCCCCGCTTCCTCGCCCTCCCTCGCTCCGTGGTTCTCTCCACCTTCTGGTTATTGTAGCCGTAATGACCCACCTTGCTCTGAGCTCAGCGCCTAGCAACACAAACACACTCGGACGTCCACAACCGTGCAAGGAAATGCGCGCAAACACACCTCACCCCTCCCTGCTTTCGGGCTCCCCATCGCGCTGGACTGACTGGGAGCGGAGCGCTAATGCCGGACGTCGATTTACACTCCCTTCTCCTCCTCCTGCTTTCTTCCTCCCTCCATTAACCCAACATCCCTCATTCTCCATCTCCATTATGATCGCCGCCTTTCACCGGCTCTCTTTATTATATCCTCTTCCTTCACCTCTCCTCCTCTGCCTTCTATTCTCGCTCCCCCTATTTTCCACTTCTCGCTCCCTCCTGTTTTCTCTTTTTTTAATCACACAAGTTCAGACTTTGGCACCTTTATTTCCCCTTGATCCTTTTGTTTTATTTCATTAGTGAACTTCACCTCTGAGAGAGACATCCAGGTCAAGAAAGAACAGGTCAAGGTGATAACATGGTTTTATCCTTGTTTTTTATCCAGCGATACTTCCTCTTCTCTTTCTTGAGTAAGTTTTACAATACTAGAAACACTATAATTTCCCACTAAACGGTTGCACCTCTTTTGAGAATAAAGTGCCATCAACAACCTATATGAATACATACAGAGGATCGGAGAAGGTTACATAATTAATGGTGCACCAGTAACTCTGATGCATCGTAGCTTCCCACAAAAGATTGTCTTTCTTTATGAATTAATTTGCCTCTATACATGTGTATTGTATACATTCCTGACACCATCAATCTTTTTATCCTGTGTTATGGAGTAACACAAATACCTGGTTTTACAACAGAAAATGCAGAAGCAGTCTGTTAGAAAAACATGTTTCTGTCTTTTTTGATAGCTTTTTTATCAGACATGTTGGTGGTTTCACTCGGGTTGCCTCCATGCTGCAGACTACTTGTTTGCATTCAGGTAAATCTGCACCATGCAAAGTCATACTAGTTTACATACTAGCAGTTCCTCTTTGCATGATACAGACCACAATAAATTAGACTGTCACCACTGATTATGAGAAGTTTAAAAGGGACAATTCACTCCTAAATCAAAAACCTGTGGTACTATTTATCAATCTAGAGAGGGATGAAGGAAGCGTGTGTCTATTCATGAATGAGAGCCTCATGACATTCATAGGAGGGTCAGAATTTGGTGTAAACAACATGAAAGCTGGATCCATCCTGCCTTGTATTAACGGTTCAGGCTGCTGGTGGTGGTGAAACGGTGTGGGGGATACTTGACACACTTTGGGCCCATTAGGACCAGTTGAGCATTGTTTAAATGCCACAGCCTACCTGAATATTGTTGCTGACCATTCCGTCCCTTTATGACCACAGTGTACCATCTTCTGATGGCTACTTCCAGCAGGATAATGCACCATGTCACAAAGCTTAGATCATCTCAAACTGGTTTCTTGAGCATGACAGTGAGTTCACTCTACTAAAATTGCATCCGCAGTCACCAGATCTCAATCCAATAGAGCACCTTTGGGATGTGGTGGAACAAGTCTGCAGCAAATGCATGATGCTATCATGTCAATACAGATCAAAATCTCTGAGGAGTGTTTCCAACACCTTGTTGAAAGTATGACACCAAGAATTAAAGCAGTTCTGAAGGCAAAAGGGAGTCTGACCTTTTACTAGCAAGGTGTACCTAATTATGTGGCCGGTGAGTGTATATTTATTATTGGAAATCCAGTAACACAAAACAATGACAAGTATTGTCCAGAAACCATCACAAGTACTGCATTTAGCATAAAAATATGCTCAGATCATAACATGGCAAACTGCAGCCCAACAGCTGTCAGTGTGCTGACTTGACTACGACTTGCCTTAAAACTGCATGTGATTATCATAAAGTGGGCATGTCTGTAAAGGGGAGACTGGTGGGTACCCATAGAGCCTATTTTCATTCAGAGGTCAGAGGTCAACGGACCTCTTTGAAAATAGCCATGACAGTTTTTCCTCGACAAAATTTAGTGCAAATTTGGAATATTATTTAGCCTCCGTCGCAACAAGCTAGTACGACATGGTGAGCACCAATTGATTCCTTTGGTTTTCTCCTAGTTTCATATACCAACAGTGGCTACAATGGCGTTATTATCGCATGAACTTTGACAGCCCTAATTCTATTAGGTGACTTAAATCACTGTCTGGTTAGATATCTGTACTTTTACTCAAGTGTGGCTTTCAGGTACTTCATCCACTGCTGACTCACACCAAAGTCATCCAGATTGATAGAGAACACTACAGGTAAGTGGACAAATATATATTTTTGATTTTGGTATGAACTGTACCTTTAAGTAGCATCTCTTTTCTATGGTTTAAAAACAGATTTATGGACATTTATCCTCAGTGGACGTCTGAGATCCTGCCACCACCGGAGTGAGTTAGCGATGCGTGTATGACATCTGAGTTATGAATGTGAGACGGAGTGTGGTGTGTAGAGTATTATCTGTCCATAATGCATTTGTTTACATCCCTAGAGACGACCAGATGAGACAAACAAACAAAATGACTGTGAATAACCGGCGATAGTCCAGTTATTAGCTGAGATGATTCACATGAGGATTAGAAATTCTGGCAGAACTGTTGTGTCAGGAGACAAAACAATAATTTCACATAAGTGCATGCTAATATCTCCATGTGTGAGCGTCAGAAATGTGTAAAACCCCTCATTATGTGTGTGATGTAAATCAGCTCGTGTCCAGAGTTATCCGTCTCGTTCTAGTTAAAACAATGCATACCATTGTTGCTTCACTTCACACGTACAGTTCTCACCTATGTGTTGTAAGTGAGGACACGTGATTGGACGATGTGTGAATGCCCCGGTTCACACGTTTGGTATAGTACACAAATTCACCACCAAAAATAAAAAGAGGGAGAAATGAACATTTCTCCTCCACTGAATGACTTTGAGAGGATGAATGTAGCCTCTCTCTGTTTCCATCTCCTTGTTCTATTCCCTTCTCCTCTTTGCTTTTCAATTATTCTTTTCTCTTCCTTATATGACTCCCATCACTCCCCTGTCTTCTCCCTTCCCTCATCTTTCCATAATTCTCATTTCTTTCTTTCTTTCTCTCTCTTGACGGAACTAGAGAATCCAGGCCACCCAAACTAATGACAATAATAACTCTGAAATGTCGCCGCCGGTCTAGCCCTCTCTCCTGCTGCCCCCTATCTCTTTCTTCCTCCCTCTCTCTTTCTTGTCCTTCTCCCAAGGTAGCTATTAGCCATCCATTCCCCGCCTGCAGCACTTAGCTCGGAGGGCCGGGCGCAGGGACCGGGAGGAGAGGGGATAGAGAGAGAGAAGGATATGGAATTAAATAGAGAGATCCACAGATGTCACCGCTGCACATTCTCCATCTGTCGCCTCCTCCCTCCCTCTCCCCGCTGCTTTTCTTTTTTTTTTTATCTACCAGTCTCTGTGTATTCCCTCCATCCATTTTATGGATGCGGATCTTCAATTTGGTCTCCATGCTTACCTGGGTTTCTGCTGGTGGTGCGTCCCGCTGGCGGCTCCTTCTTCGGAGGCAGCCCATATGGGCCTGTGGAGGAAAAATAAGGGTGGAATATGAGCTTTCTTCTACGGCAGCCAAGGCTCTTGCAATTGGAACCAATAAGTGACATTAGCAGAGAGAGAACCAGCCAGAAAGAGGAACAGCGGCGAAGGAGTTGAATAAAGGCTTCCCTCCCTTCTGCTCCCATTATAGGAGAGCACATATTGATTGGGCTTCGACGTGCCGCATATGAGCACTTTTCCATTTGTCTGAATGGGAAACTAAAGAGACGCCCCTTGTTGTTTTGGCCAGAGCGAATTTACACAAGGCCATAACGGCTTGTAATCTGTAGTCGCTAAATCAGGCCATCTGTCTAGCAAGCCCTCAGTAATGGTGATGGTATTAAAGTGCGTTTATGTGACACATGCAAACACACGCACATGCACACACACACACACAGATTCAGCCATTGTACAAGTGCCACTCCTCGCCGCTGAAAGAGACGCTTCAGAAAATACTAATTTTGCTCGCTTCGGAGCCATCTGGCTAACAGTGGGCTGCAAGAATAGAGTTTTATATCGGGATGTGTGACTATTCAACTCAGCAACATTTTAAAAAGAAAGTCTGTTATTGGTCATCGCGGCAGCAGGGGGAGAGTAAAATGGATATGACCATGGGGTGCTTATGGATGAAAGTGTACAGTAAGCCCACACACTCCGTGCACAAACTGGCGAGTGTGTGTGTGTGTGTGTGTGTGTGTGTGTGTGTGTGTGTGTGTGTGTGTGTGTGTGTGTGTGTGTGTGTGTGTGTGTGTGTGTGTACAGCAATCAGCCTATACATGCTGGCATTTAGAGGAGTGGGAGACAAGGATGGATGAGGGGATGTGTAAAGAAGGTTTAAATAAAGTTGTACGTTCCTCAACTTCTTCTGTTTGTTGTGTTAGCAAAGTGTTAAATCATAGTATTTTTTCTGTGTAATAAATCCTGTTATGCTAATGTAGGAGAATATTTTATTTATTCCAATGAAGTTTAAATAAATGGAAATAAGTATAGTGCCAAACTAAGTACAGCTCTAGCTTCACCAGGGTTCAATTGTGTCATTGAGCTTTTTTATGGCTGCTAAGATGTCATATTCAGGTTGTAACAACATGAGTTTGAGCATTATTCAGAAATACTCAGAGGAATTCCAGATATTTATTTATTTTTTATATTATGAAACACAGAAAACAAATTTATTTGTAGCATTTTTCTGCATCTTTTTGTGGATTCCCATGTAAAAAATATTTCTAAAAAAAATTATAGAAAATATTTTCTATGTCTATGAGGGACTGTCTCCATTTTAAGTGAATAAAAATGTCTGTTTTAATTTAACAAACTGTAAAAAATCTAATTTATTTGTATTAGTTTTCTGCATCTTTTTTGTAAAGTCCCATGTAAACCGTATTTTGACACTGAATCCAATATAAAAACATTCATAAGAATGATTTCTATGCCCAGGAGGGACTGTTTCCATTATAAGGCAATAAAAAAAGGATTTTAATTTAACAAACTGCAAAAATATAATTTCTTTGTATTATTTTTCTGCATCTTTTAGTAGATTCCCATGTAAACATGTACATTTTAACACTGAATCAAATATAAAAATATTTATAAAAATATTTTCCATGCACACAAGGGACTATCTGCATTATAAGTGGATAAAATGTCTATTTTAATTTAAAAACTGCCCCAAATCACATTTATTTGCAGTATTTTTCTGCATCTTTTTGTAGAATCCCATGTAGTTTCATATTAGGATGAATGAATGTTCAGCTCTACAATGTTTTAAAAAGAAAGTCTGTTATTGGTCATCGCTGCAGCAGGGGAGAGTAAAATGGATATGACCATGGGGTGCTTATGGATGAAAGTGTACAGTAAACGCACACACTGCATGCAGAAACTGGTGTGTGTGTGTGCGTGCACAGCCATCAACCTATACTGTACATGCTGACATTTAGAGGAGTGTGAGGCTATTGGCCGGCAGCTCCCTCATGACAGTCGACCGAACAGAAGTCAGGGGCGGTGCTGTCTGGATCAATAGAAACTGCTGTGTGGTCGGCAGTGGAGGGAGGTTCGTGCTATGTGTGTGTGGGTGTGTGTGAGAGACAGAGAGAGAGAGCAAGCAAGATAGATAAAGAATAAAATAAGAGAGGACAGGTCAATGCATGTGTGTGGGGCAAGTGTGCATTTCACAAGTGTGTGTATGTGTGCCCCTCGGAGCGAAGCGGAGCGGCGTATCTCATCAGAGATCACGGCGAGGCGGCACGCCGCTTATTTAGATGACAAACAACACAGACGTGACCTTTCAGCCACACAGCAGATAAGACAGAAAAGACAGAGGAAGACTGAAAATCACAGAAAGAGGAGGGGAGAGTTGGGAGGAGAGATTGGCTAGCATGCAAAGTGAAAGGAGAAGTGATGAGGATGGGGAAATGGGGAATTTGAAAAGGAAGCGAGCAAAGTCGCTTGAATGAAAAGGGGTTAAAAAAGAAAGAGGTGCAGAGGGAATAGAGAAGAAGAGGAGGAGAAAAGATAGAAGATGAGACAGAGAGAAACAAATAAATGTGTGCGTCTTAGAAGTTCAGACAGTTGCGTAAAAGTGGCTTGAATGTGTGTGTGTGCATTTCCATGGCCCATGTGGTGAAAAAAACATGGGAAAGAAAGTGTGTGTGTGTGTGTGTGTGTGTGTGTGTGTGTGTGTGTGTGTGTGTGTGTGTGTGTGGTGGTGTTTCTATTGAGCTGAGCTGACTGCGCTGATCTTATTGGCTGATAGAGCCACATCAGCACCACTTGGCTCTTTGCTGAAGAGCGCCTACAATACACAAGGCCTGATAACACAGTATAGGCTAAAGAAACAGAAATAGGCGTGTGTGTGTGTGTTTGTGTGCGTGTGTGTGTGCGTGAGGTGGTGGTTGGGGGGTCGTGTGAAGGACAGGTGCCTATTATGTGTAGGAATGTGCAGGTCAGTGAAAATGCTTAAACGGGCCTTTTTTTCTGCTGCTTTTCTGAAAAGCCTCCATGTAAGGGTCATTACCTGGGAATATTTTCTCCAAACAAATTAGAAGTGTGCGCAGCTACGACTCATTAAAAATCACTGACTGTGTGCTTCGACGCTGAATGGACTCATTTTGCTATCGCGCTTTCGCCGGCAGGTCAGCCGCGTGGGGAACTGTGTGTGTTCTGGCGTGTACGTGTGTGTCCACGCGCCTGCACGACCACCTCAGTTTGCATGTGCGAGCTAATGTTTTTACCTGTAATGTATATCCCGCACTGGGATATGCGAGTTTCAGTGTGAGTATTTGTGTGTGTGTGTGTGTGTGTGTGTGTCCAGCGTGAGTCAGCGGTAGTTAAAAGGGAAAGTGAGAAGGGAGTCAACAGGGCTCATTAGAGCTGACTGATCCCACACTTCTCTGCTGTTCTCACCACTTAACGAGCCCTAATATGCTCAGAGAGAACACACACTCGCAAAGAAAGAGTGTGCATGCGTTTTGTATATGTGTGTGTAGAAAAGAGGAAGATAAGAGGGATGGTTTGAAAGTGGAAGAGGCTGCATGTCAGATAAGGAATGTGTACACGCTCTGTGCTGTACAAACGGGAGATGGTGAGAGATGCAGTGGGCTGGAGTCAATGACTGTAGTTGTACTGTGTGTTAAAGGGATAGTTCGGGTGTTCTGAAGTGGGGTTGTATGAGGTACTTATCCATAGTCAGTGTATTATTTACAGTATGTGACGTTCAGCACGCTCCCAGTTTACCATACGGAAGCAAAGTAATGTATTACTGTAGATGGGAACAGCAGCAAGATGGATTTTAGACACCTAAACATCTGGATCAGTTTAAGGCCGTGTCTACATGTATACGGACATTTTTAAAAAATGGATATTTTCCCTGTTTCTGGTACAAGCAGAATTTTGGTCACAAAAACTTCGGTAACTCTGGATCTGTGTGGACGTGTAAAACGGAGCGTTTGGGGAAACGATGACTACTTATTTCACTCATGCCCATTGTTGCTTTGTGTAATGAGCATGTGCCAGAAACAATAACAAAGATAGCGGATTACTGGCTTTTTTCCATTTTGTTAGCACTGCTCGGACTGATTACTAATTTACATTTGAAAAATGTCACAGTCACAGGAGGCCAAAGATTTAATGTGCTTTTGGGTGATTAAAGACGAGGTTTGGAGCACTCAGTAGGTCATCTACGCATGTAAAGAGACAGTTGATGACCGCCATGCAGTTCGACCAGGAGTCCCAGCCAAACAATAACCATTATCGAACTGACTAAAATAAAGCCGAAGGAAAGGGACCGAGAAGGGTGGTAACAAAATTCCTTGACCTTTAACCTAGGATGGTGACGTAAAAATTACACCGAGCGTTTGGAGTCAATTTGGCATTCGAGTGTGGACAGAGATATTTTGTAAAGCGAAGGTGGAGTGGACAGAAAATATCCATTTTAAAAATACCTGCATACATGTAAACAGGGCCTAAAGGTACACTATATTTATAATACTTTCACTGTTTTACCTTGCTGTGAGACAGCCTTTTCTTACAGGGAACTGAAGCTGTTGTTCACCACCAGACTCCATTGAAAAAAACAGTAATTTTACCTTGCAGGACACGGGTTGCTGGTCTACAACTACCTTGATTGGTTAGTTTGTATTATTGTGCGACTTTGGTGAATCTGAACAAACCAAAGTAACACATATATATATATATATATATATATATATATATATATATATATATATATATATATATTTTTTTTTTATATTCAGCAGTTCATTGATTTTCTCCCGTGCTGTTACTCCAAACACTGGAGTGTGCCGACCGCCATCTACTGTAGGTAATACACTGGATTAGCACCTCATACAACCCCACTACAAAACACCCAAACTATCCCTTTAAGTGAGTGATTATTTTGTGTGATGCATCAACAACAGTGTGCGAGTGTGTGAAGAGGAGTGGTGGACTACAGGAGCTGTACATATGGGAGAGCTCACGTGTGTGTGTGTGTGTGTGTGTGTGTGAGAGAGAAAGTAATGTAGGACGAGAGAGCTGAGAAGACTTACTCTGCCCCACTTTCAGGACCACCTTCATGCCTTGCGTGGCACACACTCCGCCTCTCATGCTATCCAGGCCTTGACGTGTCCCATCTGACGTAGCTGGAGGGATGGAAAACACAAAATTACACAATTAGCCAAGTACCAGGGTGGTATATATACACACACACCATCCGTTACAGCCACACAAACCCACTCTCTCTCAATCTATAGCTGCCGCCAACAATAGCTTCTATTCATATGGCCAGAGTCAGCGAGTGACATTTGCAGAGGCAGCGATTTAAAACTCCACCAGAAGCTCTGAAATGTCAAACTATGAGGCGGCAGCACTTTAATAAGTCCTCATTTAGCAGTCCACTGGAATTCATTAACACCCCCGCCACACTGTGTGGACCCAACCGCATTTCAGTCAACTGCAATTGCTGCTGGGGCTGGGAAAATAGCAGGAGAGGGGGGTAATCTAGACTGGCTGATGGAAAAAAAGGCATGGTAATCCAATCAGGGGCGAATATAAAATAAAATGGAGCCCCTGAGATACAAAAACACATTGTGTTGAGAGAAGCTGATTGGTTAGAAAACAGACTGTGTTGAATGAGTTAAAGCTCCCATGTTTAACACCCTACTACTATCACCACTGCTTGTGTTTTAATTAAGTGAATTTAAGAGCGTTTTGATTTAAAAGTGAGCGGCTGATGTGCTAAAACAGGCAATGAGGGATGTAATATGCATTTTTAAGCTATAAAAGCTTTTGTTACGCTGAAAAACAGTTAGAGATATTGTGTCACATTTCAAATAAGCTGTTCTGGAATCAAACTCTCTCTAGTGAAGCTATAGGAAGGAGGCCAAAGGAGGTCAAGCAGTGCTGACTAGCAGGCGAGAGGGCGCCCGGATCCCTGCAACACTCTTCTTACATAAAGCATGTCAGCGAATGCATTAAAGATCACTGGTCTGCAGGTCACAGAGGCTGGACGAGGAGGTGGAGGAGGAGGAAGGAGAGAGTGAGAATCTAAATCAAATGGTAAAAGTGGAGGGATGGAGATGTGAAGACGTAGAGAGGAAAGAAAGGAGGAGGTGAGGGGTGAAGAGATGAGAATCACACCTCTGCAGCTGCAGTCATTTGTACACAAATGTTCACTCATCACTCCAGATGATGTGTAGCCACAGTGCTAGTAAAAAAGACAGTAAACATATTCTTCATCCCAGCACACACCACGCGTCTATCCTTATTTTTCCCGATATAGCCCCCGGGCTAACCCTCACCCTGCCTCCTTAAAGAAATATAAAAATCATTTTCCCCTCGCCACTCCGCTCCAGGCTATAGATTAGCCTGTCTGAAGCGAGGCAGAGAGGGAGGGATGGCGGATGGCTCAGGAGAGAGAAAGGGAGGTGTGAAAAAGAGGCAGCTTTACTTCTAACACCTCCGTCACTCTCTCTCTCCCTCCATCTCTGCAGGATGCAGAGTGTGAAAGCAGGAGGAGGAGAGAAGCAGGCGGGGGTCAAGGCGGACAGCAGAAGCCGGGAGACATGGATGGATGAGAGGATCTAGAAAGGTTTAAATAAAGTTTGCACATTCCTCAAAGTCTTCTACTATCTGTTGTGGTAGCAAAGAATTTTAAATCATAGTATTTTTTCTGTGTAATAAATTCTGTTACTCTTATGGAGGAGGAACATTTTATTTATTTCAATGAAGTTCAAATAAAACATAAGTAGAATGCCAAACTAAGTATAGCTCTTGTTTCATCAGGGCTTATTTGTGCTATTGAACCTTTTTTATGCCATATTAAACATGTTTTTGAACATTATTCAGATACCCTGAGGAATTTATTCATTATCATTTTTCTTTTATATTAGGTAACATACAGAAAACCCATTTATTTGTGGTATTTTTCTGCATCTTTGTATTAATTCCCATGTAAACCATGTACATTTTGACACTGAATCAAATTTAAAAATATTTTAAAAATATTTTCTATGCCTATGTGAGATTGTTTCCATTATAAGTGGATTAAAGCTAGAGATCACAGTTTTAGTTTCAACACAATGTGAATGTGATGTAGCAGCTCTGACTGAAGGCATGCATGGAGAATGGAGGGTGGAGTAAACACCCTCAACTGGCCTGAGATAGAAGGGTGGAGGACTGTGATTTCAGAGAGTAATAACTCTGACACATGAAGGAGGACAAGAGGGTGACAGGAGATGAGGGAGGTGAGGAAGAAGAGGGTGATGGGAGGATGAGGCCGCGCAGGGAGGCGAGGCGGCGAGACTGATTGCCTGTGACAAGCGGTTGGTGATATGATGGAGACAGGAGACTGTGTGAGACAATGGAGATGACCCAGGCAGAGCCCGGTGGACACAGGAGGGAGGAAGAGGAGGAAGATGGAGGAAGACAAGATTAAGAGAAAGGGGGGGGGGGGCAGAGAGAAAGTAGAGCAGTTAAAAACAGAAAGTAAGCAAAGAGTTTAAATGGCGTGATAGATAGCAGGGAGATAAAAGACTCTAATGTCTCCATTATGGAAGAGTGCAGCGGTAATGGACGCAAAGAAGACAAATGGAGCCAGGAGAGCCTCCACATATGTGATTTTGCAAATGCAAGTTGCTTTTTTAACATCACAATCAACGGCTCACAAATATCACAAGGGCAGTTTGTGTTAAAACAGTGAACTCCATCACCACAAATTCTCTTACAGGTGCCACAATTTCTGTGAATCTCAATTCAACGGGAACAAAGCGAACAAAGAGATCATTTGTCCTTGGATTGAAAATATTACCCCATCCCATCTCTGTTGCCAAACACTGGAAGTGCTGAAGTTTCCCTCGCACTTGAGGGGGGATAGATATCGCCAAATCAAGGTAGAAATAATCACAGAACATCTGTGAAATCCTGATGAGAGGCGAGAGATGTAGAGATGTAGAAATGCCTCGAATCTTTCCCAACTCACTTTGGGAGGACATGGAGAGAGAAGTGGGGAGGAGTGTGTAGAGCAATTTGGGATGAGATAAGAGGAGAAAGGAGGAAGAGCAGCAGGAGAGAGAAAGAGGGAGACAGGGGAGGGATGAGTAATTGAGACGGTGATCAGCAGTGATGGGGGGGGGGGGGGGGGTGAAGCGCCAGAGGACAGAGGAGAGGAAGGGCGTCGCTCCGCCACCCTCGCTCGACAGGAAGACAGGAGGGAGAGGCGGAGGAAGTGGAAAAACTTAATTAATGAAATAATACCGCAGTCACCCTCAATAAGATTGCACAGCGCCGGGGCTCTGCGCACGAGGAGGGAGGCCGGGGGAGGAGTGAGTATCTAGTCCATAGAAGAGATCACAGATTGCACGAGAGTCGCTCTTGTTATTACCAAGGTCAGTGCTGGAGCAAACCTCTATTCTGGCTCCATTCTTGTTGCTGAAGTTGGCCCACCATTGCGTAAAAGTGGAAAATGACATCGTTCCCTCATTCAGGGACTTAATTCAAAGTCTGACATTCGGCCGGCTCCATACCGACTCTCACACGCTGCAGTGGACTATATGCAAAGTGACTTCATTTGCATCAAGATGCAGCCCGGACCTCGATGATGTTTGCCATCCCACTCTATTCCTTCCCCCTCCTGTGGTGCATTTTGCAGCCCTGGTTATATATTCCACACATGCTGAGTGACAGCCGGCCTCCCGCAGCAAAACACTTGCTCCTATGTGAGTGATGTGAATTAGTGTACATGCTGATGTTGTTATTTCCATCACGTCCTTCTGTCTACTTTAGGACACGACTCGCATTGCTCAAAAGTCACAAGAAGTGCTGTTTTATTGCCTGATTTCACATATTTCTTACATCACTTATACATTCCGGCTTTTGGTGCAATGTGTTGTGTGAGGAAATGGAAACAGTGGGTGAAATAACCCAAAATGCACTGCTCCAAGGCTGCATTATCAACCAGGCCACGTGGGCAGCTGGTGACGGCCAAAATGCAGAACTCAATGCTTCAAAACGGCAGACCACAAACCAACAATGTCACAGCAGCTACGGCCACTTCTTATACAGTCTACGGCATCTACTCCAGGGTCCCCAAAAGTTAAAAATGCTTTAAGAATAACCACAAAAAAATCACAGTACCAGATGAAAAGATAAGTGGCTATTACTGGGTCATCGTCAGTTAATTTTGGGGTCCTGTCTTGTTGAAAGTCCCTGTGCCTAAGGGTGCAGGTTTGGGTTTAGAGGTAGGGGTAAATTATTGGGCTTAAACTGTTTTTTCCAAATTTATGGTAGTCTAACAAAAAAAAAATAAATAAATGCTATGCACATTGCAGCATTAATTTCTAATACACTAACACCAATAAAAATCACATTTTGTTTTCACTGATAGAGACCTCATACTTTACCTCATACCTCATACTACTCCTTGTGTTTGTTTAATTCAAGCATCTATTCTGAATACTGACTGGAAATAAAATTTAATAAAATGTGTTTTCTTTTTACAATATAATACATTTACAGTACTTGACGCTGACATGATACTTGCATGATACTACTAAGAGGAAGGGGGTCACCAGGGCCTCAGGCAGATTAATGCTATAACTTGTAAATTTATGAAACTGCAGGTTTGTTGTGATGGGAGAGATCGAGGGGGAGCTGTGAAACTACTGCCGTTGTGCATTGTTTACTTCAAAAGTCCACGCTTGCTACTGTACCACACACACTCAAATTACACACACATGCTTGGAGCAGTGTAAACTTTTTTTTTCCCGATCACAGCGAGATTAAAGGGAGCAAAACTGGGAATGTGAAGTCCAGCGAAAGAGCAGATTAAACAACAAACGGACTGAATAAACAAGCAAACAAGGGCCGGGGAGGAAGCGCCCCCGCTGGCCTCTAGTGCGTGATGGCGTGTTAGCCACGTCATGAGTGTGTTAGGTTAACGGACGCGACGATCACGAATGCAAATGAGACGTGAAAGACGCAAATGTAAGTGGGTGTTTTTGTTTTGCCCCTTGGGTGCACTGGTGGTGCATGCTGGAGTTTTTTTTGTGTGTGTGTGTGTGTGTGTGTGTGTGTGTGTGTGTGTGTGTGTGTGTGTGCGCACGTGTGTGTGTGTCAGAGTGTGTAAAATGATCCCATCTGTGCAAATCAACCTAAACCAATGTGTTACTTTAATGCAGCTTTAAAATCCTCCTTTTAGTCGCACTTGTTTGGCTTTTGGACCACATCCTTTAAAAACGAGACCACAAAACTAAGTTTGTCACTCAGGTGTGTGTGTGTGTGTGTGTGTGTGTGTGTGTGTGTGTGTGTGTGTGTGTGTGTGTGTGTGTGTAGAGGGTACTTGGGGGTGGGATTTACAGTTGCCTTCCTATTTAAATTTGTAGTCCTCACTCTCCAGAGGCTCTATGATCTCAATGTGTGTCATCTAGATGACGAAGAGCATATAACCTGATCCCCTCTCCCTCGAGGTGAAGCTGACGGATTCATTCTCGCTCCTTCTCCCCACGTCCCACCCCCCAAATATGCTGGATCTCGCCATCAAAATTTCCTGTAACTAAAAGCGTCTCCATAAATCTCCTATGGCGCTTTTATAACTTGGCTATGACGCATTAACGAAGCTATCACAAGCCATTACCTCGCTGCGGTGGCGAAGAGGGGGAAAAGGCATTAAGTTGTGTACTGAAACAGAACGGGCATTATTTTAGCCCCCCTAAGAAAATAAAAAACACCAGCCGAGTATTATTTTCACATTCCGCCTCCAAACACACAACACACTACATTACTTCCAACATAGCATGAGGTTTTCCAAACTTTTTTTTGTTTCTGCAAAGAGTGCAGGTTTCTTGCTCTATTGTTGCAAACAAAGGCCCACTGTTGACTGTGTTGTGGTAGCACTTGATCCGCAAATGGGACCGGCTACAAACGAGGACGACACAAAGACATCTGCGTGTTCGGCGCCTCTGTCGTGCGGTGACGCGACGGTATGTATGTGGTTTTGGAGACGGGACAAGTTTGCTGGTGTGTTTGTCACATGAGGTAATGCGAGAATGAGAGGAGATTTATAATGGTAAAGTATTTGTTGGTTTCATAAATATAGAAAGAAATGCACTTTTTTTTTCCAATATATGATCCAGCTGTGGCCAAAGTACCTCTTCCACTATATACCAATTAGGGCTGTTAATTATTAATTAACTTGACTATGACTTTCCCCAAACTGCATGTGCCTTTCATAAAGTGGTCATGTCTGTAAAGGGGAGACTCGTGGGTACCCATATAACCCATTTACATGCACATATCTTGAGGTCAGAGGTCAAAGGAGCCCCCAGTTTTAGCTCATCAAACGTGTCCTCCTTCACAGATCTGTTATGTAGGACTAGGTGTTGCAATCCCTCATTAGACGCATATCTAAGGCACCGATGAGACTCTGTGGAGTTCAAGTGAGTGTTGGTATCCTTAGGTTATCAAGTGGGCGCCCTCCTTCACAGGTGTTTCGCTGATTGACCCACGACACCTCCAGAGGGTTCAGCAGTGAGTCCCAGCGTCCCAGGTTCACTCCCTAGATGCCATCAGCTCACTTGAAGGCCCAAGTCGGATCCTTTCTCTTTATCCACAGCCACTGGCTCCCCTTCTCAGCAGCACTGGAGAGGTTCTTGACTGCCTGCCTGTGGGCCTTCCCTCGCACTCCCACTTCCCTGAGTAGCCTGGATGTTGAGGTGGCTACAAAACCTCTGCAGCCTACTTCCACTGGGCGGATCTTCGCTTTCCAGCCTCGTTGTTGAGCATCCGCAGCGAGGTCGGCATACCTCGTCTTCTTCCGCTCGTAGGCCTCCTCCACTGCACCCTCCCAGGGCACCGTGAGCTCTATGATGTAGACGAGCTTGAGTGAGGGTGACCACAGAACAAGGTCTGGTCGCAGATTGGTAGATGTGATCTCAGCTGGGAAGCAGAGTTTCTTGCCCAGGTCCGCCAGCAGCTTCCAGTCCCGTGCTCTGCCCAGCTGCCCAGGGTCAGCTCTTACAGTGGCGTGGCTAGCTTGACCCTCCTGGAAAATGGTGTTGGCTGCCAACTGGATGACGGGGGAGGAAGGGCGTTAATGCTTGTCTGTCGAGTTTCCAGCACTGCTGCAAGACATTGTAACACCTGGTTGTGCCGCCAGGTATAACGGCCTTGGGTGAGGCTTGTCTTGCATCCCACTAAGATGTGCTTAGTGTTGCTGGGCTTGGACATTGAGGGCATGTGGGGTCTTCGCCATACCACTGGTTTCGGTTTGCAGGAGAAGGCAGGACATCATAGGCAGCCCTGATGGTGAAGCTCGCCCTGAACGCCTCCATCTCCCACAGATCTTTCCAGGAGATCTTCCTCTTCTCCACTCCTTCCCATGCCATCCATTGCCCTTGCCTCGCCTGCGACACAGCTTGTGCACGCCTTTTTGCTTCCTCTTCCCGCCGAACCTCCTGGACCACCAGCTTGCGTCTCTGAGCTGGATTGGCCTTGCTCCAGGCCAGTGTACTGGCCCCGAGACCAAGACCGCTCCTCCCCTCCTGAACTTGGCCCACGATGTCCCTGTGTCTGAGTGCTGTTTTGCTTGCTCAGTTGCTAACGACGGGGTCCACTTCCTCCCAGTGGCCAGGACGGGGGTCACTTGGGCTACAAGCGGGTCGCTCGAGTCCAGCAGCATCATCTCCAGTCTGACTTTGGCACACTTGTACTCCTCTGCCAGACTGGAAATGGGCAGTTGTAGCATCCCTTTGCCATAGAGCCCAATACTGCTGAGGCACCTGGGAAGGCCAAGCCACTTCTCACATATGAGTTCACCAGTCTCTCCAGCTTTTCCACCTTTGAGAGTGGGACTTCATAGAGAGTTAGTGGCCACAGGAGACGTGGGAGTAATCCATACTGCAAGCACCAGAGCTTCAGCTTGCCTGGAAGCAGGGTTCTGTCGATGTTGTCCAGGCCGCTGGCTACCTCCTTCCTGAGCAGCTCTATTTGCTCTTTGTCCTTAAGGGAGGCGTCATACCAGCGACCTAGGCTCTTCACAGGCTTCTCAGAGACCATTGGAATGGGTTCCTTGCCGATGCAGAAGCGGTGGTCTGACAGCTTCCCCTTGACAATGGAAATGCTCCTGGACTTGCTTGGCTTGATCTTCATGCGAGCCAACTCAATATTCTGCTGTAGCTTTCAAGTAGTCGTATTGTGCAAGCCTTGGTCGTGGTGAGTGTTGTAAGGTCATCCATATGGCTCTGACCGGTGGCAGCCTCAGCCCAGGTCTTTTCGCTGCCCGCCAACCACCCACCGGGAGGCCCGTATGATGACCTCCATGGCCAGGGTAAAGGCCAGCGGGGAGATGGTGCAGCCAGCCATGATTCCCCCTCCAGCTGTTGCCATGCTGTGGTGTACTCTGCTGTTGTCACACAGAGCTGGATGTCCTGGAAGTAGGCCTTGACAAGAGTCGTGAGAGCTGGTGGGACCCTGAAGTAGTCAAAGGCTGTCCACAGGAGGTTGTGAGGGACTGAGCCAAAGGCGTTCGCGAGATCCAGGAACACAACATGGAGATCTCTTCCCTCCTTCTTGGCGACTTGGTCTGATGCCAGATGACACTTGCATGCTCCCACATCCTGAGAATCCCGAGTGCCTGCTTTCTGGATTGATGTGTCAATCAGGTTGTTTCTCTTCAGGAATACCGCAGCCGATGGGCAACCACGCTGAAGAAGATTTTTCCCTCAACATTTAGAAGGCTGTTGGCGGAACTGGCCGATTTCTGATGAGTCCTTTTCCTTGGGGATAAGGATCCCTCCAGCTCTCCGCCAGGACGTTGGTACCTCCTTCTTTTGCCACACGACTTTCTCAGCTTCCAAAGGAATTTCAGGACATCTGGTGCGTTTTTATAGAGCCTGTACGGAACTCCATTGGGACCTGGAGCTGACGCGGCCCTTGCTCTACGCACCGTTTTGTCCACTTCCTCCACCTGGGTGGACTGATGTCTAACTCGTGCTCTGGTGGATTGACTGGTGGCATGTCAGCTGGGAGTGTAGCCCTTTGTGGCGTCGGACATCTGTGCAGGTTTTTTTCAGGTGTTCTTCCAGATCGGCTTTTGACACTGTGAGACTTCCGCTCTTCTCCTTTGTGAAGAGATTCTTCAAAATTTGAAGGGGTCTTTATAGAAGCGTGTCTTGTGTGCTCCTTCCTTCTGCGTTTCCTAAGGAGGTTTTCGGCTCTCCTCAGTGTTCTAAGCCTCTCTGAATCTCTTCCTGCAGCACGTTTATTCCCTCCTTCTCCTCCTCTGTGGCCTTCCTCCCTGCTTCTTCAGCTGCCTCCTCTCCTTAACTAGGCGGTCTTTTCCGTTGCCTTCTGGACTTAATGGGACTTGGCGGAGCGGATCGTTTGCCTTCGATCACTCCAAACCGTTCCCTCCATAGGCGTAGATCAGGCTGCCCACTCTTCCAATTTCTTCATGGTGGTACCTTTGATCCCTTCTAGGATGTTGCAAAGATCAGCATTGATCTCCTTCCACAGCTTCTTGTCACAGGACTTTGGCCACTTGACTAATGGTCTTTGCCCCGGGATCTTCTTCTCTGCTGGTGGGCGTGGCGTGTTGGATTCAGGTTGCTCTCCTGTGCCTTGCTCTTCCTCCTCTGGGACAGGGGTGTTGATGTCCTGCAGACTGTGGTGTGTGTCCTGCTGCTGAACTTCAGTCGACTGATTCGGCCTGCTTCTCAGAAGGTAGCTGTCGATGCGACTTCCCTGTTGTCCCTTCTTTAGGCACCCTTTCTTGCCCTGGTGTATCCTCAGCCCAAGGGTGGAAGTAACCTTTGTCCAGCCACAAATGCAGTTCTGGAGCTTGTGTCCTGCTGTGACTGTCGGAGCCTCGGGTATGCTGCTCATCAATCTCGTAGTCTGTTCCATTCCTGTGTTCGTTGCCGTGTTATCTGTCGGTGAGCCATCTTCCGCCCCCGCTCTCGCAGGCTCAAGGGGTGTTTTCTTCGTATTCCTTTTTGTAGCACATTTGGGTCGGACCCATACACCGCTTGTGCTGGATCCCGCCACCACGGGGAGCTAGCCCATGGTGGCCCCGTTGGGGTCTATTCCCTCCTGTCAGCTGTCTTTCCATGCCGTCACAAGGTCTTTCCCTTGTTGCCAGCTGCACTTTCACAGCAGTCACTGGTTGACCAGGTGATCAGATCTGTTATGTAGGACTAGGTGTTGCAATCCCTCATTAGACGCATATCTAAGGCACCGATGAGACTCTGTGGAGTTCAAGTGAGTGTTGGTATCCTTCAGGTTATCAAGTGGGCTTCACAAGCTAGTATGACATGGTTGGTACCAATGGATTCCTTCTGTTTTCTATTTTCATATGATGCCCGAATCTTCACTCTACCTTTAAAACTGAGCCCGCTACAACTTAAAAATCACAAATTGCGTTAAGAAGTTGGTGGCATTAAAACAAATTTGCTTTAACACATTTGCGCGCTAACTTAGACAGCCCTGATAACAATGTATTCTGCACCAAATATGGCCTTTATGGACACTTTGGTTACTATGGTTACTGTTCTACTTTTTAATTATTTTTCTTTACAGAAGAGGACATTTAATCTGACCCATGCAACACTGAAAGGGTAAGATAAATCTAATTACTTTGCTACCAAAAGTGCATGAACAAATTAAAGGCAAATTTCTGCTGGCAACCAAACTGATGGGAACACTCCATTTCCGTTCTCATTTGTACTCTGTAATAATGTGATTCAAAATGCAGACAAGTATGACGTTCACACTTGTGTGAACTCGTGGAAAAAGCAAACTTCTTTTAACCTGCTTCTCGTGAGACGAGCCGAGGCGATGGGACCTGGACTTCGGCAGCAAAGTCACGGTCAAAGGTTGGATTCACATGATGTGTCACATGCTGACCAAAAACACACACATACACTCAGAGAATCTCACGCGAGCCCACGTTTCACACATGCTTCCATGGAGGACGCCATTACCTCAAACAGTAGACATGACACACACACACACGCACACACACACACACACAATCCACCAGGGGAAAATGATCTCAGTGTCTTTGCTTGCGTGCGGTTGATCTCTCCTCTGTGCCCGATGACATTTTAATTCTCAGCAGTTATTCGCTTTCCATCCATCCTGTTCTATTACAATCATCCCCCCACCCCGCCGCCTCCTCACTCCCCCTCTCTCTCTGCTCTACCCTCCCTCCCTCTGTCGTTCCATGTCCCGTGCACTTGGAGGGTGGGCGACTCAGAATCACATCGTATTAACCTCCAGCACCAAAACACACACAACAAACTGGGCCACGGCGCAGCGGCCTCCACTCTCCTCCTCCTTCCTCCGTTTCCTCCTGCCCATCAGAGACCCGAAAAAGGAGGACTAGAGTGTGTAACGCACCTGATCTCCACATCTGACAACCACACGCATGCATGCACACCGCTGAGAGGGAGTCTGATCGCTTGTGACAGATCCGCTGCCATTTCATGGTTTTAGTTCTGAGGTGGTGAGTAAAAAAAAACATTGTTGGAGGCCTGAAAAACGCTGCTGTCACAATGTTGTTTGGCTTCGACTAAATCCATATCGTGATTTATGAGACGGCACTATAGGTAATCCAGTTGTAATATGTATCCTCGTACGTCTAAATGTTTCATGCATGTGTGCAAAGGTCAGATCACCCAGTTCATAATCCAGATGATGCACAGCGGGTTAATGATGGCGGTCGACAGTATGGCCACTGTGTCTATGTGCATCAATAAGCAATCTATGCACAACCCCCTAAAGCTGCTTATGTGTCTATAAGAGATATATAGGGTAGAGAGGGGTCAGAGCGACAGAGAGGGGTGAGGGGGCGGTTAAGTCATCAGTAGGCATAAACACACAGGCGGATCTCTTCCCATTCATTCCAACGTTAATTAAACGGCGAGAAACAAATCGTGGACGAGCAAACGTAATAAGTCTGACGGCGAATAATCCACGCCGAATAAATGTGACCGCCAGAGCATAGACGTGCATAATGGACCAAAAGAAAGACATGCACAAAGCGAGGGAGAGAGAAAAAAGAAAAGAGAGGCAGCCATTAAAAAGAGGCCCAGTGACTGGGTGGATGAGCCTTGTGTAACGGCAGTAAAGTGCTAGCCATGTAGGACAGTCACGACCAATGTTCCTTACAACTGGGTCAGTGTTCCCGTCCCGGGGCAGCGAGGCCATTCTGTGTGTAGTGAGTATCTGTCCGTTAACTTCCACAAACATACTAGAAACTGCTATCCACTGCAATCCCTGTCAAGTGCACCTCTGAGTGGACCCCCATGCATATTGGATGAATACTTCAATGACTACTTATCAATACTTAATGAATACTTATCAGTGAATCCCTGAGTGACTTCTACAGCACTGATTTTTTTTAAAAAAAGACTCTTAAAAAAAGGCACGCAATGCACCCTCGACACCGGCGGGGCAGAAAAGAGGAGGACCGGCGAGTTCACAGTCGCGTTTGAACATCTGAATGTGATATTACCTTTCTGGTGTCGGCTGAGGCGATTTGCCGCAAGTAACACTTAGAGCGAGGAGAAATCTGGTTGGATCCTGTCATGTCCTCGCCTGCTGCCGTCTGGCGGCATGTGTCCGTCTTCAGGTTTGTGCGTGTGGGTAGCGGTACTGCATTTTATCAGCTGGTAGATTGGAGGCCTGGAGAAATGGGTCAGCGCCAGTCTTGTCGTTCCCTCTTGCCGTCTCTCCTGCTCTTTGCTCGTGTGTTTTTTTTTCTTTATTCCCAAGTCGCTCCCAGAATAAAAACGAAACACCTCCGGTTGTCCACTCCCTCCTTGCGGCTGCCTGGATCTGGGTTAAACCGGCGAAGTCCATCACTCACTTCTTCCCTCTTTCCCCTCCTTCCTTCCTCTTTTTCCAATTACGGTGAATCACTTCTTGCCGTCTTCTTATATTAAGATTGAAGAAGTCATGAATACGAGCACTTTCACAGTCTCATGATCCACAATGATGATTTTGATGAACCTAAGCCGACTTGACTGAAAACACGTCACGGTGAATTTCCACCGTATTTGGTGTCTTCCTTAAAGCTCAGGGCCTGGCTCATGGTGACCACAGATAAGTGTTCTGGTGGACGGTGGACACACACACAAACGCACACACACACCTGTTGCCAAACCAGTTGGAGGCGGTGAGACACGACACAGGTAACAGGATACCGCAGTCATGACTAATAGTACTGGAAAGAGTTATCCCTCTCTTAAATTAATGCTCCCATCATTCATCCTGTTGTCTTTTTTGGGCCAGCAAGTTGCCCTCAAAACCCACTCCTCCAGCATGTACGCACACACTCCCACACACACACCTGTACGAGCACACAATCGCTAAATAAAAGCCCCTCAGTCCCACATTAGCCTGATTTACTGTCTCAATTTAAGCACGGTTTCCGTGCAGCGAAGAGGAAAACAGGAGACAACTAACACCTAACTCGCAGTTCCACGTCTCCTGTCACTTTGTCATACTTTCATCGCAGGGGAGGAGAAGGAAAAAAAAGAAAGAAGAAGCCGTCTGTTGCAGCAATCACTCTCTCCTCCAGTAGCTTTCCCTCCTCTCCAACATTTCCCTCTGCCTCTCCTTTCAATTACTGCTTTATGTTTCCAGCCTTCCTGCCGTCCCCCTCTTTGTAGGGGCTTCCTCTCCGGCAGAACCTCGCTGTGACATTGTCTGTCATTGCGGCATTACAGCGTTGGCGCCTCGCCACGAACATGCCGAAGACGCGGAGGAGGCGACCCCTTCGCCGCGTGCGTTCTGCTCTGCCACGGGGTGCAAACCCTTCCACTAGGAAAAACAACTGCTGAAACACTGAATGTATCTGAAGCCAAAACTTCCCTCTGGAGCTGTCAGATATAATAATATATGTGACTTTGAGTCAACTTTGTAGCTGATGGTGACTTTCACACAATAGAAATGTTGCTGAAAAATTGGCATGATACTGTTTAGGGAGCGGTGAGAATACAGCATACTGTAGTTATTTTTGGATTCATTTATTGGCTGATATTTCATATCTTTCTATTCCTTTTAAAATCAAAACAAATCTCCAGATTCAACGTTCCCTTGAAATGCTATGCCTGACAAAGTAGGAAAAACAACACTTTGAGCTGCATCATGTCCATCCGACGCTGGCTAATATCCACTTTTATTAACATCAATCACACCAAAAATATAAAGAACGGTTAAAAAAGAAAGCATCATGTTGAAACATCACAGGCTAAGTCATTTTGAGATTATATAAAAGCTTCCTGAAGGACAGGCGGTCAAATGATGCTAGGCCTATTTCTTGCTTTTGGGTTTGATATCTGGGTTATGCCTCTTTTGGTGAAATTGGCAGAACAGGAGGGGAACAGGAACGGGAGAGAAGTTGCCCGACTGAAGGACGAACGTCTGGTAAAACAGGAAGCGATGCAAGAAAGAGGGAAGTGGGTCAACGGTCTGAAGGGAGGAAAGCGACAGCGATCTGTGACATGTAGCAGGAGAGAAAGAAGGCGAAATCAAGTGGGAAGATGGCGGCGTGGAAGAGGGGAGGGGTTTCTAAATTAAGAAGAAGGGAAGCAGAAGGGTGTGAAGGAGGAGGAGGAGGACGAGCGAGGGCGGAAATGTGAGAGAAAGATGGGAAAGTCCACGGGAGGCAGTTAGAGAAAATGGCCTCGTAAATGTCACTCCTCTCTTGGTGATATTAATGGCAAATGTCAAAGATGTGGAACTTACAGGAGGTTAGGTCTCCTAAATACACGCAAACACATGTATGAACACTCAAACACAAAAGAGTTTCTCTCTTCAGACAATGACTTTTTGAAAGGAGGCAGTGAAGGAGTGGGCCTGCAGAGGAGCTGTACATCTTAAAGACTGTAATTACACATAACTGTCAGTCTAATTAAGGCTTTTAATGAACTCCAAGAGAGCTCAGAAAGGACAAAAAGCCGCCAGCCGCTGGAACGCATGCATGTTTGTTTGTGCGTGTGTGATAAATGATGCGCTCGACGAAGAACATGCGCATAAACGGCAACACAATCAAACATTTTAATGAGCCCGAGTGCAGCTTTGAGGTCCAGCATCTAATAAACATGCAGCATACCTGGGTCTCTCTTCTCCTAGTGCAACACACACACACAAACAACTCATTATTCCTGTCGTACTTTCTATGGTGATAAAGTGTTGAAGCTCTGCCCACTGCAGAGGCGTGACCGGACCTATAGGAAAGACCTTTCAAACAATTGGATTTGCCATTAAGGAAAACTTTATTTAGGATTGTAGCTAAAGTACTGCCCAACAGAGGGCTAATCTGCATTATACATCATTAAGCTCGGCTACTAAGACTCTTGGCTGCACTCTTGTGTTGGCTGGCCGGGTATAGGAAAATAGATTACGCTCAAAGGCTGGAAAAATGTTAGGTCGTGATCTAGTGGCAGATAGAGAGCAATAAACAGACTCAGCCCTTGTTTGATTTTGGGTGGGCGAGCTAAATCATGCATAATGATGGCAGAGGGCACACGCTGTTGTGTTAAAGGGTAAGTTCACCCAAAATACACAAAAAAACCCAAAATATTTTCTCATTTTTTTCTGACTAGTACAGCACTTGTTCGGAGCGGGGGTCCGTCCTGAACGAGCCGATTGCTTGGCCCCCAGAAATGCTGCTGCATTGTGGAGAACCATGGTAAGGCTGCTTGAACCTGCCATGTTTGAAATTATAGTTTTTATACCTCTACGGCACTATCTACTGGCCAAATGACACCAAATGTTCCACGGTTACTCAGACATCATATCTACACACGTCCACCAAATGTGGTCCCAGTAGCACTAAGTGTTCAGGTAATATGACATTTTTTGTAATACAAGCCCTGTCCACAGCGTTTTGAGATACCTTTGAGGGCCAGCTATGGCAAAACTGTGTGGATCCAGAGATGTTCTGTACCAAAAATGGGAGTAGAAGAAAATCTCATTTGGACACAATTCAAAATGGCAGAGAATCAATCGAGACGCAACCAGGCATGGCTTATATGGACAGATTCATCTGGACTTGATTTATTTCCTCAGTAAACATAAACATGAGTTTATGGTCTCAATCTCTAGTTTCAAGTCTTTTTCAATACAACATGATGTTGATTTAGTAAATTATGGTCCCATTTAGAGTCAAATAGACCACAAAGCAGGGGATGCTGTAGGGCGGGGCTACCTTGTGATTGACAGGTCGCTGCCACAGTGTTGTCCGGTCTTGTTTTCATCTTAGAACTTTAACCTTTCACAGTGTGTTTTCAGTTCAGGGAAGTTAATTGTAAAATGTTGATCGCCTAAAAGTTGTTCAGCGTTCAGTTATGCTCCACCGTGTTGTCCCACTTCTGGTTGCAAAAAACCAAGATGGCGATGGCCAAAGACCAAGATGGCGATGGCCAAAATGATGAACTTGAGGCATCAAATCCATAGTCCACAAACTTGCAGGCCAAAATGTAAAGTTCATCATTATAGCACCAAAATCTGGCCAGATTGCACCGCATTCGACACTGCACATCTTTGGGTCCACGGAAAAAAACAGCCAAGTGTGAAGTTGATCATATGAACGGTTGTCAAGATATACAAAGGACACACACACATCTTACTTTATAGCTAAATGGTATAAAGGAGATCTCTTAAATTCAGTGACACATTTAAACTATTATGACTATTATTATTCTTTTACTCTTACTTTTACTGTTATCATTTCTTTCCATGCCTGGGGCCACTGTCCATGTTAAGGCCCCAACTCGTAGATCAAGAAACACTGCAGCCGCAGAAAACAGTCTCTCTTTTCTTTCTCCCTCAAGTTTCCTTCTTTCACGGCATGCCATTGTTTCAACCAGCGGCTATGTCATACACTGTAGACACTGTGTACACACACACACACACACACACACATACAGAAGCACTTTAAACCTGGCTCAGTTCTCGTGTTTAAATGCACCAGCCAAGACCCAACTATAACACAACCCTGACGAGCATGGAGGTCCTTCTAATGGATCAACACAGATTCAACTCAATGCGCCAGTGTGTGTGTATACTTGCCTTAAATGTCCTTGAATATAGAGTGTGTTTGCTCTCTGTAATGTACGCTTTAGCCTATACTGGCATATACGTTGTAATACATAAATGTTTGACTCATCTTTACCAGTACAGCCGTCTTTCCTCTTCCTCGCCACCCCCTCACCATTATTCTTGTGTCCAAAAGCAGGAGAAAGACACACATACACATTGAGAGAACATGGGAGCCAGCCAGCCGAAATAATACATCTTGACATCTGCGCCTGCACACTGCTCGGGGGAGAGATTGGAGAGAGGGGAAAGTGGAAAGAAGAAGGGTGAGATATGAAGGGGAAGATGATGGACAGCAGAAAGCATAGGGCAATTATATACTGTTTGTGTATGTGTGTGTGTGCACGTACACTGAATGTGTGTGTCAGTGTATATGTCTATATGTGTGCACCAGCGAGAGAAAGAGTGATGACAGTTGTGTTTGTTTAGCTCCTCTGTGATTAAAGCAGCCTGCTAGAAGCTGTGTGCTTAGCTGTATGGCAGTCTGTCTGTTTTTTATCCTGTGTGTGTGTCTTCAGAAATGTGGGTGTATTTGCAACGCTGCTTGTGTCAGTCTCTCTCCAGTTTGTGTTTATGAGTGTGTCTTAAATCTTGTTTGCATGTCACAAGTGCATCTTGAGGTTGATGCATGTGATGCGTCTCCTCCCCCCAAATGTGTGTTTTAAAGTCTCATCTCCCGGTCCCGTTGCTTAAGTGAAATCTGTCTGGTGCACGCGGGAACAGGAAAAACCTGTGTGCTCATTAGCGCAAGGTTTCTCTCAGCGCTGTCCCGAGGTTTGTTTGCATTCTTGTGCGTCTGATGGGAGACTTCATTTCATCTGACAGCTGAAAGACGTCCGTCTGTCTCTTCCTGTCACCTCAGGTTTTCAAGTTCGACAAGCTTTATTAGCCTGATAAGATCATCCTCGCACCGCCAAAGTTAAATAAACAACGCAGAGTCTGTCAAGGTCGATACAAACGAAACAAACCTGTGTTGCAACTTTAACTGTAGATCATACTAGAACATATATGTCACAAATATTTTACAGGTACATGCTTGGCTAAAAACTCTGGCTCAACTTGACAAAAAGCAACACATTCAATTCATGGAGTGACTGACCATTAAATTTACATTATGACTGATTATTTTACTGGAAAAAAATTGCACAAAAGCACTAAAGCAGAGTGGATGCTTGCATCTTTTTCTGTTAAATTCAATCTCACTTGCATGCAGTTTTGTTTGTCAAAAAAGTCCCAATCAAGATAAATTTCTTTGTACACTCAAGGAAAAAAAGAAACGCACCACATTTATCTTCTAAAATACCTCCAAAATATGCTTGCCATTGCAAAATTTCAAACTGCTGTGAGTTCAGTACAAATTAGAGTCAGAAAATCATCGTTTTCTTGGTTCCAGTTCACTGATTTTGGTGAGCAATAAAAAGTGTATTTTTGCACTCTTTATTTATGTGTAATCATGAGTAAAACTCAGATATGAATTTGGCCATTGCTCAACTGTACACAACCATTCCCGAAAAAGACACCAAAATTTCAGAAAAAGAGATCAAACAGTCAAACTAGGCAGCACTGATCAAATATGAATCAATCTTCTGTTATTGTAATGCCCATTTCTAGCTGTAAAATGAGAGACTTTGCTCTGGCTGGTGGGCGGTGCTTGAGATCTCAACATGGCTGCCGGGTCACAAATTTTCTCATTTTACAACTAAACAGTAACTACAAGATGTTTCTGAAAAAATATAAGGTGAGAATTAGGCATTACAGTAACAGAATATTGATTCCTATTTGATCAACACTGCCTAGTTTGTGATTGACAGCTGCTCAGAGACAGCAAGACTCCAGCATGGCTCTGATTGGTTGTTTTCCTCCGGTCTGTGAAATCTTGCAGATGTCATCAGGAGCACTAGAGGACTCGGAGGACACAGACATACAGGATTTTTTCTAGATTACCTGTCTCATGCACTACTATCAGGCTATAGTGACCGTTTCCTAGAAATAACTTCTTTTAATCATATTTGCTCCAACGTGCTTACTTCAGCTTTAAGAAGTTTAAACCTAATATTCTCTTTAAAGTGTATTTTCTGAAATGTTTTGATGTCATTATCATTGTGTCCTGATCTAGACACCTATAGCATATAACATTTTCATTTTCTGATTTCATCTTTTGACTCGTGCATGTGAAATTTGAGTGGAAAAGTCATCATTCTGCTCCATCTGATAGCAAAAGGAATGCATGTACTGAATCTCTTCACCGCTCACTTTTCCATGCCGTCTTTGAGCTACAGCGGGGAGCCGATAGAGGACAGAGAGCAACTAAAAGAGTAATGAGTGTGCTGCCGTGCAAAGAAAGAGAGCTGGAGACAGAGTGACAGACGTACAGAATGACAAAAACAGAAAACGACCACCTGAGCGAAACTTTTAGCAGGGTCAAGTATGAGGTTCTAGTGTAAAAACAGCTCAGGCTGATTCATATTTTAAAAATGCCATTCACACATGAACACACCCAGCTCCCACTACTCCTACCTCTACGGAGCTTCTTTTATAGGCCTGGTAAAAAAAGAGACGAAAAAGCTGCCACAGCATGCCAAAACATGGCAGATGGGAGACATTTTCCACTCACAAACTGACTGTCAAAATCTCACATAACAAGAACTGATTTGGTGGTGTAAGGATTGATATAAGTGTGATGTACTCTCGACACTCGGGGAGCAAAAAGAGTGCACTTCAACGTCAATGTCTTCAATGAGGGGTACTTAGCTAAAAATATCGGTTCCACAGGAGTACTCAGCGATAGATGGAAAAAAAGTAGCACAAATCCCAGCAAATAGGCTGAATTGTGTTAGCATCTCATATAGCCCTAAATAAACTATGACTAATTTGACATTCGGCGTCATATTTGTGGGTTGAGAGACCTTTTTCTCTCCACCGCCAAAACTTCTTCGATTACTTTATCAGTAATCCGTTTAAAGCGGCGGGTTCCAAGTGCCGTAAATCTGTCCCGCTCCTCTAATCTTCAATTCATCACACATTTCCTAATCACACTCCAAAAATAACAAACCTGGAATTACTTACTCTCTTCTCTCTGAGAGCTGAGCCAAATGCAAGCCATCAAAAGGTTTATGGCATGCGTATAAATCACTAAAGACTAACAAACTACCCCATTCACCTTGTTATATTGCAAAATAAAAGAAAAAAATGGGACTTTATTCTTAATTAAAGCTTCAAATAATTTGAAATGGACCTGCAGGAATGTAATAGTGCGTTCTTGGCAAGGTCAGGCTTGTTAAAACAGTTCTTAAATCTTCGAAAGGGACAAACTTGGATAAATAAAGGTTAAACCAATAAAACAGAGCGGCCATTAAACCTTGTCTTTCCTCGCAGCCGGCTGCCTTCCAGAGGCAACGACAGCAGAGCTGTTGCTACAGATGAGGTAAGACGCCACAACGGGGCCCTCTTCTCTACGCAGCGCCACCAAGAGAGCAACCGAGCGAAGCTGGAGGTGCCAATGAATTAGTTCACTGTTTTCACTCATGCCGGACTGACTGCCTCACTTTTTCTCTGTCTTTATTTACACCCTTTTCTTCATCTCCCGACTTCTCTGGCACCACACGCACACAGGCCAACAAAGACCCTGCTCATAATGAGGGCATAGCGGTGTCTGAGTGTGTGTTATTCTTTGTGTAGTTAGTGTGTGAGTGTGTGTGTGGAGGGAGGGGGATTATGGCAGTTCCAAAGCTGTGAATAGGGGCCAGGCTGGGCCTTGGCCCTGGCTGAATTAATTACTCTAATTAGCTTCTTAATTGCATATATTAAACCAGTGGTTAGCAGGGCTGGAGCCGTGGTTGGGGCCTGGATCTAAAGCTGGAGTCGGGGGTGGGTACAGGCGGACAAAAGGGTATTACACAGACACACACACACACACACACACACACACACACACACACAGAAGTGGCACCAGCTCCACCTTCCCCCACCCACTTGAGGTAGTCTGAAGTGGAGAAACGAGACCAAGTGCTCCCCTCCATGATGAGGGTATTCAATTATCCACCCCCCCCCCCCAGTCATCATCAATATATAATAAGCGTATATAGCAGCGGCAGATGTGTGGTACTAATATGGATGATAAGCCCCCTACCCCACCCCGTCCCCAGAGAGAACATTAAGGATTAATATTAGACCTACTGGGACTACTTGAAGCAGTCTTCGTCTGAAACTCTTGACTGTATCACTTACTCAGCGCTCCGCCGCTCTGCTGTGACATTCAAGATGCCAAACCCCGGCTCTGCCGCTGATTTGCGAGCGCCGGGCCTCGCCCCGTCTGGCCCCGCAGCACGTCACACAGACTTACAGGGACCATGACAACATCAGAACCATTAGTTCCACCGCCCGTTCCACTTCCCAGCCTCTTTTTTGGCTTGTGCGTTCTGCGCATTCTAAACGATTATCAAAACCATTGGCTCTCTGGAGCGGACAAACATGCATCGAATTAAGCTTTTTTGGCTCGAGTTGACCCTGGAGTTAAAATAAGCCCGGCTGAGAGAGGGAAAGCTCCTCTAGCCAATAAAGGTGGAGTGTGTGTGTGGAGGGTGGAGGGGAAGGATTTGGGCTGCGACGGTGAGAGGCAATGGGGGGGGGGGGGGGGCAAAATTGCAGAAAATGCCTTGATGTATTTGTGAAATGCACCCAAAGATCACACAACAATGACGATTAGATGGGAACAAGCAAACAGCCAGTCCGCTAATGAATCTCTCTTCAATAAACAAGTGGAGTACACGTGCACATGCGCATGCAGCGTGCACGCGCGCAGGGTGATAATGATGTTCTTTGTGGAGTTTTTGGGGTAATTAGGGCCGCTTAAACGGTGGTTAAAAAGGATTTGCGGCTGATTGTTTGTCCTTGCGTCTTTGAGCCGTGGGCCCTCTTGCTCCACTGAGTGTCAACACTGTCTTCTCCGACTGTCTCTTTCATCAGCCTGTCCGCAGACAACCTCTTCCCTCTCTTCTTCTGCGAGCTCAAATTATTCTAGCTCGTCTCTTTCCCTGTAATTTACTTTGCCTCCTCCTGCTCCTCCTCTTCCTCTCCATCTTCTTCTACTGAACAGCTGTCGGGTCCAATTCGACTCCAAGAGCAACCATAATCTCCCTCACACATGGCAAAGATCACGCCTGTTACTTATAGGCAAACCCATGAAAAGCACCAGCAGAGTCCGGGTGATTGCTTTCTCTGGAAGGAATAGTTAGTTTTCTTTTTGAAAGTTACAGGAGAAGAGTGATATCAATTTCTTCTCTGCGAGTCAGGATACTTGGCCCCTGTTTCTAGTCTTTATGCTAAGCTAGGCTAAACACCGACACCGACTCCAGCTATCCTCTCATCTCACTTTTGGAAAGAAAATAACTACAGATGCACTGTGTAAATAAAACAGCTAATTTTGATTTTTTTTAATGTTCTGAGCAGAGCCAGGCTAGCAGTTTCCCAATGTTTCCACTCTTTATGCTAAGCTAAGCTAAACAAAACATAACTCCAGCTAAATTCTCATCTCATTTTCTGAGAGAAAGCAAGCACAGCTAGGTAAATTATGTAAATAAGACAGCTAACATTGAGCCAGGCTAGGAGTTCCCCACCATTTCCACTCTTTATGCTAAGCTAGGCTAAACACAGCCCAACTCCAGCTATCCTCTCATCTTACTTTTGGAAGGAAAGCAAGTGCAGATACATTGTGCAAATAAGACAGCTAATATTGCGCCAGGCTAGTAGTTCCCCACTCTTTATGCTAAGCTAGGCTAACTATGCCCTTATTCCAGTCATTTTTTAGTCTGCTCTCAGTAAGAAACAATATATATAAAACCATCCCATTCCATTCAAATAAAAGGGGATGACAGGTGGTCTGTCAAGAAACATTTCAACACAAAGTTTGTCTGTGCGCGTACGCAAACACACACATCACATCTGTGTGTTGGGTTAGGCATCTGTCTGTGTGGCTGTTTTCATTATGTCCATCCGGGGTCACGTTTGCATGAACCTGGACACTAAATCAAAGCTATATTAGCAGGCTAATGCGTTCTACTGGTGGCAGAGGTCAACCGAGAGGTGCGCTTGTTTTAAACTCCCCCCTCCCGCCTGATTGCCGGGTAACACGTCCTTCTGCAAAAAGGTTCCTCAACAGAAGGCAGCAGCACAATGACGCCTTTGTCTGTCAAGCTGCGATGGAGAAAGGTTTGTGTATCTATGTGTGTGTGTGTGAGAGACAAGACAGACAGTGTAGGAAGGTTAAATGGATCATACAATGTAAACCAGGCCCAATCCAATTAGGGAGGGATTCTTCTTGTCTGACCTTTAACAGGAGAGACGTATTCACACTCACTCACGCAATCATCCCCCACCGACACAACCGCACAAACTCCACCGTCAGCCCTCCGCACAAACAGACGAACGCACCGACACCCACAAATGTGCCCACACAGACACACAACATCACACACATACCAGAGCACACACACACACACACAGCCAATCTCACAGACAGTAGCGCCGCTCTGATTGCTGACCTAAATCGGCCAGGCGATCTGTCACTTTCTCTTACTCACACTCAACACACATCTTTTTTTTTTTCATCTTTTTCCTCCTCTTTCTTTTCTCCCTCTCTCTTCTTGCCCAAATATCCCTTCGCTCTCTCCCAGTGTCACTTTACATCAGCTCATTCCAATCCCTCTCCTTTCCCCTATTATCTTTACCACAAATACCTTGGCCTCATTTGTATCCCTCGACATTGGTGTCAACTTGCAGCATGTTGCATGTTTACTGCGCTCTCGCACTGATCTGCACACTGTGTTCAAGTATGTGTTCGTATAATGAAGATACATACAGTACAGCTCGGGGCAATTTAAAGCTTAATCATTTGCAACACTTGAGTTGACTACCCTTTTAAATAAAGCCATCTTTTTTACTATCCACTCCCTCTTCACATCCATTGAAGGATGCAGATAAACTTTATCTCAAGAGGGGAAATTATTTGGATCTGTAGCACCGAACCCCTGCTGGCCTATTCAATTCCATTTTCCACTTTTGCACTGTATTTGAGGCTATTTTCACACATGAGGGTTTAACTGAGGCGGTTTGCCCCGAGAATTCGATGTGTTTAGTGGGGTGTGAAAAATGTGTTGCTGGCTAGAAGAGCAGTCTCAGGTCTACCTCAAAATAGTTGTCAGCGGCTGGCTCGGAGCGAACTCGAGGCATGTCCCCCAGGGGCCACAACAGATGTGAAAGCCTTAACCGACTTGAAGTTGAAAAATGTGTAACACAATTTTACTTGAGTGTTGCTATGGATTCAAGGGGATCGGAAGACAATGAACAGGTAAAAAGTTCAGCAGAGATTTTGTGCACCATGAAGTCGTAAGACAGAGCAACTCTGGCACTGTTCACACCTGGCATTAATATGCGTCCTGGGTGATCCGATTCACTGGTGTGAACGCACTTCAGACAAAGTGAGGAAGCACTGAGATGTGATTGCTCAGACCACATTCAGAGGGACCATATATGGCCACATTCTTTTAGCAGTATGTACGCAAATGTGTCCTGGACCACACTGAAGGACCGCCTACTCAACTTACATGAGTGCATGCATATGTGTCGTGCACACATCAGAACAACCCTTGAAATGACGTACGTGTTTATTTGCATATAGAGCGGGGAAGTAAGATCGGATCACAAGTGGTCACTGAAGACACAATTGAAGATGCACTGTAATGTCAGGTGTGAACTGACGTACTTCGAGCTGTCCACTTGTGATTGGATCACTCAGGATACTATGGCTGCAACTATATATATATACCACATATATAAACCATTTTAATACTCCAACATTACTGTACTCTTATTTTATAACAGGAGTGAATACAGTACAAACAAAATATATATATATATTTTTTATTTTTTTACTATGCCTTTGCTGTAAATACGTTTCAGTATCACTTGGATTCATTTGGACTTTTTGGCAGTAAACTCTAAAAGAGATACCTCAGATGTGACCAGGATTATTAATGTAATCATTAGACCTTTGGGTCATTTTCGAGCTAGTGCACAAAAAGTTGACGCTTGTTAAGGGGTTTCAAAGCATTAAATTAGAGGTAGAAGTATGTTTTAATGAGATGTATGTGCACTTTCCCAACACAAGTTTATATCTCTTTATCTATGACAGAAGTAGAGACAGGATATATAGTGCTACACATGCATTTAGTATTCAGTGGTATTATTCTGTATAAAACAAACCCTACCCTGGCTCTAAGCCCCTCGCTGTGGTCACCTCATTTCTACCTCCCTCTCCCTCCTTCCCGCCGCTTCCTCTTCTCTCCCCTGTGTCTGCGGTTGCTTTAGAGCCCGGCAGGAGGCTCAAATCTGAGGGCTTAAACTTGATCAAATATTCAGCAGATATAGATTTCTCACAGTCCCTGGATTCTCCACCTCTTCCACCCAGCTGCTTTCTATCGCTCCCTCCCTCCACCCATCCTTTCCTTGAGTCTCTCTCTTTTTGCTCTCCTCGCCGCAGTCGAAACTTGTGTGCCGCTCATTGATAAGCACACACGCACACTCACACAGACAGCCACGCACGTGTGCACACGGCGAATCACAAACTAACGTGGAGTGGCGGAGAGGTGCAGCTCATTTAGGCTGCAGTGCAGTGTTTCTCTCCACTTCCTCTCCTCCATTGTCTCTTCTCTCTCTTCTATTTCACTCTCCGTTTCACTAATGTTCCCCATCTTTCTCTCTCTTCATCTGTCTCTCACTCTCTCGTCCTCTCCCCCCATCTGGATTCTGTGTCATTTATTTCAGCTTAACCCTGATAAATAAACCAGTGAGTACCTCTGCATTATTGAACACTTCGACATTGCTGTCTGCATGCGCTGTGCCGGCCTCGTGCTGTCCAACAATTAGACCACACACACACGTAGCCCCACCATGTCCAGCTGCACACTGAACCAAAACTTGCCATTAAAGACACACAAATTCATTCAGACAGAAGGCAGAAAGAGACAGATGGATGGACGAGAAAGATAAACAGAGAGGAGGAAAACAATACCAAGTCAAAGAGAGAAAATAAAGTTTGCAGAAAAGAGATGCTCCACAAACACACACCATTAACTTTCTCCACACATGCAAACATGCACAAACACGCAGACTTATTTTTCTAGGTGTGCAGGCCCCAGTCAGCTCTTCTATTATTCATATTAGCAGGGGGGAGTTGGCAGAGAGGGTTGTTTATCTCTGCTATTGTGCGACGGCAAGCACCAGGCTCTCCGCAAAGCCCCAGGGGCCCTGCTCCCTAAACACACCGCTGGGAGTCATTCATGCGCACGCAAACACAGAAAAAAATACCTTCATGTCCGTTCGCCACATGCATACGCGCACATGCTATAGCCGCATAGCCGCACGCAAAATTTCGTACCACACTCACGTGCACACTGCCATCTGCCTGAGTGTGCAACAACAACACTGCAGTCCCACTGCGACTGACCCGCTCACTGCAACCAGTCTGTGTATGTGTGTGTGTGTGTGTGTGTGTGTTTGTGTGTGTGCGCTATTTTCAGACTATTTTGTGTGTGTTTACAACCTCAACCCTGCTTGTACGCCAATGTGTGTGTGAGTGCATATATTTATGAGAGAGCCCCTGTGTACGCGATGTGAGCGTGCATATGTTAGTGGAAGATTAGTGACACGTGTGTGTGTCTGTGTGTGTGTGTGTGTGTGTGTGTGGGGGGGGGGGGGGGGGTTCCCCAAAAGAGGTCATATGTATGTTGACTGTGAGCCTGCAATCATTCACTGCTGGAGTTCACGTTGGTGTGTGTTCAAACGTGCATGAGCGTGTGTGTGTGTGTGTGTGTGTGTGTGTGTGTGTGTGTGTGTGTGTGTGTGTGTGTCCCATTCCCCTAACACCAGCAGCGGTGATTGAAAGTGGGCGTGTTGTTTCAGTGTCACCCCGCAGATGAGAAGCCGATTCTGTGTGTGTCAACTGACACTCGAATCCCGTTCCCATCAGTCACACACACGACACACCTGCCTGTTGCCATCTTCTTCTATCCATCGTTCTTACGTTTTTTTCCCATCTCTTTCCCCCCTTTTCTTTCTTTTCATTCCAGCACATACATATTCATTTTTCTTCCATGTTGCGACTCTTCCTCTCTACATCTCGCCAGCCTTCACTTCCATCACTCAATCTCCAGAAGGAAAAGATATTGGTGTGACTGTTTGCCAGGCCTGTAATATTATGTCTTTGCCCATTTTAGTAAACGATGGAAGTTGTTTGCCACGTTGGTCCATGAACTGAATATGATTAATATCAAAAAGAAGCGATTAAAAATTACATTCTGGCACAATCTAATAGCACTATAATCCACAGTCTGAGGTCTGTGGATTATCCAGATTAACATTGTTTCTGGACATGTTGATTTTTTTTAACATATGTATCAGCAATGAAGTATCTCAAAACCTGACAAAATTTAAGTAAAACTACCTGCATGGCTTGCTACCACAAGGAGTAAGTGAGAAGGGATCTTTTTTGTAATTTGGGTGAACTGACCCTTTAACAAGACTGGGTCAAAATGTCTGGACTGTGTACGGTCAGTCTATGAATTTGTGGCTGCATTTTTATACAATTAGAGTGCAGTCATGTCTGTAATGTTAAATCCAGTGATACACTCGCTCAAGCTCAACTGGCCGCTCAAGCGGTGACGTTGCCTCTCGTTGACTACACCTGATTGGTCCGTGGTTTTCTGCCTGCCATTTCGAACAGGAGACAACATGGCGGCCTGCTCGTAAACTTTGTTATTCCGTCTAAAGAATCCACCAAAATCTACTTCTGAAAGTATTTCAAATGAGTACTAGGCGATGGCCACTGCTGAATCTCCTGGTCCTGCCTTTTCTTTTTGACAGCCAATGAGGAAACTCCAACACTTGGTCGACTAATCGCATAACTTCATCACTTAGTCACTCACCCAGCCAAAAACCAGCTGATCTTGGACCAGTTTTAAAAACAAACTCTTCTGTTCTCCCCATGCTGTGCGCCATCCTTTTGTTGCAGTAATCAGCTGCAACGAGACAATTTCCTCTCGCACTCCTCATTAAGAAATCATGTCATAAAGACCGGATTCTGATTGTGAATGTGTGTGTGTGCGTACATGCAGTGCAAGTGTGTGTTTCACAGGGCCCTGGCGCCTACTTTCAAAGGATTCATTAGAAGCAGTGAAAAGGCTTGATCTGTGGTTTTGGGTTGATGTACTGAGCATGTCTGTGTGTGGTGGGAGCTGAATGGTGAGGAGAAACTAAAAGGGTGGAGAGACGGAGGGAGAGACTGACAAAACATATGGGGGGGGGGGGTGGAGAGTGTGACGAGAAATGGGTTTACATAAACTCTGACCTCGTGTTATGAATGAAAACATCAATCAATGAGTAGAACTAATCAATTTCCCCACTCTTTCGCTCCTCTCCGCAGGAAGCAGAAGTTAAGCATTACATTTAATGGGATTCAAGTAATCTGATTACAAAACAGCAGCATGTGTGATGCATTAGTGACTGCAAAAACAAAGGGAAGTGTGGATATTTTTTCTGATTTCTTGCAAGATTTACTCAAGACACAAACATTTCTTTTCTCTAGAAATGATCTGTGATGCCACTTGTTGATGTCAACACAAATTATGACGTAGGAATGAAATCCTAAAGAGCAGCATAGTGGTAAACTGTAAAGGAAAGTGATTACCCAGTGGACTTAAAGCAAGTTACGGGTAATCTGTAATGGGTTTAACTTTGAAATTAACCTCCGCTGGTCCGTTCTTCCTGCTGTTCCACCATTCAGCCACATCACACACTTTCCGTGTGTCCCTGCATGGTCTGCAGCAGTGTGCAAATTAAATCACGTTATGCTATATGTTAATTAAACAGGATTTCCCTGAGGCCTGCACATACATTGGTGCCCTTGCACACATGCACATACATACATTTACTGTAACTGAATTCAGCATGTTCAGTATGCATGAACTCTTCCCTATAAGGCCACTCAGCACACACGCTACTACTCTAAACGAGCAGTAGATTATTAATTATCTCCCAGCCTCATTAAGTCCACAGAAGCTCTGGTGAGAGGCTGAACACAATTCTTCATTAAGAGCACGTGATCAAAGACTGCACGCCAGCTATCTGCTGACGTTATCAATAAGTTATCAGGACCAAACTCTCTCTATGATCAGCTACTCCCCCGTCTCTTCACCTGTCCAGCTCTGTCTGTCGGTCTTCAAATGTGCGAGTGCACTTGTGTGTGTGTGTGACCTTGTGTTGCAGCCCTCATTGATTTGGGCTGGAGCTGTTAATCGATCAGTCTGGTCTGTGTGCGGAGATAAAGGTGTTTCTATCTCTGGACACTCACAGTTGGAGTAGAGAAAAGAGAGGCGGGCAAAATGAAGGCTGTGGACCACATTTGGCGCTTTGCGAAGGGTTTTATGCCTGTTTTTACTTTATTGTCATGTCGTAAAATTCAAGTTTGAGACAGATGTTGGAAAAAAAAAAAACTTGTTTACTGATGGAAGTTCTCCAGCGTACACTGGCTTTGTGTAAGCAGTCGACTGGGTGTGTTTGACAAATAACCAGTATGAGAAATTTGAATATTGTTGAATTTAAAAGGTGTGGATGGTAAAAAGATGTTTTGAGGCCTAACACAATCTCTGGATGATATAACTCTCTTCAAATTAGGTGTATATACTGTATTTCTGAATTATAGATGCTCAGTAGCAGATTTCTGTACATCATGATGCAACCACTCCTGTTTTCCTTTCCAGAAATTTGGGTTGTGTGAATTCTCCACCACCAAACTCAACCACAAATATTTACAACGTATTAAAGTTGTAAACAAAGTTTTTGTCATATTTGTTCAAACGGTCACTATATCCTGACAGTAGCACATGAGACAGATCATCTGTGAAAAAAATCATGTTCCTCTGCCTCCTTTTGCACACGATTTTATCTTATCTTATCTTATTATTAGGCCATTAAGTAGGAGTCACTATAAGCACCATAGACTATTACTCCTATTATGTTGTAAAAGTGAAAGTGAAACTTAAAACCAAAATGTTCTAACACGTAAAACTGAATGAAGCATTACGAACATTAACAAGACAGCTTCTTTAGGTGTTGGCAGTAAAACCTTTTAGTTAAGTTTAGGGAAAAACATGGTTTTGGCTTGAAATAACTAGTTTTCCAAAGTGAACCCTGGTCTCTGGAGTGAAAGCCCTATGTTTTGTGTTTTCACACTGTCTATACAACAGCTACCATGTGAATAAATGACAAAACCTAATACTTAGTGTAGTAGGCCCCTATTGACCCACATCATTTTGCAGCAAAACAGTACACTGCAAGATGCTTCTGAAAACATTTGAGACGAGTGACAGGCATCACAGAACCAGAATCTGGATTCATATTTGATTAGCGCTGCCTAGTTTGACTGTTTTCTTCTGACCGAGTCTTTAGAGACTATACTCAGGATATAGTGACAGTTTGAGCAAATGTGACAAAGAGTTTATTAAAGTTACCGACTGCACCTTTAAGTCCACACATAATGAAAATACCTAAGAAATGTGGACAATGCAACACGGCTGAAACTCAATAAAAGTAAAGTTTTGTGAAATATTGAATACTGGGTGCATAGTGGACTTTCAAAGATATAGTAATCTCATTAAATGTACCATAGAGATAAATAAATCTCCTGTATATTACACCATAAAGCACTTGAAGCAAGTATAATAATAAAGATATACAAAAACCAAATCGTTAAACGTGTATGTGCACATAAATGGATTTTAAATGAAGAAATTGTAGTTTTATGTATCCTGTAAGTATCAGTTTATTGCAACCATATTTGATGTGGCTGTTCAACATCTGTAAGTCATTGAATTAAATATCAGCAGGTATCAGATTGCATTAATTTTCCTCCCTACTTATCGCACCAAAATTCCTGTATCATCGAGTCCCTGGGTGCACATGCACACAGTATGCGGTGGTTTACTGCACCACCGCTTGCTATCTCACGCCCTCGTATCTAATCTAAGAGAAATACTTGTATGTTGATAATGATGCAGGGAGCAGGAGAAATGTGCCCAGTGCCTCACCTCTCTTCACAAACACGCTTGCTACGAGGACCGATAGCGAAAAAACCAGAGCGCACCTGAAACCGGCGAACAAATATAGAACACAAAGAGGCATGAGGGACTTCACAGACTTCGAGAGATCTTATATTCTCTTTGTCTCTTTCCGTCTCTCTCAATCTCGGTCTGTCTCTCCATCTCTGTCCCAGCTTCCTCCTGGCTCTACTCGTTCTGTCGTTTTTTTAAAAAGGGGGGGTGGGAGTTTCTAGTACCCGCAGATGAAAAGAAGAGAAAAGAGCATTTGCACACCTGAGTGAATAGAGCTTGCAGGTGCGTGGGAGGAGAGCTATGGGAATCAAACAGGGTTTCTCTCTCTCTCTTTGTCTATCCTGCTCACTCGCTCACTCCTGGGGTGTTTTTACAGCGCCTGTGTTTGTACTGGAAACTTGTGGGTGTGCGAGAAAGTGTGTGTATGCCTGCACATGAAGTGTGCGTGTTAGCGTGCATTGCTCCAATTGTGAGCGCTGAAATGCTCCCGGCTTTGGTCCGTACTTAAAAACAACCCGCAGGTTTCGGTTGATGCGACCTTTACTTGCAGATTGTTCCGTCCGATACAAACGCTTGACTCTGGCTCGCCCTTAATGACCTCATCGGGTCTTCACACAGCCTAACTCCAAACAAACCTTCTGAATAAACCAAAACAAAGTGTGTTCTGCCGTTTGCGGTCACAGCAAGGCTGGCAGTAGCAATAAACAGGCCCAAGGCCGGCGCAGCTTCAGATCAGGACAAAGCAATGACAGATACACACTCTTAGAAATGGAAACCTGCTTTACTAAACACAGAATCCCACACAAGTTGCACAAAAGGACAAATCCAGCACCACGCTGCAAAAAATTAAAAGATTTTTTTGTTTGTTTGCTTAAAAAGAGACCTGAAGTCTTTAACACACGGTAATAACACAATTTCATTTTAAGGCCTCTAATTTTTTCAACTCAACTTGCAGTTTTAAGGTTGTATCGGGCTCAGTTTTAAAGCTGGAAGTGAAGATAATGGAATAATATGAAACTACAGAAGCTAAGGAATCCATTGGTACCAACCATGTCATACTAGTTTGTCATGAAGGAAGCTAAATAATGCTGCAAACTTTTGCTAAATTTTAGAGAGGAAAAACTGGCGTGGCCATTTTTAGAGGGGTCCTTTGACCTTTGACCTCAAGATATGAGAATGAAAATGGGATCTATGGGTATCCACGAGTCTCCCCTTCACAGACATGCCCACTTTATGATAATCACCTGCAGTTTGGGGCAAGTCATAGTCAAGTCAGCACACTGACATTCAGCTGTTGTTGCCTGATGGGTTTGTTCTTACCATGTAATGATTTGATTTTTTATTTGTGCATAAACTCCGCAGTACCTGTGGGAGTTTCTGGACAATATTCGTCATAGTTTTGTGTTATAAGCTGATATTCAATATTAAATATATCCATTTGCATGAAGCAAGCATATTTATCCACTCCCATGTTGAGTATTAAATAACTGCCAAATCTCCCTTTAAGGGACATTGTGAACAGATAAATAATGTGCGAGTAAATTGCCATTAATCGCAATTAACTATGGACAGTCATGCGATTAATTGCAATTAAATATTCTAATCAACTGACAGCACTCGTTTAATCCCTAAAAAGGTGAAACAAGTGAAATCAATTAAATGAAATAAAAATACTGAAATCTCCTGATAACAACAGTCTCATCTGGTCATTTCTTGCAGTGTAAATCGTGTATTGTATCCACCCGTGGGCCGGATCACACAATCCTCAAACCTAATTACACTAAACACACCCGCCCAATCATCACTATCATGACTGAAATAAACAAACACACTCAGGCACAATCAGAAATCAGCCATGCAATCATAACCCACACACACACACACACACACACACACACACACACACACACACACACACACACACACACACACACACACACACACACACACACACATTCTCCATCCCATAATCTCTGGTGTTCACTCAGCTTCCCAGACTCACCGATAATGTAGTAGTCGTGCAGGCTCTTGAACTCGTGACCCCACAGGTTGGGCGAGAACTCCTGGAACTTGATGGTGAAGCGGCGCTCGCGGGTGGGCTCGTCGCAGGTCAGCACGATGTTGGGCGGGCCGGTCACCTCGCAGCGGTCCGCCTGCTCCCGCGACGACACGAGGTAGAGCTTATAGAACTCGTACTCTGGCGTGGACCTGGCGGTGTCCAGCGCGGGGCAGATGAGGTCCAGCCGGTCCCCGATCTGAGGGTACAGAACGTAGCCCTTATCGTCTCTGAACCTGAAGGGAGGAAAGTAAAAAACAGAAAGAAAGAAAAGAGGCCACAATTAATTAAAGCCTTTCGTTTCCTGCAAAATAAACCAGTTCAGAGCCACCTGTCCTTGCTGCTGAATGAGCAACAGATGGGTCCTTTACATCTCTTATTTCTCTTACTTCTTTATTTCCTCTCCTTTGCTTGGAACAGGTGTCTTTACAGAGGAACTGCTGTGCAATCAGCTGCACAAATAAAGTTTTAACACACAATCCCCAATTGACCCTATGAAGTGGTGGAAAAAAAAGTAGGGAAATATAACCACCAGTTGATGATCCACATGGGAAAATAATCCCCTTTCCAAAGCCAGAGAATTCAGTTATTGGAAAATGTTTTTTTCCGACTTACCACAACTACCCCATAGAAATTACCCTCAGTTAACTATATGTTTAGTCTCAAAATGTACACAAGATCTCTGAAGTAGTCAAATGTATGCAAAAGAAAACTTCAGGCACTCAGAAGTGGAGGAATGGGAGCACTATTGGCACTAAAATAAAAGCTTGGACTTCACTGGAGGCTACATAGAATTCAAAACACTGCAAAAAATGTTAAGTAAAAAACAAAAAGACTTGCAATGTATACACACATTTAAATGTATGCATGGGAAATTAACTTTTTTTCTATCTGGCACTCATTTCTTTTTTATATATATATTTGGAAGTGAGAACTGAAGCATGTCCGTGGAGGAAGAAAACAGGCAGACAGCTATCGCTGCAGATCAGCAGAACGGCGCTGCCAATGCCAAATCACAGGTATGTACAGCTAATTAGTTTGCTAATTAGCTGTTTTGATGTCTGTCATCCAGCGTCTGATATAAATGATGTGCAGTCTGTTTGTTTATAGCCTAACTGGCGATTCGAAACCTGTTATCTACGGGATAAAACCCGCAGCCTGAAGTGATTTTAATGCAACAGCTTGACTAAATCCAACAAAAATATGCTTGAATATGGTTTATTATCATCACCATTAGTGGCTTTCAGTGAACAGCTTTGATGTAATGTGGGACAAATTATGCTTTTGTGTTTTTTCCCTTTAGCTGCAAAGTTAAAAAGCCCAAGGTCCAGGCCAAAGGGAGTTACTGTCCCTACAGAAACACTGCTCCTGAATGGCTCAATTTAGCTGTTACCAGGCCATTAAATGGCTGTAGTCGGTATAAGCCTCCTAGATGTGGGTCAGTAGGGGCCTACTATGTTATAAAAGTGAAAATGAAATATAAAAGCAACACATTCTAACACGTAAAACACAATAAAATGACACCTTTTGAATCCAAACAAAAAGGCTTCTTTAGGTTTAGGCAAAAAAGGAAGATGTTAGGCAATAAAAGTCCAACTTATTGTGTTTTGGGTTAACTATACATTGTTGGTTTCACACAGGATGCAAGCCCTGTGTTTCACGCTGTCTATACTACAGCATCTGACTTCTGTTTCTGCTCCTGTCAAAATTACTATGGTCACTAGGAGGTCGCTGTCGGGTTCTTTTATACCTTTTTTCAGTGATCTACCATGTGAATAGATGATAAAATCTATTAGTGGGTGTAACAGGTCCCTATTGCCCCACATCTACGGAACTTACAGCAACTGATGACATCTATATTATAGCCTGACAACAGTCTAATCGGCTGACTGAACTGTCTGAAACACCTTGCTTGAAGACCCGCCTTTTCTTGCGTAACATGGTGATGTCACCAAGTAACACATTTGCATAAAACCTGCCTTGGGGCTAGTTTGCCACACCCTAAAACAAAGTCAGTTAGAGTGGAGTCGAAAGAGTTTGGCTCAGTTGACCAATCACAACAGTGGACCAGCTGAACCAATCAGAGCAGACTGGGCTTGTTCGGGAGGGGGATTTAAAGAGACAGGTGCAAAAATGGAGGGTGAAAAGAGGCGCGGGCGGTATGTGAAAAGTAAAGTGTTTTTTGGACATTAAAGCTGGTAAACATGTTCTAGTAGAACCCCAAAATACAAGTATGCACCTGAAAATAAGCATAATAGGTCCTTTTAATGTTGTTAAAATGGCTTTCCTGGGGTAAACACTGCAGCAGGTTTTGAGGGGAATGTTTCGCACAGAAATTGAAATGAATTCTGCATATCAGCAAAAACCCAAATTGGTCAAAATCCATTTAGAAGCCAACATGAAAAGTGTTTTTTGAAAAGCAGTATGGAGGGCCGGTGGGCTGACTGTGTGGCTGCACAGCTTTCAGAGGTCTCTGCAGAGCAGAAAACATGAAACACAGCAGTCATAGGGGCATAAACTCAACAAATGACTCAAACTCTGTCATCCCCCTCACAGCACAGGGCCATCTCTCGCTGATAAGGCCAAATATATAATATAAGTTATCAGCTTCGCTCCCAAGGCCTATGGTGACTTAAACGCTCCACGTTAACACGCGTGGCCAACAGCGGGAAATCAGAAAGTAAGTCTATGCATAGAGATTTATCTCAGGTTAAAATAAATGTCACACAACTGGCAGAAAAAAAAGTAAAGTGTTTACAGTAGTGAAAGATGAAAAGGAGGAGGAGATTTGCTGGATTTTCTCGCAGAATGTTAAGTGACACTTTGATGTTTAAGTGGGAGGAAGCAAAATGTCTGTAATGTTGATTAAAAAGCCCATTTTTCCGTTACCTCTGACTCAGACGCTGCTTCTGTTTCTAACAAATCCGCATGAACGCTCTGGAGTCGGAGCACTCAAACCGGCTTAGTTATTCTCTCTGTTCTGCTGTCAGACAACTGTTTGACCATTAAAAAATAAACAATGCAGGATCACAAATCACGAGCACAGCTAGAGTTATGCTGCATAAATGTGCTGTTAAAAAGACTGAATAGATCCGACTAATGTCACATTAGCTACAAATTGCACTTTCATTTGTCCAATTAGGGTAAATCAGTGACTATTTTCTTTCTAGCTTCCACTTGAAAGCTGACAAAAAAATCATACCAATTAACTATTTATTTACATGATGAATGGAGCTAAGTTGATTTTTATTGTTGTAACCTCATCTGGAAAAACACTGACTTTCTCTGCAGGCATGTATCTCTGTTACACTTGTACAAATTAAAGGGGTACTCCAGAAATTTCATATTGCACTTCCATAAAGTTGAGGGACAGATGCTTCAACCTAACAGTCTCAACTGAAGCAACATAGGCTGAGATATCTCAAGCTCACTTGCATGGGTTGCTCTCCAAAAACACCAGATCCTACATTTCCCATAACACAACTCTTTTTGCAGCATTTTTGTGAGACCCTCTCTGCCTGCTAAATGCCCACATTTGTAAAACTCAACACAAGCCTTTCATTAAATTATTGAGGTCTCCATGGCCACACTGGGATAGCTGATGACATCACCATGACATCAGCAGGTTTTTTTTTTTCCTCACACTTTAGAAATCTCCCTCCAGGGCCACAAAAGACATTAAACTGTTTTCACTGGCTGTTTCGCACTAACCATGAGAAGTAACCTGATCCGCATGTGTAACATCGGTGTAATGCCCCTTTAAAAATGCAAGTTGAACTTTGCCAAAACAGTGTTTTTTACACAGCGTTTTAGCATGTTTATATACGTAGACTGTATATAAGAAGCGGACGTCACCCATTGGTCTGCTGACTGCCGTTTTAAAGCCTCAAGTTTGGCATTTTGGCCGTCGCCCCCTGCTGGCTGTTAGACAGAATGCAAGTTTAAGGCACTTCAGCATTGGTTTTACTTTTCATTCCCGGAGGTTGCCCATTTGTTTTTAGACATAAAAGACACAACGCTCTTTCACCATATTGACAGTGAACAAAAGTGCAAGATGAGCTCAATTTTGCTGTCTGAATAAATCTTGCTAACCTGAAACTTGATAGCTTTGCTTGTATCAGCTCATCTTTGTTTTGTTTCCACAATTCAACTCTTGGCTCTACAGTTTTAAACATGGTCATGTATGCCCTGAAGCTGATGGGATCATTAGATTTGCAGGTATTTGGTTCGCTGCAGGACAACACACTTGTTTTCTAAAAGCAACATTATGTGATAAAAGGCAATATCAGGTTATACAGGACATGTTATTAGAGCTTTAATATGTCGAGACAGAGGGATTTTATGAGTCTCCTTTGTTGCACCTGCATCTTCCTGACCACATCCTCCCCTGCATGCAGGCTACATCCACCTCTCAGTGCTGCAAGCTAATAGCCTCAAACCTGCTGTAAAATTGAGACGTAAAGCTTTATCTATTGGTGTGTTTGGCTGGTGGCGAGCACTCGAGGGGGGAACTCGAGAGAAAGCAGACTGAGCTGTGGAGGAGCTTTAGCTGAGGCGCGCCCAGAGGCCTGCTGGGAAGCCACTGTTCCACTTCTCATTACCTGGGTCACTCGGGGTTATCAGGCAGTACTCAGACTGGAGAGGCAGGCACTCAGCTTCACTCAACACGTACACGCACACGCACATATTTCACCTTCCTGTCGGCTTCAGACAGGCAAGCCCATTGCGTTCGCACCATTTATAGAGTATGAACTGTAAACATGGTGGTAGTTCCTGAGGCGTCTGCTGCACAGCCTCAACAGAAAAATCTATTCAACACACACACACGCACACACACACACACATACACATATGCCCTCCTACTAAACACAAAAGGTTTGCCCAAACACATCCACCCACATCCAAACACAGGTTTAGTTTTCCCTAAACATGAACACTGAAACCCACTGACACACACACACACACACACACACACGTGCACACTCGCGTGCACACTCTTATAAAAACAAGCCCCTTTTACTTCCTGCATGACGCATTCTGCGAGTGTATCTGATGGTACTCTGAGTCACAGTCGAGCTGCATTGCAGAATGGCAGAGCAAACACACAGATGAGTAAAATGCCACCAGGCAGGTGCAGTGCTCGAAAAAGAAAGAAAGGAAGAGGGAGAAATCAGTGAAGTGGGGGGGGGAGAGAGAGAGAGAGAGAGAGAGAGAGAGAGAGAAAGGGGAGTGGAAAAAAAATATTGAACATGTCAGACAAGGTATGTAGCAACAACAAAGAAATGTGGCGAACAAGCAGAAAGGAAATGGAGACAAAACACTCGAGGAAAAGACCTTAAAATATCACGTGGAAGAGGAGGAAAGGAGGATCAAGGAGAAGGGAAGGAGGAAAACTGAATTCCAGCACATTCCTGGCTGCGACAGAACTCAATTTTCTGATAGGCTCCATGTTCAGGGTGTCAGATTTGCTGAGTTAACCCAGGTTAACCTTGTGTGTGAGAGTGAATGATAGTGTGTGTGTAAACAGGATGAGGTAGGGACACCTTGTCCCAATCTAATCAGGTGGTAGAGCAAGAAAAAAAAAAAAAAAAAAAGCACGCATTTATCTCAGGATCTCCTCCGTGTGACGCCCTCAGTGTCAACAAACCTGGACTGCATTCAAACAGCCAGTATACAATCACTCACATACGGTTTTTCATGCATTACAGCGACAGTAGGAAGAATATTTTTGCATCATTGGGCAAAAAAATCCATAATAACTTTTCAGAATATTGTAATTCTGCACCTCCCAAACTTTAAGAAACTGAGCACTGATCAAATAAGAATCAATACTCTGCCTACTTCTCACCTCAAATGTTTTCAGAAACATCTTGCAGTTACTGTTTAGCTGTAAAATGAGAAAATTTGCCATTTGGGCGGCGCTTGGTATTTCCTCAACTGATCCCAACATGGCTGCCGGGTCACAAACTCTCATTTTACAGCACAAAGATGTTTCTGAACACATTACAGTAAAAGAATATTGATTAATATTTGATCAGCGACTCCAGATCGGCTCTGATTGGTTGTTTTCCTCCGGCCTGTGAAATCTTGCAGATGCCATTACAAGCACCGGAGGACACACATGATTTGTTGTTTTCAGATAACTTGTCTTGTGCACTACTCTCAGGATATAGTGACCGTTTTATAAAATAACTTGTTTTAATCATATTTCCTTCTTCAGTTTTAAATCATCCACCTTAAAAGGTTTGTGGGCGTTGTGAATCTCACAGTCCGCCGTACTGTGATGCTGTGAAGCACACTTCCAGCGGAGAAGTGCAGAAGAGAGGAGGGAGAAGTGAAGTGAGGTGAACTTATAAACAACTTTATGGAGTTCGTCTGCGACCACATCTAAATAAATCATCCCATTGAGACACAGCCCTGAGCCCTTTACTCTGCTTTTTTTGCCACATTTTGCTCAGAGAGACACTCTCTTTCTCCGAGTGTCTGCTTTTTTCTCTCTCACTCTCCCTCATCTCTTTTCGTCCATCCACTCTCTCCCCCCATCCCCTTTTTTCTCAGCCGTTAACAATAGAGCCATTCATGTGGCCACACTTTGAAACATGGAGTTGGGGGGGCTGGAGGGGGCCAGAGGTGACACTGAGGGGGGAAGAGGAGAAAGAGGAGGAGGAAGAAGAGATGGAGGGGAGGGCTTTCCTCTCTTTTCTTTGCCGCAGCTCTTTTATGAGGGCAGAAACATCATTTTCTCAACCCAAGCGTCGCCCCGCCGCGACCCCTGAGCTGAGCTGAGAAGACTCAAGTGTCAGTCTCCCTGACCTCCCCCCCGACCTCTTACACCTCCTGCTTCTCACCCTCCACTTTCTCCCACCCTTTCAACGCAGTTGTAAACATATAAACTTACATTTTACACCACTAGAGACAGTTTGTAATTGATTTCCAATAAAATTCAAAAACAAACAAAAACAAGGTATCAAAAGCCTCCTGGATGCTGTTTTTTTTTGTGTGCTCCATGTGTGTGTGTGTGTGTGTGTTTTTCTCGTGTCCATCTGCATGTCGTCCGCAGTTGTACCTGCTCTGGGCGGCGTATCGGACAGCTCGAACATTTCCCAGATTCCACAGCGGCAACCCGAGCCGTGTCCGGACCAAAAGCCGGGCACACAGGTGCAGCCGACGGGGGGGAGACAAGGGCGGTGTGTGTGTGCCAGTGTATGTCTGCGCGAACATGAGAATATGAAGGGGAAGGCGGGGTGAGGGAGGGTGGATGGGTGTGAGTCTGTGAGAGAAAAATACCAAAAAAAAAAGATAATGCAGATGGAGAAAGAAAGAGCGAGAGTGCAGGATTCAAAGTGATAAAGTATCACACATAAGGACAAAGAGAGCAAGAACAGATTGCAACACAACATAATGTGGAGAAAGTGCAAAAAAAAAAAACAAAGAGAAGGAGGATGAAGCAAAGGGAGAGGGAAGGACGCTGAAGTTGGCAGAGAGCAAAATGAAATCAGCGTGTCGGATTTACTCGAAACTCCTCGTCAACTTTGACCCCCTCCATCCTCTGCGGGGGTTTCGTCCTTGAGCTACAACCGTAACCTGTTGTGAGCCGAGGGGAGACGGCAGAGCACCGTTCTATTAGGGAATAATAAACGATGGCGGTGTTCGGTTCTGTGGCAGGGGAGATTTATGGCGGGCCCCGCGCATAAAGCTGTCTGCACTAATCTCATGGTATACACAGCGTAATCACACGCACAGGGGCTCCTGAGTGCCCCCCCCACTCTTTTAATGTACACATGCTGTCAAACGCACGGCGGGGAGCACCCACGCTAAAGAGTAGCAAACCGATCGGCTACGGCGGGAACACACACTCTATGGGACAGGCGCGCACACACCCGCTGAGCTGCAACACCTGCAGGCCATCTAGTAGCTGTCTAAAGTAAATCCGCCGGGTCTCATTTGCAGGAGAGGTGCTTATCCAAAGAATGCCACAATGAGCACACACACACAGCGGAAGACGTCCATTTTGAACATGTCATTTAAGCCCCACATGGAATCTTTAAACCGCACTTTTAACTTTACTCCAATGCACTTTCATTTGCCTTAACTAATTTCCTTTCAAGCTAATACTAAAGAATTAAAAAAAACACTCCTCTAGTGTGAAGAAAATGATTCAGGAGATCTGGAAAGGTAAAATTATCTCACTCTACTTACAGACTGTTTTACCTACTTTAAGAAAAATATTATTCCAAAGCCGCGGCGCTGGATTAAATCACTTGCTACGATGGAGCACCCACACAGAAAGGGGACTGCGGCGGATATCATTTTCCACTGTTCTGCTGCAGCAATCAGTACCTGAATACGCTGTGAAACACCAGCCATGTATAATGTAAAACATATGGTCGGGAGTATATAAAACATTCTGTCTTTGACACAGTATTTGCAGGAACGGCGGCTCCGTCAAATTGACCGGTTGCGCTCAGCACGTCTAAACTACATCGCCCGTCTGGTAGGTTTACAATAAACGATTCAGGGGCTTTTAAATTCCACTCACGCTTTTATCTTGACCTCATCTTTGATATAAGTTCGGAAATTGAACAGGGGCTTTTTCCCAATACAGGTACAAGCCTCTTTGAAGCCCATTTTGCAGGTTGAACTTGAAGCCTTGCGCCAAAAAAAAATTGCTATTATCATCTGTAGCTATATCAGTGAGTGAGGTCACCCCTGAAATATTGCTGAATTAATACATTGTTCGCATTTTTACGGAATAATTTAGTCATATCAGTCTGAGAGGACTAAATTGTTCATTGAAAATTCATAAAGCACCTTAGATCTCCACTGTAGCGTCAAGTTAAAGGAGATTTTCCAGTCCCTGCATCATCTGTGACACAATATTTGTCATCTTAAGCTGTTCTTGGAATTAATAATCAATGCTCATAATTTAGTTATTTGAAATTCAGCATCATGCAGACGCTCTGCTTCCGTCAGTGCACAGGGCAGACAGAGGGTTTTAAAATATCCATAATCATGATTACTGTCTTCATTAAAGAACCATATACCCTGGAGAAGAGCTGCAGAAAGTGGTCTTTGACTGTGTGTATAGAGCCGGAGAGGGATAGAGATACAATTTGTGCGAAATAGAGGGAGACGGAAAGGGTTAGGGAGAGACAGAGAGGGAGAGGGAGAGAGCTATAATGTAAATTGATGAGAGTTTGAGTCTCTCTAGAAGGCATGGCCCAGATACCTCCGAACATTTCTATTATGGATGAAATGGTGGAATGGATGTGAGTTCATTGGGGGGGGGGGGGGGGTTACAAGCTGGGTTTTCATCCAAGAAGTTTTGTTTTGGAAACTAGCATCCGTTTAGTCAGAAAAAGGTAGATGTAAAAGGTATGTTTTGCACGAATTTCTTCAAACCGGTGGGTCAGACAGCACAAATGTATGCTGCAGAGCCAAACTTTGCTTAAACATGCAGAACATTGTTTCAACAAATATGTCAGGCTGAATTTGAGGGAAAATATGTATAAAATGATGCACAAAACACAAGAAATATGACCATTTGATGGAATAGTACAGCCATAAAAACTGATCTTTGAAACATCATAGACTGTTGCTTCAGTAAAGAGCTTCTATGATCCTGTCAGAGTGAAGTTTCCAGGTTCATGCTAGTATTTGGGGTTTCTACTAGAACATGTTTACAAGCTTTAATATTAAAAAAAAAAAACATGGCTTGTTGAATCATATGTTTTCTGTTGTAGACAGCCCACAAAAAACTGACTGGGTTGTCTTATTTCACAGTTTGTGGGCTGGTAGGCACTCCAGATACTCAAATAGATGCACACAAGCCCTGGAAAAGTGATCATGCTATGTCCCCCTTAAATATGCATAACATTATTTCAACTTTTAGTGGAAATACCAACGTTTCCAAAAATATAGTAAATATGTATGAATTGGGGGGAATGCGCACATGATGATGCACAAAACAGTCATAAAGACATGGAGTGAATTATCAACATCTGTAAAAAATTAAAAGTGAAGTGAAATAAAATGAAACATTAAAGCTGCACTAATAAACTTGTTTTCATAAACAATGGATCAAATGACTTAATGTTTAAATGCTTAATATGTGAAAGGGGTCACTCATACTGATGAACCCACAGAGAATGATGACCAACTCTGCAGATCCACAGAGCATTTGAACTCTCACTGTTTTGGTTTTCTGGCTCATAAACTCTCGTGACTTCATTTCCAGCTGCAGCAGGAAGACATTTTCAGTGAAAAAGCTCTAATAAACCACCTACTTGCCCAGCATCAAGCACAAGACAGGAAAGCTAGCAGGTGGTCATGCCTGTGCCCAGTGACCATCTCATGAGGGTTTCCAAAATTGTGGGTTACCTTCTGGACGCAGCCCAAGCAGGTGAATAAAATGGAGCAGCTAAAGAGCCTAATTTTTCCCTCATGAGTTGGTGGAGACCAAAATGGAACAACAACTTAAAATTGATGCTAACATGACTAAACTTGCAATAGTTTGCATAACAAGGTGATGAAAGCAATGAATGGTGCTTTAAATCTTCATATACGGGACTTAAAGACGACAGCTGGATGCTGAAGGGTTAAATAGAAAAAGAGAGACAGAATAAGAGATAAGCCAACTATGAAGAGCAACGTGAACAAGGAAAGAGGAGCACAAGGTTGATGTAAAGTCAGCGAGCGCTGGAAAGCCCTCAGGAATGTTGGTGGTGAGAAACGACAACGGCGGTAATAGTTTCCATATGGCGAGAGAGAGAGGGAAGGAAAGAGAGATGGAGAGGGGGATGAGAGGACAAGAGAAAGGTGGAGAGAGGCTGATGATGCTTGGGAGGGAGAGACGGGAGGTGGCAGTCTGCAGGTACGGGATGCAGAGCCTTGTTTGAATAGTTAGCTGGCATCCTGGGACTTTGAAGGTAACAGCGTCCTTGTCAACACACACACACACACACACACACACACACACACACACACACACACACACACACACACACACACACACACACACACACACACACACACACACACACACACACACACACACACACACACACACACACTCCTGTCCAGAGGCGGTCCAGGATGCTGCAGCGTCTGTGTCACATCCAGTACATATCACACCCGGCGTAACTACGGAGACACGGGATGGAGGCACGCAGGATGCCTTGGCATTTACAAAGAGCATGTACGCACACACACACACACACACACACTGTTTGTCTCTCCCATAAACACACACACTCTTCATCTCCCTTGTTGCTACGCTCCTACTGTGTTCAATACCTTCCATACGATACAATGCAGCAGATGAGCGTATCACATTGAGTTGAAACTTGTAGCTTCACCATGAAGAGAAACTAACTAACCAACTATGGAGAAAGACTTCTTCTCCTCTTTGAACAAAGCTGAACAACGCATCCATATTCAGGTCAACAGAAACTTTTCTCAAGCAAACATCTCCTCTCTCTTTCTCTCTCTCTTTCCTCATCTCTCTCTCATTTGCATCCTTGTTCCTGTGTTTTTTTTTTTTTTTTTCCGTCTTCATGTTTCTGCTCCTGCATCTCCGGCTCAGAACTTTTGTTCGTGGCTTCTTTTGACTCCACCGAACATTCACCACAAGCGAGTTCTAGACACTGCTCTATATTCAGTCCTGTGTCTCGCCGAGCCTCCCCCCTTGCTCTATTTCGCATTTCTCCACCTCTCTCTACCTCTCTTCGTTCCCATCTTTCTTCTCTCTCCAGCCAACCATATGTCACCTCACTAGTTTGCAGCTTTGCTTTGATTTTAGTTTGTTCAAAAACATCTTTTAGTGGTGCAGAAAAACAACCAGATGTATCTGTTACCCAGGAAAATGTGTTAAAACTGAATTCAATTATTTAAGATAACTGCATCTTCATTTAGAGCACACTTTAAAATCTACCCTTGGTACATTGTAGGACCATGCATTTAAATCTTAGTGTTTTACATGCACATTTGCTTTTAGCCATCTACTTTTACATAGTTATAGCTAGGGCTGTCAGGGTTAACATGATAATAATGCATTAACTCAAATTCGTTTTAACATCACTAATTTCTTGAATTCGTTAACACAAGTTACGATTTTTAGGTTGTACCAGGCTCAGTTTTAAGGCTAGAGTAAAGATACTGGTATCATATGAAACTAGAAAACTTAAGGAGTCTGTTGATACCAACTATGACATACTAGCTTGGGGCATAGAAGGCTAAATAACCATCCAAACTTATGTTAAATTTGTTGAGGAAAAACCTGCGAGACCATATTCAAAGGAGTCCCTTGACCTCTGACCTCAAGATATGTGAATAAAAATGAGTTCTGTGAGTACCCACCAGTCTCCCCTTTACAGACATGTTCATTTAATGATGATCACATGCAGTTTGGGGCAAGTCACAGTTAATTCAGCACACTGACAGCTGATGTCAATTGATTTCCAATAATACATATATACATACATTTGCATAAAGCAGCATATTGGTCCACTCCCATGTTGGTAAGAGTATCACATCTCCCTTAAAGGTACATTTTAAACAGATAAAAATGTGCAATTAATAGTGATTAACTATGACCAATCATGCGATTAATTGAGATAAAATGTTTTAATTGAGTTTTAATATTCACCTTTATATTATTAATCGTCTGTTTGTATTATATTTTGCTATGTATACTGTATTTTAATGCATATTACAATGTGTTGCTGTACTTTTTACATACATGTCTGTCAGATCTTAAATAAAAGCTTTTCATCAGTTAATACAAATGTCTCCATTTTCAGTCAGTCATGTTTTTCCTTACATGGTTTATTTAGCTTAAAAAGTGCACAGACTCAGTTAATCTAAAAAATTAAAAATCATCAAATGTGTTTTCGCTGAATAGCAATGATATATTAAACTCTAAATCAGTAGTCAAAGGTTGTTTTCCCCTGACTGCAGCTATCAATACTTTCTTTATAGATAAATTGATTGATTGTTCTGATCTTTTCGTCAATAACATGTGAGAAATGTTCCCCAGAGCCCACCGTAACATCTCCAAATGGCTACAGTCCAAAACTCAAAATATTACTTCATATTCAATATTCAAGACAATGAATTTAAAATTTTTGATGGAACAAGTAAATCACTTTTCCGCTCATTAATTGATTGTCAAAATGGTTATGTTAAACTCTTCCCATCCAATGTTATAATAATTTAGAGTTTTCAAATTGTTTTTATTTTATTATAGTTTGGACTTTTTGATTTAATTTTAGTTTAAGTTACTCTTTAAAGTGCGTCTCTTAGTTTTAGTTTAGTTTCAGTTTTTCAGAAATGTTTAGTTTTAGTTTTTATAGATTTAGTTTTAAAAATGATTTTTTGTTTATCATTTAGTTTTTCTTAAAGTTACATTTTTTTCACATCTTATTTTTGTTTTAGTTTCATTTCGAGTTTACTATAATAATTCTGCTCCTGTGTGAAACTGTTGAATATTTTATAATTTTTCAACAGCGACAGATCCTGGCAGGATTCCCCTTTTCTGTCTGAAAGTGAACACAATGCCATGAACTAACCAGCAGCCATGAAGCCACAGCGGAGACATGTTGCGTCCTGACTGAGGGAATTGTTCCACCATGAAACCGAACCATTCCTCTGGGGGAATCATACAAACCTAAAATCATACTGTTGACGTCCCTCCTTGTGGCTACACTATCACCTCCATCTCTTTCTTTTTCTGTTCTCACTCCTGAACCACCATTTCCTCCTGCTCTGTGTCCTCCGACCCCCTTCCCCCATTTTCAGCATGTACTCCGGATGATTTGCGGCAGTCTGGATTGGGCCCATTAAGGTCGTCTAGTAGAGGTGTGTGGTGATAGAGCACCGGCGGTCCTGACAAATCTGTGTATGAGCGTGTGTGTGTGAGAGGAGAAGAGATTGAGAGGCCCCCCCAGCTCACAAATGGATACACCTCACGCATGTGAACCCCTCGACAGAGGCCGAAGGAGACCCTTGAGACGGACACACACAAACTCATGCTATAGACCCCTCTATAACTCCCAGTGAGGTCTTTAGTGTGTTTAAGTATATAGCTCACGATGACATATATGCACACACGTACATGGATAGCGGCAGCTGGTGTTAATGCCTGGTGTGGGAAAAGTCTTTGAGCTCCAACTCATTCACTCCAACCACCTCGCTAATTTAATTAGGTCACCCAGGGCTCTGGAGGACTGAAGGTTATAATGTATGTAGTGGCCCTCATTCTCTATGCTTCTCACACACAGACACACACACACACACACACACACACACCACACACCACACACACACACACACACACACACACAAAGACAAAGACAACCATCCAAGAGGCGTCCCTCAGGGAGTGAACGAGTGAGGTGAGACGCTGACCTGTCACATTGTGGGTCACCTATATCGCCAAAGCTCCCTACGTTTGTGCGTGTGTGTGTTTCCACATGCGTTCATGCATGTCGGCGTTCTCTGGAGGGTCCCTGGAGGGCCAGTTGTGTGTGTGTGTGTGTGTGTGTGTGTGTGTGTGTGTGTGTGTGTGTGTGTGTGTGTGTGTGTGTGTGTGTGTGGGGGGGGGGGCTCAACTGTGCTCCGGAGAGGCCACAGGGTGCAGGGAGTCTGAAACTTTAGCTAAAGGCGACTCAACTTAAGCTCAGGCAGGCCACGGTGTCAGGAGAGCAGTGTAATCCATAGGGGGCCCCTAGGGGCCACCAAGTATGCAGGGCTCCTGGGACATATCTTTTTATTTTGCAGAGTGTGAGCGAAAGGGCAGAGTGGTCTATCCATGTTTATTTGTGTGTGAACCTTAGCTTAAAAGATAAGGCTGGTGTAATTCTATACTTTTCTTAATGTCAACAAAACACAAAAAAAGACTAAAACCGACATTATTATTCTGTCCCTCCAACTAAAAGTTTCCAACTCCTGCACCATGTCAGCGCAGCTTCAGTTCCTACTGAAGACATTCACAAACATATAGTTTAAGCTAAATTATTTCCTAGAACAACTGGATAGTGTCATTTTTAGCAAACGTTCTGGGGGCTGTTTTCAACCGCTGATTAACACACACTTGATGCTCTAGTGACTTTTTCTGGTTGCAACATGGTATATGTGGGATTGAGTTAAAGTAAAATAGTACAATGAAGAAAAATGTCACCCAGCTCATCAGTGAGGCTCATTAAAGGAATACTTCACCTACAAAATGATCATTTGTGTATCAATTACACACCCTGTGTTACCTTAAATTGTTGAAGAAAACTATGTTTTTCTGGCATGCCTCCATGTAAATGGAGAAAACAGCCTAAATACTGCATTTAATAACAGCAAAATTATATCAATATATTGTTTATAATGTTCCTTTAATGTGCTTCTAATAGTTTTTGAACAACAATGGAGGTCTTTGGCACAGATGATATCAGGATTTGGATACACACCAATTTATTATTTTGTTCTGAGGATCCGCTGATAAAAATATATATACAGAGATTAAGACTATATCCCTAAATGTTGAACTATTCCTTTAGGGGAACAGTGTGTAACATTAAGGGGGATCTATTGGACGAAATGGAACATAATATTACGTTGTAATATTAAGTATGTGTGTATTATCTGAAAATAAGAATCATGTTTTTGTCACCGAAGAATGAGCTGTTTTATATATATATATATATATATATATATATATATATATATATATATATATATATATAGGAAGCAGCTGTCGTGTTTCTACAGTAACCCAGAACGGACAAACCACCATAGTTCTCCTGCACATTTGGCACTTGGGAGAAGTTTCAGTTGTTTGCAATCTGTAACCTCACCGCTAGATGCCACCAAGTCCTTCAGACTGCAGTGTGAGAGACAATATTTTGACAAGTGGCGGTTGTCTTATCATATCCTAATTTTTGACCGATCAAGCTAAAATTTACAAATAAAATAAGAAATATCTACATGTTAAGGATAAGGCAAGTATATGGTGAGGGAATTTTTATACTCCTGAGAAGGTTTTCATAAGGATGTACTGTAAGTCCAAGTATATGTGTGTGTTTGGTGTGTGTATCCCAACGGGGGCCTTGTGTATCTGCAGCAGTGCTTAATCCACCATTCAAAATGGGAACCTGGCTTCCATTCGGTTTCCCCACAGGCTCCAAGCAGCGCTACCCGACTCCCAGACTCTCAGCTACTCCGACTCCAGTGGAACGCATCTTGAAGCGATTTGGGGCTCAAACCCTCTGCTGCTCCCTCCTCTTTGGCTCTCCAACCCTACCACCACCCCCACCACCTCCCTCACGCCTCCTCCCGTTCTCAGCTGAAGGAAGCTTTAAGGGCTTAGGGGAAAGCGCTGGAGCGGCAGTCCCGGCTCGACCCAGGGGTTGTGGAGCCCCGCGGTAAAATCAACAGTTAGCCCGCTGCAAAGAGCAGCGAGTCCGTGCTTTTGGGAGAGGGAGGGATGCGTCCACGAAAGTAGGACAGACAGACAGACAGGGTCTAGGGCTCACTGACGGCTGTCTCAATTGCAAACAGACACAATCACATGCACACACACACATGCCCGCACACAAACACGCTGAAAGAGAGAAGCCTCCGGGTCATCAAAAATCCTATTCACTCCCGTCAGGATATTGAAGTGTGTCATGCCAATATTTCAGTACTGATAGCTTTGCCAGAATTGTGTGTGTGTGTGTGTGTGTGTGTGTGTGTGTGTGTGCGTGTGTGTGTGTGTGTGTGTGTGAGTGTGTGTGTGTGCGTGCGCATGGCTGTGTGTGGGCTTGAGCACGTCCGTGCGCACAAGCACATCCGTGCATGTGCCTTGCCACTTCTCTCCCACTTTATTTTCTAAAGAGTGGCTTTTTCAAAAAAGTCGCCCGGGTATTTTCAAGGGGCCTGTCTAATTCATGCAGGTGAAGTGTTTTAAAGTTCCATTCCCAGTTTACCTGCGGGGACTGAAGAACACACAACAGAGGTGTTGAAATAACACCTCCCCTCCCCTCCTTCTCCCTCACTTTTATCCCAACTTCTATCCTTTCGTCCTTCACTTTCCTCCCGTCCCTCCACACCTGCCTCCTCCCGCTGCACTCCTTCTCTTTCTAGTCATCTTTTCCTTATCCCTTTCTCTTCCCTGCTCCTTCGCTCCCCACCACCCTCCTGCTCACTCTTTTTTTTTTTCTACCTCATCCATCCCTCATCCTCTCTCTCTCTGCCTCTCATAGTGTTTGAAGCAGAGTGTTTGTCTCTAGGGCTGGATGATTGACAGCTGAGAGAGAGCCAGGCAGCTCTCTGGTGACAGATAAGGACTTTGGCTCTATTACTCACTGGGTCCCACAGACACACACAAACACACACACACATATAAACTCTCACCCATCCTCCCACATGCACACGCCTGCACACACACACACACACACGAAGAAGCACACACTCCGGGTCCCATGCTGCTCCCACAGTTCAGCAGGGAGCAGCAAACCTATTTGCATTAGGAAGCAGTGTGTAAAATAAATAAAGAATCAGATGAATCGAGGAATAAATAGACAGGAGGCACGGCTGGGGATGAGTATGACTGATTTACAGAGTGTGTGTGTGTGTGTGTGTGTGTGTGTGTGTGCTCTCTTTTTCAACCTCTGGGCTCCCGAGTGTGCAGAGCGGCAGTGCAGCAGAAGAAACACCCTGTTGAACACACACACAAACACGCACACACAGTCGAATATACATGAAAAAGACTCTACAAAGCCCAAATCATTATGGTAATGAAAAATGAAAGGGGTCTAAAAATACTGTTTTATTCCTCCCTTTGTGTTGGGGGAACTCCGGAGAGACCACCGGCTGACAATGAGAGAGTGAGACGGAGAAAGAGAAGGAATAGTTTTACTTCTCTATGAACACCTCCCTCTACAGCCACCCAAATCTCTGGATTGCAACACTTTCCTTTTCTTCAAAGAGAGAAATTGGATTGAGTGCAACTGGTTCAAATTGGGTGCATGTTTATGTTCTTGGCAAAAAAAGAAACCTTAGTGACTTGCTGATTGACAGCTAAAAGTGAGAGGGAGACGGCGAGGAGGAGCGGCAGCCGGCGCATAAACAGGTGCAACATCAGATACGGAGAGGAAAAACAGAACAAGAGCAAACGGTGGAATTAGAGGGAAACACAGAGAGTTCGGTACTTACGTAAGTTTGTGCAAGAGTGAAAAATAGGCTGCAAATTTGGGAGCAAGGGAGGAGAGAGCGATGAAGAGGAGGAGGGATGAAAGACTGCGAGATGTCATGCTGGGTTACAGGTGTGCGTGTCAGGGAGTCGTAGGGGAGAAAATGATGGGAAAAAAAAAAAAAACATGAGTGAGGAATAATTAGGCCGACCCCCGGCAGAGGAGCGTGGCAGGTGAAAGGACGAATGGAGGGGGAAAGATGGATGAAAAGGGTGAGGGAGATGAAGAAGCGAAAGGGTTGAAGGCAAGGACGCGGTGACATAGCGGGGGGAAAGAAAGGAAAAAGGCAAAGGCATGACTAAGGAGATGGCAGGCTCAGCGTGAGAGGACGAGGGGAAGAAAGGAGAGGAGGACAGCCTGGAGGACAGAGGTTTAAAAGTGAAGACGAGAGAAAAGAGGAGGAGGTGACGGAGATAGACGCAGAGCGTGAAAACGGCCTTTGTCATCGCTTCTCAAACACGCAAGACAAAGAGCGGGAGCTGCTTTTTCCAGCATCTCTTAGATGACAATAGCTATTTGTCTCATCAGAGAGGAGAGAGAAGAAAGTACAGAACGCACTGTTCTTCATCTCCGTCCTCCATCTCGCTTCCCCCGTTATCTCCCCCCCCTCATGCCACACAAAACACTTAAACATAGATTCTCTGCCTCTGCGTGTCATGGATCTAAATAGCTCTAACTTAAAGGGGGTGTGGACCAGGGGCCTCCATACCCCCATCCTCCCTTATTTAAGGTTAGAGGTCAAGGGTCACGCTTGAGTGCTGATGGTGCATCCTGCTAGACAAAGCAGATTAACACACAGGGCGAGCAGTGGTATGTCACCTCTCTAACCCCCTCCCTCCTGCCAGCTTGCTCCCAAGCCTCAGTCTCATTGGGTGAGATAGTATCATATGTTGCAGGTTGCACCAATGAGAGGTCAAGGCCTCCCTTGTGCGTGCGGTCAGCAGTCAAACCGGCTCTTGCCACGGGCGGTGATGTCACCGCCGGGTTAGTATTCATAGTGGACAAATTGCGGACAAACACTAGGCGTCATTCGGTTCCTCATATAGTGGATACTTCTATCACATTTCTCTTCTTATCCACACTTAACGTAGCACACCTGGAAGATGAACCCTGTGCTGGTGCCGTGCTCCGCTCACCGATCTATAAGATCAACTCCATTCAGTCTCTAAACTCAATAAGAATCAGAAGAATGTTATCTGTGCAGTGTTAAATTAATTTCATTTAGTCATCTAGTCTGACTCCGCTCTGACTGGCAGGGAATTCAAGATAAGATTAATATGCAAACTCAATTTATGCTATCGGCTTAAATAATGTCATATTTTATATCTCCTCAGTGGGAAATTGTCCCATGGCATTGCCAACCTGGGATCTCACACCTCTAACCACAAGGACTCAATGCTGCTCCACAGACATTTTGTGGAGCATTATGTAACTATGATTATTCCACGGATTATTAATATTTGGTCTATAAAATGTTTCTCAATGCCCAAGGTGATGTCTTGAGATAACTCATCATGACCAAACAACAGTCCAAAAGATAAAACACTTACAGTGACATAAAAAAGAGAAAGTAGCAGAAGCTGACACCAGCCAATGTTCAGCATTTTTCCTTGGATAATTAATAAATGAATTAACTACACAAATGCTTAAATCAACATGTTTTCAAAAAATATTCTTTTATGTATTTTTTGAAGATATCACATTATCTTTATCAGCATATAAATTTCAATTAAAAACTGGCTCAAACGTTTTGCTTTTTTATTAAATTCTTTGAGGGGGAAAATGTTTATTAAATATTCATATTTTTTTGTTTATAGTGCTACAAGTGATCAATGTTAAAACAAATGTATAAACTAGGGCTGTCAAAGTTAACCTGCTAATAACGTGTTAATGTAAATTCATTTTAAAGCCACTATTTTAACGCATTATCGCATTAATGCAATCAATCTTTTAGGGGTTGTAGCGGGCTCTGTTTTAAAGTTAGAGAGAAGATACTGGCATCATATCGAACTAGAAAACCACACTAGAATGTCATAGTAGCGTGTCGCGAAGGAGGTTAAATAACGCGCCAAACTTACACTTAACTTCCCTTGACCTCTGACCTCCAGATATGTGAATGAAAATGGGTTCTGTGGGTACCCACCAGTCTCCCACAGACATGCCCACTTTATGATAATCACATGCAGTTTGGGGCAAGTTATTGTGACACACTGACAGCTGTTGTTAGCTGTTGGGCTGCAGTTTGCCATGTTATGATTTGAGCATAATTTCTTATGCAGTACCTGTGAGGGTTTGTGGACAATATATGTTGTTAATTTATGTTGTAAATTGATTTCTAATAATAAATATATTCATACACTTGAAAAAAAAGCAGCATATTTGCCCTTTCTCATGTTCATAAGAGTAATAAATACTTGACAAATCTCCCTTTAAGGTACATTTTAACAGAAACAAGAAAGGAATATGGGTAATAATAAAAACAACAAAAACAGGGATTAGATTTTCTTACTGTGGCATGGTGCACTAAATAATTTCGAAATTGGGTTCTTATGTTTAAAGAAATGAGAATAATTAAACCAGTAGAAATCAACTTTTTCAAGAATTTTACATGTACATATCTCAAAACAAGAAAGGTTTGATTGCTGCACTGCAATCAAGAAAAACGAGGCTTGATTTTGGATAAGCGAAACAAGTCATGCACTGACAGATTTGTTCACAAATGAACCCTTTAAGGACTTTGTTTACAGTGTAAAAGTGTAAAAAAATAAAAAAATAATAAAACTCAGCCTAAGAAAGAATGCAGAACAACAACAGATCAGTTTAGATGTCCTTCACTCTACTGTTGATCTGTGTGTGAGGTCTCTCTTCTGATCTGGCATCAGTGGGCAGATCTGCCAGTGTGTTTAGAAGTGTTAAATGCCCCCCTGACCTGCTGCAGTCTGTTATTAGGCCTACCGACTGCCAGGCCTGCTAACTCACACTGGCATCAACGCCCACGCCTGGCAACACACACGCATCGGTCAGATACACAAACTCACATGTGCAAACTCTTACAGGCAAACAGACACACACGACGGGCACTCAGCGGAGGGTGAATAGCCAGTGATCCTTCTCCTCCTCCTTCCGCCTTATCAGTGGGCTGCGTTCCGCCTTAGCCGTGCATACTGTACAGTCATTAATCATGATTCTCATTAATTATCTATGCACCCGGCTGGCTAATTAACACATCAGCTCAAGCAGAACTAATGCTGCATGCTAGCTCACCTCCCACTCACACCCAACACTCCACAACCCCCCCGCACACACCCTGCTTCTCCCTAACTTCACTTCCTGTCAACTGCGAGGAGGAAATGGACTTGTGAGAAAAAGCTTTAATGTGACAATACAGTTGGAAGAGGGCATGATGACAAACCAACAGCTGCAGATTAAAGGCAACACTGCGCCGTATATTACTGGTCTCTGATGTTTAATGTCTTGTGTTGTAATTTACGTCACTGGTGAACCCATATTTGCTCTTCTTGTCGTGTCAACCTAAGTTAGTGGTTGGCTCCGGGATGAATTTAGAGCAGACCGCGCCTAATGAACAGCCATAAAACTGTCACTTTCTGCAGGTGAACGCTGTAGTGCTACAAAAACAATGAAAAACCTAGAAATCCACCACCAACCTTGTTTCCCCTTTCACAGCTGACTTTATAAGCATACTGCATGCTATGCTGTTAGGATATTTAATGCATAAAGGCCCAATGACACCAGCATTTTAAAAAAGGTAGGTAAAACTAGGTAAATCTTCAGTGCTAAAAAAAAGTGATTTAAAGGGGACATATCATGCTTATTTTCAGGTCCACAATTATATTTTGGGTTTCTTCTAGAACATGTTTACATGCTTTAATGTTCAAAAAAACATATTTCTCTCAAACTATCTGTTTGAATGTATCTACATTCACCCTCGCTCCGTTTTAGCGGCTGTCTCTTTAAACCACCCTCCCGAAAAAGTCAAGTCTGCTCTGATTGGCTTGCGAGAAAAATATGGTGCACCTTTCCAAAAGTAGTTGTCAAGCTGTGGGCGTTATAATCTAATGAGCCTGCATGTGATATAGCAACACCATCTCACGGGAAGGTGTATAAATACCATGACAGTACACGGCCACTTGTATGCTGCTTTTCGCGTGTCATTTGTACGCCACGCAAACGTCCGCAGTTAGTTTTAGGTGAGAAAAGTAATAACTCAAGTTAAGGCAAAGAAACCTGTTCATTAGGGTAAGGAAAATGTCATGGTTGGGCTTAAAATAAGTATGTAAACTAAGTTAAACACGTACAACGGTCTCAACGTCCTCGCCCACCCAACATAAGTGCTGTTTCTCACTTAATCACTAACTCTTACCATTGCATTTATAGGCAGATGTGTTTCCATTGCAGTCAGAATAGGATGCATGATGTACAAATGACACGCTGGAAAAGAAAGAAAAGCGTACTTTTTTACGTTAGATGCCTTGAGCATTATTATGGCATTTACATATATGCCTTTTTGTGCAAAAAAGCTGGACATATGGAGGGGAGCATGCCACAAAAAACTGACTGGGTTGTCTTATTTCACAGTTTGTGAGTTGGTAGGCAACCCAGATATACAAAAGTATATGAGAGTCCAAAACAAAGAAATCTACTTTATATAGTCCTGGTCTGCTGGTGTATGTATGGCTTCACAAAAGATTCGGCAGTTATGAGACAGGAGACGAGTCTATAAATACCATATGTATATGTATAAATATACTGTGTGTCATCGTTGTCCCAGCTAGCTTGAAGCGCTATCGTAACTGACTAGCATTAGCATGTTCCTGGCTGCCTAGCATGGTAGCGTTTCGCCAGGGTTGCCAACACTCATGAGTCATGCTCTCACGCTGCCAGAACAAATGTCACACCAAATATAGAGGGAGCCTCAGGCAGCCCTTTATAAAACGAATGCACACATTTTAGCACCACTATGATCCATAAGCATTACAGAGAGCACAGGTTGCTTCGTGAGCTCCATCAGTCCAACCTGGACCTTTTTATTTTACTCTAAGTATAAGTCTGATCCGTTAACGCTGGATAGTCCAAAATATTCTCACAGTATTTGCAGTTGTGGCATTATTGTGTGCATGGACGTGTTCCCATTTACAGGAAATGGCCTCTCTAATCACAGTCAAGTTAATGTCAAAATATGGCAACAGGATAAAAACACATTTTATTGTACCAAAAGTTACTGTAGTTAAATAACCCATCATTACGATCGTGCATTCCACCAATAAAAAGACTGTCAACAACAAAGAGAGCATATTTGGGGTGATGTATATTCATTATTTGGGGTTTTACTGTGTTGTGGGACTTGATGCTCCCCCCCAATTGGCCATCTATTTAGCATTTCAGCACAAATTCACAGGCCTCCCATGTGGATCCAGATTGTTGCATTGCGCAAAAGCTCTTGTAGTCTCTTTATATCTTGAGGTTTATGCACTGCAAAACAAAAAAGTTGTCCACATATTTCTGCACTGAGATATTATTGAGATATTTACCTATTTTCTTTAACGATTTGTGGTTGCTGATATCACCAATGATTAAAAGTTATGAGACATTTTCAGCATCACTTTTTCAGCACTTGTGCTTAAATTTGGCTATATTTCACTTCATGTTTTATTTTTACAAATAATTTCATGATGTTTCAAATATCAGTTTCCATATTTTTATGACTGTACCACTCAATCAAAAGCTAATATTTAAAGAGACGGGCACTAAAACTGACCGTTTCAGACGGAGGGTGAATACAGGTATATTCAAACAGTCAGTATGAGAAAAATATTGTGTTTTTTGAACATTAAGACATGTAAACAGAAACCAAAAATACAAGTATGAACCTGCATAATGTGCATAATATGTCCTCTTTAAACACTCAATGGAAATCCCCTTATAAAGGAGCCCCAATGAGGACGATATACAGAGAGGGACAGACAGTGCATTGCAGTAATTGAACTGGATGAATTGGAAACACCTCCAGCCTTTGCTCGATGGAAAGTGTGGGCTTGAACCGCCTGACAGCAATCACCAGAGGGGCCGGCCTGATTTTAATTTGGTCATTTCTTCCTGCTTAAAGCATGTGTGGACACATGGGAGCACGCAGAGATAACAAGCAGCGAGATGGATTCAAACCGACTCCATTCAGAGTCCGGTCGAGGTGCCACATCCTGCTGGGATATATATGTGGTTTATATGCTGGTCCAGTTTCCATAGTATTTACTCCCTTTAATCTCCCATGAGGCCTTGGGCTAGAGTGAGATATGTGCCTGGGGGTAAAACGGAGGGTAATTCACACTCAGACATGGAATTATAATGTTTCCATGCATGAAGCCTCTGAATAATTTACAGCCTTCAATGGCTTAACATTACTCATCCCACGAACATACACATACACACACAGGTCTGGAAGCGCCGAGGCTGTGCTGCAGATTTAGTCATCGCCCTCGCCTCACCAATCTCTCAGTGGTGCATCACTAAATACAGCCCCCCTCATCTCATTCTTTCTGACAGCCTGTGCAGCATATAATTATGTCCCCCCTGAAACCAGGGCAGTAATCTCACACACTTGTCTGGCCATTATTATGGAGGCTCTGGCTTCTCTCTGCCCACACCCTGCCTGCCTGCCTGCTTGCCTTTCCCTCGACCTCTTTCATCCAGCACTTGTTCTTTTCAGCTGAGCTCTGATTTCTCTATCTCTACTTCTTCATATCTCCCTCTCTCTATGGGCCAAAAGCCCGAATGAGAGACAGAATGAGAGAGAGAGAGAGAGAGAGAGAGAGAGAGAGAGAGAGAGACGCTCTGACATTAACGAGATTGCTCGTTAAGAAAAGGGAGAGAGGGAGAGAGGAAGGGAGGTGGAAAATGGAGTGGCTGTAATTGGAGGGTTTTTGAAAAGGAGAGAAAGAAAAGACAGAATTAGGTTTCCATCCAGGGCCTGTCTGAAAGTGTGTGTGTGTGAAGCAGATACAGAGGGGACTAAATATAAGGTGAGAGAATGACTTGTTGGATTTCTCAAGAGGTACTAAAGGTCACACACACCTATCAATCAGATTCATACAAAAGGGTCGGGGTCTGGGTTCTTCCCCCCACTCCTCCTCATCCTCTCACCACCTCCCCCCATCTTTCTTCAGAGACAAAGAAACACTTTACAGTAACAGGCTGCTGCTCAAGACTATTTCCTCCTGGTGCTTGTATCATGCTGCACTGTCAGCAGGCCCATTACACAAATGCATTTCATTGGCATTTCACTTCTTGTTGGGCAGAGAGGCTAGAAAGCTGCTTCACAACACCAGACACATCCTGCCGAGACAGCTCGGTTTATAGCAACATAAAGCGGTGTCGACTTCTCTCTGCATGTGGATATATTTACTCCTCCTCCAAACCTCGAGGAGTGATGAACACCACCTTTTGTGGAGTTTGAAGGATTGAACTTCTCTTGAAACTTTTCCAGCTCATAATAGAAATTGAGAGAAACTGATATGTCTGAATGAGCGAGCCACCCCAAATCGGCCGTGTGTGGCTGAAAGCTTTGCATTTCTTAATGTGCAAAAATGTGCCAATACATGTGCGTGTGTAAGTCAGTGTAATCCCTCGCTGTGGGACGCCCTCCCTTCTTCCTGTGCCAGATGAGGAGATATTCTGCCAATTTCGACGAAGCAAGTGGGCTGCCAACTGCGAACATACACCCTCAACCGCACACCGAAAATCATACACTGGCATGTGACGCATGCATATAGGACACAAAGAGCCGGGTGTGTGTGTGTGTGTGTGTGTGTGTGTGTGTGTGTGTGTGTGTGTGTGTGTGTGTGTGTGTGTGTGTGTGTGTGTGTGTGTGTGTGTGTAGGGGAAGAGGCGCAAACACAATCTTGGCTGGGTGTGGGCAGGTTTATTCTAGTCTATAGGTCTGGAAGAAAATGTTGGGAGGATTAGGGAGGGAGCCCACAGAGAGGTAGATGGAGGAGCAACGGGAGAGATGGAGGGAAATAGAAAGTAAACGAAAGATAGACGGAAATTAGATCAAGAGGCATGATGATGGTGGAATAAAAGCCAGGCCGAGCTGGTGCTATGAAACAGTTAACTCCGTGGTTTATACAGAGGGATGGATTATCTCTACCTCTCTGTTCCCCCCTCCTGCTCCAATCTCTCCATTGTGTGCCACTATAGAGCTCTATGGAAGCAGCAGTGTAGGGTGGGGGGGTTGAAAGAAATTCCCTTGCTTTCTCTTTCTCCAGCTAAATTAATAATATGAAGCTCTCTATCCCTCTCAGTCTGCTTTATCCTTTTATTCGCCCCCCTTCTCCGCTTTATCTCAGAGTATTCCTTGATTCTATTATTCCCTTGGCTGTATGCTAGAGTTATAGGAGTATATGCTGCTGTGCGTGTGCATGTGTGTGTGTGTGTATTCAAAGCAAGCTTGACAGGCTGCACACCAAACTGAGCATGAGAAGTTTTTTTGCTGGTGAGAGACTGCAGGGTATGAAAAGAGAGAACGAGCGAGAAATAGCGAGAGAGAGATACAAGCGTAGGGTGAGAATTTGAGGAGACGTGGGGAGAGAATGGGGGAGAGGGAGGGTAAGAAAAGAAGTGGGAGAGAGAAAAGTGACGTGCAAAGGCGGAGGTGTGAGATGAGACCGAATAGATCAGAGTCACAGTTTCTAATAAGAGGTATGACACGTTCTCATCTTTTACCTTTCTTCTTTTTTTATTCTTAACCCTCTTTTTTTCCACCTCCCTCTCTCCCTTCATCTCTCCTGTGTCTTTGCTCTTCATCGGTGCTTGAACTGGAGTAAAACTCCAGTTCAGCATAAACATGCGTGGGCAGGAATTATGCATGAAAATTGTTAATTTGAGAGTATAAATTACTAATTCATAATGCAAAACACTTCATGTGCACAGATGACCTGCTGGGATCTGTTCATAATTTTTATGGCCAGAGGATTTTGGAGGCGCTGGCAGAAATCTAAGCTCCTATCCAGCTGCTTTTTGACTGAACCAGACCTCATATTGTACTTCACACCTCCTCTCACCTCTCGCCTCTCACCCCTCTTGGCTAGTTTGAGCAGGAAACAATCCTATTTTGGCTGAGGCTTATATTGCTTTTCCTTTTTCCGCAGGCCCAGGTAAGCCCTCTTTAATTGCACCAAAGTGTGCTGCAGCTGCACATTAAATGTTTTACATCGGTGAATCAGTGGAAGCTTTCTATTGTGAGTAAGGCTGCACCCTCTTAGTCGATTAGTCGACTAATTGGTCATTTAACTGGTCATTTTAGTCTTAGTTGACTAAGATATCTTTAGTTGGGTAGTCATTTTTTATGCTTTCTTCACGCTGACTGACTTATTTCCAAGAAACTTATGAGCACTTACTCTGGTAAACACAAGATTTAAACTGTTGATTTTTTGTGATTCTTTGTGGAGAAACTCAATTCTATAGATCTGACGATTAAATCAACTAACTGATTATTTGACAAAATTGTATGAGTGTTAGTTGACTACAAATTTCTTTGGTAGGGGACAGCGTTAGTTGTGAGGCACCTATAGAAAATGCAGTGTATTTTTTCTCAAGTTAGCTTCATTAGCAGTACTACTCTTGAATAAAATAAGCTCTACACAACACAGTATGGACATATTCGGCACTATTCAGTCAGCAGATAACTTGGGACGCACCGATACCGATAGCAGACTGGATATCAAGCCAATACTGACTCAAATTTCTGGACTGGACTGATCAATTCAGTTCTATGTTTATATACTATATACATTACACTAAAGTAATATTAAGTTTGACCAATTTGTGTGCCATTAAAAGGTTTACACCTGAATTGTAATTCCTGTTAATATTGACGATTTTTTACCAAGTTGTACAATTTATTTTAATTAGAAATAACAATTCACTAAATTTATATCTACGCATGTGTTACATTTAGTTTTACAAAGTTAGGAAAGCAGTGTTTAAGTTTACACATAAGGGAATGATCCCAGCAACTTGCACACAGTGAGGCACAAAGTTTTGTTAATTTAACACTGGTATCTGATCTGTACTCTGTATCGGCCCAAAGTACCTAAAGTATTGGTATCAGTATCTGGACTGAAAAAGTCAGATGGGTGCATCCCTACAGACAACAAGCAACACCCTTTATTATCATTAAACTGAGTTCTTTCCCACCTTGTGTTGCTGTGCAGGAGGAAAAAAGACTCACACACATGCTGGTTTAAACTCAGCTCTGTGGACCCACACATATCAAAAAACGGCATTACAATAAGCACTATGCCTACATTCATCCTTTAGCAAGTGGTGGTCCTGGCTAATAAGTACTGGCCCAGTTCAAGCACTGCTCCTCACCCAGTTTTTCCCTCCCTCCATTCCTCACCCTTCTTTCTCATTTCCCTTCCTGTGTCTCTGCCAGTGGATGTCTTTAATCAGAGCGTCAATCAGACTGCAACGCGTGTGAGAGAATGAAGCTTAATCCAATATAAGATAGACGAGATAATACAGCTGTTAAAACCATCAGCCGCCTGCTAGATAACAACCCTGTCACCCACATTAAGTCTCTCGTTCTCTCCCTCGCCTGCCGTCTCCCTCACTTTCCCTCTTCGTCGTTGTCGAATCTCGCTTTCTTAATGGTGAAATGAATGGTTGTTAAATGTCAGCATCTCCATCAGTTTATTTTTTTAATTGAAGGCTCTTTGCGTCATAGTCTCCTTCAGGGTTATTATTGTTAACAAGAAGTCTAAATCTCGCCATGAAAAACACTGTTGGATACAGTGAAATTAGATTTTAAATTATGGTAGAAAGAAAAGTAAATTAAATCTTGCCCATGGAGACATTAAATAAAATAATATTAAATATATAATAATAAATAAATAAATAATCTTAAAATACTATTTTTCTTGCCAAAAATACAGAGAAAATTCTTCAACAACTGATCCAAAGCTATTTTGGAAGGTCTTTAAAGGGGACATATCATGAAAAACTCACTTTTTCAGTGTTTGTGCACATGCAATAGTGTATCTGGAGTGCCTACCAACCCACAAACTGTAAAATAAGACAATGTATGGAGCGCTACAGCAATGAGTTTTAAACCAGAACAGTTTAGCACTTCTGGTGCCTCGTCTGGATGTCAGCGGGTATTTTGAATGGGTTTTTAGTTAGATGTGTTAATGTACGTGTGGTTAATGTAAGCTGAAGAGACTTAAACATTTAGTTCTACAACATAAAATACATTAATAATACCCCACTCATAAGTTTTTTTGTCTTTGTGTCTTAAAAAAAGGCGGTTGCTAACAGCTGGCTGAATGAGACTACTAAACGTCTCGCTGAAATGTCATTGGGTATACTCGCGTTCATGCGATCGTGGTGTAGTTAACGTTAGCTTGGTATTTCTGCCGAGTGCATTCACGCTTAAAAAACTCATAAAAGCAGTGCTCTTTAGTGGAGATTATCTCACCAACAAAATAAAGGTGTATTCGCCCCAAAGCCAAAACCTTTTGCCTTTTTGTCGAGGGAACCAGAACACTGCTAACTTCCTGGTTGGCCTACAAATACGTCATCCCTGGAGCACTCTATATCACCCCCATCTGCGAATCTCCAACCACGTTTTGAGAACTACCTTTGCAAAGGTGCACCATATTTTTTTCTCAAGCCAATCAGAGCAGACTGGGCTTTTTCGGGAGGGGGCCTCCAAGAGACAGGCACTAAAACAGAGCGTTTCAGACAGAGGGTGAATATAGGTATATTTAGACAGACTATATGAGAAAAATAATGTTTTTTTTTTTAACATTAAGGCATATAAAGACATTCTAGTAGAAAACCCAAACACAAGTATGAACCTAGACATGAGCATGATATGTCCCCTTTAAATAGAGAAATGCCTGTCTAATATATCAAAAGATGCTAAAACTAAATAAATAACAGCCCTGAAAATGGGAACCATTAGTACCAACCTGATATTAAACAGAAGTTTAATTAAAAGTTGCTGTGCAACCAAAAAGCCTTGAACCCTCAGTCTCTTTCACTACTAACAGAAAGACAAGTCTTCATTTCTCTGATGCAGGGCTGACGGCTGGATGTCAGATTAAAGCAGAGAGAATATCCATAGGATTGGGGCAGATTATGTGACCTACCGGCCAAACTGGTCAGATCATCAGTTCGCAGACAAACGTCAAACAAGAGATGCAAAGCAGAGAGTGAAGTTAAACAAACTGAGACAGCGAGAGATAAAACAGGACCACAGGTGGGCCAACCGGTTAAAGGAGGCGAAGAGTGAAAGCTCGTTGGCACACTGACATACGCTTAAACTAAACAGACATTTAACAGACAGGTAGATGGAGAGATAGTCGCTGAGGAGAAACGGGGAATTAATGGAGGGTGACTGCTGGAGGAGGGACTTCTGTCACCACCCGCAGGAGCTGATGGAAGCAGTGGCCGGGTTTAAAAACAGCACATATAAGGATATAGATAAGATAGGACTGCCAGCTATTCATCACATTTATAGGAGAGGTGACATTTAGCCAGATGACAGCTTGGTGCTTGTGTGTTTTGAGGGTCCACAGGCCATGAAAAGAAAAGTTTAAGTTTGTATCGAATTCTACGTGTGAAGGAAAGCTGTTTCTTGAAGACCGACCACGATTGTGATGATAATTTTAAATAAAAATAACAAAAACGAGCTGATAATTTGCTCATTTTTGGTTTCATAGTTTGCTCTTTTGTGTGTGTAGGTGCCTATTTCCTCAGTCTGAGTACAGGACACCTGTCACCTAAAAACACACACAAGACACACAAACACCTGTCTCTTGTCTTCCAGGTGAGGGATAGCACACGGGTGGGACGACGAGATAGAGAAAGAGCGAGACAGGCTTTGGGGAGAGAGAAACGGGGCTTACGGAGGACAGAGGGAGGACGGATGGAAAGCTGGAGATAAACTAAGCTTCAGACAGCGAAGCAAAATGTGTGTTGGGGTAAAGACGCACTTTGTTGTGGGGGGGGGACGGTGGACAAGGGGACTGACAGGCAAGGTGGAAAACAGGGCCGTGGATGCAAGAGATGGCCAGGGAGAAAGAGAAGAGGGGGGAATGATTGGAGAGAAGGGAAAAGGCAATGGGAGGAGAAAAAGAGAAGGGGTGAGGGAGAGGAGGGAGGGTCCGTGGGTTCATAATCCCCTTACAGACAGCTTTGTTGAGTGATTGACAGCCCAGCACGCCATGTTAGAGTCCGAGCACACGGAGGCCGCTGTGGCTGGAGGGATTATCCCCCCCTCAACACCTCACCCCCCCCCCCAACAGGGTCAAGTGGTACAGGCCAGTTTCTGTTGTTTTCACGCTTTCTTTTCATGCTCGCCCAGAAACCTTGCTTTGTCTCCCATGATTGTGTTGTTTTGCAAATAATGCTTAATACGGCAGTGGACGGACACGGGGGGGTTGGCAAGCAGTGGGGGGGGGGGGGGGGGGTATACAAACCCACGCAGGGCATGTACACAAGTGCATGCAACCCACGCATGACGCTTGCCTGACATCCACACAATCACACTGGCGCACACACACATAAAACTCTATTCAGCATGCAAGGGCAGCATGAGGGTGCAGAAGCACTTAAACAAGACCTTGAGTGAATTCTTTTGTTCTAGCCAAGCACCACCATAAATAGTGAGCTCGCTCATCACAGAGAGATTACATTTGAGAGGAAACATCAGAAACAAAGGTTTTGATTAAAACAAGATAACATATATATTTAAAAAAAAAACAGTTGAATTACAGTATTTATGCATGATATGCTCTGAAGCAGTTAAGAAATCAGATAATATGTATAATTTAACAAGTGCCACAATGTAATGTAAGGTTCCACATGGGCCATAGACCCAACTAGCTTTACTGAAACACACAAAATGGGAAGACAAACATCACAACAGCTGTGTGTGTTAGCTTGCAAGGACACACACGTGCACACTTTTTAAACTCCAAGGCCAGCCAGAGGGTTATCGGTGCCACGCATAGAAATAGGTTAGGAGTAGAATGGACATTCCCATTCAAATCAACTTAGCAGGATGTTCAGGCCATTTTTATTTGTAGCATACAGCTGCCATTGCCACCACTGAAGTGAACTGAACTAGTTTATATATATAAACTAAACCAAAAAACGGTAAGTTGCGGACTCACTGAGGTGACATTTTGCAGTAACTACTAAAATTAGCAGTGGAGAAGTAATGCTATGAAGCATAGAAAGCCAGAGTAAATGAGTAAAATTCAACAACTTAATGCTTCATCCACTTGTCACAGAGGAAAACACATTGCTATCAGCAAATGAGTGACAACTTTGTTCATCGCAGCTGGCTAGTTAGCTAACTTACTGATTCCACCATGCTTTAATGCTACACTGGCAGCAATATATTGCGATTATATTTCTAATTTAATTTTAGGAAAACTGTCCCACTACCATATGTATAAAATCTCTTATGGGGGTGAACATCATTACATCATGAATGCGATTGAATGGAGTCTCGGCTTTACAGTCATACCAATTATTGCAATTTCAAGACAAATATTCAAATACACCATATTAGAATAGCTGAAAACATCACATTTGTAATGCATGCTAAAATGACAATAATCTATTTGAAATTATCCTTCTGTTGCAACCTATCAAACAACAGTCGACATTTTGTTTTGTACTAGTCAAATGACCATGGAAAACAATTCAATATGTGGTCCTATACTATTTCTACGGTGCCACGTAATGGAAAGATGCATCCATGCTCAAGGAACAGGACTGCACGTGTTCAGCACAGTGACCCACGGTCGTGCCACCCATCCATCAACTGAAAAACCCAAAGACACAAGAGAGAGAGAGACTGTCGAAAAGGAAAGCTTTTGTCCCTTCTCCCCCATTTTCCCCCCTGCACACCAGCATTCTTCTGGCTTGATTTGCTTTGTGGGGAAATAGGGAGAGAGGGAAGAAAGAAGGGAAGGATGAAAGAAAGGAAGAAAGGAGGGCGCTCCATCTGTTTTTTTCTCCCCATCTCCTGTGGCTGGGGACCTGCATACAGCTGCACTTTGATGGAAGAAAGACTGATAAAAAACAAGAAAGAGAGAAAGATTTTTGGAAGGGAGGTTAGAGGACGGGATAACTAATGAGGGAATGGCTTCCTGATTTCCAAAGAATTTTAAGGAAGTGGTATATCTGCCCATACATGTGTGTGTGTGTGCAGGCCGAGCTCCGGCTCACAGTCATTCCCAAATTACTTTGACACCGCAGTGATAGGTAATCATGATTATTCATCCTGTCTTCACTACAGAGGCCCTATTTACTGCTGGACAGTGATGAGCAAGTGAGGAGAAACAGAGCCTGCACATCAAAAACCACCCACCAAGAAGAAAAGAGACAAAAAGGACCAGACTGAAGGGGAAAAGAGAAAAAGAAGAGAGCATTTTTTTTTTTTTTTTTTTAAAAAGGAGGGAATACATTTAACTGTCTGCCAACTAGCTGTAACATGATAACGTCGTGGATATGTAGAAAAGGAAATGTAGACTGGTGGTGAGTCAGGCAGCGGGAGAGAAAGTGAAAGGAAAGACAAAAGAAATGAAGGGGGGATTAGTGCGGAGAAGTGGACCGGTTTTACAGACGACGAGAGGGGTAAGTGCGTGTGGGAGAGTGCGATGTCGGAGAGCTGAGTGTGTGGGGGCTTTCAGTGGAAGCGCTTGGAGGGGGGGCTCTTTTGTTCACGGGGGAGCAGAGGGAGGAGGATGAAGTGAAGGAGGGAGAGTAGAGAAGGAGGAGTGGAAGGAAAGGAAGGAGTGAGGGATACGCTACTGACGGAGAGACATGGGGGGTAGAGTGTACCTCTGAAGAAACTCAACCCCTCCACTTGGACTTTTTCCAGCACTGAGAGCAATAACATTTTTCATCTGTGCATGCATGAGTATGTGTGTATATACAAGCCCTGCACTGTGTGCATGCATGCCTGGCTGTGTGTATGCCAGTGAATACGAATGCTGGTGTGTGTTAATGCTGGCTGCAACGACATGAGGACAAAGGCGAGAGAGAGAGAGAGAGAGTAAAAGAGGGAAAAAGTGCTAAAAAGCAGCTCTGTCACTTCAAGCGCGCACCGAGTCGTGTATTATAGCCAGCGCCGGGGTATCGGATGATGGCTTGTGGACGAGGCAACAACAACCCACTTCACCGCTCTCTCTATACAAGATGGATCTTGTTAGGGTTACTTGTCCCACACAACAAAGCGCTGCACTTCATGTACAGCAAAAAAAAGCAGTCAGCTAGTTCACTTACATGCTCGGCCTTAAATCATCTCTTCAGGTTGAAATACTTTTATCGGCAAAATGTCCGCTTTTCAGGAAGTGGGAGAAACAGCCTTGTTTTAGTTTGACAACCATGCATTTTGGAGTTTATCCAATGCAGCTTTGGAAAGTGGTTCATAAACCCAGGAGGCTGGATATTCTCAGTCGAAAGAGAACAATGTAACTCAACCGCTGCCAAAGTGAGACTATGTAACATGACATTAACAGTGGCATTAAGTATGTAGCCAAGTTAGCTAAGCGTATGTAAGTAGAGCCAGGTGGCAAAAAGCTTTACTAAGCATACGGTAAAGAGTAGTTTTTACACTGCCGTTTATGCCTGGATAAAACAAACAGGATAAAATGTGTTAATACTGGGGTTTAGGGGAGCTAAGTACAACCGAACGCTGAACACTCTCAGGTGAAAAAGAAGGTTAGAGTTAACTTTCATGAACTGAAAACACACTGAAAGGGTTAAAGTTCACACAAAAATAAAATCAACCACCAGACCGGACAACACCGTGGTAGCGACCTGGCATTCACAAGGTAGCCATGCCCTAGTGCATATCCTTCTTTATAGTCTATTTGACTCTAAAGGGGACCACAGTTTACTAAATGAACATCATAATGTGTTGAAGAAGACTTGAAACTAGTGATTGAGACCATACATTCAATTTTTACTGAAGTAAAAAAATCAAGGAGTAGGCTCATTTTCTCATAGACTTCTTTTTGTAACCAGAGGAGTCGCCCCCTGCTGGAAAGAATGCAACTTTAAGGTACTTCCACTTGTCAGACCCGGACATAGCCCACTGAACTGAACGCAAAGACATGAGAGGGGAATTGATCTCCTGGCCAGAAGGCATATAAGCATGTTTCCTAAAAAGTTGAATTATTCCTTTAAAAAGGTGCTCAGTATGAAAATCAGAGCATATCTAGAACCTCTGGACGGCTCTCAACATGGCCAACCAGTGCTGGTGGTGCTAAGAGCACAAACAGAGATAACAGTGTTTATCTGGGGGGAACCGGAGGGTGCTACGCTTCTACGACGGCGCCGTCGGTTGGCACGGCGTTATGAGCTGTAACCACCATATGAGCAGTGCAGAGCTGGTCAGTGGGGAGCGCTCTCTTGCAAGAAAGGAGAAGCTTGGATTACAACACACACAGAGGGAGAGCGACTCCATTCTCTGCTCAGGTAGACATTACTCTATATCTTTATAGCTAATAGTTGTTTAGTGCATTATTAATGCTCTGGATATTGCATCAAGCACCTTTAAGGGAATAATATTCTGATGCTGAGACTGAAATACATATTGTTGCTTTTACTGTTTCTGTTTTCCAGACATTCTGAAACATACAAACAGGAAGCCTGGAGACAAAAGCTCCCTGTGCTCAACCACAAGTGTGAAGTTTTGAAATCGCAAAAGCAATTTAAACAGAAACACTTGGCATGTGTTCCATCTCAGTGTGTGATACACTGACAGCTTATAGCTACCCCACATGACGCCCAGACCCTCTGCATCCAAAACTGAAGAATTCAATTTAATCTTACATTTTCCATCTTAATCGTGAATTTTTAACGTCAGTCCCACTTAAATTATATTCAATGCAGAACCCAGGAAATGGAGCATGATTTTTTTTCCCCCTGTGCTGCTAGCCAAGGTCAGTTTCCCCATAGACTGTAACAACTATGGGCTAATGCCAAAGCCAGATGGACTGTACGGTCTTTTACCTCCTAATTAGAGCTATGCATATGTTCACACACACACACACACCCACACACCCACACACACACAAGCATCGGAGGAGAAGAAAGCGTGAAGCCTGGAAAAATAATCAAGGTGCTGGGCGTTAGTGATGGAGAATATTACAAAAGATCTGAGGTGGAGAAGTATGCTTGTGCTCATATGGGGTAATAAATGCGTTTGTTTATTAGTGAGCCAAGTTTCAAGATGACTGGTCGCTATAGCAGCAGGGGCCGAGCGGGACAGGGCTCCCCTACCAAAGCCTCTTAGCATGAGGATCATCTCTGACCCATTGTAAGTCAATGGGTAACGATTATCTTAAAGCTAAGATGCTTTGGAGGAACAGGTCTCCTCATCTCCCACATAAGAGACCAAACATCTAGTGTAACTGCCAGAGGATCTACACCCCCTCAAACCAACCCCCGCACAAATAAAAGACACATATTGTTTTGTAGTTGAGCGGCTGCTTTGTTACCAGGCTCCTTGCAGGCAGGGTGATTCATGTATGCTTACTTTAGCGGCTCTGTGTGTTTCTGCAAATCTCTGGTTGACAGCTTCTCATGCCAAAAATATAAAATGAGATATTTAAAGAAAAAACGCCACCTGTAACCACTTCATCACTTATAAAAAGCACTACCGGTTGTGTATGCCTCGCATTTCTAGTCCATTTCGTTGTTTGACAGTGTATTTATTTTTTTTTTTTTAGTTATTCCTGACGTGACTTTGAGGGACTGTGTTCAGCTACAACGGAGTACAGTTTTCGGTGAGCGGAATCAAAGAGCGAGGACTCATAGACTCGCCAACAATCGCGCAGGATGAAATCCATCAAAGATGAGGCAGGGACACCATTTGACATACCCTCAATAGACCAGAATGAAAGTTGACTTTTGAGTAAGACTCAAAAAAATGCTTTGGTGTATTACAGTCTGTATTATTTCCACTACACACACACAACACAGCACTTTCTCTTAGTAAATGAAAGGTGGTAAATTACAACACTTCATCCTGGAGTGCAATGAACTTCAAATATTGATTATACAGTGGAACAGTGGAGCTTTCTTTTAAAAGGAATTGATTCTGCTTTTGGCAAATTAAGTCCATCAACACATTGTTCTGCTACGAGGCATTTGGCATTACTTCTGCCTCTGTTAGTCCTGCGTGCTGTGTGTGAAGTTGAAGCACAAAATGTGTGTTTTCAGCGTCTCATCTCATCTCGTCATATGAACTGTAGTAAATCCAGAGAGGGGAAAGAGCTGCCAGTGTCTTAAATCGCTCCGCGCTAAGTCCATCAAAGAGCTCATTCTGCCCAAAAAACGTCAATGAATTCCTTTAAAGCTTACCAGGTTTCATGCTGGACTTCACAGGGATAAATATTATGGGACGTGTCAGTAATGAGGAATGAGGGGCCGGCTCGGTTGTATGTGAGCAGGAAGCAGCTAGTCATGGTGGTGACCTATAGATCATCAGTCACTCTCCCTGTCTGGGCTGCGTCACATCAGCCAGCACTGCTGTCAAACCATCCATCTCTCTCTTAATAACTCGCCTTCCCTCGCTGTCTTTCATGCTTTTAGTTTCCTTCTCTGACCCTGCCCACCTCTATCTTCCCCTCATCTCACCCCGACAACACCCACTTCTCCTATTCCTGCCCTCTTGCTTGTATCGTTCGGGGATGTTTGCCAAAACTTCAGCTGTGACAAGGCACAGCTGTCCAATGGCAAACCTCACTCATTTGTCTCTCTTGTGTGGACACTCTCTCTCTTTCTCACTCTCTCTCTTTAACATTCAGTTACAAAACCATTTTGGGCTGGCGTCCAATCAAAGCGGCGTGTTGACATCTACTGGAGTGATGGAGTTTAAGCGCTGATGAAAGTGACGGGAAGCAAAGGCAACAAACTGGAATGAACTCTGGCTGCTGAAGATGTGAGTGGGGGATAAGACGACAAAGCATTTTGTCTTTTGTTTTGCATTTTACAAGTTCTGCATAAGCATGTGTGGGGTTATGCAAAACAGGACTCCACCTTCATGTTACTTGAGGGGAGAGCAGGTTTGAAAAGACTCATACACTCAAAAGACTCATACACTGTTTGTGGCTATACCTTTGTAAAAGTGTTAAGAGAACTGTAACTCATATATATCCCACAAAACCAATTTGTCTGTAATCAACGAATCACAAATCAGGGAGTATAAAAAGCATCAAAGCTGTGTAGGGAGGAGGTCAGGGTGGATGGTTGGGTCAAAAAACACCCGACTTCCACCCAGTAAACGGTGTTTGGATCCCATGTGAAATCAGGAGTGAACACTGGTTTATTTGTTGTTTAACTTATCGCCACTTCAGTAGTTATTTTAATCAAAACCATCTTTTCCTAAACGTAACTAAGTAGTTTGCTGCCTAAACCTTACCAAGTAGTTTAGTTGCCTAAACCTAACTAAGTAGTTTTGCTGCCTAAACCTTACCAAGTAGTTTAGTTGTCTAGACCTAACTAAGTAGTTTAGTTGCCTAAACCTAAGTAATTGTGTTGTCTAAACCTAAGTATTTTTGTTGACTAATCCTAACTAAGCAGTTTTAGTTCGTTAACCTTACTAAATAGTTTTGTTGCTTAAACCTAACTAAGTTTTATTTCCTGAACATAACTAAACAGTTTTGTTGCATTAACCCTAAGTAGTTTTATTTCTTAACCTAAGTAGTTTTGTTGCCTAAATCTAACCAAGTTGTTTCTTGGCAAGATGGAAACATATTTTGAAAAGACTGTATGCATGAAACTAGGAGAAACTGACATGAGCTGCTGGACATTCATAAGAAAATGCATGAAAAATTAGGAATAACTGTAAGACGAACCGTTGTGTGAGGAAACACTGACAGACTTAACACACACTGCAGAAAATCTCCACATAATCAAGTAATTTCTGTTTTAAAATCCTTATTTTCTTCAAAGAAGAGAAAAAAATCTGCTAAAACACTTCAACTATTAATCTTGTTTTCCAGTGGAAATCAGCCTCTTCAGAACTTTCCGTTGTGTTTACTGAAACAGGTGAGGACAACGCAGGTTGCTGCACTAGAATCAAAGACATTTTCAACCTAATTGTGGAAAATACTTGACACAACCAGATTTTTTTTTATTGGAAACAGGTTGGAAAAATCTTATTACAATGGCAGGTTTTGGCCAGAAAACAAGGCTTTACGACTCAATTACAGACACACACTAAAAAAAAAAAAGACTTTCTGCACATGGCATGAATCAGAGCGGCTTAGAGGTTGGAGATCCTAACACACAATTTAGTATTCATGGCACAAACGCACACATACCAGCACATCCTCTGTCACGAACCAGAATCCACACACACACAAAATGACAAGAGCGTCAACTCCCTCCCGCTGCTATGCTGTTTATCTGGATTGATGCCGAAGCCACAGTATAGCTGCTGCAACCCAGTGCTGTGGAGATGTGTGGGGAAGTGGATGAGCTGGAAGTCTTGTGATACTGAGCTTAAACAAGATGGTTGAGCAAGGAGAGGAGGGTGGCAGAAGAAGAGGAAATAGAAAGGGAAGAGCTATGAGTAAAAGAAGGCAACGAGCGGTGTGACAGAGGTTACCTCTACCTCTACCTCTACGCTGCACTCCCGTCTGGCCTATGAAGTCCACACACACTTTCGTACTGGCTTCTCATCCCACCAGTCCGCTTCTATGTGTCACCCGGGGGAGGAGGATTGACCTGGCCTAGTCCAAATGCTGCCAGGAGGATTGGATGATCCTGCTTAGGCAGGGTGTGCTGTGAAGCAAGCTAATGAGAGGCCAGTGTGTGTGTGTGTGTGTGTGTGTGTGTGTGTGTGTGTGTGTGTGTGTGTGTGTGTGTGTGTGTGTGTGTGTGTGTGTGTGTGTGTATGCTGTCTGGCTTTGCTAAGGGGCTCCGGGTTCAACCACCCTGGGCAATCTGCCCGGTGATGCTGGGACGCATGTGACCCCTTCAGACCTATAGGCCTGGATTACTGTTACCACCACCACTACCATTGTGAGCATGCATGTTGTTTCCAGGGAAGAAAGTTGTTCCTGCATGTGTTCCAACATCTGAACCAGCTCAGTCAGCCACACGCTTTTAATCTCCTCCATCCTAATCATCAGCACTTTTAACAATTACCAAAATCCCAAAGTCACTTCTAAAGCCACCGGGGACTGGGGGTGGGAAGTAAATTAGTTCTTTAGCTAACCCCAGCATATTTACAACACCCCTCTTTATAGCTGTTATGATGTTGATGAATGTGTACTGCCCCTGCCAAATAAACTTATAATCGAGTGATAAAACAATGAATGAAATCCGAGTGGAACAACAGTCCGTGACGCCTGCCAATTTCCCTCCCCTCTCCTGTATGTGTGTGCACATCTGCCATCTCAATGTTAAATGCTCACTTGCACATGCGACAAAGGAGATACATCAGTACCACACACTCTTTACATGTGTCCGACATAGATGGGAGGAGAGGTCGCGCCCTTGGAGTCTCTTTTATGTGCGTGTGTGCAGACATCTGTTGAGAACATGCCATAGATCTGGATTTACAGTCCGACTGCACACCTGTGTGTCCATCTGCAATGGCCAAAGAAGGAACGAATGAGCGAACGAAAGAAAGAAAAGGATTCCAGCCTCTGGTGGGATTGGCTGCCTTCTCCTTCCCCCCGTGGCCTTTCCTTTCTGCCACATCAGCTGAAACCTCTTTTCACAGCTCCTGTTGCTCTCAGCTCGTAAACTTACACACACTCCTCTTTTTCACCGAGGGAGAGGGAGGTGGGAAGAGAAAGGGAGCGAGGGAGGGAGCTGCTCCCTTTAACAGGCGGCTCCAGCAATATGGTTCATATTCTTTCCCTCTCTACTACATTCCTCCTCTTGTTTTTACACTCACTTGCTCTTAAAATATAAAAAAAAAAAAAAAAAAAAATACTACCCAGTGGATATTCTCTAATCATTTAGCCTAAGGATGCGTGTAGGCTTACCAGGCTCCTGCTTACTTATCCACACAGCCCAGAAAAGCCTCCGTGCACGCATGCATTATTCATGAAAAGGGAAACCTATGGGTGGATTTTAAGGGGAGGTGAAACTGGGTGTGGAGTTTCAAACATACAAACAATCAATAAATGTGTGGAATGCGGCTCCTTTGATACGACACCCTTGTTTGACCCACTAACACTTATTCCACTCAGTCCTGATTTCTAGTGATTTTTTTGGAGTCTTTTCTCTGGGTTTTTTTTTTGGGTAGTTGAAACACTTAGCCCAGTTAGCTAGTCTTTTATCCGGCGCCAATTAGCCGGCGATTAATGAATTATTGAGAAACGGGAAGGGGGGGATTAAATTTTAATGTGGATCTTAGGGGGAATAGTTGTATTACAAGTCACCGCGAGCGAGGAGACGCCCACCCTCGGCAGCCGTTTACATTAATCTACAGCCGTTTACTAAAGTATGGAAATGGAGAGGAAAGGAGCTGTGAGAGGAGGGAGGGGTGAATTAGAACAGACCTTTTTGCAAAAGGGCCAAAAACTACAAAACTCCACATGCTGTGATCAGAGGATGCCAACATCAACTCTACTTGGATTCATTCTCTGTGTGCGTTCACTACTGTGACCTCAGTGTGTGGGTCACCTGGCACCCCAGCACCCACTCCCCTTCAACCCCCCAAACTCCTGAGCAGTAATGTAAGATTCGATCTTTCATTAGGCGCCTGTGTAAGGCCGATAATAGCAGATGCTGAGATAAGGATAATGTATGTATCGTCGGGGGGGTTCTTCCCAAGGTGATCGTTCTGGTTCACTTCTCTCTTCTTCAAGCAGAACCTGTATTGGCACTTGAGACTTAACTGCTATTGATTTATTTAGGGTTAGGACTGTCTCTACCACTCCTCCTGCTTCTCATTCACCTCCTGGCATCTGGCTCTGTTTATATGCCTCCCTGCACACCTCTGTCTCTCTTCTTTTCCGGCCGGGCCGTGGTAATTTCAAGTGATGGAGCAGTCAATAAGAGGATGGATGCAGCCCTTGGTGGCTGTGAGCATTTTGATGCTATATATGTTTATAATTTTTCATAAATGTTTAAAAGTAAATGTGCTTCTCCTTCCTACCAGGAATGTGGGTTTTTCTTTTGGGCATGCATCTCTGCTAACTGTCGGCTAGTTGGTTTGTGTAAAATTCACAGAGCTGGTCGTAAACAAGGCAAACTGCTGTAAAAACCCCAGTTGACACATATTATAAATACACTGTATGCATGTAGAAATTCAGAAAATGCTTCATTTGGAGGCCTAATTTGGAATATCCAAACGCGATAAAAATGCAAATTAATTTTAACGTCACTAATTTCTTTAACACATTAACACAATCAATTTTGTACCAGGCTCCATTCTAAAGCTAGCGTGAAGATTCATAAAACTAGAAAACCTACGGAGCCGATTGATATTAACCATGTCATACTAGCTTGTCACGAAAGAGGTTAAATATCTCTCCAAACTTATGCTAAATTTTGGCGAGAAAACACTGGCATGGCCATATTCAAAGGGGTCCCTTGACCTCTGACCTCAAGATATGTGAATGAAAACGGGTTCTGTGGATACCTACGAGTCTCCCCTTTACAGACATGCCCACTTTATGATAATCACATACAGTTTGGGGCAAGTCATAGTCATGTTGGCACACTGACAGCTGATGTTGCCTGTTGGGCTGCAGTTTGTCATGTTATGATTTGAGCATATTTTTTTATGATAAATGCAGTACCTGTGAGGGTTTCTGACAATATTTGTCATTGTTTTGTGTCGTTAATTGAATTCCAGTGATACATATATACATATATTTGCATAAAGCAGCATATTTGCCCACTCCCCTGTTGATAAGTATTAAAGGGCGGCAGTAGCTCAGTCTGTAAGGACTTGGGTTAGGATGCGGACGTCACGGGTTCAAGACCCCCATGGACCAAGACCATGGACCAAGACCAACTGGTTGCTGGAGAGGTGCCAGTTTACCTCTTGGGCACTGCTGAGGTGCCCCTGAGCAAGGCACCAAACCCCCAACTGCTCTGGGCGCTTGTCAGGAGCAGCCCCATCACTCTGACATCTCTCCATTGATGCATGTATATGTACTGTGTGTGAACAACAGAGTGTAAAACTGAATTTCCCCACTGTGGGACTAATAAAGGAATATCTTTCTTTCTTTCTTAAATACTTGACAAATCTACCTTTAAAGTGCATTTTGAACAGATTAAAAAAATGTGTGATTAATTTGCAATTAATCGTGAGACACCCATGTTTTATTTATTATGTATTCCTGTGTCTGAGGCATGTGCATCCTCCTCTACACCCATGGGGTGCCTCCTTTCCCTCTTCACCTCTGTCACATCTTTGGGTGCGTCAGCGGCTGCTGTAGCGCTGTAATTAGCGGCTGGATGTGACACATGTTTCCAATTTGCTACGTCTGGTCACTGCACCGGAGGGGGGGCGGCGACGGACCGAGGTAGAGATAGAGACAGACGGAAAGTGACGGGAGGTTAAAAAAAAAAAAAAAGGCAGAGAGCAGGACGGAGATGGTGGATGGAGGAAGCCGGGAGAGGAGTGGAATAGAGGCATCATGAGGGGAAGAAAGTGAAGAAGAAACAGAGCAGGAGGTTGTTCACAGAGGCGGAAAGAAGGGGTTGCTGCAGGTGGACGGTCTAAACTTCAAAGCAGAACATCCAGCAGAGGTCTAGAGGTTAACAATGTGACAGTCCATTTGCTATACAGACGTGAACCATACATGTGCTCCCCCTGCGCCTATTGATACAGACTGCTGCTTCTGCTCGCTTTGCGCCTCATTTCAGAAGTACAAACCACACGTGTGTGGGCTCAAGACTTTGTCCTTGGAAGATGCACACTATTTGGACAGGCGCTGGGCTCTTAACATATTTCAGCCCACGGCCAAAACCTATTTTGCCCTGAGGCAGCTGAAAAGTAGTCTACTGTAGAGACCAAGGAGAAACAAGTACATGGAAGGAAGTGTGTAAAAAGGAGCCAAGAAAATAAACTAGAGGAATGACTAAGCTGATTAACTATGAATAGTAAGCTTCATGAATAAGCTCAGTATACAATAGGCTTTGTATTTTGAATATATGAGTGAGCAAATCTGTGGGGACGACTACGAAGTCTGGCGTCAAAGCCTCCACCCCTCTAATTGCCAGCCAGGCCCATCCGCTAAGCCCCAACACCCACCTAACACCACACTCCATTAGGAGACAATAGCGTGGAATCACCTGCAAGGCCTCGAAAAGCCTGAGCCGTTAGCTTCTCGCTGAAAATTACCCTCCCGTGTCCAACTCTACTCCCTGTTGGGTGAATCCACCCACTGCTGACAAAAAGCCCTCATTAAGGGCTTCATGCCTGGCTCCACAGCGGGGGCCCACGCACAGTCACATCTGTGGAGAAACTGGGCAGGCCACAGCCTATGGGAGCACATTAAAAACCTGTTAGACTCTTTGAAAAAAGCCCATGGCATGGGTGTGAGCTGGTGGCAAGGTTTGGTAGGCTGTTACAGTACGACTAAGTGAGTGTAAATTTGCTTTTGTAGCTTTTTTGCATAATAAAGTGAGTCATGTAGGTACAAGTTCAAGAAGTGGGAGCTGATGTTGCCTTGAAGCTGACAGTTTGGTGGCCTTTATATACTATTTATTAAGATGAGAAATATAAAATATCATAGCTCCAGTTTGTCCCCACAAAGCAGGATTTGCAGAGTTAAGCACACATGTAGGGCTGACCCCTCAAATCGAGTGGTCGACTAATCCAGTGGTTCTCAACCAGGGGTCTGGGGGTTCCAGAGGTTCCCCAGAAAAATCAGAAATGGTTTATTTTCACTATTTAATTCACAATACAACTGAGCTCAATGTTATCTCTTTTAATTGAGCAGGTCTGGACTGTATAATTTAGAGACCCAACACAAGATCTCTAACGGGCATGTACTTAGTGTGACAGTGGACAGAATAAAAAAAATCCCTTTAATGGGTAGAAATATTGAGTGTTTGGGTGTCCATCTGCCTTGGGCGGTTGGGTTCAGAGACTGTTCAGATGGAGGTCACTGATGTGAAATATTATCAAAATGGGGGACCAGGATCTAATGTGTATCAATTCAGGGATCCATGACACAAAAACAGTTGAGAGCCACTGGACTAATCAGCCGATTTGGTCTTGGAGGATTTTCTTTAGTCATTTAGTTGTTTTTCATGTTTTGTTCAAGCTGAATGACTTATTTCGAAGAAACTTGCAAGCACATCCCTGATTTTTTGCATGATTGTTTGCGAGGAAACTCAGATCTGTCATTAAAACGATCAGTCGACAATATCGTACGAGTGTTGTCAAGTTCTTTGGTTGAGGGCAGCCCAAGTCGCCTCCATACGTAGCCTACAAGCCGCCTTGTTATTCTCCAGCCTCCTCCTCCTCCTCAGCCACCAGGCGTCTATTCAGACACTGGGGGAAAATTGGCAGAGGTGTGAGAAAAGTGGTGTGGGTCGTTGAGGCCTTACAACCGAGGGGTGTTTAAAATGACATTTCCTCAGCTAATGCCTGACACCTTCTCCAGAGGACAGAAAAAAAATGCAAATGAGCATGGCTGAGTGGGGTGTTTGAGAGGCCTGTGGGGCCTTTACACTTTAACCAAGGTCATCCAGCTACAGCAATTAGAGCATTACACACACTTTCTCTTTACATTATGCTGCCTCTACCTGCCCTGCAGCTTCCAGGGACTTTACCAAGGAGGACAATCACAGCTGGATCAGCCACAATAATCAAAGGGAGTGACACAAATGCAGAACAGCTGTGAACCAGAGCAGCTCAATGTGCAGACATTTACCTAACTACACTGTTTTACTGACCCCCTGCTGTTAGATCGCAAACAATTGCGTTATTTTGGTTAGAAAGTGCAATAAATTGGCAAAAACAGTGACCTTACTGAACTTTGCTGTGCTTTGTAGCCATTAAGAGTTACTTACATTCATTAAACGTTGCCTCTTATTAGCACAAGTTCTGCACCACACTTTAAATACGCAATTAAAGTTGATTTGATCAAGGTGAGCTGCTCTTACCTTTCGTTCAGGGAATTCCAGTATATGGGCTCCATATTGCTGGCCGTCGTCCCCAGTAAATCCAGTAAGAATATCAGCAGGATTCCCAATCCATTCCCACTTCCTCGACACGCCATTTCAACCCTGACACCCAGCATATGTAGCCCCATTTAAAAGAAATGGGCAATATATATATATAAATATATATTTGGTGCGTTTTCAGTGCTGTGGAGAGGAGATTCTCAAAACAATGGATGCAGCCGATCAGGCTCGTATGTAGAGGCAGTCAAAGTGGGAAGTGAAAGCCCGATGTGTGTAACCTCATGGATCCACAATTCATTCAAATTCGGCCTGGATCGAAAAAGGCAAAACTGGAGAAACTTGTTCAATCCGTGCGTCCAAAAAAAAAAAAAAAAAAAAAAAGAAAGGAAAAAAACACGACGTTTTTCTTCTGCGCGTCCACGCTAGTAAAGCCGACTATTTCAATCCCATGACTTTCCCATTAATTTGTCACTAGTCCTCCTTTTTCCAAAGCAGCGCTCCTCGGCTCAAATAAAACTCCACTGAACCGAATTTTCTCAAATTTATCGCCACCCAGGAGCTATTTCTGTTGCCTTTCGGTGCGCCCTAATTGTCTTTCCCCGAACAATGTTCCCTTGTTCTCTGAGCCGACTCTGTGTGATTTCTCTCCCATTACCTTGTTTTCTCGAAAGAAGATCCACCTTCCGACATAGCAGGCTGGACTGAAAAGAAATAGTCAGTCTGTGAGAAGGAATCACACCAAAAACACGTGAATGTACAGCGTTTTTTAAAAAGGAAACGATGCCACCCGTGTCCACGGCTCCATCCTCATAAAGACATGTTGATGCTCGGTTGGTTTAGTCAGTGCGCACTGCAATCCTTATTCTCCTCTTATGTGAGGCACGCAGGTTTCAGCACGGGTTGTAAAATCCGCAAATCCTTCTGCAAAGGATTGAAATAAAAAATATTACAAATAAAGATCCAAATCGATGAAAAGTCCAAGAAAACTGCGAGAAACAAACCAAAGCGCTAGAAAAGCATCTCCACTCTCATAGTGTCGCGAAAGGCCAACGCGAAACTTGTGTGAGGAAAAAAAAAGAATAAGATGCGAGTTGAGAGCATCAGTCCCGGTTGGAAATTGACGCCTATCTGATGGAGCGCATCATTCGCACTCGCTTCTCGGCCGGAGGAAAGCGCTTCATTCGTTATCTCCTCCGTCTCTCTGACTCAAAATCCCACTGGTTTGACTTGCCCTAATGCTCGCAGCGCATTGACAGACCGACTGGCTTGTTTGAGAGGAGGAGGAGGGAAAAAGGGGACGTGGATGAATGGGAAAAAAATCCCCATCCTCCGACTGGCAGGCAGGGCGCACTGACGGAGCGCGATTCTTCCAGGCTTTTTCGGGGGGGGCGGTATCGAGTCCCTTTCAGCGCCTCCTCCTTTCTGAGTTTCAGGGGCCCCACGACTCGGACCTCTGGACTCCCCGGCGCTCTATTCTGCCTCCTTTCAAACGCTGAAGAAGACCCCCACCACCACCAGCAGCACCACCACCACCTCTCCAGACGCTCACCAAAGTGCGCCCTCCTCTGCTCAACACCATGATGGAAGAGCAAGAGCGCCCTCAATGCATTCAGTGGGCATCACATGTGGCACCGCACGAGGAGTGGACTGAAACCATCCATCTGATTTTTAGATATTAAACAAATGTGACAGCAAAGCTCTAATAGAAGCATTCTAAGGTTCATTAGAGATGGAATATGCTCCAAGGCACATTATAGATATATTAAAGGAATAGTATGACGACATTTTAAAAGACAAATAATTGCACACTATGAGTAACTTTCTGGAAAATGATGCAAAGAAAAGAAAAAAGTGCCTTGAAAAGAATGATGTCACTGGACTGGATTCACCTCATAAGTCTGCAGCCCAGTCTAAACAGCAAGGATCTCCTCTCTCTGTGTGGGAGGATGTGGCCTCCTCTCTCGCCGTCCTCCTGTTGACAGCAGCAGAAGAGTCCCAGCATCCAGCACTTCAGACTGAGCTTGATGAGGTACAGGGTGAGTCGGGTAACGGGCCTCACTGAGGGCCACACACACACACACACACACACACACACACACACACACACACACACACACACACACACACACACACACACACACACACACACACCATGTGTTTACACTGAGGCCCCAGCCGCCAAGAGCACTGACACTGATTCACTTCTACACCGTTTCCCACAGAGGAACATGTATAAGATAGGGGACTGGAGGGCTGTCAAAACTGTGGCTGTACTGCCCCCATGTGGTAGATACAGTGCACATCTGTCTGTGATCTTACTGCTTTCCACAGCTGCACCTCAGAACACTTGTGTGAAGCTGCTTTCACACACTGCTGAAAATCAAACTTACAAAACAATATAGACGTAGTTGTCCTTAAAGGAGCAGTCCACCAGTTTTACACATGGAGTTCTGTTGACCCGTCAGGTATTAATTAGCACGTAAAAACAGCTGTATAATGAATTTTGTGTCTCTGAAGGGAAGTCAACAGGGCTATCTTTGCTTTGAGCTGGAGACCATAGATTGCATATAAGAAGTAGATGTAATCACTGTGATGTCACCCATTGTTTTGTGGACTATGGTTCAGAAGCCTTGACTTTGGCATTTTGCCCGTCACCATCTTGGTTTTTGGACATCACCATTTTTGTTTTTTGGTCATCAACATTTTGTTTTTTGGCTGTCGCCATCTTGTTTTTTTGCTACCAGAAGTGACAAAAGAGAATGGCGCTAAGTACATCTGAACGCTGAATAAGACATTTTTAGGTGACAAAAGACACACTGTGAAAGGGTTAAAGTTGTAAGACAAAAGCATGGACAACTCCCAGACAGTGTGTGGTAGCAACCTGTCAATCACAAGGTAGCCACACCCTAAAGCATCTCCTGCTTTATGGTCTATTTGACTGTAAATGGAACCATAATTTATTAAATGAACATCATGCTGTATTGAGCCTAGCGATTGAGACCATAAACTCATGTTTACAATGTTTACTGAGGTAAGAAGTATGAAGTAGGCTCATTTTCTCATAGACTTCTATACAATCAGACTTCTTGCAACCAGAGGAGTCGCCTCCTGGTGGCTGTTAGAAATAATGCAAGTTTAAGGCACTTCTGCATTGGCTTCACTTCACAAACAGGAAGTTGCCGTCTTTATGAGACTCAAAATTTTTAACAGCAAGCCTGCTTTACTAATTGGAGCTGTGGGATTTGAAATAAAAAGGCATTTAGGAGGTTACTGAATTACATTATAGGAAAAGTTGGATGCTTGTTTTGATCATCTGCACTTGTTTATCTGCCCAATACATGGAACTGAATTACAAAATCATTGGAGTACCCCTTTATGAATTATAATTTTGGTTGCTTTTCTTTTTAAATGCTATAAAAATGTGCCCATTATCTGACACAAAATGTATTTTTCTGCCTCATTAAAAAGGTAAAACATTTTCTCAGACTTAGTAACCTTACTGTCCAAATACAAATAGTGCCCACATGATAGGAAATTCATCCTGTGCAAAGGCTCAGCACCCAGCCCTGCCTGCAATGCTTCATTACAGAAATCCACAAGTTCCCCAAACATGAGCTGCAGTACAACACATTTCCAGAAACAGAGACAGAGAGAGAAACAAAGAGGGGGAGACAACTTTAATACCTTTCACTGGAAATATTTCACTTAAAAACAGACAGCAGACAGACAGCAAACAGAGGGAGGAAAAAGTCGATGCGCCGTGAACACCTCCTGCTGTTCCTGCAGAGCCAGGGAGAGAAAGGAAATGAAAATGAGACAGAGATAGAGGAGAGCATATCGCGGGGGGAGCAAACATGATAGAAAAGTCAGGTGTGCTCGGGCAGCGGACCTGAAGCTGGCAAGGCTTTAGTGTCTTGCTCAAGGGCACTTCAGCAGAACAAATGAGATCTTACAAGGGCTCAAACCAGGGTCTGAAGGCTGATCTGCAAGCAAAGACAAAAGTGCAGGCATTTCCTCTGCGATGCAAAATTACAGCATGCTTTCAACAAGAATTGTAATTGCAGGTTATGAGATCCAAACAAGAAACAAATGCAGCGAGGAGGTTTTATAGAGATGGTCAGAGAAGGGAAAAAAAGAAAAGAGCGGAGATGGAGCCGTTTCTGTTGCGCTGACCTCTCACAACCTTGGCAGGGAAGATGACAGAGCTAAATGTAGTGGAGGAAGACGGACTGGTTCAGAGACAACAGCGGTTCAGAGGTGGAGCTGGCGTGAAAAACAAACCTTCTGCTCTGTCTGGGAATCTGTGTGGGAAAAGTGGCTGGTTTGCGGCTCGCGTTCCTGTCGAAGATGACTCAGTTTTATAAAAACTGCAGCGCAATAAGATGCCACCTACATCAGATCTGCCATAGTGCTGAATGTATTTTCTGGGGGTGATGTGTGAGCGGAAGGAAGTATTTGTATGCTTAATATTCATGTCAGTGTGTATTAGAGCTTATTTATTCACACTGACCTCATTTACTGCGCCGACCTTCAACTCTTCTTTATAACCGCATCCTCTCCCTGGTGACTCCGGCTGCAGTCTGCTCCAGCTGCCAGACCTCACCACACACACAGTGTACCATAAATACACACACATTTACACAAAACCGAGCATCACTTTGACACAGCATGTATAGCTGCAAACATAAGCAATTACAGTGAGTGCATGGCTAACATTATGCATGTAGTGGTAAGGGTTAAGGTTAAGGATAGACACATGCACAGACACCCATGGCGGAGGCAATACAAAGGCTTCAGACAGGAAAACATGCACCCTGGTGGGAGTGAAATTCACACCGAGGGTGGTGCAGGAATGTGTGTGTGCATGAGGATGTGGGTGGGTGTCAGAGCATGGCACCCCTCGCCCGCCTTGCAGTTGATAGAGCTCAGCTGCACGTCTTTATCCTTCAGCATCTGTCTGTCCCTGTGAGCCGCCGCCTCCTCCTCCTCCTCATACACACTGCTGCAGCAAACACTCCTCCACTGCCAACACACACACACACTGTTGTATCTTCCTGTGACAGAGAGAGACGGGGTGGGGGTAGGTGGGGGATTAAATGAGGAGAGGTGAGGGGTTGTGCAACATGTGATGTGCAGATCACACGTATGGATCGCGCGGAATGACTCGCTGATTCTGCGTCAGTAAACAATTTGTACCTGACACTTGATCTCTCCCACACACCCACCTCTATTTGCATACTTAAGCAGTCTGTGTGTTTGTGCTTCTTTAGCCACATTTCTGAGGACTTTCCCGCAATCATTCTCTACCCTCTTACGCCAGCCCTTCTCCCAATTTACCAAAATCTACTTCTAATTCTGCCCATAACCTCAAATCTCAAACTTAACCCTTGCAGCTGCGAATTGCAATATTACACTGCATGACTTGCAGGTGCAACTGAATTTGTTTCTACAGTGGCCTGTAATTATCTGTACAGCAAATGACTTGATTTGATCATTGTAACCTTCCTTCATCTACTAACAAAAATAAATTTACATTTAGATTATTAGAGGGGTAAAATTATTGTAATTAACAGAGGGGTATTCCAACGATTTAGCACTGCACTTCCATATATTTGGAAACTACACAAGAGCAGATTAGAAAAAGAGTGGTCAAAGTCAGAAAAGTGGGGGCCAAGATGTCCAAAAATGTTTGATCCTGAATTTCCCATAATGCAATTTAACTGCCTCACAACTGTTCTTTTGATCTGTTATCCTCCAATTAGTAAAGCTGGCTTGCTGATGAGTCTGAGAAAGGCGGCAAACTGTTGTTCTAAAAAATAAAGCCAACGCGTAAGTGCCTTAGACTTGCATTCTTTCTAACAGCCAGCAGGGGGCGACTCCTCGTTGGAAAAAAGTCTGATTGTATAGACGTCTATAAGAAAATGTGCCTCCTTCTCACTTGATTTATTACCTCATTAAACATTGTAAACATGAGTTTATGACTCAGTCGCTAGTTTAAAGTCTTCTTCAATACAGCATGATGTTCATTTAGTAAATTATGGTCCCAGTTAAGTCAAATAGACTTAAGCAGGGGATGCTTTAGGGCGGGGCTACATTGTGATTGACAGATCGCTACTATGGCATTGTCCGTATTTTCGTCTTACAACTTTAAATCTTTCATAGCGTGTTTTCAGTTTATGAAATTTAATTATATCCTTTCTGATTGTGTGTCTTATTCAGCATTCAGTTGTACTTAGCTTCACCCTCTCATAGTAGTTCTGGTTTAAAAAAAAAGGTTGAGGATTCAAAACTGTAGTCCACAAACCAATAGGTGACATCACTGTGACTGCATCCACTTCTTATATATATATTCTTATATTATATAGTAATTTAAAGTATGTTCTCTAAGTGGATATTTCAAAAAGCATCCAGTATTTCACAATAAAGTAAATATTAGTTATTAAAGTAAAAAAAAATGATCTACTGCAAATGAAATTAGAAGAGCGTTATTGTCTGTCCTGTACGACTGACCATCTTGCCACCCCTCAGATTGATCATGTGGCCCTTGGAAGGGGTCCCGACCTCCAGGTTGGAAACCACGGCTGCATACTGTGATAACTTAAGTAATGGAACTGGGACACAGCAAGACTTTTCTATCCTGGCAGACATTGAGCTTCATGCAGCAACATTCCCTTAAATTTATCTTATGTTTTCTCTTAATTTTCTGTAAATAAAAAAAATGAGAAATGAGCTCCTTGCGTTGGATCAACAATTTGTGGACTGTGAAAACAAGATTTTTTTTTTTTTATCTTGCTCTTGTAAAATTTTCTGTTACCTAACAGAAAAAAAAGAAAACACAGGTGAATCCAGAACATCTAAAATAAGGACAAATCATGGATATGAACAAAAATATTCCTCTATCGCTTCCTGCATGAGGCCCATTAACAGCTATTGCAGTCAGTTGCATTTGCTTCGTATCCCAGGAGTGAAACCAAATACTAAAAGGCTGGTACTAAAATCACAGGCCTGATTCAACTAGTACACTAACGTTAATCCGTAAGTCTTAACTAAAGTAGCTCCTTATGGGGAGCAGGCCACCCACAATGTGTCTACTTGGGAGGATTTTCCTCATCTTCCTATCTGCACGAGGATATATGATGCAAGAACACGTTCAAACACAAATCTTTCCACACTTGGACTTTTGCTTTCACATCCTCTGCGTGTCTCCGTCTCCCCTCCTCTGCCTCCCTTTTCATTTTATCAACAGGGCGCCTCCTTGCTTCTACAAATCCTTTCCTCCATCTGTCTCCTCGGCCCCTAGCAGAGCTCCTCTGACCCGGCCCGCTGCTCCACCTGCTCCCCCTGACACCACTCTCCCTCCAACCTTCTCCATAAGCCTTCCCCCTCCAGCCACTGTGGAAAGGAGAACAAGGGAGGGCGGTTCTGGAGAGGAGTAAAGAATCGCCAGGCACTGGGACAAGAGTTGTCCAAGCAGCCTGAGGGCATGGTAGAAGGATGAATTTAGGCCCTACTGCTCTACCTTTCCCCAGAGTGCAATTACGCGACCAATTACTCTCCCTGGGCATCAGACACCCCACTAAACCGCCAAGATCACATCCAATCTGCCAGGGCTGGCTGGGATACTGGATGCTTAATGTACTTCAATAGGCTCACCCTCATGATAACTAGCTATGGGGATCGCCAGAGGGAATATGTGGAGAGTAGGAAGAGGAGATTGGGAGAGGATGAGATGATGAGAGGAGGATGAGGTGAAAGATGGAGGGACGGCATAGGCACACATGCGAGTACATATCTTAAAAGTTGATATTCAAGGCTTACATATCCGTGAGAGAAATATCAATGCAGAGCTACTCGTTTCTACCTGTCAGCAACAGTGGAATATGATGATATGACACATCTTTACTCTGTATTAATCTTCCCAAGCTATTGCAGATAGATATCCGTCTGCGTGCCTCCACATCTGGAGCGAATAGGGGATCAGACTCCGGAGTGAAATGAAACCTCACGGCGCTGTGCTTTTCCCTGGCTTCAGAGCATGTGCGGGAATACAGGTGCCAATTATTTTCACATCTAATGTAAACCAGAGAACAAGGACGCGTCAATCACCGCCGTTGCCTTTTGGAATGGAAATGGCATGTATTCATAGGAATGCGGCTATTTTGGCGGCTGATGAAATGGGCTGGTTGGGACTTATAAAAATATCCCTGCAGATTCAGGCTTTGTAAGGAAAACCTCAAGTCATCTCAACTTCAGACTGGTCCATCTGTAATGAGCAGAAAATGTGGCTGTGTGAAAATTACATTCGACTACTGACTGAGAACAATAAGGGTTTCATATTCGATACAGGCTCATGAAGACATTCACTATTTTGGGATTTAGCTCCTATACTTGTGTTAACAGAAGAAGTCATTGATCATCTGCATGTAGTCTGACATTGAAGAAATGCAAAGGACAACAAGACAATGCTAACACAGCCAGGCTAGCACATCTGTGAGGCTGCACAGTGGTGCTTTGAGCTAAATGCTAACGCCAGCATGCTAACATGCTCACATTGACAATACTAGCACATCAATAAGCAAATAAGTTAAGAATAACAGTGACCATACTTAGTTTAGCATGTTAGCATGCTAACATTTACTTGTTACCGCAAAATAAAAACAGCCATAGCTGAGGCTTATGGTCATAATTAAACTACTGGACATTTGACCTGATGATGGCACTCAATGGAAAGTTAAGGGGTCACCAAAATTATTACAACAGGCCACCAAGGGCAACATCAAAGTACTAAATGTCATGGTAACCCACTGGTATGTGGACCGCCATTTTGAACCTCAAGTTTTGCATTTTGACCATCGCCATCTTGTGTTTTTTGGAACCAGAGGTGACATGAAAGGGTGAAGCTAAGTACGACTGAATGAAGACGACATTTTCAGGTGACCCAAAAGGTTATAATTAACTTTCATAAACTGTAAACACAGTGTGAGAGGATTGAACCGTATCATTGTATCGTTTGACTGGAGAAGTTTCATTACTACTTGGTACTGCGTTATTTTGGTCGACACCTTAAAGGAACAGTGTGTAGATTTAAGGGGATGTGTTTTCTTTTGTGTATAATCACCTGAAAATGAGAGTCGCTGTCTTTGCGCTACCTTAAAATGAGCCATTTCCGTTCTGTTTCGGAGCGGGTCTTCTTTGCCATGTTTCTACAGTAGTCCAGAATGGCCAAACAAATGCAAGCCCTCCATTTGTATTTTCATTGGAGAAATTTCACTTGGTTACAATCTACAACCTCACCACTAGGTGCTGCCAAATTCTACACACTGTACCTTTAAAAGGTATCAAGATACCCAGCCCTTTCCATCACTGTTGAAAACTTTAAGTCAGGATGCGGCAACCGATTTGATCATATTTTTTCTACTTTCTCTCTATGTCATTCCTTAATTTTATAAAAGTGCAATACTAACTGTGTGTCCACAACCCCATGCTGCTTTCACTGTGGTCAAACAGGCTGAATACTTGCCTCATGTCTGGGATTTCAGAAACCAACACTGGAAGATAAAAGTGATAAATGGATTCCACAAGGCGCTGAAAAGTTTCACAACTAGAGTTTTATCATTCAAAGACTTTTTGATGATACATCTTGGCTCCAAATCGTGTCCCACTGCACCCAAAATTTGATCAGGCAGAGATCTGCATGATTACCACTTGATTTATGTGACGCATGTGGCAGCTGTGTATGTGCAGCACACGGCCCATTAAGTCTGAGGAGAACTGGATGTAACATCTCTACTTTGCTGGTGTGTCAGAGCCGGGTCAGAGTGAAGCCCCGTGCTAAGCGCCTGTCAAACACATTCAAAGTCTCTTGCAGATAAAGGAGCCGTCCCTTTGACATTTTGAGAAATGCCATGTATGACAACCTCTAAAAGCTACAGCAAATCTGTTCCCTCCGCTTCATGTTCTAAAAAGCCTTTCCCTTTCAAAGGCAGCGCGAGAGTGACAAACCAGAGAGCGCTGTAGACATTTTAGCATCTCCGGCTTCAGAACGCCGTTCCTCTTTTCCTCCATGCTAATTCAGCCGGGGTCACGCCACTGAGTGTTTGCTTGAGTGCTTCACTGTGGGATTAGGAGATTCAACAGTCAGACAGCCATTTGAATAATTGTTTTCAAATGTCTTTCTTAATATCAAGATCCCATTACTTACTATTCTGCACACTCTCCGGTGATGAGCGCTGGGACTGTGAAGTTTGTGTGCGCGCCCGTCTAATGGAAGGCACTTATGCAAGGCCATGGAGACTCACTCAGGATGTGACGTAAATGGAAGCACAGAACACAGAAACACAGAACACTTGATGTGGATTGGCTCATTAACTGCACAAGTGGAAAGACTACACCGCAGCCACCTTGGGATGAAGATAATGGCTTCGCTGTCAGCTGCCACCGCACCAAAGTTCGGCTGACATGGCTTTGTGAAAGCAGCACAGATAGTATTTTCTATACAAACAATATATAGACAGATGTTTAAAAATGAATAACGATCATTCAGTGTAACCTCAAGAATTACACTGCTGGCCTAGAATGAATCATTAGACAATGGGACTTCATCTCTGCAAACCACCGCACTCAATACTGAAATCAATATCTATCATATATAATTATTGTGGTTTCATAGAGTAGGGGAAATGTTTTGACCATCAGAATACAAGATTAATTTAACATAAGTAATAGTTTCAGAGCTATACGGCAACACAGGTCGTTGTCATGTTTTGTCATGAGACAAATTTGTTGCAAAAAAGAAGCATAAAATGTAAAATAGTGAACTAAAGATCATGGCCACTTTAGAGTTACAGGCTTAAAACAAAGGAGCAGTTTGTAGGATTTAACAGCATCTAGTGGTGAGGTTGCAGACCTCCTTTTCCAAGCATGTTGGAGAACTACAGTGGCCTTCAGGTAACATAAAAAATGTGAATGAATGTGAATGTGAAATGTGAATTTCTCCACGGTGGGACTAATAAAGAAATATCTTATCTTAAAAATGCAATAAGTCCTAGCTCAAGTCAGTGTCTACTATACTATAGTACTATAATGTACTACACTATAGCAACATGGCAGACCCCATGAAGAGAATCCGCTCCGTATGTATCTAAGCCAAAGAAAACACAACCATTCTTGGATTTAGGTGATTATATGCTAGTGAAAACATAGTTATGAATCGCAAATGTGGGCAGCCTAGCTATGTCACCACAGCAAGAAGTAGAGGGAGTGACTTCCTCCTCTGCTCAGGTAGACATTACTCCTCCATATCTTTAAAAAGCAAATAGTTGTTTGCTGCTATATTAATGCCTAAATATTGTATAGGGCACCTTTAAATTTAGAGATCTGGAGTTAAGAGATACTAGAACAGTCTGTGGAGCTGAGGGGGAACAGTTGGGTGATAATAAATTACTGGCAAGTTCTATTGTCTATAAGATACAGAAAAGCTTACATCACTACATACATAATTACATATTGTACATCAACTATATTGCCAGTTTCTTTGTGTCATAGGCACTTTCTGTCCCACATTTCAGATGAGTCCAGACCATCAGACGAACAAGTAACAATCACTACAGCACTGGATTATTTATTACACCTGTTACACCTTTTTCCCCCTCTCTCTGCCCCCAATTTTTCCTCTCGTCGTCTTTCTACCTACTTTCCTCTCCCAAGGCGGAGACGGTCGCTAAGCAACCCACACGGCACAACAGTGCAGCTCTCCAACTTGGCTCTCTGCCCCTGTGGTTTCAGACAATCAAATACACGAGTGTGTGCGCATTCATACCGAATGTGTGTGGGGAAAGGTGAAAGCTATGAATAGTTTCCATCTCATAAGCGAAAGCCAATAGTCCCTTCAGCTTTTAAGAGCTGCCTCTTGACTCGAGTATAACATCATCTTGCATTCATCGGGGATTTATTACAGGGCTGCCAATTCTGAACTGCCTTAAACAGAAAGGACAAAAAACGAATAAGAGAATGTGAAGAGATATGCTTTTAATTCACTGCAGCTTGAATAAAACCACCAGAAAGCCACCTGTCGCAGACACAGCCATCTATCTGGAGACTTGCGTCTCATCACCAAGGCCTACATGGCTCCTAATGCTTCCTGGTAGAACAAATCTGTGTAGCATTGTGTAATAGCAGTCACACAATCATAGCTACTATTGCTTGGCAACAAATTTGAGTTCCAAGAAGTGAAGCCTGGATTAGCAGAGGCTTTAAAATTGATCAATTCCTCAGTGTCTAAAGATACAAAACTTTGGTTGGAGCATGCTGTGCTTCCTCTGCAAAGAAACCCTAAAACAAAGATCACCCCACGATGGCAACATAAGCATTGAGCAAATCACTGCAGTACATTGTTATATTACAAACACAATGTGTTTTGTTCCGCCACATCGCCGCTCACACTTGTAATCCGAGTCTAATCTGTAGAAAAAAATAATAGACATTGCTCGTTTTTCCAGGTGCACCCACTACTTAAAGACTTCACAGACCATTATGAAGTTACAGTAATCAAGCCAGCTGCATACGGAGTATACATTCGAAAAATCAGAGTGATCGTCATGGCTTTACAAAAATATACATTTGTGGGCATGCACGGAGTGACACAACACTTGGTGCGTCCGATAGTTTAAAAAAGAAGGTAAAAACAGGAGATTCCTATCAGTTTACAAAAGCAAAGCTCGAAAACAAATGGCACTTAACTGTAACTATAGCAGTTAGGAATCTCCAGGGCAGCATTACAGCCAAACACACGTAAACAAACACTCCAGTAGATAAAACTCAGATCGGCAGTGCGATCAGTAGACGGACGCCGGGCTGCCTCACGCCAGTCGAGGCGTTCAGTTCAACCAAATCTATCCAATTCAGGAAGCACATAAGCATAATATAAAGATTCATTACACTTAATCTGGTCTGGTTTTAAAAAATAGTAATTAAATACCAAAATTTTTATATCCATCCAACTTACATCCAATCCGTATCGTGTTTCAACCTGGGTAAGGTTGCTTTTAAGGTTGACCAGTCTTGGCGTATAGTTGGCATTAAAACAATAAAGTCTTCAAACACAGGACCCTGAAAATCTGTTCTACACTGACCTGATGTGAAATGTTTTATAATCATTTAATTTGAACTCTGTGTTAGTACATGTTGTAAACTTGCAGATGATATGTTAAGACTCAATTTCAGGAATCTATTTGGACTGTAAATGTTTATGGCAACCAGATGTTTCAGAATGATCTAGAAATGCTTTCCCACCTCCGGACTTCATGACGCTTTTGTGAAAAGGACTCACATTCCTACAATAAATATCACATGGCAGGTGTAACTCAATTTGTGTCAGCTGACTGAACTGACAGCTTCAGGCCTCCACCACCACCACCTCTGTACTCTGCTCTTCGTTGCTCCCCTCGGCGGCGGTGCCGAGCGGTCCGGCCCACCACAGGGTCAGCGTGTTGTCTTGTCGGGTCTCCTGAGGTGGCATCACGGCTTCGCCTCCCTCGCCCTCAGAGGCCGAGTCGCCCTCGCTGTCGCCGGGCCATGGGAACTGGCGCTGCCCGCTGGATGTCGCCAACAGCGGCATGAAGGGATGAATACTGTGGAAGAGGAAGAAAATTGAGAAAATGATGGCATGCAAAAAAATAGGGCTGTCAATCGATTAATCACAAATTAATCACACATTTCTTTAGCTGTTCAAAATGCACCTTAAAAGGAGATTTGTCAAACACTCTTAACATGAGAGTGGGTAAATATGTATACTTTATGCAAATATATGTATAGATTTATTATTAGACATCAATTAACAACACAAACAAATGACAAAGGGGAGACTCGTGGGTACCCAGAGAACATATTTTCATTCACATATCTAGAGATCAGAGGTCAAGGGACCCCTATAAAATGGCCACGACAGTTTTTCTTTGCTAAAATTTAGCAGAATGTGATTTAGACAAGCTAGTATGACATGACTGGTACAAAATGACCTCCTTTAGGTTTTCTGGTTTCATATTATACAAGTTTCTTCACTCTAGCTTTTAAGTCCTCTACAACCTACAAATCTTAAGCTGCATTACAGAAATTAGTGGCATTTAAACAATTTTTTGTTATTATCATGTTAACTTTGACAGCCCTTAAAAATTTTTTTTTAGATATTCAAGAGAACTGAAATTTCTAATATTTTACACTGCACTTTAAGCATTTAAAGCACATTTAGCTGTAAACCCTAAGAGGAAATAAGTGATCCATTTTAGTCCTAAAACAACTGAATTAATTGAAGTCCAGACTCTACACATAATTGTAGCACATTCACAGCCATGACACATAATGTCATCAGCGACTTCATCTCTTGTCCACAGAATACAGAGCTGTCTACAGGATGTTTTCATAAACGCACACAGAAGCTGTAGTTATTGCTCTCTGTTCTCACAAAGCAGTAACACTGTTGTGTAATATTAGAAGTCGGAAATTGGAGCTCTTATCTGAAATATGTTTGGATGATTTGTTTGGATTTCCTTTGCTTTTGTGTGAATGACTGCGGGGGGCAAACAGCAACAGCTCCAGAGTCACTGACCATGATTGATAGACCTAAATTTGATGATGCTTTCTCTCCTATTCACAGTTGTTATTCTGCTATCGGTTTATGCTGAAGTCCACTATGACTGTTGATGTTTATGTCTGTACCATTTCTAATAACAGTTGAGGACTAATGGGCTTCCTGTGTGATTGTATTTCACTTCTGACAAGATATCCCATGATGACTGAGAAGCTTCAGTTTCTACTTTTTATAAGATTTATTTTATACAATTCATGCTAATGGCCAGTTAACCAGTTACTGTTTGGCAAGTAATTCATCAAGAGGCAAGCAGGGATGAGTACTGAGTACTGATAAGCTCAGACATTATAGATTCTTTTAAGGGTACAATACTTTACATTTTGGTTAGGGGTGGGGAAAAAAAAATCAGTGCACCTATTCATTGTGATTATATTCGTTCTGTATCCGCCAACCAGAACAAACCAGTCAGCCGCCACGAAACGAAACAAAAAAGGAGATAACGACGGAGGGTGCATGTGGATACGACTTGAATCCTCATGTTTTAAATCCAACGTGGTCAACAGTACACACACATTAAAGTAAGGAAACACTGAGTTTCACACATTGCACGAAAAGCAGAGCTAGATATCACGGCTAAAGCTGCATGCTAACTGTTATGGACGGGTAACGTTACTGTACTGCGGTCAAGCCGACCGTCACTCTCCTCTCCGTGGTCAAATCGGCCGACGCTACAACTGTAGAGCACCAATATACTGACATTTATGTTAAATGCATTCAAACGGTCCCAATGGAGCTGACTATGGATGTATAAAGAGAACAGAGCTGACTGGAGAGCTAGTGATGGATTTGGCGAAGTTAGAGGAAGTATACTACCTCCAGTTTTCAAAATAAGGTGTTAACAAAGGGAACTGTACATACAAAATGCTACATAGAAATAAGATTGATTGGATTATATTCACCAGAAGTAGAAAACACTTAATGTCCCTTATAAATTAAAAACAATATACCACTAATTTGTAAGGGAAATGTGTCAAACCCTACTGATTTCTCCGGGACACTCCCGCTTTTAATTACCCTTTCCCGTCTCCTCCTGGGGACACAATTCTCCTGTATTTCTCCTGATTTATGGTGAATTTTCACACCTTTTTTCCTTTTCGTTTTCTTCTGTTTGTCTCTGGAACTGAACGGTGTGTATAATCCCTAGTGTTTCCACCTGGATGATAAAGAGCTACATCCAATGCTGTTTCCCGACAGACAAGATGCAAAGGACATAACATGGTTTACGCTGCGCTCGCCAGTGTGCTGCACCTGGAGTCAGGCTTTGCTCGACGCAGCGAAAAGCTGTTGTGGCGCGGCGCAAGCCGTTAGAAATAATGGATTTCAGAGAGCAGTGGTGCTGTTGTCCCGTTGTGTCTGAAGTGACCTTCAGTGAGTGAGAAGGAGAGAGAAATGGGGAGAACCGAGAGAAGGAAATACTGAATGAATGAATATAAACTGATGAATATTAGGCTCATTTACATCAGATTTTCACAAAAATTCACTTCAGAGGGGCGACTTATTCAGTTTTCTTTCCTGAGAATTGAAGGTAAAATTAAAAGTAGGCTTATTCAACATAAATAAGCTGTTGCAGTTTTATTTTGTTTTCATTCTTTCAAAGTCACCAGAATTCAGGAAACAGTCTCTGAAACTCAAATTTTCCTGGTGGATGACCCTGAGACCCCCCACTTTGGTTATGAAATCCTCCCTGTTTTTGAGGTCTCAGGCTGATTATCAAATCAAATGGGATTGATGGTTTTTTACCAATCATACCTGATGCCGTTGGTGCAGTCCCAATGGGCCTGAAACCTGAGCTGAGGTTGCAGTAGCTCCTCATTACCCTCAGGAGGCGCTGTCTGGGTATCCCAAACCGACACCACTCCCTCTGTGTCGCCGCTCAGCAGGTACCTGCCTGACCTGTACAGAAACAAACACATCCGCACACACTCATCATTACACAAGCACCCACAGGTGATTGATCAGCACTTACTGTATACACCCATATGTAAGTTAAAGTGCGGGTCCATCTGTTATTTTCTGTTTTGTTTTTTTCAACTGAAAACACCCACTCAGCTGTCAGCAAAGGGCAATGACACAGGTTACCAAAGTGAGCTAATCGTGAAGCTAATCAATCAGATTAGGAATAATGTGAACGCTAACACTAGCTGAGTCATAGCTGGCTATTGTTTTCACCACTTTACCTCACCATGAACTGGGAAGTGATGCGGTTATATCGCTCTCCTCAAAGCTACCGAACTTAACGTTATACCTACAGCAGCACATTGCTTAGTTTCCATGTCGGTAATCCTGTCTGCTTCTCCAAACTGGGAGCATGCCAACCATCATCTGTATGTAACGTTAATCCGCTGACCATAAGCATGTATCTAGACTGCATAGGTAGCAGAGCCATCATTCAGAAACTTGCACATGATTTTGAGTGCTTGGGAAAATAACAATGAATGTCTCTGATTTAAATAAATATGGAAGACCACTGGAATACAACATACTATATAGAAACATACAAAAAATAGTAATAGCAGAAAACCTGGAGGAGTGACATTTTGCTCATGTGGACTTTAGGGTTGTATCACCACTTTGTCACAGTTAAAGTTGTTATTGAAGTAAACTTACTGGTCCAGATCAAAGTAGATGCGTTGGTTAGTAGCCACGTTTCTCTTAAGTGAAAACACAACCTTTCCCGGCTCTCTTAGGTCCCAGCACAGGATTTCCGGATCCTACACACACACAAACACACACTGTTCACAAGAGCCTACAGAGACGACTACAAGTAGGTATCAGATCATCATGTTATGATCAAAAAGTTCACATAAAATGAAAGTAGCTTGGTGTTAGGGCTGCAGGATTATTGTCAAAATGACAATCCTGATTGTTTATCATGATCATTCATTGATCTTAGGGACAAAATATCATTATTGCACTAACAATATTTAAATAAACTTTTCACTACCATGATGTGCTACAGTCCTGTTAATGCACAAATGTTTGCATCAAAATAAGAGTTAAAATAAGGTTCTTATTCACCTGAATTCAGTGCATCTTCTTTTTGCCCGTTAAAACATACAGTACATTACTTTATCTCTAACTCTACATATTAGTTATCAATGAGCAGTGCACACATTGATTAATGTAAATATCGCAGTCGATCGTGCTCATTCAATTGTGGGAAGCCACAATTCACATTGCATTATATTAATATTTGATTAATTGGGCAGCCCTGCTTGTAAGCTTAAAAAATGGTGAGGAGACCGTTTGGCTAAATTCATGAATTTCTCATTTACATTTTGTAAACATGCAAAATACACATGTACCTGTATCACTATACATTCATAAATACCAGCCCTACCAACAAACTAAAACTGAAACTACTTGATATTATATTAATCGCCAACTGTTTTGAGTCATTTTTTATGGGAAAAAAAAAGTCTCTGATTCCAGCTTTTTAAATGTGAATATTTTCTGGGTTTCTTTGATCATCTATGTCAGTCAACTGGAAATCTTTGAATTGTGGCCAAAACAAGACATTTGTGGATGTCAGCTTGGGCTTTGGGAAACACTCATTTTTCACCATTTTTTGATATTTTATAGACGAAACAACTAATCAATTTATCAAGAAAATAATCGATAGATTAATCAGCAATCATTAGTTGCAGCCTTAACTAGTTTCACATAGACCTGCAGTGTAAAGTTAAAGCTTGAGTAAGCTACAATTGTTTGGCATCATTGGGCAAAAAAATCAATAATAACCATTCGGCATATTGTAATCCAAGTGTTCTGAGAGAAATGTAGACAGCTCTGTTTTCAGGCTTTAATAAATCAAGCCCATGATGGGAGACTCTGGCCAATCACAGTATCACAATATGGCTGCCGGGTCACAAACTTTCTCGTTTTACAGCTCAACAGTAACTACAAGATGTTTCTTACAACATTTGAGGCAAGACATAGGCATTAGATTGGCAGAGAATATTGATTTGTGTTTGATCAGCGCTGCCTAGTTGGACCGTTTGGTTGGATTGACTCGTGGCTCTCATAGATGGAAGTCGGATGGCAGACTCCAGATCAGCCCCGCCTGGTTGTGAAATCTTGCAGACAAAAACTTGTTGTCTTTACGTTACGTTTAACATAAATTCTACTGCTGGCGCACGTCTGATGATTCAAATGAAGCAGTACTATTACCCTCAGGTCTCTTGCTGCTGTATGCAAGTGTGTGTATGTGTTCACCTTGCGCCCGCCGGTGTACAGGTAGTTGCCGTCGGGGGAGAAGAGCAGATGGGTGAGGCCTCCATGGTGGCGGGTCGGCAGCAGAGCCAGCAGGGTGCCGTCTTGGCAGGAGTAGAGGCCAGCGCAGCGGGAGTAAGAGCCACAGGCGTAAACAGACTGGCAGGGGCTGAAGCCAAAGCAGGAGATGATGCCACTTTGGCCCTGCTTCTTCACTGCAGCGAAGACAACAGAGGAGCATTTGGCTGGGGCTTTCAACCTTTTAAAGGTTCACAAGAAGACACAATCACTTCTACTCAATGTTGACTTTTTTGGCAGCGCCTATATTCCTGATTACATTTCTAAGAGGAAAATATTTCTCAACAATGCACACAAGCTCACATTTGGATCATCTGTTTCTTTTTACCGTTTTCTGCTTTCCCCATCATCCCTCTTTCTCACTCTTTAAAAACAGCTTTCAGCACGTTTTCTGCACAAAAGAGCCGAGGCGAGGGTTTGGCACAGTCCTCATGTGTCACATAGCTTGTTTTTGAGATTAACCATACATTTCTGCAGTTATTAATTATCAAGCTGATGGAGCCAAACGCAGCAACATTCTGCCAGAGCAGGATGTTAAGTTGCCAGCATAGAAGAGTTAAGGTTTACTCATTACATATAAAAACCCTTATTTCAGGCATTTTGCATTTATTTTCAGGTTTAATTGTTGCCACCAAAGTAACCTCTAACCCTGCATGCATTGCCATTTAATGCAATAAATAAAAAATATCATGAAGGGCATGAAAACTCAACCTCAGTTGAAAAACAAACCCGATTTGGTGACATTATCAAGGATCATTTTGGTTGTTTAGAATACTTCAGACTGTTAACTACAAGAGAGATGACGGTTCTGTTCATTTCACCCTGGCAGCGAGCTGAAACTTGTTTTAAGTGTGTGACAGAAATTAGGGACTCATCACAGTAAACATTTAGTTCCCTTTATTTATTTTGTCAGAAGCACATAATAAAAACTGTCCTTGTTGATTTGTTCAAGGAGACTCCAGCCTGTTAGATGTGACAGCCAGCTGTCAAACCGCAACTTTTTGAATGCAAGAAAACAGAGGACTTCACATTATCCTTTTCATATCGTCCCTGCTTTCTTATTGTTTGTCTTGTAAGTTCGCTTTTCTGAGAACATAAGCTTGTGAATGCCATTCTTTCAGTGAATTATTCTTCCCTCTTAGAGTTAGCGCCCTTGAACAACAGGGAGAGTTTTCAAAACAGTCTCTGCATTTAAATGAATAGATAATGTGAGAGCAGAGATTACCTAGTGTGTTAAAATGGCCACAATTAATATAACATTAAACCTTGTACTGTGAGGTATTAATCAGCTAACTCACTGACTTACCTACGGTGGGCCGCTCCTCACAGTCTCTTCCAGGACGCTCGGTGTAGAAGACCCTGACAGTTTTGTCAAAGCCGCAGTAGAGCTGCGTTCCGTCGGGCGAGAAGCAGAGTGAGTGGGCTGCCGTCAGCTCGTCCAGGTGATTGTAAGGTCGGAAACTGGCTCGTACTTCCCCGTAGAATGCGTCCCACACATGGACTGGGTTGTCACGGCTACTGCTGGCTAGGCTGCACAAGAGGAGTGAGAGGCCAGACGAAAAGAAGGGAAGACAATGAGTTATTAAGACAGTGTCAGTATTTATGGGACTGTCAAAGATAACGTGATAATAAGTCGCTCACGCAAATTTGTTTTAACGGCACTAATTTCTTTAATGCGTGAATGCATCTTGTGATTTAGTCATAATAGCTTGTCGTGAAGGAGGCTAAATAACTCTCCAAAGTAACGCTAAAATTTGAAAACTGTCATTGTCATATTCAAAGGGGTCCCTTGAACTCTGATCTCCAGATATGTGAATGAAAATGGGCTCTATGGGTACCCACCAGTCTCCCCTTTACAGAGAAGCATGCTTTATGATAATCACATGTAGTTTGTGGCAAGTCATGAAGTCAGCACACTGACATACTGACAGATGTTGTTGCCTGTTGGACTGCAGTTTGACATGTTATGATTTAAGCATATTTTTTAATGCTCAATGCAGTACCTGTGAGGCCTTCTGGACAATATTTGTTATAGTTTTGTGTCTTTAACTGATTTCCAATAATAAATATATACATACATTCACATAAAGCAGCATATTTGTCCACTCCCATGTTGATACGAGTATTAAATACTTAACAAATCTCCTTTCCAGGTACATTTTGAACAGATACCTATGATTAATTTGCAATCAATCACAATTAACTATGGACAATCATGCGATTAATTGCAATTAAATATTTGACAGCCCTAGTATTTATATAACAAAGCAGGGGAATAAAATACAGCTGTAACTGCATCACAGAGGATGCAAACCAGATTCAAATGAATTTGGCTGCCTAGATTCCTCTGCAATATACATTATGTATGACTACAAAACATCTTGTTTGATTCATCTTCTTGTTGCCAACCTCTGCTGCACCACATCCACCTGAATGTATCAATGCATCAAAACAAATACACAGCATTGTGCTACACCTCATTATGGAGACAAGACCACAGCGCATTCTTATTGATTCAAATCAGGGCCAAAGACTGAGCCATGGCTTTTTAACTCTAATTACTGGGCGCTGAACAAATGCCGAAACATCACTGCGGCTCAATTAGACAAAGGAAATTAGCCTCTACCACTACTGCCGTGTTCTGTTATGGCCCCTCTGAGCCGCAGCTTTATTCCAGAGCAGGGAAATGCCCAATTATAATGCTAGACTGCTGCTAGCTTGGAGCAATGCCTAGAACTCAGTGCAACTTAAGCGAGCCATAACAGGGGCCCTTATTCCCTCTCTACAGGAGGGGCATCAACAACACACGGCTTTTGGCAGACAGAAGTTCAAGGAGCGCAAGGGGAGAAACAAAATGGGGAATGTGAAAAGAGGAGGAGGAAAAGGCAGGAAAGGCAATGGAAAAACAGGTCTGCTGTAAATGTGTTCAATAATCACAACCATAACCTTTCATCTGCCTGCCTTGGCCCTTAACTATCTACTCTGAGCTTGTCCGACCACCTAGCTGTGCCTCGCAGGAGCTCCCCTGTGATATGTGGCAATGATCTGAAGAAGATGAATATCTGCTGTCAGCTCCTGCTGGCATCCTCATCCTTATGACAGACAGGTCTTTGCACGGCTTTGGCACATACACACAGGCCTCTCAAGTGGTTCATTGTCCACATGAGTCGTTAGTTGATCATTGAGCTATTTACACAACTCATCTTTGGACATACAGCTCCTGACCCCCACCCCCACCCCCACCCTCCTATTACACAGTGAAAGCTGTGTGGTGTTGGGGTGGAGCGGTGCCAACGCTGGGCCTTGATCAGAGGGATCTTTTGGAGGGCGGAGGCGGTAACTGGAGGATGATGGGAGCTGGGGGAGGAGGGGTTATACACAAAACTATTGGCAACCTGACCTCAGCTTGTTAGCACTGCCCTACCTCTCTTGCAACAGACGATATGCAATCTCCACGGCGATGGCTGGGTGTTACTGATGTTGGCTCTGTTTAACAGCAGCGCACACACAGACACACAGTGATGTCACAATTACCACATTTCAAAAACTTGCTGGAGCATGCGCCTGCACACACACACACAGCAAAAAAAAAAAGAGATGAAAAGAGAAGCCCCAAGTCAGAGAATCATGAGGCCCTTTAGGTATCGTCTGGACCCGGGTGAGCTGTTAGTGGGCTGAATCATGCTGAAAAGCACTGTGGGCCTCAAACAGCCGAGCGGATTTCAGCGGAGGCAGAGGCAGACGAGACGGAGAGGCCAGCTCTTCACTCATAATGAGAGACATCAGAAAGCTTTTACAGCCATCTCCACGCTGGCAGACGGCTCCCACGACGAACGCAAATAACACGGGGATCAAAGAATGAGTCACAATCACACAATATCCACTATATAGTGGTACAGTATATTAAACACACTCAAACACGCAACTCTAACCATCCGAGATCTAGATTAAAAACACCAATCACTAACACCAGACTCGATAAACAACATAGTGCCTTTTCTGTGTATACATCCTTCAGCGTCTGACAGGCTGACCTTCAAGATGAACTTTAAATGTCTCATCTATCCAGCTGTTAAGAGCCGGGGCTCGGGGCTAGGGCTGGACAAAGATCAAGTTGAACTCACAAGCATGTGTCCGCGTCCAGAGAGTTCATTTTGGGGTACCAGCAGTAGTCGTAGATGGTGTCTCCCTCTGCCATCCTCAGCACTGGACTCTGCCAGAGAGTGAAAGAAACGGGGTGACTGTTAGAATGCCGAGCGGTCCAGGAGGTAATGAGGAGAAGCCCACAGGATGGTGGCACCATGCACACATGTTGGCCTCCACCTTAGTACTGCAAATAAATACACACATCTATTTGCATAAGACCATTACCTATATATATATATATATATATATATATATATATATATATATATATATATATATATATATATATATATATATATATATATATATATATATATATATATATATATATACACACACCTAAATAAGTAATAAATACCAATAAATATTGTACATGAATAATGCATTTAAACTGTTTAGCCCCCTGGGGAACACCTCTGGGAGAAAGAAACAGGTAAAGGTAAGTATTACCGTCCAAATTACCGTTTTAATATTAATACAAGTTTTGCATGTCTAATCATTATACTCTTGATTACCCAACATTAAATGTTGCTACTTAGCACCTTTTAATGCATATTTTGGTCCTTTATAAAAGGCGAATGACCAGGTGGAATTGCCCCGTGTCCCCTCTGTAAAACGCCATACATGCCAGGCTCATATCGCTGTAATACACTGACGATTAATTAATCAATCAATAAATATATCTGTTAAAATACCATATCTGTGTGTTTATTTGACTAGGTGGCTACAAGACTATCACATGCTTTTCCCTGTAGTAAAATTCAATATCAAAAGCCAGTGGTGCCATGTGAGAAATAGAGCTCAATTTTCTACCCTTTTCATAAGCGCTGAGAGATCTCTGTAATAGAGGAAAATGGATTATATTTCAATTATTTTTGTTCAGTGATCCCAATCTACCAGCCGGTAATACAATTAAGAGATTGGCTCGCCACTTGATATTTCCCAAAAAGGACAGAATGTCTATTCTAACTGTTAAATCTTCAGTAATACATTCTCTCAAGCTGCTGCCTTAAACTGACTTGTCTTGACTTGAAATGTCTTTTCTTAGTTCATTGTAACAAAACATACACAGAGAAACAACAACATACTGATGGTTTTTGTATAAAGAGGTCAGACAACACATGAAAGGATGATGGCCTTTTCTTGACTGGAAATATCTCATAATTTAAATGGTTTAAAAGACATGATTAAGGCATTAAAAAACATCTATAAAACTGGATGACTTCTAACTCTAAGATGCTATTTGCTAGCTCTACATTTCAGTCCCACAAATGATTTTTTTATGCTGTATTGTGGTCAAAAAAAAAAAAAAAATAATTCTGGGAACTTTCATTTTGTGTTGATTTTGGCAGCCCCTGTGGACAAAGGCGTTGGTGTTTCCATCCACCAGAATCCCTTTAAAAAAACTCTCATTTTACCGCAGTAACAGGGTCTGACAGTCTGCCCCGCTCAGTCATGGTTCTGGTTCTCCTTTCCCTCTAGTGGGCCCAGCAATAGGGCCTCCAAGAGCATGGTGCAGGTGTTAGCCCCAGAGATGCATCGATATCAGCTATCAGACGGATACTGACTCAAATAGCTGGATCGTGTATCGGTGGCAATGGGGCCCATCTATTCTATTCAAATGTATGTTTATATTCTGTCTAAATAAAACATTGGAATTTTAATTCCTGTTTAAGTTTGTTGCCACATAAAAAAGGTTTACCCTTCCTGTTAATTTTAGATATTTTTACCAAATTTCTGGTGTACGATTTATTATTTCAATAAGTTACAAGTTAGTAAATCTATGAATTTGTTAGATTTTGTTTTACAAAGTTAGGAAAGCAATGTCTAAGTCAAGCCTGACGTTTAAATATAAAATAAAAGACATAAAAGAAAGATCCCAGTCACTTCCACACAGTGAGGTATACAGCTTATTAATAGAACACTAGTATCAGGTTCGGGCTGCACGGTGGTGCAGTGGTTAGCACTGTCCCCTCACAGCAAGAGGGTCACAGGGGCTCTCCTGTGTGGAGTTTGCATGTTCTCCCCGTGCGTGGGTTTTCTCCGGGTGCTCCGGCTTCCTCCCACAGTCCAAAGACATGCAGATTAGGTTAACTGATGACTCGAATGATGACACTGATTACGTTAATAATGATGACCAAATTAAAAATCTGCTTCTATGCACCATGTGCACTGCCTCTGTGCATTCCCTGTCTGCACCTGTATCCGACTGGACTTGAAGATGTTATTGACACTTACTCACGTTGCTCCCTCTTATCTAGACTCTTGCTTTTGTTGAACAAACTCTCAGATGTACATCACATTGGACAACAGCATCCTGTATGATCATTGGCTCCAGTAGGGTTACAGCCAAAAAGTGACCTTGACTTGGGCCTGATGGGGGCACTAGAGGAGCTGATTCAGATTTGCATACATAAGTACATTGAGGGTTTATGTATCTGTTGAGCAATTATGGTCAAGACTGGAACTTATCAATGTTGGTTAACTACATCTGGGTAAAAGCTTTGTTATTTATAACTATATTCAACAGCTTTTATTGAAAACAATTCTGTGGTTTTCTTTTCAATTCAGAAGTTTTTGATCCTATGTACCTGTCATTATAACTTTATTGACATTGCTTTTAGTAAAAATGTTCATATAATTTCAACTTTCTTGCTTTCAAAACACAACTTTAAAGTTTTCAGGATGTTGCGAACATTCCCTTAGTCTGCTACCTCTTCCATATGCCACACAAACATTTGAGGAACCCCCCGTTGGAAAGCAATCTGCGTGCCGCTCACCATCTCACGAAGCAAGTCCCAGTTGTAGCTGTAAATCTCTGGAGGGAGGTTGTACACACGGAGCACATTGTCTGCACTGTTGGTCAGGATACAAGAACCATCAGGGGCCCTAGAAAAAGACGGTGTGTTAACAGCTGTGTGAACTGAGAACAACTTGTACACTGGTTGGTTTTTATGATACTGTATGCATCTGTAAAGGTGCCATCATCTCTAGGCAGAAATATCATAATTGTACTTGGCTGAGATATTAATTTATCTTGACCATGAGCTTAACATTGTTTGTTACTAGTAGCTTCACTTGTACAAATGTACAGTCTGCACTCCCACTGTATGCATAATGACAAACGGGGTAAGAGTAATTTTCTTGCTTTCATTTGTAAAGAAAAATATAATTTTCTCAGTAATCTTAGAGATCAATATCTATCCTTGATATCTGCTCCTGGGCATAAAATCTACAAATGATGGTCTTATTTTTTATGGTAATCATCCTAATGATGACTCACAAGTTTGATAATAATGTAAAAGTTTTCCATTTCATCCACATGGTGTATTAAGTGTTATGTTAATTCTACAGGAGAATACCATTTGCAGCCTTTAAGGTAATTCTCTGGAAGGTTGGAGTACTCAGTCCAGGAACCAGTCAGCATCTGGGGATTCTGGGTAAAATCTAGGCCAAGGCTGGAGGCAAGATGGAGAGAAGGACAAGTCTTTGTTTAAAAGACAGGAATGAGAACATCACTTAAACTGAAAGACTAAATTTCCTATCTTACCAGCACTAATGTCATTAACAAAAACTATGACGAAATACAGAATGTTCATCAACAACCGAGGCGATGACGACATCAAACATGCATAAATCACTGATGAAAAAAGACAAAACTAAAATATGTAGTTGAAAACATAAAAACTGTCCTGAAATCTACATTTTGGCACCTTCCACTTTTTCTTCCCCTCTCTCTAGATCTCAAACACATAATGCACTGCGGCGGCGGCAATCAGTCCTCCTCTGTCCTTGTCTCACACCTCAATCCTGACAAATGCACTACTATACTGTATAAAGTTGGTGGTTTGCGGGTCGGGTCGGGTGGCTGAGTAGCACATATTTTTACACCTTTGGGAGGGTGGATCGGCTCTCATAACAGACCGGTGGGTGCAACCGTTCATCATTAATGAGCTCAGTCACAAGGACTCAAACTAGCTGCAAAGCTGCATTCTTAATCAATCAACCTGTTTTTCCATCAGATGATAAAATAAAATTTTGTGTGAAATAAAAAAATTACGGAAATGTTCAATATAATCTGATGACTACACAGAACTAAGATTAAATAAAAGAAATAGCTGACCCAATTAAGAGCGGAAACATGAATTTTGGTGACTATAACTGGACTAAACTGTTTTGAGTTGTCGTTGACTAAAACTAGACTAAAACTATTAACGATGAAAATTACATTTTCATCTTAAGCCAAAACAAAATCTTAAATAGCTGCCAAAATAAATACTCCATCTTAGTAATGCCAAGGGCATAAAGTTACTTGTTGACTTGTTCTGTCGAACTGGTTTAATTAAGTTTAATATCAGAGTCACCACATAGTGGAGTGGATTGTTAATAACATTTCAAATCTCTACAGGTTCATTTTATTGTAATGATTGACAGTGTTATATATTACAGATTTGTATATTTATTAAGGCTGTCAAAGTTAACGTGATAATAATGCAAATCCGTTTTAGAGCCACTAATTTCTTTAATGCATTAACACAGTCCGATTGCTATTCAATCTTTCAGAGGCTGGGCTCAGTTTTAAAGCTAGAGTGAAGATACTGGAGTCATATGAAACCAGAAAACCAAGGGAATTTTATTGGTACCAACCATATCATACTAGCTTGTTATGAAGGAGGTTAAATAATGCTCCACAATTATGCTAAATTTTGGCAAGGAAAAACTGTCATGGCCATTTTCAAAGGGGTCCCTTGACCTCTGATCTCAAAATATGTGAATGAAAATGGGTTCTATAGCTGCATCTCATTTCCTGATTTTTTTTTTTTTTTTTGTCGCCTTGTCTCCTCGCTCCTCCAGCTTCTGACTCGGAAATCGATCTCAGTGCTCCATTTTGAGGACATCTCAATTCCTAAAATGCATCTCAAGAAGCGAGGAGGCTTGCCGGAGGAGCCGTAAGCGAGGATACACCGGTGCATCCTTCACAAAGTTTTTTACTGGCCGACACGCCCCCTTATTAGATATCAGTTACTGATTAGATGCTGCTGCCAACCGGACTGATACACGTCAACATCGTTGAGTTTTATACCGAAGTCAAGACACATCACAGATTAACAGTTTTATGGTTTTGTTGTACCTCTGAGTCACCTGCTGTATCTCTCCTTCACACACCGTGGCTGAAGCAGCCTGTTACTAAAAGAGCTTTATAAGACCTGACAACAAACAGACCTCAAACAACTTTCATTTATTAGACAGTTTTCTTTTCATGATGTTATTTCCCCCATTAAATTTTAGTAAGGATACTATTGCAGTCAGAGAGATGAGGGTTTATCTTCTACACCTTTTGCATTATTTATCATCATTCCCATCAGTCACACGTGAGGCTGATAATCACTGAGTGTCGGACTTGATATGAGTTACATCATGCCAATTTTCTCTAAAATATTTAGCCTAATACATAATTTCTAGTGTCAGAATATCAGTAACTACAGATGCTAATAATGAATAACTAATAATAAGCTGTGATCAGCTACTGCAGTCATCAGAAACAGATATTGCTTTACGTGACGCTTTAGAGGAAGGGTCTCAATTCTCTAAAAACATATTTACTTCCTTCCTTTCTCTTTGTGTCTCTTCCTCGCTGAGAAAGACGAGTCAAGATGTATAAATTAAGAATTGGGAAAGGCCTTATGGGTACACACAAGTCTCCCCTTTACAGACATGTCCACTTTATGATAATCACATTCAGTTTGGGGCAAGACTTGAGCAGAATTTTTATGCTAAATGCAGTAATGCAGTGAGGGTTTCTGGACAGCATTTGTCATTGTTTACAACAAATCCCTCACTCACTTCACTATTCCTGCTTGGCTTTGGCTGAGGAAGCTGAAACAGGTTCTGGTTGCTTTAGATTGATAGTGTTCTTTAGATGTTTTGCTTGTTTTAAGGATCAGCAACGTTTCCCTCATTACTGTAGCGTTTATTGCATCTTTGTGAGTAAAATAAATCATCTTATTTTTCTACAACTTGACTTGTCATCGTAAACTGCTTTGTGATGCCAGGTGGGAGACATTTTTATGCACATTAGATTATGGTGCATGGACTGTCTTGATACCAAAATAACAAATCTAATACGTTATAGCTTATGAAATTATGTGATTTCATGTGTGCCACTGCATGTATTTAAGAGCTGCTAGAAGCTACATCAGGCAGTTAAGTGGAACAAATAAAAAAATAACAGCTAAACATAACACGAAGGATCTTTAGATAAGTGTTTGTGGTAGTGACCACACAATCAGTCCATCATACTGTATGTTAATAAGTGCCGCATTTTGCAGCAGTTTATCAAGCTTTATTTTTTTAGACTATGTGGCCATCTTGCCAATACCAGAACATCTTGTTGTGCAGCACAAAAACATCTCTATTTCTGAAACATATGTGTTCAGAATCATTACATAACCCCTTCACCCCCCACAAAACCCTGCTTTATATAGCTCACTTGTTGGCGGTGCTGTATCTCTACCCCTCGCTATGTGGAAACAGAGGTTAAAAATAAACATGACTTCTTCCTCCACTTGACTTACCGTCCTTCACTGGGGCTGTCTGCGGATCCGTTACCGTTATGCTCCTCCTCTGGTTTCGCCACTTCTTCCTCTGAGTGGGCATCGTGGCCTCTATCTCCATTCTGATGGCATGCTTCTTCACCTCCCCCACTGATGGGCACCTCTTCCCCTACTGGACCATCCTCACATTGTAGTGGTCCTCCTGTTCCTACCAAAGAGGAAATTTGTGCAGGTTAACTCATTAATCTCCAAGATAATCCTTAATAATAATCTCAGTCACACACCCAGAATCTTTCCCCTCATATTTCATTTGTTACACGCAGCTGCAGATACTCTACTTTGTGCTGGTAGAGCTGGGTCTTCCTGCAGCAAGCCAGTCTGCGCTGGTGTTTCTTCATGCATCTTGACAGGCATTGTAACCTGCTCCAGACCCGGTTCCCCCTTGCTCATTCTGGGCCGCTTGGCAGACGGAGGCATCCCTTCCTCTGAGGTCTCCCCTATGTCTAAGCCATCACCATCAGGTGGTACCTGATGAGGGGGCTCATTATCCGCTTCTGAGTCCTGCCCTACGCCTGCCACACCACCGCTTTCACCACCCCCAGCTGTGTCAGACATCTCTCTTTGTTTATAAATCCCTCCTGTCAAGTCCTCCAAGTCCTTGTGTCTGGGTGCTTGGCTGTCAGACGTGGGTGAGGTAGGTGCTACTAGGATAGTGCTTCTTCCTGCGGTGTGGGTATTTAGGTCTGCTGGGGGTCGAGGACATCACAGCACCGACTAGCCTAGAAAACAAAGGCGGGGGGAATGATGAAGACAGAGGGACAGGAAGGTTAGGCCAATAATACAAGAAGATGGAAAACACATACGTCAAAACAGTGCAAAAATATAAGGGCAAACACCTAAACACGTCCCCTGAATAAGAGCAGAAAATGTGACGCTTATTGTTTAGAGGAACTGACTCCAAATTGCTCGCGCAAACACCCTTCAGCCACCTGTGGCTAGTCGTGACATGCCAACCTACTCCAAACTAGCACTAATGTTAATTTTGCTAAGTGCACGTTTGCGAGGTACGAATTGACCACAAACCCGTACACATTTTATGTCACGTATGCTCTGTTGCCCTTATTAGACACGAATGGAGCTCTCAAATAAGGCAAAATGTTATTAACCGTCAGTCCACAGCAGAAACGGCAACCACCTCACGTTAGCTCATGTTAGCATTAGCCCATGCTAGCAGTCTGATGCTACCTGTGTTGTGGCTTGCCTGGCCTTTGGTTCTGCTCGCAGTTTGGCTGCACACACGTCTCTCCTCGATGGTGTTATAGTTTCACCCAAAGCCGGAGAGCACGAATGATACACAAATATATTCGACGTCCTTCTACTTCGGGACTTTGCGTTTCTATTCACCAGTTCATTGCGTGAAGTTGTAAACACTGTAGGCGGCCATGTGTTTCAAAGTATCGCGAGAGTTGCTGTGATGACGGTGATGCGTTCACGGACGGCTTCTAAACACAGTTGTGTGCCTCCTGTATGTTATTCACTCTTTCCTTTTGCACTCACACACAAATCAACTTTATACATTAGAAAAAATAACTACTGAGAGTTACTGCCAAATGCTATTTATTTAGTATTTATTTTGTTCTTCAAACAAACAAAAGCCAAACTATTTACACATCTTTCAGTTGTTCTTTCAGTTTCATTACAGGTATGCTGTGATTTTAACAACATTCAAAGACTTATTAAGCAAATGAGCTGAGCTGACTGGGACATAACTTTCACCACCTCTTTTAGGACAATATTGTTGAAACTACAGTTACCAGAGCTAAAATAAACCAGTGGACAAACTGTGACAGGACGTTTCAAAGGCTGCAACCAAACACCCAGGGCTTTTTGGCGACACAATATTGCAGATGATCTAATCATAAAAGCACATGTAGTGCAGTAAAATAAACTGCAAACAATCTTGTTTCACTCTTATAAGACAGACTGACCAACAACTAATACCACAGAATATCAGCTTTTAAAAAAAATGTCAAACAAAGGTATTTTTAAAGTCATTTACAAATAACAGACTTGATAGTATATTCAAATAGTTAAAGTCAATTTCTTTTTTGGCAACTAATTACAACATTAAACTTAGTAACCATTTAGTATCAGTTCAACAGTTATGATGCACTGGAGTCTACTGGGGCTACTTCAGTTTACACAGGTAGCTATAGCTGGTAACTATCCACCAACACCTCAGCTAAAAACTGTACAAGTGGATTACTAGTCTAAGCTGGAGATATTCGATGAATATCAGTTGCCATTTGGATTAAAAACTGCATATTTGTTAGCTATCAAGGATACAAATAAACTACTGGTGACTAAAAGCATTCATCTCTCTAATCCAATTGGATTTACATACATGGACAAGACATTTTCCAAATTTTCAGGACAATGTATTTCCTTTCAGATAACACACAACTGACCGGTTAATTCCTGATCTATTCAGCGCCAGAGATGGTCAGCAGCACTACAAAGACAATGCTGCGGCAAAGTTGTGAGCCACCTCAGGGTTTAGTGTCAAAAACCCACAAATATTACAAATCATGCAAGCTTGTTCTTACGCTACAAGCCTGATTTGACATCTCAAAACTGTAAAAAGTACCTTGTTGCTTTTAAGACATTTAAGTCCCCCGGAGTGTATATAAAAAAAAAAAAAAAAATTTAACCAAAAAACCCCAGCTTATATCTCAATTTAAAGAAGATCTGTCACTCTGGTTCAGTTTTGCCTAGTGCAGTAAATCCAACAATAATTATCACACAGCAAAAACACTGTGCTTTAGGCCAATTCTGTGTATCCCACCCTGTCAGCCCAGCTCCAGACAGTACAGACTCCAGCCCTTTATTAAGCCTGCACCTTCAGCAATAATCTAAACAGGAACTCTGAACAAATCCACTCTTCATTTTTAAGGAAACCAAAAGGGCAACAAAAGCTAACCACCAGCAAAAATCAGATTAATCAAAAGACCGCTCACTGCTCTATTTTGTGGCTAAATAGTCATGGTGATCAGATGTACATGTAGCAAATGAATACAGAACAGACGGTCCTGTTAGCCAACAGTAAACAGTCTTGGAGAAATCTCCTTTCTTTCTTTGACTTCAGAGGACAGTTAAGGAGGTGGTTTCCAACTTAAATTCATCACTTGGAGAACATTTTCAGTTAGCTGTTCAGGACTCAACTATACAATTTAAGGCATGTTGAACAGAGAAATAAAGCAAAACCACTATGAGAGAAAAATCAAAACACAAACTTTTACATTATTTACAAAGCTCAGCTTTTACATTGATGAGCGATGATGCTTGCTTGCTGTGTGTGTGTGTGTGTGTGTGTATGATTTGATATTGATGTGGCCCTGTTGTGTGTGCAGACGTGGTTCCAGAGGAGAGCCACTGTAACTGAGCACACACTGCATGTAGTGTGTCTGCCTTTGTACTCTAGAATCTATGTGACATGTAGCTACGTGTTTGTGTTTTGTCATGTTTTAAGTCTTTTTTTGTACAATTCTTTCAGTTCATCCAGTTCCGCCGCTGCAGGGATTTCTGGCGACTCAAGATGTAATCCAGCCATTGAAACCCAATCCAGCTCTCGGGTCTCCGACGTCTGGGCAGGTTTTCACGTCCCGCTGGTTAGAAGACCTCCGCGCGAACCACCTGAGAGTTCCAGGCCGAGGTGGGTGATGACATCTGGGCGACTACGTGCCTCTTTATCCTCTTCCTCGCCGGAGAGCGCCTGATCAAATCCCAAACCGAACGCTTCCAACACAGATGGGATCCACAGTCGATAAAACCTGTAACTTCATCTGGTAACTGTCCACCTGATAATGCCAATGGCCTGCCCAGTCCGAGGTCAAGAGAGAAAGTTTCTTGGGGTTTAAGTTCAAAAGGACAGGTTTAGGGTTAACTGGTTCATGGGTTGGCTGTAGATTAAATCCTCCTTGCAGAGGGCAGCAAATAAAGCACAGCCAGACTCCTGTGAAAAGAAAGAGCACAAGCACATCATTACCACACTGTTAGAAACAAAGTGAGATTAACCAGCAGTAAATGAAGTACATTGAAGAATTAACAAAGAATATCTTGCCATTGCCAACAATTTTCTCCCTGCAGTCACTCTACAGCTCTCAAGGCAGGCCATCAGGTTGGGAGAGGAAGTGGAAGAATCCCCGCCAGCAGCTCTTCAAACCCATGTCTGCCTCCTCGCTGTGCATGTTGATCAAACACTCTTGGCGGGGCTCTTTGTAGCGACCGCAGCATCCATTTTGATAAGTAACTATCAGTCAGTCTTGGAGCCACTGTAGCATGTCCGACACCTCAGTCCATGTTTTTCTTTTTCCCTTCCATCCCCGATTATTTCAGGGTTTACTGGCAAACTAAGGGAAACTCACAGCGAGTCTTATCTCAAACTATATTCAAAAAGATTGGTTTTCTCGAAGAACATTCACTCCATATAATCAGCGTCTCATGAATTTTTCCTTCATCCATTTGCAAATTTTTCTTTCTACTCTTGAAAGATAATACAAAAATATGGTTATATATACAGGAGGTGGGAGAAGATGCACTTCTCGAGTCTCTTGTTTCAGTTTGGGAATTATCTTTTTTTCGGTGACTTTGTCAAAGTCGTAGCAATCCTCCTGTTCTAATTGTGCTCCCATCCCCAAAATGGTACCTCACAGCTTGAATGAACAAAAGTGCATAGGTGAGTTGGTGAGGGCAGGGTGTGAGTGCTTATGAGGGTTCAAGACAAGTGCACTAAGTAGGTGTACTCATATCGCCCTCTCAGTTCCCTCTAGGGTTATGCAGCCCTCGCACTCCCGTTCTCCACAAAACAGAGTCCGTCCTTTGATTTTCCCGCCTCTGCTCCGTGGTTGATCATCAAGTGTCAGGATCCACAACCATACACAACGGTCCAGTTAGAGGATCTTGTCCATGTTCTTGTGATACCTGCCACTCTTCCTCAGAAAAAAAAAAAAAAAAAAAAAAGCCCCAACACCACTCAGTGTCCATATGGCAGAAGCGCACTTGCAAACCCCACCCATCTTATGTGGGAACAAAAAAAAGAAAAAAAAAAACTGCACCCACAGAAATCCATGTGGTTTGTAAACAACCAAAGCTCCAGTATGGAATAGAAAGAGTCCTTTCTTTTAGTCATTATTTGTACGACCAGGATTGTAGAGGCAGTGTGTTCAACTGTATCCATCCCGATTTTTTTTTTCTTCTTCTCCACTGTGTAAAAAAAAAAAACAAACAAAAAAAAAAAAAAAAAAAAAAAAAAAGTTCTTGCTAAACTCTTTGAAACTTTTTTGTATTTTGTTTCCATTATTGAAATCTTCTGAGGAAAAAAAAATCTGTTATCAGCACGGGTTTCTTGTCATTTTTTTTGGAATACATTCAATATTTTCTTAAGAAATAATACACACACTTCACATGGCGATAATGAAACAAAAATGAAAAACAAAATTAAGGAAAAAAAAAAAAATTAAAACACACAACAAAAATAGCAGCCCCAAGTGCTCATTATCTTAGTCCAAATACTTTTTAAACTTTGTATATAATGTATATATTCATATATATTTTTCATAAAAAAAGAAAACTCGTCATTATCAAATTGCAACAACGAATAAGTAACACAATATGCTAACATTTTCATGCACCGTTCTGTGCGCTTGCACATTAAGATGCTGTTTGTTTTTTTTTTTTTTTTCAAAGTCAGCAACTCGACACCTTTCATTCACAAGTTTCGAGAGCTGACAAAAGGCAACGTGATCACACCCCAGGAAAAACAGACTGGACTAACCTTCCGATGGATCACCCCTAGACTGAACTAGAAATATTTACGATATATAAACTTACATACTTTACATACACTGTGCTGAGCACTGACGCACATCACACTCGCTCTCAAAAAAGAGTTAATGTCTCAATGGCCACGCACCCTATCCAAGTTCTTAGGCACAAATGTGCATTCATACACATACAAAAAAGCACATGTATTCAAAAATGAGTACCTGTAGTCTTAACTCATTTCTATGAACAGTAAATGAACATGCACACCGAAAACACACACATACACGCAAAGTCTCATTCTGATGCACACACAGTAATGTCCCTCATGATTCGCCATGCCCACTAGTCCTCACAGGCCTAGAGGCAGCTCCCCATGGGGAGAGGCTAAGGGAAATAAACTAGTGGTGGTCATCATGTGATGAGCGCAAAAAGCCAACATTTACAAATGTATGCATTTCTATTTCATCTATCTGGGGATGAAGAGCTGGTGAGAGAAAGGATGTGTTGTGCAATTGCCCCTCTCTCTCTCTCTCTCTCTCTCTCTGTCTCATTCGTTCATTCATTCTCTCAAAAACATACAGATCTAGTCCCTGTTTGGAGAAGGGACACACGCTCTCTAAACATGAGAATACAAAATTATCATTTGAACAAAAAAAAAAAAAAAGGACAAAAAAATGGCCTCTTATGTTTCATACATCTTGGTAAGCAACAAAAGAATGAAAAAAACAAACAAACATTGTGCAGACTGGTATATTACTGACACAAACCAACCATCACACATCAGTCACTCTCACAGTCACCCATACACATTCACAAAAATATTCACTTCTATAACTAACCCCATTTGTTTGATTTTTTTGTTGTTTTTGTTATTTCTTTTTTAGGCAAGTGCAAATCTTCAAGTTTTTTTATAATCCATTTTTCAATAGCTTTACTTTTTATATAAACGTAAAAAAATGCTAAACAAGAGAAATATCAACAGTGTTTGTCTTTTGAGAAAGGATTTGCTCTCTGATAAGGTTTCAACTAAAAGGTCCCCCTGACTTTGAAAACCTAACAGCCCGACCATTCACCCCACCGACTGTTTCACCGCTCCCCTTCCAGTTCTGATGCACACAGATAATGTGTATGTACACTTATCATATGCGCACTGATTCCTAACACACACACACACACACACACACACACACACACACACACATACATTCATTCACGCACACGAGAAAAAAAAAACTATTCAAATCCCATCTCAATAAAGTGCATTAGTTCAGTATAAGGTGCTTAATCTTTTGAGTGCCAGAGGATACCCATCTTCCTTTTTAACATCACCCCCCTCTCCCCTGCTCAAGTGATCAACTGGTGCAGCAGGGAGCCCTTTTTTTCTCTCACCAGAGGGAAGGAGAGAGTGGGAGGCGCAGATCCAGGCGCCTCCACCCAGCACCTCCCCTCCCCTCCTGCTCGCTCGCTCCCTTCCTAGCCCACACCCCCACCCCGCCCCCGGTTCCCCCAGCAGTGCACATTCGTCATCAGGTTTGTCTGATTAAAAGACAGAAGGCCTCAGGTAGCTATTGCTGCTGCGCTGCGTCACATCAGTAATCCTCCACCATCTCCATCTCATTCAGGCTCAGACACTCGCCCGTGTTGTGGAATGAGTACCCTGCAGGGAGGAGAGGGGGGAGGGCAGAGAGGGGAGACGGAGAGAGCAGAGTGAGATCAGAGGACGACGGCACATGTGGGAGTTAGAGGGGCTGGCAGGGGATCAAGAAGATGCAACCCGGGAATAATTTGATGTTCTGGAAAGGTTAAAGCTTATTTGTAAATATAAGCAGAAACAAGCTCATTACAAACCGTGAATATCACATTATGTTTGTTTATGTGCTATTGTTTGACATTCAAATACAGAAAAGCTAGTTAGTGGTCACATCTAAGCCGAAGAAGTATCATTCATAGGTCAAAATCAGCGTTTTGAGTCAATGTTTCAACGAGACACGGGACCGATCCAATCTAACATCCAGTAATGACATTGTTCATGTTTCGGATATCTGACTGCACACTGACAGCCATTACTCCTGGGCTTCAGTTTGCCATGTTATATTTGAGCATATTTTTCATGCTAAATGCAGTACCTATGAGGGTTTCTGGATAATATTTGTCATTGATTTGTGCTGTTAAATGATTTCCAATAATACATATATACATACATTTGCATAAAGCAGCAAATTTGTCCAATCCCATGTTGATGAGAGTATTAAATACCTGACAAATCTCCCTTTCAGGTACATTTTGAACAGATTAAAAAAATGAGGCCTAATGGTAATTAACTATAGACAATTATGCAATTATTTGTGATTAACTATTTCAATCAATTGCCAGCTTTAATGTGAAGCCTACTTAACCTGCAGTTAAAATGAACTTCTTTGAACTTGGATCCTACTCTCATCTATGGTCATGAGGGCTGGGTCATGACCAAAAGAACTAGATCACGGGTACAAGTGGCTGCAATGGGTTTTCTCAGGAGGGTGGCTAGTGTCTCCCTTAGAGACAGGGTGAGGAGCTCAGCCATCTGTGAGGGACTTGGAGTAGAGCCACTGCTCCTTTACGTTGAACGGAGCAAGTTTAGATGGTTCGATGCCCCCTGGGCGCCTCCCTAGGGAGGTGTTCCAGGCACGACCAGCTAAGAGGAGGCCCCGGTGAAGAGATTATATCTCCACACTGGCCTGGGAACGACTCGGGATCCCCCAGTCAGAGCTGGTTAATGTGGCGCGGGAAAGGTAAGTTTGGGGTCCCCTGCTGGAGCTGTTGCCCCTGCGACCCAACCCCAGATAAGTGGTGAACAATGAGTGAGTGAGTGCGTTGGAAAACATCTAAATTTCATGCAAAATTGCAATGCAATGCACATTTTATTTAAAAAGGATCAAAACAAAAAATGTGGAACTGTGCATCTCTAGTTTCAACCTGCTCATTCTTCATCAGGCAAACACAACAGGCTGTTATATCAATCAAATCTTGAAATATTATGAAATTCAATGTGGAGAACCTTTTACCTCTACTGTTTTGTATATAAACAGAATGATGAGGTTGAAACTATACAGATTACAGTATCTCATTTGTTTGGCAACCTGTTTACATCTATCCCACCCCTGATTTTACACTCCAAACAGCTCATGGAGACATAAATAAACTTCAGACACAAGCCTACTCACCACCTGGAGTGAGTGCAAACAAGTCATCAAGAAGACTGAATACTTCCTGTTGGTGCTTCAGAAATGTGCATCTTCCTTTTGTTAGACTCCATTTGATTCCAGATGATGAATACAATTTCCTTTTTGACTTGCTTTGTGTATTAACTTTGATGAGCAAGTGTGTCTCTGGTGTTTTTGCTGACTGGTTGGGTTTTGTATAATCACAATGCTAATCTGGGGTCAAGTGATTTAAAACAAGCTATTTATAGATTCTGATCATTTACCGGTACATGAAGGCAAAAAGAAAGCAATATTAAATCCCGGTGAGGTCACGTACCTAAGATGCTGGGGTCAGAGTGCAGCATCATGGGCTGTTTCTTCTTCATCTTTCCCCCCTGGTTGTCATAGAGACCAGCCTTGCCCATGTGGTTGGCTTGAAACATGGACTGCAGGGCGCTTGGATTCATACCTCGCATTGAGTCCTTAGGGAAAGAAAAATAAAGATGATTCTACAAATGCTAGTCTAGACATCCTCAATGGCACGATTAAGTGTTTTAGTAAACGCTATGACAATCTTTTTTAGCATCATTTTCAATCCAGGAAAAAAATCCTTCATGAATAAATTGCTTTAATGATTTCAAAAAACCTGAATGCATTCATAACCAATGATGTTTACTTGGCATGTCAGCATTTTGGGTCTTATTACCTTGTGTCATAACTGATGTGCAAAAATGCAGATTTGTGTTGAGACATTTGATGTTGCCGGCCCCGGTTTAATATTCAGCAACTAGCTGACAATTCTAAAACACATTTTGGAGGAGCCTTAAAGTCAGATCAAATCACTCATTAGTTACAGTTAGATAAGATAAGATAAGACAAGATATTCCTTTATTGGTCCCACAGTGGGGGTACTGCTATGTTTAGTTATAGCAGTAGCGAGACACAAAAAGACAATCACAATCAATGTCATTGATTGTACAGTGTTTGCATGTACAGTTTAACAGCATATCTGTATTTACCTGCAGCGGGAAGTTCATGTTCAATCCAGCCACTTCCTTTGATAACTGGAATACACAGAAGAAATTTACAAATTGAAATACGACACTTGAAAGGCTCCTCTTATGGTCATTATGGGTGTAAAGATTAACCAAAACGTATTGGAAATCAATACAACAGTCTTAAATACGGATACAAAACTACAAATCCGACTCAAATTTTAAGGGGGAATCAGTCAAAAAACATGAACTGATACAGTCCTAAATAGCTCCACTTGAGCCACTTTTTACATGTTTTTATGGGTGCACAGTGTCCAAAATTAACTTTCTGACTCACTGGCCAAGGGGACTGGTAGATATAGTTTTTTTTTTTTTTTTTTAACCAGCCAAAATAATAAATATGATTTTGTGTCACGAAGACATCGGTTTCAGTACATATCATTGAGATAATAAGGTATTATGTTGACTACAAATCTAAGAGAACTTATTTGCATGCTTGTTTTGATTTTGATGTTCACAATGAAGCTGAGTTAAATTTAAATATACTGTATGTCTTATGTGTAAAAAGTAGTCAGTGGTCAAAAAAAAAAAAAGACGATTCTGCATAGTGCCCCTGATAGCTGGCGCGCCTTGGAGCTGCTGGACAAGACGCACTTGTCATGGGGAGAAGCGTGCCACGACGTGCGATGGAGAAATTTGAGTGCAGCCTCATTACCCAAATGGCATGAAGAGGAGAAAGTAAATAAGTGTTTAACATTAGTAACATGATTTGAGCTGTTGGTTGTTTGTGCAGCGTAAATGACACCAAAAACGCAGCACAGGCTCTCAGTGTAACCAAGGTTATAGTTTTTTTATGATAAGACTTCTTCGGTACAAACGTTTACCCACCAGTGTGGTGGATAGCCTTCCACATTTGGTGCTTGGCGGTTGTTAATTTCAGACCCTGTGTGCGCGTATGACATGGAAGTGGTAAGACTGGAAAGCGAGGTGTCTCTGTGTGTGTGTCTGTGTGTGTGTGTGTGTGTGTGTGTGTGTGTGTGTGTGTGTGTGCGCAATGTTACGTGGAGTCTCAAATCTCCACCTCCACTGCACACAGATAAAGAGAAAGAGAGGAGCTCAGCGGTCTAGCTGTCATGCATGCAAGCAGGCCGTCAATAGTGTGGAACTAGCAATAGAAGAGTCACATAAACAAAAGGGATTCAAATGTATCAGCTGATTGTTTTGTATGCAGGAAGCTAAGCTACATTCAGCAGTAGTACACAAGAGTTTTGGCTGCCTTCTTTGGCTAAACATTAGCAAGTGTTAATTCTAGTGTCCCAATGCTACAGTCTCCTCTGGGTCCTAGTGCCCCACAGCTACACAATATAGCAGCTAGCTGGGTGCAGATGGTGTCAACACAGTATAGTTTTGGGCCATTTTCAGTGGACGCAATGAAATAACACTTGTCGGTGCATCAAGTGTTTCCATTAGATTTAAAACGTCTTGTGTAATATAAAATAAGGATCTTACCTTATGGTTTCACAATGTGGGACACTGTGTCACTAATTCATACTTTTCATCACATCATCATTACAGATATAAGGCAGACAGCAATTGAAATTAAAGGTTATTGTCATTAAATTGAGCCGCAGCGAGCCATATCATATTCTAACACATTTGCTAACATGTTCGGGCAGCGAATGAGAACTGTATCCAACAGGATGTTTTTGACACACGCTCTACTTGTTTTAAAAAAGACCTTTTGAGCTAAGGCCTACCTGCTGCTGCTGTCTCTGTTGGTTGGCTTTCTGTTTGGCACGTCGCTCCAGAAACTGTTTGGCGAACTCTTTGGCTTCCACTGTGTCCCCTAAGTAGGACCGGATGAAGTCCAGCACTGCATAGGGAGACTCCACCTCCTTCAGGTATGCCACAATTGTGGCAACTTAAAGACATACAGTTGAAATGATTAGCAATGCTGTAAAAATATGTGCAATTTCTAATACTAAATATATACTATATGTTTAGGGTGAATTTTCCTCATCCTTGACATTGCTTAATACATAAAAGCTGAGCAGCCTACCATCCAAAGAGGAGGAGGAGTTGTTGGCAGAGGTGTTGAGAGCGTGCAGCATCTGTTCACACCAGGTAGTGAAGCCGTCCTGAGGCTTCATGCCCTGCAGCAGCTTCAGCAGCTTCTCCTCCTCCTCCGTCCGCTTACGACGCATCATGTACTGATCGCTGCAGAGAACATACAGGGTTCAGTGCATATTAATTATGTTCACACCAACTGAAAGACATACACATATAAATTAATATTACAATCTGCCACAGTAGGCGTCAAAAGGGGGTAGAGTATTTTTGACAGGCTATCAAAGATTCCTTTGGAGTGCATAAATTATTTTAGTTTATTTAATTATGTACCTCAGTGAAGGGCTGCTGCGGCTGTTCTTCAAGCCCATGTTGTTGTTACTGTTGCCACGCAGGCCGGACTGGTTCTTCACAGCCTCATCCCACATGCCCATGCTGCCTGAAGAGCTTCCACTGCCACCCTTACCCTCCATGCCTCCAGGCCCGCCCCACATGCCAACACCATCCACCCACTGTCCTCCCATGGAGGAGCTCCCCATCGACATGCCGGGGTGCTGGAAACGGATTGAGATATCATTGTGACGAATGTCATTTTCCGTTTGCATTCTCCATGACTTTCCACACATTTCATTAAAGTTGCTGAAACTCACGCGGTCTCTCTGCTGCTGAGCTCTCTGTTGCTGCTGCTGCTTCAGGAGCCTCTCTGCTTCCTGCTGCATCTCCAGCAGAGCCAGAGCCGGGGGCTTTCCTGCCTTGGATAGCCCAGAGGAGGGACCCCCGCTCCAGCCTGACCCGCTCGCCCCAGGACCCTGCTGCTGGGGGGTTTGCTGCAGCAACTTCATGATCAGTTCCTGCTGCTGACGACACTACAGGAAGATATGACAGCAGTAATTTATTACTCACTGAATGGCATTTAAGCCACTGAACAGCCAGTCTTATTGCATTTCACCTTCCAACTGGATCATATGATAATCAAGTTATATTTAATATGATAACCAGGTGTGATCTCTAACTTAATGACATTGAGCATATGAGGCAATAATTAATGAGGCATGCCTGATTTGATGTCCAGTCTTAAACTCACCTGCTTGCGTCTGAAGAGCTCCTCTTCCTCCCTCCTCTTCTGCTCCTCCTGTTGCCTCCTCTTCTCCTCCCTCCTCTTACGCTGCTCCTCCTCCTCACGCTTCGCCCTGAGTTCAGCGTCTCGCCTCTCCTGCTGGAGCTGAACGAAAAACATCAGGAGTCAGAATAGAGTAAAAAGGTACAAACTGAGATTAGCAACAAAGTTGTACTCTGGCACAATCCATTTTGATTACAGTTATTGTGCCTGGTAGCGATAAAACTTGAACTTGAAAGTTTTCAGCTGTTGATAGTCAAGACAATGATGTGCATTAAAACTGATGACTATATGTACCGTTGTTTATAGGGCTATTACATGTGTGAAAGGTAATGGCGACTCTTGCTGGGCATGTTACTTATATTATGACATGACATGTCATTACTTTTAGAAATAAAAACAATAAAAAGTGAATTACAAAAACTGATGACTGATCATGTAATGTATTAAAATGCATGTATTAAAAACAATATACCAAGCAAATGTAGATTTGTGTTATATGGCTGAAAAGCTGATGATTACACCCACCTTTTGAAGCTGTTCGAGAGGACCCTGAGTAGAAGGATTCATTGTTATGTCCCAAAGACTGGCTTCACCGCCTACATGGAAATAACACTGGGTTACTTTAAGATGAACCTTTATTAATCCCCGGAGGGAAATTTATACTTTAGCATCATCAAGTACAGATTGTTGTTATGTGCACATGCACAACAACTTGCAGTCTGGAGCCTACCTGACGGCTGTGAAGCTGAGGTATGCATGTCCCACATGGACCCTGTATCTGGCACTGACATCGACCTGTTCATCGAAGGCATCATACCCTGCTCACTGCACCTGGGACACACAAAGTAAAGTCAGACACTGAAAGTAAAATCCAAAGTCAAAATCTCCTCTATGAAAATGACAGAAACTAGGACACAAACACAAATTAAAGACTAGTCCAGACATGCAAGGTGAAACCTACACCCCCTCGAGGCCTACCTGTTAATGAGCTGGAATAGCTGCTGCTGTTGGAGCTGCTGATAAAGAGCTGCTGCTGCCAGCTCCTGTTGCTTTTTCAGGCGGTCCTGGTCCAGGTTTCCCTAAAAAGAAGACAACAATTACTAGTTAATATGACGCTTATTCAGTCTCAAGATACCAAAACACAGATATCCAGACATAAGGCTAGTAAAGAACTGCTTGTGGGGAATTGTCCATTGTAACCACAGACTGTGATCTACAAACTAGTCTGGGTGTCTTCAACATACAGAGATATGTTCCAAACGGACAATACAAGATATACATTGCAAACATGCTGTCATAGATGCACAAACATCTGATTACATTCACAGGTAAATAGGAACATGTGACAATATTTACAGTGTGACATTACAGTATTAAATGCAGGCATGGAACCTGCCCTGTGCTGCTCCACTAATTTGAAGCTTACATGCAACCAGTGACTTTTACTGGAGGCCACTGCATAATATGGTTTTATGGCTGTGATTTGAATGTTGATATGTCTTTCCCACTTCCTACAGGAGGGGGTTAAGATATTAAGCTGTAACACAAAATTATGTCTTAAAATAAAATGGGGACAATTTCAGAAATCTCTCATGAATTTGAATGAATCATTGGTCTTTTACCGTAACCTGTCTATCAATCTTCCCTCTCCTCTGCATCCTCCCCTCCCCATCCTCTACGTTGGCTGAGCTCTGACTCACAGTCCCGGCGGGCCCCCGGGTGGGCTGCGGGCGCTGCGTTGGTGGTGGCTGTCTCACCAGCAGGGGCGGTGGGGAGGGCCCTGGGGCGAAGGGAACGCGGCCCCACATCTTAATGACGTCGCCCAGGGGTTGGAAGCCCTCGTCGCAGCCCCGCTTTACCAGCAGGGTCATGGTGAAGTAGCCAGCCTGGAACCACTCGCACATCTCCACTGTGGTGAACGGACCTGGTAGTGGATAGAATGGAGAGGGAGACATGAGTTTACAATGAAAACCGTGCGATTATGTATGAGTGTTCGATAAACTTTAAACTAGGGCATTAACATATTGAATCACAAATTAATCACATTTTTTTTTAACTGTTAAAAATGTACCTTTTATGTACCTCAAATACGCTGCTTTATGCATATGTCTGTAGATATTTATTATTGGAAATCAACTAACAACACAAAACAGTGATACATATTGTCAAGGAACCCTCACAGGTACTGCATTTAGCATAAAAAATGTGCTCAAATCATAACATGGCAAACTCAAGCCCAACAGGCACCAAAAGCTGTCAGTGCATCAGTGTGCTGACTTTGCCCCAAAGCATGTGATTATCATGAAGTGGGCATTTCTATAAAGAAAAGACTTGTGGGTACCAATAAAACCCATTTACATTCACATATTTTGAGGTCAGAGGTCAAGGGACACTTTTGAAAATGGCAATGACAGTTTTTCCTTGCCAAAATTTAGCCTAAAATTGCTCGTTATTTAGCCTCCTTCAAGACAAGCGAGTATGACCTTGCTGGTACCAATGGACTCTTTAGGTCTTCTAGTTTATACTGTAAGTGCCACGGTGTGCGAGTGTACCCTGGATCTCTCCCTGTGGGTCCTTGTAGAACCACTTCATGGCGGCCTCGTGCGACAGCGGCAGAGCGGCTGCTGTGTTCCTGCTCTCCTGCTGCTGCTGCAGAGCCTGGGTGAAACACTCCTCCTCCAAAGAAGTGTCCTGCAGTGATGCCACCATCTTCTCTGCCTCCTACAAACACATACCCAGGCTATCATTACACCACCACATCAATTTACCTGTTCATTGTTGTTTAGACATTTATGCTTGGAATTTTTTATTCTCCCTAACCATCGGGGTGGATCTGCACAACTAACATAGCAATGACTCATGTGATTCAAAAACTTGAAGAATCTGGGTACCTTTCATAGTTTATTCAACATAATGACTCCAGAATATCCTGCAGCAAAATAATCACTAATTGATTAGACTTAAATGTGCTGCTTGAAATGAGCCTCCTGTTGTTCCTACCTGCTGCAGGTGCTTCATGCCCTCATCGTCCTCTGTGTCTCCTCCAGGGGGAGGGAGGAGAGGAGCAGCAGAGGAAGGAGGTGGGGGAGGCAGACTGGAGGAGGAGGTGGAGACGTTGGGGCTCAGCTGGGCCTTGGAGCCCCCTACTGGAGCCATGTCTGACACAAAAACAACAAGAAACAGTAAAACAATGGGCGCTATTTTTAGTGTTTCTATTAATGGGATGGTGATGCTGGATGTGGAATGGGGTAGAGCCACCTACTGGCTCTGTATCTGATACAGCAGGTTCAGTAAACAAGATATTAAATTAATGGGGCTAAACATAGTGTATCAAATATCGACGAGGCTGAACTTGATCGCACACATCTGACTAAAAGAGCTTGACTAAGACTCAAAGAAGGAAGTAGAACTGCAAAATGTTTGGTTGATGATGCTCTGGAAGTTAACCCTTCACAACAATAAGGTATAGTACTGGCTGCTCCAGTGCTTCCAAGGCAGATTTAAAGGTTAAGAATACATTTTTAACTTGAGTTTACTGGTGAGAGTCAGTAAATACGAGATCATTTAGTTTAGCTGCGAGGCTGTCAGCTGTGTGTCTGTCTGCTTGGCGTAATGTCAGCAAGTGTCTGACAGGTTAACGGTGGCGTTATAGCTGTGAACATATCTGTGTGTGTACAGTTTATTTAGCGGTGAATAATGTTACAACTCCTCAGCTCAAAGCCCGAGCCAACTTCCTGTAACTTGCAACACTGGCTCAGACTCTCTTAAGGTGGGCTGTTAAGGTGGACAACCTTTTCTCCTTCAAGTGACAAGCCGCTCCTCTGAGTTTTGCTTAGCTTTTTAATTAATCAATAACATTTCTTTTAATCGTTTAACAGATAACGTTAATCTGTCCTGTTTTACACTTACTAATTTAACTTTTCACAAAAGTCTACTTAAACAAAAAAGATGTGGAATAAAGCGTACCTTCACTGGTCGTGCTGTTGGCCTTGACAGGGTGGCTGTTGTTCAGCTGAGGGTTGTCCACCGCTGGGCCGGTGTTGTTGGGCCGAGGCTCCAGGGATGGAGGGGTACAGTGTTGGAGAGCTGGAGGAGAAGAGGAGGGGGATGCTGGCTTTGTCTCACCATCCCCTACAGCAGAGCCAGCATCTTTACTCTCTGAGGTGAGAGTGGACAAAAAGAGGTAAGATGCCACAATCATGAGTAATTAATTCCTCCTGGGCCTGTCATCAACTAGGCATGGACAAAGTTGCTGTTCTGCATGTTTAGGATGCAAAAGACTCATACATTGTGGTATGTTATCAAGTTTTATTAACATTTCAATTTTGCTTTTTAGTCCATTGGTAATTGAATATTTATGCTACAAGAAGGTTGACATAGAAAAGCTGACATATTCTGAAAACGTTCTAAAATCATTAAATAAAGACAAGTCTTTCCTCACCTTTGTCTTTGTCTCCTTCAGCACTGTTCCTCTCCATGTCAGCGAAGCTCTCCTCTTCTTCCTCCTCCTCTATCCCCTTAAACTCAAACTCCTCCTCCAGGATTGTCTCCTTGCCACCCTTCTGACAGAGGAAGACCAGGAGAAGCGGAGGAAATTAAGGAGTGAAACAAATGCTCACGGACAATCATGAAGGCTGACAGTGAAAGAAATATTGTACTGGCTTCAAGACGATCCAGTTTCTCAAAATTGATTTTGTATAAAGACTTCACTAAAACAAGAATGTGTTCTTCCTTCATTGTGAATATGTGAATAATACCAGGGGTTGAAAATAATTGGAAAACACACCTTCATAGGCATGAAAGCTCCAGAGGAGTCAAACGTGCCCATCTCCCCGTCCTCCTCGTCTGTACACCACTCAGGTAGGCCGTCCCTGTCGTCCTCTAGCCCCTCGCTGCCTGCACGTCGACGGCCACCACCGTGGCCCTCAGAGTCCCGGAAGTCGAAATCAAACTTCCTCCGGCGACTCTCACCTGGACCTGTATGATCCCGCCAGCCTGCTGAGCGAGGACCACCATCTGACACAAGTAAGTCACAAATATTTCAATGAAACTGAGGTATAGAAACAAGGTTTCAGAGGAGAAACCTGTTGCCAGGTTCCAGCAGTTCACCATACAATCATATGGTTATGTCTTGGGATCTGTTATGTCACACCTCCAGCTCTGTGCAGCTCTGTTTCAGCTAAAACCCCACTGTGTCCTGTAGAAATCACTTCACTGCCACTAGATGTCACTATATCTGTTTAAGCTAAACCTGCTGCACACTGTCACAACAGAGCTTTGATGGCACACAGTAAGAGGTAGTAGAAATCATTTTCTTCCACTCTTTCTCCACAGCTTTCACTATGTATATTGTTATATAACCTACTCTAACTTAAGTGTAAACCATTGTGTGATTACACTGATTTAAGTGGTCACATCACATTTACTTACAGTCAGAGTATTATTGAATGCATATGGATCCAAAAAGACCTGTTTAATTGTTAAAAAAAAAAAAAAAAACCCTGTAGTCTAATGTGGTTTAAACATGCTGAGTACAAAGTGGCCATGTAACTCACATATGAATCGGGTTCAGTCGCCTGAAACTGTATATTGTGAAAAAAATTAATTTCAAGCTCATTTTCAAATGTTACAACATATCAAATCATTTGGGAATAACATACTTAATCGCAAAAATATGCAATTTTACACCACTAGGTGTCTCTCAATCAAAACAATAATGACTTTGGCAAAGTCGTGAAGTAGCGTGGACGTATGGGAGTTGTTGTCTTAGGGTTTGGGTTTGGGTTACCCCATTGCTGTTACTGTAGTCAGCTTCTCCCAGTTAGGATTCCTTCAGTATTCATCGTTCAGGAGGGTTTTTTTTTTTTTTTTGTTTGTTTTTTTTTTTTATAAATCGGGAGCCAAATTATCTGTAGAGCTGTGCTCTCCAAAACAAACGGACCCTGTGATTAAAACCAGTAAAAACACAGCATAAAGCAGTTTCTCTTAAAAAATGAGTGTTTCTCCGATGCTGTTTGGCTGACACAAGGGCTGCGAGCTGAGCTATTGCTAACCTTACCTCAGCTTGTTTCTCTGATAACATAAGGTTCAGACATCCAGTGACTAAAATTGTTATCCGGTTAAATATATAGTTTAAAACGATCAACATCTAAAAAGAGCATTGCAAAAATGTGGCTTAAAAGCAGATAAAAAGTTCGACATTTTAGTGTGAAAAGATAGTAAGTATGCAATTAATCCACTATTCTTGTTTTGACAGAGCAACTGCACTGAAATTAGCAGCAAATTGAGTGTGAAACCCCTGAAACCACCAGTTTAATAAACCCATTCTAAACTGCAGCTAAACTAAGTTAAACAGCATCAGTCCCTCTACACTCATGAATAAAATCATATCACATATGTGTGGACTGCCCATCATGCATTTTAAAAAGAACATAAATGAGGCTGTTGCTTTTTCTTGTGTCTAGCTTTCATTTCCAGCACACATGAGCGTTTGAGGCAGCACTTCAATAAATAAATAAATGATTGTATCATACCATCCCTGCGGGGTCCAGCAAGTCTCCAATTGGTGCCCGGCTCCCCCTCCTCTTCCTCCTGCTCCTCCCGGAGGATGCGCCAGTTATCGCTGTCAGCCCTTGTGTACTCCTTCCTCCCCGGAACCACGGGACCTCCAGCCTCTTCAAAGCCAGGACGCCCCACTTCCCGCCGCAACGGCTTCTCAAATCGACGCTCTCCTCTGGGGAAGGGAGGGAAATGGAGAGAAATCAGTTAAGTGATAAACAAAGGAAAACAAGCCCAAAACATTAAGTCGTTCTTATCTAAGAGAAATATGTCCAGACAAGCTTGCATCTCATCACCACAGATAATTTATTTCACTAAGCCCATGTAGAAAAACTAGAAAAAACAGATACAGCCTTGGCAGAGAAGAGAAGAAGCCTGCAAAAGTGAGATAAATCATCCCATGAGCAAAAATCTAAACAAATACTAGAGAGGATTGTTGACTTTATTACACTGGATGACAGGTTCTCTCAGCAGTTAAGATATATACACCTTTACCCTGCCAAGCAGCACTTGGCTGGGTTTTTCTTACCGGTCATCCCAGCTCTGGCTGCGGTGTATCTCTCGGACGTTGCGCCCGAAACCCACCTCCACATCTTCAATACTTCTTTGGTAGAATCCACCTTCGCCACGACCTCGTCCTGATTATATACACACAGAGAAAAGGGTGTTTGTATTTAATGTAATCATCATCCGAATGAGAGACAGTTGGTATTGTTTCACTCGCTATCTGCAGTCAAATGTGATTTCAAGTCTTTTCTGTTAACTCCTAATTTTATTTCGTTTTCTTAATCAGTGAATCTTCGTCCGGGGACCCCCAGAGGTCTGTGGCACTCTGTCAGGGGATCTGTAAAATAATTTGCTAGAAATGATAAAAATATGCTATATCATTAAAAAGTGCTTATCTCTCGATGGCGACCATTTATAGCTATAAAACAGGCGTATTGTGGCCATTTCTCCTGCCCATGTTAGCTTTGAGCCAATAGAGACTACATAGATTGTAACACACAGCAATGTTCATTAGTTTTAAGTTGAAGCACTTACTGAAAGTCAGTTTTAGTTATTTCCTGAGCAAATCTGAATGGCAAAAGAAATGCCGGATTGCACCGCTTCCTGTCTTCCTTCCAAATTTTGCACTGCTTCCTGTGTCCACCATGTGGCGCTGGAGTACACGCACTAAACATGCATTATGTTGCTCTATATCAACTATAGATCACACAATATGAATTTCAAGCAAATCAGATGATATTTGTCACATAATGCTGACTTCATGTTGCCTGTAGGCGGCGCTATGAGTTAATATTGTTATTTACATGTCCTCAAGCCTGGCCTGCTATGAAGTAGGTCAAGTCTGGGGCAGATCTGACCAAGTACAGTAGAGTTACAAGTTTGCTGTCTACTGGCAAATCAATCATGCAGATTGAATAAAATCAGCCTCTACTTAAAGGTATATTTGAATATTAACATTCAATAGCATTGCAAATTTCCCCACTGTGGGACTAATAAAGGATAATCTCATTTTTTAACATGTTTCAAATTAAAATTACTACAAAACAGGATGTAATTAGGTTTATATGTTTTAGAATACAAATAGTTCTAATGGCATCTAACAGTACAAACATGGTCAGCATTTGTCTTACAATTAAGAGGGGATCCTTGGTAAAATTTTCTCACCTATGTGTGGTCCCTGGCCCCAAAAGGTTTGAGAATAAATAAAATAAATAAATAATTCGACAAATACTCTTAAAACTTAACAAAATGTATTCTACCGATATAGCTTCTATCTCCTTCAAGCTGCAGGCAGCAGCTCATAAATTAATGAAACCCACACAGCATCGCGCTTCCAGGTTGTTTCCTTGACTGTCTTGAACCGGACGACTAGTGTTTACATTGGCCGTTCATATGCACAGAGTGCTGTGTGAGTCACAAGGTGAGTTCATGAGCCCAGTGGTTTTAGGCAGGTGTGGCTGGACAAAAGGAGGACTATTTAGACAGGCCAAGAGGAAGTGTGCTGCATCAAGATGGTGGAAGAAAAGGGGGAAATAAACACTTCAGGTTGGCTTGAATAAACGGTTTTACTTTCCCTAGATAAAAGCCACTGTAGCATTAGCCAAGGGTTTTGGACAGTATTTCTGTTAGTGTTGGACTCGAGTTAGTTTTAGCACAAGTACTTGTGGATTTATCATGAGTGTTCTCAGGCTGAATCAATGCTGTTCTTTATGTGCTGTCGTTTCTCTTCTAATGGGCGTCTGGGTGTTTTTACCTCGACCGCCTCGTGTGGCCCCTCGTCCTCGGACCACTCCAGCTGGGGCGGCCCCGCCCACCCCTTTTCCCATGAGCCTCAGCACCGCCACACTGTTCACAGACATGGAGAAGTTCCTCTGCAGGGAGAGAGAGAGAGAGAATGGGAACAGCAAAAGGGAAGAATGTGAGGAATTTGAGCCCACAGCCACATTTGTCAAACAACAGAACGGCTCCCTTTAAAACGAAGGTTGCGATGACACATCACATGACGAGCTGAAACGGTTTGCAGGTATTGGTGTATTTGTGGACGTGTGTGTTTGTGACAGACCTGCTCCTCCTCAGTGAGAGGCACCAGTGCCAGTGGCTGCATGGGCTCATCTTGCAGAATAGCAGCAAACTCCTTATCCTGCATGTCCTCTGGGACCTATAACAACAACAACAGGCATTTAGGATGATATAACCATCTTTCAAAATGTTCTGACCTCCAAACAGGTTTTTATTCTTGAGTATAGGAAAGTCAGTGGAGGTTTAAAAGCAATACACATACTGGCATTTTGAAAGTGCTTCATCCCGTTTAGCACCACCGACTTCCTCAACATTGCTAAACATTCAAAATGGTTCTTCTTATTCTGTGATTCATACAGTCCTGGGAGAAACGTTGTCGAGTTTTCCCACTAACCTTGTTGTCTTTGATATAAAGTGCTAACATCTCCTCTCGGCCGTAGCGGTACTCGGCCAGCTTGTACTTTGGCATGGCGGGGGAAGGAGGGGGGATGTCACACTCCCCCCACTGGACAGTGCACGGAGCCTGAATGAGGAAGAGTACAGGAATCATTAAGAATTAGGATAATGTATTTTTAACATCACTACTTCTTGTATGACTCTCAAACAGAACATCAAGACATATATGCACACTAATGTTCCACTATAAAGGCCTTAAACGACAAATAAACAACACAAAAATTCAAAATACTTACTAATATATGTCTAGTGCTTTTATTGTGAAAGGTAAGGACAGAAGGAGTGGGTCTGGTCTGCGTTGCTTTTGTCAAGGCTGAAGGGAGTAATCAAGTTTGCCGTCTTCGTTCAGACTATGGAGCCTCCGTGTTAGCCATATAAAATATAGTTGCAACCCGTTCAGCCAAATATGATTGGTTGATGCCTTTATTCATGACGCAAACGCTTGGAAAATCAACCTCTTTTTCACCGCATAATATTCATGTTCTATGTGACAGTATTCATGACAAAAACAACAGTACAAAAAATGTGTTGACATGCAAATTGATCATGTATCTAAAAGCCTCTTTTCAGAATATGACGGATTATGTGTCTCAATTGGGGTTTTACAGCACTTTGCGACACGCAGCCTCTTGCCTGTTAATGTTAAGCTCTGTGCATTTTACACAAACCAACGAGCCAACAGTTTGCAGAGATGCATGCCCAAAAGATAAGCCCACTTTCCTGGAAGTAGGGACAAACCTACTTTTAAACATTATGACAGACTTGGATGCAAACAGGTTTTTAGATATGCAGAAATAATCGCAATGCCGACCTTTTCAAGAAGGTGGCTGAAGGAATGAAAGACGGAGATTGTGTTTGCACGGCCGAACAAGTCCGCCATCGGTTACATTAATCAGCGTATGCACGGCTGCATGTTAACAGAACTATCAGTGGAATATTCATTTTCATGAGTTGAGCTGCCCCCTCTTTGTCGATTAGTCAACTAATCACTTGTTTTGGTCTCAGATTTCTTTAGCTTATTAGTTGTTGAAATGCTTTTTATTCATGTTGAATAGCTTATTTTGAAGAAACTTATGAGCACATCCCTGGTTAACACAAGATTTAAAGTCATAAAGTCAGTTTTACAGACCTGTTTACTAAATGAAATTAAATATATAAATAAAATAATAAATAAATACATTTTTCTATCCACTGACCGGAGCCGACATTCAATGAAGAAAAATATCTATAATATATAATCTATGAATAACTTGGTATGAATTCCCCTGTTGGCACAGAATATTAAGAAATGGCAGCTATTGTGTAAACATGATAGAATTCGTTTCAATTTGAACTGGAGAAAAATATCTAAATAGCATCCATCTTGCAGCAGGGAAAAATAATTTACTAAATGCTGTGTGACAATTCAACCATCCTCCTACGCAGGTCCCCCTGAATACACTTGGCTCAGCACAGACGATATATTAGCTTTCCAATCTCAGGATTTCATTTTAAAAAGCTATTACTAGCAGGCTAGATTCCAAGGCCTGCTGTTTAACAATGGCTCCATTCACATGCTTCTACAAAACATATCATTGACTCGCAGCCCCACATCAAAACCACATGGAGCTCTCAGAGGTGTGGAGGTGGGTGTAGGGTGGAAGAAGTGAAGGAAAGCATCATAAAAAGACCAGTTGGTGGCATGTGGCATATCAAAGCGGGTAAAAATAAGTGGTGCAGCGACTAATATGAATAATAAGAGGAGAGCAGAGGAAACATGTCGGTGGATGAGATACAAAGAAATACGTCTGCATGTTTGTATCAACTTCATTTGTTTATTCTGCCTCCATCCAGAAGGATGAACTCTGACAGATCTCCCACACGTACAGTCTATACATTCATAATCCTTTGTGAGAGTCTTATAGAGCAAATAAGTGTTACATAAATCTAAATGCCAGGCACAATGTTTTGACTTTGGAGTCTACCACAATGACTAACATAGTCGTGGGCTCTGCTGCCAACAAAACCTCAAATGGCTGAAATAATTTTGCAGTGCTAACAGGCATTAAAAGACTTGTAAACATGCTGGCCAGACAGCTGTATGTGGTGAGCACATGAACTGGCCACTATTTAGCTCCACTAAAAGGGTGTAACTGGAAGGATAACAGTAGGCTAGAAGGGCCACCGAGACGAGAGCAGCTGCAGATGTGTAAAGAGAGAAATATTCTGCGAGGCTGGCACTGCATCAAGAATGCACACAGCAGTCACAGGCTGTTGGAGATGGAGTGCTACCAAACTGAAGACTACGCCCCCCACATTAATCGCAACACAAGCATTCACTGGAAGAGGAGCGACATCAGAGAGACAGAGATGGACAGAACACCACTGTGGCAATACCTACATTTTGACCTCAGGTAATATCTGCTTCCCCACAGTTTAAGAGGGAAAACAGTCTCTTAAAGCTCCAACTGAAAACATTAAATTACATATATCAACAGAACTTAAGACTAGGGATGCTAATTTTGAAAAAAAATTCTTAGCCGAAAACCGACCCTCTTTAACAAGATAAGATTTGTGCCTTGCATGCAGCAGTGCACCAGCTGCAGTATATGAGCAAGCAGCCACAGTGATGGGTTCACTGTCCACATTTCAGCGTCAGGAGAGCTACTGTAGCAGCCACTGTGCTGCGTTCACTGTCCACATTTCAGCGTCAAGAGAGCTACTGTAGCAACCACAGTGATGGGTTCACTGTCCACATTTCACCGTCAAGAGAGCTACTGTAGCAGCCACAGTGATGGGTTCACTGTCCACATTTCACCGTCAAGAGAGCTACTGTAGCAGCCACAGTGATGGGTTCACTGTCCACATTTCACCGTCAAGAGAGCTACTGTAGCAACCACAGTGATGGGTTCACTGTCCACATTTCACCGTCAAGAGAGCTACTGTAGCAGCCACGGTGCTGCGTTCACAGTCCCATTTCACTGTCCGGGAGCGTTAGTAGCCACGGTGCTGTGTGTAGTGTCGCCCAGTAAAAATTCGAAAATGTCCAAACAGGATGTGTGTTTGTGCTACGTTAGCAGCTACTAGCTGCTAGCGTTGCCGATGCTTCATGCCCTGACAGACCGTGTGTGTATCGGCGGTGAGTGTGGGTTTGTTGGTGGCGTTATAGCTATGAACGTAGCGGTAGCAGACAGTATGTGTACAGTTTGTCGGTGAATAAATGCTACGAGGCTACAAGCTACAACAGTCCCGAGTCAACTTCCTGTATCTGCAGTGGCTCTCTGTTACAGTTGACCAGCTTTTCTCCTTAAACTTACAAGCTGATCCTCTGACTTTCTTGGCTCTTTAATGAATCATTTATATCTCTTTTAACTGTATAACCGATAGCATTAATCGGTTAAAGCGTTAATAGTTAGTGATTTACTAGATAGATATTGTACATATTTCTTACCAGGGGCTCTTAATTCAGAGCAAAGCATGCAGATAATTATTTTCATCATCAATTCATCTGCCCAATATCACATTGGTTAATGATAATGCTGGTTTTTATAAAATATCAGGAAAACAGTGAAAAATCACAATTCTGCAGAGCCCCAAGTGACCTCTGTAAAAAAGCTCATTTTGTCCAAACTCAAAAGATATTTTGTTGATAAGAAAGGCAAATAAATCCTTGCATTTGCAAAGCTGGACTCAGCAAATATTTGGCATTTTTGCATGAAAAATTACCCAATTAATTGGTTGTCAAAATAGTTGCTAATTAATCCTCTGTCAAACTGATTAATCAACTAATTGTTTCAGCTGTATTCTCTGCAAATAAGGGACATTTTTGGCTGAACCGCAGCAAAGCGGGGCCAGCCTCATAAACGGAAATCCACTGGTCAAGTTTCCACATTAGCTGGTGCTCTTTCAAAATGAATAAGCGCAAAATGTTCTCAAGATATTTTAACAGCACTTCAATTCATTGACTAACGCTCATTACAAATCTGTCACACATCAATAACTGCTGGTCTTGGATACTATTATCTGAAGATATGACATATCTTCAATGTTGACCACAATTTAGCACACTGACCATACACGGCCCAGCCATATACTAGGTTTCGACTAGGTCTTGTTCCATGAAATTTAGCATAGACAATCCATGACCCCAGAGGATGATTCCTAATTTGGTCCTTGACGTGAAGTCTCGATAAATTAAGGCCAGATTTCCATCAAATATGCAGTGGATTGCAGTTTTTAAATCAACCTCCTAACCTTTCCTTCCACCGCCAGGCCTAAAATTTTACGCACCAAATAATCTTTGCTGATAAATTCATTGGACAGATTCAAGAAAGTCATTTAACATCTTGACAAAATATCCAAAATTTGTAGATTAAAGATTTCTTTAAAACAACATGGAAGACAAGCCAGAAAAATGCTCACAATAATGTCAATTTGAACACGTAGAGTTCTATGACTGAGTAAAATATCTGCTGATGAAGGCCAGGAAATAAGGTCAAAAGCTCCAGAACAAGCAAATAATGCCTTGCTCACACTATAAGACTTTTTAGCCCTGGTTTTCCGCTCCCAAGAAATGCCCCAGATCCGAAGCAAATTGGCTCACCGCTCGCCCATCGGCGCTCAAATGTCGTGTGAATTGCTCAAAAGACGTGACTCTCGCCAATGCTTCGCAGACACATTCCAGATATCTATAATGTTAAATATCTGGACCTGTTGGGGCTCCATGAGAGCATGAGGCGCTAGGAGGAAACTCTCACAAGACGGTTAAAGTTAGGCACTGATCTTGAATAGTTATGGTTAGGATAGGATGTCTGGTGGCGAATGGTATGAAAGATTTTGCAGATCTCAGATCAGATTTCACAATTTGTGGACACAGCCCTCATCAGAAATACCTCTTACTGAAAGATTCAGTCATGTAGCGTGAAAACCACAATGAAGACACCTGATTACAAGACAAGTTGTGTAGTGTGAACAGTACAGCGCTCTGACCTCTTTGAAAGTCCTGTAGTGTGAAGCTTAAAGCAGACACTGAGTGGAGTCAAATCATCACACATTAAACTTCATTATTATCACTCTAATCCTGACAGCAAGCACATATACTTCAGGAGATACTTCTTTATGTACTAATACTACTAATACTACTTTAAAAAAAGCTGAAATAACGTAAAGAAATAAGATCAGTTACCATTCTGGGCCGAAGTTAAGAGTCTCAGCAGTCATATTCTTCACGTCCACACAGAACTGAGTATCTGGGAAAGGAAAAAAAATGTTTTATTTTCAGCAGAATAAAATGCAACAACAAAAAAAAGGAGTAAATGTGCCGCAAACTGCCTTACCCTGTCCAGATGATCGGAGCAGGCTGGACTGGGCTGGACCAGGCTAGAGCTGGCTGGCTTTAGTTAGGCTTAGGTGACTAGAAGGCTGAGTGGTGCTTAAGCTGTGGTCACAGAGCTCCCCAAACACACAGACACAAAGAGAATAGCTGCCAGTTTCAGGTGCTTGAGGAATACCAGGTTATCAGGTCCTAACTAGATAAGGAAGGGGGGTTCGACGATAGTTTGGAGAATGGAAGCTCCTGCTACTCACAGCCGAAAAGGGTTGATAAACATAAAAAAAGAAACAAAAAGAACCTCGGAAATTAACGATGGAACAAAATAAAACACTCTTGCTTGTAGTAATGTTTTCTTTTACAGCAGTTATATCTCACATTAAAGTTAAAAATATGAATTGATTCATCAAAAAGGTAACGCAGGAACGAAACAACAGCCAAAACACTGAAACAGGCTGCTGGAACAGCTGCCAAGAGCAGACGCGACTCGCACTCCTCTTTTTTCTCTCTCTCTCTCCTCTTCTCCGTGCCTTTTTCTCTCACTCCAACTGAAATGTGGATTGACGGAGACCCTCCAGGTAACTCCTTTATTTCCTGTCCTCCTCCCTTGGCACCACTGAAAATGAAGCACAGGTTGAGAGAGATCAGAGAAATCCAACGACTAAAAGACGTAAGATGTAAAGATTACTGTTAGAAGTGTACACTAAATAAATCAGCTGTTGGTGAGATGCATTTTCACAGCTTGGCAGTCCGCCTACATTGTGATAGGAAAGGAAGTGTAATTTCATTTTCCGTTGTGTTGCCTCGACACACTATTTTCACAGCATGCCTTGGACTCGCTGAAAGGCCCAATATGATCAATCCGTGACGGCACACTAAGCTGGCAGAAAAACACTGTGGTATTCCTACACGGAATAAATGAAAGTAGCAAACTATTTCTAGTGCAGTGCTCAATCAGGCCCCATGGTTCGGCTGCTCACAGGAGATTTTCCATCCAGACATCTAGGGAGTTTATTTCAGCGATGTTGTGAACCAGCTGCTTCTAAAACATTGCAGCTGTTTGGGGATAGTTCCTGAAAATGTCATGGCAACTACACCAATATCCAGGCAACCAAATCTCAATGCTCATCTATATGGTTAGCATGTCTCTTTGACATGAACGCAGACCTGGCATCTGTACATTTAAACATTTTGAAAACCTGTTGTTGTGTTTATAAGCCACGTCACATTAAGGAAAGTTAACAGTGACAGATGTACAACTAAGGCTGGCAGAAGGAAAACGGCAGGCCTAGCTGTTACCATTATTCACAAGTTACATCAATGCTTATGAGGGGAACTGTGGATATTTTAAACCTCAATCTTATTTTCGGACTTTTTTAACATGGCGCAGATGTGTTATTACATTCCAGAAGCATGGAGCACTGCTCTTTAATACCTGGCCACCAGGCCAACAAAATCTCATCTAGCTGCATTCAAGATGAGCCATCACATGCAACGACACTGGTATTATGTTCCGAAGCACCATCTAGCATTAGCTTACACTGTAGTTCAGAGCCCCTCAGCTATCAACAGAGCCATGAGCACACTGTTTGACCGCCCTAATTTTAAAGGAATAATAATGTGTTTACGCAAATTTGTTTTAACACCACTACTTTCTTTAACGTGTCAACGCAACTTGCTATTTTTAGGGTATCGTGGGTTTTACAGCTCGTGTGAAGATACTGGCATGATATGAAACTAGAAAACCTAAGAAATTCACTGGTACCAATACCATGTTGTCGTAACCAGACTGTCGCAAAGAAGGCCAAATAATGCTCCAAACTTACACTAAATTTTGGCGAGGAAAAACAAGCATGGCCATTTTCAATTATAAATACAGTACCTGTGCGGGTTTTTGGACAATATTTCTAATTGTTTTGTGATAATTGATTTTCAATAATAAATATATACATACATTTGCATAAAGTAGCATTTTTGCCCACTCCCATGTTGATAAGAGTATTAAATACTTGACAAATCTTATTTTAAGATACATTTTGAAAAGAAAAATAACTATGGTAAAATCATGGTTAAATATTTTAAATCGCTCGACAGCTCTAGTTCAAATGACCAAACTTTTTATGTACAGTATATTTGAAAATATGGTTAGAAATTGCCAAGAACGGGTTTTAGTTATTCAAAGGAACTGCTGAAAGAAACTACGAAATCCTTGAGGAACAAAAACTAGTTAAGCGAGGGGGCAGGACTTCTGCGTAACTGAAGTACTACTTTGGCACACCCTGGTGGCACATGGTCAAACGGTTCGATGGAATGGATTTAAATTGATACACATAATACATAAAATTTCAACTTAAGGAAATCAATAACTACTTAAATTTGTCCAGATATTTATGTCTTTAAAGGATTAAATACTCTTTCCATCCTACAAGTCAAATGTTGACATTGTCAAATTAGCAGACCATATTGAGACATTTGCCATATCGCAGTGCTCTTATGAAGTAAATCAAGTTATTATGGCGTAGTAACTGTAATACTACTCTTAGCATTGCTCACACATCCCTGTTTACCTAACTGGAATATGCTCCAAGAAATGGAAAAAGAAGCTTTGATGCAAGTGTGGCACTCGTTGGCATCATGTTAGTTTATCATCCTTTTGAAGGTTCATAATTTACAAATTATTTCAAAACCCAATATTAATTATCATTTTTTTTATGAAAATTCATCTGAATGAAGCTGGCATTTTTTTGTGCTTTTTGTGCTGCTACTATTGGACTTGTAATGTATGTAATTACAGAAAATACAGTATAACATGAATGCAGTTGAGTACTTTAACAGTCTACCTTATATGCAGCTTGATGGACATTAATTAACAAAATGACTATTGATATATACACACTTCGGACAGCAGACAGTTGGAAAATGGGATGCTAATAAGTTCAACTTACATTCAACTGCAGCGTGGGTGTAAGTTATTTGGTTATATTAAATTTCATTTGGGGTTCATCTATTGGACCTGTGTGTGTATACATGTAAAGTAAATATATGTCAACTTCTATGAAACAAAATAAATAATTAACATGGTGGTAAATTGGGACAAAAGCCCCCTAATGAAAATGGGATTACACCATTTCCATCAGACCTCTGGTTACAACTGTTACTAGTAATCACACTTAAAGTAATGTTTGTAATTTATAAGGCTGTGTATTGGGAAGAATCTGGCAATTCGATGCGTATCATGATACAGGGGTTATGATTCAATATATTGCGATACTGTAAGCAAGACGATATATTGCATATTTACAATCTAATTGTAGAAATACTGTTGTATAAAGAAAACAGTCATGCATGAAATCGGAGTAATTTTGTACTTTTTTTCTGCATCAGAACAGAAGGATCACATTTATCACACGGCCTGTAACATCCAGCATAATAGCTTTGCAAATGAAATACAATATTGAATGAATTAATCTTTGCATGCAAACTATTAAACATTTAGAGAATCAATATTTTCTGTGATTTATAACATACTTTTTGCAAGTATTTGTCAGCTTAAAGGCAGCAAAACAAAAAAACAATCATATTAATGTTTGGAACTCGATGATTTCAAAATAATACAAATTACAGATCAGTCAAGATGTATAATAATTTCAATAACAAAAGAAAATGTACAATTAATACAATTAACTACAAAGAATAACTAATCTAAACATCTGTGGACATCTTACGGTTATTATGGCTTCAGAGTATCTCACAACCTCACAACTCCGTCCAGACTTCAAGCCACAACACTCAAACAAACAACTGACATCTACTAACTTTGTACTGAGCAAACTGAAGCACGGCCACGCAATAATAAAGCTGCTTTCACAACATAAACTTCCATATATATGTAGATATTTGCAAATGTTGTGCACGTCAACATGTGGCGGGATAACGATTTCAAGCGGCGAGAATACCGACTGAGAAGCTATGCTAAAGCTGACATTCAAAGTGTATTAAACTGTAACTTAAACTGCACAAATCTTAATTGTTTGGCCCTAAAGATGGCTAATATATTGACAAAATAGCTCGACATTAGCTAACTAGCCACCAGTGGCTGCGAGCTACATTAGCATGTACAATGTCCATCTTTCAAGCTACACAACGTTGATTTACGGGTAAAAGACGGTATATCAGTAGCTACAACAATATCTGCGACCCACAATATCATATTTCTGTTACATAACAGAGATCTGTTAGCTAGCTAGCTTGCTGCCTAACCTAGCAGAAGGTATGCGTTGATCGTAAAGGCCTTGGCTTGTAGGTTCAAATGACACCAGATATGATGGCGGAGGGGGCGGAGTGTTGGGATCGGACTCCCCGGCCTTCTCCGCCAATGTGCGGACGACCACCTCCACTCCGCTGCTCCGCCGTCGGTATTGAGCTAAGGCTAACGCGATGTAAACAAAACAAAACACAATGGCAGAAACAACACAGTTTTAACTGTAAAAGTGCACATGCGTTTTCTTTCTCCCGCCACGGATAAACCACTCGAGCTGCTAATGCCGAGGCTAGCTCGTTAGCTCTCGTTAGCCTGTTAGCTAAAAGACAAGCTGCAAAGAGGAACCATGGCTTACCTTCACTGTTTATAGCTAACGTTACCAGACTGGTTGTCTGCACGCCGTGTCTACAGCCAGTATCTCGTATGCATTGGTCTCTTTAAACACTGTAAACGTATTCATTCGACAGAATCGTACTTTCAGAAAGTCGTGCTCTGTATTTTATTTATTATTTTTTCCCCTCTCCTCCAACGGTCGCTGCTGCTGCGTATCAGTATGTGTCTGCTGGCTCCTAGTCGCTGCTCTTCTTGTTGTTTGTGTTTCGGAAACATGGCCGTCCGTGTGATACCACGTGACTGGACATTGACAAGCTGCGAGCCAATGTTGAAGCAGGGCAAACACACCCCTATTTAACAGCCTGGACGCCGATGTGTCCTGCACTTTGCAACGGTATTTTCAAACGCAGGGCGTCTAAGCTGGATGCATTTAATTAGCCCGTTCACTAAGCAGCGAGGGAGATTGTGTTTTAAGTATAAATCGAGCACAGACAGCTCAATACACAGGAACACGTAGTCACGCAGTAACGACATTAACTTATGACAAAGTTGTTTCATAAACTTTGCAGTCAATAGCACCGTGCTTAACAGGCATGGGGACATATTTTGTCTTTTTAGTCGACAATACCCTTGAAAGTGAAGTGAATGACGAATAGAGCATGTTGAGTAGCAATGTCGAACTGAGCATGCGCTAACCTGTGTGTTAGGCAGTGTCGGGCTTTAGCCAGCAGAGGGCGCTGTTTGACAGTGGCTCTTTATGAATATACAGCAAATGATTTTGGTCAGGTGTACGTAGCCTGCTATGCTGCATGCACTTTTGACAAGATGGATGAGAAAAATATTGAGATTTTTTTTTTACCTGCAATAAGGATTTTTTTTAATGGGGGTTGGGGAGTTTGTCCTTATCGATGAGAGGGTTGCATTGTAAAGGACAGGGAGTGTTGTATGCTGTACAGACTGTAAAGCCCCCTGAGGCAAAATTGTGATTTGTGATTTTGGACTATACACATAAAATTAACTTGATGTGACTATATATGTGACTTGACACTATATGAACTTAGGAAAACAATTTAGGAAATTTGTGTTTTGTGGTTGATTATTTCATTATTGTTACACTACTAATTGGCATTGTATTTTACATCATTGGAAAGCTTGTTTATTTACCTTCACGATGATGTCCAACTTATAAGGATCATGCATTTGTGGGATGAGCAGCACAACTGATTATGTGGGTAACACCTAAGTGAAATTTGCCAAAATTCTCTGCCATTGCTAAACAATGTATTCTTATGTTGGTACTGAGTCTTGTTTTGAGTTGTTTGGTGGACTGGATGATTGAACTCTCTATCAGTAACAAGGAACATACAAGACATGTTTTACACCATTTTATATTTTATTAAGTTAGATTAAGGTTCAAGGTTAGTCACTGAAAACTGAATCCTCATTAAGTATGAAAAAGAAGTAAGAAGCCTTGCAGAAGTAATTACAGAGAAAGGATGAACATAATTTAGATGTTTGTAGCATGCCACATCTGAGGACTTTTAAATCCTCATGATTCTTGAAGTTGTTTTCATATTCGAAGCAGTCCATGCATCTTGTAAAGGTCAGCTACAGGTCACTTCAGGTCTGACAAACCATGAAAGACTACAATTAATGTTACTATGGTCCAATCCCAATGTCCTCCCTAAAGCTTTAAGCCCTGAACCCTCAGAGACTTGACTGATGTCACCTGGCAAATAGTTGAGTATGAGAGGCTGTAATGGCTTGAAATGGTATAAATGTGCTATGAATTATGCGTTATTCCCTCAGACAAAGTCTGCAGAAATGCAGACTGAAAGAAAGTGTTCGTAAAGGGCTCAAAATGTTGGTAAGACAGCCCTTCAGAGCTTGACGATTTGATTGTGGGACAGCTCTAAGCCCTCACAGACTTTGTAGAAACGCACCTCAAACTCTGAGTGTGAACACTGTTTGGGCCTATAGCTCACCCTGTTCTAAACAAATTAGAGAGAGAGCTAATTACATTAAGCAGAAAGGTTTTTATCTTAATTAACAAAAGACTGAACTTGACCCGCCATGATTTCCATCCACAGCCTGTTGTGGGATTGATGACTGTGATACAATCATGTAAGAGAAAAATACAAGTTGGAGTGATTCATATCGGACACATGGAGGTGACGGACCTAGCTCTGACTGAATTGGTGTCATTGGCTTGGTTATGCCAGTGATTATTTTCATCCCACACGCCTCAAGCTTCAGCTCTATCTTCGGGGGTAGATTGAACATGCCCAGGTAGAAGTCTTTCACTGAGGGTTGTTGTTGTTGTAGGTGACCTTGGTCTGGAAGGTCTGGTCGCCCATCAGGACCCTCACAAACCATCAGTTTAGGAGAATATGTCAGCCCAGACCTCACTTCTGAGGGCAGCAGGTGCTGGTGATGTGCCTGGTGGGTCAACACATACAACCTATAATAGCATGTTTAGCAGAGGAACGATCTGGTCCGGTGTACAGTACTTACTACATGGATATGAATTTATGAGATTAACCAGAACAAACTGACAGAAACCTTTGCAGAGAGGCATGGCTGCACAGACATCGCAGGAGCAGATAAGTCAGCTGTCCAGCCAATAGATCCACTCTGAGCTGCTGCTTCTTTGCATACTGAGTCTCTGTCCAACAGTCATTACACTTTAACAGATTATGACGGATATACAGGATGGCATATTATGCACAACATTTACTCATCACCACATGGATTTTCTTCATTCATAGAGGTGTGTAACAGGACATGTCACACCCCTGAATGATGAGGAAATTACCTCGTTTTGTATCGTTTTTATCCAGTCCAGCTGTGTGACGATGCATCTGTTTTGCACCTGCGTCCTCTCCCTGCTGATGGCGTCCCCCCTGGTGAGTGCCAGTGTGTCAAACAGCTTCAAAGACTGCAGCCATTTTTTCTACATGCAGACACCACCTGCAGGGATGAAGGGGGCCAGCCTGAGGAGGGTCTGCCAGAAGTATGCGGACAAGCTGCGCTACGCCACGTTGTATGACAGCAGTCGCCGCCTCCCCCTCTATTCAGCCTACATCTTTAAAAAGTCTGATGGGAAGAGGAGGATGGACACACCATGGATGTATGAGCCACAGGTAGAGATGAATGTATTTGGCTTATTTGTCACTTTAGCGTTAAGCCTGAGTGAACTGTCATACAATCACTGTTTGGATTTCCCTCCAGTTGCTTTTGCAGTAAAGATCAGTCAGTGTGCTTGTTATTAAAAACCCAGTAGCACAAAATTAAAGAAAGAGTGCATAGTATTTTGGTGTAATGTAATATAATATTCATGACTATGTTTTCATTAGTGTATTTATCGCCTGAAACTAAGAACTGCATTTCTGTTAGCTTAGAATGAGCCCTTCATATCTACATAGGGAGCGGGTCCTCGTCACAGAGTCCGCCATGTTGCACTGCCAAGTTTCTACAGTAGCCCAGAACAGACAAACCAAACACTGGCACAAGAGAGAGCCTTTTGCATTTTTACTTTACCTGAAGGTCAATGTAGTTCTCCAACACATTTGTGAAAATGCGGCGACAGCAACGGCATTACCACGGTTTCGCATGCGACATTACCACAGTCTTGTAAAAGAATGAGAGGAGGGGTAGTCGGTTGCAATCTGCAACCAGACTACTAGATGGCACCAAATCCTACACACTGCACCTTTAAAAGAAAACAGAAGTAGTACTGTTGACATCATCAGATAGGACATTTTAATGGTTGGATCTGGGGCTACTGCTTGCTGCTTTTGCCAGTTTCTGGAGGAATTTGGTAAAGTAGACATAGTTCAGTGCCACACTTCTCTTTAAAGGAGGTTTCTTTTAAGACTCAGCTCTGCCTATCTCATGCACTAATGTCAGGATATAGTGAACTTTTAATAAAAATAACTTTTTATTAATCATATTTGCTCCATTTCTACTTACTGCAGCTTTAAGGCTTTTTTTGCATTGGCTTAAATGTCTTGGCCTTTGAAATACAGTCACTTTCGAAAGAATAAACACCACATTTCTTCCATTTCTTTTCCCTACAGTTAGTTTCAGATGATGAGAGTGGCAACATGAGAGCACTTCCCCTCACTGAAGACACCCCCCCTCTGATTGAGGACAGCCAGGCCGTGTTGGACGACTACACAGATGCTGTAGAATACAGACGTGGCCTGCTAAATCCTGACCTGCACCAATCAGAGCCAGACGACAAGTCCTCCACATACACTCTGACCAATGTCGTCCCATTAATCACAGACTTCCTGGATGCTTCCTGGAAGCCATACTTGGACCTCATCCGCCGTCGCCTCAATAACTTTTGCCATGGGAAGTCTTTCATGGTGACAGGGGTGACCATTTCTGGGGGGACCCTCCAAAGAGATAAGAGGGACCGCCTGGCAATCCCAAAACACTTATGGCTGGCATACTGCTGCCCACAGTTTGACCATAACTCTCCCTATGAGGTGAGGTTCATGTTCCCTAGTTATGGGGGCTATGCATTGAATGAGCGGACTGACCACAGTGTGGTGGAAGTCCCTCTGAAGACGCTGGAGAGCTTCCTCAAGAGCCAGTCAGACATAGACGGTGACCTGAGTATTTTCTACAAGGGTTGTGTGTCAGAAAGCAGGAAGAAGAGGGACCTGACCAGTGTTACAGTGCGATGATGGCATGCACAGCCATGGATGAAACCTACCTACTGTATAAACAGGACTAACTCAAATAAACTATAGAAACAGTGTCAAGTAGCTTTACATTTTCACATCATGTGAATCACGTGTTTACATCATGTTTTGGAATAAATTTAATTGCATATATTAAGGAGGGAAAGAGCCATTTTATAACATAACTCGTAATTTTCATTACAGGGAACATATGAAAAAACTCAGGGTTCCTGTTTGTGAATGGATTATGAATTAATTCAATTTAAATCAGGCTGTTACATTGAACTTTTACTGTGGATATGATTTTGTTCTGTCTTTGCTAAAGTTGTATCCTAACTACTGACAATATTATAGAACAATAAGACATCTGTGGAAAACAATTAATGCAATAAAATCAACTGTTTCGTTACATGCAGACTATGATATTGATTTCTAGTGTCCCCCTCTAAACTGCATACCTCTCAATCATCCTGTATTTGTAATCCTGCCTTTGTTTGCACAAGTAATCATTAAAATGATGTTTCACGAATTCATTTTTCCAGATGTCTTTATAGTTACATTGCAAAGTTGGACTTTTTGGGGGAGGAGTTAATTTCAAATGTGTTTCCCAAAACTTTTTTTATAACAGGAGGCCAAAGGGACGAGAGCCTTCGGACAAGTTAGTGACAAGTACAAAGGATTTTATATCCTTCTGTTTCTAGATAATGTCCTCATTGTTTGAATAACTGTGGCAGTTTAGTCAAGTGCTATGTGGGGTCGGCTAAATCCTGACCAGCACCAGTCCAGCTCAGTGGACAAGACCTTCACCCACACCCTGGACACTGATTTTTAGCGTTTACGAAACACTTGTTTATACTGTAGCTCAATAATTTCTACCAAGGCACAGCATATGTAAACTAAAGAATAAGTTGCTCTTGCTGCACTCTCACATAGAGTAAAATGTCCCTACACTATATTTTCCTGTAAATTCCTCTGAAGTAAATTAAAATATAGACTTGATATTTTCCCACACTGTTCATGATGATATTAGTATATTCTGCATCTGCTTATTCCACTGCTCATTGAAGTTATATCACATTTATCATGAGTGAAATATTAATATTAATTCCTGATAATGGTCCCCTCGTCAGGCATTATCCCTTACATAATGTTCTGAAATATTTCTATATTTTATTTGGACCACCGCTCCATGATACTAATTAGCTTGTAGTTTACAAATGACTTTATCAGCCAGCGTTACAAAGCAACAAATGGCTTTTTTGGATTTTCCCACCAAAATAGTCCCAAGTCCTTTACATGGAAATCAGTCCACAGGCTGTTCTAGGCAATCAAGAAGGTCATGGAAGGTCTCAGTTTTTATGTTTTGTTAAGATACATTCACACATTGGCAATATAAAGTGATTAAAACAGGTAAGATATACATAATACCTTTAATTACTAATAATATTTTTTAAATAAATTGAATCTTACATATTCAAACTGAGGACTTTGTTTAAGGGTTTGTAATTCTTTTCAAGGAAGATGATGTCAGAAAATAAAGAGGAAGAAGAAGAAGATCTACCTTTATTAGTCCCACAGTGGGGAAATTCAATTTACACTCTGTTTAACTTATACATGCTGCATGCACCAACACACACACACAGAGTAATGGAGAGATGTCAGAGTGAGGGGGCTGCCCAGAAAAGCCCCCCGAGGAGGGGGGGGGGTGGGGCCTGCGCAGGGGGCCCCGGGGGGGCCAAGGGGGAAAAGCGGCCCCCCCCCCAACACAACACACATTTTTTCCGGGGGGGAGAGAAAGGGGGCCCCCCACCCCAACCCAACCCCAAAAAAAGCCACCCCCCCCCCAAAAAAAAGGGCAGCTTTTAGATACAAGTAGGTAGGGGGAGGGATTCAAGGGAAACAGGTTGGGAAGCATTGGTCTAGAGCACTACTCAGCATGACAAATCTTTGAAAACCTCTGCAACTTCAGCAGAATTGCATTTGTGCTTTTTTCTTCCTTCTTACCCACCAATGAGAGAAATGCTGATGTCTTTGCTATTGGCTACCTGCTGTAGCTGGTCCTATAGCTGTGGGTGGATCTACTGAGGTGTAAGAAGTGTGTTGTTTTGCATATTTGAGTCCTGATTACAGAGAGCAGGGTGTGAAACCTGAGTTGGCTGTTTTACTGAGCTCCACGGGCAGTTATAGAGACATAATCATTTGTAGCAGCTCACAGACTTGACTTAAATTTGACATCAGAACCCTCCTCACTATGGCATTTTGGGTGCAGACTTTCCTGCTTGTCAACCTACTAATATCAGCTGTAAGAGGGAGAGTGGAAAAAGAGCTGTCACCAGAATGCAGACAGTTCCTCTACATGGAAACACCACCGACCGGGCTGGAGCACCACTCCCTCCAGTTCATTTGTCAACGTTACAACAAGAAGCCACGCTACGTGACGCTGTACGACACCGTGGACCATATACCTGTGTACTCTGCGTACACTTTCAAGCGCTCAACCGGGGACAAATGTGTGGATGTCCCATGGATGTATGAACCGCAGGTAAGGAAAAATAAAAGGTTGGGCATGAGGTGCTAAGAATGTCTTTTAACGTGAACATGTTAAAATTTTGTAAAAATCCCCCCCAAAAAATGAATGCAGATGTTGTGTAATCCCATTCTACCATCTTATCCTAATCCTCTCATTTGTATTGGCTCGGTGTGTCTGCCCACACAGCTATCTACATCCTCTGATACAGATGAGATGCAGCCCTTCCCACGTGGTTACATGCACATGAATTTCGAAGATGCCCAAGCCGTTCTGGACGATTACACAAATGCCATTCTTTACGAGCGTGGCACCCTCAACCCAGACGAGCATCAGGACGACCCTGACGACAAGGCCTCCACCTACACCCTCACCAACGTCGTGCCCGTGGTGCCGGACTTCAACAACGGAGTCTGGAACAAACAGGAGCACATCATCCGCAAACGGCTTAACAACTACTGCCGCGGAACAGCTTACATCATCACAGGTATCACCACCTCTGGGAACATGATCCGCCGGGAAAACATCAACCGCGTAGCAGTGCCCGCACATGTGTGGTCGGCTTATTGCTGCGTTGACTATGACCACAACGCACCATACAACGAGCGCTACAAGTTCCCATCTTTTGCCTACTACGGCCTGAATGAGGAGAACAATGAGATGGTGGAATTCTCCGTCCAGAAACTGAAAGAGTTCCTCAGGAAGACAACCTTTGTAGACCAGAACTTTCAGATCTTTGTGGATGACTGTATCCCACCAGGTTCCAGTCAAAACTAAACAGTCAAATAATTAGCTAGGTGCCATTTTGCTTAAACTATCTCAGTCATGCTCTGTTCCTTCTGCAATAGGCCTTTTTTTTAAAGATGTTCCTTTATTAGTCCCACAGTGGGGAAATTCACCTTTACCTGTCATAGTAAGAAAAGCACAGATGTTATATTAATGGTGGTTCTGCTCAAGTGTCCTAGTATAGCCCAGTTGCTCAGCAGTTCATGAAATAGTCATGGCATTTAATGTGTTGATTTGTTTCACGTGAAACCAGAATTCAAAGTTGATGTATTTGTCAAGTAACTTCCGCGCTTAAGTTAAAGCACTTACAGAGTTATTTAAACCCAAACTACAATCTTTTCCTAACAACGTAGTTTTGTTGCCTAAGCCTAACCAAGTCAATCTATTCCTAAACTTAACAAAGTAGTTTTATTTTGAAAAGACTGGAGCCGAACATGTGCGTCAGGTGTTGCTGGACACAAACACCCCACTGAAAGTCGTGCTGAGTGTCACGAAAAAACAGGGAAGTTTGTCAATGTACATGAATCAAATAGGTTAAATTTCATGACTGTGTTGACTAGTAAGCCATGACAGTGTGACCATGAGCAAGTTGAAGCAGTAATGTAAACCTGTAATAAAAACCTACCTGCTTTGTCTAATTTGCAGTAATAAACCTTTGCAAAATATAATTAAACTGTCTTTGATGCTTTATTTTGACACATTCCAAAACGCATACAATATTACACAAATTGCTTATGATCATTCACAACATTTAATGATGGTAATCCTAATTCTAATTATTAATTAATCACCTTTCTTTAATGCATTAATTCAACTTGTGTTTTTTAAGTCATAGTGGACTCACTTTACTTAGCTAATTTAATATTGACATCACATGAACCTAGAAAACAAAAAGAATCTATGTTATACTAACTTGTTATAAAGGAAGCTAAATAATGCTTCAAACTTATGCTAAATTTTGGTGAAGAAAAACACGCATGGCCATTTTCAAAGGGGTCTCTTGACCTCTGACCTCAAGATATATGAATGAAAATGGGTTCTAAGGGTACCCACAAGTCTCCTCTTTACAGATATGCCCCCTTTATGATAATCACATGCAGTTTGGGCAAAGTCACAGTCAAGTCAGCACACTGACAGCTGTTGTTGACTGTTGGGCTTCAGTTTGCCATGTTATGATTTTAGCATATTTTTTATACTAAATGCAGTACCTGTGAGGGTTTCTGGACAATATTTGTCATTTTGTGTTTTTAACTTATTTCCAATAATAAATATACATTTCAATAAAGCAGCATATTTGCCTACTCCCATGTTCATAAGAGTATCAAATACTTGACAAATGTCCCTTTATGGTCCATTTTGAGCACACAAAAAAAATGTGTGATTAATTTGCAATTAATATTAACTATGGACAATCACTCGATTAATCGTGACTGAATATTTTAATAGATTGACAGCCCTAATAAATATATGGAGTCACTGCTATTGTAGTCCTTTGTAGTCCTCTGTCTCAATACATGAAAAGTAAAAAAAACAAAACTGAATGCAAAACATCATTACAGCTTGAAGGAAAGGTCTCACTTTTCATTCGAGGGTATCGAGTCAGCGTCATTTCTCTCTGCTGTTCACAGTAATAAAATGCTCTCTATGATTGATAACATTCACTGCTTTTGAATTACTGCTACAACACTCATGGAACTTTGAATATATGGAAAAGACTTTACAATGGGACGCCAGTTTGCTCAAAGTACAAACGAGGCAAGAAGGGAAATGTTAAGAGAGAGCTGACACAGAGGCTGTACTTGTCAGACAATAGTGGTTTTGCAGTGGTGCGTTACAGGTGGTAAAAGAGACATACGTACGAGCAGACGTAGAGGGAAAGAGAGCTTTCCGTGATGATGCCTACATCAGTAAACTGTGCTTTACCCCTGGTGTTTGTCATGCTGACCTGTGTGCTGCTACAGGGGGTTCAGGCAGGAGTGGTGGGGGACTTCAACCATGTGGAGCGCTGTAAGGACTCTTTCTTCATGGGCACTCCACCCAGAGGTTACCTCAGCAACTCCTTTGTGAAGATCTGCCAGAGATATGAGGACAAACCCCGTTATGTCACCCTGTACGACCCCAAAAAACACATCCCCATCTATTCGGCCTACACATTCAAGAAGTCAGATGGGGAAAAAAAGGTGGACTTCCCGTGGATGTTTGAGCCCCAGGTGAGCATCCAAATACTAGTTTAGATTTACTTTCTGTTTTCAGTCTGTTCAATCCAAATCCAGTGTAGGTTGTTTGTGCATGTCGATAGAGTATACTATCTTATATTGTGCCATAATATATCCTATGTACTGTACATTTATTTGTATGCATTTATCATGAATTTCATTATGTCTAAAGACACGGTAAACACGTATTTCATGTATTTACACCTACAGAGCACTTTAGAGGGCTTGGGCAACTATATTACTGTTGCTACTGGCAGCAAAGTAGGCTTGAGATAAGCTAATCTATTGGCTGTGAATGGTATTTCAATGCGATACCATTGCCTTGACCATTTATGCTCTGGTATATAATCAGTCAATTTGTCACTTACGAATGTTTATTGTGAATGTGGCAAATTATCTGAAAGTGAAAAAGTCTCTGAATGACAAGTTATTGTCTGCTCTAACTTTTCAGAATTATTAAAACAGAAATATTTCAGTAATATTGTGCCTCTCCTTCTCGGCCTCCCTCTGTAGTTGGCCTCAGAGAAGAGCAGCAGTAACATGGAGCCCTTCCCCCAATCTTCAAGCATGCATATGAACTTTGAGGACACCCAGGCAGTCCTGGAGGACTACGCCGATGTGGTTCAGTATGAACGCGGTCAGCTAAATCCTGACGAGCATCAGGCCGACCCTCTGGATAAAGCCTCCACCTACAGTTTGACCAATGTGGTACCCCAGATCAGGGAGTTCAACGTGGGTCCTTGGGCGGAACACCAGGACCTCATCCGCAAACGTCTCAATAACTACTGCCGCGGCAAAGCCTTTGTGGTCACCGGGGTGACCACCTCTGGACACACAATCCGTCGCAACAACCTGGACCGGGTGGCCGTGCCGGAGTACATGTGGTCGGCCTATTGCTGTGTTGAGTTTGACCAAAATGCACCGTACTTTGTTCGCTACAAGTTCCCCGTGTTTGCAGCATATGGGCTGAATGATCGCATCAACAACCACATGGTGGAAGTTCCTCTCAAGAACCTGGAGAAATTTCTCAAGGGGAGGATGGATGTGGATAAAAACTTCCAGATTTTCTATAGTGACTGTGTACCAGATAACTGACATGAAGTGGGTGTGATGTTTGTTGCAATTCAAGTTTAAAGTGTGTTAGAAATTTACTTTAACACTGTGGAAAGGTTTGGGGTTCTAGCAGCTCAAAATGAAATAAAAATGTGTTATCAAATCATATGTTATAAGAAATAAAACAGGGACTTGACTGGAGTCTGTCTCATTAAAGAGGACCTATTATGCTTTTGTGCTTTGCCCTTTCCTTTAGTTTCCCTTTATATAGTTTGTTTGCATGTAAACGGTGTGTGTAAATTTACAAAGCCCAAGTCCATTGCAAAGAGAGTCTCTCCCCCAAAGACACACTGCTCCTGAACTGCCTGAAATGCCTCGTTTGAAGTTCCACCTTTTCTTCCATAATGTGGTGATGTCACCAAGTAACAAATATGCATCAGTTAATTGGCACGCCCTCAAACAGTGTTTCAGACAGGAGGTGAAAAGAGGTGCTGCAGCACACCTGGTATGAGAAAAGTCAAGTGTTTCTGGAATATTAAAGCACGTAAACATGTTCTAGCAGAAAAAGTATGCACCTGAAAATAAGCATAATAGGTCTACTTTAAGTCCAAATGTCCACATAACAATTATTTTCATTATAATCATCTGCAGATTATATTCTTGATTAATCGATTGTTCTATAAAATGTCAAGAAGTAGTAAAAATAATAATAATAATATCTTGGAACTCAAAGGTGACATATACTTGTTTCTTGTTTTGTCAGACCAACTATCAAAAATGAAAAATATACAGTATAAACATATTCAGTGTACCACCACATAAAACAAAGAAAAGCCATAAATTGTTATAGTTGAGCAACTGAAACCATGGGTATTTTGCATATTTGGTTGAAAAATTACTTAAATGATTGATTGTCAAAAGTCCAATAAGTCAAACAAAATCCAAATATTTGCAAATGCCTACGATGAATTACTTTTCTTGTAAATAACATTCACAATATTGATTGTGTATATTGCTAAAACCACTCTCACTAAAACAACCACAACCTATCTAAATCCTAATCCAGACTTTTTGATGACTTGCATATTCACACCATAGAAAAATTTTGAAAACAAATACAAACTAAAGCATTTACATTTGAAGCTATGAAAGAAAACACTGAGGACAATCATGTATTTCCAAGAATATTTGTGATTCAACTAAATTTTAATGGAGTAATAATGAAAAAAATGTGGTTTGTTCTTCAAATGCAATGCAATTTTTGTTTTCATCCACATGTTGGCACTAGAGTTAATTTTAAATCATAAATGCAGTACAATCTGTCCTAATAAGACACTTTATAGTTCATCTTCACATGTAATAATTCATTTGAAGGTCTGAAACAGAAATAGGTTTGTTGGTTGGTTTATGTTGCTTTTTTTGCAGTCTGAGGCATACACAGATTATAAAATGAAGACTGATCCAAAGATGATACTCTTTTCCACGCCACCCACCCCCGCCTCTGCAGCTCTGTAATCTCCAGCTGGCATCCATAATAGTGAGGGTCAACGACTAGCAAGTAGCTCCCCTTGTCCCCAGTGCACACCCCTAATATCCCCTTAGAGGAGTTATCCCTGTCCCCTCCCATCATCACTGGAGATCCGTGCGTCTCAAAGTGCTGATGGAGCTCCTCCACTGCAACATGCTCCAACTCTGCCCCTCCACCTCTGACATGCACCACTTTACAGGGAACATCGTAGAAATAGTCTAGGATCAGTGAGGCTTCAAATGTTCCTATCCACTCCCTGGAGCGTGAGAACGAGCCCGGTTTGTCCCCCATGGTGACCAAGGCTTGCTGGATTTCTGGGAGACTTGGTGGAGGTCTGTGCTTGTTCTTAAGTGGACGGCAGTTATGGCAAAGCCAGGAAGCCATAGTCTGGATGGTGCGGTAGCCACATCCCCAGCCTCTGTCATCTTGTCCATCACAGCCATAATGGAAGTAAAGATAGTCTCCTTTAACCAGAGAACATTTCACAGAGTCTGTAAGTGGACTAGGAAGACCGGTATGGACGCTCTTTAATAAGGTCTTCTTCGTAACAGTCCCCTCGTCAGCTCCACTTCCTCCCCAGTCAATCTCCTCACATTCCGCTGCCATTTTTGTCTCTATCAAGCACATATTTCGCATCAAACGTAATGTATTTGAACTCAAAATGTTCCCAAGAGTTCATAACATGGACAGTTCATCCGGAAATCACCTGGTGCAACTGCAATAACGGTCCCATCGGCGCACTCGCGGTAACACTTGTTCCGCCTCAGATGATGCCTTCAAGAGCTTTTCGTCAGCTCGGATTTATTTACATACTAATGACTCCTCGTTTGAGAGTTAATTTACATTGTAACATCAATTAAATAAAGTACTCTTTACCCTAGAAAGTGTCTGAATTACTGATAATTTAGTTAATGACAAAAATTTAGGGATTTAATATTGCAGGCTAGCCACTACATCATATATTTTCGTGAAATAATTGTAATGAAAAATATGAGGTATTATTTTTCCTTGACGTTTTCAGCAGTCCATGAAGATAACATGAATTATCTTATGTTAGCATAAATTAGCCGGTGCACAACACCTCTCATCGCACCTGGCTGTAATTAATTCTACAATAATTAATATATTGCCAGCTTGTTTTTTATCCTCCCAAAAATTACGAAATGGTGGTAAAATATACAACATACATTTCCTTACTCGTGAGTTTTCTGTCTGTGTGCGGCGTTTCCTTTGCTGAAATAAGCCATGGCGTCGGACTTGAAATAAAATGCGGAGAAGTCGAAGTGAGGATAACCGTAAAGCGACAGTTTTTTGAGGAGAAACGTATTCCGTTCAACCCTGATAATCTTCGGCTCGGAGCAAACTCGACACAGCAGAGGTCCTGCGGAGCAAAGGGACCGGTGTCTGACCTGGTGGTCATCTCTGCAGGGCTACACCAATGTGGGACTCAGTCCAGTGTAAGAGAAGTTTCTCTTGTGTAGAGAGACACACTATTCAAAAATATGCCAGACATGAAAAGCTTGATATTAAAGCACAAATGTATTTTTCATGTGCTTCTCCTTACTGTCCAGGTTCATGGGGAGTGGCTTGTGTATTCCAACCAGCTGGTACTGTCTCCTGCTGTGGTTCCCACCTCCACAGCCAGTGAGATACTGAAAGGTCCAGCTACTGTCATCATACCTGTTGAGTGTCATTATAAGAGGTAAGGCAGGTCCCAAAGTCACAAAATTGAATGTATTGATTTGGGCACTTAAACACAAATTACACATTTTTTTCATGATGGTCACCACAAAATCAATTTGTGTGTCATCCATGTAATTGTGAACACTGTGTAGGGAGGAGGTTGGGGTGGATGGTTGGACAAACAACAAACAACAACAACAAACAAACAAACTGGATTTTTGCCCTGGAAACTAGTGTTAGTGTCCTGTGTGAAATCACAGATCAAAGTTGATTTATTTGTCACGTAACTTCTGTATTTAAGTTACACCACTTTCTGTGTTATTTTAACCCAAACTGCGAGTAGTTTTGTTGCCTAAGCCTAACCAAGTCAATCTATTCCTGAACCTATCATATTTTTTTGCACTATAAGGTGCACTTAAAAACCTTTCATTTTCTCAAAAATCGACAGTGTGCCTTATAATCCGGCGCACCATATGTATCAATTCTGGTTGTGCTTACTGACCTCGAACCAATTTTATGTGGTACAGGGCACTCAAAAATCTGTCAAAATGTTTTGTTACGACTTTGGTAGCGCCTTATGTATGAAAATAGACATGTGCATTGACATTGCGCCTTATAATCCGGTGCGCCTTATAGTGCAAAAAATACGGTAATCATGTTTTTTTCAAAGACTATAGAAATTGATGCATTTTCCATAGTTCAGGTTTCTTATTTTACATCTTATTTCATAGGAACAAAGTCAACAGTTGTCATCAACACTTTGTAATTGTATAACCAGTGTCTTATCTTTGTGTGAGCACAGAAAGCAGACACTGAATGGAGAACCATTAACCCCAACCTGGCAACCCATGACATCCACTATCAGTGCCTTTGGCCTTCTGCACTTCTCCCTTCGCACCATGGCAGGTGAGACCACCATCTCATTGAATCTAGACTGAAAGATTTCTATGGATATATGAAATTTGGACTGAAGAGAAAAAAACTGTTTGTTGTCATGCAGATGACTGTACCTCTCTGCGTAGTCCCTCAGTGTATCAGCAGGGGGAAGCAGTGTTTTTGGAAGCCAGCGTGGAGGCCCCGCTGCACCCTCCTCTCACTTTATATGTGGACTCTTGTGTCGCTACGCTGAAGCCGGACCCGCTCTCTTCACCAAACTACAAGTTCATCACCAAGCATGGGTCAATCTTTCCTTCTGATTAAAAAAAAAAATAAGTTACTCAGTAAAACAGTAGTCATCTTGTTCAGGACATAAAACTCAGCAAAAGGATTATACATCACAGTGCTCAGTCCAATAATCAAATGTAAGACTAAATCGAATGGATCCTCACACACTATTTGACCCCATTCATGGAATCATTCCAGCATGTGCTTCTCCTATTTTACAGATGTCTTATGGACAGCATATTGCCAGGGTCTTCGTCTAAATTCCTCCCTAGGGAGCAAGACAACAGACTGTGCTTCAGTGTCCAAGCCTTCCACTTCAACCAGGAGTCTGGGGAACAGGTAACAACACCTCTTTGGACAGTTCATTAATATCTGAGTTTCTAAAAACCATTGTTTGAGTCATAATTTTAGCATAAAGGGTGTAATCTCGTGATTGACTTCATTAAATCCCCTTTCAAATGTCTTTTATTAAAGCTGCAGTAGGTAGAACTGGAGCAAATATGATTAGAAAAAAGTTATTTAATGGTCACAATATCCAGTAGTGCATGATTCAGGTAATGTGGAAAAAATCATGTACCTCTGATGTTTCTGAAAACATTTTGTAAACAAGAAATAGTTATTACAGTAACAGAACATTAATTCATATTCGGTCAGTGCTGCCTAGTTTGACCATTTGATCGGAATTCGCAAGTGATAACATCTGTTTCCGTTGAATGAACAGCCAATAGGAACGCTCTCTCTCTGAAATGAGCTGTGATTGGCCAAAGTCTCCCATCACAGGCTAGATTTTTTAAAAGCCTAAAAAAAAAAAACATAACGCCTACTGCTGCTTTAATTTGGCTTTCTTTCTTCTAGATGTTCATCAGCTGCCACATCAGGGCCACTCTGAAACAAACCTCACACAGCCACCTTGATAAAGCCTGCGTCTTCCACAGGCCCACATTCAGGTTTGGCCCCCAAGCTGTTTGCGACAGTGACAGTTCATCATGATTTAGTCTTATATATGATTTGTCAGTATTGGCTTATAACATCCACTGATGACAGGTGCTTTACATTATCTGGGGCATCACAGCTGAGGTGTTTGACCAGGATGTTTCTCTGTTACTCAGCTGGCGGGCCACAGACGGAGACAGTGCTCTGTGTGGATGCTGTGACTCTGATGATTGTGTTAGACAGCCTGGACACACAAATCAAGCAGATACAGGTTGCTCGGCCCTTTACAAACAAATGCAATCTATACAGTTTTGGAGGTTATTACAACACAATTACATGTCTCTAAGCCAGTTGTGTGTATGTTTTTTGACAGAAAAGAAGCATGAGGCGGACACAACAGTTGGGCCACTTCTCACCCTGCCACGCTCCCATTGGACAGGCCATCTGTCAGTCAGTCACTGAAGAGTCCTTACCCCAAGTTTACAATTAGGTGGTATGACTGTTGAGACCAAAATCCATCACATTTCTCGTGAGTCGTCATGAAATTTGGCTCCACTGATTTATACTTCTACAAAACCCATTTAAAGCTCCTATAAGTGGGATTTATTTTTTGATTACTTTGCACCCTGGAGGCCTGTTGCAGCAGTATTTTATTACAGCCATCACAAAAGCTCCCACACACACCACTGCTGACTACAGACAGAAAATGTTGGCAGAGGATATGAAAATGTCAACTGAGTAATAGACTTTGAATACATTCATGTAAGTTGTTATTTTCCTCTCTGGCAATAGATGTGTTCATATGAATAATAAATGATACTACGTAGTTTAGTTTCTCTAAACTTGACTGTCTCTGTGTGCATGTAGTATAACACTTCTATGTTGTGTATCAGCGCAGTCGTGGTTAGTCAGTCATGCATACTAGGAGAAACAAACATAACACAGAAAAAATTTCACCAAGATGGTTTAATTAATGCACATTATACAATAAACTACTTTGCATGTGTTGGAAGTTAATATTCTACATGTACAGGAGACGTTTTAACCTATTTTTCTTCAATGATTTTAAAGGCCTTTGAGATGAGGACAGAATCCTCTTTAGAAATGTACGTCTCATATTTTCATCGTGACTGAAGAATGGGTAGTTTTTCATCCAGCCATGAAAATTCACAGCCATGAAAACAAACCCGTGAGGAATTTCCACAAAGAGGCCGAAGAACTACAATGGAACCTAAAATATCTTTGAGGCAACAAGCGCACTAGAATAAACAGACATGTGAGTAAGAATGGGACAGCTACGCAGCCATGCACTGTATGTGCTTTACATGCCCTGTCTGCAATAGAAACACTTGTCTGGTCCCAGGAGAGGAAACTTGACAGACCACATGGGGAAACCTGCTGGATTTCATGGTATCTTATTCAGTGACATCAGAACTACAGTATTTCTTGATCTGTTTCCTTGAAAATAAGCCACCGTGTTAAAGTAAATAATTCAGTTTGAGAATATGCTTGCCATTCTCTCAGCCAAAATATGTTTCTTAAAATTGCTCCACAGATCAGAAAAGCCTGCAATTCTCTTGTAAAGCAATAGTTTTGTGAATGGAATAGTTGAAACTAAGCAGTTACATTAACTTCTGTAGTGTTGGGCTTTGTTGCCAAATGTAAGCATACGGTCTGAACAGAAGTGCCACTCTAGTTATATTTAGCAACAACAAAAATTAAGATCTCGGTCTGAGGACAAAAATATCTGATCTAGCACAAGAATACTCACATCAGCAGCTTTTTATTTCATTTTATGTTTTGTTTTTGTAACAGTGTTCAGTATATTTCGGGGGTTATCCGAATCCATGGATGGAAATACACATGCACAGTTCAAAAGGGAAACTTGGATGGGTGACAAATGCCCCATTGTGCCATTATGTGTGTAGATTATTGAAAACCTGCAGAAGGCATCTGATTATTTTTGGCATCGTTTGGCAAAAAGTCCATAATTACTTTTCAGCATATTGCATTCAAGTGTTTTGAGAGAAAACTAGACTTCTGTGCCTCCTCCTGGCTCTGTTTTTAGGCTTTAAAATAATCTAGCCCGTGACGGAAGACTTTGACCAATCACAAGTCATTTCAGAGAGAGTGATCCTGTTGGCTAAGTCGCTGTCAGTCACTCACCAACTCTGATCAAACGGTCAAACTAGGCAGCACTGATCAAATATGAATCAAGTATGAATTGCTCTGGCTGCTGGGCAGTACTTGGTATTTCCTCAGCTGATCTCAACATGGCTGCCGAGTGACAAATATTCTCATTTTACAGCTAAACAGTAACTACAAGATGTAACAGAATATTGATTGGTATGTGATCAGCGCTGCCTAGTTTGATCATGTGATCGGAGTTTGAAAGTGAGTGACAGCTGCTCAAACTGCTTGTTTTTACTCCAGTCTGCGAAATCCTACAGATGCCATTAGCAGCGTCGGAGGACACAGAGGAACAGATTTCTTCCAGATTATCTGTCTCATGCACTATTATCAGGATATAGTGACCGTTTTATTAAAAATAAATAAATAAATAAATAATATTTGGTCCAATTCTACTCACTGCAGCTTTATTTTAGTGAGAACTAAGTTTATCCCACGCATTTCAAATGATGTTTTGGTACTGTTTTAGATTAACTGTGCATCTGATTTGAGACGCTGGTTATAATGTGACCACACTGCTCTTCGTGCAGATAAAACCACGTATACCAATTATGGCTTTAGACACCCAGATTCAGTAGTATAGTGTTCTGGCAGCCTTGCCAATTGAAAGTCACCAGTTGACATGGTTATTAATAAATAGTTTCTCTATCATTTTTTAAGGGATTAGTCAAGTTTATCCCTTTCACCCCTTGAGTCAGTTATGTTGTTAGTCCTCTCCTGTGTTGTTATATCAAATGTTATGACTGATGTGTTTCGCTTGAGTGTGTGATGCAAGTGTTGATCTTGGCATGGCACATCTGGTAATGTTTGTTTGATGTCTCTTTTAGTTGGAGCCTCTCAACACAGACAGGGGACCCTTAAGGTCCTCCTAGATTGCCAAGATCCGTTCTTTATTTGTGGGACAATCCGCTTTTGTATGGGAGACACTAATGACCTCAGCTGTGTTACTACCTCGCAAACTGATCCTGTATGCTAAAGAGATCTTTCCCTGATAGTGCCATGGCTGTGTTATGAGATCCTGTCAATAAGTATAAAAAAAACAAAACAAGATGAATTTACTCCTGCAAACAGCTTGAACTTTTATCTACGTAGATACAGATTGGTTTGCAAAGTCTGATGCAGTACACCAGAGTAACCCTGGAGTTTGGGATTTCTGTTTATCACCATAAAATATATATTTTTATGGTTATATTTAGGGAGTCAGAGCACTTAGTTAAAGTTCAGGAAAGATCAGGGTCTTGGTTAACTATTGAAACAGTTAAATGAGACTTGATGTTGGAACGATGAGGGAGAGTGGCTACAAGGGGAGGACCCAAACAGGCAGACGGGATCAGTTCAGTGATTTATTGCCAAAGTAGATATACATAGGCTTACAAGCAGGCAGGCAGGCAGCCAAAGGAAGGCAGACTTGACCAGACTGGGAGCAGGCAAAAAGTCCAAATTAGGCTGTAGGTCAGGCAGGCAGGTACCAGGGGCTTAAATTTGATTGACAGAAAAGCAAATTGCAACTTTGCTGAATTGACAGGAGAACAAAGGATCTGTGCCGGTATACATAGAGGTAGATAGCTGAGTAGGGAATGAGGTGCTGGTGTGTAAATGTTCGGAGTACCTCAGTTGACTGCGGAGCAGATGTGTGAAGTGGGGACAGTGTTTAGATGGGTGAGCCAGGCAGGTGATGGTGAAAGTCTGCGGTCATCTGGAGGATGGATAGAATAGGGAATGTGGCTGGAGAGAAGGGGCAGAGAGACGGTGACACCTGAACTACGAGATATGCAGTGTTTAACATTTAACCAAAACCAGGATCTTTCCCTAACCTTAACCAAAGTGCTTTTGTTGCCCAAATCTAACAACATGGATATGATGGATGCAAACCCCAGTCCAGAGTCCTGGGTTTTGATGCCTAACATCCACCCCAACCAACGTACCTACTCCCTTCACTTAGAAAAACACTGCCACTGAAATTTTCAGCTCCAACTGGCTTTGGCAAGAGTTTGATTGAAAGATGGTTCATCCAACCACCTGCCAAATATTTTTTTGAAAGTGCCTGGTCTTTTCCAAACAGTTTCTAATAACTGCTTTTCAGATGGTTCTTCTGGCACGTCAGGTTAAGGTTTGTGCACCTGACCCCAACATTTTGCTTTGAATTACTCACCTCTCAGGTGTGTGCTTGGCTGCACCAGCCCACGGTCTTGCTTCAAGACTGGTTCACAACGTCCTTATTCTGGGCAGAAATCCCAACAGTTTTCTTGAGCGATCAATACGAGATCAGGTTACCGTGCACATTTCTACAAGGAACAAAAGAATTCAAAATCCTCAAAGGCAGGTGGGAGACATGTGGCTACATCATTGCTGTAACAGGAAGCATTAGTGTGTATTAGTGTGTATCTTGGATGCCTCTATGGTATATAAAACAAGATAAAGGGTCCCTCCAGTAGAGAAAACAAGCTAAAGTGCCCTCTAGGGTTCCCCTCTAGTAGAGAAAACAAACTAGAGTGCTCTCTTGGGTGCCCTTCCAGAATAAAAAACAAAATAACATACCTTTCCAATAGAGAAAACATGATGAAGTGCCCTCTTGGGTGCCCTTCCTGTTGAGAAAACAAGATAAAAAAAATGCTAGATAAAATGCCCTTCCAGTGGAGAAAACAGGACAAAGCGTCCTCTGGAGTACCCTTCCAGTAGAGAAAACAAGACAAAGCGTCCTCTAGAGTACCCTTCCAGTGGAGAAAACAAGACAAAGTGTCCTCTAGAGTACCCTTCCAGTGGAGAAAACAGGACAAAGTGTCCTCTAGAGTACCCTTCCAGTGGAGAAAACAGGACAAAGCGTCCTCTAGAGTACCCTTCCAGTGGAGAAAACAGGACGAAGCGTCCTCTAGAGTACCCTTCCAGTGGAGAAAATGGGATTCAGTTCACACATGCTAGAAAACGTTCTGCACGCTGGTGCCCCTTTTATTTTATTTCTTTATTTTTTTGCCCATGCTCCTCAGCCATCAGTCCGCCACTGATGTGTGGTCTTCACTTAAAAAAAACTGAATTGATAAAATGACCACAGAATAAAACCAGGACTGTTAGTTTTATTAGAATTAATTGTGCTGCCTAAATGGAGTGCATACTTAGGGATTAATAAGCTGAGAGATAACCTAACCATATCCCTAATCGGAAGTATTTTCTTTCACAGTATGGCCAGGCAGCTCTGTGGAGCTGATGCAGTAAGAGAGTTCAATTGATGGCATCTTAGTCGGATGATAAACAAGACTTTGTTGCATTGAAATATACAGTATTTACTATCTTATTTTGGTGCAAATTGAGGAAGGTAAGTAAGAGTCAGGCACAATGGAGATGTTGAGCCCAGAACAGTGTGTTAATTAATGTTGGCTGTAAATTTCCAAGGCACACATACTGTATACTGGAGTAATCAGATTATCACTTACGTTCGACAATTGTCCTATTGTCTATCGGGCTTATGTTGACAGTAAGTTGTTGAACATACTGTAAATGTGTAAATAACACGTCCAGACAAACTTGGAGAAAGTCAGAATCAATGTGTGCACATCTAAGGAAGCATTCTTTAGTATACAGTATTCTCTCAATACAGTGGTTAGTCTTAAACAGCACAACGCGTACAACAAGTCAGGGAAATAGGAGACAGGACAGCCAAGTGGGGAAGAGTGTGAAGTGGAAACGGCAAGTGATGAGAGACCCATTTGATAACAGAAGGTGTGAGGCTATGGGCAGGCAAGTCAGCTGAGCTACCGGGAGAATACCAGATACAAGAAAAAAGCTTGGTGATGCAGCCAGACGATTGCGAGAGGATTAAATGGTACAGTATTTAAGGCAGGGATGGTTCAAGGGCAATGTCTTAAATTAACTCGAAATTTAAAGGCTGTCTAAGCAATGGGATGAGTCTTTTGAAGTAAGATTTCAGAGAAAAGTTATCCAGCAGTCGTTTCCAATTTTTCCAACTGTGTACTCTATTTAGGTGATCCCTTGATTTTGTCTCTAGCACCACTAAGCAAGCTGACATGTATCGAATGGATTGCCAGGAAATTTGGTTCAGATATCCGTGGTGCCTAGAGGATGAGTCCTAATGACCTTGGTGATCCCAGACTGTTCCTTTGGTGCCACCAGCAGGTTGACATTTGTGATCTTGAGTGAAATGTCTCAACAAGTATTTGATGGATTTCCTTGAAAGTCAGTATGGATATTTGCCTGTTAGGAGGACATGTAACTTTTGTCGTACTAACATGCTGAAGGGTTACACCTAAACATCACCGTGTTGGCATTGTGATTGTGAGCATGTTAGCATTCTGGCGATAGATGTAGCTCAAAGCAATGCTGTGTCAAATTACAGCCAGAGCTGCTAGCATGGCTGTAGGCTCTTATTCTGACACACTTGCCTACTACTTGACGGGACAGGAATGTACAATTTAGTGCTAAAGACGTCAAGTATGGGTGATTTCCGCAAAGATGGTTGCACGAACAACTTCTGATGAGGAAACGTTTGTACTCTGTGTAGGTTTCTCCTCACAGCAATCCGCATCCGCATAGTTAGAAAAATTTGGATATACACAAACAGGGCTGTGTCTGATGGTGCTGATTGGCTGTGCGGATGCTCGCGACCCTCACGGATATGGCAAGCCTAACTCACGCTTAAGTCTTGTTTACCCATTTTAGCTGAATAAGTGGAAACACATCCCTCTACATTCCTCAGGAATAGTTGCAGGACAAGTGGTCTATACAGTTACACACCTGTTGTCTTTTTTTTCTTTTTGCAACTGCAGTGTTGTGTTATTGGCCAGTAATTAGCTCCACTCGAGTATTTAGGGGGTTAAATGCTTCATTTGCCAAATGACAGCATTTGCACAGGGAGAAACTCCAGTGATAAGGTTCCTGTCCTGGAATGTTCTCCATCACCATGGAATCACAATATGTTCAATAGAGGGATATGTTTCTTGTCACTGTGGATGCCTGTAAGCTGAAACAATACCTTCCGACCTCGTCAGTGGCTACTGTCTTGACTCCTGCCTTGGCTCCTGTGTCCCTCACAGACAGTCCCCCCATTCTTTTTTGTCAGCTTCCTGTCTTGTGTCGCGCCAGAGGAGTAGACCTCGCTGGCTGCAAGCCCAAAACCTGGATGAGAAAGCAAAAAACAAACACACACACACACACACACACACACACACCAACGTAACAGCTGTGCACTTTCACTGCCCTCTATATAGTACGATAAATCCTCTCTCTCCTTACTGTAGGTTGTTTGCATCGCCCCGGATCCTGGCCGTCAGGGAAAGATCACTTGGGTTCATGAACAACTTTACATCACCTCTCATCCTAAATTCAATAATGAGCGTCCCATTCCAACCAAGGAGTCAGTGTGACTGGACTCCCCTGCCCCCGCACTCCCCACACGTCCCTCGCCTCCCACCCCAATCCCCATGTCCTGGTCACGGAGCATGGCTCACAGCACGTACCTCGTCTCCCTCTCCTCTCTCTCTCTCTCATGTTGGCTCAGACATAAGCAAACAGCCCTTTAAGCAAACAGTGCAACAATTTGTCAACATTGCCTTCAGCTTAGTACAGTGGTGACCATATAGTAGTAAAGCTGACTCATATCAGAAGGAGTAATATGTAAACTTATAAAAGAATGTCTATCACTTATGAATAGAATATTTAAGACATACTTAAATACATGAAAGACAATTTATATTAAATGCAATCTACTTCGGGCATCACATCGTAATTTTGAGATTGGAAACAAAATCCAGAAATATTAGAAAATTTCATTATCAAAATAGCAGAATATAGAATATAATATTCAATTTGTCATTCAAATAATTTCAGCAGTTGTCGTTATTTTACCCTCACCATTTTATTCAAGTATACACTTGTGTACACAGGCATGTGTGCGTGCCATTCATGCATAGGCTTGTAAAACAATAAGTACGCAAGCGTGTGAGCTTTGTAACTTTTATCAGTGTTTTCAAATATTTACTTGGCACTGCATGTTTGCTACTGATAATGCATATGCAAACATACATTTACTTCCTGTCTGATGCAAAAGTCTCATGTGTAGCCCCTGGAAGACACCCCTTCCTCTATGACACAGAGGGGACTTCCAAGAAATTACTATATGATTCCTTTTCTCTGGCTCCAAAGGGACTGCGAAGGGTCAGGGTGAGGACATGGGACATAAACACATCTGCCTGAAGTGCCGATAATATAGACTTGCTGTATGACATCACATCCGCACTGAACTGACGAATAGTCTTAATTGGATATTTGTCATTTATATTACAATAAATGACATTGTTAACTCTTATGGAATGATATCTAACAACGTCAGTAAATGCCATCCTGGCTCCTATATTTGTCATAAACCTGTTTATTTCATTGTATCACAAAGAAATACTGAAAACTATTCCCAGAATGCAACCATGGATGAACGCCAGCATTGATGCTGTAAATGGACTAATTCCTTCCTGGCATGTTCCTGTAGCATGCACTTTGTTTTGATGATGGCATCAATAAGTTATTGCTACTCCACATACTTGGGTCAGGGTCAGTAACATTTTGTTCAATGAAATTTTATACCTAATATAGGATTACACAAGAGGGGGTGAGAAGTGCTTGAATTAATTAAATTAAAATGGCATTCTTGCAATTCAACCTTGTATTAAAGATGAATGTGTTTCATTATAGTCAAAGTGTATATTGGACACCAGGTCAGGCATCCACTAGATAAATGGTTCTCAACCAGGGGTCTTGAGAGAGTTCCAGGGGGTCCCCAGAAAACTGGGGAATAGTTTATTTTTACTATTTGATTCACTATAGAAGTGAGCCCAATGTGAGTAAGAGTTGTGAAAGTGACTATCCTGATCATAGGTTTCACTTCCTCCACAGTTATGTCCTCAACTGTACAATTCTGGTCTTTATCACATCTAACAACCAAAATCTTTTCAGATGGAGGTCCCTGAAGCAAAATCTTATCTTATCTTAACACAAAAGTGGTTGAGAGCCACTGCACTACATGTTGTCGGAGGACATCGTAGATTATCCAGGCTTAATTTCTTCTTAACATTGGCCAGAGGGACAATTTTAGCTTATGTGCTAACACACTGTACATACAGTATGATTGATAATTTCTGCGACATACCAGAGGAGGCCATGGGAAAGAAGTGCACACAACGTCAACACAACACACATTTTGCAGTAAACTTTGTAGTTTAACCATTCCATCAAGGAGGCCCCAGTAAGTAGAGAAGGTGACAGATTTTAATATAAATACATATATATAAATATAAACTGTCATATTGAGGTGTTGAGCCACCATTAGCCTCCAGAACAATTTGTCTCTCGTCATAGATTGCCAAAGTCTCTGAACTCTACTGGTGGGCTGAACACCAGTCTTCAAAAGATGAAGGTAGTGGATAGCGCACAACATGTTGCTCCAAAATGTCCCATGGGCATTTGACTGGTTTGACATCTAGCAGCTGCAAAAGCCATTGCACATGACTGGCATCATTTTCAGATCTAATCATTCAGCATTCAAATTTTGTAGTGGACAGGAAAGCCAAAGTGTCTACGTGACAGAAATTTCGTCACCAGACGGTGTAAACAAGGGTGTAAATGTAGGCTCTTGCAACACGAACTCCAGAACTATTGGCCATTGCCTCCAGAAAATAAATCATCGTCAGATCAATGGTCAGTAGGTTCGGAGATTGGACGTTTGGTAACTCTTGTGTGTGGGTGGGCAGGTGAGGATCTCCAGAAGGGCCACTGAGGCACCACAGAGCTTTTTAACATCCTGTCTGCACCTCCTCAATGCCATTCACAAGTGTTACCAAAAAAAAAAAAAAAAAAAAACGATCACAAGATGGCACCTGCACCTCCATCTAGCTACAGGCTTACGACTAACTATCTACAGTAGACACTCAATGACAACTGCTATCCCCAAAAGTCCTAAATGCCAGATTGGGAGCATTTCTGTTGCCTGAGGCTGGGAGCTACGCCTCTGCAACAATGCCACTGATCAGGACGGCGTTATCAACTGTTACTGCCGTCTGAGTAGTGCAGAGCAGCGGCTGTGAGCTACGCACGCTTGCATGCACTAAAAGGTATGCATGGCCGACTCGGCTTTGACAACAAAGCAAAGAGAAGTTGCTAGAAGACACTAGTCCTCTATACACTCTTGATCAAAATCTTAAGACCAGTTAAAAAATTGCAAGAATTTATGTTTTGCACTGTTGTATCTTAAGAAGGTTCTAAGTAGAGTTTCAAAATGCAAAAAGAAGAAATGAGAGCAAGAGACTAAATGTTTTGAGCAGGCAATTTATTGAAAAGAACAATTTAACTAAAATAGGCTGTTCATCAGCTGATTAAAAGTTTAAGACCATAGCTCAAAAAAACCCTAAAACAGAAATTAAAGTCTCAAAAACAGACTCAGTAATGAGTAGCTCCACCATTATTTTTGATCACTTCAAAAATTCATGTTGGCATGCTTGATGCGAGTGTTTCCAAAAGGCTTGTAGGAATGTTGCTCCAAGTGGTGAAGATGGCTTCACGAAGGGCATCCACTGTCTGGAACTGATGTCCATTTTTGTAAACTTCCCTTGCCATCCATCCCCAAATGTTCTCAATTGGATTTAGATCAGGGGAACATGCAGGATGATCCAAAAGAGTGATGTTATTCTCCTGAAAAAAATCCTTTGTCAGACGGGCATTGTGAATTGCAGCATTGTCCTGCTGAAAAACCCAGTCATCACCACACAGACGAGGGCCCTCAGTCATGAGGGATGCCCGCTGCAACATCTCCACGTAGCCAGCTGCTGTTTGACGCCCCTGCACAACCTGGAGCTCCATTGTTCCATTGAAGGAAAAAGCACCCCAGATCATGATGGCGCCCCCTCCGCTGTGCCGTGTTGAAAAAATCTCAGGTGGCATCTCCTTGTCATGCCAGTAGCGTTGGAAGAGAATAAAACTTTCTTCCAACTTTGAACGTCCCATGTTTGGTGCTCCCTTGCAAAGGCCAAACGGGCAATTTTGTGGCGTTGAAGGAGACGTGACCTTTGAAGACGTTTTTTGTTTTTGAAGCCGTTCCTTTGCAGATGCCGTCTGATGGTTATTGGGCTGCAGTCAGCACCAGTAATGGCCTTAATTTGGGATGAGGATCGTCCCGTGTCTTGACGGACAGCCGTTCGGATCCTCCGGCTCTGTGCCGGTGAGATTTTTTTGGGTCTACCACTTGATTATTTTGTTCCATAAACCTCAGGATCTTTTAAGAAATGCAAAATGACTGTCTTACTGCGTCCAACGTCAGCAGCGATGGCACGCTGTGAGAGGCCTTGTCTATGCAGCTCAACAATCCTGCCACGTTCGAAGGCAGTGAGTTTTTTTGCTTTTCCCATCAAGAGGTCTTGACAGTGTGATTACTTGACAGAAAATGACATGGAATCCAAATTTTTGCACAGATTTGGGCTTTTAAAGGATGTGGTCTTAAACTTTAGATCAGCTGATGAACAGCCTATTTCAGTTAAATTGTTCTTTTCAATAAATTGCCTGCTCAAAACATTTGGTCTCTTGTTCCCATTTCTTCTTTTTGCATTTTGAAACTCTACTTAGAACCTTCTTAAGATACAACAGTGCAAAATGCAAATTCTTTCAATTTTTTAACTGGTCTTAAGATTTTGATCAGGAGTGTATCTTTACATAGCTAATAGTTGTTTGATGCAATTATAATGCTCTAGATATCATATAGAGCATCTTTAACCAAAATAGTCCTCTAAAGTATCAAATATGAACTGATATGGCTGAATTTTACTTACATTACACAAGAATGTCTAGAACCTCACACACAAAGCAGCAGTCATGCACAGTTAAGAGTACTGCCCAGTTCCTTGCTGCTTCAAGCAGCGAGGTCGCCTACTGGCTTTGGCTTCATTACATGATAAGATAAGATAAGATAAGATAAGATAAGATGAACCTTTATTAATCCCCAGAGGGAAGTTCGGGTATAAGACTGGTTGACTAGTCAAGATCAGTGTGTATTTCTCTGTTACCCCTCTCGCAATCTCCATTCCCTCATCCTTATTTGTAACACACCTGTATCTATGTGTTAAACTGGTTTGTCAACACATTGTGTAGTTTAACCTGTTTTCCCTGAATTGCTACAGTCACATCTTCTTCACAATAGCACATAATGTTAACTAATGTATCTTACCACGAGGAAAGAAAAATTACCTTGAAACACGTGAACATCTGGGTAAAACCTTCAGGTGGAAGTTTTGAATGACCACAAGCTGGATGAGGATGTGTGACACTGGGAAAAGGGGAGAGAGGGGGGTTAAAGTTATACCTGTGCAAATTTGCAACTAATATATACATGCTTATACACATTTTTCACCTCAGTCAAATTTCAGATTGTAAAAAAGTTCAATTTATGTCATTTTTGTGTGGCATCATTTGGCCACTGCACGAGTTTTGGCATGTGACACCAGTGGCTATATTAAAAACGCAATGCTTTTGGAAATCAGGGCTAAATAACCCATTTGAGACCTAGTTTCAATATTTACACAATTAGTTTTTTTATATGAAATATACTACTATAATGACTGCTTACAAAAAACATCCGAACAATGGATGGGAAGTCGCCACACAGCTTTTTTTTTTTTAGACATTATTTACTTATTAGGCCAAACATTTTATAAACAGGGATAGCCTATTATTTGGATAACAATGAAAGAAAACATCTTTGCCTTAAGGGAGGAGGTAGTTTAGATTGTCATAGAAACAATGCAACTTCATTTTCAAAGTCATCAATAAAAAAAAATCAAACAGGATCAGTTTTTAGAAACACCTACCGGATAAGTGCAGGAGATCCACAAAAGAGCTCCGTTTCCAATTAGCGGGCAATAGACGGACCTATGGGCCAAACCGCGAGGACCCTGTGAGGGGCTATGCGGACGCCGCTATGGAGCTTCCCAGTGAGTTATTGACATGATTTTTTCCCCTCTGTACACCGGCTTTACTAGTTAGTCTATTTTCACGCTTTACGCAAAGGGATGACTGCATGGGTTGATGTTTTATCGCTCACCGTGGTGCGTAAAAAGGCGCGCCCTCGTTTGCTGGCTATCACGTTGTGGCTAGGTCCTTACGGGAGGTAAATAAAAGGTTTTGCGAAAGCACAGCGGTGATGCAAAGTCTGGTAGGTGACTGCTCTCACCAGCAGTAGCACACATGTTTTTGACACGGACCTACATGCCGGTCGGACGAGCGCTGCTGGGATCCGCGCATTTGGTCGCTGGTTGGATTTGAAAAGTGTAACTTGAGCCGTAAAGGTTGGGCATAGATTTAAACACACAATGTTTCTAAAAGATGCAGCACCTGTTTGCGAATGTTGCAGAAAACGATTAGAGGTAAGAGCGCCTGGAATGGCTTATTGTTGTGCGTCACTTTGTCTGCATTGCCTGTGTGCTGCATCAGTCTATATGCTTAGTATTTTACAACGTTTGTCACGTTGCGCATTCAGTATTTACATACTGAACAGTAGTTACACACTGAATATTGAATCTGAGGATTATTTAAAGCTTCTGTGGAGGTCTGGGTTCCTGCGAAATGCCTGTTTTCCTGTAAAGCTGCCTGATTTGTGCCAAACTCCACTATTTCTGCATGCTTCATGGTTGTATTTATTCACCACAGTTCATGGGAATGGATTGTGTAATGCCACTTCCTAGAAAGCTGCTGTACATTAGGCTATACTGCTAAAGTATAATCCTCTCAAAAGCTATTAATCATTCAAGCTCTGAAGCTAAAATCACTTCCAAATGAATCCAAGTTACTATCAGGTGATGACATTTAACAAAGCTAATAATGTGAAGAATAGACATTTTTCAGTCTAAAAAAAAAAACAAAAACTTTTTAAAGCTCCTGATGAAGCATCATGTTGGTGCTGGAACTTACGGTTACACAAGGCACTAAATCTGCTGGAGTTGCTGGTTTGATTCCCACTAAAGATGCATTATTATTCAATGACACAACGGTCTCCTGACGATCTGCTGAGCATTGATGACCAGTTTCTTTTTTGGTCTTGCTCGCTCAGTCATGAGTCTCTAGCATGACACAGCAGACTGAAACTAAGGGATCTGAATGTGAAAGCTGAGTCTGCAGTTTTTTGGCTCAGTCGTCACATACGGCAGAAAAGAGCAAAAGGTTATCAAACCTTGTCAGCTATAAGGGATTCCAGAAAAATCAGACAGGAAATGATGTCACACCTAGCTACTTATTTACAACTCTGCACTTTGTCATGGGGAAGACCCATTCAAAAATAGAAAGGAGGTCGCAAAGCATGACCATTCCATACCTGAGATGCACTTTGAATAGCAGCTCCCTGGCAGCCCTCTGTGACATTTAACCATTAGTTCCACATAAGGTTTAAATTGCGGAGCTCTTTCTGTGCACCTACTTGACATGAATTTGTTAAAACAGCACAGGCATCGGCTCACGTGAGCATCCGGCCATCTTGTCACATACCTGGAGTGAAACTCGCCATTATCCCAAGCACTGCCACTTGTGGACTACTGCTTCCGATTTAAAATAGCAACATGGCTTTGGTAGCTGATCATGACACATTGAGGTGTTAACTTTTGAGTCTGGCCACAGTCCTGGACTGTAAATTCCACCAGAATGTAGAGAGGGAGAAAGTGTCTGTGTGTGCGTACACAGTTTAGATTGATGCATTCTCACGTAGGCAGCGGCGGAGGTGAAAAGGCCAGTGATAATCCTCAAGCTGAGTCACACACACTTATTTAAAGTGGCTGCATTTTGGAAAGCGACAAACATCAGTGCATGGAAGGGAGGCCATTAACTTTGTCTGTGTAGACGTCACTTCACCTCTGAAACTGCTATATGAGTGGGTATATGTTACAGATTATTTAACGGCCTTGTTGATCATAATGTGATGATAATGTTAAAAGACTGCCAGAGTTTGTATCATCATTAAATATCATCAGAGGGTCTGAAAAGTTTGTAATTTACTTTGAAATGGATGAAAGTCTGCTAGTAAATTTAACAGTGTTGAAGTAAAGTGGAGCAACCACTTAACAGCCAGCAGGATGGAAACAGGCCCGGCAGTAGGATTTATTCCCTGTTTCAAATACTTTGTAATTAGTCCCATTCGGTATTCATCCCCTACTCTACTATGCTTACAGCTTGTATCCATTATGAGTAGGGTTGCCAGTTGATTAAAATTAATTATGATTGTCCGTAGTTGATATTATCTTTTCTAATGAATCGCAAATTAATCATTTTTTACCTGTTCAAAATGTACCTTAAAGGGAGATTTGTCAGGTATTTAATAATCTTATCAACATGGGAGTGAGCAAATATGCTGCTTTATGCAAATGTATATATATATTTATTAGTAGAAATCAATTAACAAGAAAAAACATTGACAAATACTGTCCAGAAACCCTCACAGGTATTGCATTTAGCATAAAACAATGCTCAAATCATAGCATGGCAACTGCATTCCAACAGGCAACAACAGCTGTCAGTGTGTCAGAGTGCTGACTTGACTATGATTTGCCCCAAACTGCATGTGATTATCATAAAGTGGGCATGTCTGTAAAGTGGAGACTCGTGGGTACCCATACCTGTAGAACCTGTTTTCATTTACATATCTTAAGGTCAGAGGTCAATGGACAAAATTTAGCATAAATTTGTAGCGTTATTTAACCTCCTTTGCAACAAGCTAGCATGACTTGGTTAGTACCAATGGATTCCTAGTTTGATATGATACCAGTATCTTCATTCCAGCTTTAAAAGTGAAAAATCACAAATTGCGTTAATGAAATTAGTGGGACTAAAACAAATTTGTGGCAAGGAGTTATTATCACATTAACTTTGATAGCCCTAATTATGAGAAAACAGTTATTTCCAATGAGCCTATAAATCACTCTGAAAATGCATGTCCACAAGTGCTAGTGAATGTTTCATTTTATTTATATGCATGTATGGGTATATGTGTGTTCATATTTACTAGAATGTAAGTCTGCAGGGATTATATGCTTGCTCAGGGGAATAAGGAGGCTGCAGTACTGTTACTAATGTACACATTAATGAAGTTGTGGGACACTATATATAATGTTCATACAGAAAACAGAAGGTTTCTGTGAAAATGGGGTTGTTATGCATCAGATTTATATAAGATCAAAGTTTTCTAGGCACAGACGGATTCTATGTGGCATTGACAGTGATCCATAATGCTAGAGAAAACAGGGCATGGAGCTTAAGCTGATTATACAAGCACCACTACTAATGTACTGCTAGTATATTCCTAATGATATTTCTTATTATCTCTCATGGTAGCAAACCTGCAATATTAGTGTAAACTTTTGTGCCGTTCAGACCAATTTGTTCTACTTTTCTGGGAGTCTGGGAAATTAATTTGGCCTGAATTTGACCTGTCTGTCGGGGAAGATCTTCTGTATTTTCTATTATCCTCCTGCGTCACACATCCAGGCTGCTGTGAAAGAGCACATTCAGCATGTAAGCACAGGGGAACGAGGCTGGATGCCCCACATGACTCACAACACTGGAGCCACTCACAATGCCAAGTGTATCGTTGGAGTTCAGAGCGTGCTGTGCTCTCAGTGGGTATTAGAAACTTGTTTGAAGTTTAAATTTCTTAAAAAGACTGACGCATGACCCAGTTGTAGAACCACCCTGTTCTACGTAAGGGTTAAACAAGGATACAGTCATTTCTGCATTGTCATGATATCTGTAGGTTTCTCTTCATAATCCAGGATATCACGTGGTTTCTTAAGTGTCAAACAAAATGAACGAGCTACTGCTGAATCATGCTGACATTAAGTCTGTAATCTGTATTTTTATACTTGCAAGTCTTTAATGCCTCATAACTAGATGACAGGAGTACATGCAAGCTAAGATAGAGTATCCCTAGCAACTCAAATTGCTCAATTGCTGCTTTGTAACTGACCTCTGACCTCACAGTGATGTGAACAGGAAATGGATTTTGTTCAATAATACAATATCGTTGGATAGTTTGAATAATGTAACTTGAGCCGTAAACATTGGACATATATTTAAACACACATTTTTTTCTAAAAGATGCAGCACCTGTTTGTGAATGCTGCAGAAAACGAGTAGCGGTAAGAGCGCGTGTAATGATCCTATGATAATGATAGGATCAATAATCTGCAATTAGGGTTGTCAATTGATTAAAATACTTCATCATGATTAATTGTAAATTAATCACACATTTTTTTCTGTTCAAAATTTACCTTAAAGAGAAATCTAATATTCAACATCGGAGTGGACAAATATGCTGCTTTATGCAAATGGATGTATAGATTTATTAATGTAATTCAACTAACAACACAAAACTATGACAAATATTGTCAGAAACCCTCACAGGTACTGCATTTAGCATAAAAATATTCATTACATGGCAAACTGCAGCCCAACAGGCAACAACAGCTGTCAGTGTGCCGACATGACTATGATTTGCCCCAAACTGTATGTGATTATCATAAAGTGGACATGTCTGTAAAGGGGAGACTCGTGGGGACCCATAGAACCCATTTTCATCCACATATCTAGAGGTCAGAGGTCAAGGGACCCCTTTGAAAATGGCTATGCCAGTTTTTCCTCACCAAAATTTAGCATAAGTTTGGAGTGTTATTTAACCTCCTTCATGACATGCTCGTATGACATGATTGGCTCATTAGGTCATAGTTTCGTATGATACCAGTATCTTCACTCTGGCTTTAAAACTGAACCTGTCACAACCTAAAAATTGCTTTTTTATACTAATGCTGCAGCCATAACTGCAGCATTAGTATATGTTCACATGCATACTTATCGGCTCAACTCTGGATCTGAATAGGTCATAGGATATCAATGGGGAGAATGAAGTATTTGTAGATAACTGAATCATATGCCATTAGCCCTGAAGGTGAGACTGCAAGTTCATGTGCAGAGCCTTATAGAGGCAAAGGATAAGTCATGAAAAAGTGTGCAAGAATGCCATGTAAAGTTTCTAGGCAACAACAGCAGTGTAGGGGGGGAGTAGCTAGTTTAGGGGTTGGGGGGGGGGGTACAAAAAAAAAGAGAGGGGGGGGGTTTTGGGCCGACCCCCGGGTTTTGCCCCCCTTTTTTAAATTTTATATTAAATTATTGGAATTCTTCCTTGTAGCTGTTATCTCATTGGTTGTGCGTTGAAAGGTCAACGGCAGCCAAGGTCAAAGTTGAAATAAGTTGAACTTGGTGCACCACACCAAGGGTAACACTTGCACCGCTCTCCCTGTCGCTTCACGAAAACAATGACACCGCCAGCACAGAGTGATTTTACCGCTAATATGTGTGGGCAGCTTAAGAAAATATCAGAAATGTTGAGTTTATATATTGATTCTCAAAAACACTATCGATTTTTAACTAATTGTTTACATGCAACTCAATTAATACTTTATTTCATTTGCTAAGACATGCGCCCTCTCAGTGTAGGTGCCTTCTCAAAGTAGTTCTGTAATGTTTGATGTTACAGGGACTGGGATAAATGCAAATGCAGATCCCACTGTTAAGATAAGATAAGATAAGATAAGATAAGATGAACCTTTATTAATCCCCAGAGGGAAATTCGGGATGTTCTGACTGCATAAAAAAGTCAATTTTGTTTTATTCAGATTGTAGGCATATGATGGTGTCTTTATACTACAATGATACTACTTGACAGTTTTCCAAAAAATTTGTTAATATATCGGCATGCTTACAGTATCACAGTGTATCACAATATATTGACCCTTGGATCATGATACAGATCATATCACCAGAATCTGGAAACACATTGAAGACAACCAGTTTCACTATTAACACTCCATAAGAATGGTTGTTCTGCCAGTTGTATGAACTATCTTGCTTTCTCACATTAGATTATGTCATTTTATTATCATGATTTAGATCATAATCATGACCAAGGTTAGTCCACATAAATACATACAGTTCAAAGGGGTCCTAAACTGTGTCTCACAGCTGCTTACTTGTCTCTGTTTTCATTCTGTTCAGCAGCTTCTGAGGGACTGTATTTGTGCATCTGTTGTGTCTCTGCAGGACTGCTTGCCTTGCTGTTGATGGTGTTGGAGTGGACCCGGCCAGGCCTACCGTCCCCGCTGAGGCCAATCTGTGACCTGAGGGTCCTGAACCATTTCATTAAGGAAGCACGAGACGCAGAAGTCGCTATGGTGAGAGGAAAATGTATGCACTCTGATCTAAGAGCAGGTGAAGCTTGTTGCAGAGCTAGTCGGTCCTGGAATCACCCATACTGAATGTGTATGTACCACTGGATAAAAGTACCCTAAACTCTAACAATCTTTCTTTCTTGTTTTCTTAGAAGTTATGCAGAGAAGGATGTAGCCTGTCAGAGTCTGTCACCGTTCCCCAAACCACAGTCGATTTTGATGTCTGGGAGAGGAAAAATGTAAGTAACCACTGTTAAAACAAACAACTGATTTAGATCAGCTATAAAACTGAAAAATGTATGTAAATGTGATACAAGTTCATTTTTTGCTTTTTAGTATGTAATCATTCAACCAACATCCTTTTAGAATCAGTGGTGGACTCAAGCTCAAGAGGTGGGGGAGAATGCTCCTATGGCAGATAAACATGATAAAATGCTCTCTATAGTGCCCTTCCAGTGGAGAAAATAGCATAAAGTGCCCTGTTGGATGCCCCTATGGTCAATAAAACATGATAAATTGTCCTCTAGGGTGCCCTTCCAGTGGAGAAAACAAGATAAAGTGCCCTCTAGGGTGCCCTTCCAGTGGGGAAAATTATGCTGTGCACTAAAAAAATGGAGAAAATGGGATAAAATGCCCTCTAGGGTGCCATTCCAGTGGAGAAAACAAGATAAAGTGTCCTCTAGGATACCCGCCAATAGAGAAAATGGTTTAAAGTGCTCTCTTGGATGCCCCTATGGTAAAAACAAGATAAAGTGCCCTCTAGGGTGCCTTTCCAGTGGAGAAAATGATATTAAGTGCCCTTTAGGGTGCCCTTCTAGTGGAGAAAACAAGATAAAGTGCCCTCTAGGGTGCCCATCTAGTGGAGAAAACAGGATAGAAGAAGTTAGAAGTGTCCTGCTGGATGCCCCTATGGCAGATAAAACATGATAAATTGCCCTCCAGTGTGCCTTTCCAGTGGAGAAAATTATGAAGTGACCTAATGGGTGCCCTGAAATGGAGAAAATGTGATAAAATGCCCTGCAGGGTGCCCTTCCAGTAGAGAAAATGCGATGCAGAGCCCTCTTGGCTGTCCTACGTGCTAGAAACATGTTGGTGATCCACCGCATGCAGCTGGTGCCATTTTTATTTTTTGGCTCCTTTTGTTTTTTTTTGGCTCTGCCCCTCAGACAGCACGAGTCTGCCACTGCTTATAATCATACGTTTTGAATGCTTACAGATGTCATTTTTTGTGCTTCAGTATTTGAGGGGACCTGGAACTCTTGTTAATTTCTAACAAGAGAGCTGATCACCTGCTTTTACTTGCAGACTCTTAAACACTTGCCCTTTTTTTTTTTTATTTTGGCAAGGGATTAGAGCAAGCCCGGGAGGTGCAGTCTGGCTTATGGCTCTTACAACAGGCCCTTAGCTTGTTACGGACCTCAGTCACCAACACAGCACTGCACAGCCACATAGACAACTCCATCAGAAACCTGCTCAGCATCAATGCTGTGCTGCGCAGCCTCAACATCCAGGTGAGTTACAGCAATTACAAATTCAAAAACGACAGCAGCTATGTTTGCTGGGAGCCATTTGTCCCCTTAATAGTTTGAAAACAGAAAAAAATTGTGATACAGTGATTAAAAAAGGGGACTGATTTCTGTTCACGAAGTAAAGCAGCAAGATTTTTTGATGAACTGATGCTTCAGAATAAAAGCAGTGCAGTTGAGCAATACTTCTGCTAAGTATCTGACAGGTCCATGTTTTTTCAAAAGTTGTCTTTCTATATTTGAGAGAACAAATGGCCTGGGTAATTACATGAAACTTGTCAATCAGATGCAAATTTCTGTAGCTTTGCTTAATTCTCCAGGAGGAAAGGTATCATGTTGTAGCTCAGGGTGTTGAGATTTTGTCAAAAGAGGAGGAAACATTAATCAAAAAGATACATCTTCCAAGTTAAGACAAGAGCAACATGTTGCTTTGTGTTGTCTTTCAGGAATATACCCCACCAGCAAGTGCAGCGGGACTTGAGGGAACATGGAGGGTGTCCTCGGCAACAGAGTTGCTCCAAGTCTACGTCAACTTCCTGCGAGGCAAAGTGCGTCTCCTTCTGTTGGATGCACAGGCCTGTCAGCAAGATGTCAGCTGATCAGCTGATCTCCCGACTCCATGCGGAGCTAATTTGTGTTTCCGAAAGGCACGAGGAGGGACTTGACACTGTTGACCTGCAACGGCGGTTGCTGGAAGCAGTGTGGGGAAAGAGACATGCAGCCATCCTCGCATAAAGGGAGGAAGCTGGAAGGAGAGGACAGTCCCAGCTGGGCTTTGGACGGACAGGAGACGATTGCACCTTGGAATGTAGATGTGAAACATGGACATGGTGAAGCACACACTGACCAAAATGAGGCCCGTGGGACGCACTGCTCCAATCACTGTTCTACTGGCACTTTCTTGCACTTTGTGTGTGGATGTACTTCTGTGTGTGTGACTGCAAGTTAAAATCTGTACGTAGCATGCATGTGTGTCTGTGAGTTTGACCCTTACACTCACCTCTTTAAAGTGAACTGTGGAGAAAATATTGATTGCACCTGGAAACTGGAGGACTGTGAGGTTGCGACAGGGCATCCATTTCCAATAGCACTGCAAAAAAAAAGGCAAAAACGAATGAGGCCTCATCCCATAAGCCTTTAACATTTTTTCAAACATGCCTCACAGAAAGTCTCTTTTCTTGGATTTTTTTTTCAATGAATAATAATAATGATAATAATAGATTGGACTTATAAAGCACCTTTCAAAAAACCCAAGGATGCTTTACAAAGATTGCACTCAAAATCATGCTAATAATAAAATGGAAGAAAGAACTTTAGTTAAGTATATTAAATGTGATGAGTAGAAAGAGTTAGCTGAGGTCATAGGCCATGATGAACAGGTGGTGCTTGAAGTGTTTTTTGAGGGAGGGATGAAGCATTTCTGATTTGAGGAGGGAGAGATTTCCAGAGGGCAGACGCTGCAATGCTGAAGGCACTGTCACCGAAAGTTTGCAGCCTGGTGTGGGGGATGGAGTATAGGGTGGAGAAGGTGGTGAGGTGGCTGGAGGGATTTGTAAGTGAGAAAGAGGAGTTTATAGGTGATGCAGGACTTGATTGGAAGCCAGTGAAGGTTAGGATGAGTGCAGGGGCGTTGTGCTGCCAGGGCCTAGTGATATTTTTATATATTTTGTAAAAGTTGTACGATAACTATTTATACAGATTTTATACTTTTAAGCTCCAGTCTTAGTATTTTTTAGTGTCGGATCGTTAAGATTTTAGCTGAGCTCTCGTTGCCATGTTCTCTTGTGTAACACTGAACACATTTACAAAGCTGTTTGTTGGCATCATTTGCAATGGCACTCTTCCTTTTTATACAGACTGTATGTACTATGTACCCGACTAGCTGGTAGTTTCACATATCATGTTCCTTCCAACTACCAAAATGAAGGACTAAAAAGTCAGTTCACAGTGAACAAGGGAGCAAGAGGTCAGTGACGAAGGTTACATGAGAACTGTGAAGTTGTTTTGTCATTATCTGTGTTTTTGTTGCTGCCTAACCAACACTCAGCCGGTCTCCACACACTGATAGTCGAGCTGCCGGAAAAAATGCTGTTTGGCTTTTACAATTAACTTCCTGTGAGGCTGTAATTGCAAATAGTTTTCCAGAATCTGACGTTAACGCTGTCTCTTCCCTCCCTCTATTGTTCGTCATCATACATTAGGCTGGCAATTAGTTAGTCCTGGGAACTCGAGGTTTTCTATAAAATGGATGCTCAACTCTTCCAGACCGGTTAAGTGTCCTTCCTTGTTTTTAAATCGTGTTGTGCAAGTGCAAGATGTTTTTAAGGATGTTTGTACATGTTTCTTTCCTGTTATTTGTGTGTTGTTTTGTCCCATCACTGTGTAATTTGCTATTTAAATACAAAATATTATTCTTGGATAAAGAAAGGATAGATGGAAACACAACAAGGGGAAGTCTGTCCATTTCATTCATTAGCTTTGTCTTGGGGGTCAGCAGTTAACAAGCTAGCTTCTGTGGTTTAGAGTCTGAGAACCAGCAGCGATTGGTCCTTAAGTGTCAGTAGAAAATATATTTTTTGGCATCACTGGGCAAAAAATCCATAATAACATTTCAGCATATTGTAATTCAAGTGTTCTGAGACAAAAATTAGACTTCTGCACCTCCTCATGGCTGTTTTCAGGCTTTAAAATGAATCTTGCCTGTAACAGAAAGCTTTGACCAATCACAGGTCATTTAAGAGAGAACAAGAACGTTCCTATTGGCTGAGTATCTGTCAATCAGTCTTGAACTCCCATCAGTCAAACTAGGCAGCCCTGATGAAATATGAATCAAATATTCAAATTGCTCCAGCTGGTGGGCGGTGCGTTTCCTCAACTTTGTGACTGCCAGGTCACAAACTTTCGCATTTTACAGCTGAACAGTAACAGATGTTTATGAAAGTATTTGAGGAGAGAAATAAGCATTACAGTAAGAGAATATTGATTTATAATTGATCAGCACTGCCTAGTTTGACTGGAGTTTGTGAGTGATTGACAGCTGCTCAGAGACGGCAGGCTCCAGCTCGGCTCCGATTGGTTGTTTTCATCTGGTCTGTGAAATCTTGCAGATGCCGCTAGGAGCGCCGGAGGACACAGACATGATTTTTTCTGATTACCTCTCATGCATTACTTTCAGGACATAGTGACCATTTTCTAAAATTAACTTTTTTAAAATCATATTTGCTCCATCCTTTCTACTCCAGCTTTAAATAATTAATTATGATCAAAGTTCCCTGCCCTTGACGCAGAGGTTAAAGATACATTCCAGTCATTTTTATGTATTAAAGTGTTTATTTCTTGTCCAGAAATCAAATACATCATCCTCCTGAAACTGTCCATTATATATTCATTTTGAACATGAACTCCACCAGCAGTTCAACAACCTGATACCACATTTAAATAGATTTAGACTGCTGACATCTAGTGGACATTTACTACAACACCTGCTTGAAATTTCAACTTAGGATTCCTCAGTTTTTCTAAATATTTGTAGCATTATCATACAGACATGAAACACTTGTAAACATTTGCACAGACCCTTAGTCAGACTTTAAATTTAAAGACACTTGTACATTTACATTTGGCACAGCCATTTCTACAAGTATTAAATTACACTAAGGTTTCACCTGGCCAACAACGTTGTTGCTTCAAGACATGCAAAGTGAAAAAGGAACAACAGCAACAATTTGCAATTGACAAAACACGTGACAAAAGAGTAAAATATATTAACTAAGGTTGTCCCAGTTGGAGTATTCCAACACAGTTCACTGATAAACTGACACCCAACATACTGTATGCTGTCTACTCCAATCTGAAGTCTTCTGCTGCTGTCAAAAATCTCCACACAGTCACATTAAACAGCATTATATCTGTCCACTGGTTTTTGAGGGATGTAGGATTCATGGAGAACCTCTGCTAGACACACCTCTACTCAGATCACTGAGGGTCAGGGTAGAAAACCTTAATATGAATGGCTGAGTTGTTGCGTGTACGCGTCATGGGCTCCCCAGCCTCATCCGGATCTTCAGGCTCCAGGTCATCCACAAGCTCCACCGTGGAGGTGTTGGCTGCCAGCTGCAGCGCCCCCTGGCTGCTGGCCTGCAGCTGGAGGGCGATGTTGATGGCCCTGTTGATGGCAAGGCCCAGGCCGTGGACGCAGATCTCCCGGTGACCCCCACCCTCCAGCAGCTTCTGACAGCGTGCCAGCTGAGCTCGGAAATCAGTCTTCATGTTGACGTAGACGTCGTTCCGTCTTTTTGGGAGTTTCCGGGGGAGGCGCTTCCTCAAGGTGTACTCCACTGGGTCCATCTCTACAGCGGGAGAGGAAGCGTCAGTGTGCACCGGGGCTGTCTGAGAGACAGAGGACATTCCTGGGTTGCGTGGCTCTGTCATGTTTCTCAGTCTCAATGTGCTTCGGCAGCAGCTGGGGCCAAACGAGGAAGCTGGGAAAATAAAGTTAGTGGACAGAAGTTTATGAAATGTGATCATGAAACCTTCCAGCAAAGATATTTTATTTGTGCTGCTACTAACAATCCTTTTCATTATCTCTTAATCTGCTGATCGTGTTCACAAATAATCATTGGTAAATATATACGAGTAAATAATTCCCGCCATGATCTTCCAAAATCCAGGGAAATGTCTTCAACATGTGATCAAACTGTCTAAAAATATACCCATATTAATATCCCATGAGACAACAAAAAGCAAATTACATCATATTTACCATTTTTGCAAACTGATTGATTATTATACAGAGTAGATGTTGATTAATGTTCATTCTATTGTCTAATAGTTTGTGCTCAACATCCTAAATCCTCCTGAGGTTACTGCAGTAAAACAACTGAAAAAAATGACCACGATTTTGATAACATTCCCCAATTCCTAACTGTCCAGTGTAATAATTTGTCACTTTACTCAGAAAATACATGCATTTCAATAATGACTGTGTCCTTTCAATATGAAAGGTAATGAAACACAACTGTGTGGGCTAGTCAAACATCAGGCCCGGTAGTCCCACGCAAAACTGGCAGGATAACATAAACGCGTTGTCTTTTTATTTATATCCTATTTTGAAGTGGATATTGGTGACCTCACATATGTGTCACTAGTGGTAAAACGTTTGCAAGGGGTACACCCAATGTTTAAATCTAATATAAACGCGCGATGTAACTGAATATCCGAGTAACGTGCTGAGGTCACAAATGGGGCTATCACACATCAGCTAGCAAAGGCAGCCTGTAGCTAGCTAGCTAGCTAACGAGCCCAAAGAAGCGGTGGGTCAGCTAAGCTAGTTAGCTAACTGTGTAATTTACAGTGAGTAGAGCATCCATAAGACGAGTACATTTACCTTCAGAAGATAGCTGCAAGTAAGAAGAGGCGCCTTATCTCGTCGCTAATGTCCGCGGTACGTGCATTTCTTTAACAGCAAACACCAAACTAGCTGTTTAGTTCTTCTTCTTCTTCTTTGTGTTTTTTTCGGCAGCTTGGGGTCTTCTTCTTTGGTGTTAATTAGCGGTTGTCCAACCAGCTCAGATGCGCATTACCGCCACCTAGTGATGGGTCCAGGAAGCAGATGCTGGATGAGGCTCTGCTGAATTTCATCCTGGAGGACTGCCAGCCCCTCAGCATTGTGTGTGAGTGAGTGAAGGGTTCAGGGAACTGGTTCAGGTCCTTGAGCCCTCATATGTTTTTCCAACCAGAGAGGTTTGTGTGGAAGTTATCTAAAGTAGTAGTTGATATATCCAATTTATTTAATCTTTAATTTAAATATATTGATTTGCTTTTGGTTTGACTTGGTGTAATTTTCAGACCATCAAACAAATGGTGGCCAAACAGGAATGAGTGAAAATGGAAGTACAGCAAGCTGTGGCAGTGAGTATAACAGCTGACATGTGGACATCTGTGAACATAGAGGCTTACTTGGCTCTTACCTGTCACTACATTAATGAGAATTTGCAGTTGTGTACATCTGTGTTGGGAGTGCAGTACTTTCCACAAAGTCACACTGCTGACAATTTGGTCCAAGTCAAAAGGGGCATGATGGAGGACTGGGCCATAACCAATAAAGTAAAGTGTCTTGTGACTGACGCAGCCCCAAACATGATTGCATCGACTAGATAGCTCCAAATTTGGCACTCAATTTGCATTGCGCAGTCTCAGTTTATTAGTTAGAAAATCATGTGATCAGATCCCCACACTTACATCCATCAGACACAAAGCTAGGCACATTTTCACATACTTCAGATCAAGCACTACAGCCAAGGAGAAGCTTGCTCAAGTGCAGCAACAGATGGGACGACCAAGCCTGAAACTTATCAATGAGGTGCCATCACGCTGGAGCAGCACCTATGAAATGCTGTCAGGGCTACATGATGAGAGGGAACCAGTGTGGGTGTCTCTGGCCTCTCTAAAAACAGATTTGACTCCACTTACAGCTGATGAGGATACCATGATAGGAGAAAGACTTCTTATGCTTGCTCCTTTCCATAAAGCTACAGTGGAGTTGTCTGAAGAGAGGCGAGTGTCGGGGTCAAAGGTCATCCCAATGATGAAAATGCTCTATCAGGCACTAGAGCGTGATACTTCAACCTTGCACACACAGGCAGCCATACACCTACATGAAGACCTGAAGCGTCGAGTCACAGACACTGCTTCCAGTCTGGAGTCATTAAGTGTGTTGACCCTAGAAACACTTCCAGACCCCAGATTTAAAGCACTCGGGTTCTGCAGTTCCTCCAGCTGCAATGAGGCCATCGGTAGACTGCGGTCAGAATGTGCGTCGGACGCACAAATGAGCCCCAGCCGGGACCGTCTTCACAACAGCTGTCTGCACCCACTTCAGGCACGATATTCAGGATTATTTGTTTGTTGTTGTTTGGAAATCATGTACTAAAATGCCAATTTGTTGTTTTTTAGATAACCTTTGGCAATATTTCAACATCGAAGTGGGCAGGCAGACCAAAAGTGCCACAGCTGATGCCATCCAGGAGGTGCAGAGATACCTGGCAGAGGGCAATATTGCCAGGTCCCAGGATCCTCTGAGATACTGGAACAACCAAAAGACAATCTATCCAAACCTCTACCAGCTTTCCTTACAATTTCTCTGCACTCCAGCCCCATCTGTGCCGTGTGAGCGGGTGTTTTCTACAGCTGGAGAAGTTGTATCAAAAAAAGCGTAACGTTGGAAAAGCTTATTTTTTTTAATAAAAACTTGTAAAAAAAAAAAAAAAAAAAAAAAAAAAAAATCCTGTCCACAAGCATTCTCATTCACAACACGTTCACTTAGATTTGCACGTTATGATACATGTTCACATTATTTATTGACCGCATCTAAAAATATCAAAGATATTTTAAATTTAAATGAAGATATGAAATAATACAATATAAAATACAATGACTTAAGTGATATTATTGTATATACTAGGTCATCAAATCAGTGTCAGTTGAGTCTGTCAACTAGGTTGCCTGTAGAGATTTTTAAGGTCCAGCAGGTGTCAGTATTCAGTGACAGTATCAATACAGTATCAATGCAGTTTGGCAATGTGTCGAAACGCTTCATGACGCCTCATCCACCCATCACTACCTCCACCGACTAGACTGGAGGGAGGCGCAATATATAAGCAGGAAAAGTAAAATAAAAAAAGTAAAAATACCAAAAAAAAAAAAAAATGTATTCCTTTATTGTTATTCCTGTTGCTCGTAAATAATCGATTAGAAGAATGTGTCCAGCATTTAGTCATGATATTAATTCCCTTCTAGCTATTTATCTGGAAAAGAAACTTGGCCACATGACCTCGGTCATCCATCCTACTGAAACAGCAGAGAGTCACTGCAGCAAAGGCCGTCTGTAATTTGTAGCCTCTCACACATCTTGCCGACACTAATTCACTACACTGTGAAATCCCTCATAAAAAGCTTTTCAAAATAATTTGAGAATCCCAAAAACCTTCTGTCATCTCGAAGGATTTACCTGTTTGTATTCTGCCACATATCTAATAAGCGGCTACGACTACAAATACTACTTCTAATAATAGTAATAATATATTATGGTGACTGACAAGCCTTGAAAAGCTACTACATGAATTAACATAGCTCATTTAAACACACCCTGTCGAGGGAAAGACAATGGCACACTTTCTTTCACACACCTGCAGTTTTCATGCATTCACACTTAAATAATTTTGTCATCATTGCAAACTTTCCTTTTCTAAAGGTGACTGAAATGCAGATCTCCCTCTGCATTCAGTTTTAACTATTTAAAACTACTGAGGTTAAACAAGGTTCATGAATGCAGCTATAGCCCCCTCCATGCTAAACACACAACGTATAAACTCATATTCAGATATATTAAATTAGAATAGACAACAAAACAATGAAATGGGCGATAAAACAAAACTAAGTGCTATAGCTCTACAGGTAAGACATATGACATACGCCTACTTCAAGAAACTCAAACTCCAATGGCAAGTCATATAATTATAATTCAATACAAAGAGGTGTGTCCATATCAATGTCCATCTCTCACGGACATACTGACTCTGAGGAACTCACCACTTTTACTCTGGGAAACTGTAAAAACAGTAATCCAAGAGGAAATAATCTCATATTCATCCTATAAGGAGAAAAAAATAGACAGCACACAAAACCAATTTAATGTGAAACTAAAAACCATATCTCAATGAATGATGAATTAAAAAATACAGTTTTTAAATCAAGGAAATAAAACATCCACTTTGAATACAACAACAAATCAGGAACATATCTTGCAAATCAACTCTCATGGCCAATATCAGAAGATCCACACGGCCACCATAAGACAGCTAGGTATTAATATCTCCACCAAGCTGCCAGAGCAGTGCACTCAAACTTCATCCCACATACCAAAACAACTGATCTGAAGATGGCACAAATTGCAGTCACCAAGATGAAAACACTACCCAAAACAGACTTCCTTTTTTCAGTGATTCTAGTCCACCCACCCTTAACATGGTTCAGCTCTCTAGACTCAAATTTTACTAGAAAAACAACCAAACTATAGAATTAAACTGACCACATTAACAGTTATTAACCATAACCACTTTAAAATGCCACTGTAGCTATTGTACACATCTCTCTCTCTATATATCTATCTATCTATCTATCTATATATATATATATATATATATATATACATATACTGTATATACATACATCATACATACATACCAAATACTGTATATGTTTGTGTATATATACTGTATGCCTATGTACAGGATGTATAATTGATATATATAAGATATATATATGTGATATATATAAGATATATATAAAAAAAAAAAAAAATTATGCATATGTGTATATGTTTTTTACATTTATTATATATATATGTATATATATATATATATATATATATATATATATATATATATATATATATATATATATTTTATACAATGCATCTGATTTATATACTTATATTTTACTGTTCTTTTGTTTTTATTATCATTATTTTCTATCTTATTTCTTTTATTATAACTAGATTTTGATAGATTTTTAACTAGACAGACAAACATATACAACTATTAATATAATCACCATTCATAAAACTACACAATATATTAATAATAATAATAATAATAACATCCGATCATTGTTATTGTTGGAAATATTATTGTTATTAGTGCTATTTTTATTGCTATTATTATCACCATAATCACTAATATTCTCGTTTACTTTACGTTTATTAATGTTAGTGTTTTTATGTCAGCCGTTATCAGCAGGGCCTGGGTGTGCACTCTGTATTTGGGTGGGTGTTGTTTTTGTTTCCTGAGGGGCTGAGGGTGGCCAAGGAAAGGAAATCCCTGCCCCACTAAAGCAAAGTGGAGAATACAAGTAACGACTGAAAGGGGAAACAAAATAAAAAGACTTCAGTTTGACTTAGTTCCTTGAAAAGTCTTATTGTTGTCATTGTTATTTCAAAACTGCTGGTTACCCAGTTGGCACTTTTAAATTCATAAAACAAAATGAAATAAAATGTAAGCTTGTGTAACTCTCAATGAGACAATGAGCAATTCAAGCTGTTGCCAGTTTTTAATGTGAAAATGTTACCGTAAATGTAACCGTAAATTTAATCCTGAAGTTTTGATACTTAAAGCTACAGTGGGTAGAATTGGAGCAAAAATGATGAAAAAAAGTTATTTTTATAAAACCGTCACTATGTCCTGACAGTAGTGGATGAGACAGGTAATCTGTGTTCTCCGGTGCTCCTAATGGCATTTGCAGGATATCACAGACTGGAGGAAAACAAGCAGTCAGAGCTGATCAGAGGCCTGTACTGTGAAAAGAGTTCACCATACCAGGGTATCTTCACCATATATGGCTTCACTAACTTTAACGTATGAGATCCCGCTAAGCGGTCCTACAATGGTGGTGCAATACATTAGGACAGTGCAATATGTTAAATAGGGACAGGGCAATATGTTGCATCTGTGTAATATTGGGCTATTGTCTGTGCAATATGGGCACGGTGCGGTGTACTACCTGGGTGTAATACCTGCCATGGTGTGTGTGATGATATGTGCCATTATATATTTATCATTCCTGTTGTTTTACGGATGGAGTCCAGGACACATTTCCCAACAGGGACAATAAAAGTACTGATCTTATCTATTCTGGATTTTTAAAATAGTCTGCATACTGCCACTTTAACCCCGTGAGGAAACTGTGCGACCAACATTGTGATTGTCAGGCCTCAGCAGGGATTTCCTGACATGTCTTAAAGCTGCAGCTCACAGTAGAGGTGGGGTTGATCAAGCTGCATGGCAGTTTGCTGAAAACAGGGCCTTGTACCGGATTTGTGAGAATCGAAAGTGAAAGTGGCCTCACCCAGCAGAGCAAACGGAGACGACTGCCTGCAGGGTAGGGATGGGCGATACCACACTTTTAGGATTCGATACGATACCGATACTTTTTCTTGCATTTTCATCTATACCAATACCGATACCATTAATTTCTTATTAGCAATTTTTGTCAGTCAAAATATTATTACTATTGTTATTATTTAAGACAAATCACAAGAGAAATACAGTCCATTTATACCACATTTATTATGGTCAATATATAATCTATGTAAAATTAAAATAAATAACATAAATATGAAAAATAAATAGAAGACCCTGCACAGCACCCTTTCACAGCAGCCTGAGCCTGTCTTTTTATAATGTCTTTTTACCAGCTCACTGTGGCTCTCGGGATGTGTGCTCTTCATATGTTTAAATAAATTGCTGGTGATGCTGCTGTGTGGTACTTGCTTGTCACACAGTTCGCACTGTGCCGTGGTTTTGTCTGCAGGTGAAAAATAACACCACACCACGCTTCGTGTCTTGTCTGCCATTATCGGGAGCCGACTGTGTAGCTGTCGGCTGTGTGTCGCACGTTGACGACGCTCATTCGCTGTCTCCTGTCACGTGACTGGGCCAGCTCAAGACTGCCAGGTACAGGGCTGTCCCAGCACAAAGTAATTTAAGTAAGTAATCAAAAACAGCTGAAAGTGACGCATGCACCCCCACGCCCTTTTTTAGTTTATATCGATACTTTTTTCAGAAAATTGATGCCAAATGAGTAGCGTGTGAGTATCGGTATATCGATACCACAGGATCGATACGCCCATCCCTACTGCAGGGTCTGCATTTGCTCATAGAGGGAAGTGTGGCGCGTACGGGACGAGTACCACTTCGCTGAAAGCTAAGCTTTTAACGTGGGCACATCTCTTCTTCAAAGGTGGGTCGCTATGTGCTGCTGGTTTGTCCGTGATTTTTCCCGTAATGTGCCTGATGGGAGGACCTGGAAAAAGCAACATCGCTAATAACTGCTCCTACTGTGAACTCTCAAACTTGGCATGACGCGACCTCAGCTTGCAGTTATCTATTAATTTATTCATCAATCGGATCCTTTTGACTATGATCGAGGTCGACATGAACGGATGTTGAGCTGCTTTTCACCAGAGCCATACTGCCAGGCCAGTAGCAACGAGTAGGCCTCACTGATGAGACATTCACGATTTTGTCTGAGATACTACACAAAGTATTAATATAATGGTTGTGGTGGTTTTAATGCTTTAAGTACATGTAGTCTCTCTGCTGTTACCTGATGAGAAGTGACGCACTTCGGTAAAGTTGGAAACTTTTTGACAGATTGTAACTTCCGGGATCAATAACACAGTAAATAAAGTGTTAAAACACAAACGATGTTGTAGAAAATAAGCTACAACCTCATTTTTTAATCAAAGCGAGTCTTCCTCCGAGCCGGACACTTAAACTGGTCTCTATGTGCAGCTGGCTGTGGACGAGCGGTTAGGGGCCGTCTACAAAGTGCAACGCCGAAAAGAGATATTATAAAATATTCAATAACTTCACTCTTATACAAAGTAGTGCCACTAAAATCACTTCACACATCAGTGGTCTCTTCCTGATTGGAAAAAATATATTTTTGCATAATTTTAGTGAATTTTTAATGATTTTTTTCAATAACTTCAGCATTATACAGTGTAGTACCAGCAAAATCCCTTCACACATCAATGGTCTCCTCATGGTTTACTACAGTTCTTAATTTGGAAAAATATAGTTTTGCATAATTTTGGTGAATGTTTAATTGGGAAAAATATTCAATAACTTCAGTATTATACAGTGTAGTACCAGCAAAATCTCTTTACACATCAGTGGTCTCCTCATAGTTGTACTACAACTTTTAGTTCGGAAAAATATACTTTTGTATAATTTTGGTGAATGTTTAATGGGAAAAACATTTAATACCTTCAGTGTTATAGAGTGTAGTGCCACTGAAATCACTCCACACATCGATTGTCTCTTCCTGAATATACTACAGTATTTAGTTTGGAAAAATATACTTTTGCATATTTTTGGTGAATATTTAATGGGAAATTATTCAAAAACTTCAGTATTACACAGCGTAGTGCCATCAAAATAACTTCACACATCAACACAACAATACTGATTCAGCACGACCCCATCTGAAGGCATCACATGTGCCAGGTTTAGAAGTGTAGCATTAAATATGCCCACATAAACTACAGTTCTGGTTGGGGTTCATGTTTTGAAGGTATGTTAAACTTTACAAGTTATTATAATAATACTCAAAGAATAAAGTCTCATAGACTTGTCTGTTATTACTTTCAGTGAGAAGCTGTTTGAATGATCTCGACCAAGTGTGGACGACTGAGACGGCATCCATGATGAAGGTAAGTAGCCAGTTTGTATATCTCCAACATTAAAAATAAAATGGAAATATTATCCTAATAGCTAATGTGTATGGGAATATGAGCTGATTCAACACACCTGAACATGTATATTTTCTCATTCGTCAAGGGAATGAGTGATGAAGATTAATTTGAAGATACACTCCTGATCAAAATCTTAAGACCAGTTAAAAAATTGCAAGAATTTGCATTTTGCACTGTTGTATCTTAAGAATGTTCTAAGTAGAGTTTCAAAATGCAAAAAGAAGAAATGGGAACAAGAGACCAAATGTTTTGAGCAGGCAATTTATTTAACTGAAATAGGCTGTTCATCAGCTGATCAAAAGTTCCATGTCATTTTCTGTCAAGTAATCACACTGTCAAGACCTCTTGATGGGAAAAACAAAAAAACTCACTGCCTTCGAACGTGGCAGGATTGTTGAGCTGCATAGAAAAGGCCTCTCACAGCGTGCCATCGCTGCTGAGGTTGGACGCAGTAAGACAGTCATTTTGCATTTCTTAAAAGATCCTGAGGTTTATGGAACAAAAAAATCAAGTGGTAGACCCAAAAAAATCTCACCGGCACTGAGCCGGAGGATCCGAATGGCTGTCCGTCAAGACACGGGACGATCCTCATCCCAAATTAAGGCCATTACTGGTGCTGACTGCAGCCCAATAACCATCAGACGGCATCTGCAAAGGAACGGCTTCAAAAACAAAAAACATCTTCAAAGGCCACGTCTCCTTCAACGCCACAAAATTGCCCGTTTGGCCTTTGCAAGGGAGCACCAAACATGGGACGTTCAAAGTTGGAAGAAAGTTTTATTCTCTGATGAGAAAAAATTTAACCTTGATGGTCCTGTTGGCTTCCAACGCTACTGGCATGACAAGGAGATGCCACCTGAGATTTTTTCAACACGGCACAGCGGAGGGGGCGCCATCATGATCTGGGGTGCTTTTTCCTTCAATGGAACAATGGAGCTCCAGGTTGTGCAGGGGCGTCAAACAGCAGCTGGCTACGTGGAGATGTTGCAGCGGGCATCCCTCATGACTGAGGGCCCTCGTCTGTGTGGTGATGACTGGGTTTTTCAGCAGGACAATGCTGCAATTCACAATGCCCGTCTGACAAAGGATTTTTTTCAGGAGAATAACATCACTCTTTTGGATCATCCTGCATGTTCCCCTGATCTAAATCCAACTGAGAACATTTGGGGATGGATGGCAAGGGAAGTTTACAAAAATGGACATCAGTTCCAGACAGTGGATGCCCTTCGTGAAGCCATCTTCACCACTTGGAGCAACATTCCTACAAGCCTTTTGGAAACACTCGCATCAAGCATGCCAACACGAATTTTTGAAGTGATCAACAATAATGGTGGAGCTACTCATTACTGAGTCTGTTTTTGAGACTTTAATTTCTGTTTTAGGGTTTTTTTTGAGCTATGGTCTTAAACTTTTGATCAGCTGATGAACAGCCTATTTTAGTTAAATTGTTCTTTTCAATAAATTGCCTGCTCAAAACATTTAGTCTCTTGCTCTCATTTCTTCTTTTTGCATTTTGAAACTCTACTTAGAACCTTCTTAAGATACAACAGTGCAAAACCTAAATTCTTGCAATTTTTTAACTGATCTTAAGATTTTGATCAGGAGTGTATTTACCGTGCAGCAGCAGAAAACACTCCATTGATTCCATGGTCCGACGGCAAGGGCGACTGCCAACATACAAGTGGTAAAAGTCAGCTTTATGCAATCTAGTGTTCAGCAGAAGAGGCACTGAATGATGTAGTCTGTAAGCAGCTTTAAGAACAACCATTAATACGACCATTATTATTGCTGTTATTTCCACAGTGCCAAGCCCCACTGTGAAGATGACAGCCCATCATGGCAATAGCACGTCTGTCCACACAAGTAAGCAAAAACTTTTTTTTTTTTTAAATGAAGTAATAGATTCTACGATAGGTTCTTTTCAAAGTACATATGTGTAAAAAAAAATTTTTGCAGTACTGTTCACACTACACAACTTGCTGTGGCCCTGTTTGGACCTGGCATATACATCTTGTGTCTAGTTTGTAGATATGTAGCTAATATATAAGATATACAGTATTTTAATAATATATACTGTTGTACCGACATGATACAGTAAAGCACAGACGCCGTTTCCATGCAGCGAGGCAGACCAGTGTTCGCGTCTGCCTGTCTATTAATATGAGGAGCTCAGTGAGACCCTGTGAATTCCAGTGCAATGCATCCTTAATGCGTCTTGAGTGCATTCACACCTGTACAGCTGTGAGAACACTGAGGACGCATGTTAATACCAGGTCTGAACAGGGCCTGTCTTGTAATCGGGAGTCATGGAATCGTTGTGGTTTTCTAGGAGTCACACGCTACAAGATCTTTCACCTGACAAGGGCTCCAAATTACATTTTGTCATGAAAACACACAAGAAAAATACATAGTAAATGATATGATACCATGTGTGAGACATATAGCTGATGTTGTCGTTGGCAAGTGGTCACAAATTAGCCTGTTTCCACCGGATTGCACGTGTTGCAAATGCAACACATACAGTAAGTTCCTATTCCAGGTGACCACTCCTCTGCCAGGTTTCACCTCAGCCCATGTTTGGAGGTCTCTGGCTGTAGTTCATGGACGGAGTCCCAGACAGGTCCAGATATTTAGCGTGCTACATACCTGGAATATGTCAGTGAGGCATTGGAGAGCCTCTTTGCCCACTTCTTTGAGCAGTTCACACACGGTGCTCGAATGCCATTGTGTGAGTGGCGAGCTGACGCTGAATGCCTCTGATCTGGGGCTTCTGTCTGGGAGCTCCAAAAACTGTTGGGGAGCAGTAAATCAGGGCTTAGTCAAGTAATGTGAGTTCTTGACGAGGAATGCATTGGTCCATTTATTGCCACCATTCAGCTCATGGTTTTCTGCAGTATAGGCTAATCAAAGAAACAAAAGTATACATCTATAGTCAATATAATAAATCAAACTGTCCATAGATGAGGTCATCAAATGTATGGTCGCAGCATAATTCAAACAACGCAATGTCCAGAAAGAAACTCACATTGTGACGCATGAGGGAAGCAGGACAGGAGACAGTTAAATGCCAGGTCTGTGTGCTCAGAACTGGCATGGACTGAACTGAAGTAATCAGTCACCTCCTGAGCAGACCGGAGCACACCTGGAGACACTTACTCCAATCAGGAGGGTCGTATCAGGGATAGCCGTCTCTAAGCCCTCTCAGGGTAACAGCACGGAGAGAATTCATAACAGGTTTTATGATGATGCCACACCTCTGAAGCTGCTGTAGGCTGAAAAAAGTATTCAAAGTCATCACTGGAGCAGCGTTCCACTCCTTCCTGCCAGAACAGACCAACACACACAAAACAATATGGAACACTATGCAGCATATCAGGAAATCTCAAAGCAGGAACTAATGTGACAGAAAATAATCTTGCAGCGATACAATTATAGCCTACCTCCCAGATGTCTTGATGTCGGTTGATGAGGACAACTTGTTTTAAGGCCTAGTTGTTTACTGTCAGGGTGTGCTCTGTTGGTGCGCTAGTTTGAGCAAAGTAGGTCAAGACGCCATGAGGTGATATACATATATATCACTTCACAGTGAGAAACCAGTGATTGGTCAAAACCTGTAGGGGACTGTCACAACACTTATTTCAAAGAAAGTTTAATGAGAATGGACACAAGCTTAGCTCAGTTAAAGCTCTACTTTGGAATTCGGAAAAGCATAACAGAGAAAGTACAAAGTCCGCAGCAACAAGCAGTACATACTGTACACTCCATGGTCTGTTGTGCAAGTTGACATTTAACAAGAGCTAGCTCAAAGTTCAGTTTACACAGATTAAAATTAATTAGTTCATGTTCATAGTTCACAATTTCAGTTTCAAGTTCAAATAATCAAGTGTGTGTATATATATATATATAACTTTTTTCTTTCTGTGAAACTGGTTGGATGCTATGGCATTTAATTATTTTATTATTTTCAGCATCAGGTTCTGCAGCACCACACGCTCAGGGACAGCTTCATACCACACGCCCTAAGACTTTTGAAGTCTTGATCTTTTTAACTCTGAAGAAACAGTATATATACAGTATATACAGTACACACACACACACACACACAGTATATATATATATATTTATATATATATATATATATATATATATATATATATATATATATATATATATATATATATATATATATATATATATATATATATATATATATATATATATATATATATATATATATATATATATATATATATATATATATATATATATATATATATATATATATTTTATATATATATATATATATATATTTATTTATATATATATATATATATATATATATATATATATATATATATATATATATATATATATATATATATATATATATATATTTATATATACACACACACAATGCCATTTTAAGATGTACCTATTGGTAACACCTCGTTATGTGATGCAGCTAAAGTGAAACTCTGCCGACTGTGCATCGCAGCACCAGCAGCTCATGCAGACTAGCGCGCGTCTCCCTCCATGTCTATAAGATGTGAAAAAGCGAGGCGTCCCGGCAAAGGGACGGCGTTCATCTACATGCCCGCTCACACTGCAGAGCCGGCCAAGCTGGCGCATGTTGATGAAGTTATACGCAAGGAAAGTGAACCGGAGTAATGTTTAACATTTCTTTACTAACAAAATTGCTCAAAAATACATCCATAAATTGTTTTTTGTGCCTTTTTGTGCATGATACGAATGATAGTCCTCTCTTCCTCATTGCCATCACCTCCAGTATTTGGTCGTCTAAAAAAAACTGTCATTAGGTTTGCGGCTTTGACATTATCCTTGAATGTAAGAAAGGAAGTAATTATCTGCGCTGCCACTTTACTTTGGCTAGCTACCTAAGGTCACCTTAGCTTGTGATAGGTCGAAATGTCAATTGATCTTTCAGAGGTTGTAGTGGGCTCAGTTGTAAAGCTAGAGTGATGATAGTGGCATCATATGATCCAAAAAACACAAATGAATCAATTGGTACCAACCATAGCTAGCTTGTCAAGAAGGAGGCTAAATGTCACTCCAGACTTGTGCTAAATGGCAGCTGTTGTGGTCTGTTGGGCACGAGTTTCCCATGTTATGATTTGAGCATATGTTTTATGCTAAATGCAATACCTTTGAGGGTTTCCAGGCAAAATTTGTCATGGTTTTGTGTTGTTAATTGATTTCCAATAATAAATATATAAGCCACACATAGTACATTTGCATAAAGAAAGCATATTTACCCACTCCCATGTTGATAAGAGTATAAAAATACTTGACAACTCTCCCTTTAAGGTACATTTTGAACAGATAAAAATGTGTGATTAATTTGCGATCAGCCGCGATTAAATAATTTACATGATTGACAGCGTAATGAATGAATCATTTGAATATGAGACGACAACAACACAAATAACTTTCTGGAGGTTTGTAACTTCCTTCAGCTTTAGGGTAAAGGCATGATGTATTGTGCATTGTGTAGCATTACCAGACATTTCAGAATACATTCTATGTGTCAGTTTACTTTGGATGCATGTTTTATGGAGATGCCTGTGATTGATTTGAAATAACAAATATCTTCATATCCATAGAGACACAACTGGGGATGTTATTGGAGGATCTGGGGTTGGACCAGCTCTACCCAGAGAAGCTATCCCTGAGAACAATACTTCAGCTTGACGAGAAGTCCATTACTGATGAACCTGCCAAGTGTAACTCAGATCTTCCATGGTATTTTCTGAAGAAACTGATGATGGTTAATGTAACAGCTAGGAATGTGAAATATGCATCAGCATGTGAGTCAAACTGTGATGCTGCATCACAAAAGACAGAGTTAGATTTTGATGATCTGTTTGACAGTATGCATTTAGGTGATATGCTGAACCCCCTTGACATAATCACTGCTCTCTTTCTGTGCTCTGATGGTTTTGTACAGCAGGAAATGGCTCTCAAAATGTCCATGTGTCAGTTTTCTGTGCCTCTTTTGCTTCCCAATTGTGACACAAAGCAGTGCACACTCATGCTTTGGGCCATGCGAGACATCGTTAAAAAGTACAGACCTCAGTCACTTTCAGAATCCAAGGGCTTTATTGAGGACAGAATTGTTCTCTCTGAACTTCCAATGATATCTTTTGTGAGACTGGGTCAGTGCTCCTTGTCCAAGTCAGAGATCCTCAACAAGTTTCTGAGCAATTCTCAGCAGTACCATGACACCTTTGTGCATCATGATATGGAGTGTGGTGACAGTCCGAGGAGAATATCCAATGGATTGGTTGAAATAACTTGGTACCTTCCCTGTGGGAACAAAAACATAGATGTCTTCAGTGAGCCAGTTGCTGTAGCTAACCTTCGTGGGGACGTTGCTTCATTTGAAACACAATTTTCTTTTTTGTGTCAGACATCTGCAGCAATTTTTGTGTTCTTTGACAATTTAGACTCTGAGTGCAAGCTGCTTACCAGCCAACACCACAAGGCACAGATCTTCTTGGTGGGTAACCATCAAAGCAATCGCTCCAGTATAGCTACTCTCAAAATGGTAGCAACCAAGCTGGGTTTGACTACCAGCAACGTCCTTTTGAAGGGTAAGAACATGAATGATGCAGACTTTGTCAAAGATTTGCGGAAGAAAGTCAGCAATGTACTTCAGAACTCAAACATGAAGATGGGAGTTGAGCAGATGGTTGACATTGCCCATGAGCTGGGAATCTGGGTTGATGAAGACTCTCCAGAGTGCCAGAGAGCCAAGAACAATGCAGATGCCATCACTGCTGCAATTCAAGACATCCTTGAATACAAAGAAGCTCAGCTGCCCTTGCAAGGCCAGATATGGAAGGAACTGGCTCGATTAGAGAAAGAAGAATTTCGGCTTCGAAATGTTGGATCTGAGGACATAGAAAAGTACAAAAGTGACCTTCAGGTACAGAAAACAAATCTTAGAGAAAAACAAAACTCTTACGACATATCAAATGCAATGTCATGTTTCATTGATGCAATATCAAGCCCAGGGATAGAGAGGAGCTATTTCCTGAAATGGATGCGAATGAACCTCGATAATGTGTCTCGAACGAAACTCTCTGGCCTTAGAGAGCAGTACAAAGAAAAATGCAAGAACTCTGAGAACAAAGAGGAAATCAAAGACATTGACAGACAACTTTCCAACAGCTCACTGGGGACTGAACACTTCTTCCGTGAAATGGGTCAGATCTATGAAGCTTCAGTTTCCCTTCCAGAAACAGATCCATCACGTCAACAATTACAGCATCTGCCCAAACTATGTGCAGAATTGTTATGTGACGGATTTCCCCTTGAACTTGTGGATGGAGATGCATCCAACATACCTCTCAGATGGGTGAGTGACGTTCTCTCTCAGCTCAATGACTTGGTTTCTCCTAAGAGCAAGATACTGGTAGTCACAGTCCTTGGAGTTCAGAGCACAGGAAAGTCCACTCTCCTCAACAGCATGTTTGGAGTGCAGTTTGCTGTCAGCAGTGGTCGATGCACTCGAGGTGCCTTTATGTTGCTCATCAGGGTCAATGAAGATGTAAAAAAAGAACTCAACTGTGACTTCATGGTGATCATTGACACCGAGGGCTTAAAATCACCAGAGCTTGCACAACTGGACAACAGCTATGAGCACGACAATGAGCTTGCAACACTTGTTGTGGGGTTGAGTGATATCACCATCATCAATATTGCAATGGAGAATTCAACAGAAATGAAAGACATCCTACAAATAGTTGTGCATGCTTTCCTCAGGATGACAGAAGTGGGCAAAAAGCCAAAATGCCAGTTTGTTCACCAGAACGTGTCAGATGTTTCAGCCCATGAGAAGAACTTACGAGACAGGAAACTGCTCTTGCAGCAGTTAAACGAGATGACCCAGGCAGCAGCCAAAATGGAAAAGAAAGAGGAGAACAAGAGCTTCACTGATGTGATGGAGTACAGTCCGGACACTGGGAACTGGTACATTCCTGGACTCTGGAATGGAAACCCACCAATGGCACCAGTCAATGCAGGGTACAGTGAAGCTGTATATGAGCTCAAGAAGAACACAATCCAAATTTTGGGAAGATGTGAGTCATCTGCTAATGATATCTTGGAGTTTACAGAGTGGATGAAAAGCCTGTGGAATGCAGTCAAGCATGAAAACTTCATCTTCAGCTTCAGAAACAGCCTCGTAGCTGATGCATACATGAGGCTGTGCACAGAATTCAACAAATGGGAATGGGAATTCAGAAAGTACATGTACACATGGGTCACAAATGCTGAAACAAGAATTTCCAACTTTGGTATATTTGCAGTGAACTCTAAGATATCTGACATGAAGAAACTTGTCAAACAGTTGAAAAGTGAAGCTGACAGATTGCTGTCTATATGGGAGAGGAAGCTCCTTAAAAATCTGGAACAGTACTTCAAGCAGACAGAGGGTCATGTCTATCTAGTTGAAGGGTACAGAGAGGGCTTTGTAAACAGTGCAAAGTTCCTTCGACGAGAAATGGAAAATTCTGTACTTAATCAGCTCACAGCAGCAGCTGACATCAGAGAGAGAATGGCAGAACTTGATCGAATCAAGGAGAACCACACAAAAGAATTAGAGGGGAGAGTGTGTGCATTGATTGAACAGTGTCAGAAGAAAAAAAGTCCAAATGACAGAAAAGGAGCTGGACCATGAATTTGACAAGATGTGGAATAAAACAGAGAAGGAGCTATCCTTTTCAGAAATGAAGGTTGAAGACATTTACACCAGAGTGACTCACCACCTGAGAGCAAATGTATTGCACAAGGGAAGCTGTGCATCCAAATTGCTAAGTCAGAACAGGCTGCAAGACTGTGGACTGGTGCCTTTCAAATACACAGCTGAAGGACTCTTAAAGCGACTTAGAAACAAAATGAGTGAAATGTTCAGCAGGCCAGGTCACACAAAGGCTGTACAACAATTTGCAGACAGCATCATAGCGATTTGCACACAGTGTGTGAGTGAAAAAGTGGGAAGAAAAAGCAATTACCATGACAATCACATCCAGGAGATTTTAAAGATGATTGATGAGAGACTGGAAAGCAACCAGGATGTTATAACAGACACTGCGTTTGAAGTTTCTCTGAAACAGCACATCTGTGGAATTGCAGCCAGACAGTTTCAGAAAATGCATCAAGATTTCATACATGCGAATGACGCCTACAGATGTCTAAAGCAAAACAAGGAGAAGTTTCGTGCTGATTTTAAAGACGTGTTCCATGAACGAGACCAGTGCCAGAAGAAGGCAGAAGAATTCACAAACCAGTGCTTGAAGCCTGCAGTCGAAGACTTTGTCAACCGTTCCTTGGGTCCTGACATCATTGGTGAAATGCTGACAAGCCAGCAGTTCAGTACACGGATGTTCTTCCAGTATTCACTTTTACTGGATTTGCTCTCGAAGCATGACTTCAAAAACTACGAAAGCTACATCTGCTCATATGAGGAGTATGTAAAGAAATGGATAATCAACCAAATAGTGGAACGCTTCTCGAAGGTGTCTACAATATCTGAGTTTGAGGATCGCCATGTTCTGTCAAGTATCAACAGCATAAATGCTGCAATCAACAAAGCTAAAACAGAAAAGAGTGGCAACTTGAAGACATTCGTTGAAGATGTCTGTCAGGAACTTGGTGATAAACTGGTCATTTCCCAAGATGCTCTTGGTGCTTTCATGATCCTGAACAATGCTGACCAGGAACAGTTTGCTAACTGGCTCACTCAGTGTGTGAAGGATATGGCAGAAGCTCTGACAGAGAAGTTCAAAAAAACAAACATCCAAATGAAACTCAAAAATCTTCATGTGACGCCTCAGAACGAGCTTTTCACCAAAGTGATTGGATGTGGTAGACAGTGTCCATTCTGTGCAGCGCCTTGTGAGGCGGGAGGAAAAGCCCACTCTCAGCACTTCACTTCACTACATCGACCAGAAGGTCTGGGTAGATTCAGGTGGAATGAGTCAGAAAAACTTATCACTGACGTATGCTCTTCCTCTGTGATCAGTGACAAACATTTCCGCTGCATTGCCACAAATGGTGAATGGCGTCCTTACAAGCGCTATGCAGAAATTTTCCCAAACTGGAGAATTGCTCCAGATGCAAGCCTTCAAGCATCAGACTACTGGAAATATGTACTGACAACATTCAACAAGCAGTTTGCTGACGCTTATGTGGCAAAGCCTGCCGATATTCCCATGACATGGAAAATGATCAGACGTAAGCAAGCAGAAGACAGCATCAAAGTGTCATTCAACATCAAGTGAGAGACCACATGCTTTGGGGTTACAGAGGTGTAAATCATATCCTCGCATAGATGTTTTGATCTGAGAGAATCACAAATTGTAAATTCTGTTTCTAAGATGGAAAGATATTGTGAATACAACTCGTAACATTGACACAAAAAATGTGAAAACATCAGACATTTTGAAATACTTTTTTTGTTCTGACACAAAATATTTACAACAACATGTTAAAAGATCATTCAGTCTAAATGTCAACATGTAGGTGTTAAGTTTCCTTTCTTAACTAATGTTATTTTATTGTTATTTTCCTAACTCAAAATTTGTAATGTTCTTATTGTTATTCCACTCAAGGATCTAGTCACAAATATTTTAATTTCAAGTTCATGTTATCGTTTTACTCCAAATTTGTTTGGTTTTGTTTCTGCAGCATATCAAATGTCCCATATTCCCATTTTTGAATTATTCAGTCTATACTGTGTGTAGTATTGTCAGCATCGATGCATGACAGAAAGATTGTTTCAATCAAGTTTCAAAAATTTTGAATCTCATTGTTTTTGTTAAGTGTCTGATGTAAAATATTTACTTTATTCCTGTTTTTTTATGTGGTATTGTCTTAACGGGACAGAATTTTAACTTTTTGATTGTTTAAAGTTAGAATTTATTTGTTTTTGTTCCTAAAAATATATGTAACTATCAGATGCCAAATAATATTTTCAAAAGATCGTTCAGTCTTAATGTGGTTTTGTCATAACAGCGCATCATTTTATTTTTTACTTGATTGTGTAATCAAAAGTTAGAATCTATTTTTGTTTCTGTGATTATATCTAAATATCTGATGTCAATATTAGTCAGTCTTAATGCCAATATGTACTTTATACATGTTTCTTTAACTAATTGTATAATATAGTTTTATAGTATAATTTTATTTTCTTAACTCAAAATTTGTAATTTCTTTGATGCACACATTAACATTTTTAAGTTCATGTGATCTTTAACTGCAGCTCTTAACTGTTTTTTTTTTTTTTCTGTCAAACAAAAGATCAATATGTGTACATGACATTTTTGTTAATCAAGTTGATATGATCTTTTTAAACTCAGAATTTCAAATCTTTGTTTTCTATTATATAAGTATGTAATTCCACATTTTTGCATTTTTTGAATCATTCCGTCTATGCTGTTTGTCAGCACATACACAAGTTTTAATCAAGTTGACATGTGACTACTTTTTTAACTTCAGAAATTTGTTTTTTTTTGTGTAAAGTATCTGATTCCTCAATTTACATTAAAAGATCATTCATTCTATGAGTGGTATTGGAAGCATGTGTACATTATTTACTTTTGATTCAATAAAGACTTTGTCTATTGTTTAACTTCATGTGTTTGGTTTCTGACTTCAATAAAGAATGAAACGACTAAAATTCGGCATATGTTCAGCCATATTAGCTGAGCATACAGGCAATTCTTATCAGGGTAGAGGCTGATGGGAATGTCAGCTTTGACCTGAGGAATCACCAGAGTCATGAGGATTCTTTGTTTGTTTGAACCAGGAATGTCTGTACAGTGCCAGTCTATGAAGCAGAGGTTGACCTGGTACACAGGATGAGAGATTAACATGAAATTACTTGAAGTCAGTGATCATCCAAAGAAAAAGTTGGACCTGTGTGATCCAACTACTGTACAGTATACGAGGTACCTCATGGTATCACATTGCTCATATCTCAAATGGGGCTTGGGGCAGCAATCCAGAGCAAATAGCAATATGTGCACAGGGTTGTACCATTGGAAACAAGCAAATGAGAAATACAAGAAACAAAGAAACGTCATGTTAAATATTTTGCCTGTTTTATTCCTGGAGTTAGAAATGAATGGTAATCATTGGTACACTATAGTACACAGACATTAAAGCTACCTGGTCAGCTATACAATGGAAAAAAAGATCTGAGTAATTGTAAATCCAACTAATCTAATTTTTTTCTGAATGTTACATATCATACTGTACTGTTAAAAACTTGTAATCTGCACATACATCGACTTCTTAAACATGGCTCCAGTGTTGTCAAGTAATGTGATGGATGAAGGGCTACTGTATGAGGAATATCTGACTCATGTAAAGCTGCTCAGTCAGTGTAAAACTCAATTATAATATTCAGAAATGCCCAACGCAGTGCCCAATGAATACAATTTACAGCAGCACTTCGACACCAAACACGGAGCCAAGTATGTCCCACCACTGTCATCTACCACATGATCTCAGCAGATCAGCTGCTGGAACACAAACAGTTCATACGCCACAGACTGAACATTAGATCAGAGCACATTGATTTGTTAGTACTACAGTTCTGACAACTCCGACCACAAAGTTAATTTAATAAATTGTGTCTGATAATATTTGTGTGATGGTAAAAAAAGAGCATTATTTTTCACTTGGAATGAAATTGAGTTTGACACCCCTGCTCTAATTGTTGGGCATGCAGCCATCAATGTTGAAACTATTTGGATTTGAAAATTAATGTCATGGTAGCACTACTGTGACACTGATTTTGGTGGTTTGAGTGACACATCTCAACAACTTTACGGACAGATTGCAAAATAATGCTGGTATTAATAGAGAAGTGGAAGTGGGTTATAAAACCCTCCCAACAGTGAGTCTGCATCGATGCCGACTTAACCAGCTGCCCTTACTGACGATGTGCATTCAGTTCTGTGCAACTACCGGTACAAACATTTACTCATAAACCGCTCAAACCAAGAAAGACATTTAAATTATGCTACTTCATTGTCATACGGATGTCAACAACTTAAAGTACTCTTGTCTAGTCGAGAAAATGGTAGACATGTTCATTTGATTGTAATGTGTTGTATAATTATACATATAGAATTTTTAGCCCTATCAGCAGATATCATGCCATCATTTATTATACCTTCAACTGTGCATGACTGACTTAACAGTACACTAATTTTGTGCAATAATTCAGCTGTGCAATAACCAGCATTAACACTGCTTTTATTATACAGTATATTTAAATTAATATTCTTATTTATTTACACTGTTGTTGCATTTTTATGTATGCATGCACTTTGCACCCTGCATATTATTTGAATAGATCCTATTTATGTATAACTATTTGAGCAAAACATAATTCATGTCCCCCTGAGCTGTGAGCATGGCGACAAAATGGAGTTCACTCTCACACAGAGTGGGAGGTGGTGGGGGTGGTTTGGAGCTGAGCCAAGTCTCTGAATGTACTGGAAGTCAGGCCTGTTTCCGAGAAACAAAACAGAAAGTGACTTCACTACGCAGAATGAAAAGAGACGCCTGCAACAGGCTCCTGTATTATTGCATTTAACCTATAACATTTACCTTTTACCATGGATAATCTACAAAGGTAGGCAACAATTTATTTGTCAGTGTTTTCCCCTGTTTTAAGACTTGAATTGGTGTTCAAATATTACAGCCTAAAACACGAGCATGTTCTATCTGTCCTTTCCAGTATTATAGCTGATTGCAGTATTTTTGCTTTGGTCTAGACTCTACACTCTGGAGTAGCAGGCTGCAGAGGAAACAGAAATGGGATTTCTGTGTAATATCAGTATTTATTGGAGAAGAAGGTGTTAACAGGGTTCTTCTATTACTTTCAGTAAGAAGCTGTTTGAATAAGCTGGACCACGTCTAGGATGGCTGAAAGTGTGCACACGATGGATGACTCCGATGAGGAGGTAAAAAGCTAGTCTTTAAAACTCAAAACATAAAACAGCAGTGAGTAAAAATGGAGCAAACATGAAGTTAAACAGTTTCATTAAATGCTCACTATAGCCTGACAGTGGTGCATGAGACAGGTAATCTGTTAAAAATCATGTTCTTCTGTGTCCTTCGGTGCTTCTAATGGCGTCTGCAAGATTGCACAGATCGGAGAAAAACAACTAATCAGAGCCGAGCTGAAGCCTGCCGTCTCTGAGCAGCTGTCGGTCACTCAAGTACTCTGACCAAAAAACTAGGCGGTGCCGATCAAATTTGAATCGATATTCTGTTACTATAATGTCTATTTCTCGCATCTTGTAGTGTCCTGTTTAGCTGTAAAATGAAAAAGTTTGTGACCTGGCCGCCATGTTGAGGATCAGTTGAGCACTGCCCACCAGCTGGAGCGACCTTTCTCATTTTACAGCTAAAAAGTAACTACAAGATGTTTCTGAAAATATTTTATGCGAGAAATACCTTTACATTACAGTAACAGACTCGATTCAAATTTGATCGGTGCTGCCTGGTTTGACTAAATGATCAGAGTTTGAGAGCGATTGGCAGCTGCTTCTGAGTGAACAGCCAGTAGGAATGCTCTCTTTCTCTGAAATGACCTGTGATTGGTCAAAAATCTGCCATCTCAGGCTAGATTTTTTAAAGCTTAAAACAGTCATGAGGAGGTGCAGAAGCCTTATTAACTCTGAGAAACACTTGAGTATGTTCAGAGGTTATTATGGCATTTTTGCCTAATTATACCAAAAACATTCTGCCTACTGCAGGTTTAAGTTACAATGACAAGCCACACACATGTTGTCCTTTCAGCTATTGTTGAACTATCATCGTGAACAAAATTATGAGTGGATTATACTTTAAACTGCATTTCTCTCCATTACCAAGGCGTTCTATGATGTGCCTGAGTCCTTCCCTGAGCTAAACACTCCACCAACACCACAGTCTGACTGTAAGTGTGATTGTCAATAATCCAATTTAATGACTAAATACAAGCTGTACTGCGGAGATACTGAGATGTACCTCTCTCATCTCTTATGACAGGTGTCCCTCCACCAGGAGAAGTAAAAGTTGTCAATGCTGGCCAGGCGACTGTTACTCTTGGCCTTTCACCCACTGACTCTGTTAGGTATACACTACAAATAGATTACTCCTGTGACACACAGAGAGGCAGTATAATCACAGAGGAATCCAGCACTGTGAAGGTTGAGGGACTGAATCCTGGGAATGAGTATACTTTCAGCATCATGAGGATTGCAGACAACGGAAATCGAAGCAAAGCAACTTTGTTATCTGTCTTCACAGGTAAATCTGGAAAAAGTGTAGGAAAGTTGTCTGAATGGTCTTTCGCCTTATACAAATGTAATTCTTACACTGAGGTATGCTATCTATGTATGTTACACTCTAAATGTTTGTTTCAGACTAACAAGGTGGTAAATTGTATTTCTACAAATTAAGTGCGTGTGTGATTATATGTGGCTTTGTCTTTTATCACACCTCCTGCTCTAGGCAGTGATATTGCATTTAAAAAAGCAGACAAACCAACCGAACTTGAATGTCCAGTTTTAAGTGAAACCATTATACTGTTCCCACAGAGCCGAGCCCTCCTGCACAGATAACAGTCTCTCAGGTCAGCAGCGAGTCACTGTCTCTGTGTTGGGACCCCCCTGCTGGTGAGGTGGAGAGTTACATTGTGACTTGCTGCCATGAGGGAGACATTGTGGAAGAGTCAACAGTCACAAACAAAATGACTCTCAGCAACCTGAAGCCAGGAGTATGTTACTCTCTGCTGGTTTCTGCACAACTCAGAAACGGAAGAAGAAGCAAGCCAGCTGCAACATCTGCCCACACAAGTAAGTAAAATAACATTATTACATTACATTTTCAAAATAAAGTCAGACTTATGAGTGATATACACGTTTACCACGACTCTGCAGAGGTTTCCAAAAGAGAGAGGATTGAATTAGATGAAAGCAAATGTAATACTATCTGTAGAAACATTTTTGCTGCTCAATTAAAGCTGCAGTTGGTAGAATTGGATCAAATATGATTAAAAAAGTTATTCTTATATAATGGTCACTATATCATGGCAATAGTGCACGACAGAAAAAAATCCTCCGGTAGGGCAGTCTGCAAGATTTCACAAAGTGGAGGAAAACAACCAATCAGAGCTGAGCTGGAGTCTGCCGTCTCTGAGCAGCTGTCAGTCACTTGTAAACTCTGATCAAACGGTCAAACTAGGCGGCTCCATCCCATGCTTCCATTTTGATTACTGGCACTTAGTCCAGCAAAATATAGAAGCCAAGAAGGTGGGAGATGGCAAGAGCCTTGGTCAGTGTTTGACTTTAAGGTGCAAGGCTGTGGCTATTTCCTAGAGGAAGCACGTACTAGTATAGACACAGTATGAATCAAACTTGCAAAAGTTTTGGTTCAAAAGAATGGGTCGTTCATTTTAGTGTACCATTCTTGTACTGGTACACTAATGCCTAGCGATGCATCTTACAACCTACTATACCTTTTGATATAGTTTTTATTTTGATTTATGAAGTGATCAGAATGTTATTAAACAAAAAGGATCATGATCAAAATGATGCCTGCAAATGACTGTCTTTAATTGCCTCTTTCAAAGCCTTTTACTGACAATGCCATGGCAGACTGACATTAGATTTTGATATCTCTTGTATAAAAATCAAAATTTTAGCCTAATTGCAAAACTACAACGAAGGTCAGAAGGTGTTTTTACTTTTTCGTGCTCTATCTGGATCCATGAATTGGACAGACAGATTACTGACTGACTGACCAACAACAATATCAGCCTTAATTTTAGCTAGGTGCACCTTAAAAACTTTATTACAGTAAATATTTTTTGATCCATGCTTTGCAATATTGAACGATAATAGACCAATAATGGCATTAATACTCATTGTGTTCATGTCTACAGAGACATATATAAAGGGCTTACTGGAGGATCTGGGGTTGGAGCAACTCTACAAAAAGAGGCTGTCCCTAAGCACAATACTTCAGATTGACGAGAAGAGCATTACTGATGAACCTGCCAAATGTAACTCAGATCTTCCATGGTATTTTCTAAAGAAACTAATGATGGCTAATGTGACAGCGAGGAATGTGAAATGTACATCTACATTTGAGCCTAACTGTGGTGATCTGCAGTTAGATCTTGATAATCTAGTCAAAAGTTCAAATTCAGGTGACCTGCTGAACCCCCTTGACATAATCACTGCTCTCTTTCTGTGCTCTGATGGTTTTGTACAGCAGGAAATGGCTCTCAAAATGTCCATGTGTCAGTTTTCTGTGCCTCTTTTGCTTCCCAATTGTGACACAAAGCAGTGCACACTCATGCTTTGGGCCATGCGAGACATTGTTAAAAAGTACAGACCTCAGTCACTTTCAGAATCCAAGGGCTTTATTGAGGACAGAATTGTTCTCTCTGAACTTCCAATGATATCTTTTGTGAGACTGGGTCAGTGCTCCTTGTCCAAGTCAGAGATCCTCAACAAGCTTCTGAGCAATTCTCAGCAGTACCATGACACCTTTGTGCATCATGATATGGAGTGTGGTGACAGTCCGAGGAGAATATCCAATGGATTGGTTGAAATAACTTGGTACCTTCCCTGTGGGAACAAAAACATAGATGTCTTCAGTGAGCCAGTTGCTGTAGCTAACCTTCGTGGGGACGTTGCTTCATTTGAAACACAATTTTCTTTTTTGTGTCAGACATCTGCAGCAATTTTTGTGTTCTTTGACACTTTAGACTCTGAGTGCAAGCTACTTACAAACCGACACCACAAGGCACAGATCTTCTTGGTGGGTAACCATCAAAGCAAGCACTTCAGTATAGATACTCTAAAAAAGGTAGCAACCAAGTTGGACTTGACTAACAACAACATCCTTTTGAAGGCTAAGCACATGAATGATGCAGACTTTGTCAAAGATTTTCGGAAAAAAGTCAGCAATGTACTTCAGAACTCAAACATGAAGATGAAAGTTGAGCAGATGGCTGACATTGCCCATGAGCTGGGAATCTGGGTTGATGAAGACTCTCCAGAGTGCCAGAGAGCCAAGAACAATGCAGATGCCATCACTGATGAAATTCAAGACATCCTTGAATACAAAGAAGCTCAGCTGCCCTTGCAAGGCCAGATATGGAAGGAACTGGCTCAATTAGAGAAAGAAGAAGTTCGGCTTCGGAAAGTTGGGTCTGAAAAAGTAGAAGACTACAAAAGTGATCTTCAGGTACAGAAAACAAAACTTCGAGAAAAACAAAACTCTTATGACATATCAAATGCAATGTCATGTTTCATTGATGCAATATCAAGCCCAGGGATAGAGAGGAGCTATTTCCTGAAATGGATGCGAATGAACCTTGATAACATGTCTCGAGCCAAACTCTCTGGCCTTAGGGAGCAGTACAAAAAGAAATGCAAGAACTCTGAGAACAAAGAGGAAATCAAAGACATTGACAGACAACTTTCCAACAGCTCACTGGGGACTGAACACTTCTTCCGTGAAATGGGTCAGATCTATGAAGCTTCAGTTTCCCTTCCAGAAACGGATCCATCACGTCAACAATTACAGCATCTGCCCAAACTATGTGCAGAATTGTTACGTGATGGATTTCCCCTTGAACTTGTGGATGGAGATGCATCCAACATACCTCTCAAATGGGTGAGTGACGTTCTCTCTCAGCTCAATGACTTGGTTTCTCCTAAGAGCAAGATCCTGGTAGTCACAGTCCTTGGAGTTCAGAGCACAGGAAAGTCCACTCTCCTCAACAGCATGTTTGGAGTACAGTTTGCTGTCAGCAGTGGTCGATGCACTCGAGGTGCCTTTATGTTGCTCATCAGGGTCAATGAAGATGTAAAAAAAGCACTCAACTGTGACTTCATGGTGATCATTGACACCGAGGGCTTAAAATCACCAGAGCTTGCACAACTGGACAACAGCTATGAGCACGACAATGAGCTTGCAACACTTGTTGTGGGGTTGAGTGATATCACCATCATCAATATTGCAATGGAGAATTCAACAGAAATGAAAGACATCCTACAAATAGTTGTGCATGCTTTCCTCAGGATGACAGAAGTGGGCAAAAAGCCAAAGTGTCTGTTTGTTCACCAGAACGTGTCAGATGTTTCAGCCCATGAGAAGAACTTACGAGACAGGAAACTGCTCTTGCAGCAGTTAAACGAGATGACCCAGGCAGCAGCCAAAATGGAAAAGAAAGAGGAGAACATGAGCTTCACTGATGTGATGGAGTACAGTCCGGACACTGGGAACTGGTACATTCCTGGACTCTGGAATGGAAACCCACCAATGGCACCAGTCAATGCAGGGTACAGTGAAGCTGTATATGAGCTCAAGAAGAACACAATCCAAATTTTGGGAAGATGTGAGTCATCTGCTAATGACATCTTGGAGTTTACAGAGTGGATGAAAAGCCTGTGGAATGCAGTCAAGCATGAAAACTTCATCTTCAGCTTCAGAAACAGCCTCGTAGCTGATGCATACATGAGGCTGTGCAGAGAATTCAACAAATGGGAATGGGAATTCAAAAAGGAAATGTACACGTGGGTCACAAATGCTGAAACAAGAATTTCCAATTTTGGTACAGTTGCTGTGAAATCTAAGATATCTGACATGTCTGAATTTCTCACATGTTTGAAAAGTGAAGCTTGCACAGTGCTGTGTAAATGGGAAACACAGCTTCTTGAGAATCTGGAACAGTACTTCAAGCAAACAGAGGGTCATGTCTATCTTGTTGAAGGATACAAAGAGGACTTTGCAAACAGCGCAAAGAGTCTTCGACAAGAAATGGAAAATTCTGTGTTTAATCAACTCACAGCAACCGCTGACATCAGACAGGGAATGACAAAACTTGACAGAATCAAGGAGAACCACACAAAAGAATTAGAAGAAAAAGTGCATGGATTGATTGATCGATGTCGTGGACAAAAAGTCAAGATGACAGACACAGAGCTGGACAAAGAATTTGACAAGATGTGGACTAAAACAGTAAATCAACTATGTTTTCCTAAACAAAAGGCCACAAATGTCATCACAAGCGTGTACTACTACCTGAGAGAGAATCTAACACGCAAGGGGAGTCACGTATGTCAATTATTAAGTCAAAAACGCCTACAAGATTGTGGGCTTGGGCCTTTTACATACACAGTGGAAGGCTTTTGCAAACAGTTTAAACACAGATTCAACAAATTCTTCAACATTGAAGATCATGTAATGGCTTTAAAAAGCATAGCTGACAACATCATAACAATGTGCACACTGTTTGTGACTGAAAAGATGGAAAGAAAGAACAACTACCATGACACTTACATCCAGGAGATCCTATACATGATTGATGAGAGGCTGCAAAACAATCAGAATGTTATGATCGAGATCGAGTTTGAAGTTTCTCTGAAACAGCACATCTGTGGATTTTCAGCCAGACAGTTTCAGAAAATGCATGAAGATTTCATACATTCGAATGATCCCTACAGATGTCTGCAGCAAAACAAGGAGAAGTTTCGTGCTGATTTTAAAGACGTGTTCCATGAACGAGACCAGTGCCAGAAGAAGGCAGAAGAATTCACAAACCAGTGCTTGAGGCCTGCAGTCGAAGACTTTGTCAACCGTTCCTTGGGTCCTGACATCATTGGAGAAATGCTGACAAGCCAACAGTTCAGCACAAGAATATTCCTCCAGTATTCAATTTTATTGGATTTGCTTTCAAAGGATGACTTTGAAAACTATCAGAGCTATATTTGCTCATATGAGGAGTATGTAAAGAAATGGATTCTCGACCAAATAGTGGAACGTTTCCCAAATGGGTCTACAACACTTGAGTTTGAGGATCGCCATGTTCTGTCAAGTATCAACAGCATAAATGCTGCAATCAACAAAGCCAAAACAGAAAAGAGTGGCAACTTGAAGACATTTGTTGAAGATGTCTGTCAGGAACTTGGTGATAAACTGGTCATTTCCCAAGATGCTCTTGGTGCTTTCATGATCCTGAACAATGCTGACAAGGAACAGTTTGCTCACTGGCTCACTCAGTGTCTGAAGGATATGGCCCAGTCTCTTGGAGAGAAGTTTAAAGAGACAAACATCCAAATGAAACTAAAAAATCTTCATGTGAAGCCTCAGAATGAGCTTTTCACCAAACTGATTGGGTGTGGTAGACAGTGTCCATTCTGCAAAGCGCCTTGTGAGGCGGGAGGAAAGGACCACATTGAGCACTGGGCTTCACTACATCGATCAACAGGTCTGGGTGAATATAGATCTTCTTCCTCACAAAAGCTTGTCACTGACATATGCTCTACTCTTGTGCTCACACAAGACAGGACTTTTCAATGTGATACTACAAACTGGACAATTCACCCTTACAGGCTGTACAAAGATTTTTTCCCAAACTGGAAAATCCCACCAGATGCAAGCCTTCAGGCATCAGACTACTGGAAATATGTACTGGCAACATTCAACAAACAGTTTGCCAAAGCATATAGTGCAAAGCCTGCTGATATTCCTGCAACTTGGAAACTGATCACGCGTAAGCAAGCAGAGGAGAGCCTCAAAGAGTCGTTCAGCATCAAGTGAGAGACCACATGATTTGTGGTTACAGAAGCATAAATGATCCTCATATACATTCATTATCCTCACACGGATGTTTTAATCTCACTTGTCTTATATGATATCAAGGAAAATCACAAATAGTAACATTCTGTGTATGAGATGACAAGGTTGAAGATATTGAGTACAGCTGGCAACAGGGACACAAGAGAAAATCATTCTTGTGAAAATGCTGAGGACCTTTTGAAATATGTTTTCACACTTTGAATCAATGCACATGTCACGGACACTAACTGATAAGCGATTTTTTAATCTAAAGTTGGATTCTGATGCAAAACATTTACATTTGCAGTCTATTAAAAGATCATTCAGTGTAATTGTCATCGTGTAGGTGTATGTTTTCTTTTATTGTAATGTGCTATTTTCCTAATTCAAAGATTGTAATGTCTTTATTGTGATCTCAATTAAGAATCAGCTCCAAATATTAACATCCAAATATTAACGTTTTTTTTTTCTTACTCCAAATTTGTATGTTTTATTCTTTAATCATTCAATCTTTTCTGTATGTGGTTTTATCAACATGTGTACATGCAAGAAAGTTTGTTTTAATCAAGGTATCTGATGCAGAACACCACTTAGTCTTTATGTGATATTGCCATAACAGGACAGGACGTTATACATGACAAAGTTTTTTTCTTTTCTAATTGAGTATGCTATTTCCTTAACTCAAAATTTGTACTTTCTTTGTTTTTATAAATGAAGTATCTGATACCACATATTTACATTTTTAAGTTCATGAGATCCACATTTTAAATGTTTCTGTGAATCAAACGAAAGATCGGTCTGGTTTTGTCAACATGTATGTATGACAGGAAGTTTAATAGTCGTATGAGTTTTTAAAACTATCTGAAACAAGATATTTAATTTCTCCCTATTTTTAATTTGCTGCTCAGTCTTTATGTGGTACTGTCACAACAGGACAGGGCATTTCATTTCATTTCATCTATTTGTTTTTGTTTCTCTGACTATACCTAAATATGTGATGCCAAATACTCAATCTTAATGTCAACATGTAGGTTATACAGTACATGACAAAGTGCTTTTCTTTTCTAATTGACTGCAATGTTATTTCCTTTGATCAAAATTTGTAATGTCTTTGTTTTTAAGTATCTGATTCCACAAGTTCATGTTATCTTGAATTGCAAATTTTAATTTTTTTTTTTTTTTTTTTGTGCACTGAGCAAAAGATCATTAAGTCTACATGTGGTTTTGTCAAACTGTATGGATGACTGAAAGTTTGCTTTTGACCTTTTTTCAACTCTGGTATATCTTTGTTTTTGTTTCTGTAAAGTATCTGATTTCACATATTTACATTGAAAAGAGATTAAAAATACCATTAATTCTACTCTGCGTAATGTAACTGATTCAATAAAGAGATCAAATCATCAGACTGGCTATGAATGTCTTTAATGTTTCCCAGATCAGAATCACAGCATACAGTGTATAATAACTTCTAAAGTAAACAGAAATATCATCACCTCATTTATTTATATAGTTTTACTATACTTTTTTTTAATAATCATTTTTTTTAAAATTCCATTATTTAACATTTTTCTTCATCTCAAGTCTTGGGTTTCTGAATTCAACAAAGAATGTAAAAACAAGACAACAGGTGCAACTTTGCAATAGAGACCAAGCTGGAGATTTCATGTGAGTGAGGCTGTTGTCTTTGCCAGTGTGGGGTGCTAACCGTGTGCTTGCATGCACCACTGACCTGACGCAGGATCTCTGAATAACCTCAGTGGTCTGAAGTCACTGGTTTGCTTGATTTGCTGCTGACTGCAGTTTTCGGGCATGTTGAAATAAGAATAAACCGAAATCCAGCCCCGACTGTGTGAACCACAGGGCTGAAGCGAGTCACTTTAACAACAATAACACAGCTGAAGCTAAATGTGCGTCCACATACATCCAGTCTGATCCACTGTTAAAACCCACACGCTCAGACTTTGAAAGTGAACTTGACCGCTTAACATTTCATCCAACTCTGGACTTTTTCGAAGATGAAGCTCTTCACTGCTACATCACATCACTGCCAGGTCAACACAACCTCCATAACCACAGCGCAACACAGTGTGTCAAAGGAAAAAAAGTGAGACCACCTGTGTGATCTCATTACTCTATGAGGCATCTTATGGTATCAAAGCCCTCATGTCTGTCCCACATGTGATTACGTGGCTACATGTAAACACTGCTACATGTGAAGTGAGCTAACGCTGAATTGACTTTTATTCTCGGTTTAGAAGTCCGGACCATGAATCACAGGCCGGTTCCGTGTACCACCATTACATCAGTTAGCTGGCTTTTATCTGAGATCTTTTCATAAATGCTCTGAAATTACACAGATCATGCAGCGCAGATTCATCAGGAGTATCGTTGGATCATTAGATATATTTCAAAATAAAAGCCTGCTAATGCTTGCAAAAAAGGGGAAAAGAAAAGAAAGAACCAAGAGCAATGAACCCATAAACTCAAACTATGATTTTAAAATGTAATATTCAAGCTAGCACATGTTAACTACAGCATCTTAGGCCCTCTGTTGTATAGAGGGCTGCAGTGAAGATGGATTTCTGCTACAGTGATGTTCCTGGTTAGGAAACATGATGCTACAGGATGCCCACATGATGATGGGCAATGTGAGACAAAATAAAGACAAAAGTCATTTTCTAACGGAATGAAACGTGAGTAATGACAAGCACTTTTTACTCACCAGTGAATCTGAAACCTCAAGCTAGTGGCCCTTTTTTTTTTTTTTGCAAATTGCACCTGCTGTCTTTTGTTGTCACAAAATAAGCATTTCATTCATTCACTCAAAAAAAAAAGAAAAAAGAAAAACAAACAAGAAACTTAATATTTACAAATATTTTGTCTGTTTGATTCTTACACTTAAAAATGTACAGTTTTGATCCTCTTCCAGATGTTGTGTGTCTGTCTCTGTCCTGCCACCCAGTTTGGTATTTTTCTTCACACGTCCAGTTTCCTCAGGGTGGGCAGACCGCGGTGAAGCCGCCACAGTGGCGCCCTCCGGTGTTAGCTTATAAAATAGACAGGGGAAAAAGAACAGACCAAACTAAATACCTTGTTTTCACCTGCGGTGGTGTCATTGTAGCTGTGTTGTTGTGAGGTTTACCTCACCGCCCCCTCACTGCCTCCTTATCCACAGGAGTGAGTACAAAAGGGTTCATATGGGTCTGATCCTCCGTAGGATAGATTAACAAGGTATCCTCCTGGCAAACATTGTGGGTAGAAAGATGGCCATGCCTTTTAACGTCCTTGATTCTGATTTCTACATTTAAGGCTGAGTCTTTTTCCAATCTTCTCCCAGAGTCTCTTTTTCCACGGCGTGCACCTTTCCTCGCGCTACTGTCCGTCACCTGTTCCACAGCATTTATCCACCCTGCAACCAAATTCACTTTTTTTGTGTTTTACATTGTGCACATTTCCCTTTCAGTGGGCTTACAAAATCTCTGACAGGAGCAGCCAGGTATATCTCCCCCTTCCAGCCCTCCCCCGCCACCCCGATAGGCAGTAATAAAATAGAAAACAAACAAACAAACAGGCTAAAGCTAGAGCACAAGCAAAGACAGCACCGGTGACTAACTTCTCCCATACTGGACGTAGGCTACCATGTGTTCCTGTGGGCTCAAACAGCAGCGTACCAGTTCAGTTAACATACTGTATTTACCATGATCCATGTTTGAGATCCGTCGGAGGGGGAGGTGGGGGCATCGCTGAGCTGTAGGCCTGCACATTCTCACCCGAAAGAAAAGAGCAGAAACAGCAGTTGTCAGCTGTGCTGCTTTTACCCTGTTTAGGAGATCCGAGCCCCCCTTTTTCATCCTGCAGCTCTACGCCGCAGGCCGTGAAGGCCCACCGGTTACCCTCAGTGTGCTTAAGAGTTTAATTTACAACTGACGAGCTCACAAAAAAAGTCACTAGCTTATTGAACTAACCCTTGAATGTGAGGACAATATAGTAGAGCTGAACTGAGGTCAGAAATTGTGTAGCTGACACAGTGAAGTCAGGTGTTTTTTTTTTTTTTTTTTTGTGTGTGTGTGGTCACAGCAGGGAGTCGATCACGGGTGATCACCGCAACATGGGTCGGCCTCGATTACAAAGCTAGAGTGGGTACTGATGGAGACAGGAGATGGGAGGGAGTAAGTGATGCTGATGCGGAGGGGGATGTTTTTGTACGCAGCAGGAAGGAGCTGAAGATTTTACCATGGGGGGGATGCTGCCTGTCTGCCTCTCTATCTCCTTGCTGTCTAATTAGGGCCAACCTATGCCCATGTGAAGCAGTTCTGACACAACGCACCCTCTTTCTCTCACAGGCACACATCAAACAGAATATGCATGTGCTGGAAATAGGGGTGCAGACAGGAGAAGGAAGGTGTACGTAAAAGAGCAAAGGCTGCCTGTGTCTGCTTTGTTTCTCACCCTTGCTGAAATACAAAAATAATTCTGTACAGGCAGGCTACAACAACAGATTTGGTACCTGATGTACCCTAAAAAACGATTATCTCCATACAGACGGGAAGAAAAGGTAGCTACTGTAGGATGATGGGCTTGCTGTCGGCGTGCTCATATCACCTGGTTGGAGAAAAAAAACATCATGTGGGAGATCATGAGTCGAAGAGTATGTCACAGTTGTTCTTCTTCTTCTGAGATTTGCGATGACTCTTTTAATGGGTGTTGGGAGGTGAGGAGGATTCGTTGGGTTGCAACAGGATTTTCCGCGATGTTCTTGTTCTGCGAGGTAAAACCAAAATATCCAGAGTGGACCGATATGATTTGATTAGATTTGGGAAACGTGCATTGACAGATACAGTGTCCTTTACCCACCGTCATCATCTTGAAAAATAATTCATGCATAGATCCCCACTGAGAAAACCCATTTATATACTTTCTCCTTTGTACACATTTATATATAACTATATATAATATCATTTCTCTATATCTATATTTTCAGCAAAAGTTCTTTCCACGAAAAAACAACAATTAAACAAATGCAAGAAAAAAAGAAACAGAAGATGAAAGAAAGAAAACACAATCGAGGGCCAGTTTGGCACTTTGTCATGAGAACACACAGCATCTGTTAATTGACAGTAAATAGGAATACGCTAGAATCTTCTTTAGTTTTTTTTCTCCCTTGATGAGAAAGCAAACACAGTAGTACATACTTGGCACCAAGAATGCTGGTAGAATGAAAGATATTAATGTTTTCATAGATATATGATGACTGTATGTACTCGATGCCCCGTCCTACAGCTCAGCAGTTTGAGTCCCTGGAGCAGAGGAACGCTGGGGAGAGGGAGGGAATCAGAATGAGAGGAACAAAACAGGGATAAGACACTGATGTAGAAAAGAGAACGATATATGCACAGAACACACCAGGGAGAGAAAAGAAGAAGAACATGAGGAAAGCTGCAAGGGCCGAAAAGCATTCGTCCTTTTGACAATGTCAGGGCGCTTTAGTCTGGAAACAGCAGACCTTTAAAAAGAGTATCTTTGAAAGATCTGAATCACCCCGAACTGATCATCTGCTGCCGCGCAGTTCAGTTGCTTCTCCACACGCCACCAGTGGAGCTGCTCAGTTTGACAGCACATGATGGAGGAGGTGGAGCTGTTTTTGGAGAAACAAGAGAATAAGAGAACAGAACAAAGGCCCACATCCAGAGGCCTCCCTTCTAGATCAGTGGCAGAGCCAGTCCTTCTGGTCCTTAGGCGGCACTGTGTCGGGCCAGTCCCTACTATACCCTGGTGGTGGAGTGGGGGTGGGGCAGGGTGTTGTTGTGGCCGGTGGAGGGGAACGTGTTGAAGGCATGAAGGGGCTGCATGCTGGTGATGGTGCTGGGGATCATGGTGATGGTGTTAGGCGTCATCAGCGGCACGTCGTCGGGGGCGCGGCGCAGCGCCAGCGTGTAGTCGGGCGGGCAGGCGGGCCGTAGGATGTCGTGGGGCCGGAGCGGCTCCATGTCGTGGTGAGCGTCGTGCTCCGAGTGCTTCATCTGCAGCGACATGATCTCCTCCTCCTGGCTGTGAGCCAGGTCGTTGGCGGGCCCACCCCGCTGGGGAGACAGGCGGTGGCGTCGCATCTCGTGCCGCTTGTCGCGCTTGTAGTAAAGGGCGGCGAAGGCCAGGATGTTGAGGAAGAGGAGCGACGCCCCCACGGCGACCGTCACGCTCAGCTCGGTGGAGTAGTCACGGGTGTCTCCGGGGAAGAGGTCCTGGTGCGGCCGGTCTGAACCTTCCGGCTCTGGATCGGAGGGGAAGGTAGGGTAGGGGTGACGAGTGGTGCGAGGGCCCGGAGTTCTGGGCCAGGGTCTGTGGGTGCTTGGGCCAGGGCCTGGTGGCGAGCGAGTGGTGGTGGGGAAGAGCTCTTCATGTAGACTATGGAGGTGGGGGACCAATTCCAGCCAGAAAGCCACTTTGTTGGCCCTGTAGTTGTCTCTAACACGAGGTTTTAAGCCAATGTGGAGGTACTGCTTGTCCTTTGAGTTGAACTTGGTCCAAATGACCTCTTCAAAGCGGTTGGGCTTTGTGTGAATGAACTTGGTGTCCTGAGGGACTGGCAGGTTGGGGTCCCTAGTGGGGGACAGAGGGGGACATCTCAGTCAAGGTTTTAATCAATCTGGTTCAAAGATTTCTTCACTGTGTTGACATCTAAACACTGAATACACCCATGTGTTCGAAGTTTACATTTTTGAATTTACAGAAAAGAGTAAACTAAGTAAACTAAAAAGTAATTTAAACTTTTAACAGCTCTACCAACATCTTGCATCAGCCCGTCATAGACAAAGACACTTCAACTCTACTACTAAAGAGGCACTACACTAGCTAGTTCATTTAGCTAGAGCAAAAAGAATTTCAAATATAGAAATATGAAATAAAATGATCAGCAAACCTACCCAGTCTTTGCAAAGTTGGTCCAGTAGGTCATGACAACGGCGCTCAACATCACATCATTCTTCGAGAAGTTGCAGGGGAACAGATCCGTAGCGCCGATCATGGGCACGCCAAACACGTACGGTATCTCGTCTCCGTGGGCAGCATCGGCCCACTCGGGCCGCGTCTCGGTCTGGCAGTGGTGGTAGAACGTGTAAAAGTAAACCGGCGACTGAAACTCGGCATGGAGTTTGGCGGTCGCCACCGCCGGCGCCACCCACTGGTGGTCTGTAAACAGAGCTAAGAGGGTCTTCCTCCGCATGTCGCCATTGTCCCTGTCTGCCCAGTCTGTGTACATGAATTTAATGGTCTCCCTCAGGATGTCTTTGCCTGGAGGATAAGACGCGGGAGGGGAAAAGGGACAGGGGGGAAAAAAAGGGGGACAGGAGAAAAAGAAAATTGTGATAAGTTAAGAGGAAAATAAAGACAGGGATAGCTCATTTTGAGAGTGATCAAGAGATGTGAAACACATGACGGAGGACGATACGCTGCTAAAATGAACAGGAATGCGTCGGTTTGTGTGCACGTGTGAGAAATAAACAGATCGAGTTAAGAGAGAAACTGGAAAGGACAGTTACAAAAGGCAAAAGGGAGAATGAAGAATGAGTGACAGGCACTTGAGAGGAAGCGTGACTGCATTATCCAAATGTGTCTGTGTTTTGACTGCGGCCCGCTGTGATGGGTTTGCAGGAACAACAGCACTGTGATTGGGAGCTGGCTGCCTGGGGGATGATGAGAGACGGCATTAGTGCCCACGGAGCCTCAAAGGCCAGAGCGCAGACCCACTGTGGTGAAAGATAATCTCGGTGATAGGCAATCTCTTTAGTATGCCTGTCTTGGTTGATACACTCGCATTTCATCTCTTTAATCATTCTTTGCCCACATAATGTTTTGAAGACTTGCATTTCCACTGAGAACTGTAGTTTTGGACAAGTTAATGTTTTTTTTTAGCAGAAAATATATGGCAATGTCAAATGACCAAAAATGAAGCACCTCTTTTTCTTTAATGTGCACCACACATCTAGCTCAGGTATCAGGGAACATATTTATCATATTATTAGCTCATTATTGTATTGTGATAATGATTTGTTTACTTTTAGAACTACATGGTCTTTTATTTTGGTAATTTATCTTTTAATTTCAGTTTAATGTGTGTGGACCCCTGGAAGATTTCATCCAACGGGACTTCTAATAAGCATAAAAACTAATGACAATACAAAGTCCTGTCATCTGAGAGGCGGTAGATGACAATATACAATCCTAAAAGGAGTATAATGCTGGCATTCACTCACCCTCCGGGTAGCCATAGAGGTTGTCAACAAAGTTGGAAATGGTGTAGTCGAACGCCGCAGCCGAGATGCCGTCGTTGTCCTCGCTGTCGTCCACAAACTTCAGCCCCTCTCCTTGGTTCACTCCTATCAGGATGTCATAGTTGAGGAACTCCCCCTAGTGGTGCAAGAGGGGAAGAGCATGTTGAGTGCTGAAATTGTTGATTAACAGTCTCTGTATGTCTAAAATCACTACAACCATAAATGCTGCTGCACAGTCACATCAGCTTCGTTCATATTTATGTATTTATGCCATGAAATGTAAATCTGCAGGGTGTCCTCTCTTTGTGTCAAGATAAAGCTTTTGTAGTGGGAACATAAGCTCAGTAAGAGACAGGGACGGCAAATCTAGTTTTCTGCTTTAATACTGCCATATGTTATCATCAAATACATTAGATTTGCTCTGTCATAAGATAGTAAATTAGATACAACAGTGCTGCACAGCCTGCAAGCATTTTTCTTCATTCATTCATTTTCTTCTTCATAAGGACTGTGGATGTGGCTATTTTTTCTGTAAATCAGCCAGAAACCTTTTGGTGCTCACCTGTAATTCGTTCTTACAGGTTATGAATTGCTGTGGGGATCTAATAGAGAGTCTAGTAGCCAAATAACAAAGTAGATGGAAAAGTCACACTTTTTGTATTCCTCAGCATCTCTAATATACAGAATCTCTTCTTCTTTGCTTCTGCTTTACCTCAATTTTTCTCATTTTCTCCCTTTTATGTGAGGGATTTAAATATACTGACCGATAAGTGACTGATAAGTAAAAGCAATATTAAGACAGCGAGCATCATGTGCATGTAAAATGTGACATGATTTGGGGCTGAACTGTGTTATAGTCAAAACCTGGATTTCATAATATAAAGTGAGGAAAAAGTGGGGCATAAAAAAAAAAAAAGTGCTTTATGTTAAATCATGTTTTTCATTGTTTGCACTATTTCTTATCATTTCTTTGCTTTTGTGGAAATTTTACCTCCTCAGGCCTCTTAAACTTATCATATTCAGATTAATTTTGCCAAGTACAAACATACTAGGAATTTGACTCTTTTTTTATGCAGCTCTCTCAGTGTACTTACACAGAGACAGAAATAACAAGGACAACAAAGCTGGACAAATAAAGGTGAGGAATAGACATGATATAATCCTATTATATTATTATTATTATTATTATTATTATACACACTCAAGTCAAGTGTTTGGGATATTGCAAACTTAGGACTGTTGATCAAAACATTTCATTGTGATTAACTGCATTATTGTCCATAGTTAATCATGATTAATCACATATTTTTTATCTGTTCAAAATGTACCTTAAAACGAGATTTGTTAAGTATTTAATGTTCTTATCAATATGGGAGTGGGCAAATATGCTGCTGTATGCAAATGTATGTATATATTTATTATTGGAAATCAATAAACACAAAACAATGACAAATATTGTCCAGAGACCCTCACAACCCCAAAGCTAGTATGTAAGAACTATGTCTTTGCCAATGGATTCCTGAGATTTTCTAGTATCATATGATGCACGTCGGACTCACTTCACTCAGTTCACTATCGCCCACTACAACCTAAAAATCACAAGTTGCTTTAAAGAAATTAGTTAAAAGGAATTTGCTTAAACACGATATTAACGTTAACTTTGACAGCCCTATATAAACTAAAGAAATTGTGTAAACTGAACACGTAAGAGTTTTAAACTGTATTTCTATAATTCCACTGAAGCTGAGAAGAGAAAATCAGTCTTTGATTGAACTGCTCACAACCCAGACATGCACCCTGTGATGAAGGGTTTGCAGGTCCACACTGCTTTGCATGTATGGGATCGCATGAACAGAAGGTTGTGAGCCATGGGTCTCCAATATACCACCGAGGCAGTGTGATCTAGGATGTGAGTTCACACCAGCTGGTAAATGTCACCGCCAGAGCCTAACTCTGGAAAGGTCACACTCACACCTACTGTAACTTCATCTTCTCTTTGTCTGGTGTGTCATCACAGCTCAAGTCAATCTTGCACAATAAGAAATGAACAGTCTAGGCCATATCTGCAGGTACTGGAGGCAGACCCTCACCTGCTGCATGAGGATTTCTGGGTCGTCAGGCACCACATCTCCGTCCACCACGGGGCCAAAGGCGATGTGGTAGCGAGCTGGCTGGATGTCCTGGTCCACCAGCTCCCTGAAGTTCTTGCGCCTCAGGCAGTCGACCAGGTCGGCCGTCTCTGTGTAGGTGCAGCCCACCTTGCGGGCCAGGATCTTGGTGTACTTGAGGGGTTGATAGTTGACAGACCAGCTTGAGATGGCGGTTCCACTCTGGGCTATTGCCCTGTGGAACAGACCTGAGAGGACATAATAGGGTTATTTATCACTGCATATAGGGGTAAAATGACCAAAAAATAGGGATGCATTGATCCAGTTTTTTCAGTCCTAATACCAGCTGCAATACCTGGGCTTTGGGTATCAGCCGATACTGAGTACTGATCTGATCCCATTCTTTAATTAATAAAAGTAAAATGTATGCCTAACTGTAAGGCAACATCAGGCCTGACTTAAACAGTGTTTTCCTAACTGTAAAACAAAATATGACAAATATATACATAGATAATGATAATATATAAATATATTATTTATTTAATCTGTATTTATTATTAAAATAAATAAATCATACACCACAAACTTGGTAAAACATCTTCAACATTAATAGGAATTATAATTCAAATGTAAACCTTTTTAATGCATCAACAAATTGGTCAAATTTGGATTACAGTATCTAATGTACAGTATATAGTATATAAACCTAAAATTTTATTGAATACATTGGCCCATTGCGACCGATATCCCATCCAGAGATATGAGTCAGAAAAAGCACGATGTCCCATCCAGTACTGGTATCGGTGCATCCCTACAAAAAACATGATGATCTCTCTAAATGTTAAGTGCATTTCCCCCAGTTTGTGCAGGCAGGATGGAGCTCTGTGAAGCTGTCTGACTAAAGTTCAGTTTTGGGATAGGATGGGATTCAGACAGACTACTTGATGTGGAAATCTCTTTTTCTACTTTTAGAATTAGAGCATGCTATGGTGCTGTAGCTCAAAAAAAAAAAAAAAAAAAGAAGACTGGGAATAAGCTCATCTGAGACGTCGAGAGAGCCATTTTCCCCTTTCTCTCACAGACTCTCTCTCTCTAGCTGTTTCTCCCTTCCTCTTTGTCTCTCTCTCTCTCTCTGCCTCCTTAGCTCTGCCCGTCCTCTGCCGTTTGAACCACTCAAGTGGCTCGTTAGGAGGCTGCCTGCCTCACTCGTTTCCTCTCTCGCTCCTTTTGTCTTTCTCTTCCCTCTCTTGGGCTGAAGATTGGTCAGTTAATTATTAAGCAGAGCCGCAGAGCCCCCTCTCCCTGGGAAATCAATTATAGTAAAAAGTAGCTTGGAAACAGCTATACCTACATATCTGCACTGGGAGAGTCAGAGGGGGGGAGACAGACTGAGAGAGAGGTGGGAGGTAAGTATTATTTCAGTCATCTTCAAAATAAGTTTCTTTGTCACTGCCTAAGAGCCTCTTGCCTTCCCTGCTCACTACTTTCCACAGAGTATTTTCTGTGCTCTCCTTCCTCAACAACGTTAGGGGAGAGCAGGGTGAGTCAAGCCACTTTTTACTGAAGATGTCTTTTAAGTGAGGGCAAGACAGTAATGCGTCCAACTAAAACATGTACATATATTTCAGGATGTGGTGCATCCTTGGGAATCATCTTTTTGGCTCTAAAATAAACGTTTTTTTTTAAATATTGACTCGGCTCTTGGCTCAACTTGCCGCCGATGAGGGGTAAGTTGAGAAAAAATGTTGCTTCAGGGATGTGATATGACCAACGGTGATGCACCCTAAAACATGAACCAATCACGGCCTAAAAAAGGTTAAATTTTGATTTGACTTTTTTTCAAACTCGTCTGTAACTGTACAGACATAAGAACCATGACTCCTTGAACAATAAAAATAATTTTGAGTGGCAAAAAAATGTTTTTTTAACCTAAATGTGCTTACCACTTATTCCATGAACCTCTCTCCATCACAGGTTCAAATCACTCCGCTCTCCCCTCAGCCGAGGCTATCCCATAGGCATTAGCAGTCACTATAAGCCCATAGATGTGGGTCAATAGGGGCCTACTACACCCACTATTAGGTCTTGTAATCTATTCACATGGTAGATCACCAAAAGAAGGTATAAAAGAACACAACAGCGACCGCTAGTGACCACAGTAATTATGACAAGAGATGATGCAGAAGTCAACACAATATTTTTCCCTAAACTCAACCAAGTGTGGATTTTTTTTTTTGCCAAAACCTAACGAAGTTGTAGTTTTGCTGAATAACATAAAGTTGTAGTTTTGTAGAGTAAACATAAAGTTGTAGTTTTGTTGCCTAAAACTAAAGAAACCTTTTGGTTTGAGTTGAAACGCGATGTTTCATTCAACAACAACACATACAACATGTTAGAATGTGTTGAAAGTTTCACTTTCACTTTTACAACATACAGTAGGTACAGCAGACCCCTAATGACCCACATTTATGGTGCTTATAGTGACTAATAACACCTATGTAATGGCCTGATAACAGTCGAATTGGGTGCTCCCGTATATTCTCTCCTCCTCTTCCCTTAAACACAGGATACCATGGATGCTGTCTACCCCTTCATATTCCTCCGCCCATCATCATATCAGTATCACTTACAACCCATCTCTCCATCCTGTCTACCACTTCCATCCTGCCATCCATCCTGTGCATCTCTGCTGTCTGGCTTGATTTGTGACGCTGTGCTGTTGACATGATTGGTGTCCCTTAAGGGTGGTGATGACAGACTCCTTACCTGGCATCCCTGGCGGGGGAGGAGTGGGGGTGGGAGTGAGCATGACAGACAGGCGGCGTCTAGAGGGCTGATGTTAGACACCGTTAGATGCTGATGGAGACGATGATGACGATGGGGAGATGACAAAGCAGAGGCGTGAGAATGGACTGGTGGCAGTGTGAGGGGGTTGGTTGTCAGCGACAGGAGACAAGGGGTTAATACAGGCTTCCCCAACCGTTAGGGTCCCTCTGCTGCTAAGTGGGGGCCCCCCTGAAAAATTAATGATTAAACTACAATGACTGTTCTGACTGTCATCTAAAATTAAACAAACATGCATTGGTGGCTTTTGGACAAAGAGTGTACAAAAACTCTGAGAAATACATCAATATGTTACAAAACAGAGTGCTCCAGGGATGGCATATTTTTGTAGGCCAACCAGGAAGTTAGCATCTCACTGGTTCCCTCAACAAAAAGCCAATGAGATTTTTTTCCAATGGGCCTTGTGCACATACATTTGGGTATCTGGAGTAGCTCCCAACCCACAAACTGTGACAACACAGTCATTTTTTGTGGGCTGACTATGTGATTCAAAAAAATTTCAGATTTGGCTCCCCTTCGTACATGTCACATGCAGGCTCATCTACCTACCCATCAACTACCTTTGCAAAGGTGCACTGTATTTTTCTCACAAACCAATCAGAGCAGACTGAGCTTTTTCAGGAGGGGTTCTTAAAGAGACAGGCACTAAAACAGAGAGTGTTGGCCAGAGGGTGAATACAGGAATATTCAGAGAGACAGTATAAAAAATAAATATTGTGTTTTTTGGACATTAAAGCACTTAACCCAAAACACAAGTATGAACCTGAAAATGAGCATGATATGTCCCCTTTAATGAACACACTAGAGAGTGGTATCAGTTCTCTTTTTCTGTTATTCTTTAGAAAAACAGGTAGTTTCAACTTTGTATTATTAATTTCTGCTGTGCAAATAATTTAGCATGGTTAGCAGTGTTTAATGAGTTTCAATGCCATTCCTCAACAATTATGTTCACTTGTATTATTTTCAGTTTTCCCTCTCTTTTTAATTCCAATGCACAGTACACATACTTTTCAGTCAATCTGCTTTGTATTTGCATTTATACAAGCAATATTATCACTGTTATCATGATATAAATATATTATACTTGGGGTCTTGGGAGGTTTCTACTGCTAAGTGGGTCACCTGCCGATAAGGGAAAAAAGGTTAGGTGTGCCTGGGATGATCTGAAGGGTTAGCAGACATAAGGGTTGGGTTAAATCGACACAGTGACATGGTAGCTGTACACAGATGCTCACTCAAGCTTTGGCGTTACACATTTGTTGTGAAGGCACAGAATGAGTCAAAGTTAGAGACGTGTCAGACACAAACATGCAGAGCGGCGATTGAAGCAGAAGTGTGGCTGTGTGAACACGATCTCTCTAATCTCTTGCTTTCTCTTCGCCCACCATTTCTTCCCAGTTTCTGTCCTTTGCGATTTGTGTGTACGAGATGGAAAATGAACAGAGAGAGATGTTGAGGGAGAGTCCTTGAGCTGCGTGCAGAACAGAGAAGTTACGACTGGAGGAGGACAGCTTCAAGAGCGGCATGATCAAAGGCGGCGAGTGCGTGACCGTTTGGCTGCGGGTCGTCAGCCACGCTGATCTCCATTCAGATCAAAGTCGATTGGTCCGGAGGCCGCTCACTCTTGGTGGTTCAATGTTAACACATAGCCCTCAGGGTTTGTTGTTGGTAATGGGGAGCATGAGGTCAGACGGATGTAGGTTTTTCGACGGAGGTAAAACCTCTCTGCTGCAGAGCAGTGGACCGTTAACAGAGCCAGGAGCGCTCGCCAAGTCGGGTAACATGGGGAAATGTTGGAGCTCCAGTGTAATTTATCCTCCATAGACATGTACAACAAAACCTGGACTCGCTCATTAGCCACATGGCTGCTTAAAGTCTTTAGTTCAAAGGACAAGCAGTGTTTTCCTTTGAGAATAGAGGTGTCAAGTGAACATCACAGGACCTAACGATTTCTGGATGCTGCTAGCTGAGCTTCCATCTGACCAAATAGCAGGGCCTTGCTGCTAGGATTACATTTACATCATCAATTAAGGAAAATTAAGCTAAAAATATGTTATATACTACACTACACATAAGATTCCAGCAACAAATCAAGGAACGTACATATGCAAAACTCTGTCACTGACTGATTGATGAAGTTCAATCAATTGGTTGTTTGTGTGCTGGAGTTTCCTCATTGGTCATTGCACTTTCAAAATGAAAGGCAGGGACAATCCTTTATGCAAAAGAGCCTGTCCAGCAGGAGACGTCCGGCTCACAAAACGTGGACCAAGCTGTAAAACCAAGCGATCTAGTTCTAAAATGAAACAAGATTCAGCAGTTGCATAGCCTGCTCCTCACTTAAAATGTTTTCATGTTGATGTTTTTGCTCAATGCAGGACACTTAAGTAGAATATGACAACAGAATAGAATCATTTTGTTTTACTTTTGTACTACACTTTTTAGGCAGATGTTTTACTAGCATCCTGTAGTTGCTTTCAGTCCAAAATGGCGGAAGCATAGCTCTGCTGAAGTTGAAAAGGAACAAATTATTGAATTTCACTTCTTGGCAATATACGTTCTTTGGTGGCATGCTTTTAGTGTCCTCACTGGACCTGATGGACATGTAACACTGGATTTAACATTTTAGACATGATCACTGACTATCTGTATAACAATTTAGCCACAAATTCACAGACTGACCATTCACGGCCCAGCCATATACTCGGTTCTCACTGAAACTTGTTTTGTTGAAGGTTTCAAAGGTTGAATCGGATATGCAGGTGTGTGTCGCCATCTGTTTTCAGCAAATATATAGAACAAATATACACAGAAGGTTTGTCAATATGCACTGTGGCTATTTAGGGATTAGTGATCTGAGCTGAGGAATCATTAATGGATCAGGTGGAATTCATGTAAATGGCCACAACCCCAGCTGTCAAGAAACATGGTTAATGAATCGACACAGGGATGAATCCAGGCTATTAGCAATCGAAAAAGAAAACAATATTCCAGGAATCCCAGTAGGAACAATGTGCTTGGGAGTTATTTGATTAAGAAAAGCAAGTGAATACTAAGGTGATGTTTGGTTATGTTCCAAGAAAACAAACAAGTATTCAATTACCCTCCGAGTGGTGCGAGAGGATGAGGAGGTTGACGCAGGATGCCCCAGCTCCGGAGCCGAAGATGGTGATCCTCTCTGGGTCTCCGCCAAAGTGGCCGATGTTCTCGTTGAGCCAACGCAGGGCCTGAATCTGGTCCAGCAGGCCGTAGTTCCCCTTAGCGGACTGATCGCCAGTACTGAGGAAGCCTGGGTATTAGTATAAACAAAGATGCAGGAAGAAGGTGAGGGATAAGGACGGGTGGGAAAAGAACAAAGGAAAGGAGGATAGAGAAGAAAAAGGGATGCAGAGATGGGAGAACAGAGAGAGAGAAAAGATGACGTTAGTATTGGTACATTTAGTATTTAGTACCTGTCTAGCAAATGTTCCCTACTCTGGCCTGTAAATCAGCGTCTGACTGCGAGGGAATTGCATGAGAACAAGTGCATTTGAGTGTGTGTGTGCAACGCCATCATTCATCAGCAAGGAGTGACAGACGGCACACGGAGAAAGCAAAGGGAGCGAGAGACGAAATTGCTTTTTCAGCTCCTCTCTTAATGACGTTTACTCTGTCTAATGGCATCGAGCAGGGACTTTTACACAAAGCCACTTACAGTACAGCAGCCTGCATTCCCAGAAATATAGGTGACCCTAATCTGAATCACACCCATAACCGGATTACAAGTGATGACACATCGTGCTTGGGATTTAGGATCGTGCAATGTCTTTCTGTTTTTCTTTTCTTTTTTTTTTTTTTTTGGAGCAAGCTACCGTCCATCAACATTGTTATGGCACGATGTTCTGAGAAGAAACAGTCAAAACTTTTACAGTAGTAGTTTGAGTCACATGTGCCCAGCTGTTTAAGGAAATTACTGCAATAAATAGATTAAAGTATAATATAAGATTTACAAATGGGCTTGAAGCCACAGAAGAAGTGAGATGTCATCCATTGGTTTGTGGACTGTTGTTTTGAAGCTTTGAGTTAAAAATTTTGTTGCCATCTTGTTTTTTTCAACCAAAAGTGACACTAGAGGGTGGAGCTAAGTTCAACACAGAATGAGACATTTTTAGGCGACCAAAAAGTTTATAATTAACTGTCATGAACTGAAAACACACTGTGAAAGGCTTAAGACAGACAACTACCAGAGCGGACGATGCTGTGGTAGCCACCTGTCAGTCAAATGGTAGCCCTAAGCATCCCCTGCTTTATGGTGTATTTGACTCTGAATGGGACCATAATTTACTAAATTAACATCATGCTGTATTGAAGAAGACAGACGTGAAACCATTGATTGAGACTGGTGAAAAAATAAAGTGAAAAGTAGGGTAATTTTTCAATTAAATCTGTTGACAAATTTCTTTATACTATAATAATTTTGACTGAATTGACAAAGGTGAGTTCTTCCCTATTTCTACATGGCCTGAGCTGTACATTGCAGATGATTAATTTGCTTGTGTAATGAGTACTTTGACTACATCTGCTCTGAACATCTGTATCTGCATCACTGTTAGCACATTGATCATTTGTTCAATACTTTGTCTGATCTTATTAAATTAAATTTTGTTTATTCCTTCATTGCAACATTTGTTGTTTCATGGGTTTTTAAGTGACATGAAATCTTGCTTGCAAACTGAATTTCCTTTGTGGAATGATAACGTACAAAATGTCCATCAAAGTTTCTCTGAATGACATTGTGTTCATTCATCAGAGCATTGTAATAATGGCTCACCGTTTCTGTTGTTAGCTGACATTTGCCTCTCATGATCACTGCTGAGTATCTTCGATTGTTCCACCAAAGACCTAAATCTTTTCTATTTAAGTGCCCATTAACTGGGAGCCTCTCAGATCCTAATGGGACTCCTAATTAGAGCTTTATTAAAGGCAGGTGAGTGGAAAGGTCATCCATTAAGCCTATACAGTAGAGGTTAAACACTTGTATACAGCCAGGTGCTTGGATCTGTTAAAACACAAACATACAGGATGTTGTTTGCTCTGAGTACCTAATTAGTGTTACCAAGATCTTTTATCAAGATTTCTAATTAGACCCAATATAAAGTCACAAACATTTCTCACTTCAGTACGCATCTATTCTTCTGTTCAGTGGTAATTACATTACAGAAGAGGTTTATGTAGCTAGTTAGGACGGTGTGACTGTTTGTGGTTCTGGTCCAGCCATGGCAGTAGATATCTATTCAGGATCCAGGGATAGTTGTGGTGGTGCGTTTAAGGACGCAAGCTGTGAGTCTGTCTGTGTGGTCTAGAAATGATACAAAGGCATTTCTTATTTTTAACATGTTAACAAGGAAAATTTTATAAATAATAATAAAACTAGAAGGGCACTCAACCACAAAGGCCAACTCTCACAGTTACAGGTGTAGTGTGCAGGATCTGGTGGCATCCAACGATGAGCTTGCAGGCTGTAACCAACTGGCGCTGAAACCAGCGTGTAGGCGAACTACGGTGGCCGACGTTAAAACATGAATGACCCGCTCCTCTCTGGAGCCGGTGTTTGGTTCGTCTGATCTGCCAATATATCGCCTAAATGTTACACACTGTTCCTTTAATATGCCCCCAAATTTGAAGGGTTCTTCCTTCACCCATGCTACATCTTTCCACCAAGTTGCCTGAAAGTCAAGTTGGTAATTTTTCAGTTGAACAAACCGAAAACATAACTGCTTAAAAAATGTAATGGCGGAGGTAATTAATATGCAAATGATAATACCAGGAAGAGGAATCTTTTAATATATATTAAAGAAATAACCTGCAGTGACAGGCATGGCCTGGCTAGTCCTCACTAAACTGAAATACCACTTCTTAACAAGAGACAGCCTACTCTACTAACTACCTTGTGCAGAACAATAAATTACACAAAGGCTGATGCATACAATTATGGCATGAATATGTAGAGGCTGTGACTAAACACTGAATAATCACCATAACAGCGAACATGTGAAATTACTGAAAATTATGATGATCACCCTAATACATACATATTTATACTGAATTTACAATTATATTTGACCAAAAATGCCAATGTCTTCCTAAAATACTGTGTGTTGCACTTATAATAAAGGCTAAAACCAGCTGAAGTTTACAATACAACTCAATAATTTCTCTCTTCATCCTGCAAGGACAACCAAAATTAATCAAAATTAACTATCTCAGGTGATCCATTACAAACGATGGATCGCAGCACACTTTAAAAACTACAAATAAACGCCACGTTTGAGTGCATTAATCAAGCTGAGCACAAATAAGTTTCCTAATTCCCTACTGTAATCACCGTGATTTATTAAACATAACCAATTATGCTTATGAGGTCATTCATTCAGAAATTTAATGCAATACGCTGCAATACCTCTATGTCAGCGTAGTTTCTTGCACACAATATGGGAGCAGTGTTCCTATAAATTCTAGATATTGAAGCTGCAGTTAGTAACTCTAATAAAGTAACTTGCTGTTATTTTTGCTCAAAATGTCACTATATCCTGACAGAGGTACATGTGGCACTATCCACTTGCTGCTGTAATGGGTAAATTTCCCCACTGTGGGACTAATAAAGGAATATCTTATCTTATCTTATCTTATGAGACAGATCACCTGTGAATAACTCTGGTTCCTCTCCTTTAGTGCTCCCGATGGCATTCCACCACGACCAACGAAGAACAACCAATTAGAGCAGAGAAGTCTTTAAAGCAGCTAAGTTGTGCTGATCAAATATAAATTAATAATCTGTTACTATAATGCCTATTTCTCGAATCAAATGTGTTCAGAAACATCTTATAGTGTACTGTTTAGCTGCAAAAGGAGAAAGTTTGTGACCTGGCCACCATGTTGAGAACAGTCAAGCCAAAACCATGCGCTGCTGAGCTCAATGAGCAAACCTTCTCATTTTACAGTAACAGATTATTGATTCATATTTGATCAGCGTTGCCTATTCTGACAGTTTACTAAGCAGCGATTGACAGTTGCATTAGAAACTCCTCGACTCTGATTGGTTGTTTCTTCGGGCGTAGGGGAATCTTGTAAAATGCCGTTAGGAGCACGAAAAGGAGGCAGAGGAACCGGATTTATTCAAGATTATCTGTCTCATGTACTACTGTCAGGATATAGTGACAGTCTGAGCAAATATGACAAAAACTTATTTCCCTTAAAGTTACCAACTGCAGCTTTAACATGTGGAAAATATGAAAATCACTTTTTCATCATTATTGTGCAGATTTATGAAGCAAGATTATCTATTGCTATGCTTTGCTTTGATAAATCACACATTTTTTATCTGCTCAAAATTTACCTTAAAGGGAGATTTGTTTAGTATTTAATAATCTTATCAACATGGGAGTGGGCAAATGTGCAGCTTTATGCAAATGTATGTATATATTTATATTTGGAAATCGATTAACAACACAAAACAATGACAAATATTGTCCAGAGACCCTCACAGGTACTGACTTTATCATAAAAAAATATGATCAAATCATAACATGGCAAACTCAAACCCTAAAGGCAACAACAGCTGTCAGTGTGTCAGTGTGCTGACTTGACTATGACTTGATCCAAACTGCATGTGATGTGAAGTGAAGTGGGCATGTCTGTAAAGGGGAGACTGGTGGGTACCCATAGAACCCATTTACATTCACATATCTGGAGGTCAGAGGTCAAGGGAGCCCTTTGAAAATGGCCATACCAGTTTTTCCTCACCAAAATTTTGTGTCAATTTGAAGTGTTATTTATCCTGATGGTTTTATCTTCACTCTCGCTTTAAAACTGAGTTCACTTTAATATGTTAAAAAGGTGTTAATATGAATTTCTGCATTATTATTGTGACTTTGACAGCCCTGGCTTTCCTCTTTAGTTATCATTCTTACAAAATGTGTACTGTGCTGGTGAGACATCAAACTGATGTGGGGCTACACACAGCCAGCGGACACCCAGGATCCTTTAACGTTATCTTGTTACAGCCGACGCCGCTGTCTTTACTGTGCCTTCACGCTGCGTCCATCTGACTGAGTCAGTGCACAACAGCGGGCCACTTCACCCGTCCTCCTCTTTCTCTATAATCTGATAAAAGCAAAAAAAAAAAAAAAAACAAAAACAGAGGAGCTGGTTAAAACGCTGCAATGCAAGATGAAAGCGCGGCTCCACATGAATAGCCTTTAAAATGGCTGTGGTAAGGAATGGTGGTTAGAGGGGGTAAGGGGGTAAAGGAGAAGGAGAGAAGGATAGTGGGTGTTCTGTGAGTCCCGGATAGAGGCACAGTGTTTCATCTGCCTCCAAGACACCAGGGGTTGGCGCGCACGCACACACACACACACACACACACACACACACACACACACACACACACACACACACACACACACACACACACACACACACACACACAGGGACACTGATCAAAGGCTGACACTACAGAAAAGACTGCCTCCCTCTCTCTCTTCCACACACACAGACACACACTACACATATGCATACGAGCACACAATGACAGGAATATTGCAAATACATACTCTCGTCTCTTCCGTCTCCATCGCACATGCAACTGGGGCACACATGCACGCACAAAGCCTACATATAGTCATTCAAACGTGCTCGTACGCCCACGCAGACCCAGTGCACTCTCATTTTTCTGTGACAAAAAAGTCATTTTTGGGCATCTATCCTGCAGTAACAATGATCCCTTTTATGCGCCATCAGAGAGGCCATGACATTGTGCTTGTACAGGTTTCTTGTGTGAGTGCAGCCGTACTTGTCACGATGATTTGTGTGTGTGCACAAAGGTGCATGCATCTGTGACTGTGAGTGCAGCCACACGTGATTATGATTGGTGTGTGAACGGTGTGGACGCTGGGTGACAAACTGTGCTTCTAACACTTTATCCCACGAGAATTCATTGTTAGAGGTTGACATGGGCTCTGTGTGAGTGTGTGTGTGTGTGTGTGTGTGAATGTGTGGCAGCATAGTAATTATTGTCTATCAGAGGAGAGAGTGTGTTGTCCAGAGAGATGAACAGATGTGGGCGGCTCGAAGCATCTGAATAATGTATAGGACACACACGTTTTCCACAGGACACACACACACACACGGTTCTTTTGAAGGTGATGAAAGCCGCCTCCCTGTTAGATAGGCTGCACGTTTGCAAATGCCGTCTAAGTGTATTATGGCAATTACAGCGGCGTGCCTCACGGTTAATGCCACTGCCACCGAAATCGGACGGCGCTATCATCCTGCAGCCGCGCTAAACGCTTCGCCATTTCACACCGAATGACGCAAGCGAGGTGGGGGAGGAAGTGGTGGAAAAAGGGGAAATGAGAAACCTTTTTTTCAGTGAGCTTATAAAGAGGCTTCTTTTCCACAAACACCACTCTGGCTTAGACACAGCAATTGGCCTTGGGTGATTCGCTGCGCTCTTCTCCCTCTTTCTTATTGTGCTCTTTCTCTCTCTAAAGTTGTTATTACTATTGCCTGGCTGTGACAACCCAATTATCTGTGAAATTATTCAGATTTTATGCCCTCGTACAGGGCAGGACCTCTCTAAGTGAGTCTGGATATGTCTAATGTACAATACCCTTTCCTGAGCAGAAAAACAATGGCATTTTGAGATGTGAACAATCAGCCGTATAAAGGGGAGACCTGCTCGGTGTCAGTAGCAGTCAGCACATCTTGCTAATCTCTTTCTCTCTTGCCATTTCCCATTTCACTGCTCTTTTACTCCTCATCCCCATATCTCCCACATTTTCTTGTCACCTACTTCTTTCTGCAACCTTTGACTTAGCAGAGAAAACAACAGCAGCGTGTTAATGATTGTGATCCCGCAATCAATAAAGTGACGCTGCATGCTTTCAGTTTAACGGTATAACCCTTAAAGGAGACATATCACGCTCATTTTCATGTTCATACTTGTATTTTGGGTTTCTACCAGAACATGTTTACATAATTTCATGTTCAAAAAGCACATTATTTTTTAATTATTGTCTGTCTGAATACACCTATAGGCACCCTCTGTCTGAAACAGTGCGTTTTCGCGCCTGTCTCTTTAAGACCCCTCCAGGAACAGCCTAGTCTGCTCTGATTGGCTTGTGAGAAAAACGTGGCGCACCCACATGGAAAAATCAAATTTCGGTGACTGATTGACAGAAGTTTGTGCAGCAGTTTAATGCTTCTTTATGTCTAATATATAACTGATTGTTAGTATTATTCATATTATTAGACTGTGAATCAACCGCATGTCATGATGAATAATAGTACAGACAGGACTGTACAAAAGCCCCTTTGCATGCTCTCAGATGGATGGTGAAAATGCAGAGAACGAACATCGGGTGAGCGAACGGACACAAGCATGAGGCGTATTACTGTGGAATCACTGTCACACACTTTTTAATGAAGGCAATGAACTGACAAAGTACACAGTCGGATACAAGCACTGCCGTTTAAACAGCTTTTGACCTATTAATCAGGGAAAATATCTGTGCTGTCGTGCTTACAGATAGGGTCCCGAGCAGATTATTGAACTGATTATTAATGTGATGTTTGGCCACTGTTAGCTGTGCTTTATTTCAGACAAAAGTAGCTCAGTCAAAAGGGTAACTTGCTGTTTCCACCAGGTGTCGCCAAATCAATCACACCTTACATCGCGAACAATAGAGGTATAAAGCAAATGCATTGGTGTGTCAAATTTCCTTCAAGTTTTTGCACCATTTCCTCCCTCTTTCACTGGTTTTCCCTTTTCAGGGATGCTCCTTCATTCACTCTTTCCTCCTTTCTTTTATCTACCTGGTCCCCTGTGGCTCAGTCCCTCCCCCTCTCAGGGTTTAGTCTGGGACTAGGGCTGCTAGCCTCTGAAGTCCTGTCCTTCGTGTGTGTGTGTGTTTGGAGGTTAGCGGGTGGACTGTCAGTGGACTTTCCTTCAAGCCCTGTCACTCTCTCGCTCCCCCATGAAGTCATAGGGCCAATTGTGTGAGAGTGTGTGTGTGCTCGCATCAGTGTGTTTGATGTCATCTCAAGCTGTGTGTTGTCATACTGTTTGCTCTGTCTGTGTGGTACAACAACAGAGACAGCGCAACAGCAAGAGAGAAAATGTGTGTGTGTGGACGCTGGTGAAAGAGAAACCAGGCCAGCTCCCAGCAGAGTGACAGCGTGTGCCTCAATCTGCACATGCATGTTTATGTGGGCTTGACATCGAGGAGTGCGACTGCTCTTGTTTTTGTCACGGGCCGGTCCAAGTGTGTCACAGGGATGCAGAAAACACACACACACACACACACACACACACACACACACACACACACACACACACACACACACACACACACACACACACACACACACAGGGAGGATGACAGTGAGGGAGAAGGACAGAAGACAGACTGGGACAGAATGAGTCACAAAGGGACAAACACAGGAAGTGAGATGATGCATTGTCAGGTGTGTATGTCCACGGGGACAAGAAGAAAGACCGGCACCTATTTCACTCTCCTTCTTTAACTAGAGTCTTTATAGAGTGACGCCGTGTGTCTATCGATCAGGTTTTGTTGCCTTGTGAACACTTTTACAACCCCAAGGAACAACAGCTCACCTGCCTGATAACACACTCGCATCATGATCTTTTTCTTGATGCGAGTGTGCTCAGAATCTTAAAGCCTTCACCTCCCCCGTCTCATTTTTTTTTTTTTTTTTTTTTTTGTATTTCCCTCATGTCTTCTTCCTTCCTTGCACTCCTATTTATCCATCATCTGGCTCCCTTGGGTGCTGCTGTCCCTGGGGGCTTCAATCCAGTCACAGGGTAATGGCGGGTGAAATAGGGGTGCCGTGGGCCAGATCGGACACAATGTACGGCACAATGTGTGTGGGCGCGTGGATAGCGCTTGTACAAAGCTACAGTAATTGTTTTTAGACATTGCGTTGTTTTAGCACCAACTGGGAAGACTCCTTTTAGAAGACGACAGAGTCATTACTGATGTATGTGTGTGTGTTATCTCACCTGTGAGACTCATGGCATCATAATTGAGAAGTGCTGGCCCGTATTCTACCATCATTTTAGTCCACAAGCTACAATCCTTCCGCTTATGATTCTGGACTACCCATTAACAGCTGGGTTCATTTTTTAAATATTTTAATTTGATTTGATAATTGAGGTCAGGATTAGGGTTCTGGTACTGAGCTTTGCAGGTGCCTGGGCTCATTCGGGACTTTACCACATGTTGTTAGTATCTGATAGTTTCTCTCTGTATTTTATTGAGACCCTTTTCAGGTCTAAAAATACAGATTTCAAACGCCATGCAACACATCTTTTTTTAAATACACGTAGCTTCCAATTACAAGGCCAGGCTGAGATAACCCTGGTGACACCATCACTTGGGTCACTTAGCTAGCTCCTTCAGAGACTTAGTAATCGTGATGATGAGGAAATTGCCTTTGACATGGTGTTGGTTGAAGAAGAAAAAAAAAGAAGAAAGAAGACTTAATCAAAACAGCCCAAAGGGCCAAAATCAGGTCCTTATGTGCAGTGTCTTGGTCCAGTCCTACAATAAACTGATCATACAGTGCCCCTGACCAGGAATGGAGGGAAAAAAGAAGAGATGGAGGAAAACAGTGGGAGGAAAACAAGAGCTAATGAATTCCCAAACTGCTGTCCATGCCTGCTCCAGCAGCAGCAGCTGTGCAGTGGTTAGGATTTACTGAGCAAAACAAACAAACAGCAGAAATAAACGGATAAACACTCATTGCGCGTCTGCAGGGGTGTGCGAATGTGGGTGTACGTGCGAGCATCGGAGTGCGCTTGTGTGAAATGTGGGCCTTTTATTTGTATGTTTACGTGCATGTTTATGTGTCTGTCTGTGAGTGTATGTGTGCGCTTTCCACGGCTGATACCGGAATGAATGGCTGTTGTGTCTGTGCATCTCCGGAGCTAAAAGTAGACCTCTGCTATTCCACTACGCGCTGGCAAAATGCTGCAATACTTCAAACAGAGCTCATGCTGGGTTGGCCTAGATACTGTAACACCTCCTCACGCAGCCCTCAAGTTTGCATGGCACACTGAATACAGGCAGCGTGGTGCAGTTTAGCTGAGCATGGGTTTTGTTCAGCTGGCACCATTTTGTCATTTATTTATTACAAAAATCTAATAATTCTCAGTTTGCAAATTTAAAAATGTGATAATGAAGCATGGCTCTATTTTGGTTAACCATCCTGTATTATGGTTCCCTTATGAATCAATATTTTATGTATTATTGTGGAAAAGTTTAAATGTTCTGCAGTGACAGCCCTGTTTAAACTGGGGCTGAAAGTGAACAGAAATCCACAGCCTTACAAATTTCACATCAAAACATGTTCAACGAAAGAGGCTCCATTTGTAAAGTGTTGGGATTCATTATTTAGCTGCTAACCTCCTTCTCAACTCGCAGGGTCGGCCTCACGCTGGGGAGTGTTGGCGCTGAGATGCTCCTCTCCCTGCTGCATGATTGATACCAAACCTCAACGCCGCTAACTCACCACCTCAGTACACAGTATATCAGTCTAGGGCTGCACAATTAATTGAATATTAATCACGATCACAATTTTGGCTCCCCACAATTAAATCAACAGGACTGACTGTGAATATTTAACTGTGATGACTTGCAAATCAATCACACATATTTCATCTAATAAAAATGTACTTTAAAGGGAAATTTGACAAGTATTAAATACTCCTATCAACATGGGAGTGAGTAAATATGCTGCTTTATGCAAATGTATGTGTATATTTATTTTCAGAAATCAATTAACAACACAAAACAATGCCAAATATTGTCCAGAAACCTTCACAAGTATTATATCTAGCATAAGAAATATGCTCAAATCATAACATGCAGCCCAACAGGCAACAACAGCTGTCAGTGTGTCAGTGTGCTGACTTGACTATGATTTGCCCCAAACATGTGATTAATATAAGGTGGGCATGTCTATAAAGGGGAGACACGTGGGTATCCATAGAACCCATTTTCATTCCCTTATTTTGAGGTCAGAGGTCAAGGGACCCCTCTGAAAATAGCCATGACAGTTTTTCCTCACCATAACAAAGCCTCCTGTCTGTCTGAGCTGGAAGAACAAAAGCAGAAGAATACTGAGCTCATGGCTGCTCTGGATACCTGGATGTCGTACTGATATGGAGAAAATCCCCAGTTTGCATCGGACCAGTCTACCTCGCCTACTGTATCCCACAATGCAAAGCGCTGGAATGGTCACGTTCGTGTTATTTACTTCCGTTTTCCAGAATCAGAAACCTGCAAAACTCAGCCTTGTGTACTAGAAAATAAATGGATTTACGTTTCATACTGCATACCACTGACGAATGCTGTATGCAGTATACAGTACATACTGGATTCTGCGTTTGTCAGTAGTATGTAGTATGAGGGTCATCCCAGTTGTCTGAAGCTCAGCCTGAAAATGGTCAGCCTCCAATAGTTAAGCTTTGCTTGTGGCTGATCTTCAGGAGCAAACACTGAGAAATACAACCCTCATAGCTGCTCTGGAAAGGAGCAGGAGCTCAAGACCGGACCGCTCCAATGGTAGAACGACAAGTCACAGGTCAATCAACCTTGCTCAGCTGGAGATGCGTCTGAGAAACAACAAGGACCTCGTGGCTGATCTCTCTAAAAAGTCTGAAGGTCAGACTGCCTCCTATGTTGCTCAGCTTGATGAGCAACAGCAGCAGAACAGCACCCTCGTTGCTGCTCTAAAGAAGGCTGAACAGGAGCTGGAGAGACATCACGTCAAATGGCAGGAGGACAAGTCATCCCTCCTTCAGGCCACAGAACATCACAAACAGACTCTGCAAGAAAAGGAGCAGGAGTGGAAAGAGATGGAGAGCACCCTGAAGACCCAGCTCGAAGCCCTTCAGAGCCGGGTCGCCAAAAAGACAAAGAAGAACCTTACTGATGCTTTAAAGACGCTACTTGAAGCTTATGACTTTTTACACCTGAAAAATGAAATGAGTTCACTTTTATGGTGTAGTACGATTACTAAAGCGCTCACACACACCCACCCATTCATTTGAGTAGAGGGGATCTCTTTGAATTGCCTTTCTAGAGGTTTCTTCCCATGTCCATTATGCTGCTCTAATGTTCATGGGGAGTTTTTCCTCATCTTCTTAGAGAGCTTAGCTGGTAACCTGTAGCTGGGTCTGTGAGGCCCAATGAAACACCTTCTGCTTCAAAAATAAATTCATAAAACTGAGGTCATGTTAATAAAGTTGCACTACAGTCGTGTGACATTAAAGCTGTGATGTGTAAATCAGGAGTTAAGAACTTATAAGTTCTCATATAGCCTGAAATTATACAGTAAGATGGCTCAGCTGATTTTTTTTTTATGTTGATTTAGATGTTTGTTTTTTTGCAGGTTTACAACAAGTCTAACTGTGTTACAACAGCTTTCAAACTGCTGCAGTTCAAGGTTTTAGGGGAAGGACATGTATAATATTTCTAAACACAATGAAGAGAAAACATTACTTATAATATTAGAAAATAAAATTAAAAATAAAACACAGCATGCGTTAGTTAAGCTAGATACCTAGAAGACACTCGTCTGCCCAGCTAAAGAGCTCCATTAATGGAGGTTCCATTAAGTTACATTATGGTGTGTTCAAGTTCTACTTGAAAGGTACTAATAAAAATGCTGAATGTAAATTATATGATATATCATGATGTTCATTCATTCATTCATCGTCAACCGCTTATCCCGTTAGGGGTCGCGGGGGGCTGGAGCCGATCCCAGCTGGCACAGGGCGAAGGCGGGGTTCACCCTGGACAGGTCGCCAGTCCATCGCAGGGCACATAGAGACAGACAACATATAGACAGACAACCATTTACACTCACATCCACACCTACGGGCAATTTAGAGTCATCAATTAACCTAAACAGCATGTCTTTGGGCTGTGGGAGGAAGCCGGAGTACCCGGAGAAAACCCACGCTTACACGGGGAGAACATGCAAACTTCCACACAGAAGAGTGTGGAAGAGGGTCGAACCTGCGACCCTCTTGCTGTGAGGCGACAGCGCTAACCACTGCACCACCGCGCAGCCCTATATCATGATGTTGTCAAATGTAATCTTGTAGTATGCTGTTTTTGGTGAGAAACTTGAATAAATCTAGTTGTTTGAAGGGGATGATTTCACAGCAACTTCCTGACACTAGCTCTAAGCAGCATATAACACATCATTAGAACTACTAATGTCAAAATTTTATTTTTTAATCAAAGCAAAAATTATAATAATCCAATAATTTCTTTCCTGATCATCTGAATTGTGTTTTTATAAAAATAAAGCACTATAGATGAGAAGTAAAAAGATAACATTACGATAACAGACAGATGTAATGTAGACATTGAAAGCAGGGCTCTGTTTATTTAAATGTGAAATTGCAATAAAAATATTTTGTCCTTAAAATATATGAATAATCATGATCTCGATATTGATCAAAAATAATCAGAATTAGCATTTTCGCCATAAACGTACAGCCCTCTATCATTCTCACAGACACAGCTGTGTGTGCATATTTACACGATCATCCTGTCTGTTACAAGTAAAACAACATAACAGACATTCATCGAGATGTCTGATGTCTTCCCCTTCCATGGCACTGTAATTAAAATATGCAAATGATATGATAAAATGCATTTCACTCTGATGGGGACAATGTCAGTTATGCCGAATGCCTTCAGTATTGGAAGGTAATTGCCAGATAAGGCTTCGCATCAGAACAGTGGATGACACGGGCCTGTTTGTGTTTGTGAGACGAAGAGAACTTTATCTCCAGCGCATAAAGAAACCAATCTGACTCCTGCCTCATGAGTGTGTGGAGGACAACTTCTCAAATCCCTCTTGATTATTCATCCTTCACACAAACACCGCTACACACACACACACACACACACACCCATGCACTCGGCAAAGCTCGATTACTTTGACCTTCCACTCCCATATATTGGGTAAACAATTTAGATAAACAATGCTCTGGAAGATTTGTGCGCTACCATCTCCTGCACGTGACGATGAAGATTGATTTGCGTAGGTCAGGATTTCAATGTTACCTAGTTGCTGACTGGTTCAAACCGCGGCTGACCACTAAAACTCCCATGGGTAGGGGAAAAGAAAAACACAGCAGAGTTCACCGCCACAAACACACAGTTTGTCGGACACTTGCTAAAGTTACGCCGCGCTGTCATGTACCGTATGTGTGACAAGCACGAAGCCACCAGCAACGCGACAGCTGTGAACGTAGCACAAACGCACACGGTTTGTCGGACAGTCTTAACGTTACGCCGCATTGACACACAGCTGACAACCTCGCAGCTAAACTAGAGGACGCGGTGGAGACGACAATACCTGCAGCACCGTGGCTGCTACAGTAGCTCTCCAGTCGGGTGAACTGAGGACTCAGTTGTCTGTTTTGCTCGTACACTGCAGCTGGTGATAAATGATGGATTTAACCTGTTTGTGCATCAGCTTTTTGTTGAAGCTGGGCAGCTTGTTAGGCACTAAAAATAGCACCGCCACATGCGACACACTGTTACACACTCTTAATTAGCATCTCTAGTACACTCGATCCAAAAGGAAGCTATGCATCTCCAAAAAAAAAAAAAAAAAAAAAAGAAAACATGTTTTTCAGATGAAGGATTAATTGTCCGATTTAAAGGTGCAGTGTGAAGGATTTGGCAGCATCTCGCAGTGAGGTTGCAGATTGCAAACAGCTGAAAATCGTTAAAGGCCCTCTCTAGAGTTGGTGTTTGGTTTGACTGCTCTGGGCTACTGTAGAAACATGGAGGCCTCTGTGAAGAGGATGCTACGTATGTAGATATAAATAGCACATTTTCAGGTAAATTTTCAGGTGAGTATACACAAAAGTAAACATACATATTAATATTATATTCATTTCTGCCAGTAGATCCACCTAAATGCTACACACTGTTCCTTTAAGAGAGAAATAAAACATTTGGACGGTTTCTCTGAGCTCATGAAAAGATATTTTTGAGGTTTTCAAAGGGCAACAATCTCTCCCCATATTCAAATTTTCGACCATTGAGCGTCCATTTGGTGTTTTCATAATTCTAACATTGGCAGAGAAACATGGTCGTCATGTCATGGCAGTGCTTCACTCCGGGTTATAATAAATAAATGATAATAAGAGCAAAATATGATTTATTTATAATGAATTAAAATGCATGAACATTTCAGTTGAACTACAAATCTCCACACCCAGGCCATAATTCAAATAGCATTCAGATCCTTTATTTTCAAGCAGTAATACCACATTGTAAAAATAGTTAGCTACAAGTAAAAGTCAAAATTCAAAATCTTATTAAAGTACAGAAATATTACCAGCAAAATGTACTTTTTTTTTATAGAATAGCTATAATTGATGCATTAAAGAACATTTTAATGCTGTATCTAGATGAGGTGGAGTTAATTTTAAATACTTCACTTTACTACTTTATATACTGTACGTATATGTATAGGTTATGCTCGTCATCATTATCATTAAATACACTGGTTATATGTTTTGTATGAAAGAAATATTTCCAGAGTAACTATAGCTGTCAAATAACTTTAGTGGAATAAAAAGTGTGACATTAGAATATAGAAAAAGACATTTTCAAATAGGGGTGTAAGAAAATTGAGGATATTATTGTTATTGAGTATCATGATATTATGATTTATGATACTCTGATATGATACACTGCATTGATTTTTAATCAATAGTTTACATGCAAAGATTAACTCAGTCAAGACCTTTTCATTTGCAGAGATGTGCCCTCTCAGTGTATGTTGGATGTTACAGAGTCACTGTTCTGATTGCATAAAAAATGTGTGTTATGAATATGGTGGTGTGTTCTGAACACAGTAAGAGTTTTACTAAAATAATATTAAAATTGCAATATATCACCTTGCTCACGGTGTCGCAATACACTGAATCTGTATCATGATACATATCGTATCGTCAGATTCTTGCCAATACACAGCCCTATTTTCATTAAAGTACAAAGAGCTAAAATCTGCACTTAAGTAAAGTACTTGGGAAAATGTGCAAGGTTACATTCCACCACTTCAAACTTAAAACAATAATACACTGGCAGGATGACACATGGTTGGTGACATAGAGCGGTGGAGTAAAACAGTGCTGACCCAGAATGCTACTGGGTTATCATCTTCTACTTCAGAATAAAATAAAAAACAAACGACTGTGCTGAAGTCTTTTTTCAGAGGTGGTGTTTTCCCTCTTCACGCCATCACATCCAAATGGAAAACACTGCTCCCATGTGCGAGGCCAGATAACACTGTTTGTCAACCTTATGATTGGTGCCTGAGCCTTTGTCACATCACTCATTGTTCAGAATGCATGGAGGTAATGCCCCGAATAAAATCGCTCCAACAAGCAGAGGAAGGCCGCGCTCGTCCACGATTCTGTCTCGTGAGGTGAACCCAGTCTATGAAATCTGAAAACCGTTTGCTGCTTTAAACAGCAGCACCCTGATTTATCAGCGGTCCATAGAAGAGCGAAGAACCACATCACTCACACCGCTTAGAATCCAGAGACAGAACAAACTGTGACTTTTCTGTCTTAACAGGTCCTGAAGTCCTCAAGCAGCATACAAATTATAATCAGTGACTCAGCGCGACATTTACATGATTTAACCGCTGACGACCTTGACTTGAAATCTAACTGTCATTCTTGGATGTATACTCTATGAATCTGATCACACCCAGTAAAAACAACTACTAGCCAAATGCTATAACAAAAATAATAATAATAATAATAATAATAATCAGGCCAAGGCCAAAGGCCGTATCTCGAAAATTTCACGAAAGTGAAAAATAATAATAATTAATTATAATAATAATAAATAATTAATAATAAAATAATAAAATAAATGTGGACAATTAATGATAGAATGGGACATAAATTGATATTTCTGTTTTATTATATATATATATATATATATATATATATATATATATATATATATATATATATATACTTATCTTTGTATTAATTCCCTTATTTATTTACTCTTCTTTTAGTTTTCCCTTTTATTTATTTATGTACAAAACCACCAGCAGAAAATTCAAGGAAAAACTAATAAAAGCGTCTTGGTGTCCTCGCTGCCAGCAGACTACAATGGGAAGAAGTGAACAATCAGCAGGGCGAACAGGCACAAAGAGAAAGCAACTGTCAGGTAGCAGAACGCAGTGTAACTTGATAGGCAGTGCCGTATCTATTCCTGCAGTTCTCCACCACTCTCTCTCTGTTATCTCGTGAATCTGTCCCTCGTTGCCTTTCTTCTCCCCAATTCAGCCAGCTGTGTCTGGACAAGTCCGTGTATTAATGGAACTCAGTGTGTGTGTGTGTGTGTTCCAGTAGTGTGTACAGTGTGGTGCTATTTCACTGTCCCGCCGACACTGCAACAACACTGTACAATTCAAGTCTTCTCCATCTTCGTCCATCGCTCCCCTCGTCTGATCTCTGATGCGGACTCAGCTGTAAGGCTGCCTGTACATGGGAAGTAGATGCTGCAACACAAGTGCTCACCCGTTAAATGATGTGCTGCGTTTTAGTGCCGAGGAAATTCAATTGATGAAGCACAAAGAATAATACATGCTTTCACTAAAAAGGATGTCTCAAATCCTTGAAATACAGTAGAAAAACAAGGTGGCTCTAATTGGTGACATATCTGGGATGCTTTTACAGTTGAAACCCTCACCTTTTTTAGAAAATTATTCCTTATTAGACTTTTTTTGTTGTTTTATCAAGTTACATAATTATGTTCAGTAAGACCTCTGAAACTATGACTATGATTACCTTTTAAAATGAGACCAAACAGAGTCCTTGGCTGCATTCAAAAATAAATACTATACGAGCTGAACATACTGATTCGCTCAAAATGTAGCATGTAGTATGCAGTATGCCCACAAACCCACCGGATGTTGTACTGATGTAGGAAAAATCTCCAGTACGCATCGGACAAGTGTACCTCAGCTACTGTATCCCACAATGCACTGGAATGGCACAGGTCTATGGTCACAGCAAACATGGCCAGCAAGAATTTTTTTATTTTAATTTCTTTTTTTTTTTTTTTTTACATTTTTCTGAGCTATTTCGACTTTTGAGAATTTTTGAGGCAAGAAATCAACTGTGTAGATTTCAAATATTGGTACTTTTATGAAAATTGATGGTGAATCAAACATTTTTAGAGTTGAGAAGCTCCACAAACTGCTGTGAGCAAGAGAGAGAGTGCAGAGAGATGCTTGAAGAAAGAAATTGTGTTATAATAAGCCCAGACTGGGCCAGACCGGCTGCATGAAGAGCGCACAGCGACTGTGTTACCTGTTGTTTTTAATTTCAGCATCCATGTTAACAGGTTAGAGCAGCCACATCGCCCATCGCCCACATGAGATCAAACGAGTGGCTCAGCTGGGCAGCTGGGTGTCAGCAACACACAGTGAAAGTGATCTTCTGCCTACATATTGACATCATATCAGCAACATAATTACAGTTTCAAACTCTAGACATCTGTAGAATATGTCACAGACAGTGAAGGTGATTTTCTGACTGTATATTGACACCATATCAGCAACATTACTACATTTTCGATGTCTAGATATCTTTAGAAAATGTTACAGACAAAATAAAGATCTATTTTCAAATCAACACTTCCTGCTTTCATTTCAAAATAAAACCCCTCAAACAAATTATTTTTTTCTGTGGACAAAACTCCGTCATTTGTTAACATAAGGCTTTTATTTTGAAATATGTGCAGGACAGTGTTGTAGAACATGCACAGCTGCACGAATGAATACAGTAGGGGATTTATATTATTTACAAATTACCACGTATCTTGACCTTTCTCTGTCTAAAATAAACATAAATGACATTTATAATGGCATGAATTGGACATTATGAAAGTCAACTCTGTGTAGAAAGAGCAGCAGCAGCAGAAATGCTGCAGAAACAGACACGTGAATCACGCAGCCATGAGGTAACACAGTCGCCATGCGTGCTCTTCACACGGCCGGTCTAGCCCAGGACTAAATAACCAAATGACAAAGGGTTCTGTGAATATTTTACAGTAGATGCCGGCTGCACAAAATCTGCCGTGCATAATTGTTGCTTGACAGCGCGCAGCATCACTCCAGAGACTGCAGCGTACAAAAAATAACTTTACGTATCATGGGAACTGTTGCATGAGGATATGCTGCATAGCACCAAGTTTCATTACTTATAGTGCATGGATAGTAGGGCGCACACCCAGTACTCAACCAGTCAGTCAAAAGCCTTCCTTGGCCAGAACATGTCATGATGTGACCTTTTGACGCCAAAATCACAGTGCAGCCTGCACTATCAGGACTTGATTATATCTCTTATGTCTCCTTCATGTTTATGCTTCTTGATCTCCTGTAATCTTATTGGATACGCTAAAGGTCATCAGCAAACAGCGTTTAGGTTCACACTTTGAACTGAGCACAGCGACATGGTATAAAACCTGAGTGGTGGGTAGCTCTACTGTGCCACTATCATCACTCTCTTCATAGTGAAACACTGGTTCAAGTGGGTGCAGAGATCTTGAGTAGAAGGCCGATGTCTGCGTTTGAGAGAGAGTAAAGAAACGTCAGAAATAAGACGGAGAGTCAAAGAAGTGTGTGTAGTCAGAGAGAAGTCAAAGTCAAATATATATGTGTGAATCTACAGAAAGACGGACATGAAAGATGTCCAAGGCCTTGATGAATAATTCATACATAAATAGATGCAAGGAAACCCTTCACTGTGTCACATTTTCTTTACAACACATTTTATGGTTCTGTACACCAGAAGTCTCCATTATTCAGATAATTTTAAACCACCATCAAAAACCAAGCTATGAAGTCTTTAAGTTTAGCAGACCATAAAAGAACCAAATGAACAAAAACACACTTACAGATTCCACTCGGCTGCACTCGAGGTTTTGACAATTATTTACACTTCAGCACAGAGCCGAGGGATTAAATCTTCTGACCCATCCAAAGTCACAGTTTGGCCGATCAATTTGCTGCCTGGTGGAAGTTTTGCCAGCAGAGATTGGCAGTGACATTGCTTCTGCTGCTGGACTACCACATGAATGAAGATTGTAAATAAGCGTCATCTTTTCTGCTGGCACAGAAACTGCTCCACTTTGAATGACTGGCGCTGACATTCAGCCAACCTGCTATTACAGCGTGGATACTTCCTGCGTCCGGGTTGGGCCGAGTTTTGTTCAAAATGTGGCGAGCCAAGCCTCACCGGATAACCTAAAAAAGAGGCAATTCTTCTGTTTTCTTCTACTCCCTTCCTCCCAACCTTTTGCTTTCTTCTTCTTAACCCCCACCCTCTCAGAGCCAACCAATGCCATCGGCCTTTTAGGCGAGCTGCAGTCTATCACCCTCCCACAGCATGAGACTATTAGACTTATCTTAGCCAGAGTTGCTCCTAATTTGGCAGCCTTGGAGCAGTGGGTGTAGTGTGCTGAAAGTTATCAGAGGGAGGCCAGCTCCCTATTTGGCAGGCAGAGGGGCAGTGCCACCACTGTTTGTCTGCCAGGGTGATTAATAAGTAGTTGCAGAGCGGCTACGCTAACAGACTGGCCTGCCCAAACGCTTCCACAGCTCTGCTAAATTAATGCAAACACATACATAGCCACGCACACAAGACGCATTTACCTACACAGCTACACACTCTGGTACTCCTCCTCTTGCATACACTCTCAAAACCGCAAGCAATAATGCAGCACACTACAGGTTTGCTGATAGCACAGAACAGACATAAGTTGTAAATTAGCATAAACATGAGGGAACAAACACACACATGCACACACACCACAACACTGCCTCTTCCCTGTCATCTTTTTCAGTAGCGAGGTGTTTGAGTGACACCTCATCAGAGCAGCATTATCGCATTACGGTGAGCGCACCATTTCTCTTAAGCAGAGCAGGCAGCCGGGCATAACGGAGTACTTCCTGCTTCCAGTGCCATTAGTTACCTCCAACATGACACAGGAGGAGCCAAAGTGTGAGCATAGCATATAACAACATATAACAACAGACACGGCACAGAAGCATGAGTGAAATTAAACTGCTGAAAACATTAAAGGTACAGTGTGGAGGATTTAGTGTCATCTAGCGGTTGGTTGGAGATTGTAAAATAAATGATATATTTTAGCAGACACCCCTTATTCAATTACCACCAACTCTCTTATAGGAACAGATGGTTGCAGATTGCAACCAGCTGAATACCCCTCTGCCCTCCCCTCCCTGATCATGGGTGTCGGAGAACTACGGTGGCCTTCAGGTAATGTTAAAAACATGATAGCCCTCTCTGCAGCCGCTGTTTGGTTTGTCCGTTGTGGGCTACTGTAGAAACATGGCGGTGCAACATGGCGAACTCCGTGAAAAGGACCCACTCCTCATTCTAAGCCAGCGACAACACAATTGAAGAAGAAGATAGAAGAAGATATTCCTTTATTAGTCCCACAGTGGGGAAATTCAGTTTTACACTCTGTTGTTCACACAGTACAGATACATGCGTCAATGGAGAGATGTCAGAGTGAGGGGGCTGCTCCTGACAAGCGCCCAGAGCAGTTGGGGGTTCGGTGCCTTGCTCAGGGGCACCTCAGCAGTGCCCAAGAGGTAAACTGGCACCTCTCCAGCAGCCAGTTGGTCTTGGTCCATGGGGGACTTGAACCGGCGTCCTCCACGTCCTAACCCAAGTCCTTACGGACTGAGCTACTGCCGCCCCCTTAACTTAATTGTAATTAATTAATTAATTGTTATTATCAGGTGATTATACACTAATGAAAACATGGTTACGAACATTATGTTCCATTTAGAGCCCCCCTAAATCCTAATTACTGGACATTTAAGGGACAAATGCACAAAAAGGATTTAACTTATGCAAAAGCTGTGCAAATTACACAAAATAAACTGTGTACACCTCAAAGCATCCATAAAGGGTGAAATGTTGCCAAGTAAATAGTGTCTAGGTGCACATATTTATATTAGATAATATGCATCGTATATTTAGTGTACAATCTGACCCTTTCTATGCATTACAAAAAAGTCCTATTCACAAAGACCAATGCGAATAGTCACATGCGTCTTAAAGGTCCAGTGTGCAGGATCTGGTGGTATCTCGCGGTGTGGTGAGGAGATCGCATCCAACTGAAGCCTCTACCGTGTGCCAAGCGTGTTGCAGAGCTACGGTGGCTGACGTGAATCATCTCTAGCAGAGCCAGTGTGTGTGTGTACGTGGGAAGTGAGTGGTGAAGCAAGAGAGAGCGAGCAGCGGTGGTGACGGCAGCAAGTAATGTTATCGGATCTGGCCCAAGCAGGAAAACTTAACAGTGTTTGGTGTGTCCTACAGTTCTGGACTACTGTAGAAACATGGCGAACTCCGTGAAGAGGACCTATGTAGACATAAATGACTCATTCAAAGGTAACAAAAACACAATTATTATTATTTTATTCCATCGTTGCCAATGGATCCCCCCAATTGTTACACTTTTCCTTTAAGAGAGCTGGTAGCAACTGAAGTGCATAAGGAGTGCCTGCGTTATATCATTTATTTTGGGATGCAACAACAGTTGTGTGATAAAAAATAAATGAATAAGGCTCCCCTACATGTCACTTTTGAAAATACATGAGAAAAAAAACAAGATTCAAGTAATCAGTGAAGTTACGCTGCTGTGCCTCGCACATAAATGCACTCAGCGTCTCCGTCGATGGGGAGACACAATTAAAGTTCTGCTGCTGTGGGAGCTCAAAAAATGTCTCAAAAAAACTCTTCATATAAGTGAAAGGAATTCATATTCTCTGACATAATGATGTATTATTTCACCCATCAACTAATGTGTGCTCTGCCGCGCAGAGTTGTATATGGCCGTATGGGTATATGGGTCCATAAAAAAAGATCCCTCATAACTGACGAATTAACCTCAAGTGCATTTATTGCACTCGGCTGCAAAACTTTGTGGGCGTGTTTGCGCTGTAAAATCATTAGCGCAAAATCTTTTGTGGTGTGGTGATCCATTCTTTGTGAATTCACCCAAGTTTGGTTTTGTTTGCTCTTGTTTTTGTCCCTTTTGATGACATTGGTTTGTCTGCTCAGACGGCACTGAATGAATGAAACTGGCAGAAAAAATGAACACTGCATTCCAGCATTCAAAAAAAAAAAAAAAAAAAAACCAAAAAAAAAACGGTCAGAAATTTGACATATTGGTAAATGGCTGCAGAGGAGCAGAACATTAGTTTTCAGGACGACACCTCACTGTTGTCTTGTGCATTTTCCTTTTGGGTTTCTTTCACCGTTCTCGCTATATACAAGAAAGAGAAAATGTACAACAACTGGGTGAGAAGCAGGGTGCAAATGTATTTTGAATTCTCAACATACTGTAAAATGTTAAGTCCACCTCCACTCAAAAATGTGTTTTGCTTCTTTTGTTACTTCACTTGGCGTTTGACCCTCACTCTGCAGAACGATGTAAGCGCAGACACTAGAAGCCTGTTTTCGCATTCATCTCCTGAAGGAGGAAAGATTCTCTGTGCTCGCCTTAAATCTCAGTTTGAAAACATCTATTTTTGCAAGATTTTGTCACATCACAGCTAGTTTGAAAGCCAATCCTCGTCAAATGTGGAGTAACAGAAACGTGAAGCCTTCGGCGCACTTACACTGATAACAGGCTTTTCCTTGATGTAGGAAACATCTCGAATCCTGCAGTTAAAATTTCGAAATATTTGCTCATTCAGAAATGTTGAATTTTTAACAAGATAATTAAACATTTTTGTGGAAAAAAATATATCAGACACAATATATATATGTTAAAATGTAAATAATAAATTATACGGTATAAATGGTTTAAGAGTTTAAGGCAGGAAATGTGCGATAACTTCAGGATTTCAATCTTTAAACAGGAGTCACAAATACATAGTTTAGTATTTAAAAAAAAAACAGGTAAGTATTTCTCCAAAACAGCTGGGCACTGTAGTTTTTACATTACTGAAATAGGATCAAATTTTACTTTTGTTGGGGACTATTTTCAGTTGTGGAGTAATACGCATTTAGTGTACTCATGAAAACGGCCCACAAAATCACCAAATGAGTTCACATACAGACATTTTCAATGGAAAATTAATTTTCATTGTAGCATTAAATTAATTACTAAATTAAGCTGAATTAAAATATCTCTGCTCTCAACGAATGACTGTCAGATGCCTTCTTACGGTATGAGTCTCTAACCCTCATCAGCAGCTACTGAGCTACGACAGCAACTGGAGGTCTTTTTTCTCCACTCCCACTGTGGGTGCTCAGTGTGTGCGTGTCCATGTGAGTGTATCAATGGTGGCATTACCCTGAGCTACAGGTGCAAACCGTGGTGGTTCTCTATAAAGGTGTCTGCTTGGGGAGTAGGAGGGACCAAACAGGGGCATGTGGGCTCACACAGTGGGATGCACAGACATTCACTTATTCATGCACACAGCGTGAGATGGTGGGGAGGAGTGCAAACACATCTATATACACAAACACACATAACTGCAAAATACTAACTCACTGAGCTTACCGCCCACATTCTTAGTATCACCTGAGATATTGCTTGTATACAGATATTCGGCATGCAGATATTCCTGTATTTTCTCGTATTGCAATATACTGTATATAGCAGAAAAATATATTGCTATGTCAGTTGTTTCCAACACGCAGCCCTAATTTGTACACAACAGGGATGTAGTACAGCATGGAAGTGGGGGCGGCAGTAGCTCAGTCCGTCAGGGATTGGGGTGGGGGGGGGGGGACGGGGGGTTAAATCCCCCAAGGGAAAAAAAAAAATTGGTGGGGGGGGGGGGGGAGTTTTTCTTTGGGGGGGGGGGGGGGGGCGGGGGGGGGGGGGAAAAAACCCAAACATCTTTGGGGGTGTGTGGGGGGGGGCGCCCCCATTATAAAATCTCTTCATTGAAGGAAGTATATTTATTTTGTGAAAAAAAGGGAGAAAAATAAATTTCCCTTCGGGGGGAAAAAAAAAAAAAATTCTTCTTTTTTTTTAAAACAGTGTTCAACAGGGTAATCATGCTGCCCTAATTCTACACAGTGTTTGTACGTGCATTTTTTTTTCTTTTGGTGCGTTGGTGATTAAAAGTCAGTGCGCACCTAAAATCTACGACACTAAAATCGACGTCAAGCCAGAAGTCTTGGTGCAGTAGCTTACCATCACCTTAAAAGACAAGTTAAAGGATTTTTGTCTAAACAACAGAGCTGTTCCAGTATTGGAAACGTCTCAGATGCAACCTAAAATGTAGGATTGGGTATCGACGAGTATGTGTGTATATGCCATGATCCGACATCACGTTACAATGGATTCATAAATTCTGCCTGATCAGCTGCATCTGCAAATCAATGCTGAAAGCAGCTTACGATCGAACCTTCTTGCTTCTTTCTCATCTCGGTTGAGAGATGTACATGAGCAGTACCGATTGTACAGGTGTTAGCAGAGAGTGTAACATTAGCCAGAGCTAGCAAAATGCTAGTCTTCTGTCCACTCAAAGTGCTTTACGCTACATGTCAGCATTTACACATCGATGGCACAGCCAGAGGATCGAACCACCAACCTTCTGATTGGTGGGCGACCCACTCTTTCTCAGAACCACAGCCGTAGGTAAAAATGATATCTGCTAGACAAGATACAGATAAAAATGTGTTAATGTATTTAATTTTAGTAGGCTAGACCAGCCAGAGTCCTCACCAACACTGAGAAAGTGGAGCACATTACACAAGTCCTTCAGTCAACGCATTGGTGTGTCAAAGGATAAATTTTAACCTCCTATTATTTGCCTATAAAGCACCAAATGGTCTCGGCCTGAATACATCTCTGATTTAATTGAATGTTACGAAGCATCCGGACCCCTCAGGTCATCAGGGACAGGTTTACTGAGTGTTCCCAGGGTCAAAACAAGCGACATGATGCAGCTTTTCATTTTTCTGCTACCGACCCTGCAACGAAGCGTCCTGAATACCTGAGGTCTCCTGAAACTGTCAGCTCATTTAAATCAGGGCTTAAAACATTATTGTTTACAGAAGCTTTCTAATAAATTAGATACATAACTTATTTTTAATCTGTAACTATATATTTGCTTGCTTACGCTTTGTTTTTATTGCTTTTTAAAATGCAATTTCATTCTAACCTTTATTTATTTGCTCCTTCTCATTTGTTTTTATAGTCATTTAAATGCAATTTTAATGTGTCCTTAACATCTCATGTTTAATATATTTAACATATTTCTCTGCCCCGGTAAAGCACAGTGATCTAGAAATAAAACTGCCCTGCCTTGTGTGTGTGTGTGTGTGTGTGTGTGTGTGTGTGCGTGCGTGCGTGCGTGCACCACTCAGGTGAAGTCTGCGAAACGAGACGACTCTGATTCTTGACATATACCAGAAGACGATGCCATGCTGTTTTCTCTGTTCTCCCGTTGGTAAAAGGTGAGTGCCCTCTTATTGACCTTGCTTGTGTGTTGAGGGGAAGGTTGTTTGACATTGGCTACCCATGATTCTTCGCTGCGACCGGAGAGCCATATAACTCATCCTCGGCTGTTGTCAAGCACACTGTTGCCTGGCAACTGACCAAAGGTAGCGCATCACTGGATATGAGGAGAGGGACGAAGACCTTGTCTGTCTGTCTGTTTGTGGTCTCACTATTTGTCTTAAATTTCTCTTCTCATTCCTTCCTGATCTTTCGTTCTTTCTATCAGAATAGAAATAGATAGATATTTTCAACCTGCTGTTTTCAACCACTTCTTATGAAACATTATGTGTCGTCCAGTAATCTTTGTACCAATGTACTCTGTCTCTTTGTCTCACTGTGGTTAAGAAAAAGTTTGTGAGCTTCAAAAGTCAATTGTCAGTACATTGCCTGCAACTTTTAACAAAGTATATCATCCATTTCGAATGTCGTTAGCCAATTGAATGGGCATTATCAGTGGTTATCTGCCTCACACATGGGTTAGATGGGGCCTGCTACACCTACTAGTAGGTTCAGAAGGCCGTTAATATCTATTCACATGTGTTCACCCACCTCCGTAGTAGCTGTGATGGAAGCAAAGGAGAAAGTCAGGTGACACAGTATAAAGAGCAACACAGTCCACGTAGGGAGGAAGTAGGCGGTGATTTAATGACATATAGCAGTGTGGTTGCAAATTGCAACCAACATAATATCACTTCACTCAACCTACAGTGGCCTTCAAGTAACATAAAAGCCTGAAAAGCTCTCTCTAGAGTCGGTGTTTGGTTTGTCTGTTCTGGGCGACTGTAGAAACATGCCGAAGCAGCACGGTGGAGTCTGTGAAGAGGACCCACTCCTGATGTACTAAGCTAACGAGAACACAACTATTCTTAGTTTCAGGTGATTACACACTAAATCATATCCATATTACAATCCATTTATGCTAATAGTTCCCCCTACATCCTACACACTGCTCCTTTAAATACTGCCAAGTACATTTGTTACACAACAGACTGTTATTTGAACCCAAACCAGGACCTTTTCCTAAACCTAGCCAAGTAGTGTGGTTTTCTTTCGATTCACAGTGTTAAGTTTCAATTTCACAATGTGGTAGGTGCAGATTGAAGCATTAGATTAGCGATGAGCACTGATAATGCTCATTCAATCGGCTGAGAAAATCTCAAATGGGTTCACATTTTCAGACCTTTTGCATCCCATTTAAAAAAAAAGTCAATTATAATAGTTAATTTTAATTGTAGACCTGTCATATGTAAGGAAACTACACTTTGGACTTTTAAAACTGTATTGAGAACTTAACACATTTCATATAACTAAGAAAAGACAAACCTGAAACCTTTACAATGACTATTGTTATTTTTCATGTATATTAAACTAATGTTTACTAAAGTTTACAGCTCTCTTATTATCCCTCCTCACTCCTGCTTTTGTCATTCATATTTTCCTTCGCTGCTTCTCTTTGAAACACAAGCACCTGTTTCATGCTCTACTTCCTCTCCCCTCTCCTTGGCTTGTGTAGAACAGTGGACGGCCGCTGCATTTAATCATTGTTACAAGAATCAGGAAGGTTTTAATATCAAACTTGGACAAATATGACACTGGGATGCTATATACCCTGTAATTAATTAAAATGCTAAGATTTTATGTTACGATAACACAACATTCACTAAATCCTTTCCTATTTCCTTGTGTGCTTCCCACCCTTCCTCTCCTCTTGTTCCTTTTCTTTTTCTTCCCCACCTCTCCTCGTCTTTCCCTCCGCCATCCTACAGACGTGACTCTCCGGATGCCTGGCTGTGTTTGCGCTGAGGGCAGCAGTTTGTCACGTCCCTCATACATATGCAACACACACTCCAGGTAAGACAGAGAGAGGGAGAGAAAGCGATAGAGAAAGAAAACTGAACTGAGTTAATGAGGAGATGGAAAGGTAATGGAGGAAACAAATGGAGAAATGGAAAGGAAAAGCACAGTAGGGGAAGGGGGCTATATGGAGGTGAAGACGACAGAGAGAGATTAAGATGGAGAGCACAAACATTTGACTAGGACAAAGAAATGACAGGGAGAGAGAGCGAGAGCAGGAGACAGAGACAGAGATGGAGTGGACAGGAGTCAAAGCCATTAACCTGCAGGCTCGGTGCTGCTGCTGCTGTGTGGTCGGTAGGTGGATGGAGACATAGCTATATCCCGGGGCCAGGCCAGCCAGGTCTGTTGTCAACCTAACCCCTCCCGTCCTCTACCACCAACCAAGATGGATGGCCGACAGCGCTACCTAATCACGCGCTCCGCTGGCCGGGACACGCACACTTGAGGCCAGCAGACACAGCGACCATAACAGGTGCTATACAACCCTGAGGAATGGTGTGCACCATTCTGTACCATACACCTGAATCTATAGAGCTCGTTGGTACTACATGGGTTGAGACGGTAATTAATTCATGTATGCAGGCCACAGATGATGCCTCCCACTGCTTAACCAAAGTGCTTTTATTACATAAACCAGTGGTTCTCAGACTGTTGCGTGCATGTGACCAGGGGAAACGTGACGCAAAATGAATGTTTTGATGTCGTTTTCACAGCAGAACAGTAAACAAACCGGCTCTTTACGCGTCTATGGTACTGACGGCGACAGCTAGTCTGTAGTTTTACAGAATGGACAGATATTTGACAGGAACAAAAAGAAAAACAGAAGATGCTTCAGAGACGAACAAGACAACGAGCTTATCTGACGGTAATCAAAAGAAAATATGTCTCCACCACGTAGTTCCAAGCTTCATTCAGAGCGCTGACATTCTCCTTATTATTAAACTTCCAGAAACATCAGCCTTCCTTCCACCGTCTCCTCCCTCCTCTCTTACAAAGACACACGTACAGCGAGTGACACGCCACTCCGACCGGCTCTGTAATTGCCTCAATCCTCAGTCCAACAGTCACAATTTATTGAAAAAAGAGATTGAAATCTTTTCTTAAATTCACTACATGTTTTTAGCTAATGGGGCGGTTGGGTAGCAGTCGAACAGCATCATAAATTGCTAGGGCTGTCAATCAATTAACTCTTGTGCCCTCCTCATATTTACTACCCTCTGGACACACGTTGCGGCAAAAATGTACACATACAGAAAAACTGCTATGAAATCATCATACATCAATATATTTTTTTTTGTTTTTTTTCATAAAACTTGCTCAAATCTACCAAACATTCAATCATTTTCAGGATTTAACCCTTTAGAGTTAAGAGTTAAGGGTTAAAATATTTAATCACGACTGATCACAAATTAATTGCACATTTTTTTATCTGTTCAAAATGTACCTTAAAGGGAGATTTGTCAAGTATTAAATACTCTTATCAACACAGGAGTGGGCAAATATGCTGCTTTATGCAAATGTATGTATACTGTAGACACTGTAAACTTATTTCTATAAATCTGTTCACACCACAAAACAATGACAGATATTGTCCATAACTCCTCACAGGTACTCCATTTAGCATAAAACATATGCTCAAATCATGACTTATGGGTACCCACAGAACCCATTTTCATTCACATATCTTGAGGTCAGAGGTCAACAGACCCCTTTGAAAATGACACTTTTTCTTCACCAAAATTTAGCACAAGTTTAGAGTTATTTAGCCTCCATTACATTACATTACAGGGCCAGCTCTGTCCTGGGATGCTCTCTGGACTCAGTGCAGGTGGTGGGAGAGAGGAGGATGACGGCTAAGCTGTCATCCATGATGGAGAAGGACTCCCACCCCATGAGAGATACCATCAGAGCTCTGGAGAGCTCCTTCAGTGACAGGCTGCTACACCCTAAGTGTACGAAGGAGCGTTACAGAAGGTCCTTCCTGCCTGCAGCTGTTAGACTCCACAACCAGCACTGCTCCCAGTAAACCACAATCACAGTCAAATTCACAACAAACTCACCGGACATAAGTGCAATAAGGACTTTATACAATTATATCATTGATATGATGGACACATTTTTTCTGTCTTACTTTTTTTCTATTTTCTATTATGTATATACTAATTTATTTTTATTTGTATTGCTGCTGTAACGTGTAAATTTCCCCACTGTGGGACTAATAAAGGAATATCTTATCTTATCTTATCTTATTACGACAAGCTATGACATGGTTGGTACCAACGCTCTCCTTAGGTTTTATAGTTTAATATGATGGCTTTAAAACGGAGCCCACTACAAACTAAAATTGCAAGTTGCATTAACGCGTTAAAGAAATTAGTGTCATTAAAACAAATTTATGTTATTATCGTGTTAGCTTTGACAGCCCTATTATTAATATGAATCATAATGAATGTGTTGGGAGATGAGGAGAGACCAGTGTGTATTTTCTGTCTAAAAACTGGCATTTAGAAACATTACATCCCAGTCACATCAATAACAAAAGTGGTTTCATAAAGTTTAACCCTCATCCTACAATCCTATTAAACATACTAGGATTACTGACTGAATAAACTATTAGAAACAACCATCACAGTGAAAACATTTCTTCCTCCAAAGGGGGGAATGACAGAAAGAGTCTGGGAATCACTGGCCGAAACATGCAGGACTCAAGAAGTGAACCCCAGTCTCCGCTGTCACAGCAATGTGCTTTGTTTTTGCACATGGTACAATAATGTAGCACTTCCTAAACAGGAAAAAAAGTGAATATAATCCATACAGCATTATATTTCCTGCAAGACACATTTGGCAAAACAAATTAGTTGTATATAAACCTAATTTCTAGGACTTGTTCTCTGCTTCCAGCTTTATCCGCAACAAAAACTCCAGAAGAAGAAGAATTAATGTGAAAACACTCACAAAATGCTCCTGCTGTTACAAATATATCCACTCACACTCGCACACTTGTCCCTTCCTCCCACTACCACAGAATAATATTGGGCTTGCTACTGATGTATCTGCGCAGAGAGCTTTCAGAAGAGGCTGATTTCCCTCCGCCTCCTCCTCCTCCTCCTCCTCCCTCTTCCTCTCATCCCCGCAGATGAGAGATTCAAAGTCCCTCCATCCGTCTCTTATTTCAGCATGTCAGAACTCGGAGTTATTAGTCTGCTAATTACCTCTCAGAATCCCTCATTTACCCCCAGAATCCAATCACTCTCTGATTATAATGAGAAAATTATGATAGAGCGCATTAAAGATAGAATATGGGATTGATTGGTCCGCGACGAGACCGGGGGCGAGGAGGGAGCGGGACAAGTGGAGGGGATGGGAACAGAAAATTTGAGAAAGAAAGAGAGGGGGAGATAGAGAAAGGGCTGGGGGTGCTTAATGACAAAAGTAATAGAAGTTTAGGCTTGCCAGAGAGGAAGGACTGAGAGAAAACAATGAACATGGTGCATCTTTAAACTCGCATGAGAGTAGAGTACAGAAGAAGAAGAAATAATCAAGCACCATCTTAGAAAAACACCATTACCCTTCTTACAAACACATGGCCATGGAAGACTTGTTAAACCAAGAGACAACACATATACTATACTGTATATACAGTATGTGTGTCCAAGCCTTGGGACTGAATGGCAGCAGATTGGTTGTGCCGATTTAATCGCAGCTTGTAATTATGGAGAGTTTATTCACATATGGCCCTTTTATCCTGGCCATTGGCTGAGCTTACACATTTACCATATTCATGAGGATGGGCAGGGCTGCATGTACATGTACGCACACATGCACACAAAAGAGATGCAGAAACACACACAGCTGAATTATTGGATGGTCTCAGGCTAATGTTTCAGCTGAATAACAGCACACACACACATGCACACACCTTTCCCACTGAGGGGATAGGTTTCCCATATATTAATGAGTTTGTTATCTCTAAATTCTATAAATCATGGTGTAAATGGGTCTGCATATATGTGAGCCTGGTGTGTTTCTACAATGGTGGAAGATTAAGCTTTGGAATAGCCGTTCGCTCGGAGGAAATTAATTATTTTTCAATGACGGCGTCCGTGTTCTGGAAGGCTGAGATCGACGGTGGAGATTGACAAAGGTGGTGCTGATGGCGATTGGTGGTGTTAATGGTAAAGGAGGCTTATGAGGTGTGTATGTGGGTGTACGGCTGTCAATCAATTAAAATACATAATCACGTTTAATGACATTATCCATAGTTATTTTTTATCAGTTCAAACTGTACCTTAAAGGAAGATTTGTTAAGTATTTAATACTCTTATCAACATGAGAGTGGCCAAATATGCTGCTTTATGTAAATGTATGTACATATTTTTTAGTGGAAATCAATTAACAACATAAAACAATGACAAATATTGTCCTGCAACCCTCACAGGTACTGCATTTAGCATAAAAATTATGACTCAAACCCAACAGACAACAACAGCTGTCAGTGTCAGGGGTCACTTGACCCTTTAATAACGGCCATGCCAGTTTTATCTCTGCAAAATTTAGGAGCGTTATTCAACCTCCTTTGCTACAAGCTACTATGACATGGATTCATATGGTATCTATTGTATACCTTCACTCTAGCTCTAAAACTGAACCTGCTACAGCCTAAAAATCGCAAGTTTCTTTAATGCGTTACAGAAATTTGTGGCGTTAAAATGCATTTGCATTATCATGTTGACAGCCCTTTGTGGGAGATGAATATCACACCGTATGTACAGTATGTATGCTTTCAGTCCTTAATAATGCAAAATAAGAGTGACGACATCATGAAGCCATTTGTGCACGTCAGTTCACACACAGTGGAGACAATATATAATAATCTGCACATCTATCTCCCGCTCACCATGCTGCTGAAGTCACCAAGTTAACAGCAGCTGATCATGACGGGCAGATTGCACGGCCCTCGCCTAATCTCAGTCTCCCACTCTGGACCTTCCTCCCTCCCTCTATCACCCTCCTTCCAGCCTCCCTATTGCACGATAAGCGAATCTTGAGCACATCTTGACCACATTGGAAAAAAAAAAACATGAAAAACCTGGACGTGCTGCCAAAAGCAGGGTGGGCAGGCAGGCGTTGGAGGAAGGGGGTGTGGAAGTGGGACACTGAGTTGGTGTGAAAGCAGTGTGGGTTTTCATTTTTTGGGCTGGGTGGGCGGCGGAGGTGGAAATGTTGGGTGCTCGTCCTAACAAAAGGCTTTGTGCTTTCATTGTTTTCCTGGCAGGGCAAACGGGGTGTCTGTGGAAAGGCCGATAAGAGCGGAAAAAGCATGATTCCATTAAATAATATCCCTCTACGACCGGAACCGGAGGTGGTACGTTTGTGTTTACATATGTCTGTTTGTGTGTGAGAGAGAGATGAGAGCATTAAACCATCTTAATACTGTTGTTTTCTTTGGGGACCCATACAGTGTACATCCACATTTCCATTAGCACATAACGCAGGATTAGGTGTTGTGTGGATGGTATGTCAGCGCTGATAAGATGACTTGACTGGCATGTTTCACAGGATTACACTGGATGCTAGCATCAACATTATTTAGATAACCACTGCATTACAGAGTGTGTAGTTTATTCTCAATACACACTGTAGGGCTCCAATTACAAAAAGAAAATAACACGCCAATGCGTGATGATATATGTTTTTCATTTCCTGAATACAAAATGATTTCCGGTGTTGGAACAGTTATGTGGGTCAGTGTGACCCTGCTGGTGAAAAGACCAGATGGCTATTCAGCACTAGGCTGAAACTGGCCCGCGATGTCTATCAGGTAACCACGATAGATGCTAATGATAGCTGTATGTTGCTGACGGCCTGTGACATCCTCAGTTATGGCTTGTCCACACAGGGAACGTCAGGAGCGCGTGGCGGCTGTGTTACCTGTTGTATTTTATTTCAGTGTCCATGTTAACAGGTTAGAGCAGCCACACAGCCCACATGAAACGCCCGTCTCAGCTGCATCTCTTCTAGTGATTCCAGGTCTCGCCTATTTTTAACGCAAACCATGCACAATTCACAGCCGCAACAGACAGTGGAAATGACCATTATCAGCTACATTAATACAGTTTTGATGTCTATATCTGTAGAAAATATCATGCACAGGAAAAAAAAGATTTCATTTAAAAATAAAAGCCTTCAAATGTTTTTTTTTCTGTAGACAGAATTCCTGCATTTGATAACACAAGACTTTTATTCTGAAATATGTACAGGACTGATGTAGAATATGCAGTGACTTACAGAGAGAGTTTTAATTGTGGATTATCACTATTATCTCATGTTTCTTGACCTTTCTCTGTCTAAAATAAATAGAGATGAAATTAATAATGAACTGAAACGGCCATTATGAAAGTCAAACTCTATGTAGAAAGAAAAGACACGCTGCTGAAACACAGCGGACATGCAGCTGGTGTGAACGGACACGTGAACTGCGCAGCCGCTCGGTAACGCAGCCGCCACGCGCTCCTGATGTCCCCCGTGTGTCCAAGCCCTTAATCTCAGGATGAAACGCTTCCACGTGTGCGGCCTGACACTGTGGCGAGGAGCGATGACCTCACTGTATGGATTGCTCGGCCGACGTGCCTTGTGATGTTGATCAGAGCCCGCTAAGAGGAGGGAGGGGCTGCTGAGCAAACGAAAGCAGGCGAAGGCAGTCGATGCGCCATTAGACTTGCTAATTGTTATTGTATCCAGGCTTGAGTTATATCACAGCAGAATAGCATAGAAGATCAGATCACACTTTAACCAATGTGAATGTTGATTAGTGTGTGTGTTGGGGGGGGCGTTGTGTGTTGATCTCAGGGGATGAAAAAAGCATCAGTAAACCAGTGGTGGAAAATACAGCACTCACCACTTTTATTGTTTCACAGCACTGAATCAAAGTCGATTTAATGACACTGATAAACAGAAAAAAAGACCCTGAAAATAGATCTCTACAGAGTGATCTAAATTAATTGCTAACAAATACGAGATACTTGTTTGCATTAAAGAGGACCTATTATGCTTTTGTGCTTTCTCCCTTTCCTTTAGTGGGTTAGATAGTTTCTGTGCATGAAAAATGTCTGCAAAGTTACAAAGTCCACTCCAACGGCAGCTACTCTTCTCCACAGAAACACTGCTCCTGAACTGCCTGAAAGGCCTTGCTTGAAGTCCCGCCTTTTCTTCCATAACGTGATGATGTCACTAAGTAACACTCTATTAACTGAATTGCTATTGACTGATTATTTGTACTACTACTTGTAAGCTTAAACAAAAGAGGGGCTCAAACAGTGTTTCAGACAGGGTCTAAAAGAGGAGCTGCAGCACAGCCGGTATTAGTAAAGTAAAATGTCTCTGAACAATAAAGCATGTAAACATGTTCTAGTTGAAACCCAAAATACAAGTATGCACCTGAAAATAAGCATAATAGGTGAGTTCATGGATGCACCTTTTTCACTGGTGTTCATTTTGTCAGCTATTTGATCTTCTTCCACCACTGCTGTAAACAATGACTATAGCTGATGAAAAAAAATAAGAAAGTCTCTTTTGCATGTGGAGCAGACACACATACAAGCACACACACTCCTTGAAAGACAAATGACCCCTTGGTCCTGGCAAGATGGATCTCTAACTTGACAACCACAGTGACATGCAACAACTCAAAGCCCCTCAACGTGCTAATTGCTTTCGTCGTCTCCGCTCACCTACTTATTCCTCGCATCCGATCTGTCAGCGCAGACAAGTGAGGAGTAAAGGGGTTCTTAGGTGTCGTTTTATGAATGACAACAACCCATCGCAAAACGGTTGGCCTCGGGAGGGAGGGAGACAGAGAGAGGCGATCAGGATATGAGGATATACACATGCATAGTGAAACAAGAAGAAAAAAAAAAAAGCATTGGGGAAAAAAGCTTTCAGACTTAAGGAAGTAAGAGGCAGAAACACAGAGGTGTCTCATTAAGAGAAGCTTCATCAGGTTCACGATGAACCGAACAAGACGGGTCCGTGAACACCGTCAACTCCACACTCACTTGGGATTAAGAGGGTTTGGTCGGGAAAACAAAGCGTTGCAGACGAGGTACATCACGGGGGAATACTGGAGTGGGATTTAATTAGGAAAACATTTTGACTGGAATGTTGCTCTTTCCGTCATCATCAAGGAGAAACATTCAGTTTGTTCTGGCTCAGTGCTCCAAAACAACCATCATCTCCGACCTGAGTGGGACTTTTAAAGACTTGTCTCTAGGTGGTATTTTCATGACAGACTTCTGTAATAAACATCTCTAAAAGAAGAGGAGATTTGTCCCATTGTCACACAGCGCTGCTTAGGGTGACTTGAGGTGATCTAGTGTCTCTATGTTTAGGAGATGTGGATGCGGCGTTTAGTGATGAAATTTTGTCAGATAGCGCAGGGCGTTTCCCAGCCCGACCTGTCTGCATTTGCTGCCCCGATTATGAGGCAGTCACCTTGTCGAGGCGCGCACACACACACACACACACACACACACACACACACACACACACACACACACACACACACACACACACACACTGCTCATCACTGGTGAATTGAAGTGGACAAAGTACAGCGCTTTGCCTCAATTTAGTTGATTACACCTCTTTTCCTATATTCACTCCCCTGAAAGTGGGTCTTTGCGCTGCTATTTTGCCAGTGAACGAGTGAGCCAGCCACCTGGAGGAATATGCAGAGACAGAGTGCGGCGGAGAGAGAGAGAATGTCACATGCCACTCAACCAGCCAGCCAGTGGAAAGTTTTTTATTAATTCATCGCTCCCAAGCCGGAATGAAGCAGTGGGCGAGGCCGAGGGGCAAACAAATTCCACTCTCTCAGCAATGTTATTATCATTACTAATAATGTGGGATAATTATAGCTATATGCCGCGCTCTACCCCTTCTCCGTCCCTCCAGCACCTCCCTCCCTCCCTCCATCCCCTCCTCGCTCATACCAGTAACGACCTGAATTAATAAATGGAAAATTAAAAATCGCAGCGCTACCGTAGGCGACGTCAACAGCTCAGGAGTTTGCTAGGTCTCTCCGCCGCCTGGCTGGAGTGACGGTGGCAGCGGCGGCTTCGCCCCGTTCATCCGGGGCCTGATTCATAATTAATGGAGGTTATAATTGCAAAGCAAGAGCATGAGACAGAGAGAGAGAGAGCGAGAGCGATGGGAGCAATAATGACAATTAAAACACACACACATACATGTGCACAGTTGACATTTTACACGCCGTTCATTTAGCCATCCTTCCATTTCTTTCCTTTATATCATTAACATTTCCACACAAACATGCACACACGCGCACACACACACGTGCGTGCCACACACACACACACACGCACACACACACACTGCTCAGCCAATGGCTAATGAAATCACTGTCCTCTGCTCCTCTGTTTGAAGGTCTCTTAAGCAACGAGTGAGGAGGTCATTCGCCGAGCACAAAGTTTAAACTTTGTTCTCAAACTGAAGTTAAACACAATATCACGTCACTGTCTTGGGTCAGAGAAGTTTTTATTTTTTTTTAAGGATTTTCTCCTCAAATATCCAACTGTGGTGATTATTTTAGGGCTATCAATCAATTAAAAATAACTGCAACCGATTAACTGCATGATTGTCCACAGTTAATCGTGCTTAATCACAAAATGTACCTGAAAGACCTTAAAAAAATCCTCTTATCAACATATGGGTTGGCAAATATTCTGCTTTATACAAATTAATGTATATATTTATCATTAAAAATGAATTAACAACCCAAAGCTATGACAAATATTGTCTAGAAACCCTCACAGGTACTGCATTTAGCATAAAAAATACACTCAAATCATAACATGGCAAACTGCAGCCCAGCAGACAACAACAGCTGTCAGTGTGTCAGTGTTACGCATGGTGCTCCAAGAGGAATATTACTCTGGATCTCAAGAGTTTGTTTTAAAAGCTCTCCAAAAGTGCAAGCAGTGGATTAAACAGTGTTGGTCACAATCCTTGGTTACGTAAACAACATTTTAATCGGGCTGTAAATCAATTAAAAATATTTAATCATGAATAATCACATTTTTTTTGCTGTTGAAATTGTACCCTCAAGGGAGATTTGTCAAGTAGTTACTCTTATCAACATGGGAGTGGGCATATTATGCAAATATATGAATATACTTATTATTTGATATCAATTAATAACATAAAACAATGACAAATATTGTCCAGAAACCATCACAGATACTGCATTTATCATAAGAAATCTGCTCAAATTATAACCCAACAGGCAACAACAGCTGTCAGTGTGTCAGTGTGCTGACTTTACTATGACTTACCCCAAACTGCATGTGATTATCATAAAGTGGGCATGTCTGTAAAGGGGAGACTTGTGGGTACCCAGAGAACCCATTTTCATTCACATATCTGGAGGTCAGAGGTCAAGGGACCCCTTTGAACATGGCCACGCTTCTCGACAAGCTAGTACGACGGTGTTCTAATTTCATATGACACCAGTATCTTCACTCTTGCTTTAAAACTCTAAAACAGCAGTCCACAAACCAATGGGTGACATCATGCTAACTACGTCCACTTCTTATAAACAGTCTATGGTTGTCATGAACGCTGTTATTCCAATGTGTTTTTCCATTGCTGAGGTGCCGCACATCAGCTATGACGTTGCCATGGGGCTTACGCACATAGCCGCAGTAGAAATAAAGCTTTAGACTACCTGAGAAGCACACTGAGGCGCTTACATCTTGTGAAATGCAAATACAAAGAAAAACCCCACACAAATACCATAATCTCCAAAGCAAAAGTCACTGCTGTGGAAACATGTTCAGACAAGAACAGTGGTAGACTGGTTAATTATCACCACTAGCAGAGGTGTGAACTTCCTGTTTAATCTTATTTAATAATGCTCATGAATGTGGGAAACTGCATACTGGAAACCCTGCGTCTTTTCTTAAAGTCATCAAACACAGCTTTTCAACCTTAGTCAGTCGCCTTTTCAAGGCCCACGCGCTGCATTTAGATTTCTCAGTGACTTATTCTGTTATCTGCATTTGTATTTACTAAATACAACAATAGAATAACCTTCGATTTCCTTGCCTTCGCTGCCGCCTTCGCTCTCAATGAAAGCGAGCGGCTGTGAGCTGCTGGAGCTGGAGAGGTGTCGGACTTTGCTGAGGAGATGAATTAGAGGGATTCATAATTCATTAGCAACCTTGAGAAGGGGAGATGGAGGTGATGGGGGAGAGGAAGTCGGAGTGAGGGTGGAGGAGAGCAGAAGGCATTGATTTCCGCCCATGTTAGGGTCAGCTGAACAGGAACGTCACCGTGGCCGGTTTAGTTCACATCACAGCCTCGTCTCTGTGATTAGAAGTCACGAGCCGGAGGTACAGGACAGGATGTGTGTGGGAGGTCGAGCTGGAGTGCTCTGCGTGGCGACGTAGACTGAGTGCTTCTCTGTGCTTCCAAGACAAGGTAATCAGCAGGTTCACATAATTGGGTCAATCTTTCCTCTTTATTGCACTCACTCTTAGTATGGATGACTGAACTTTGATTAAGAAACACCTGGAGGCATGTCTCTGTCCTCTGAATAAAAGAGGCTTAGTCCAACTCTGAGCTATTGGATCCTTTTAGATTCCACCGCCTTAAGGTCTTTACACACTGGGGGCGTTTGTTTTGTGTTATTAATTCGCACTTCAATATATTTTTTTGAACTCCTGATTTTGTCGTGAGTACTTTCACATACAAATATTCTGCACCAAAAAAGATGCACAAGGTCGATTTTTCTGAGCTTTCGCACACCGAGTAAAGGCAAGAACCAAGCACGTGTGGAACAAACAGACCATAACAGAGGATATGCTTTAGGGCGTGGCTACCTTGTGATTGACAGGTCGCTATCACAGCATTATCCACGCTGAGGGTTGTCCATGTTTTCATCTTACAGCTTTAACCCTCTCACAGTGTGTTTCAGTTCATGAAAATTAGGTCACCTAAAAACATCTTATTCATCATTGGGAACTACGTCCACTTCTTATAAACAGTCTATGGTTGTCATGCACACTGTTATGCACATCTGACAGAGATCATAAAATATAGCAATGTAGCAAAACAATGAATAACTGACGTCACTTTACAATGACGGCTCCAAAGCGAGGTTATCTCGTTTTGTTAAAACCCCGTTAACTCGACTCCTTACTCCTCACGTTCCTTCCTCGCGTCTTCCGTGGGTGGGACTAAGACACGAGGAGAGGAAGTAAGGACTTACACTATAGCGTACAACAACACAGAGGCTCCGTAGTCCAAAGACGGCAAACTTTATTACTCCTTTTCAACATTGACAAAGGCAGCGCAGACTAGATGCAATCATTCCGTTCTTACCTTTCACAATAAAAGCACTAGACATATATGCTACCATTTACCTGAGGCAAATTCCTTTACACCACTTATAGTACTTTTAGGCTATACAACAATTTACCTCAGACAGACTGACAGATGCTGCTCAGGATCTCGGTAGTTGGTCTGTTGAACCTTTTATTGAAAAAGTGTTTTGCATCGCTGTCGATAAGAGTATTCTTGATGCGAAATATTCACAGGCAAGTATTTACATTTTTGTGTCATCTAATCGTCAAGCCCTCGGTAAGGTGAAGGACTTTAAGCTGTATTTATACTTGTGTGTACCGGGTTACTTTGAAGCGCACACTATACATCAGTTTCTGATGCCGGGGGACATAGTGAAGACCATGTCAAGCAAGTTGAAATGGAAGATTTATTCTTAACCTACGAAACAGGATCTCAACACAATTTCTACTCAATAGTTGTTTTGGAGCTTTTAAATTGAGCAACTATGAACTTCTCACCCATGTTAAAGGTTGCTGGATTTTGGAAAGGGTAGTTTTTGTATAGACTCTCAGTAAGTCCATGAAGTAGCAGTTCTACAGCTTGACTGTCAGTCATTTTCAACTTTTAAAGCAACATGGACGTAGTAATAGTGCGACCAAGAAAACGTTACAAGAAAAAACAGCATCAGTCAAAGACCTTTCTATAATCCTAACCAAGTCTTTTTTTGTGACTAAACTTAACCACATCTCAACAATAGCCGTTACAAAACAACGTTTAACAGTCTTGTAAGGTGCTACCACATGATGTTGCCCTGCTGACAGGACAGTCAGATCAGGAAACACTTGTTTTTGTGTAGGTGTTGTTCTAGGGGTCAAATACAAATAACAGATTTTGTTGTTTTATGTGAATGACTTGTTGGGAAGACGCCATGACTGTTTTCCTCTGAGAGATCAGCTCTGCATCCTCGATTCCCATAAACAAAACTTCGTCCTTGTCACATTGGCGAATATATGATCAATCTCACATCCTTCCACTTTACTGCTTTGAATTGTATTTGGTTTAGGTAATGAGTTTCATACACAAACGTTGAGTGATTGATGGGTGGTTAAATTGGCTAGTACATGCATTTGGGAAAGAAGTGTCTGAGCATTCACACTGACAAGTCTACAACAAACATCAAACCCCCGCGACATCTCGGCTCATTCCCCTGAGTGGCCTGCAGAGAGCCGAAGGAAGATATGGCACCCCTTTGTATTCTTTGACGAGTGTCTGGAGTGGTTATCTTTCCGTCCTCCAACCCCTCTTCCCCACAGATCGATCGTTCCCCTGGGACACCTGAGGCAATCAGGAGGTGTTGATTGGTGTCTCTCTCGCTTGCCTGATCTGTCCTTTCCATTCTCGTCAACTCTGATACTTCACGTACATTCTCTTGCTCTCTAACTCTCCTACTCTCATTGCCGTTCTCATCAACCCTCTTTCCTCTTTCCCAGTCGCTCTAACTGATAACTCACTCCAGTGCTCTCTTCTCTCGCCGTCTTTCTCTGCACCCTGGATTTCTGTGTGGTCTCGTCACATCTTGCAACGCTCAAGCACCACTGAGCAACATTGACTCACGCCTCTTAAAGGTGCTGCAGTTCTTTCATATCCTCAGTCGATGCATTTATAGTTTACAGTATAGATGTATGTATATAAGTCCATCGTACTATAGTAAGCAGGTTTCGCCTGCATAAACATGACTTTTTGGCAAGATACACGCTTATTTCGGTTTCTCGTGCAAGACAGGCTTCAGACAAGGAAGTATTACTGCAGTTCACCATCGTCTAAAAATTATGTCCCCACACAACGAAACATATTTTCACCAGGATTACATACATTTTTGACATATCACAAATATGCATTCTCGCCAACCTTGAGACCTCAAAAAAAGGGGGAAAACAACACCAAAAAAAATGGTTTTCAGAGACTTTGTTTCCTGTATTCGAGAGACCTTTAAAGAGTGAAAATAACAAAATATTGGTTAAACTGCAACTGCATTTTTATATTTAATAGGCCTACTATTAATTTTACTTTTAATTCTCAGGAAAGAAAACTGAATAATTTGTCCCTCTGGTGAGAAATTGTTCACACAATCTCTAATATAAACTAATCAGTTTTTGCTCCTGATTGAGTATTTCTTCTCTTAGTACCCTCCATCTCTCACTCACTGTAGATCCTTTCAGACATAATGTGACAACAGCACCACTGCACTCTGAAACCGATTATTTTCGATGGCTTGTGCCACGGTGGCTTTTCACTGCGTTGAGCAAAGACCAACTTTGGGCGCTGCGTGCTGTGATGTACGGCGAGCACAGCTCAAACCGCTTAGTGTCACGAACATCTTCTCGACCGGAAACGACACAGGCGTAGCTGTATTTTAGTCCTTGTGGAAACAGCAGGTATTATCACGTTGTGCAGCTCCAGAAACAGGTTGAGATAACGAAAAGGAAAAAACAGTTAACATTTGTCATAAATCGGGTGAAATGCAGGAAAAGTTTGACCCCGGGAGGAAAGTGGGAGAGGGCAATGAAAAATGGGAGTCTCCTGGAAAAATCTGGAGGGTTGGCAAGTCTGTAAAAATGTAATTATTGTCTGTGGAAGTCTGTGGAAGGAGAAGGTTGGGGGATGGGTGGCTCAAAACAGGCAGGACTTTCACCGAGCTGTTCGTGTCCTGTGTGAAATGAAAATCACTGTTGACTTATTCAATATTTACATCTGTAACTTAATGTAATAAACCTACTTATTTTAAGCCAAACTATGATGTTTTTATTAAACCTAACCAAGTAGTTTGTTGCTTATAATAACCTGGTCGTTTTGTTGTGTGTTCACCTCAAAATGTAACTGAGAATGCAGATTATTTGTACGGGAAGGTAATTTTGTCAGAGGCAGTTTAAGGCATAATCTTGGATCCAAAATAAGTGAATCTAAACCGCGACCAAAACTGAAACTGAAGTCTAAATAATTTGGTCTCCACAGCTAAACAGCGACTCATTTGTAATATTCAGGAAATTCTGCCTTGCGACGGGTAGTTACAACCATTTAAAACACAATGTGATATTTGAGAGTCATAGGCACATACCATAGTTGTGTCCTTGTCAAAAGAGATGAAGAAACAATTTCACCATTGCCAGTTTGGAGCAAACTGGAATAACAGGTTGGATTAGAGTGTAACTGCTCGATATTCGAAGATGCTGTTACCAATCTATTGAGCACAGAGGATGTAACACCTTATCATCGGTGAAACACATTCATAAGAGCACAATTATTCCAATAAGGCTTTGTCTCAGACCGTCACAAACACATGTATCATGACTTAATTTCAGCATTAAGAGTTAAGATATATTATTCTATCAAACATGACAGGTGTGAATTTTATATTCGCTGCTTTAAAACTGAAGACAAACAACAAGCCCGAACCAAAAATAACAATGAAACTCCTGAACATGATAGCGATGTAGTGTAGTCACAAGGGGGCTCGATCTTGGCAGCCACTGCATCAGGATATGGAGAGACCAGAGACATGACCCAGAAACACTGGATAAAAGATACAATCTGCCTCCTGTGGGCTCACACCCAGGCTCCATCGGTGGCCATTGATCCCGTGTGTGCGTCAGTGTGTGCGCACGGAGGCGTTTGCCTGCTTGTAGTAGCTGTCAAGAATACCATGAGACTCACTGGGCAACTGATTCAATGTCTGCTTTAGATGTCATTAGCCTGGTGGGTGGCGATGCTTTAGTAAGTATTAAAAAAAAGGAAAAAAAAAAAAAAAAAAAAAAAAAAAAAAAAAAAAAAAATAACTATTTGTTAACCATATAAGCAAAGAATTATAATCATCAGTTGCAACTTTATAACAGTCATCCAAATAATGTTCATAGATGGTTTAAAAACTATTTATTAACCATTAACAAAGTGGTAGAAATATCAATCTATGTAATGTTATAGATGGTTTACAGACAGCTCTTTTAAGGTTTACAAATATCTTAATCATTAACAATAAACTGTTAGAATACCATTACTCATAATTAGTAAAGATTCCTTTGTTTCTTAAAAATAAAATAACTATTTATTAAGTTAAATTAACTATTAATTTACAATTTATAAATGATGGTTATTATAAAGTGTTACCAAAAACCAGTATGGATGCGGTGAAGTGATACAAGTATTACTTACTTGAATAGCAGATAAATATATTGTTGTTATGATGGTCTCAGCCTTGTATTATGGCAGCAGTGGGTTGTGTGTCATCTGCTTGGTGTGTTTGTGTGTTGGATGCGTAAGCGGAGTGAAAAGCATGCTGGTACGTCGTCCTCTGAGTGCTCCGTTCTCCTCCATGCGGCTGCACTGTCAGTCACAGTAATGAGAAGGGAAAGCCGGAGCTAAACAGCTGCTAATGGGAGAAGACTAGGGAAGCCTTAGCACTGTCCTCGCTAACCACTAATGCAAACCAATGAAGGGGGAAAAAAACCTAGCACTGTCCAGACTGATGCTAACTGCTAATTCAAAGTAATGAAGAGGGAAAACTTGGGTAATGCTAACACCAGATAGAAAAATTAACACTGTCAGCGCTTATGTTAACCATTAATTTAAACCAGGGGAAATGTGACATTTGCTAATGCTGGTGTGCAAACTAATTAGACTGGAAAGATAACACTATCACTGGCCTCAATAATGGCTGCTAATGCCACCAATTAGTATGATAACAATCATAATGTAATGTGTTATTGATTTCTCTGCCGAAACTCTCTTTACTCTTGACCTCTCCAACGAGAGGTGAGAGGTCAGGGTCAGGTACCAAACAGTGCAACCTCTGCAGTTTCATCACTTTAAGGGAAAGGATAAGGACAATGATATGTGACTAGCAGCTGAAGCATTTCCAAAGCTACAGTAAACATGAAATATCTGGTTCTTTAATAAAACATACAAACTACAGAAAAAATGTTAACTATGACTTCCATGGTGCATTTTGGCACAAAACAACCAATCACAGAGTCTCCAATTCTCCTGGCTGCACAGCTAACAAAAAGCAGATCATTTAAACCTGATAAAACTCATTATGGGTCAATTTTTGAAAGAATTTGGTGTTCTCATTTTCAAAGAAAATTCAGATCTTTGAGGGGCTTCTTATCCAAAACTTATGGATATTATCATATTTAGAGACAGCCGCTGTACTAATATGGTGATCAAACACCTGATTTCTCAGAAACAAAGTTGAAATCATTAATTAATCATTTCATATCAAGGGAAATATATTTATTTGCGTTCTTGCCACAAGTTAGATGAGAAGATTGATACAACTCACAGATTTGTCCAATAAATATGAAGCTGGAAGCCAGGAGAGGGTTAACTTATCTTAACATTAAGACTAGAATCAGGGAAAACAGCCAGCGTAGCTCTGTCAAACTGTAGCTAACCATGTCCTGGATAAAGCTTCATATTTAAGGGACACACATGAGAGTGATATTGATTATCATTGGTAATGTGTTTACTGATAAGAATCACAATTAAACAGCATGTTTTCTAGTGTTGGCTGCATTAAAAATTCAGTGAGAAAGACTAAACATGTCTTTAGGGAATATGTTGCAAGGCTATATTATAGACGGCACTGAATTAAGCTCCATTCCATATAAAAGCATTCTCTATATTGGATGCAATTAAATTGTGGGTCGATGCGGACTGAAACAAATTATTTTAAAAGTTTTATCTTGTCCTGTCATTAACTGATGATGTCTTAGCACTTGTAGGAAACATTAGCACTCTGTATTTGCAAATAAACACATACAGGTAAATGGATTGGTGATATGTTTCAGATGGGAATGAGTTTCATCTGAGAAAGAGTGGTTTCAAGTTCGGAGGAGCTACATATAGAGGCAGATAGATGATAGATTGGAGAGAGAAAGACAGGGGGAGTGCTAAAGATTAATGAACAGACGGACCGCTTGTAACGCAAGAAAATGAAGATGAATGATCCCAAGGTTCAGAACGAACGGATCTTTTCATTAGGAAAAAGTACAAAAACAGGAGAAAAATGGAGGGAAAAAAAGATGAAGCAAGTGACGGATGAGGGACAGAGGAAGGGTGATGGTGGTGGTGTGTGCAGTGCAGCACAAGAGGAGAGAGGAGGAGACAGATGAACTGATAGAGACGGAGACAGAGGGACAGCTATTAGGGTTTGAGACATATGCATGGCAACGAGAGAGGACAGGGAGAGCCGGTGATGGATGGAAGGGCCAACGCGGGGTTACAAGGGAGGAAGAGAAGATGACAACGGCTGGACGGGGGCACGAGATAGAAGAGGAAGAGGATGGCAGAGAAAGGCAGGAGTGTGATCACAGCGAGGGAGGAAGGGTGGATCAGGAAGGACTGAGAGTTGAGAGGAGCTGCCTCTTAGAGAGACAGGGAGGAAGAAGGGTCGGAGGAAGGAGGAGCAGGAGAGGAGAGGAAGGTGTATTCACTTGGACAGGCTGTCATAATGGGAGCTGACTGCTCATCCTGACGCTCTGAACTGGCCTGACCTACAGTGCTGAGGACGCGGGGGGGCAGTGGATTGAAAGGAAGGCATGGAGGGAGGGAAGAGGAGATGAAGATGGAGAAGGACGAAAGGTGGGAATGGAGGAGGGATGGCAAACTGTGAGAGAAAGCAGGAGGCTTTGAACTAGTGTACTCTGACCTGCCTGGCTTTGGATACCACAGAGATAGAGACGTATAGACGGATGAAGAAGTCGGGTGGGCTTGACTCAACTGATCTACTTACTTTGTGGCAGGGATGGAGATGGAGAAAAGCAACAGAGGGAAGTAAAGGGGGGTTGGAGAGACACTGAAGAGAGTAGTAGTTGCCAGATTCGCACTTGTTCATGGTAACACTTCACTTGCAGAAAAATAACATGTTTGCTTGGTGTTGTTGCAAATAGGGAAGTGGAAAGTCGCTAATAGAATTGTTACGCAACAAGACTCGGTCGAAACCGAGTCTATGGGTGGACCGTGTCTGGTCAGTCTGGAAATTTGTGGCTAAATTGTTACACAAATAGTCAGTGGTCATGTCTATAATGTTAAATCCAGCGCTACATGTCCACCAGGTCCGGCGAGGACGCTAGGGGACGCGCTGCGCCACTCAGCTGACCATTCAAGCGGTACGTATCCTACCATTAACTGCACCTGACTGTAGGGATGCACAGATACACCACTGGATCGGATATCAGTGACAATGAGGCCAATCTATTCAATTCAATTTTGTGCTTTGACCAATTTCTTGCTGCATTAAAAAGGTTTACACTTAAACTGTAATTCCTGTTAATTTTGAAGATTTTTTACCAAGTTGTTGGTGCAAGATTTATTATTTTAATAATAAAGAACAATTAAAGAAATGTACTGTATATTCATTGGTCACATTTTGTTTTATAAAGTTCAGAAAGCAATGTTTAAGTCAAGCCTGATGTGGCCTTACACATAAACGAATGATCCCAGTTCACAGCGAGGCGTACTCTGTACTCACTCAGGCATCGCTATTCGTATCAGGACAGAAAAAGTGGGATCGGTGCATCCCTGCCTGACTGGTCCCTGGTTTTCTGCACTCTTTTCAAACAGGAATCCTCTTCACAGAGTCTGCCATGTCGCCCCCCCATGTTTCTCAGCCCACAATGAACAAATTGCCATTGCTCCTAAAGCAGTGTTTAAACGATAAAGATGGTCTCTGAGCGAAGCGACCAGAGTTACCACGGTTTTGTAGTCAATGGCTCACGTTACCGCAGACTTGGAAAGGGAGAAGAGAGCTGAGGGTACTGAGCTGGTTGTATTCTGCAACTGCACCACTAGATGCCACCTAATGCTTCACACTGTACCTTTAAGAGATAGCCTAAAATCAGATGATAATATCAGCCATGCCAGTGTACCATTTGGGCTCTACTCAGTAATTTGCTGACAGTTCCCATTTTTATCTTTTAAAAAAAATTCCCCAGCCTCATTTATGCAGTAAAAGCAGCTGCTTCAGGAGTTGAATTGTCTCACTCGCCACAGAAAGATTTTCTTTTGAATCCACAATTAAGTGACAAGTAACAACTAAGTCGCTGCCATTCTTTCACTCAATACAATCTATTTTTTAACCCATTTTCAACTTGGAATGAGCCAACTTTTCTAACTTTTTAGTGGCAGTGAAACAGCTAAGTGCTTCATCAACTGAGAGAACAAGGCCTCATTATTATAAGGAGAAGGAAACGAGAGGATGATCGTAGGATATGCTTGTTGAATATTTCAACTTTAATCCAGTATTCACGGGGGTGGATAACAACAGTTAACAACTTATTTTTTTAATTATAAATAATGACTGGAGTAGTAATTTAATTTTCTCTTTCCGCTGAGAAACCACTTATCTAGGGAATTTGTTTTATTTATTTAACATCGAAGACAGAGATGAGGGGGAAATGGAAGCGGCTGACATGGAAGAACAGATAAATCGAGGATGGAAGCAGAGAGATGGTTGGTGAAAGATAGAAAGGTGTGAAGTCACACTGAGGAATCAGTATGGAGAGTGGGAGGCTGGCTGCAGGACTAAAAGCGTGGATTTGAAGGAATCCCTGATGGAGCTCTCTGCACTTTTCCTCACAACAGAAACCTGGGAAGATAGAGCCCTCCCTTCCCTGTTCATCCTCACATGAATATCAATTCGACCAGGAAATCTGCCACAAGACAATATTGTGCATGTGTGAATAGAGAGTGGTACATAATCATAATCTTAGCCAGCGCCCCCCACAGCTGTATGTATCCATTTTCGCTGGGAGATGTAGAGCAAAGAGCTGAAGGGGACGATGGCGAACCCCCTGCAAGGAAATCAGTTTGGGAGTCAAGATGTTCTTAGAGCGTGGATGTGAATGCACACTGGGCCCACACAGTATATGAATAATGTCGGCGGTGTAGGGGCTGCTTGGAGTATTTCACATCAGCTATATTCATGTCATGCATTATCCATAGTATATCTAATGAATAATTGAACGGTGTGTAGTACGTGGCAAGTATAAGGAGGCAAAATGTGCCGCACACGACACATAAATGGTTTGCGTCATGTTGGTTTTGAACGTGTCGTGTGTGTTTTCTGGTACAGTGTGAACAGACTTGCAGTTAAGCAATTTTGAAATTAAAGCAGGCAGTAAAATGTCTCCGATTAGCTGCCAAAAATAAACGTCTTCAAGTCCAAAGGTAGTGGTATTTTGAGGATCTGCTGACACCTACAAACCTAGCAAGCAAGCCAAAAAGGAGGAAGAAAAAGAAATAAATAATCAAATCCCCTCATCTTATTCCCATATTGGGCTGCACTCGATTTACCACACTCATATCGAGGACGGGAGGTAAGAACGCTGCCAAGTTGTCAGATCGGGAGCCAATTCCAATTTGCTTTTTCCTCCACTCACATCTGCTCAAAGCCCGCTTGGAGCCAGCTAATTTCTGCAAAGTCACCCAGACATCTCATGTTTACATGTGTAAGGCAACACCCTGCCGTTTGATCCCATTCTATTTCCTAAAAAATACAACACATTCATACGCAACCTTTTAGATCTCTGTGCATGTTCAAAAGACTGTTTTTATCCCATTCCTGTATACTTCAAGTTATCGTCAACCAATTAATGAGCACATTTTGTTTCTTTCTAATTATAAAACAGCACAAGCAAGCGAGGGAATGTGCGAGGTGGCGAGGGAGGTCAGACGGAGTGAAGGAGGTAAAAGCTTGGAGGAGTCACGAAGACACGCTTTGTGAGCAAGAGCAACGATTAAGAGATTTTGGGGGGCAATATGTATTCTGCAAACCCCAAAACACAAATGATAATAATTCTCCTGCATTGTAATAAGAGAGGTTTCTGAAAACCAGAGCTAACCAACCGTCTGTAGATCAAAGACTGGTTAAGATCATGTTTCAAAATACTCAATGTTCAAAAACACCCAAGACATTATAAAACACCACAAAGCAAATTAATCCCTTCCCACTTTTGGGTGCTGCTCTGAGACCAAATATTTGACAAACCAGTCCTTTAATCAGTGGAATTCCTACAGAAAAGAAAAAGACACTGGTGCCGTTTCTTTGCCGCATGGCGTGGGAGTCACTGGATCATACATCACACAGTCTTCTCGTGGGTTAGACCCCAGGGTGCCGTAGCACTAATGCTTCAGACAGCGATGCATATGGATGGTCACATAGCCGCAGGCTAGAATACATCACAGACATCTTTCTGCTGTGTCTCAGTGGACAGCTGTGAATCGCAAGACAAGCTGGGGGGGATATACACACATATTCACTCCAATATGGCTGGGATTCGTTTAACACGCACACACGGCACGGCCAAGCAGTAGTCAAGTTTAAGTCACAGACGCCAGACCATCACCAGCCCCTGAGAGACACTGTCTCTGTCACGCTTCAAGTCGGTATACATCAGACCGGCATCGCCTCTGACGGGAAAGAAATATGCTCACATAAAGAGAGAAACAAGAAAATGCAGAAAAGCTGTTGTGTAGCAGGTTAACTGAGGCTTTCACAATGAAAATTGAGGCCCATACAATACCTGAATACATAATAACCTGTTAACTCAAAGTCATTTCAATGGCACTAACTTCTTTAATGCATCAATGTAACTTGTGTATTTTAGGTTATAGTGGGCTCAAGTTTTTAAAGCTAGAGTAAATGTACAGATATTATATGAAACTAGAAAACCTACGGAGTCCATTTCTACCAACCATGTCAAGAAGGAGGCTGAATAACACTCCAAATTTACACTACATTTTGGTGAGGAAAAACTGTCATGGCCATTTTCAAGGTCCCTTGACCTCTGACCTCCAGATATGTGAATGTAAATGGGTTCTCTGGGTACCCACGAGTCTCCCCTTTACAGACATGCCCACTTTATGATAATCACATGCAGTTTAGGGCAAGTCATAGTAAAGTCAGCCCACTGACACACTGTCAGCTGTTGAGTTTGCCATGTTATGATTTGAGCATATTTGTTTTTCCACTTGTAGTTTTGGTTCTGGAGAGGTTTTAAAACAGACTCGTATGATACCAAGTAATATTCTTATTGGAGCACCATGCGTACTGTTTTGTCAAGTAAAGAAATCAAAGCTCAACAGGCCTGCTGTGCCTTAGCTACAGTTCCTAAGCTATGATTAGACAGACGCTGTTCGGGGGAAGGGTTTTAACAAACGGTCACTTGGTTGTTGCAGGGTTTGTCTGGTGCTTTGTCAAGCTTTGTACATAAACACACACTCAAAAGAAAAGAAAACACACCCACACACACACAAACACCAAGGACAAAGTGGCTTCATAACTGTGTTCATTACTAATTCAACAGTCAACTGTTATGGGCTGACTGTTGTGTGTACAAACATTGACAAAAGGCTAGCAGACGGCACCAGAGAGGCCATGAATTGCCGTGGAGGGATGTGCATAAAGACGTGCAAATGCATGCTCACGGATCACAAACACTCATTCCCTCTTTTTTTTCTCAGACTGAGCGCTGCGAGTGTTCAGGATTATATTCAAGCACATTACATCTACTTCATTAAAATGAAAGCTTGTAATAATTTTTCATTCATGTTCCACAGATCGTGGCAATGGCACGACCACAAGGCTTTGCGCAACAATTTGAAGGAGTCATTCATTTGGTGCTCTTCGAAATTTTCCAGAATATAACCTCACATGAGAAAAAAAGGCATGTTTTGTTTTTGACACAGGAGCTCAAGCTTGTTGTAGCATCACTTTAGAGGTACCATCTGCCTCATTCAAAGCTCAACAGATTACACGACTTTCCATATGAAAACTACTTTCAGCGTGCATGTGTGTGCGCCCATCCGTCCGTGAGACAGCACCGTTGGTACAAATAAACTCCCATTATCATCAGCACCTCTTTGTTTCCACCCAGCTGAGTGTGAGCGGGCGCGTCAGGGTTGCGGAGAGCGAACCCGCCGAGCAGAAGGAACATGCACGGCCGAGCGCACCCTTCCCTTTAGGTTAGCGAATGAGGCTGGTTTGGGCCCGTTGATTGGTGAAGGGCTGGTTCCCCGGCCTGCATAGTTAATTAGCTCCAGCAGCTTCCTAATGAGATGCCTATGCCGCTCCATCCTTGATCAGAGGAGGAGAGCTGGAGTAGCACAGGTGGATAACACACACTACCCCCACCTTGTACATATTCATATCCCACATCCCATACCATCACCAGCATATACACTAACATGTATACATTAACTCTTTAAAGCTGTGGTTGGTAGAAATGAAGTAAATATGTTTTAAAAAAGTTAATTTTATAAAATGGACAGGTAATCCGGAAAAAAATCATGCGCATCTGTGTCCTCTGGTGCTCCTAATGGCATCTGCAAGATTTAACAGACTGGAGGAAAACAACCAATCAGAGCTGATCTGGAGCCTGCCGTCTCTCCGCAGCTGTCAATCCCTCAAGAAGTCCGAACAAACGGTCAAAGTAGGCAGCACTGATCAAATATGAATCAATATTCTGTTACTGTAATGCCTATTTCTCACCTCAGATGTTTTCAGAAACATCTTGTAGTAGAGAGTAGAGAGCTCTTGAGGAAACACCAATCACCGCCCACCAGCCGAAGCACAGCTCACCTGTGCTTGGCCAAAGTCTCCCATCACGGACTACATTTTTAAAGCCTGAAAACAGCCATGAGGAGGTGCAGAAGTCTAGTTTTCTCTCAGAGCACTTGAACTACAATTTGTGGATTTTTTCCCAGTGATGCCAAAAACATTCTGCCTACTGCTTCTTTAATACGCCAAACTGGAGAATACATGCACTCACACATTAGGCACCTTAGAGAACCACGTAAGGTTTTCAATTAATAGTCCAGGTGTTGTAACAGGTTGAAATTGAAAGTGTGGGTGTATTTTACCAAAATTAACATGAAATTTTCATCTACTAAATTCACAGCTTGGCTTAAATTAACTTATTTGCATATATAATTCTGAGTGTAAAATATGTTTACCTATACGAACTGCAATGGACTTTCATCGTGTGTGTTTGGGGCTAATCACAGTATAGGTTGGTGTGGAGGAAACCAGGTGGAGAAAAAGAGGCGGGGGTCATGGCTCGGAAAGTGGCCAGGCCGAGAGGCGGCCTGGCTGGGGAAGGGGAGAGGCAGGAACTGTGGCACTCTGTGTGTGGACGTGGGGCTGTGGACCAAAGAGGAGAGCAGGTGTAGCCTGGCTGTCACACTGCTCGCAGCATCTGTTACTGGGCCAGTGAGTTACTACGGCCAGCCTGTGTTTGGCATGTGTGAGTGTTTGTGTGGAGTGAAGAGTGAACTGCACGGATGAGTGAACTGGATTTTGCTCACTACTCCTCTTTGCTTTGCCTTTGTCCAACTCCCTCTGCTGTCTCATGTGTGTGTACATGCAACGGGTGTGTGTGTGTGTGTGTGTGTGTGTGTGTGTGTGTGTGTGTGTGTTCTCATGTCAGGTGTCCCGTCACCTCTGACATCATCATGCTTTCCCTCCTGTCAATCATGGGTGCCCTGGTCGACCATGTGGTCGACACCAGGCAGTCCCGTCCTTGACCTCACCCTCCCTATAATGCAAATGACTGTTATTACCATTCATATTGCCTGTGTGTGTTAAAAGAGGAGAACATCATGAGTAACGAAGTGAACACACACACTTTCCTGGCCCCAGGTGCAATGTTAGCCAGGCTTGATGGGTTAATGCAGTGGTGATGGCAGGGTAGAGATCCATGTGAGTGGAGGGTGGATGGGTCACGGTGCCCAGCTGTGGCCCAGCACAAAGCCTCCTCCCAAGGAGAGGGACCAAGGGTCCAACAGCTGGAGCTCCAAGAGGATCCCGGAACCAAAGGGATGTGACAACTGGTATGGAGAAGCACAGGCTGGAGTAATGGCTGAGGAAGTCGGGGGGAACAATGAGGAAATGATGCAAAGGGATATTTTTATAATGTGGTGGAAACAAGCCCCCAGGAGGAGTGATGCTCATCGATGCCAATTTTCATTGTAGCCACACAGCAGTACTATAACTTCCGTGTCCGTCATGTGATGCCATTGGGCCCAAAAAGACCTTTTCCCATAGATTTACATTGGTAGAGAGACATCTGTCACTCAGTGGATATTTTTTGAGGTGAATCAACTATCCAGTATGAACACTTGAATCATTAGGTCCTAAATGTTGTAAAATGTGAATGTGAATGAGACCCAGACCGAAGCTGGAGCGAAGGCTGGGAGGTGGAGTTAGCAAGTCGTAACGACCGGGCCGTGTGACTGAGCGGACGCTACAGTGCCTGCTCCATGGACCAGAAGATCGCCAGAAGATCCCAGTACTTTCCAGTCGGAAGTTGAGCCATTTTGGCTTCATGGCTACTGACCACCTATCATGGAAATGAACAGGGCCCCGCCTCGAACGCTGTATCCAGTTCTCTTTATACATCCATGGGTGGAAACTTGCAGCCATTAAATGGTGAATAATGTCAGGACCGCTGTCCAGGGTGCTGAATCTGGGGCTGTCCTGGGCATGCACCGAGATCTGCAGAAGTTTCACTGATAGCCAACAGTGATCAACTGAAATATCTGCCTCAACAACCCAAATCATTGCTGATTTCCAATAATTAATATATACATACGTTTGCATAAAACAGCACATTTGCCCACTCCCATGTTGATAAGAGTATTAATACTTGAAGGTACAATTTGAACAGATAATGTGCAATTAATTGTGTTTAACTAGGGAGAATTATGTGATTAATTGCAATTACATATTCCAATTGATTAACTTCCCTAGTTTTATATGAACCTGAACAAAAAAAACAAAACAACAAAAATAATAATAAAAAATTAAGTCAACTTACATGCCTTCTTATTAATAGTGCTTCACCTTAGGAGCTACCTTCAGCGTTGAAGTAATTGGTTGGCAGCTTTTACCATTACTATAATTTAATCCTAAGGAGAAACGTCATCACTATATGAATTCTCTTACAGTTTCCTGAGTTTACCACTCAGACCAGCTCTAGACAGCAAAGTGAATATGGCAACGTTTCTTTGTGTTTCCCACACCAGCCACACAGGTAGCAATCCACTACCGCAGAGGCAAACCCAGTGAGAGCAGCCCCAGTAGACTAGGATGTAATGAAGCCACACAATGAGGTCATTTTCGAGGCAGAGGCATGGAAAATCTCTCAATTTACTCAACTGGCAAACACCTAACACAAAACCAACAGGTGACAGCATCAACTTCACACCCGTTCTCTCAGGATTATTAAGAATCGCTTGGGGAAAATGCAGGAAATCAGTCAAGAAAGCTGAGGGAGGAGAAGCGAAAACAGCAAAAAAGTGGTATACTTCCACAAAAACTGACTCCTCTGTATCCACTGTAAGAGAGCACTATTAATTGACAGCTAATTTTGTGGAGTGGTGGATTCATCTTTAACACCTGAACATATGTATGTGTTCACATTAGAGTTACCCAGAGAAACAAGCACACACACACAGCCGACAGTGCGGTGGAATATTACAGCACTGTTGCATCCTGATGCCATATGTTGTTTATTATGTGTTGTCTGCATGCAAAGAGAGCTCAAAGGCTGTGTTAGCTCTAGTCCACAGACACAATCATCACATTGCGTCACACAAGCGGAGTGCTTTTCTTTGCTGGAAATTGTAAGTACACTCACCAACAGCCTGTCTTCACGAGTGTCAATCCGAATGTAAAGATGCACGGGATGCTATTCTGGCTCCCCAAACAACTCGACGCCATCCCCCGAGGGAGAGCTAAGTCTCCCATTTAGCCCCGCAGCGCCGTGTGATGATTCAAACGGCTGTCATCCCTCCGTAATGATGATCCATCCCTAGCTATTACCAGCCCATGCTTCCTCACTTACAAAGCTGATTGTTTGACATGTGAAACATACATCAGCATAATCTGGCCCATAACTCAGTTTTTAAAAGAGCGCCCGCAGGAAATCGCAAAGTGAAGATTAAATGAAAGACAAGATGAGCGACAAACACGGGGGAGAGAGAGGAGAAGAGATAAAGGAATAAAGGGAGAGGATGATGTGAAGACAGATAGATAAATGTAAAACAAGTGTACCAATCTGGAACATGTACCTTGTTATTAATTTCACTGTCTTCACATCAGCCCCTTCAACTTTAATACACTGCACATTGGTAGTCATCTGTTCCAAATATCACAAAAAGACTCAACAGGATGTGATATAATATTTCAAGATATGCAGTATAAAGAGCACCGAAGGGGGGCGTTAATTGAAATAGTTACTTTGCTCAACTTTGGCCAGAGTAGTTAAAGGGACTATTTGTAAGTTTTTACACACATAAATGTTTTTGAATCATTCTTTTATTGCAAATGTGTGTGACAAAATGAGCCCTTCTGTGACTTTCTGCGTTTCCTCTGTCAGCCTGTAGACTGCTTTTAATGTGAAGAAGATGGGCCTGTTTTTGTCAGGTGTGCTTGCAAATGCAATCATAGCTAATGTTCGGTTAGAAACGACCATCCCCCACTACAACTCAGACTCCCAACACAAACTCCACAGAAGCACAAAAAAACAAACAGGAAAAGCTAATACTAGGCTCAACATCGGCCAGGCCTTTGACTCATGGAAGGACCTTCATTTGGTAAGATAACATTACTGCCAAGCATGTGAAATGTATATGGTGATATTGTGGTTTTAGCTGGCTAATGTTGCCAACGTTAATCAACATGGCGCCTTCCACGTTCAGTCTCCTTTGTGTCACTAGTGCGAGCAAAAGCTCGAGCAACAGGACTCTGACTGTCAACTTAACGGCCACAGGTGTCACTGTTAACGAGTCCCTTTAAACCGGATCATAACAGATGATGAACAATGATTTTTTTGGCTTTGGATTATTTTTGAAGATCACCGGAAGATCTGGGTACTTTTCCAGATGGGAGTTGAGCCATTTTGGCATCATGCGCCACTGAGCAACTTTCATAGGAATGAGCGGGGCATCGCCTCCAACGCTGTATCCAGTTCTCTAAATCTCTTAATCTTACATCCATGGCCCCGCTATGTCATAAAAGCATGGAGACGCTCGGATTGCAGCACACACAGAGGGAGAGTGACTTCATTCTCTGCTCTATATCTTTATATATAGACAATAGTTGCTGCTATATTAATGCTCTGGATATTGTATTAAGCACCTTTAACTAGTTTACCCTGTTGTTGTGCTTTATACCTGGATTAGATAAGAGAGGGTGCTCATTTTGAAAGTGAACAGTACACCAAAATGATGACTGTAGGAGTGAGTCTAATCTACCAGAACATACTGTATTTTACAGGCTTGTATTCATCCATATGTGGGAATAGTTTCCTAGTAAGAATAAAGCCAATACTGATAGCAGCGTTGCAGTATACATGACTGTACTACACATGTTCAGGAAGGTGTGAATCTATAGGAGAAGAGAGGAGAGGGTGGGTAAAATAGATGAGATATTAGAGGAAGGCAGGAAAGTATAGGCATGTCAGGGGAGAGAGTGTCGAGGCCACGGACGAACAGAGGAGAAACCACGTCTGGGGAGCAGTGAGGGAGAAGCCGTGAGAGCTGTCTGAAAACATGTCCGTGGCTGTGTTAATGTGTGTGTCGGTGCGCTCAGGAGGGGGGGTGGGTTTGTCGGGTGGGGCGGCGGTTTTGGCGTCTCACCTGCCCATGGGAATTTGTGTCAGTGTGTGTGTGTGACGCAGGCCAGCTGAGGTGCTAATCCCCTCTCGGAAAATAGTGGACCAGCCTGTCCTCTTTCTCAAAGTCACACACTCTATACCACCCAGCGCACTTAAGACACCACAGTCCCCCTTTCTCTCCCCGCACATAGAGTCAAGAGGACTCATCAATTCTGCCGGAGGTTGCTATGGAGACTGTGAACAGTGTGCGTGTGTGTGCTAAAGAGAGGTGTGTGTGTGTCTTAATATCTTCTCTGGTCCTGTCAGGTCACGTTTCACACCGCTGTCTGGTCATGGGACCACACACACACACACATACACTCAAAAAAACACACACACAGGACCCCCTGCCAAAGCGTGAAGCAGGCATTTTTCACCAGACACTCCCCGAATACACAAGTTTTAAGTGTGTGTATGTGAGGCAGAACCATTTTAAGGAGGATTCGCAACACATTCAAGCCTCTAATGCAGGAGATGCCATATCTGCTGCGTGCATGTGCGCAGACAGCACCACAGAGCATATATAATTGTGATCTAGATGAATGTCTGCTCTGGTGCACACTCAAAAGTGGCTCTGCAGGTTTTATTTTTAGCATCACAGGCAAATGCAGTCCCTCTATCTCCCCCTCCTCCTGCTCTCTGCCCTCTCTCTTTCTCTTTCTCTGTCTCTGTCTCATCTCTCTCCCGCTGCCACTTCGCTCATCTCTCAAAGTCTCTCCCCCTACTCTCTTTGTGGCCAGTGTGCACACACAAAGCTGCATACAGTATGTCGACATAAGTGTTGCAGCTCCAAAAAGAGTCATTTTTTATCGCGCTGTTCCACCTCTTTGCTCTCATCAACATTGTTAATGTCTGAATGAATGCATAGTCTCACTTTCATCTCCCTCCCTGTCTCTCGCACTGGCGACAGGGGGGATATGAAAAGCTCATTGGGGTGGAGGTGATGTATGTACTGTAAGCATGTCTGTCGCTAAGGCAGTCGAGGCAAGGTCAAACGCTAAGTGGCCCGGCGAAGCTTTTCATTACATATTGAACTCCTTGCAGAGATGTCGCGCATGGAGACTACCTGCTGCTTCTTCCCTCCATCCCCCCCAACTGCCACTTGAGCCACGTCTGCTGCTGGAGAAGCTCGTCTGCCTGGGCGCAGACAGGTAAATTTCCATATTAGCATACGGATAGAGTCGGGTGCGTTCCGCTGTGTGAATGATTCCATGGTGGTTAGCGTTTGCGTAACGCTGCCTGGCAGGGCTGGAGAGGCGCCTGTTAAATAAGGGCTGTCAGTGGAGACGGAGAGAGACAAGATCACGTCTCTCAATCAGCCAGATGGAAAACAAAAAGATTGAAAAGGTTGATTTCTCTTCCCCGACCTCTGTTACTGCCATTCCTGTCTTTGTGTACTTGATTTCTTTTTGTTTTTCTCAAATGCTCTTATATAAGGAAAATGCTTGGATGCACAACGAACATAAAGATACAGTCTAGACGAGAAGGAGGCGAGAAGAGAGAGTGCAGAATACATTTACATATTAAATATATTGTATCTATAATGGCTGAATATAACCACAAAAGCTTTGAGTCCCAATAATTAAGGAAAGAAAAAAGGGTAACATTTCATTTTACAAGTCGGCAAATTTCATGGTAATTGGACAAAGTAACTTATTTGAAATTTCTTTGTAATTACTGCCAAATTACCCCAATATTTACATAAAATTTTAGAAAAATTACTTTATTATGAACATTACTTCAGAACTATCCTCTGCTGTTTCCCAACAGTTGGTAATTTATTTAATACATTAATTTATTTAATACAGAAAAGTTGACAAAGTGAATTGATATGCTTTATTTCCATGTGTGCTGATAAATTATAATTAGCAAATGACTTATACATTTCTTAAAAAACTCCCTGAATTATTACATTAGCTACCAGGTTGTTATATGTAATGGTGAGATTTGTGCCTGATCAGAAGTGTCTTCTTTTAGTTTTGGTTTTCCACCTCCGATGAAGAGCAGCACACAGCCGCTTCTCAAGCCTAAAGGCCCTATTATAACCATTACATGCTATTTTAGCACATAATTATCAAATAATGTTTATAATAAAGTCATTTTCTATACATTTTGAGATAAATATTGGCAGCAATTCCAAAGAAATTTCCAATAGGTTACCTGCTAAATATCACCTAATTTGAAGAATTTGCAGACATGAATTTTGTGGTGTTACCAAAAAAAAAAAATTCTTACTGGCGAAAGCGTTTACCCATCACGTTCATTTAATTTTGTCACCTCAGTTAACAAAGTGAGAAGGTGCTCCAACTGGAATTACAATGACAACACTCATCCAGTTCTCAACAGCTGGTCTTAACGCCTACTGTGCAAAGCAATTCCCCTGTGGTTCACCGGTTAGACCGACTATCCTCTAAAGCAAACCTGGGCATTATACGGCTCACACCCAGCCGGGGAGGTTACAGACAAACCACACAATTTTATTTACAAAGCTAAAAAACAGTGAAGAAAATAGATTTGGTTTTGAAATGCTTGTGTATTGTTAATGTGCTTCTTCCTGTCACACTTGACATTGATGTAATCTGACGTGAGTGATGTTAGAAGTAGCGTCACCTACTGAGGCGGCACGTCTATAATAAATCATGGCCTGTTAAGTATTTTTTCGTGGAGGTTGGCGGTAAAGTTGTGTGCTTAGTTTGCAACAAACGTGGCTGTATTCAAAGAATACAACTTGAACCGTCACTTTGAGACTCAACTTGCAGAAAAATCCAGAAACCTGTCTGGAGATGAGAAGGAGAGGACAGCCGAGGGGCTGCTAGCTAAGATACTAAAGCAAGACGGACTTTTTACAAAGCTGCATGCAACCAAAGAAGGAAATGTAAGTGTTGATGTTAAGTTAAATGTTAAATGTAAGTGTTAATGTTAAGTTAAAAGTTAAGTTTTGTTCATGGAAAAATTACTACCCCAAAACAGTCAGTCCTATACTGTTCAAAGACTCCTGTATATAATGTAATTTTCTTAATAATCTGCTGTTTGGAGTGATTTTTAGTATAATAAATGTTTAAAAATAAGTGCCCAGTATGTAAAATTGAGGTTACGTCTGACAGTGTTTGTTTGGCCCCCGGCAACAATCTGGGTGTCTCATGTGGCCCCCCAAGGAAAAATAATTGCCCACCCCTACTCTACAGCAAAAGGTCAGGGTCTTCACCCACCACACTTCACAAAGATACTCCTATCAATGCCTAGGACTGGATACCGATACTCTATACCTTCAACGTATTGACCGAAATAACCCAGTACCAAGTAGTATCAAAACTTCTCCTGATACCAGCGATACCAGCATTCGAGCCTTTGGATCTTTGTATTGTATTGATTTGTGTGACTGTGTTCGCAGCCAATGAACACAAACGTTCTCCGATCGGATCCGGTCAACAGTGACTCAAATAGCTGGATCTTGTTTCGGTGACAATTCTATTCTATCTAGTCTATTCAATCCTATTCTATTTTTCTACACTATATACATTATATACTGGAATTTTAATTCCTGTTTAAGTTTTGGCTAACATGATGCTGCATTACAAAGATATATTTCTTAGTTTAATAATACATAAACATATATCCATGTATTTATTTGTTTCATTTTGTTTTACAAAGTTAGGAAAGCTCATAAAAGAATGATCCCAGGCACTACTTCACAGTGAGGCTACAACTTATTAATCAAACACAGGTATCAGATTGGTACTCGTAAAAGTCAGATTGGCGCATCCTTAGCGACAGTCTGTGGTGTATTTGATGGAGTTGGTAGTTCAGAACACAGAGATGCCAGTAGGGACACACGTGGCATCTGATAAAAACAAATGTGGTGGTGGTTACATTTTATACGCAACTGAATGCTTCTATTCACAAGAAAAAAGGTATCAAATGAAGTACTCTGTTGGTATCGGTATCACTTCGAGGTTACTGGTAATGGTACTGGTATCGTATTTTCTTAAACAACTGATCTTTGTCAATACTGTTCTTGCATTATGAGCTGGCTGACTTGAGGCTTCTGAGCATGCTCAGATGTTCTTCAATATTGTTTACCTATCCAGCTTAAAGCTAGGGTTCGTGATTTTCTTCAAAAATATGTTTTTGTTGTATTTGTTGAAATTGTCATTACTTCCAGAAAGCAATCCACAAATCAAATGCTCTGACAAAAGAAAAAGACAAAAACCCTGTATCTGTGGCTGTCGCAGGACTGTGATAAACCCATCCAGCCATTTAATTTGGGCTGAATGAAATGATTGGACAGGCTACCTGCCTGTGTTTGTCATCTATGTTCATAATGATAATTTTGGGGGAGTGGCTTTGGAGGGAGGCCTGAAGGGACGGACTGTCAGGGTTGCTGACTTTCTGGCTAGATTTGGAGCGACTGCTGCTAGCTACTTTTATTGGAAATGCGTTAGCAACACTGGGCTGGGTTTTTAGGGTTGGATCTTTTTTTCTAATCTAGCATATTCTTGTTAGTTTCTCCACATTACCAACCCTAGCTTTAACTAGCATTTCTGTACATATAACCTCCCTGCAGTGGCAGAGAACTTTTTCAATTTACAATCTGTTGCTTTCCACATACACTATGGGCAAGACATGTTTTAAAAGACCAGCTTTAAGTTTTAATTAAGAGCAGTGGATTTAAATGAACTCCAGCTGTAATCATTTATATGATCAGGCTTATTAAATACCCTGCTAAATTGAAAACATACGGTAATGCAAAACTTTCACAGTAACTTAGGTTTAGTAGGCTTAGTAAGCCTTTCGATTGCTTCCTGAAGCTGCAAATAACCACAACAATCGACTTACAAAACAGCTGTAACATCCAATATGTGCTGGATGGGTCTGACCCTTGAGGAATGAAGATAACCATTTTTGTCTGGCAGGCACACCTTATTGAGTTTGCATTTCACATGACCACATCCAGCCCCTGCATCAATAATTTCTGCATTGCCCTTCCAAATCAGCATGTCTGATTGCTGAAGCAAGAACACAAACACAGTAGGGACCCTCGCAGTGTATCCACAGAGCAGACATTGATATGCATGAATGCGCGCAGCTACACGTGCTTGACACACACCACCTCTAAAAACACAAAAATGTGCATTTCTAACCCCCCCACCCACACTGGCTTCTCTGTGTGTCTCTCTCTGTCAACGTAAAATGCCATCTATCATGTAGGACGCATGGTGTGAAAGATTACTCACATTTCTCCCAATCATGGCCAAATTGCACTGGATGGCTCTCATATTTGGGAGAGAGCTGCACCGTTCTCTTTGCATACAAATGACAAAGTCTCCCTCTCAATTTGCTTTCTCCTTGACTCATAGAATGTGATGAGAGTGTCACAGATAGGGCGCTGAAAGCAGATAATGCAAGAGATGCCACCTGGCAAGCAAAGAGAGAGACATATAAAGATACTGGGAAGAAATTTATGAATTCAAAAGAGGAGAAAAATAAGATCCAGTCCAACCTAATACACATCCAGTGGCATAGTAATAATCTGAGAGGATGTAATATTTTATACCATTATCTCTTTTCTTAGCTCAATCAAAAAAACTTTGAGTAGCTGCTGATACTTCTGACTTATTTCATCATCTTTGAAACCTAAACTTCTGTTAGATTCCCTCTTTATTATTATTATTTTTATCTAAAACTCGACACTACATTCTAGGCTCAAGCTGGGATAAAAAGACTCCACTGAACAAACAGTTTTAAGACTTTAAGTCTCATTATGAAGCCCATTTTGGGGTAATTAAGAACTATCACAAATGGATTCAATTATCAACAGATCTGATAATAAGACAAACAATTTCACAAAGACAATGCAGCCGGTTTGACTGCATCAAAGGAGAATTTCAGTTTATTACAACTTGGGTCTTATTTTGATGATAACTCTGCACTCACTAAAGTTATTCCCATATGAAAACTCAGCACCAAGGCTACAACGAAGTCGAATGTGCAAGAAACACAGGCAGTCTGACAGGTTGTAAACAAGCCAACAGTTCAGCCAGGACGTTGAAACCATTTCATTTGGAGGTAGAAAAATAGTGCTAATGATTCCCTCACTGCACACTGGCAGCATCCTCCAGGTCTGAGAAGTGAAGCCAATGCTGAAGTGCCATAAACTTGCATTATTTCTAACAGCCAGCAGGGGGCGACTCCTCTGGGTCCAAAAATAAGTCTGATTGTATAGAAGTCTATGAGAAAAATCAGCCTACTTCTCACTTAGAAGAAGAAGAAGAAGATAGTCCTTTATTAGTCCCACAAGGGGAAATTCAATTTTTTCACTCTGTTGTTAACTTATACACGGTACATGCAGACCCGAACACACACATGCACAAACATGCAACAATGGAGAGATGTCAGAGTGATGGGGCTGCTCCTGACAAGTGCCCCGAGCAGTTGGGGGTTTGGTGCCTTGCTCAGGGGCACCTCGGCAGTGCCCAAGAGGTAAACTGGCACCTCTCCAGCTACCAGTTCACACTCAGTTCTTGGTCCAAGTCGGGACTTGAACCGGTGACCCTCCGGTTCCCAAGCCAACTCCCTACAGACTGAGCTACTGCCGCCCCACTTGATTTATTACCTCAGTAAACATTGTAAAATATAGACCATAAAACATAAACTGTATATAAGAAGTGAACAGTCACTGGATGTCAAACACTGGCTTTTGGACTGCTGTTTTTAAGCCTCAAGTTCGTCATTTTGGCTGTCACCATCTTGGTTTTTTTCAACCAGAAGTGGCACAAGAGGGTGGAGCTAAGTACAACTGTACTTTCATCTTACAACTTTAACCCTTTCACAGTCTGTTTTCAGTTCCTGAAAGTAGTAAGATGTTGGTCACCTAAAAATGCCATATTCAGCATTTAGTTGTACTTAGCTCCACTCTCTTGTGAACTCAGAAACCAAGATGGCGACGGCTAAAAACCAAGGTGGCGACAGGTAAAATGCCCAACGCAAGGCTTCAAAACGATGGTTCACAAACCAGTGGGTGACGTCCCGGTGACTACATCCACTTCTTATATACAGCCTGTGATTCCACAGGAAAACTGTGTGCATGTTTTCTATTCCAAATAATTCTGGCTGGCATGGTTTCCTTTTCAGAGATGCTGCTGTGTTCCCAGATCTTAGCAATTAATATGGCAAGAACAAAGCTATTTTTACAGACAGGAATGATCACCATCTACCATTAAGTAAGATCCAGGTTGGAGAAAAACAATATGAGTTATCCTTTAATTCATTACCACTGCACTGGTTTCCTAAAATAGTAACATTTTAGATTGCATTTCAGAGTTGAAACACTTTAAGTAATTGCAGGCAAATCTGTCATTATTGTAAAGGCTGTGTAAGCGCGCCGAGAAAACAACACAGAAACGTCCAAAACAAATGCGTGGTGGCCGATTTTCAAACAGCTTCCAGCAGCCCACTCTCTTTGGCTAATGAAATATCTAATGCACTTAGTTTCCTTTAGTTAGCACCTGCCTCCTTAGAGGCATGTTCCTCCTCTCCACGCTAAATTACTTGGTCTCAATGGAGCGAGACAGAGTGCGGTGAGTAACAAAGAGGAGAAGTCAAGTGTATTTTCAGGAAAAGGATGACGAGCTTGTGCCGGAGAGCCGAGGCAACAGATGATACTCTTTTTTTACCCTCAGACCTGTCCATGGCAGATTCTCACAGCGACCTGAGCAGACAGGTTACAGTATACTTACTGCACTCACTCTGCCAAGCCACCTTAACTACTTTCCAAATCCCTCACCTTCACACCTGCACTGTCTGGTATCACAAAAGTGCATCATAACCAAGCCTTCTCCTACCAAAACACTCTGTAAAGGCATTTCATGTTTTTTTACAGTCCTCGCTCTTTGGGGGATGAATTATACAGCTACGAAATAAACGTCTAGAGGTTGGATGCGCCAGGCGAGGGCATGCAGTTAAAATGAAGAACTGTGAGGTGCATTTCTGTGTCAGTAAAAATGCCAGATCTCTATCTGATTTGCATGCTTGTTCCGGTCTCTGTATTCTCTCGCATAAAGGTCTTTCTAAGAGAGTTACTAACTTGTATGCAGGACTCAAAAGGCGCGGTCAAGGTGAAAAGGTCAAAGGTGGTGCAAGACCATGAATTTATATCAAACATAAGGTTGGGAACTGACTGCTGAAATAGAAAGAAATATACTGTAGACTGCACTATTATCAGTGCTCAAAATAGGCCGGTACACACCGGTGTACAGTACGGGCACTTGTACATTTTACTCCTTGGCGTACTGTGGCTTTTTCTTGCATCCCGGCGCTTATCTGAAGCTGCCGGACCTCTTTAAGGTTCTCTATGCCATTCATAACAGCGCAGCGCCAGCGTATTTGTGGGGAGCATCTGGACGAGCCGACGCTCAGCCTGAGGGAGGAGGGGTGGATTGAGGGTGCTGTTATTTATCAATACAATATTCATGTCGGTTTCGCAAAATAATTAGCGAACTGTTCGTCACAACTTTTTTTATTTAGGAACAAACTTACTGAAGGAGCATCCTGACTGGGGCACCCTACAATAGGCTACAAACACAAGAAAAACTATGAGTAAATATACATACACACCACTTTAACCTTATAATGCTCCAGTTGGATTATTATTGGAGTATTATAGGCCTACTATAGAAGATACATAGCCTAAGTCTAATAATATAGCAATAAAACTACAGCTGATGATGACTGACACATTATAACATGCTTAGAAATAATGAATAAATAGGAAAAAGTCACAAGAAGATTATACACATGCCAACATGTGCATAAGAGAGTACTGGCACTTATTTTTTCCACTTCAAGCACTGCTATGGGTAAATATTCACACTGCATACTAATTATTACAACAATGATTGAACAAAGACAATGTTATGCTATTGTTTCAAACATATCCTCTTATGTGTGAGCATTTCAGATCCAAATAGAAAGACGGAGTTTATTCTGAAACATAAAAATCAGTTCAGATCTTCCAGAAATGCAGCGACAATGCCTGTCATACTAATTAAATGCTCCCTTTAAAACTGAATTCAAGATTTACTGTTTGTGACACATGAATAAATAATTAATGGTGGAATGGGGGTTGAAATGGTCCTTTCATGAAACCTTGGCATTCAAAGAAAGCGAAAACAATTATATAATCAGTGTTTAGAGTGGAATAATGATCAAAGGAAATCCATAAGAAAGTGAGTGCTCATGATCAACGCCTGCGCTGGCTGTCATTAGATTGATGAATTCTATTGATGCCATCCATCACCAACTTAATCAAGAAGAGGCTGCTGAGAGGAATCGACTGGCACGTGAGCGCAGATTATTGTGTTTGTGTTGTGGGGATGGTGGAGAGATAAAGGAGGGATGAGAAGATTGAATATATATATTATGAATGACAATTCACCTACCTCCTGATTCAATACCATCACAATACTTGGGTGCCAATTCGATATGTATTGAGATTTATTTCAATTCAGTATTACAATTTATACTTATATTTATTTGTGTTAACTTTTTTAACACTAGCTCGTGGGAAAAAGTTGAATCATACACTTCTAGGAACTTTTACTTGGAAGATTTCTAAATCTAAGTTAATATAGTAAAAATGTTTGATTTTCAGCATCAGAGATGTCCTGAATGTCAACTATATCAATGTCAGGAATTATTTATTAATTCTTTTTTCCAGCAACCCAAAAATCAATAAATTTCCCTTAAAAATGAGTTTGTCTTTTTAAGGGACATTTAACGTTTTATACATTCCATATATGCAGCTACTTCCACTAACTTCACCAAGTCCGTCGCTAGCTCTCCCCATCAGCTCCGTTCTCTTTATAGATCCATGATCAGCTCCATCGGGGCCGTTTGAATGCATTTAACATAAATGTCATATATGGTGCTCTATAGTTGTAGCGTCAGCCGATTTGACCACAGAGATGGGAGTGACGGCCAGCTGGACCACACGTTACCGCAATATAATAACATTTCCTGTCCATGACAGAGTTAGCGTCAAATCAAACTCTGCTTTTCCTGCAATGTGTGAAACCCAAAGTGTCTGCATATTTACTGTATGTGTTGTGTTTGGCACTTTGGATTTAAAATGTGAGGGTGCAGGTCGTACCCACGCAGACCCTCTGACATTTTCTACTTCTCACTTTGGCAAACAGTGGCTTTATTTTGGTTACTGAAGCGGCTTTTACGTCACATTACTCATACTACAATAATGAAAGCGGTAACTTCATCGCACAGACTCAAATGAAGCACTTATATTGATTCTGGCATTAAAATATTAATCATAGAAAAAAGAATGGTGATAGGATGATCATTCCCCCCCCCCCCCCCCCCCCCCTAATGTCTATGGAGCAACATGATTAAGACATCCAAGTCACTTACCAAGCACACCAAGCCTGTAGTTCATGGTCACAACAATCACGTTGCCGTAGGCGGCCAGGACGCTGGCATCGAACATGTTCCCTGTGCCTTCCATGTAGGAGCCTCCGTGGATAAACAACATCACTGGCTTCTTCCTGCGGTCGCGAATATCTACACACACACACAGAGGAGAACGCAGGGAGTGAAAAAAAAAAGTCAATAACTGTATTTACGCCTCTCATATTCTCTTTGATCACATATTATGTTAGACCATAATATACCCAACAAACAGTAAATTGCCCGGCTGGATGAGAATACAGTGCTACTGTATATTAGAGCTGCTCTATTCCCTGCAGCTGGGTGTCAGCTCTTAAACAAGAGCTTGAGGTAATTTAGATTTCAGGCAATGATTCCAGCAACAGGTAATAACAAGAGACACCGCTACAAGAATCTAATCTAATGTTTCTTGGTGATTAAAGCAATAAAAACAATTGCTACAGGTGGTGTAGTATATTAGAGCTAACCTGTATATCATGTGCCTCTGACAGGCTTTACTTCACACTGAGGCTCAGACTGACCAACCGACTCCACCCGTGCAAGGTTATTTACTAAACTGAAGCAAGAAAAAACGGAGGGCAGACGGGTAATTAGTCAAACTTGAGAGTGTACAAATGTGACAAAACAAAAACGGTTATTTTGCTGCTCAAAGTGCTGGTGTCAAAGAGCTCTCTGCTGCAAAGAAAAGATATTTTAGCACCATCTTAAAAAGCACTCTGGGATGACAAACACACTGAAAGTGACTGGGCTGCACAAGTGCAATTTACAGGTAAAAAGTGCGACGTGAGGAGCCACACTAAAGTCTGCAAAAGAGAGATGTCTGAGGAACATCCTGTGTGCAACCAACAGATAATAAAAGGCCACTGGCTCTTAATATATCATGTCTGCTGTGAATTTCCATAATTTCCTCATTTTATTTTGCATATTTGGAACTCCCATAAATGCAAATCGCAGCTGGCCCTGAGCTGCAGGGGCGGCTGTATCAACCTGTTTCTAGGTCAATTACCCTGTGGGGAATCTGGAGAAAATGCCGCTTTCTTGGACGTTATCTTTTTTTTTTTTTTTTTTTTTTTTTGCACCGGCATAAATTGTTAGTGGATCAAAAAAAAAAAATTAAAGATAAGTGAAAAGTTCAATGTGAAAATGTTATTTTTAAGCATTTTCCCGATACATGACACCAGGTTTAGGTTTAGGTTGGTTCTAGGGATGCTAATTTTAAAAATAACTGATAACTAGGGTTAATTGTTTACATCCCTGGCTGTTAATTACTCTAGCAAATACTGTATTTCAAAATAGTAAGTCTTACGGCCGTTGTACATCCAGGGCATGACGAATAACGACAAAAAAAAAAAAAAAAAAAAAAAAAAAAAAAGCAAAATATTTGCCTGAGAATGTTTTGCATTAAAACTAAACATACTGGCAGCAAATAAAAAGGTTCAATAGACCAATGACCCAGTGCAGCATCTGGCAGCCTTAAGCTACTGAAAGCCATTCAGTTGAGTTTCCTTTTAGCAAAATGCTCTGAGTGAATTTGCTTCTGGTAAATGATTACACAGTGTATATATGTAGGGCTTTTATTGTGAAAGGAAAGAACAGAAGGAGTGGATCTGGTCTGCGCTGTGTTTGCCAAGGCTGAAAAAAGTTGCCGTTTTGATTCGGACTACAGAGTCAAATGCTTTGATCAGTATTTGAATTTCTATTAATATATGATGGGAAGGGGAGATGGACACTAACAGACAGAAGAACATGTCATCCTGCTGTGCTAAGAAGCTCAGAATCACAAAAAATTGTATCCGCAACAACCCACTTTTCTTCATATCATGAAGTTATTCTGCTTTTTAGAATCATCCTTGAAAATGATTGAAAAAAGCCAAATCATTTTGCAATTCCCTTCACCGTCTACTTAGAAAATAAACTGAATATGTATCAACAGCCCCATGAATATGAATAACTGAGGGTGTTTACTTCAACTGAATTGCCGTTCATTAAAACGATGATGACATGATAGGAAACTCACGCAGAACATTTCAGAGTCAGATGCTTTATGATACACCTGCTATGGCGGCGTTGTGTGCGTGCCGCCCGGCCCCTCATGGACCCTCTTTGGCCTTTGAACCAATCTCCCCCAGCCGACTGAGCGCAACCATACTCTGCTCCTGCCAGGAGCCTTCGCTAGCATATGGCACACAAGACTTGGAAGTGTGGCACAGTGACAGCCCCTGTTGACTTCTGTGTGTGTGTGTACGCGAGTATAGGCCGGGGGATATGAAAGAGCAGTAGAGCAGAACAACCACATAAATAACCACTACAGCATCTGTTAGAAGGGAAAAGAGATGGAGGGTGTCTCCCAGTGAAACCTGCTTTTATATAAATATATATACACACACACAAAAATATATGTGAAACACCTGCTGAAACTTGCATCAAATGATTCACACACCCAACACGCCAGACGATCTCCACACACACACACACACACACACACACACACACACACACACACACACACACAGTCATACTTCACACACAGGCGAAGCTAAAGTCAGGCAGACACACTCACACTGGGGAAAGAGGAATTTACAGGCAGCTGCAATGGAGAGTCGCTATGGCAACTGCTTCACTTCGACTTGCTTCCGCCTCTCTCTCACTCTCTCCCCTACATCAGCCGCTCTCACGTGGACAAAGTCTCATTGACTGTTGCCGTGGCAACATATTGCTCCCGTGCATCTCTAACCCCCTGCGATGCCCTTCGCCACATCTCTCCCTGAATCTCATTTCATTAGCGGCGAATGACCACGCACACACGCACATCTGCATCCTGCATCGGGAGATGAAGACTGACAGTCAGCGGCATCATGGGAGACGGGATGCAGATGCACTGATGTACCCACCCACACCTACACAAGACACAAACACGCACACCAAGCAGGCTGTCACAGCTGACCTGTGGACCGTGTGTCCACGGATCAGTTACAGGGCGAATCGTTCTGGCACAGTGACAGATAGGACCGAGGCCCTCGGGGGCTACAAGCGTTCCTTCTCTCCCTCTTCCTGTCTCCCTCTCTGCCTCCGGCTTTGCCGTGTTTCAACCACAACAAAAGTTTAGCATGCGATGCCCACAGATGGGCTGGTGGTTAGGTTCCCAGCCTCCAGCCCTTCAAATGTGATCCCCATGTGGGATAAATTCCTTACAAAAACAACACCAAGTCACCTCCATCATTTATCTCCTTAAAATATGCAAATGCTATGCAGCAAGGTGCTTCGGAAAACTAATCACATCATCAGCTCCACTGGGAGAACCTGTGGTATAATATTTATATCATTTGCTTTTCATGAGATGTTTTGTTCACAAACTTGTCTACAGACAAACAGAACAGGCGCTGTTCTGAATGACTACATAATGTCTTGTATACCGTATACTGTACTGCACCATGGAGGCAGTTTGGGACAGTGTCCAGAATATACATGCAAAGCCTCGACAAATCCTTGACATCCTATGCTAGATTATCGGCAGATGGTGAATGCATCCACACAGACACGGGCTGATGGTGTAAAGGGAGAGGCTTACTCATAGTGACATGGCAGGACACGCGCTGCTGCGTTGTACTACAGGACTAACTAAAGGAACAGCAGGAGCACTGCAACAGGTCGACAGCACCAAGACATGACTGAGAGGTTTACTCTCACTTTGCATGTTGGATTGTAGAAACCTTAAGTCGTGACCCTTTTGGTGGACTTTATTTTGGAAAAATATGTACAGTAGTCAGAGACAGTTATTTTTTTTTTATCCCGTTTGAATAGCTCCATGAATCACACATTTGTTTGAAAAAAAAAAAACAAAACATAATTTTGCAAGTCTGTTGCTGAAGTATCAGACTGAAAATACATAACTAGAAAGATGACACACCCAAACACCACGTTAAGTGATGTCTCTCTTATGATGCTTGCAAGTTTCATCCTGGGATGTACTCACATGAACAGGTCTCCTCGTTCTTTCGCTTCCTAGCTGATATAAAGACCAGGAGTCGCTGGATAAAACATATCAGGTAAGATAACATATTACAAGATTACATAGCTAAGTTAGCTAGCTTAGTTAGCATTGGTGACGTATGTTGTGGGAGGAGAGCTGCAGCTCACCGAGCGGTTTCAGACAAAATTAAATGATACTACGACAAACCTATGACAAAATGCGACTTTCTTGACTTGCAAAAATATCTTTTAAACTGACAAAAATCATATGTGTGATTCATGGTGCAAATCAAAAAATATGAATCTCTCTCTGTTGACTACTGTTCATATTTTTTCTGCAATAAGGGTCCACCAGAGGAGGTGCGACTTAGACCTGAAAGAATTGTTCTGCTAATCAGTGGTAGAAATCACTATTCAGGCTCTCAATCGATTGAAATATTTAATCACAATTAGTTGCATGATTGTACAAAGTTAAAATGAATCACACATTATTTACCTTCAAAATGTACCTTAAAGTGAGATTTATCAAGCGTCAAACCTCACAGGTTCTGCATTTAGCATAAAAAATCTCAATCATAAATGGAAATTGCAGCCCAACAGACAACAACAGCTGTCAGTGTGTCAGAGTGATGACTTGACTATGACTTGACCCAAACTGCATGTCATTATCATAAAGTGGGCATGTTTGTAAAGGGGAGACTCGTGGGTACCCATAGAACCCATTACATTCACATATCTGGAGGTCAAAGGTCAAGGGACCCCCTTGAAAATGACCATGACAGCTTTTCCTTGTTCAAATTTAGCGTAAATTTGGAGCATTATAGTCTGACATGGTTGGTACCGATGGATTCCTTATCCTCACACTAGCTTTAAAACTGAGCCCGCTATAACCAAAAAAAAAAAAAAAAAATCACAACTTTAACAGCTTTAGTAATAATTACTTTGGTACTTACAGTGTTTAAGTGGACAAATCATAAAACACTAACTTTTTAGTGCATGTGCAGATCCAATTGGGTATCGGGAGTGCCTACCAACCCACAAACTGTGAAATAAGACATCACAGTCAGTTTTTTTGTGGCAGAAAACGTGATCCAACAAGCTATTCAGATTTGGCTCCCCTTCCTATGTCACATGCAGGCTCATTAGAATACATTGCCCCTCATCTGAGCATCTCCACCTGCAGCTGCATCCCAAATCACATATTTACTACTAATCACATACTTACTTCTAGTACACACTGCAGCTGCTCTTGCATAGTATGTACTGTTGCATGTAGTAAGCTTTACACCTTGAACTTTGACCCTCTTGCTCGTACTGCATGTCTGCTTTGCATACTGCAAAAATACGACAGGATGCAGTACGACATCCTGGCATTTTTGGCATACTGCATTTGACATAGTATGTATTGAAACATACAAACACTTTTTTTCTGGCATACTTAAGTATGGTGGTATGGGTATTGGAATGCACACTAGATTTGTAAAGGTATGTAGTATTTTTCTCGCAAGCAATTTTTCAGACAAAGGGTGAATGCAGGTATATTCATAATGATGTGTTTTTTGTACATTACAGCATGTGAACATGTTCTAGTAGAAACCCAAAATACAAGTATGGACCAGAAAATGAGCATGATACTGTATGTCCCCTTTAGGCTACTGCCTCTTGCCACCACTACTACTGCTGCTGCTTCATATTAAAAGGCTATTACTTGAGTATTTTTCCATTACAGCATTGAATTTACTTTGGTAAAAAGGACCAGAATACTTCTCTCACCACTGCTATAATAAATTCTGCATAAATGAAGATGTGAATCACTTGTGATAAGAAATACTAGACAGACTGTGTTCCTTCGTCTATAACAGCACTTCAAGAACAACACAAAACACCCGAGACAAAAGGCATGATTACCTGAAAAAAACCCAAATTAAAAAGGTGTACAAAATAAAATAACCAAACAATGTCACTGGGAAAAAAAAAAAAATTGGCTGTGCTCAGTGAACACAAACAACAACGACAAAGACAAAGCAAGATGGCAGAGAGCAGCTGAGGGCTGGTACCCTGAGGAGCTTAGCATGGCTGCTGATCCTTTCAAGCAGAACGGAGACAATGAGACGATTAGGCCTAAACTTGTGTCGAGTGTTCCAGTTTAGCAAGCCGCCCACCGTCGCCCTCGGAGACGCCGCCCTCCGGTCTCCCGGTGAGACGCGGGCCTTCGCCTCCACTGCATTATCAAGCCACTGATTAGTCATGGGGATGGAGCGTGGTCTGCCGTGCCACGTGCGTCACTGTCTGCCGTTGATTTGATATGAAATGGAGTGTGCTGTCAGTAAACAGTGACGGAGCCGGCAGCGAGGGAGAGGAAAGATTGATATGCACTCAAGTGGCACCACTGAACTTCAGTGTTTAACAGGAAGGATACCAGACAAAAACTTTAATAAAATCTACATTATTTTCCTTGTATTTAGTAACAGCTGAGGGTAAATCAAGGTTCAACCACATCCTGTCTAACTCGTCTTTCCTAGCACCTACAACAGCGGAGAGAAATCTCGCTGTAGAAAAGCATATATTACTTCTTAACAGAACAGGAGCCTGCTGAGATATCATCTTCCCATACGTTAAACCGAGCATGGAGAGATGGAAGCAGAGAGCCCTCTCCTTACAGAGAGCCATAATTAAAAAGATATTGAATCACATCAGGGTGAAACGACAACTCAAGGGGGAATAATGCAGCATGCAGGATTTTATACCTTCGCCGAATTAGCATTTTCATTTCTCCCATATAGGCTCGACTAAGTGTATTTTCCTACCATTTCTATTTTCATCGGTATGGATAGGCTGGGGAGTGTGTGTGCACAAGCACATGTGAATGTGAGGTGGGAGATAAATATTGACCTTTTACGCCGAGGTTCCAAGCTGTAATAATAGGAAAATTGCTCACAGCAAATGATGAACTGTCATCTGTGTGCAAATACACAGGGGCTCTTTGTACTAGTGGTCCAATTAACAGAAAGGTTATGGCGCGGTGAAGATATTGTAATAGTGTAATGGAAGGAATACATTTCTGCATATTTTTGGTATTTTCTGAGACCTGTAATTTTAGTCATGATGGATTAGAATTATTACACGTGGCTTATCTTCTGTGAGCAAGTCAGGCTGTTTAAGAAATACGTGGATATACATGTATATCTCCAATTTATAAATTTATATGGCAAAATATACTCTGGAATGAGGCTTTGCTCTAAATATGCCAACACATCGTCCTTATTTAAACATTTATTAAAAAACTAATGAAATGTTCTTGCTTGAGACCAAAACTAAGCTACAACTGTAAATCATATCTGCTGCATATTCAGCAAAAATCTTAAGAGTTTCATTTGTACTAATAAAATGCATGTTTTTATTTTTTTATGCACCACAGCTGCAAACGTTCTTTACATACAGTGAAACACACAACTGCATTTTTTTTAACTTTACATTTTGATTATCTGTCAAATATTATTGATGAATGTCAGTTTGAAGGTGGTTAGTGACTGACTTTAAAGAGGACCTATTATGCTTTTGTGCTTTTTCCTTTTTCTTCAGTGTGTTACATAGATTTTTTGAAAGTCTGCAAAGTCACAAAGCGCAAAGTCTCCACCAAATGCAGGTACTCTCTTAAAGTCCCGCCTTTTCTTCTGTAACATGGTGATGTCATCACGTAACACATCTGCATAATACCTGTCTGGCGGCAAGTTTGGCACGCCATCAAACAAAGCTATTTAGAGTGGAGCTGGAGCAGAGTCTGAAGAGTTTGACTAACCAATCGCAACAGAGGGCCAGCTGACCAATCAGAGCAAACTGGGCTTTTCTTTTTTCTCACACAGTGCATTTCAGACCATAAAATAAGTAAAAATAAGCCACTTTTGCAACATTAAATAATGTAAAGATGTTCTGGAAGAAACCAAAAATATTAGTATGCACCTGAAAATAAGCATAACAGGCCTTCTTTAATCAAAAACAAACCTGTAATCACCAAAGATCCCCTATTACAGAGACTTGTATATTTGTACAAACTTTGAACTGCACTGAGAAAAAAAAAAACTAGCAAACACAAGCTGTACTGTCATCTAACTGTGTGGCTGTCTGTCTCAAATGAGTGTGTCTCTGTGTGTATGTGTGATGGTCAATGGCAGGCCGATGTGATCGAGGGCTGGAGGTGGAGACAGACACAGGGTGATGAATGGGATGTGATGAGATGCACAGCAGCAGAGCTGGCCTATAGGCCACCGAGCCGGGCTAAGGCTTAATCGTTAGAGCACAATGGATCAAGGCAAAGGCCACGCTGATTGCATCTGGGACGTGTGTGTGTGTGTGTGTGTGTGTCCTTGCACTGGTATTATAATACTTGTGAGAATCAGCTGGGCTTGTAGATACGAGGAATGAGCTTTTTCATTCATGGAAAGTAAAGAAACAGAGGAAGACAGTTGTTTTCCTCATCACAATATGTGTTTTTGCACATCTTTACTCATTAACATACCGACTATGGAGTGACCAGCAGAGATGTGAAACTTGTATAGAAAGGTCATTTATCACCTTAGACTATCATGTTACTTCTATTTATTCATCCGGTACATGTATTCATCCTGATTACTGATACTTTACAGACATTTATCATTTATTGATAATATTAACCATTAAAGTAAGAATTATGGCCAACTGCAGAATGATATAATTTTCTAAATAAATAAAAAAATAATGTGATTTTCTTTGTTTTCCCTGTTGTACCAAAAACGCACTGAACCGCGATCCCAGAACCAAGCTACGTACCAAACCGTGAATTTTGTGCACACCTCTACCAGGTACTGCTCTCAAGATCCAGTGTGTAGGATCTGGTGGAATCGAGCCGTGAGGTGAGAAGATTGCAATCAAGTGAAGCCTCTTCAAACGTGTTGGAGAGGTAAGCTGGCTGACGCGTAAACATGAATGGGCCTCTTTGTGTAGAGTGTGTGTGTGAGTGGGAAGTGAGTGGTGAAGCAAGAGAGAGAGAACAGCGGCGACCGGCATGACTTACGTTATCAGCCCAAGCAGGAAAAGTTAAGTGTTTGGTTTGTCCGTTCTGGGCTACTGTAGAAACATGACCTGCTTCCTAATTCTAAGATAACAAAACAACTCTTATTATGAGGCGAATGTGCACTAAAGAAAACATACTTATTAATTTTATATTCCATTTCTGTCAATAGATCCCCCTAATTGTTACACACTGGGCACCTAAAATCTCTTGAGAGAGACTTGGGAGTCAGCTGCTAGATAGTAATGCATTTAAAAAATATGTTTTCTGAAAATCAAACATAGCCAAACAATCTAACATACAAACAAAAGCAGCGAACAAAAAACAATCCTGTAGGATGTTGTGAATTTCTCGCATTCAAAGGCATCTCTCAAGAGTCCCAGTGTACTCTGAGCCTCTTAACACCCTGATTAAAATATGCATAATTAAATGAACATAATTTGCAATTATATTGCCTTATAAAAGATTATTACATTTTTAAGCTTTTGCATCAAACAGGTCTATTGTAACACTATCAAAACCCAACAAAACATCTGTTTTGACACATTATTTGACACTATTAGTTCCGGATGTACCACCGGCTGCATTTGTCCGCTGTTTTTCATTTTGTGCATGAACATATGGTATGTGCTTGCCTGTCGAGGGTTTATGGGATAATCATATTAAGTGGAATAGATACATAGACTGACGGAAAAGCTTTGCCTGGTGTGTATGCTTGCAGATATCCATGGGACATTTACATTTACATTGACTTAAATTCGGTTTTGTCAATGGCACTGACAATTACATATGTCTGACCAAGGGGCTCATGTAAAGCAGTGAAAAGGGCTTTGTGTGTATCTGTGTTACGCTACATTTGTGTTAAGTGGCAACAGACAACTTCCCATCCTCTAGTTTCTAGGTTCCAAGTACTATTATTGTTGGTGCCCCTGTTGCAAAGACAAGCGGACTGGTTATAGAGTACAGTTCAGGTTACTGCAAGAAAATGTTAATTATTTGTTAAGATTATAAAACTGACAGATGTTTGTTTCTGGCTGCTAGTATTAGCATTAGCAACATGGCTAACGTTTGCTGCATTTGTTTCTGGCTGGTCTTGGCGGCCTAATTATAAATCCTGCTATAGCGAATGCATGGTCCACCCTCTGCCTCTGATTGGCTACTACTCACTGCCTTCAGTGGTTAGACTTCGGCATGAGAGCGAGACTGGTTAGGGTTAGGGGTAAGAATATCACGGTAAGTCAATGAGAGGCAGAGCAGGGCGGGTCATGCTTTGCTATAGCAGTATTTGTAATATCACATCCTGGCTTCTAGTGTTAGCTATTGTTAGCCTTGGCAACATAGCTACCGCTAGCAGCCTGGCTACTGCCAAAACTAGATTTACCCCCTTGTGGTTGCATGCCTCCGCCAACCAGTCAAGTTACAGTGTACATCCACATCTGTCCAAAATGTCGTCACTTCATCTTTTTATCCTGTTAGACATCTGAGTGAAATTGTCATATTTGGCATTGAGTTATGGCCCAAAACAAGTTTTCTGAGGTCACAGTGACCTTTGATCACCAACGTCTAGTCAGTACATCCAAGATTCAAAGTGGATGTCTGTGCAGATTTTGATGAAATTCGCTCAAGACGTTCCTGAGGTATAACAAGAATGGGTAGAGAATGCGTAGAGGTATAAAAACAAGCGTTATCCAGTTTGAAAAAAATTAAACTGATTTGATTAAAACAGCCTTGAGTCTTCATTTTCCTGGGAGGGCGCGACTCGGTAACAGACAGAATTGAGTAGTGAAACCAGGCTTATAGGGAACCTATCTAAATGCTGATTGTGTCGTTCTTCCATAGCATCGTACATTACATTGTGCAATCAATATTTACTTCATAATGACAGAGTGGGAACCCCGCTGGGCCTGAGCATCAGGGAATTATATATTTTATCCTTTGAGGAAGAACTCGTGTGCAGGTTGTTAATGTTAGCGAGTGAGTGATGGACGGTGAGTATGACAGTTAACAGCCAAGAAAAAGACACTTAACGGTCGGTCCTAACAACTTACTGGCCGAAACCCTCAATAATAAGTTAAGGCAAAAAACTTATCTATTGCCACTTTAAAAGCCTTCATTTGCTAAGCATGTATAATGTGACAAAATGTTTCTGCAGAAATCACAAAAATATATGAATTGACAATTTCATGATGTCCATCAATTGAGAGAAGCTAAACAGTCTAAAAGCTCCATCACTTCCCTATCGGCCGCTGCACAAACTGAGGAAATACACAGAGTCAGCGCACACCAAGCACTGCTCCTGTTGCCTCTGTTCTCGCTGTCTGCCTGAGCTTATAACACTGGGGCTGTGGGGACCAGCATTGAGTTTTGGATGATCCTAGCCGCTGTACTGTTTGTACTCTGTCTACACACCGACTTCCCTGCCTGCGACAGCGAGCAAACTCCCACCTGACAGCTCAATATGCTTCAAAGATCAGACCAGCAACCCCTCTAGCTGAAAAATAAGCAAAGAGCTTCTGCACAAAGCAATCAGATGTGTCTACAGTGTCTATCTAGTACTGTACAACAATTATCACTGATATAAATATTGCTAAAACTGATGTTTAGCAAGATTTAATGACATCAGAGTCAATAGTTGGTTCTATTGCAACATCAGCAGCCAGCAGCAGAACTACACCTCCACCATTTTGGACTGAAAGCGACTATCAGACATCAGTAAAAAGTGCTGTACTGTGTAAAACAAAATTATTTCTAGTCAACTGTCATTTTAATGAGTTTTAATGGCTGCATGTTAATATATAGCCTTGAATTACATTGTAATTCTAGCACTACTAGCTACTGGTTGATAGCCGGTTGTTTTGGGAACTGAGATGTTAATACATCCACCGTGGTACAGGCTTACACCACACAGCCCATGGGTGTATTATAAGATAATAATATAAGATAATAAAAGTGATGAATTACAGCCAATTTATACATTATTACAGCTGCACACAGCTAGCAGGAAGCTGGCAGTCCTGTGGGTCTGATGCACATTCATTATGCCAAGGAAAATAACTATAATAGCTATTAGTTCATTTTACAACTATTAGGTCACAATGATGTATATGAGGGTTATTTAAGTGTTTGTCTGGGAAGCTGATTTATCTAAAAAAGTATCCTTTGATTTACAGACATCTCTTTATACATCCATGGTCACAGACTCATTGGCGTTTCCAGTCCTTTGTCAAGCTGTTCGATGTATCCGGCTAGTTCTTATTGTAGTTGTTGCAATGTACCGAGCATCTGCATCCGTTACTCCTTCGTATTTTGAGCTCAACACCTCCTGCGTCAACTTTCCTTTCCCCAAATCAGACAGCAATGCTTTTTCTTTCTTTCAGCAGATTAAGTGTGGGCGAGGTAAAAAGCAGCAGAGCGAGGGAGAGGAAAAAAAAAAGACCAGTACGACCAATGGGAATAAGAATAGCCGCCCTGGCCTGTCTTCCAACAACATGCTCTCATTAGGCTCAATAACATCTCCAATAACACAAGTGCTCCTCTCTAACTTTCTCCATCGCTCTGCCTCTCTTTCTCCACCACCTCCTCGTCCCTCGCTGTTGCCACCAGCGAGTGCTCTCTCCTCTTCCTATATCGCTTCCTGTTGCTCTCAATCAATCTCACATTCTTCATCTTTCACTCTGCGCCACCATGCTGACGTCTCTCATCCTCTCCACTTGTTTGATTTCTGATCTCCATTTTCTCTGTCATCATAACCACTTTTCTTTTTCTCTCTCGCTCTTTCCTGTCTCTGCCTTAATCTACCACTGGCTATCCTCTTGCTGTTAAGAGTCTATTTTATAACCTCTCTCACACCTCCGTCCAGTGGCGCAGTGTATCTGCTTTTTTTTCTGTCTTTGTCTGTTTCTCACTCTATTTGTCTTCCTCTATCTTTGACCTCACCTCTCTGTCAAGGGATTTTGTAGCATTTCCACTGTTAAATTATATCTCCCGTCCCCTCCTCTCTCTCATCTGTGTTATAAATAGAGGTTGGATTAGGCTGACTTTTTGTTTTGCTCACTATTAGGGAGCGGATCAATTCCACAAATTGAGTGGATGGGGAAGCGAATACACACACACGCACACATCCAGTCACACAACCCCACTGTCCTCCAAAATGCCACAGTGACAAAGACGATACAATCACAGGCATTATCCTTGTTTTCCCACCGCTGCCTCTCTCTTTCCCCCTCGTAACAGTCTTCTTTTCTTCCTTTTTCCACATCCCTTCCTTTAAGCCTGTCATAAGCCTTTTGGACTTCAGCTGACCCCTCTCCTCCTCCTTCTACTCTCTCTTTTTCCTTTTGTTTGCTTGTCTTTATATCCACATTCTTTATGTCTGAATGATAACAAAACACCCTAATTTCTATGCGAGTGTCTGTTTGTTTGACTGCAGGCATCTTAATAATTAGTCTTGTTTGAAATGCAATGTAAACACAAAAAGCACACAATTGCTCATAAAAATATTAATACAACAATCAAAAATAAATCATTACAGTAGTGACAACATGGTCCATTTAACACAACACTGGTATAACAAGTGGTGCATTTGTTGCTATTTTTCGTCTCACGCTGTCACAAGATCACACAAGACTTATGGGATCACATATCACAAGAAAATCCATCTTGTGAGGCATCAAGTAATGTGTTTGTTTCCAGAAAGCCAAAGCACGGCCAATCAGTGTCCTGTGAGGAGCTACCAGCAGCTCCGGGAGTGGTCGAGGTGTGTCTAAGACGACACAGAGAGGCGAATATTCGTTAAAAAGCTGCTGAAGACGTTAGCGTAGCTGCAATAGCGACAGGTTTATCAGAGCGGGAGAGTTCTGATAAACCACACAGCAAAGAACGGCACTGAGGGAAAGGATGCTATTCCCTCTTCTGACTGGCTTTGGCAAGAGTTTGATTAACAGATGGTTCATCCAATCACCTGCTAAGTACTTTTTTTTTTAACGTTCCTGCCCTTTTCCAAACAGTTTCCAATGATGACTTCTCAGATGGTTTCATCTGGCTCGACAGGTTACCTGTTTTGTGTCACACATGACGAACGCAACTTTTCTTTCTTTCTGTTCTTGCACATCTAGCTTGTTTGCTGTTTCCTCATAAAAAGACAACATACTCAAACAGTTCTCACTGGGGTTGACCTGAATGCTTCAAAGCTCTGACTGTTACCATGATAATGGACCTCCAAATCAGTGTTTGACTGCTTAGTTTTTTTTTATTTTATTTTTGTATATAAACTGTACATATTACTAAATAATGATGATGTAGAAATCCCAAAATATGTAAAGTGGCCAAGCACATCCAAAACCATAGCAGGCCGATGCTGGACCAGTAGAGGACAGCAATGAAAAATGCAGAGGGTCAGCACACGGTAGCTTCCTTTAAGTGCAATTTACTGGCACATCTTTGTTACTGCCTTGCCAATAAAATACACATAGAGAGCTACAGTATGTAGACCTTCTTCTATATTTTTAAATCCGAAATATCCCATCAAATAAGGAATAATCCCACATTATGCATTATTCATATTCAACATTAGTTATTAGTAGTTATTCTGACATGGATATCAATGCTTGTTGTGTGTAGAGTAGTGCAGCAGCGGCGCTGAAACGGGTGAGATGGAGGCAGTACAACATGTCAGCCTATTGCACTGTACCACGCTGCAAAGCAAGCTTTCAATACATTCGAATACTTTTCACCGAAGCTTCGAAGCCCAAAAAATGGTATTCGGCACAGCCATAGTTTTAACCTTGACAAGAACTTAATCAGAGCAGGGCTTGAGTTAAGGGTGTCACAATTTGGTGAAAACAGGTAATAGGGATAGGACCCACATGGATGAAAAGATATTTCAAAGGAATATAGGCTTACTGGCAAGTACAGATAGGCAGGCAGGTTGACGTAAGCTGTCAGACGGGTACAGGTACAGGCAAAGGTGCAGAATCTCCAAAGCAAGAAATATACAGCAAGAAAGCAGCATAATAATATGATGTCCTGGCAGGCAATGAATGGCACTGGGCCACCCGGTGCACTGAGAGACTGATGAGGGAATGAGATGCAGGTGAGCAGGTGGGCAGGTAGGTAACTGCAGGGCTGATGAGGAAAGTGGGAGCAGGTGGGTAGATGGATGGGGCAGTCAGGTGATGGGGAAGGGAGGGAAAATCAGAGGGCATCTGGTGGACGGGTGGAAAATGGCAGTGAAGGGGTCTGGAGAGTCGGGAATGTGGCCGGAGAGGAAGGACGCACAACAAGTGTGAGAGTGAGACGTTAATTTTCTCCTCTATATTCGGTATATTTGGTACAATAGATGGAAACAATCAAACCGGCTCTAGGTTTAACACTATTGTGTTGAATAACTTGTCTCACCAATAGAGAGTAGCAATATGGATTTTTATAAAGTGCATATGCTGCAGGTTATTACTCGAAGGAAGTGCAAGGACTTAATGTCGGTCGATGGAAGGCTCTCAAGTAATCAGTTGTGCTCCGTTTAGTAATACACATGCATTTCTTCCCTTTATATTTGTACATTTGTGTACGTCTATGAATATAATCAACCCCGCTCCTCCTCGTCTCCCTCCTCGTCCGTCCTCATGCAACCTCTCATTATCCCCAATCCACCTCCCTCCTTCCCTCGCTCTGCCTCTCTGGCCTCGCTACTTCGCTCGCTCCTACAGTATAACGATCTGGCCATTACTGGGCCTGCCGTTCCAGCCCTGGTTTCACAGGGTGTCCGGGGTCTAATTGGGACTCATTGACACAGGCTGGGATCCGGGGAACTGGCTCGTCTATACCCCCTATAGAGACGTACCCTGAGGGAGTCTTTACATGCAAACGCACACACTCAAGCATATTACACCCGCACTTGAACACATTTCATCATAAATACAGTACTTGCACACAGTAACTGTATGAATGCCCATAGTTAATCAGGATTAATTGCAAATTAATTGCACATTTTTTATCTATTCACAATGTACCTTAAAGGGAGATTTGTCAAGTATTTAATACGCTTATCAACATGGGAGTGGACAAATATGCCGCTTTATACAAATGTATGTGTTTGTTATTAGAAATCAATTAACACAAACACAAAAAAACCATTAAAAACAATTACAAATATTGTCCAGAAACCCTCACAGGTACTGCATTTAATAAAAAATATGCTCAAATCATAACATGGCAAACTGAAGCCCAGCAACAGCTGTCAGTGTGCTGATTTGACTATGACTTGCCCCAAACTGCATGTGATTATCATAAAGTGGGCACGTCTGTAAAGGGGAGACTCGTGGGTACCCACAGAACCCATTTTCATTCACATATCTTGGGGTCAGAGGTCAAGGAACCCCTTTGAAAATGGCCATGACAGTTTTTCCTCGCGCAAGTTTGGATCATTACATAAACTCCTTCATCAAGCTAGCATGACATGGTTGGTATTAATGGATTCGTTAGTAGGAATGGAATCTTAATAGGATGGTAGGCAAGGGGCACGTAATGAAATCGATGTGTGCCGGATCACCATGAAACACCTGTACTACCGTGGCAAGCTTAAAGTGCCGCTGTCCATATTTCCACTTGTTGATTCCACAGGAAGCTGCAGAGACATTTTATAGTTTGTGACTTGCGGAAACTTCGCTGAAACTTTGACCACAATATGAGTTGTGCATGTCTTATATTTGTAGGGGACTGTAGAGGAAAAACTGTCAGTCTTGGCTATTTCTGGCTCATTTACATTCAAAACTTAAAAGGTAAAGTATTGCTTTACGGGAGTAAGAAAGCCTTTGTTTTTATTTTAATAACATAAGAGGATGCGGGACACAGGCAAGACACTTTTTTAAGTGTTTTGGTATATATAGAACTGTGTTGTGTATTACCTCGTGGATGTAATGTATTCTTTTTTTCTATTTGTGTATGAGTTGAAGCAGGAGGAGCAGAGGAACAATAAATTGGATGTAGAGCGTCTCTGCTGTCGTATGCATTCAGACAGCAGCGTTCCCATTAGGTAATGCTGTCAGCTCTGCCACTACCAACCGCTCTCCATCTCATACATAACAATACCTCCTTAATTGGAATGCTACTCTGAGAGTTACAATGCAATCCAGGTGAAAACACAGCAAGTACAAAGTGAGAAAGACACAACACACCGGGGGAAAAAAAAAGCAATGGCCAGTCGAAGCGGGTTCAACTTAACAAAGCAACTTTGCTAAACATGGAGTGAAACCACGTGTGTGCAGAGAAATGATTCATCTTTCCTGCGGTGTTATGTCGGGGGAAGTGTGTGAGTGTGTGCTTCCTCAGCGGGTCTGCAGTTTGAGCTGTGATCTCTAGGATCTGCCATACAGCAGCCCTGCCAGGAGCTGGCTTCGTTCACCACGGTGTGTGTGTGTGTGCTGTTCATCTGTAATCAAACATTTCCACATGCATGCAGATCTTCCTGTTTGTACTCCACGTCACCCCAGGGGGGATATGGATTATCAGCAGCCACTTATCTCGTCTTGTCTGTGCTGACAGTTAATCTGATGGCGGAGTGGCGAATTCTGCGTCTGCTACAGAGCTCTGATTGGTTTTCGCAACTCACGTTCACCACACCCACATTTTCCCCTGTATCCATGCAGCTAAACCAAAATGACCGCCACCAGCAAACAACATCTCGGTGTTTAAAATCATCTTGGACTGATGGAAGTTTTCTACCTGCAGTCCCACTTGATCACATCTATCCCCTGTGAGGATCCGGAGTCCAAAATTAACTTTTTGGCTCCTCTTCTACAAACTGGTAAATAAATGTACCTGCCAAGAATCTTTTCACTGGCCAAACTATTATATAAATCTCACAATCACACCACTTCTTCACGACCTGTTTTCAGTGTACTTGAGTTAGCCATTGTGTATTTTTTACCCATCTTTTACTCACTGGTTTAGTTAACATTCATGCAGCGAGGACAGATAATTTTGGATGCTGCTGCTGTTTTTGTAGGTCCAGCATTTTAGTGTAATTGCTTTGCTGATACCACAGACAATTGTTTCACATTGTTTTCTGTGATTATATTAAACACCAGAGAGTTTGATCATAGGCAACGACAAATTAATTTGCACAATCAAGGAATTCAGACATCATCAAATATCAACTCTGTCTGCTTGAAGTTTAAGTAATTACTTTTGCTTAATACGTTTTAAATCAAATTCAATTGCTGGTTGGATTGTGTTTGCCGCCAATGTTTTCCTTTTAGTTAAGAAAAAGCTAATTTCTTGTACCACACAGACGTGATAAAAGGATGGTGGGTAAGTGCAGGACTTGGTCCAGTATTGAGGGATAACGCTGTAACAGACAGCTACTTTGTACTCGGTAAAGTTTCTCAGTGTATTTAGAAAGAAAGAAAGAAAGAAAGATATTCCTTTATTAGTCCCACAGTGGGGAAATTCAGTTTTACACTCTGTTGTTCACAGTACACAGTACATAGTACATATACATGTCAATGGAGAGATGTCAGAGTGAGGGGGCTGCTCCTGACAAGCGCCCAGAGCAGTTGGGGGTTTGGTGCCTTGCTCAGGGGCACCTCGGCAGTGCCCAAGAGGTAAACTGGCACCTCTCCAGCAACCAGTTGGTCTTGGTCCATGGGGGATTTGAACCCGGGTCCTCCACATCCTAACCCAATCCTAACCCAATCCTAACCCAATTTCATCTGTAGTTTGAATGTATCCTATAATTATCATAACTATCAGTGTGTACTTTAGCATTATTTATTGTATTTAAATTTTTTTCTTCTTTTTTAAAATATTTTTTTGTTCTTTATCCTTTTTTATTGGCGATGAATGAGGTTGGGTTGGGAGGGGCCTTTGAGAGAAAAATAGCAAAATATGGAGGCACAATCATTTACATTTGTGCTCTATTTGTACATTTCTGTATACCTGATACACTCCCTATAAATTACAGGATTATTGAAAAAAAATGATTGGAAACATTTCAGAAATTGTTGAAAATGACCCTACCTTTTTCATGTTTTTGGTGAAAAGGTTACCCTTAAAATACTGAAAAAGTGTCACTTTTTCAATGTCAGACCAAGACAACAATCTCTAACCTAACACTGCGAGTACTGAAACATAACCATAAAAGCATGCTTTAGTTAGCGGTAAGAGCGGATGTTTTAGGAAAACAAATGAAATATGTTGCTGTGAACATTTTACTGATTCACTCAGCATGATAGAAGCAATTTCTAGTAGCGAGATCTGTGAATATCTGTTTATGAAGCCAGCGTTGCAGCTTACAATTCGATTTCATATAAAACACAAAACAGACCTTGTGCAGAGCTAAGACAAATTGAAACCATTTTAAGCAATACTTTAAAATGTTTTCCTTCACACTGTAATTTGCTCTTGTGGAAGAAAATAAAGAATTACAGTAGTGCTTAGAATAAAACCTTCAAATCTCTTTAGACGAACCATAATTTCCAGCCCTTTACTGCAGTGGCTAAATTGTGAAACAGCTCTTCACCGCCTCAAGTTTTAAGATGGGATGATTATTAAGAAGTGTCCATAGCTGTGTCCTGCTCTAAAGCCTCCTCCAACACCTCTTCATCCATTAACCCTAATAGGGCAATTCTCTCCTCAGTGCTTGCAACCATATTTCCAATGGAGCATTATGGGAGATGCAGACATAAATAGTAGAGAAAGAGCTATTGATGCCATTGAGGAGGTCAGCTGTCGTGGATTATCACCTATCCTCCCCTGGTAGTGCAGCAGACCTCTTCTTGCTAAAGTACTGAAGTAGATAGAACTACTACTCATTTCTGGTCCCATTTCACGGGAGGCCTTTAACATCTCTCAGTTTGTACATCCTCGATTAATTTCCTCGACTCCTCTCCTCGCATCTTAGTTCCTTAGCTACACGGGGGAGAGGCGAGGAAGAGACACGAGGAGAGGAAACAGGCATTTAGCAAAATCAGACATTGTTGCCTCAGCGCCATCATTTTAAAGCCACGTCAGTTAAATGTGACATGTGACACAGCTGCATCAGCTGTACATTGTTTTGTTATACCACATCTGTATTTTATGGTCTCTGTCAGATGAGCACAACGGTGCTCTTATACCCAGGATATATTTACTATTACTAATTCAATTCACTGCGTGGCCTAATGTGACAAGAATGACTGGATGTTTTAAAGCATGCTCATTGACGCCATTATGTGAAGCACTGTACATTTTGAACAGACAAAAAATGTGAGATCTGTTCAAAATGCACCTTAAAGTGACATTTCTCAAGTATTATATATAGTAAGTAAGTAAGTATACTCTTACCAACATGGGAGTCAGTAAATATGCTGCTTTATGCTAATGGATGTAGAGATGTCTTATTGGAAATCAATTAACAACACAAAACTATGACACATATTGTCCAGAAACCCTCACAGGTTCTGCATTTAGCATAAAAATATGCTCAAATCATAACACGGCAAACTGCAGCCCAACAGGCAACAACAGCTGTCAGTGTGTCAGAGTGCTGACTTGACTATGACTTGATCCAAACTGCATGTGATTATCATAAAGTGGGCATGTCTGTAAAGGTGAGACTCGTGGGTACCCACAGAACCCATTTACAGTCACATATCTGGAGGTCAGAGGTCAAGGGATCCATTTGAATATGGGCACGTCAGTGTTATTTAGTTGTTTAGCTCCGATGACATGATTGGTATCAATGGAATTCGTAAGTTTATCAAGTTTCATATGATACCAGTATCTTCACTGTAGCTTTCAAACAAACCGCAACCTAAAAATCGCAAGTTGCAAAGAAATTAGTGGCATTAAAACAAATTTACGTTAACACGTTCTTGTCATGTTAACTTTGACAGCCCTAATATATATGATACAGCTGTCTATCTACTGTATATGACAACATGAAATACGGCAAATTATAATGTTAGAGATTATAGACATAATAATTTGCGCTTTGTGAACATCAGGTCACGATTATAGCAGGTGATCTGGGTGTAGCCTACATTCAGTAATAAAAACAGCTAATGTCAAGGTGAAATGTCAATAAAAAGGCAGTAGGCAGAATATTTTTGGCATCATTGGGCAAAAATTTCATAATAACCTTTCAGCATGTTGTAATTCAAGTGTTCTGAGAAGCACTAGAGGAACATGACTTTTTCAGCTTACCTGTCTCAGGCACTACTGTTAGGATATAGTGACTGTTTTATAAAAAATACTTTTTTAAATCATATTTGCTTCATTTCTACCCACTGCAGCTTTAGGGAGTGCGGTCAGAATATGCCATGGTTTGAGATCATTCCAGCTGTGTGTCACAGCTCTTTTATATCGCCAGTGTACCCTCACTTATAGCTCCTCTGGCAAACCTCCTCCAGATTCATTTTAGGAAATGGGATGTCCTTGGCGCGCTGAGATCGATTTCCGGGTCACAAGCCGGAGGACTGAGGAGCGATGAGATGAGGAGGCACAAAATCATGTAAATAATGTGAACACATTAAGAGTTAGGTATTTAAATGCTCCCTTTCTTCTACCATATGCATGTACATGTACAGTTTAGCTTTCAAAAAAAAAAAAAAAAAAAAAAAAATGCATCGCCCAAGCATTAACTTAGGGTATAATTCTGTTACTGATGCCACTGGCGCCTGCTGGGAGGTCGTCTCTGCAATACAATTTGACAATCCCAAACGTCATTTGTTTCAGTGAGCACTTTAAAGTTTATTGATTTGGATTAAACAGACCCGTAATAGCTTTTGGCTAGGTCAAAGCCAGCATTGGGGTATTCGCTGAGTTCCAGGAGTGGAAGAGGAGCTGAGCCAGCCTTCGCTGTTGCAGTCCCTTATAGCCAATACACACAATATTAAACCCAGCCAAGTGCAAAACAACAAAAAACAAACGGTGTTGAGCCTTTTCCCAAGCGCTAAGCTAGCTGACAGGCGACACGGCGCCAACCAGCTCTCTCTTCCCCCCGTCTCTTTCTTTCTCTTGTCCCGCTCTATCTCCTGGTACCTTCCGATCCTTTTCATCTCCCTCTTTCCCTCAGCCTCCCTTCTTTACCTCCTCTTCACTTTCTTTGTCTTGTCAAAGGATTTCAAGCTCAATAAAATACTATCTGTCAGAGAGCGATGGAGTAGGTGTATTCGACACGATATTGACACAACCTTGACACGACGTGGGCCGAGCATTGAGGTAATGGGGGAGGCTGGGAGCTTCGGCGGCGGATAACCAACAGGCCCACAGAGAGACGGAGTGATAGAAGGAGACAAGAGACTGAGCCTCTGTAGTAATGTTAAAATAAAGTTGGTTTGACAGTAGTGTGATCCTTTCCTGCCGAGCCAAACTGTGCTTTTCTTTGTCGTGTGGTTTTCTGCTGCCCTGTTTTCTTGTTTTATTTTGCATTTTCACAGCGTCCTGCTCTGTCTCTCCTCCTTCTTTCCATTCTCCTTTCATCATTTTTCCATATACTCCTCAATCTTGTCCCTGCGCCACCTCATTCCATTCAAAATCCTCTTATAAAGTCATTTGTACTCCGCGCACGAGGATGTAAAAATGGCGAAATAAATAATAGAACGGATGCCGGCCTGCACATTTCTCAGCGCTGATTGCTCACGGTCCTTTTGTATTTCACAATTTAGAGATTTGGCTGTTATTGTACAGTACATTGAATATTACACTGGTGAAAAGCCTACAGGAAATGGAGGGATTTAGCAGGAGAGCATCTCCCTGGATGCTCCTAATTATATGAAAAAGATGAAACACGCCAAGTCTCCGTCCTCGCATGGCGCTGTTTTCCAAAACGAGGGAGTGTGTGAGCGAGCGCTGTAATAGGAGGGAGTGTTTTAGAGCGAATGTGTATGTCTGAGGGCATGAGCAGAGAAGCTGATATGGAGAGATGCTGCATTGCCCACAGGCCAGCGTCTGTTAACAGAGTTAGAGCCACAGTGGAGGCACCATATAATACAGAGAGACGGGGGGGGGGGGGGGGTAAAAAAAGAGGAGGAAATTGAGAAAAATACATTGCTGCAGACAAAAGCTTGTCACACATATAGACAAACTCTTATTATTCCTCCATACCATCTAGCATCTTGCCATCCAGGAGAGAGCATTGTGAACGTTTCATATTGTTTCCTGTTGAAGTGTCTCTGTGATAAAGCCGCTTCGGCTCTCTGACGTCTTTCATCCGGTTCGCCATCAACAAACGCATCGACTTCCTCTGGTGCTGCCATCGCTCTAACTAATGCTCCATTATACTCTCTACGTCCATTTTTCCCGCCTTCCACTCCTCAGACTTCAACCACTTGATCTCTGGCGGTATATTTTTTCTTCTTCTTAGGAATACTGTACGATCACGCAGGCCATTTTCAGCCGCTATGCGGCACATTCAATTAAAAGACAAAGCTGATTCAGTAAACTGTGCTCACTCATCGGTGGAGAAGCACTTTTTTTTTTTTTGCAGAGTCAGTGTTACAGGCACTTAATCAACAGCCTGTTTGATACGGAGCCATTGTTTTGCTTTGAGCAAACAGTGGTCAGCAGGGACAGTAACTTTTAGAGATAAAGTTTAACAAGGCTTTGCTGCTCAGCCCGACCCCACACGCTGTTTCAGAGGTTATGAGATAAATAATTATGAGAAACACATATATTAATGCTGACATTGCTCTACTGAGCTGTAAACACTGAATCCTGGCCATTGTTTTTTTATTTATCTATAATAACTTGAGTCATAACTGTTACAGTGATATTTACTGAAAACAAACATGATGTAAGCAAAGGGCATCGACAATAAAGTGTTACAGGAATGAGTCCAAAAACCCAGAAATGAGTTCGCATTTTAGCACTTCTGGATCTCTCGTCTGGAAGTTTTTTTTCTTTCTTACATAAAATGCATCAATAAATACTCAACTTGTGGATTTTGAAGCCTTTAAGTGTGTACAATGGCTAAATGAGATGACTAAATGTCATCATGTCATGTCCACCTTTACAGCCTCGTCGTGTATATTCACGCTTATGTGACCGTGGTGTAGTTTACTCGTAGCCTAACGCTAGCTTTTAACTCCTGCTCCAGCTAAAGAGTCCAATATTTGGCTCAGAGGTTGGTGGAGAACAAAACTGAGCTAAAATGAGAAAGAATACTGAACTTGGATATGACTCAACATGAATTTTTGTGATGCTCTGTGTCTATTGGATGTAGAGACGATTGTTTTCCAAAATGTCTGCCACAACTTTTTAAAGTGAAGATATGTAAGTGTTGGGGGTGTTTACACTTGTTCTGCTGCACCTAGTGGCCTAAAATCAGCATCCAAAAATTAATTACATATATTTTGCTGTTGTTTGATACATTTAGATTATGTCTTGATTTTTGGAGGTATATATTTTTGGAGGTAAGTGTAAAACTTCCTCGGTTCACCACATGGCACATCACTTGTCAGCTCGCTTAGCACTTAGATACATTAGTTCATCTACCTAGAAATCCCCATAATTCCTGTGTGAAGACTGGGTAATAAATAAGGAAATGTTTTTCCTACAAGTTTAATATAGCTTATTGCAAAACAAATTCAATTTCCTTCCACAAAGGAAATTACAAGTACGCTTGAAATGCATTACAGATTATTGTATTTCTGTCGAAAGAAAGTGCAAGGTACTGCATGCAATAATACAGCTGGTCCACATAAAAAGTCAGTAGTCTATTCTCCTTTGTTTGTATAATACATCTAGAAATCTCCATTTGATCAATACATTTCATACCCTACTAATACATTTCAAGTGTTAGTTACAGAAACAGAAAATCTGCAGTCTACCTCATTATCAGAAATGCAGTATTGGCTCAGAGATTCACCGAAGGTAAATCGAAACCTTTCACTGCTTTTGATTAATGATACCCAATATTATACTGTAATTAAATACTCATCTGGAAGGTTCATATTCTTATCATCACTAGTCATGAGGAAAATTGACTGCATTATTGGAAAAAGCCAAAGCTTCCTTTGATCCAACACATTATTTACATGCTTGATGTTTAAAAAAAGACGGAGGACATTTCACCTTGAAAGGATGATAAACATCAGGATAACAAAAAAATAGACTTAATACTAAACAATGGCAATTAAAAAGTAGCAGTTACAGTAACATAATCTGTTGTTTTCTTCCTGTCTTCTCTTCTGTCTCTTGTTTTTTGATAGAGGAGTTTTTATTTAACTATGTTTTATTTTTTGTGGACAGAAAACAGATTTCTGGAGTCTAAAGTGACTGGTTGCAGATTGCGTAACCTCTCAAATAACCAAATATAACCTGCAGCTCTCATCAATCTCCCCCTTTCTTCTTTAAATGATATAAATAATGAAGCAGTTCTGTGTGTGAATGTATGTCATTTTGATATTTGATTGTCAAACGACAAATATCGAATTGGATTTTTGTCTTATGCTCCCGGTATGACTTTTATTCTCAATAGGGCTGTCAAAGTTAACGCAGTAATAATGCTAATTTGTTTAAACACCTCTAATTTCTTTAATGCATTAACGTAAACTCAGTTTTAAAGCTAGAGTGAAGATACTGGCTTCATATGAAACTAGAAAATCCCAGGAAGCCGTTGATACCAATGTCATACCAGCTTGTTGTGAAGGAGGTTAAATAATGCTCTAAACTTGTGCTAAACTTTGATGAGGAAAAGCTGACATGTCCCTTTTCAACGAGGTCTCTCGACCTCTGACCTCAAAACATGTCAATGAAAATGGGTTCTGTGGGTACCGATGAGTCTCCCCTTTACAGACATGCCCAGTCATAGTCATAGTCAAGTCAGCACACTGACAGCTGTTGTTGCCTTTTCGGCTTGAGTTTGCCATGTTTTGATTTGAGCATATTTTTAGTTAGTTAGTTAGTTAGTTGATTTCCAATAATCAATATATACATACATTTGCATAAAGAAAAATATTTGTCCACTCCCATGTTGATAAGAGTATTAAATACTTGACAAATCTCCCTTTAAGGTACAGCTTGAACAGATAAAAAACGATAATTAATTTGCAATTAATCACGATTAACTATAGACAATTAATCATGATTAAATACTTCACATACTGACAGCTCAATTAATATGAATCACAAAATATGAATGTCACTCAAAGGTAGTAGTGTTGCTGCACTGTATCTTATCCCTGCACTACATGCTACATGGAAATTGCAATGCTATGAGCTGTTCTCCATCTCTGCCTGTCAATTTGGTTTTGTTGTTGCCTTTAATGGGCATGTTAGTATTATGCGTCCCTGTTTATATTACTCGGGTGTGTGTGTGTGTGTGTGTGTGTGTGTGTGTGTGTGTGTGTGTGTGTGTGTGTGTGTGTGTGTGTGTGAGGGAGAGGTGACATTGTTCCTGGCAGAAATATGGTCCAGGTTTGGGGCTCAGGTGGCTCTGATTTGTCTCTGATCAGAGCTGACACACAGGATGGCATAGTAACACACTCTCTCTGTCTCTTTCTTGATTTAACTCAATCTCGCTGCTCGCTCTGCACGCCACACACACACACACACACACACACACACACACACACACACACACACACACACACACACACACACACACACACACACACACACACACTCTCTAACAGAGCTGTGCTGTAAGCCCTATCAATCTTTTGAAACATGGACACTGAGCAGCACTGCGGCCAAATAGCCTTTACTCTCTCGCACCTGATGCAGAGCAGAGAGCCTCAGCCCACTGCTGCTGAATTAAGTCGTCTCTCTGACTGCCTTAATTCCTCGCTGCTCTTCTTGAATGTACAGTATGTAATAGGTTTCTGCGTGGCCTAGAATATACTCCTTCAAAGCAGGCCAAATTTTGAAAAAAGGCTGTTGATACACAGCTGAAAGAATGAGGACAAAATAGTTGAACTGACTGTGCCGACCGCCATTATCAGATAAAAGCTGGCCACGTATTTTCTCAGTTCAGTCACTGAAAACCGCCTGGCATGTTAAGGGTGTTATTTTACTGGTTGGAAGATTAACTGTGGGACCAACTGGAGGGATTTTGTTAATAATGTAAGATTATATCAGTTTCTGCACTATGAATGTGGTTTCTTAGACTGGAATTTAATTTGTGCAACAATTCAAACCATTGCGGTCTTTGACAGTAAACAGTGTATTGCCTTAGGGTGGATGATTACACAGGTCAGGCTCAGGAGCAGTTTGCACATATTACAGCTTTGAGTATCATTTCCACCAAGCAAGAAGTAGACAAAAGGTCAAACTGCAGTCCACTGTGCTGTATCACTGTATGTTTACACAATGCAAACATTGTACACAGGCACTTCTGCTTTGTTTCTAGGCTAATAATACACCTTTTCTGCATCAAAATGAGCCAAGTGATGAGGAAAAATAATGCTGTATAGCCATTTGCAGATGGTGTTCAAAGACACTAGTGTATCTGCTTTTACTATACTGGGCCTTTACAGTGATTACCAGCTGGGTGGGAGCTAACCATGAGGTCCTCCGTATGGTTGCTGCAATCGTAACAACCTGAGGAGGACACATTTACATTCTGCAGTTACACGGTTGGTTCTACTAGATATATTTTTAGATTAAACGTATTTAAAAGATTCCCTCCAGACATGTTTGAGACATATAAAAATATGCTGCTTGGCATAATAACTTGTCTGATATGGATCTTCCATAAACAAGTTTGACTACATCATTAAATAGTCTTAAAACCACATTTACTTATTCTCCCTCACTGAAAAACACAGAATCTGTAAATATGTTAATATTGATTGTTTCACAAGTTTAACTTCTGGACACAAGAAGACTCTGACTTCACTGAAAAGTCCACAGTCGTCTTGTGTATGGCGTTACTACGTTTGTTCTTATTAAGGGAGGAGTGAGCAGAGTGCTGCCAAATCCTCCTTTAAATTTGACTCTTTTAGGCAACTTGCATAAAAAAGTTTGACTATCTCATTAAATATTCTTAAAATCATATCTACTTATTCTCCCTCACTGAAAAAACACAGAATCTATAAATATGCTGATATTGTTTGCTTGCTTGGACAGACGACGCCTTCATTATGAAACTAAGAATTGTTTTCATTAGCTTTTAATGGCATTACCACGTTTTTTCTTGAAAAACTAGGAGTGAGCAGAGGGGTATTCAGTTGGTTGCAATCTGCAACCACACCCCAAATCCTCCTTTAAATGTAACTCATTTTAGGCAATTTCCATAAACAAGTTTGACTACTTCATTAAATATCCTTAAAACCGCATCTACTTGTGTAAAACTGCACAGTAAAGTAATGATAAGCAACACATTTTTGAGGGGAGGAGGACTTTAAAGGAATAGTGTGTAACATTTCAGGGGATCTACTAGCAGAATGTAATATAATATTTCATAACTATGTTTGCATTAGTGTAACTAAGAATTATTGTGTTTTTGTTCGCTTTGAATGTTAGCAACAAAGGGAGGAGTGCAATCTACATCCACACCCTTAAATGTTGACAAAACCTACACACTGTGCCTTTACATTTCACTCATTTTTAGGCAAAATACACTAAAATATCTTAAAATACAATGAAGTAATTCCAAGTATTTCTCCACTAGATTTCCATCCAGGGAGTGCGGGGAAGGCTTTGAAACATCATGTATGGAGATACATTAAAAATAGAAACAGGTAGTCTAACAATTTGCATCCCTTATTCATGGTTATTACACAAACTACCATGTTTCCACCTAAAAAGTCACGTATTAAAGGGAACACCCCCCACATTAGTAATTCCAATATGATATTTCCATGGCCGAGAAAAGTTCAATCAATATTTATGGACATGAGCCTCTCTCTCAAAGTATTTAACCAAGTAAGTCTCAAACTGGTGATACCACAGGGGATACAATCTGAAGCTGTTTCATAGACAATGAATGGGAAACTGATTTTATGGACCCACAGAATGTATGTTTTCTTTTTATATTTATATATAATGAGGTTTGTTTTATTGTAGTGTTATGAGTTATGAAACAGAACATGTTCCCGTATACTCACAACATTCCCCTGTAACATTTCTGCCCATTCATCATCTATAGAGCAGCTCCACACTTTATACCCTTTGACATCACAAGATTGACTTCCAGCACTCCAGTTTTTGGGTTTAGGAGAGAGTTGTTCATGTTTACTTACACATTTTGGACTGTCATAGACCATAGGAATAAAATGTATGGATTTTGAAAATGGGCGTAATTCCCCTTTAAACATATCATTTGTACAGAATTACCTTCAAACAAACAGGGACTGTTGGGAACATAAGGGAGGATGATTTTTTTTTTTGCAATCTTGAATCCCAGGAATTGTCATGTGATATTACACTGTTAGCCTATCACATTGTTAAAAACTTGTTACCATATTACCTTTTTTTCTAAACAAACACTATTGTGTTATTTCCAAAATACTTCTATACCAGTATTAATAGTTTTGCGTCGGTGCTATCGTTTATCCCATTACTACCCTGTTACTACCCAGACAAACCCATCGTTAATACCATGCTGTCACATGGTTATTACTTTGGTATTTACATGCTTTTGCTTAATTTTTACACCTTTATTATCAAACTATCACTCCACTAGTGCCATATTATTACCAATCTGTAATCCAAAGTGTTACCAAAATTTTAATTGTACACATATATGATTGAACAAAATGAGGAAAAAAATGTGATAATTTGAGTATTTTACAGGCTGGTTACTGATCTTTTTTGGTGGCTTGAAATATATTTCTTTTATGAATGGAATTTTACTTATAATAATGTTTTGTTCTGGTTCTGGTACCAGTGTAACTAATGGGACTACAGTATATAGGAAGTCATTTCCAGTACCTATCTTGTGTGAGCAGGTTACCTGTAGTCTTCCAACCTATAGGTATCTATGGAAGTGCACCTATACCGTGCATGTACTGTGCATTTATACATTTTTTTGTGCAAGCTATCTGATTGTGCATCGTTAAGCAGTGACTGTACCTCAGATGAATTGCACTTTGGGATTGTGTTGCTGTTAGTAAATTGTTCCCAATCAAACGCTGTTAATTGCACATCATGATGAAGGATTAAACACATATTCAGAGGAAGCCGTCTCGACTTGGCTCGGCTGTTTCGACTGCTCGCCGACTGCGGCAGCTGAAAAAAAGCTGCGCCTGTGCCAGCGCGTTTGATCACCAAGAAAACCCTCTTGTGTCAAACTTCCACCGACTCCCAACTTCAAAAAATACCCCAAATCAAAGAGCATCACGGAGCAAGAAAAAAAAAAGACTCACCCGCACAACCCCTCAAAATAGCATAAAGAGAAATATGCATCAAAATATCATCAGTCATCTTTTTCTCCAAGAAACAAGTCCAAAAGAACAAGGCGGGATGGGGGAGGGTGAGAGTGCAGATACAATCACCTCCACAGTGTATGTGCTGCAGGTAGAAGATCAATTAAAACCAAATCTTCCAAAGCAGGGTACAAGTGTCCTTGGATGTCCCCAATTTTTCTTTTCCTTGATTTGATGTTATCATCATTGACTTGGAATGAGGCTAGCTTAATATTTGTGTAGGTCCTCCTTACTCAATAGCAATTTCATCCTTGAGCTGGGACTTGAGGCGCAATAATAATGCACCTCATTGTGTAAGCTGGCCTCAATAGGTGCTTTGTTGCGCTGGGACAATGCTGCTAGATGGCCAATTTTCAAGGGCACAGTGGTGATGATGATGTCCGAGGCTCTCTCATTGTTTGAGAGCCAGATGAGGACCTCTGGAAAACACACACAACTGCCTGTAGATGCCTTTATAATGAAGCGCTCCATTAGCCAGCCGTTATGATCATCCCAGGTTACATAAGGCTAACGATTTGCATAGGAACAGACAGCTTTTATTTATTTTTTTTTAAATTGCAATGCTCAGCACATACACTTACACCAACACATCGGTATGCATCTCAGTCCCACCTAAAAGATGTTTGACTTGTGTGTGCGCTTTCCACTCTATGTGTACACATCCCCCAAAAAGACTTCAAAACAAGAAAAAAGGAAAAACATGCAACAAAAATACCTTCGTCTCGAGGCTTGTTCATTGAAGATTCATCATGTTTTTTTGTGAGCGGACCTAGGGTTAAGAAAAAAAGGGGGGAAAAAGAGAAAAGAGAAAATTCAAAAAAGATTACTGGCAAAAACGGAAAAAAAAGAATATCAAAAAAAGAAAAGAAGAAAGAGCAAAAAGGACAAATCAGCAAGAGTTCATGGCTGCTTATTGTTTTGTGTGTTTCTTTTTTTTTTCCTTTAAAAAGAGCACAAAAGCAAAAACAAAAGGCATCACAGACACAGATTTATCACAAGAAAAGACACAAGATCAAAGAAAACTGCTTTTTTTGGATGTGATTTTCTTCACTCCCCCTGCAGAAGAAAACCGCTGCCATTGTTTATGGTCCGTCTCTCTCTCTGCTTTAAACCTTGTTTGTTCCCTCAGCCTAACTTTGGTTGGGAGCTGGGTGGTGCATGGCAGGTGGAGGTGGTGAAGGGGGGGAAAAAGGGAACTGTGGAGTAATAAGGCCTCTGTGTGTTTGAAGAACAGGACCCAGCTCTTTCCTCCCACCAGAAAAACAACATTGTTTTTAAAAAGAACAGGCAAAGAAGAGGACACCTATAGGAAGAACGGCAGGTCCTGATGCTCAAACGCCAAAATATTAATGCCACGTTTCAGAAGTGAAAGCACAGAAAATTTGCACATTAGACTTTTTTTTTAAATAGACACACTGAACACAAAGACACCTTTAATTAGACAACCAAACACACAATGACCCTGGAACGGTAAAAGGCGAGTTAAACATGTTTCAGATAAAATGTGGAGTGAGTGTTTGTCATTATTTAGCGGTTAAACCAGAAAGCTATCCCCCCAGGCGGGTAAATAATTACATAGCACAACAGCAGTGTGTCAATTCGAAATGACAAGTAACCGTGACGTTAATTGCGCAGAGGTGTGCAGGTAAAAGGTGAATTTGATCCCCATCTGCCCACTGGCTGTTTTTGGCAAATTAAAAGAGTGGTGGAAAGAAAGAGGAGAAGACAGAGAGGGAGAGAGAGAGAGCCCAAAGAGAAAACAACCTCCTCTTCTCCCTGTCTTTTTTGTTCATGAACTGCTCGCGTCGCATTCAAGGAACTGTGACAAAGTGATTTCTGTGTCATCAACCCTCCTACTCCTTCGTCTCATAGAGTCGTTATCAGGAAGTGAGGCGTTTAAGAAAAAAAATGGCACAAAATCAGCTTTGATCTTCCTCTTTTCCCATCCTCACTTTGTACAGACGCGACAGAAAAGAGACAAACCGTAACCATATGCTGTATATGTTCACTTCATCTTTCACAAGGTGAATTTTAGTAGACAATACTGTTCACCTCAGCATTCAGAAAGTAAGTACTGCCACAAAAATACTCCTCAGCTTTCATCTCATGAATCCACTTTGGGAACTTGGAGGTTTGGCAAAGAACCTTGATTTTATTCAGTTAAGTCTGCGGAAAAAATAACTTACATAATACAACAGCAAGTGTCTTACAGCGAGAGTCTGCTCCTCATCGGGGTGTTGTAAAGAATGGGTGGCTGACAAGATGGCTGAATATTTGTCGGTAATCCAATGAGATGTACAGCAGACAGTTGTGTCCAGCTGCTAAAGGACGCAGAGTCAAACACGGAAATCCCAAAATAAAAGCACATAAAATGTTTCATCAAGTTACAATACACAAAGTTACAATACTCATTTCCAGGTCCAGACTTGTATTTTGGATTTCTACTACAACATGTTTACATACTTCAATGTTCAGAAAACACATTATTTTTCTCATACTGTCTGTCTGAATGTACTTGTGTTCACCCGTCTGTCTGAAACGCTCCATTTTTAGTGCCTCTCTCGCTCCTGAAAAAGCCCAGTCTGCTCTGATTGGCTAGCTAGAAAAATATAGTGCACCTTTATAAAAGCAGTTCTCAAGCTGTGGGCGGTACAGTCTAATGAATAGGTCCCTTTTAAGACTTGAAGAACATAACCCAGGTTGAAAGCAACAGAAAAAGCTAGGAAGCAGACCTTGAGTTAAGATTTGGTGTTTTCAAGCAGGTTCTTCCTGTAAGTCCATTTGTGTTGCCAAGGTTTTGTTTTTTTTATTATTTTTTATTTGGTCCTTTGTTACTTGGGCGGCTGGTTTCCTGGTGCCACCTTGTCCACTTAAAATCAGATGTATAAACTACTAAATGGTTTAATCCAGCATTGTTTCTTTCTTGGGTGGGGTAGATATTAGGCGTACAGGTCCCTGACACCGGAGACCAGGGTTTGCATGTTTAGCAGGTGTAATGTTTACTGTGTTCATCATCTTTGTTTAGCGCGTTAGCATGCTAACATTTGCTGATTAGCACTAAACACAAAGTACAGCTGAGGCTAATGGGAATGTAATTAGTTTTGTCAACCTGCTGGCGGTCCAATCGGAAAAGTCAGGGCTTCACCATAAGGATTCATTGTTTGTGAACCTCCAATGTTTGCACCCCAACTTGTGCCAAACCATCAAGCTCGTGTGGATGTTACAACGGATAAATGATAGATTTGAGTAAATTCAAGGGATCATCATGTGATGTTGACATGAATGTCTAAAAAAATTCTGACAACCCATCCAATAGTTGATGAGATATTTCAGTCTGGACCACAGTGGTGGACCAATTAACAGAGAACCCCCATAAATAAACGCCACTGGAGTAACTACACTCAACAAGAAAGACTTATGAAGGCTAGCAGAATAAAAAAATTACCACGAAAGGTAATAATTATGCCATAAAAGCAGAGGTTTACAGTATTTTCCTAATAGTTCCAACCTGGAAGCTGAAGTTTATAATATTTTGTGATATTTAAAAACCCAAAAGCTGAAGTTTAAAAAATGTCTGGTATACAAAAATCTGAAAGCTTAAGATCCTAATATTTTCTGGTATTTACAACCTGAGTGCACACGTTACTAATATTTGTGGCTACAGCTTGAGAGCTGAGATTTATGCTATTTTTCAGTAGCACTTACCGCCTGAAAAATCAGGTAGATTGTTGAGCATGTAAGTATATTCTTGACCTTTGAAAGCAATCATTTTCTGAAGTCAGGTTCAACTTACTAGCTTTTCCTCAAGCTTTTTCACAGTCTTCCTCAGTGATGAAGACCTAAGCAACATATATTAAGTGAGGAAGGTGGGATGAAGTTGGAAGTCATAACGGAGCTCGTCCATGGAGCTTGAGTTGAGATTTTTCCTTCAAAGAAGTGCGAATTATAAATTTGTATCTTCTCTGTTTAAATAATGCAGCATAATTGTTTTTTGCTCAAAACTACACCATCTGCAGCCAACTGATTATTACATAAAGTTTGTATAAGGGACACACAGACCACAGGGACAAGTTCTTAACGGATGTCAAAAAAGTTTGCCAAGTGCTAAAAAGGTTTAAATAGTCAACTTCCCATCAAAGAAACCAGACATCACAACACTTTTTGGGAGGAAAATGATAAATGGAGAAAGCAGAAATCAAGCAACCATTACCAGCCCGGCAACATGCTGAGAAAAGAGTAAAAACTGAGCTTGATTGACATCTTTTTGCAACGAGTGGGCGAGAAACCTAGCAGTTGGAATCAATCAGAGAGAAGAAAAAATAGCTGTTTTTTTTTTTTCTGGACACTTTTCTCAATCAAAGGTGGAGAAGAAGACAGAGTGTGTGCAATTGACCCCCCTCAACACACACACACACCTGTCTGTAGATGACAAAAATAACAGCAAATACAATCATAAGACACCCAGAATAGTACTGCATTTACGCACAGGGCTAAAAAAAGAGGATCCAGCACAACAGCTTTTAGGGCTACTTAGACTTAAGCAGATGTATGACGCATGTACTTTTCCGGATGTTGTAGCCAATCACCTGTGCTGCACGCTGCTAAAGAGCATTTTCCACCTAAAGTTGTTTATACCCTCACTCCATTTTTTCCACCCTCCTCTCTGTGAAACTCCCCTCTTCTCTCTTCCCTTGTCCTTACTGTCTGTATTGCAGCTCACTTTTGAAGCTGGTTACGTAAGGCTTCACTTTGGCTCCGCTTCTCCCGACGGCCACACACAACATATATACGGTGCACATGCATGCAAAACAGACTGCAATGCAAGAGGTGTGGAGACGCGCATGCATACAGCAAAAACAAATAAATAAACAAAGAAAGCCATAAACAGAGAGAGGAAAGAGAATCGATATTTGTGGTATTTTGTGGTAATGCACCAGTTGAACTGTATTTGTGCAGCTGTGTCTGACATATAGTATTTCTTTTTCCTTTACTGCTGTGGACTCATATATACAGTACAGTATATTACCTTGCACAGCAATAATCACTGGATCACACAGCACAAGCAATTCATCTTTTCAGGCTTGGAGTAATGCGTTTGTGTCTGATAAGCCAGACTACAGACCAATCAGTGTCCTGCTAAGCTACTGGTGCCTTCAAATGGGGTCGTGTTTACAAGTTGGGCCCATATGAACGCCCCCTCATGTCGTATTCACAACCTCGTAAGAGGAAAGTTTCTGAAAGCTCCGAGGTCACGACTTGTGGCGTGTTTGTCAACGTGGTGAGACGTGGTGGAGCCCATGGAAGTTCATTTATCAGTGCATAATAAGTTAATGTTGCCCAGTATATTGTAATTATAGTCATATATTGTATATTGTTGAAAATGTTATTAATTAATGATATTCTCAATGACCTCATCTTTCTCATTATGCCTTTGCACTGACTACATTATATTACCCACTTGCTAGCTTGTTAAATTGTTAGCCTCTGTGGCCGCTAGCCTCGGACAGTATTGTTAACAGTGCCGTTGCTTAGCAGCGGTGTTGACTTAACTGCTTGAACGGCATCGTCACGGCATTCACATCGTGAACACGACTTCCCCTCTCATAAACACGACCCCCTTTGAAGGCACCATATGTTCACACTATGAGTGACAAAAACAACAAAACGACCAATATGGCCAGCGACATTTTCAGCAAGTTGCCGTTGAAGTGTCGCTCAAGAACTCATTGACTTATTATGTTGTTAAATAACACTGGGAATTAACCAACTGGCTAACGGCGTTAGCAGGGTGAAGCAAAAACATATGATTAGATGATGCTTCACCGTGTCACTGGGACCAGCTGAACTTTAGTTGTGTCAGGCATCAGTTTGTAGCTTCACGTCACCAGCTTCCATTGAAAATGACTTGTAGCCTGTTGCTGTGCAGCTCATAGTGCGAACACAGCATTAGGAGCAACGGGCCTGGATGGCAACACACCGTCTGGTCAAACACTACATAAAGAACTACTCTGCAACTACTAATACGTAGATACATAAATTTGCATATATAATTGATCAATAATGTCCTTAATAGTACTGAGAAAGTGATTTGAAAACATGTCATCCAGCATTATTCAACATATATCCCATATTTCTGTATAACAGCAATGTGAAATATATGTACATCCTTTTTTTACTCCAACATCTATATGATTATTTCAGTTGATATAATTTGGTACCATTACGTGGCAGACAGTAGCCCACACACAAAACGAGGCCTATTCTTCTGTCTTTATGGACATGAGTGAGTATGTTTGTGCGCAGACACGTGAGTAAGTAGGTGTTGAGTAGCTCATTTAGGCAATGTGTGCCAGTCCGACGTGATCTACGAGGAAATGGAACTGTGTCTGACAGCTTGTGAGTGAGCGTCGGCCATGAATGATGGACGCTTGTACACAGGACTGTGAGTGAGAGAGAGGAGACGGGGACATTGTCATTGTCCTAGAGCTAAAATATTGCAGCCGAAATGCAGCGGATAACTCAATAAGATTTGCGCACGAGCGTGCGTGTGTGTGTGTATGTGCACGTGGGTCCAGGCTGTCGATGAATTACTGGGATAAGTGAGATGTGACTGAGAGTCGCTCACCCACACACACATTCTCTATTTCACGCATTGTAAGTAGACGGTCTGGTGAGATACAGTAGTTAGATGTACAGACAATCAAGCAGGAAGGCGAGCAGACTTTACTGCCAATCTTCTGCTTCATTATCACGCGCCGCTGCTCTCGCAGTCACTAAACTCTGCATGTGTGTGTGTGCACGCATGTGTGTAGGCCGGTCACAGATAAGATGAGTAAGCTGTGACTACACCACAAAGTCCATTTTCAGATGAGTGGCAGTTAAAATAGGATGCTGTGTGAGCTTCTGTCCTTTCAGGTGATGTTCAACACTAACACGTCAGAAATACTCTGAATGGATTTATATAGCCATCATTAGTCACCCTGTCACAATTAGTTTTCTGCTGCTCTCGTATCATTAAGTCTCAATTCGGTTCTCTCAGTTAAACGATGTGATTTGCATGACTGTTCATCAGACAATATTACAGACAACAGAATGTGAAATCATAGCAGCCAAGAGGCACTATAAAACAGCACATAATTGCCTCTGACTTTAATGTGCAAAATGAATCAATTTAAAGCTAGAAAATACACCATGTGTCCCTGTACATGTACTGTACGGTGTTCTTTGTGTTCCTGTTCAGTCTTTGCATGGATACAACGAGGGCTCTGCTCCTTCTAGCCTGTGCATCTTTCTCAATGCACAGTGACCTTGCCTGTAGCATTATTAAGCAGCCTACGCATGATCAGCAGGCTAAATTGCTGGCTGTGCCATTACTTTCCTATGGGGGAATGGTGGTGCATGACTAGGCGGAACTGCCACCACTCAAAGTTTGAATTATTTCAACTTTGACCTCGGTTGCCACTGACCTTTCAAAGGGCAGCTGATGAGATAAGAGCTGCAACTGTTGTTTTTGCAAATGTATGTATCCATTTATAACTGGAAACCAATTAACAACACAAAACAATGACAGATATTGTCCAGAAACCCTCACAGGTTCTGCATTTAGCATAAAAAATATTCTCAAATCATAACATATCAAACTGCAGCCCAACAGGCAACAACAGCTGTCAGTGTGTCAGAGTGCTGACTAGACTATGACTTGATCCAAACTGCATGTGATTATCATAAAGTGGGCATGTCTGTAAAAGGGAGATTTGTGGGTACCCAGAGAACCCATTTACATTCACATATCTGGAGGTCAGAGGTCAACGGGACCCCTTTCAAAATGGGCATGCCAGTTTTTCTTCACCAAAAAGGTATAGTATGTTTGGAGCGTTATTTAGCCTCCTTCACTAATATGACATGCTTGATACCAATGGATTCCTTCCAGCTACCCAATAGGACTGTAAGTTGTGTTAAGAAATTCATGGTATTAAAACAAATTTGAGTTAAAGCATTAATATTGTGTCAACTTTGACAGCCCTGTTATATAGCTAAATGAAAAACACTTTCTTTACATAGGGATATTTCATTATTATGCTACCCTGTGGAGACAAACAAAAGTTTCCATTCAATGTTTCTCATCAAATTGTGTGTATCCTTTACAGCCAACAAATCAGTTGAATGTACTTCCCTCAGCCCTCATAAGTCACATGATACCGTATGTTTCTGCTCGTACTGCCGTGTTTATTCGAGTGTGACGGAGCATCAGGACTCTGTAGTAATAACAGCTGACTGTGAGCTGTAGTTGATGTATGTCTGTACATACTGAATGTGCTGAATTTTCTAGATGCAACATGACAGCTGGCTGACTGACTGGCGCTGCCTCGTATCATGTATATAAACTATCTTTCATTGAAATAGCTGATGTGAGAATCATTCAAATCTGCACAGCATATAGATCTGACTAAATCTGAATAGTTTGGTACACGTGTTTCTGCCATAATATCTGATTCAGCTGTGATTCTCTCCCCCTCCTTCTCTTTCTGTCTTTTTACTTCCCTTCTCTCATTTCCCTGTTCCCACTACCTTTATTGTCAGCCATTTTATTCTCTCTCTCTCTCCTTTTTCAATCTCCTGGTGCCTCTTTCTCAGGCCTCAGACTGAGAGCCTGAGAAATAGCTTTCTAACCTAGCTGAAGGGGGAGAATTGAATAGAAAGTAATGGAAAGGCGAAAGGGGCATAGGGTATACTGACATGTTTTTCAAAATAATGTGTAAGGGAGAGACAGAGGAAAAGAAAAACTGCGTATGCCATAGAAAGGGACAATGAGACGGCCATTTGTACAGCTAGCAAGGTTGGGAGAGGAGAAAAATGAAAGGAAAAAAGTGTGCAGAGGGAAAAGAGTGTTGTATTTTCAACAGCAGAGGAATGGAAAGTGAAAATAAGATGGGAGAAAGGGACATGGGAGGGTAAAGGAGGAAGTTAGGAAGCAGAAATAAGGAGTGAATGGTGTTGCAGTGGAGGAGAGGAAAAAGGCATAAAGGAAAAATAACCTAAAGATAAAGAGATGGCAACGAGGAGAGATTATGTGAAGCAGAGAGAAAGAGAAAGAGGTAAACAGAGATGCAGAGAGTGGCAGCCAGGCAGATGTAGTGACATTTACGGAGTGGTGATGATCGAGCAGGCATGAAGGTTAAAGCCATTTTCTCCCCATGTACCACACACACACACACACACACACACACACACACACACACACACACACACACACACACACACACACACACACACACACACACACTCTGCTCATGCGTTCATGCATACACCACATCAACAAATGTGTGCTTTAGAGTTTAGATTGCAGTCTGAATCCGGATTACTACACACTTACTATATAATTATTAAGACCTTATTACTATACAGTCATTATAACATTATTGCAGGATCGCCAGCAGCCTCTCAAACTGTCAACTACAAATCCTGCTTTTCTCAACGAAGAACACTTCGAACAGAATTGGAGATTGTGAGCTCCTGCATTGACTTTTCATAAGGTAACCAAATAAAGACAAGAAAACCAATAGTTACACTACTTCATATGTCATGGTGAATCCCCAGTGTTAACACTGCACAACTTTTAATGAAAAAATATATATATATATATATATATATATATATATATATATATATATATATATATATATATATATATAGTCTGGTTCTAAAGCTATGCTTCAGCCGTGATGTGTCTGGCTGGTCTCCAGTGGCGATGACCCTTGACAACATTGAATCTTCCACTTAACGTGCTTGGTGGTATCACAGTTTTTTGGTAAATTTTTCTTCCAATCTCGTAACCCGTTGGCTATCGGTCTGACGACAGATAAGCCTCTGGGGGCTAGGGGCTATATTCTGGGGCGTGGTGTAGCCGGCTGATCTGACGATACCTCTGCTCCAATTCATATTTGTTGGAGTTTAAAAAACTTAGAGAAGCTTTAAATTTCAATAAACAACATTCATTACAGCCCCACAAGCATAGCAAATTATTTTATCTGATTTTAACCAACCATACGTTTTAGAAACATGTATCTCCTTCCAACCTCTCTATTACATGTTCCCCAGACACAAAGTTTAGCCGTGACTAGCTCCAAATCTACAAAAGCAGCCTGAAAATGGAGAAAATCAGAGACAACTGCATTGGAGTATATGGAGCAGAGCATTGTAGTTATCGGACCGTGGTCAAAGGTCTCTAGACCTAGAAGGACTCTATGACTGGCCAGTCTGCATTCGAGGGGGTCAATTTAGAAACAAAATCAATTTCTGATCACTCTTGGAACAAACTGTATAGACCATGAATACAGTTTCATAGACAGGAAATAAACATAAAAATAATAAACACAATTTAAAACGTAATAGTCAAATGTTCTATTTCCATCAAATTGTTCGGCCCTAGTGACAGCATGTGTGTGCTGAGCCAGTCATTTCCAAGTCTCGATAGCGTGATTCCCTCTGCTGCAGAGGTGACAGATTACTTACTCCATCTCCCATGATACCCTGGGTCTGTCAGAACAGCGCCCGCTGTTTGACTCCTCATGTAAAAGATAACCGCTAAGTTCAGAAAAGACTACTTTTTAACCATTTTGACATTTGCAGTTTTGTCAGCAGAGCTGTGTGTGCTCTTTATTGGGCTAACCTTTGAGGAGCAGAGAGTCTTTATGTTGTCTTGACATATGGGGAAAGTGGAGAAGGTAGAGGAAAACAGGAGAAATATGGTGGGAGGTTGTTATGCTGAGCTATCAAAATGCCGACAGGCTTAGCTGCTCTGTTGCCATTTCATGTAGTATTTCATCTCTGAGGTAATCTCTGCGGTATGTTGGCTTTTCTTGCCTTTGTCCACAAAAAACACAAAGGAACCAATCTGCGTTTGTGTGTTTGAACAGTCACTCAACCCCTGGGCTATTTCTGCCCTCAACAAAGGCTTGTTGGCGATCTGTGCAACACCCTTCCAGTATGATCCAAGATCACCGTTGCTGTTTATCTGTCCATGTGGGCTTTGAACTCTTCTTGTTGCTTCAACACCAAAGCAGTTTCCATTACACGTAACACAGAGGTCTTCTCTATTCGTCTCCTGCCCCCTCCTCTCCTCTCCCCTCTTTCTCCCTTGCCTTTCCTTTCCTTGGTTAGTTATCTAAAGGGCCAGTGTGTAGCATTTAGGGGATTCAGTGGCAGAAATACAGGGTCTGATATGAACTTTTTTCACTGCCTGCCACTGTGGCCGGCAAGTAACTTGTCTGTCATTCAGACATTTTATCTGCCACTTTTGAAATCTATGTGCTAAATGAAGGAATAACATTTGAGATCTGTTGACTCTACTATTGACTGTACACTGTACTGTACATTGATGTTGTCATCTATAGTGGTTGTTTGCATAAAAACACACAATTCAAATGATTATTCAATTATTTTTGATTTAAAAAATCTTGGCAAGCAGCTTAGAGGTAGTGTTAGGAGGTTAAACAGGTCATATTTCTCTCTAATATCTATTTTATATTACTGTGAAAACATCTCCTTCAAACAACTGGATTTATTCAAGTTTCTATCCAAAAAATAAATAAATATTTGCCCAGATTACATTTGAAAACATCATAACCTTTACCTTCACCCCATAGTCATTTTACTGAGCTGAGCTTGAACGCCTCACCATAATAACTCAACAGCACCTCTGCTAACTTTAGAAGCTCTGTTATTTAACCTGTGCTGCCCTCCTCCACAAACTCCACAGAGCAGGAATCCAAGCCGGATTCAAACCTGCGACCCTCTTAACTTTCTGATTTTTGTGTTTTTGACTCTTGGTTGGACAACTCACCTTTGGGCAATGGGAGTTTATGATGGGCTATTTTCTGACATTTCATAAACTAAACAATTATCCAAATAATTAGCAAGTTACTGCGAGGCCATTATGGTGACCGGTGACCACTAATTGGCAACTGCAGGATAATGGCACATAAAATGTCTCTTCATTTTCCAATATTGTCTTGAGTCAATGACTTTAAACGACATCAGACGACTGGCTGAAAACAAGTGAGCTGGGAACATGGGATAGGAAACAGTACAGCTGTATTCTTGTGATATAGTGTTAGATTTTCATTTGACTTTTTGATAAAACCAGGGCTGTCAATCGATTAAGTATTTAATTGTGATTAATTGAAATTAATTAATTTTTTTATCAGTTCAACCTTAAAGGGAGATTTGTCAGTATTTTATACTACTACACTAATACTATCAACATGGGAGTGGGCAAGTATGCTTGCTTTATGCAAATGTATCCATATATTTATCATTGGAAATCAATTACTAATACAAAACAATGATAAATATTGTCCAGAAACCGTCACATGCACTGCATTCAGTTTTTTCTCACCAAAATTTAGCTTAAGATTGGAGCGTTATTTAGCCTCCTTCCCTACAAGCGACTACTAATGGATTCCTCATATATGATGATCAGAAGATGCATGAATGCTTTAAAGAAGTTAGTGGTGGTAAAATTAATGTCCCCAGTGTATTGAACTTAAGATGGGTTACTTTTATTAATAATTAAGCTTTAAATTTTTAAGTAGATGACGTATTTCTTCTTTAAAGATGCTAAATGCGAGATAGGGCACAGCTCTCAAAATGGCGACATCTGAGCCGGCGGCTCGCCGCTAACGGTGCTAACAGGGCTAACGACCTGAGGGGGAACTGGAGGTGGGTGGTATGCTTTCACGACGACTCCGTAAGTTATATATATATATATTAATGCTCCGGATATCATATACAGCACCTTTAAAAAGTGCGCTAAAATGTTATTGTCATAAGCTGCAGACTTTTGACACTGTCAGCTAAATGTCTAATTGAAAATACTCGAAAACACTTTAAAGCTCACAATGGGCATGGCCAGTGGAAACAGCAGTATCAGCATATCTGTATGAAAGCTGAATATGTTTTGAGGACTGGGCTGGGACACAAAGAGGTGGAGCACAAAGCTTGTTTGGGGGCTGACCCTTTGCCATCCTTCCTCCCTGCCTCCATCTAAATCCATGTCCTCCTCTCAGGCCAGCCTTGTAAGAGCTTATTTCACCGCGGGCCGCAGCACTGGGACATTACTAACCAGAGAGCTCCTAATGCTGACAGAGTGGAACACTGAGGGAGAGCCAAGATGGAGCATGGGGAGTAATTTAGGTCAAAGGCCCAGGAGGGACACCAAGATGCAGACACATGCCCATTTTTTTTAACTTTCTTTGTACCTTCCTTTGGCTCTTCATCTGTCCCTATCCGTATGTGTGCCAGCTGTGCATATTCCTTTAAAGGAAAAGTCTGCTCTGAAATATGCGTGCTAACATTGAGTTATGAATTCATGAGAGAGTTCCCATTTATACTAATCTATCCAACTACGGTCTTCTAAAATGGGATTGAAATCCTGTTATACTTTAACGCAAAAATAAAGGAGACTCCTGGGAAATAAGAGCGGGCTGACAACAGTGATATAACAGGAAACACGTTAATTTAATGCTTTTGGACAGTTCAATTGCCATCTCTCTTTCAAGCCACCCCACCTCCCCCAAGCCACAAAGCTTTTACTGTACAATCAAGTCGGGACGGACTCTGTGGACTTGTGATTGGACATTTCAATAAAAACAATCTTGATTAAGGACAAAATGTTTAATAGATCTAGCACCTCATGGAAAAAATGCTCATATCATTGCAGAATCACGGGTTTGTGTTCAAGTGCTCTCAACATATGGCTCATTTTTTGTCATTTAAGATTTAGATAATACACTAAATTTCCCTAATTTGCTTACTCTTAAATTAAATCTTGCTCTTAATGTTTTTTAGATTAAAGATTTCCTTCTTTGATGGCTTTTTTATTGTTTCTTATATTTTGTTATTTTATTATATTTTATTATTTTATATTTACTATTTATTGTTTTTCTTTAATGGATATTTTTATTGTTTTGTATATTTTTTCTTTTATTATATTTTATGTCTTTGATATTCACTTTGTTTTGTTTTTTTTTTCTTTTATGGAGACTCCTGGCGAAAGCATTTCCCACAATTGTACTTGTATAACCAGACTGACAATAAACAGCTTGAATCCTGCAATGAATCTAATGGATGGATGTTTTGATATTTCCCATATGAATTCATATTTGACTGCATAAATACACTTTTGATCCAGTATTTGTTTGCCATGTCGTAGTGTTGACAGAATGTGTAGTGAGAATTAATACTTTAGCTACGGTTCCTAACCTTTTTGTCTTGTGTGAATCCTTAAAACAAACAATATCCACTTGCAACTCCTTGTCACTGGATGTATATGTGTACCAGATGAAAACAAAAAGTGCTGTATTTGATTCCAGAAGAAGAAGAAGAAGAAGAAAAAAAAGTAAAAATTAAAGGAAAGTATAAAAAAATCATCTTGCATTACCAAGAAAGCTACTGCCCTTGCTTTTTAATATATATATATATATATATTCATTTTTATTTTATTATATTTTATTCATTTATTTATTCTTCTTCCTTTGTTCCTTCTTTATTTATTTATTTTTTTCTTTTCCCCTCATAAAAAGTCTGCTTTTGGATTCACATGTGATTGTCTGATGGCATGTTCTTTGTCTTATTTATTTATATTGTATGATGAAATGAGTTTGTATCATTGAGATAAAAGTACATGTATGGATTAAAGCAGCAGCGGGTAGGAATGGAGCAAATATGATTTAAAAAAAGTTATTTTTATAAAACAGTCACTATATCCTGACAGTATCTAGAGTATGCTGTCCAGCTGGCGTCTATGAGAGCAACAAGTCAATCACAGCCCAAACCATCAAACTAGGCAGCGCTGATCAAATATGAATCAATATTCTGTTATTGCCTATTTCTCTCCTCAAACATTTACAGAATTGTGTAGTTACTGTTTAGCTGTAAAATGAGAAAGGTTGTGACCCAACAGCCATGTTAAGATCTCTTGAAGAAATACCAAGCACCGCCCACCAGCCGGAGCACAGCCAATAGGAATGCTCAAAAGGAATGCCCTCTCTCTGACATGGCTTGTGATTGGTCAAAGTCTTCCATCATGGTCTGAAAACAGAGCCATGAGGATGCGCAGAAGTCTAGTTTTCTCTCAGAACACTTGAATAACAGTATGCTGAAAGGTTATTATTGAATTTTCACCCAATGAAGCCAAAAAATAGTAGTAGAGTCCCCAGAATGGTTTCTTTTTATCTGTCGGATTTCCTATAAAGTGAGTAGTAAATAGTGGATAAGTAAACAGAGCCAGCCGTGAGCGGGAGAAACAGAGACTACAGCTTTAAATCTGGTTTGGTTGTGAGCTCATGTCAGGACTGGCTGCTCTGACGCTGTCCATGGTGCTGAAATGTGAGCTGACATCAGTGTGCAGCGCATGCTGCTGCTCTTTTTGTTGCCTCGTGAAAACGCAGCACAGGCCGATGAACCCTAGATTGCTCGACTGACTGCACAATGCTTGACGATAGTAAGTTCTTGGTTATTGGCCATTGACTGTACATTGCTTTTTTACCTCAAACTGCAGAATAATATGAGGACAAGTAACAAAAAAACATTCCAGCAAAAAGAAGTGACTCTAAGGAACAATCTTAATGATGATCTAAAATGTGTGGAAAAATTCAAAAATAATGTAATAGAAAGAATAAAGTGTACATTAGGCGCCTCTACAGGTACATTTTTATAAGGCATGACAGCCATTCCTGACATATATGAACAGATTCCCATTCAAACCAAATTACAATACAACTATGACTAATATAATAGTGACTGTATATTTGTTAAGTGTGCGTACACGTCACAGTGGCCCAGATGATGAAATCACAGCTCTGGATTACACTGAACGTCCAGTCATTAATACTCAGCGTCAGCTTGAACCCAGCAGCTACTCTTGCAAACTAATGATGAATTGCATCGCAACGATGCATTCCATGAACATATCAGCAGACTTGTTCCACCAGAGGAACAGGCCTTACCTCTGGATAACCTCCTGCTCCCTCTGTCTATCCCTCCCTCCTTTTAATCTATCCTTTTTCTCCCTCGTTCTCTGCCCTTACCATTCAGTGTTGCGGGAGGCCCAGTGAGCAGCGGGGACCTGGCAGAGGGTGCTGTGTGTGTGTGCAGGAAGGGGTGATTTGCATTCACAGCCACTGGCCACCTCGGCTTCAGAAGCCCTGAAGAGATGGCCCTTTGAGCTGTATTGAAAGAGATGAGTGTGTGTGTGTGTGTGTGTGTGAGGCGGACAGGAGAGTGAGAAAAGGCAATATAACTCGTAATGCAGAATAAGCAATTCATGTGGATGTGTCCCTGTGCCAACAAGTGTGTGTCCTGTACAAGTGTGTACATGTACCAACAAGTGCTTGCCTGTGTGTGTTTGCATACATGCACATCTTCAGTAAGTTAGCCTTGGGCCAAACCAGAGCCATTATTAATCCCCAGACAGCTGAAATCTGCTTTTTCTGTGCACTTCATAGGTTGCTGGGCCCTCTGATCTCCCTATATCGTCTTTTCTCAAGGTTGCTTTAATAACAAGTAGCTACACTTTCAGTGTGAGAACCCGATCTGTTTCCAATTTCCATGGACAGAGGGAACAGAGGTATATGATCCTGTTAAAGGTCCAGCAGTCTGTGCTGTAATCCCTTATAAACTAGCAGAATTACTTGATTTTCCTCTTTCTCCACTTCTGTTAAAGTGAAAAGAGTTTCTATTCAAGAAAAAATGATTCTTATTTAAACAGAAAATATCAATTTCACGCATTTCAATAATACAATTCAATACATTCTTGCAACACTGCACTTCCCAGTTTCTATACTCAAGCTTATCTCTGTTGCGCAGCATTGCTCAGTAATTTTCAAATGCCGTTGGTCTCATCGACAACGACACGGTAACAGGATAGCTGACCACGCTGGCCTGAAAGGGCCGACTCAGCAGTTCAGCATGTGAACTGTATCAATAAACTGGAGGATAAATTATAAAAGGCTAACACACTGAGAGCAGAGGACAATTTATGACCATTTCCATTATTACCATTTCCAGCTATGCACTATATGACAAACCTGAAGCCTGTTTATTCTGATTAAAGTACAGTGTTGAAGTTAGCTGCTGAAAAAGCATCACTAACACACTACAAATGTGCTAACAAATATTACTATACAGTATATACATATGATAAAAGAAATACTACTAGGGAACAAGAGAGTGTTAGCAATAACATTTCTTTCGATAAACCACACCATCCTTCCAGCATACAAGCAAATATGCAGCTAATAAACGAGGAGAATACAGTATAAGGGGATATGTTATGAGGCTGAAGCCTACATTCTGCATGAAACTGCAGCAAAGATTTTCCCTTGTATCACATTTGTGAAAAGTCATCATTATTATATATTACATTACATTACAGCTTACATTGTTAATGGAACAGCAGGAAAAATCCATCAGTTGCGACAAGAACTCCGGGCCCTCACAAGGAGGAGAAACCACCTTTTGCTGAGCTCCGTAACATCCTCAGGAGGAAGCTGGTGACCCTGCGGAGGGCAGACTCGCACAGGGGATGACGCAGAGAGAGAACTGAGAAGCGAGCTGCTTTTATAGCTAAATCCTTGTGGTTTCACAAAGGAGCTGCTTGGCAGCGAGTGCAGTGGATGCCTCACTTGCACCAAGGTGGAAGTAGATCAATTCCTCTACGCCACCCTCCCATGAGAGATCAGGGACACCAAAGTACCCCGCTTGACCAACCAGCCCCAAATGTTAGCTTTAACATGAAGGAACCAAACCTGAAAGAGATGCAGGAGGTTGTGAAAGCAGCCAGAGCCAGCTCAGCAAACTTCAATTTGGAGCAAGGGGGGTCATTTCCAAGCAGTTGAAGGATGCTGAAGGGGTGTGGATTCCCAAGGAAGAGAACTCCACAGACAATGAGCAGTTTGGATCAATCTCACTGCTCAGTGCCGAAGGCAAGATTTTCTTCAGCATCTTGTCCCGGCAGCTGACAGATTAATGCTAAAGAACAACTATATTGACACCTCAGTGTAGAAGGGTGGGAGTCCAGGAAGCATACAGGGGTAGTCACCCAGCTCACCAGTGAGGCACGTGAGGGGAAAGGAGATAAGAGATAAGATATTCCTTTATTGGTCCCACAGTGGGGAAATTCACAATCTGATCTGGTTGTACTGTGGCTAGACCTGGCCAACGCATACGGGTCAGTACCACCTGAGTTGGTAGAGACTGCGCTAAACCGGCACCATGTTCCCAGTAAGACCTAGGACCTCATCTTGGACTACTATGACAACTTCAGATTGAGAGTCACTTCTGGGCCAGTAACATCAAGTTGGCACTGATTGGAGAAAGGGATAATCACTGGGTCCACAATATCAGTCATCCTCTGCCATCAGAGCCTACATGGATGACCTCACAGTCACCACATCCTCTGTACCAGGCAGCAGATGGATACTACAAAGACTGGAGAGGCTTATCAAGTGGGTGAGGATGAGTTTCAAGCCCGCCAAGTCCAGGACACTTGTTTTGACGAAAGGCAGAGTCTCTGACAAGTTCCACTTTTCCCTGGCTAGCACTGCAATCCTTTCTATCAGTGAGAAGCCAAATGGAGTGCCACTAAGGAGCTAAAGACAGCAGAAGTGAGGCTGAGGCACAAGGCAGTGGCGATGGGAGGAACAGGCTTGGCCAGCTTTCCGACGCCTCAATATTACAATTCTAACAACGTGCTGGTACTCGTTTCTCTACAGTACCAACAGGGCCTGAGACTTACACTCGACATTCTCAAAACATTTTTTTCCCTGATAATGCTGCATTGTGACCACCAAATCCGTGTTGAAATCGGCAAGATGAGAGCTTGTTAACGGTAGCTGACAGTCTCACAGTATCCTCACAGTCAGAGCTAACAGAACGTTAACGGGAGGTGCCATTGATTTACATTATGATGCACTGAGGCTCTACTCAGTAAAAAGTAATGACTACTGGGAAAAGGTAAATTCTACTGTTATAATGATGTGAAAATGTCGTTTTTGCTGAGAAACTTGAACAAATTTAATTGTTTGATAGAAATATCTTACCGTGGTTTTAAATTGGTATCAAGAAATGTAGAATTTCACTGGTATTTGTACTGGCTACTAAATTTATGGTATTGTGACATCCCTACTAAATATATATACTTTTTAACAGAGTTGGACAGATTTTTACACAGGAGACATTTAAATAGAGTTTGTGGAAACCCAGAAAGCCCAGAATCCAGAGGGTTGAATACCCATGTTCCTGAGCGTGAATCTGAACCGCTGCCCCACCTGAGCTTATTTTTAACAGAATGTTTAATTGATAGGAGAGGGTGCATCACACCTCATCAAATCCCATTAGATGTACTTGATCAATCCCCGAGCTAAATCAGATGATATCCCAGATTGTGCTGGAGCGCTGCTACAGAAGCACAGCCAAAAGAACATGGATAGTCAAAGCCTGAGAGCTTATTATTTAAGTACTGTTGTAAAAAGTCAATTCACTCTCCTGAGGCTAAAACGATCATTTAAATGGACTGTCTACAGCTAAATCCTATTTCTGCCTTCATTGCTCATCCAAAGCATATGGTGACGACTGGGAAGCTACGAGTTTTAGGTTTGAGGCGGGGGAATACACTTCAGAGAAAAATAAGGGGGGAGAGAGGTTAAATAGTATGTACGGTATTGAATATACAGGGACGATAGGTTGCATGAAAAAGAGAGATAATATGAGCTGAGTGTAAGGAATAGAGAGGAAGATGGGGGGAGGACAGGAGAGTCGATCAAACCGATGACCCACATGAATACAACAAAATGAGTAAAAACACACCGCTGAGATTATTAGGATCATGTGATGTGCATGCACATGCATACGCATATACCCACTGGATACTAAAACTCACCCACGCATGCATCATCTACACACACTCCCTCTTTCTCTCCATCTCTCTGGCTTACAGGCTATAAATAGCTGGAACTGAGCCCTTGCTAATTCCTTCATTCAGAGTCTAGTGGAAAGGCAAAATGCATGCAGCCTTTGATGCGCGCCCCGACAGGAAGATAGAGGAAGTGGTGGATGGTTGCCAGGACACCCCTCCACCCCACTTCCCCCTTTTTTTGTGCTTTCGATCTGAATTCTGCACTCCTTCAGCCTCCATCCATCATCCATCCTCTCTTCATTTCGCTAACTATACTGTTGCTTCTCGGCCTCCTTCAGAGGCTAAATGAAAGCTTCAAAATGTGATCAATATCATAATCTGGCAGTGTACTCCGTCTCAGTCGTGTAATCGCATTATGAAGCTGCTGCATTCTCCTGCACCCACAAGAAGTAAAGATACAGAGTAAATTATGCAAATCATTCCTCCAATTACAGTCATTATCGATATCTGCAGAGATTGTTTTAACACAGTTACACTTCAAATGTTTCCAGACATTTTAGGGGCTCTGACAAAGACACATTCAAGCTGAAATATGGTCAAGTCTGAGATTATTCCAAGACCACAATAACTCCAGGTCTAAGCCCAAAAGAGAGTCAGGTGTGCATCATTTAACCACCACCGATGTACCGCAATAACCTCAATATTTACTTTGGTCAGTTCATTGGATTTAAATGTTTGCAATCTGAAAAAAACATAAGTGCACTGAGATAAACTGGCATCATCCAATTGTGTTTAATAACCATAACTACGCCTGTCAAGGTTTGGATCTCTTCAGAGGTGTGCATGTAACCGTTGAAAGACTGATACTCTGCATTGAAAGTTTTACAATCTGGAGGGTGCTGTGTTTTTTAATAGCATTTTTAAAACCAGAACCCAAAGCAAAAGTGTAAGGAACGGATTAAACACTCTGTTTATCTGTTTAAAGGAAATTTAAAAGGTGGGGAGCCAAAAGGAGAGAATAATGAAAAACAGCCTCTTCAATGTGAAATGTTCTGGATTTATTTCCTCAGTAAGAAGCATTTTAAATTTTCAGTGATCAGTTATTAACGGGATTCTAGATGCTGATTTGTTGAAATATTGTCCAGTTTTGTGGTGTGGTTGGTCTATGTGCAGGGTTGGAAACTGGCCAGCCAAATGCTAGTAAAATATACAAGTGGCGGGGTGGACGGGAGGGTCAAAAATGACTAAACTTCTGTCCAGGAGACGTATCGTATCCCATGTGAAACCAGAAATCAACGCTGATTTATTTGTCACATAACATTCAGTCTTAAGTCACTGCTGGAGTTATTTTATCCCAAAGACAATGTTTTCCTCAGCCACCTAAATTGTTGCCTAAATCTAACCAAGTCATTCATTTCCTAAGTCTAACTAACATAACATCCAGTCTTAAGTCGCACCACTTCCAGAGTTATTTTCATACAAACCACAATCTTTTCCTTAACCTCAGTAATTTTGTTGCCTAAACCTAAGTGCTTCAAATGTAGTTATTCTAACCCAAATCACAATCTTTTTTCACAGTTTAACAAAGTAATTTTGTTGGCTAAACCTAACCTAAGTTGTTTCCTGTAAGACAAAAGATTATTTTGAAAAGACTATGCATTTAAAAACTGGAAATTGACAGAAAAATGCACAAAATATGAGAAATAACTTTTCATAGATAGATAGATCATATGAACCGTTGGTCTGTTTGACCTATCTATCCTACCATCCCACCCACGTTTACACTGAAGTTAGCTGAAAGTCTCACACAGACACTAATGGATACCTTGGAGCAACTATTTGATTCTTGATGACTTGGCTTGAGTATCTTACAGTGTGAGCGCTACAGTACAGTGTGCAGATACTCTTTACTTACTTTTCCCTAATGGTGCACTAAACTTACAAACATTCATCTCTGAAGAACTGCTGACCACCTCAAGTGATGCAAGAATGAAGTAAAATGTTAGGCCAGACTCCAATTATAAAATTGGACCGTATCCCACAAGAAGGAATTCCAGATAATCTGCTCTCAAATCCAAACACACCCAGCAAGGTTTGAAACTAAGTCCATCACACACTACACACCATGAAGAGCTCTCCTGTCCTCTTTCACACCCAGACACACTCTCTCTCTCTTTCTCACGCCTGATCCCGGTTCTCCCCGGCTTTTCTCATTGTCTGCACAGTTATGATTCGTCTTGTAAGACACGTCAGCCTCAGTAGTTCTGGACACATTTCTAATAACCTTTCCTCCCATTTCAACAGTCCATCAAACCCACAGGCTACATCACCTTAGCAGTCACTGCTCTCCTCCCTTCATCTTGTGTTTTAGATTGGATACTGTAGGGCCCTGCAGAAAGGAAAGACGTTACTCTCCAGATTTTTGCTAATATCAAACAGAGATAAGGTTTTGTCGTCCCTCGGGAAACGTCTTAAAAAAAAACGCTAAAAACAAGTGAAAACAGTTGAATGAATGAATGCTCTGGAGGTCCATCCAGGTTTGCATGTGTGACAAAGAAAACTGTGTTAAGCATATGCTCATCCAGTTATCCTGTATTGCTAATCTTTGTCTTATATTCAGTTGTAAGAAGGTCTAAAGGCGCTCACACATCAAGGTCGGCCTAGTTTTTGCGGTGTGTCCCACACCGCCGGCTCTAGTCTACACTGTTTTTTTGGCTGATTCAGCATGTTAAATTGGCATCAAAGTGCATCGGTGAGAGAAATCACTCTGATTGGCTGTTCAGCTTTAAAAAATCAGTGCATAAGAAGAGAAAAAGACGTGAGGAAAGCAAGCTAAAGAGTAAAGCCAAGAGTGAAAACACAGAATGACATGGCCATCTGGAAGGAAGCGAAGTGGTGAGTGAGAGTGGTGTGGAAATGGTCGCTTCACACCACTTTGTTTCATGTACGTATCATAACAACAAAGCTGGCAGTAGGCCATGTAGTCTGACCATTCAGGTTAGTCTGACACATATCTGTAAACTCATTAGCTGGCTGAGACAAAGCAGTCCCTCCTCCCTGTACTAGCAGTACCTGTAGTGGTTCACATCAGCAGAGGGAGGAGGACAGAGGACAGGAGGATGGACTGATACTGACTGATGGAGGACAGAGGACAGGAGGATGGACTGATACTGACTGATGGAGGACAGAGGACAGGAGGATGGACTGATACTGACTGATGGAGGACAGAGGACAGGAGGATGGACTGATACTGATGGAGGACAGAGGACAGGAGGATGGACTGATACTGACTGATGGAGGACAGAGGACAGGAGGATGGACTGATACTGATGGAGGACAGAGGACAGGAGGATGGACTGATACTGACTGATGGAGGACAGAGGACAGGAGAAAGGACTAATACTGACTGATGGAGCACAGAGGACAGGAGGATGGACTGATACTGACTGATGGAGGACAGAGGACAGGAGAAAGGACTAATACTGACTGATGGAGCACAGAGGACAGGAGGATGGACTGATACTGATTGATGGAGGACAGAGGACAGCAGGATGGAGTGATACTGATGGAGGACAGAGGACAGGAGGATGGACCGATACTGATTGATGGAGGACAGAGGACAGGAGAAAGGACTGATACTGACTGATGGAGGACAGAGCACAGCAGGATGGACTGATACTGACTGATGGAGGACAGAGGACAGCAGGATGGACTGATACTGACTGATGGAGGACAGAGGACAGGAGGATGGACTGATACTGACTGATGGAGGACAGAGGACAGGAGGAAGGACTGATACTGACTGATGAAGGACAGAGGACAGGAGAAAGGACTGATACTGACTGATGGAGGACAGAGGACAGCAGGATGGACTGATACTGACTGATGGAGGACAGAGGACAGCAGGATGGACTGATACTGACTGATGTCTGTGTTCTTCAGTGTTTATAAAGAGAATATGACTTATTCTATTAACATTTTAGGTTGTTTCCAGTGAGAAATTCATGGGTAAGAAATTATATATATGAGAAATTATATGGAGACGTTGCTGTTGTAAACATCACTGTTGCTGTTGTAAACATCACTGTTGCAGCTCTAGAAACATTAAGTCTAGTTATCCAGTATATAAAATATATTATGCTTTGCTTTTTGCTTTTGCAGTGGAATAAGACGTAAACTGGGCACACCTTATTTAAATCACTGAACAACTGAGATGTGGGCAACTCAGAAGTGTGGAGTCCTGCAGAGTAGTGTTAAAAAAACAACACAACATTTAGTTTAGGATCATTGAAAAACTTTTCTCAATTTAAAGTCCTTGTCTGAGTCTTCAACAACCCCGTGCAGCCTGTGTAGTGTAGATGCCAGCGGCCTTTTCCACGTATGTATAGGACTGTCCTAGATGAATGGAAAAAACTCAAAGCCAGTGACCGACCCTGGCTGATTTGATTCTCTCTTCACCCTCACCACCTCCCACAGTAAGACAAAGCCTCTGACCGAGAGGCCAGTTGCTGTCTGCTCCACTGTGCCTCAGGATGGAGCAGAGAGCAGCCGAGGACAGAGGAGGGAGGTGAAACACGAGAGGAGGCGCGAAAAGCAAAGATGGACTCTGTCAGATTTGGTTTGTAAGGGTTGGACCAGAGGCTGGACAAGGCCCCCTGCTCTGACCTCCATCTTCTATGAAATGACAAATACCTCCAGATGCCTGACTTCAAATCCGCTTTTCACTCTGTCCTTGTCTTTTTATTAAGGGCTCTGTTTTGTCTTCTTCAGCTCTGCTCAAATCAAAGAAAACTTTTGGGTAAGTGATAAAGGGTGTATGTGAGAGAAAGACTGGATATTTCCCAGGGGAGATACAGGCATCCATACAGTATGTAACAGTAATTGTTCATTCTAAGGGAAGTGTATGTGCCTGCAGAAAGATGGTGATCTATTTTCCCCAACATCATCCCTTTTTTCTCTCATTTTTGTTCTTTAGAGGGTATCAACTGGGGCTGGCAGGAGAAAGAGACGACATAAAGAAAGAGATGGAGCAGAATAATCAAGTTTTTTTCTGGCATCAGAAGCAATATACATCATATTTCCACTGCAGCATGCTGGCATCTCTCTGTCTCTTTCCATTATTTATCTGTTTGTTTTATCCCTTTTATTTATTTATTCATCTCTAGCCCTTTGGCAATGCCGATGTCGCAGCGCAGCCCTCGGCTGCCGTGCGCATTATTGTGTTAGTATTGAACCCTTCTTGATGAATCTCCTCAGAAAATTGAAATATTGCAGAATGGGGAGACGCGGGAGTTTGAGTTTGATACATTGAGATGGATGGAGTATCGGATGGAATAATTTATAAGGCCCCCGGCTGGCACCCTGCAGCTCAGCCCGAGAAGTATGGAGCTGACAACGCTGAGGTTAGCGGTTCAAATCCCAGGGGATTATCTGGCAAAACCGATGTATATCCTCCTCGAACAGGGCTAATTGAATAGCTAGCAGCTTAAAAGGCACTTTGTAACAGCTTATCAGGGTTAAACCTCAGCCTACCACCAATAAAGTTCTTCTAAGCTTGTTGGAGTCTATCAGTTTCATGCTTGATCCATGCTTGTCTGTTTTATTTCAGGATTCAATTCTTAAAACCAGCAGGACGTCGCACATTCAGATGCCTCAGAGAGGCGTTACTGGTTGTGACTGTTGTTGCTTGAGCTCACCTATGGAAAACATCTGAAAGCTCGTCTTGGGCTATGGGACATGCATATTAATGTATATATTGGTCATAAATTGCCGTATGGATAGGTGGGAAGTAGTTTGAAACAGCAGTCTAAAAATTGAAGCCAATGCAGAACTGCCTTACACTTCACTACATTCTCTCTAACAGCCAGCAGGGGGCGACTCCTCTGGTAGCAAAAAGGAGTCTATGAGAAAATGAGTCTACTTCTCACTTGATTTATTATCTCACTAGTTTCAAGTCTTCAATCCAGCATGAAATTCATTTAGTAAATTATGGTCCCATTTAAAGTCAAATAGACCATTAAGCATTGGGGCGTGGCTACATTGTGATTGACAGGTCGCTACCACAGCGTTGCCCAGTCTGGGAGTTGTCTGTGTTTTTTTGTCTTTAACCCTTTCACAGTGTGTTTTCAGTTCATGACAGTTAATTATAACCTTTTTTTACTGTCTGTGAAGGTTCTCATTCATCCAGGTCATATTCATTCTGGCAAAAAATTGAATCGAAGGCAACTGGACTTGAATTAGTCCCCACTAGTCTGGACTAGTTCACTGCGGGGACACTGCAGCGTTCGAACTGATGAAGCCACTTGGATAAGGGGCGAAACGTCTTCAGGGACAAATCGAAGTCTTTTTTTATGTAGCGTTCAAAACAATGGGTGACGCCACAGTGACTACATCCACTTCTTATACAGTATACACTCTGTGGCTTTGAAGAAAACAGGAAGGAAGGAACAGACCAATACAAAAACTACCTGTCAGCGCATCTCAAGTTTGTGTCCTGTGTTGAAAAAATATCTTACCATTGCAAAATATGGAAAAGATAAAGAAAGTAGGATAACGCCTGGTCACGGGGGGTTTAAATGGAGCATTGTCAAGCAAGTGAGAAAAGGTCACAGTTCTGAATATGAAGAGCTGAAGCACCAGTGGACTCTACAGAGCTGGTAAAAACGCTACACAGCTGGTGTGGAGGCTGCACAGCCGGTGTGGATGCTTCAGTAGGTGTTGTTCTTCTGACTAAATAAGCCTTCTTCACAAACCCAAAACCTGTTTTTACTAACCTGTTTCTGCGAACATCAAAGCGACGGTTTCTCCATCGCTTCTGTGCCTTCTGCCTAACTGCACAAATCTATATGAGCTCCTGTATGCTGGTAAACATTTACAGCGAGCTCCCATTTGTGGGCTGCTGAGTCCAGCTACTCAGAATTATTTACCATGAAGTCCTGCTCTGTGTTAATGGCTGCTGACTGCTGAGAGAAGCATGCGGTTTGTGTGGCGGCGGCGGCGGCAGCGGCAGCAGCAGCAGCGGCCGGTCTTCCCCCCTTCCCCTCGTCCATCGATCCACCGTGACTCTGCAGGAGCCAGATGAAAAACTCTCGCTATGATTTATGGGATGTCATCTCCAGGGGAACTGGTGAAGCCCCCTCCCTCCCTGCATTCGGTGAAGGAGCAACCTCCCGGAGGGCAAGACCAGTTCCCCTGGGTCCTAAGGCCTGATATTACACCACAGGGACAAGGGGACAAGCTGGGTTTCTAGTCAGCACTTCACATTATAGTAGGGCTGTGTATTGGCAAGAATCTGGTGATACGATATGTATCGTAATACAGGGGTTACAATTCAATATAGCGCGATACAGTAAGCAAGGCGATAGATTGCAATCGGTTAATCTAATTTTAGGAAAGCTGTCAAAAAGAACACACCATATGCATAAAATCGAGTAAAAAAAAAAGTTAATCCTATCTAGAGTGGGTTCTGTCTTTGTATTTATCACAATCCCTGTAACATCAAAAGTCAAAGCACTAATTTTTGTGCAATCTGAGCCATTGAGAATCAATACAGTATCAAAAAACATATTCAAACGTATCAATATTTTCTTACACCCCTACAATGTAATGATATTCCTGTGATCACAAAGCTACCTCCTGTAGTATTTAAAAAGTGGTCACAAAGAGTTTTGTGCATTACATATCTGCATTTTATATGTACCATGATTTGTCTTTTTAATGTATTAATGATTTATTAAGTGTGTTGAAACTGATGATTAAGTTAGAACCAAGAAATATGGTTCCAGGCTCTAAAATATTCATATATGGGAAGTAATAAAATCTAAAAGCACTAAAATCCTCATTTGCACATTTGATTAAGCGTCTGTTAATCAGATAGTAACAAGTGTAATTTTATATTACTGTAAGATGATTAGTTATGTTCCCTTTCTTGGTTTTTTCCCAAAGTATTACAAATCCAGAAACATATTTCTTCATGAATGCCATGGAACTAATGAAAAAATGACAACACATGGCAAGCTTAGCAACTTACTAAGGACTTAAGTATTAATTAGGAGCCATGGGTAACACCAAATGTTTGTGTATGTGTTTATCTATGAACAAACACACATTCATGTCCCACTTTCCTGCATTTGTACTGATGGCAGCATTAAGAAGTAATTCTGCAGGCTTAATCCACTTAAAATTAGAGGAGGTTTTTAAAGGAGTCTGTCTTTAAGGGTGCCCTATAAAAAGGATACAAGTAAAAGGCCTCAAGAGACTCTGAGATGCAGCATTCAATTATTTAAAAGTAAGGAGAACAGAAGTGGAATCGACTGCAGGAGGAGATGGGAGAGGATGTTGTCATGTGAGCACATTCAACTTTGTGTGTCTCTATGGACAGCGAGTTGTGGCTGATTTTTGATCTACCGCCCAAAAGCTTTCTCCTCCCTTCTGCTTGCTCACTCTTCGCCTCCCCTCCCTCACCCAGCAGCACATGTAAAAAAAAAAAAAAAAAAAAAAGACATAAAATCAATGCGGGAGGAGATGCAGAGGAAAGGAGGAGCAAAGAGAAAGACAACCCTGGAGCTGTTAGAGGAGTGCTGAGCTAGCAGTGTCATGCCTGACTTGACCACCATAAATCTACCAGCGATGAGGGATGGTTCATGTGTTCACACTCCATGTGTTTAACTTTAAATGAAGACATTTATTCTAATTATATATATTACAATGTAAATATTAACTCTAAAGGCCATTACCATAAACTGTATATGAAGATTGACAACATGACAGCTCCTCAAAAGTGAAGCCAAAACGTCTTGATTGGCCCGTGGTTGCTGGTTGCAGGATAGGTCATAAACCCCGCCCCCTTCATGTTAGCGGATGGGACAAGGGCCAAACTAAAAAGACACGTCAAATACATTTTTCCCAAATATAATTTGTCATTTTAGGTATCACACTGATGGATGTTCAAGTGTTTATTTTTCTGCTAAGTTTGGTTTTAATGTATTATTTGATGCTATAAAAAGTGGGCATGATTGCCAGCTGTGACTCTCTCGCTAACAAGCTGTGGCCGAGCTCAGCTCACGAGTGGTTCGGGCGAGTGCGCTGCCAGATCACTACTGCGCAGACTCTGACGTCAGAATCTCAAGATGGCAGCTCCCGTATCTGGGATATTTGGTTTCAGAGTGGGAGGAAGTCGAGACGCAGCATCCATCTACATATACGGTCTATTTTTTTGAACAGTTGTTTTGTTACGAGTACTTTCACAGAGAACGTGAAAATTATGCGGTGAAAAGTACATTTTTTCCAGAACAAATTAGATTTTCTGAGCTTTTGCATCCCGATTAAAGGCATCAGCCAATCACGTTGCACAGAGCTGAGTTGCGCCTGTATTTATGAAACAACGAGGCAGAGGCTTCGTAGTCCAAACCCAGACGGCAAACTTTACTACTCCTTTCAACCTTGACAAAAGCCTCGCGTACCAGATCCGCTCCTTCTGTTCTTACCTTTCACAATAAAAGCCCTTGACATATAATATATGCAAGTGAGTATTTTGGATTTTCATGTCATTTATTCATCATGCCCCTAGTGTGGCTTTAAAACATCTGCCTCACTGAAACAGTGAAGTATTATGCTGATGATTCTGGGTGTAACGTTCATGTTCCATGTTGATGAATGAAGGTCACTATTTTAAACCTGTGTGACATTTCAGAGAGTGCACTGTACACCAGTGGGACTAGCGAGTGGCTGGGTGTATCTATCTCTCTGTATTATGGCACTCCCACCAAGTCATACATCTCACAAAACAGGGGGGAAAAAACAGGCAGCGCAACACTGTGAAATGAGTCACAACCTGACGTATAGTGTTCTATATGTGCCCGAGGAGCTATAAGTGGCAATGACGGGGTGTCGAGGGTTGAGGCTGCAGTGTTGGAGAGGCGGAAGGAAGGGAGGAAGGAAGGAAGGGTGTTGAGCTGTGAGGGGATAAAAAAAATGTCCAGTCAAGTGATGGAAGTGCTGAGAGGGAGACGAAATGTGTTAGAGTGGAAATCAGTGCCTCATCACTATACTGATATACGCACCGATGTGTAAATATAGACAGCAAGAGAGACATAGATGAATACAAACATATTGATACTGTCAAAGTTGATGATGGGGGATTCTTTTCTAGTTCAAACTTGTGCGTATGTGATGTAAAACTACAATAGCACTTTATCCGCAATACACAGATTGTGTTTCTGAAGTTGCTTAAGGTCAAACCAAGACACATTTTCAACATGATTCTCTTGGTGAAAGGTGCTGGCTTTGTGCAGCTTATAACAGAGATATAGAAATGAAAAGACAAACGTGAAACACATCGTATAATACCCTAGGCAAGGAGAGAGAGTGAGAGGGGGCTGATGGAAGTCTCTGCTCTTCATATCACGTCTGCCAACAAAATGGAAATATTTCTCTTTTACTGCTCGCGTACTTAATCGTGCCCGGGCATACAAAAACGTCCACAGAAAGATCTGAGTTGAGAGAAGAGGATTCTTGATGGTTAAAAAAAAAAAAAGTAAGAAAAGTCAAATGTCACCTAATCTTTTTCTCATAAAGCGCCTGAAAACTGCTTCAGTCCTGGCCTTTGCTCTCTTGCTTTATTAGACCTTGAATGGGATGTACTGTAAAACCAACATAGGCTAATTGAAAAATTCTCCATGGAGTATTTTGAATATTATTTCTTTTTATAACACACACCAGTATATGCATATGCGATATTTATGGTGTTTAACGTAGTGTATGAACCTGGAAAATAATTACTTTTCCAGACATCTCCCACATTAAGTTACCTTCCCTAGGCTCCCCTCTGTTACGAGTGGTCCTAATTGACCGTTCCCTAAACCCCTCCACTAAACAGTGGTCGTCCAATCATAGCCTAGCAACCGTAACTAGGCACGGCAGGCCTGCCAAGCTTTGGATTTCTCCACCCGTTGAAGCGGTGCACATGGGGTTGCAGTAAGACCTGTATATAGTGTGGAAGGTGGTTTCTACATGAGTGATCAACAGGTGCGGATGCTGAGTTTGTGCCTGGGATATATAGCTTTATAAGCTTTATATAATAATAATAATAATAATAATAATAATAATAATAATAATAATAAATTTGACTTTACAGGGTTCTTGTTTTAAATGCGTGAACAGAAAACATTAATAAAGTCAACCAGTTGTTTCCAACCAACTCATGAAGGTAACCTAAGAGTATCGCCCACCCTCTGGTCACCCACCCCTGATTAATGGCGCTGTTACCACCATTAGCTGCTAGCTGCTGACTGTGTTCAGAGCCTTGTACGTATAGCTGCTGCAGTAGCGGGCCAATCACATGTATTAAATCAAAGAATGCTTGAGGTGATTGCCTGCGAAACCATAAAATAGTCATCTGGGCATAAAACACTTCATACTGGGTTATTTTGGTCGATACTTTAAAGGTACTGTTTGTACTGGGCGAGTACAGAAAGCTTGACAGGCATAGCAAGAGTAACTAAGGGGATGAGGCTTAGCGAACAGTCAATCATCTATTCATTCTTCCCGTTGTTACCCACTAAATCCCTCATCTCCCAGCCTCCCTAACCCTTCATTTAATACTGTCCACTCACCATCCTCTGTGGGCACGTAGATATTGAGGTAGAGGCAGTCCTCGCTCTGGTTCTGGATGTACCCCGCCGCTACGTCCAGGTTGTCGGTGAACCAAACGGGCAGCATAATCTCTGGGAGCACGCCGTGGACGTTCTGAGGGCACACGGGGGCAAACTGGGTGGCATTGCGGATCTCCTGCCAGGATCCCGGGGCCTCGGGCGGCTGGAAGCGGCGGTCGCCGATGGGTGCCGTGGCGTAGGGGACACCCAAGTACTGCTCCACAGGGCCCAGGATCTCATTGTTCAAGTCCTTCTTGATGCCTCTGATCTTGCCGTAGTTGGTGGTGACTATGGGGTGCTTGGACGGGTCCATCTTCTGACTCGAGGCCAGGCTGCAGAGCAGGATGAGGCCTAGCACACCCATTAAGCACCAGTCTGTAATGAAACTAAGGGGGCGTGTCCTGGACAACAAACCCCGCCGCCTTTGTTTACTTAGAGCAAGTGGAAGGGGGTACATGACTGGATTTATGCTGTTCAGCCACCTGCTTCTAGTCTGTTTTGGAGTCTTTTTATGAGAGAATGTGGATTATAACCAACCGTCTGGAAGGTGAAGCATAAGAGGGGGATTAAAAACAAAAGTTGGCAAACCCTGACAGACTGAAAGGAGCTACTTTTGGAGGTTTGATCGAGACCAGGAGTGTTGAGTGAAGGTGAGACGGAGGGCAAAGCAGTCGCTGGGGAAAAGAAGGGTCCTTGGGGTGCTGGAGAAGGAAGTCGGACCTCGGCGAGGGTGCCAGGTCAGTGTTGGTTCTGAGCAACAAGGATCCGAAATGCTTCCCCAGCCATGGTTCTGTTGCGTTCCATCCCTATTGGTCTTCTATTATCCAAATCATTTGACTGTTTTTTTACAGCCACAGAGTTCTGCAGAATGAGATAGAGGAGGAGGAGGAGGAGGGAGGAGATTTAGCGATACACAGAGAGAAAAACAGAAAGAGAAGGAGGCAAAGGGGGGTGAGGGAGGGAGAAAGATAAGAGAGATTATAGTTTATCTGAAGCAGAAATATATTCCATTAAATGTTGTCAGTGCAATATATTCCCCTTCAACTGCTGCCAAGCGAAATATTTCCTGAAATGAAAGTGCTGGAAATGAAACCCTCAACAGACAGTATTGTTGAGATCAAGTCAAAAAGACTAATTTTGGGAGCATTTCATTTCATCACAGGCTGAAAGACGGCATGTAGAGGAACTCAAAAAATGCTATCCTTGTCTGGTTTTTGCAACATGATCTAACCCGCAGACATCTCATGTAGAGTGCTCATTTCTACATGAGCCTCCCTATCTATTATGCATGAAAACCCTAAATTGGACTTGTTCACCCTGTCCTGGTCTGACCTATATGAGGACACCAGATCCCTCCTGGTAAACTGTGTTTAACCCCTAACACATCTCTGCAGAGTGTAGCGCAGCTGATGCAATCACGTCACAGTCTCCCTCTGACAACACTGCTACCGATGAATCCATATTTACTTGTTATTCATTTCTAAAGTCTGGCCCTACTACTAAAAGATTTTTCTAATCTTATCAGATGTTGAAAATGTGAGAGAGATGTTATGTTGAGTTTAACACACAGTGTGTGGTGAGCAACAATTTGGTCAAAACAGCACCACACACAAACAGATTTCCTGACTAAAAATCTTGCAAAATATCTCGCGATTGCAATCTTGTGTTGTTGCCACAAATTAAGAAGTTGGTCCTCCACGTCTGAGGTCCATCTTATGACTACTTTATGTTTCAGGTTTTGCACGTTTCACACAATGCCGGCGGTGGTCATCCTTCCCTCTTCAGTCAACCAATTGGCTATCGTTCTTTCCCACGTGACTGCGTCATCTGTCCTCGGGGTTCCCCACACACAACAGGAGATTTATTTATTTAAAAATGATCCTCGTTAGTTGGCGCCGATTGCACAAGCTAGTACTTCCCGGGGTCTGAAATCTAGTACATATTTATTATATACTTACTTTATACAGCACATTTGTGTTACGCTATGTTCAACTCATATTCACTGTAAACTGCCTTACATTAAAAAAGCAGCTACTCAAATTTTCCCAGCATTCACAAATTTCACATTCATTTACAATGATTATTAATTATTCAACTTCAAGGTCTGTTATCAGGGGAAAAGAACAAAACATTAAACATGACCAACACTGGACTGTCAGCTGCTTAAGTAACGCATTCATACAGTAAACGGTGTTTGAATGAGGATTTGCTACTGGGTTGACGTGTCAGGATATCTGAACGTAAACATTTAACATGTTTAATATTTACGATTTGCAGCCAGGATGGTGTTCTGAGCCGATCGGGGATGTAAAAAACACCCTTAACATACCACATACTACAGGAATATCTGGAAGGATAATCTTTAGAGCCATCAAAAAATCAGGGTTTCGCTGACAATTGTTGGGAGGGGGGAATCAGGCCCAACATCGGCTTGATTCTCGTGTAGCGTGTGCACAGCATTACAGGCTTCAGCACTGCTTCTGGAGATAAAAGTACAATAGATGGCGTAGAGGAGGAGTAGAGAGTAGAGATTAGGGTGAGCCTTTCACTGGCCAGTAAGGTCAAAGGTCAACAATGTGTGCCTGTAAGCGGCTTACAACAGTCCAGGACACTTTCGGGCTACATGCGGAGCGCAGAGACGCACACGCATGCGCGCAGTAAGCCTTAATTGACCCACACATGAATGAGTTCCCACGCACTGTACTCTCATTCATGTAATCTACTGCGGGAATGTGCAAATCCTCATGTAACAGACCCAGTCAGAGATGCACGAGGCATGGAGGAGATTATAACATTGTTGGGTGGTGTTACGTAACGGTAGGGGGGCAAACACCCTATAGCAGTAGAAAGGAAAAACAGAGAAATCTCTTTTGTGTTCACACGCTCTATTTCCATCTTATCTGATTTTTAAAATTCACCATTACCTTTCTCTCCTTTCACACTTCTCTCTTCCTTTACCGGCATGCCTTAATTGTCCCATTTAAAGTCATCATTAACCGTATTATTGCATTGCCTTCACCCACTGAAGCGCCTCTGTGTTTTTGTTGTCTTTGTTCCCCCTCCCTCTCCCACTGCCAATAAAACCATTTGAATTTGAAAGTATGGGAGTTAAGTGTCCTGAGGCAAGACGGCAGATAATTAGAGAGTATAGGCTGATGAGCAAGCGAGCAGTCTCACTCACACTAATGTAAGACATACACATAAGTAGGCTCTTCGTGTAATAATAAAGTTTCTTATGTACAACAACTCTTATGTACTCCAGCTTGTAGGGAAAAAAGTGTTTGTGTTCTCTCAGAGTGGTAATTGCGAGCGGGTCCATCTGTAATCGCTCATTGTCTTGTTCTGGTACAGTGTGTTCAGCCTAAATATACTGGTGCCTGCCTTTGTTCCTCTCAGTGTGGACTTTGTCGTTCTACCCACGCGCCCGTGTGTGCGTCTGGGAGTGTACCCGCTCACGTAGAAGCGGGAAGCACGGTGTGTGCTCTAATTAAACCGTGGAGAGGTCGGCCCGCTTTGCAGGGCGCGCAGCAGCGACCCCCCTTCTACCAACCCACACACGCAACAACAATTTACCATAAAACTTTCATCCTCCAAAGCACATAAAAGAGACTGGGAGATAGAAGGAAGTGATAATGAGACGTGAGAATGTACACGGAGAGGAAACAGGTTAATGAAAAGCTTCTCTCTGGTCAGTAGAGACACTCCAGAGTGTTCAAGTAAAAGCCGCTGCGTCACTGATCCTGGAGCATCTCAGAGAATTGGACATCTAAAAGGACCCACATCCTAAGGCCCACAGAGGGGGGCCAACTGGACTCCGCTCGCCCTAAACTTGCACCTCAAGCCTGGGTAGGCGCAGACGGCAGCAGATGCCCACACAAGCAAGAATCCCTGGTACAAATCCAAGGCCCTGGCTGGCACTAGTGTGCCTGGAGGGACCTCCAGAATTTCGGGGTGCATCTGAGTGTTTAATTGCTAATTGGCTCTATTAGAAGGTGTAATTGGTCCAGCTTTGCTGTGAGCAGTGGGAGAGCTTAAGTGATTGATGAAGCAGAGATAGAGAGATGAAGGGGGAAGCTGAGCATGTAGCCTATAGAGATATCTATGGGAGTGTGTGTGGCACTTGGAATGCATCACATTTACAGATACAGAGTTACAGATATCAGTATCAAAACTGGGTCCAGTACTGCCAAAATTAAGTATTGTGTATCGGTGAGGACATCAGTCTATATCTAATACTATCTATCTATCTACAACTGCTTATCCCATGGGTCGCGGGGAGGCTGGGCCAATCCCAGCTGGCATTGGGTGAAGGCGGGGTACACACTGGACAGAACCCACACACACACACACACACTAGAAGAGCCCAAAGCTAGATTCGTAAGATTCGTGAGGCAACAGTGCTAACCACTACACCACCATGCTGCCAATCCAATTACATCATTTATTAACCCAGAAAAAAAATCTACAGATTTAACCGGATGTCTTCACCGCTCCAAAACCGTCATCCTGGATTTATCATGGCTGCCGCTGACAACTACTGTTTTAGAGCAGCGAGGCGGTGGTTTGTCACATGACGACAGCAAACAACATCAGTGCGGTGCGAGTGTAACAATAGTGGTAGTCAGAGCTGGGAAAAAGTCAGCCATAAGTAAAATGGCGCTATGTACAGTATGTACGGCTTCTATTTCAAGGGGTGGCGGGACCCTACCCCCACCCAATACTGCATTGATTCTCTGTATGTAATTGTTCATGTTTCACAAAGGGTTTAACCTGAACCAGGACATACAACAAATAGTCACCGTATCACATCCATACACAGTCAGTCGTAAACAGTTGTTAAATAATGATATCGGATTGGTACACGGTATCGGTCAATACCTTAAGTTCAGGTATCGGGATGGAAAAAAAACTGTATCAGAAAATCTCTACTTATAGATTTAAAGTAGCCGGTTCTCCTGAAACTGTATTTCTGTGCATTCACGCAGCACTATCACACAAATACACACCGATGTACACTCATCCATGATTCATGTCATCAGGAGAATGTTTTTTCCTCAACCCCCAGAGAGAAAGAGAGACCGCACAGGTCATTCAGTGGCAGACCATCAGTATAAACCTCATCTTTCTCTGCACTCTCTCACACGGTATTTCTCATCCAAATGTGTTCCACCCAAAAGCCTCTGGAGGACAACACAAAGGTTTCTATTTTCAATTCTTGACCGGCCTGTTTACTGCAGACTGTGCTGCTACAGAGAAGCCTGTGATGCTGTATCATTGAGGAAGAGCACAAAAACATACAAAACAATGGTAAAAACGTTTTCCATGACTTAACATCATTAAAAAATGGGTACAAACCGCCAAACTTTAGCAAACATTTCTAACCACAGCAGGATGGGAGGTGTTCGGCATCATCCTTCAGGGTCAGTGAGGGTCGAAAAAGTGAAGCCAATACCTTAACTTTCCTTCTTTCTACTAGCCAACAGGGGGCGACCCCTTTGTTTGCAGAAATAAGTCTGATTGTGTAGAAGTCTATGAGAAAATGATCCTACTTCTCACTTGATTTATTCCCTCAGTAAACATTGTAAACATAAGTTTAAAGTCTCAATCGCTAGTTTCAAGTCAATACAACATGATGCTCATTTAGTAAATTATGGTCCCATTTAGACTTTATTTCACTTCATACTTTAACCCTTTCACAGTGTGTTTTCAGTTCATGAAAGTTAATTATAACTTTTACGGTCACCTAAAAATGTCTTATTCAGCGTTCAGTTGTGTTTAGCTTCCTCGTTTCACTTCTGGTTGCAAAAAAACAAAATGGCGACGGCCAAAATGCCGAAGTCAAGGCTTCAAAACAGCAATTATAACCTTTTTGGTCACCTAAAAATCTCTTATTCGGCGTTCGGTTGTGTTTAACTCCATCCTGGCAAAAAATTGAATCGAAGGCAACTGGACTTAGATTTCACAAATCTAAGTACAGTTGCCTTCAATTCAATTCATTCATTTTTTTGCCAGAATGAATATGACCTGGATGAATGAGAACCTTCACAGACGTTTAGCTCCATCGTTTTACTTCTGTTTGCAAAAACAATATGGTGATGGCCAAAATGCCAAACTCTGTACAAACAGCAGTCCACAAACACTCTTCATGGTCGCAGGACTCAAATCTGCAACCTCTTGCTCTCACAGCCTGCTGTGCCATCTGGTCCAGCTTCAGTCTGAATCTGACCCATAAATCTGTGATACAATTCTGTTGCTTCATTTGTTGGCCTGAAATGTCTCCTGTCTGTTAACAAATTTCAATAAACCGTGCGGTCATTTTCTTATTATTTGCGGCCCACAGCTAGGCTGTAACAATGTCTCCATTGCTCAGTACAGTCAATATCCGCTCCGCTGCAATGAGTGCTGTAAAAAAGAGTCGAGTCGACAGTGAATGCTGAGCATATAACACAGAATGGACAGCTAAATACTTCTCACCAAGGTGGAGAAGAAAGCAGAATGACTGATCTGTCAGGAGTCGGTTTTTCTAGCCTCTAAACTAAAAGGAAAATCAGGCAGCTTAAAGTCTGGTATGTCTGACTACTCCTTGTTTTCTGTTGCTTTAGATAACAGTTAAAGGAATAGTTTGACATTTTAGGACCTGAAGTCAAATATATCAGGATCATTGTCAGACATTATTTATTAAATGTTATCCAGCAACCCAAAAATCAATGATTATATATATATATATATATATATATATATATATATATATATATATATATATATATATATATATATATATATATCCCTCACAATTTAGTGATATTTTGTTTTTAATTTATAACGGATCTGTAATGGTTTCTATTTCTGGAGAATATAATCCAGTCTGATTTCCATATATGTATTTATGTATACAGTTCCCTCATACTATACACCTTATTTTGAAATTATTTTGACATGGTCATACGTCCATGGTCAGCTCCATCAGGGTCATTTGAATGCATTTAACATAAATGTCAGTACAAAAATCGTGATACATAGGTGAATCTATTTTTTGTCCCACCTCAGGAGACCGATGTTCATACCCCGTGTGAAAGTCAATGTTGCTTACTTACAACTTAAGTTATTTTAATCCAAACCACAATCTTTTCCTAATCATAATTAGTAGTTTTGTCTCCTAAAACCTAACCAAGTTGTTCTGTATGAAGATGGAAGTTTATTTTCAGAAGACGATATGCATGTTAAGAGCGAAAACTGACACGCGTCACATGTTGCTGGACAATCATATAAAATTTCTCAAAAATGAGTTTTTGACCACTGGGGGCAGTTGATATAATCCTCAAACACAATATACATATATACTGTATATTTTTTTCCATCCATCCATCGTCAACCGCTTATCCCGTTAGGGGTCGCGGGGGGCTGGAGCCGATCCCAGCTGGCATTGGGCGAAGGCGGGGTTCACCCTGGACAGGTCGCCAGTCCATCGCAGGGCACATAGAGACAGACAACATATAGACAGACAACCATTCACGCTCACATCCACACCTACGGGCAATTTAGAGTCATCAATTAACCTAAACAGCATGTCTTTGGATGGTGGGAGGAAGCCGGAGTACCCGGAGAAAACCCACGCTTACACGGGGAGAACATGCAAACTCCACACAGAAGAGTCCCAAGCCGGAATCGAACCTGCGACCCTCTTGCTGTGAGGTGAGAGTGCTAACCACTGCACCACCGTGCAGCCCTGTATATTTTCTTATGCATATATATTATTTTTAGAGCGTTTTTCATTTTTATTAACAGTAATAGTACTGAAAGTGAGAGACAAAGAGGACGACATGCAGCAAAGGGCAGGATTTGAATCCGAGGTCGCTCTAAGGACCATGGCACATGGGGCGCCTGCTCTTCCTACAACAGCACCCCCACAAACACAATACTGACATATTATCAACGTCAGTCGATTTTATTGTTACTAAAGCAAACAGATGCCACATCCAGATATGAGAGTGGCATCCATCTTCTCCTGTAACTCTCGCAGAGAAAGCGAATAAGCATAGTCCATAAAACATCAAACCATTTAAGCAACGGAACATGAAAACGCTGCTCAACTTGATACTCAATTAACTACGCCTTTAACAGAGTGAACTCTTTGCCGTGAGATAATTAAATGAGGTTAGATTTATTTGACACAGTTTGGGAGAAATGAATCCGCTGTGGGGTAGTGTCACAGCAAACGGGTCAGTGAACTTATTACAGGGATATCACCTCTTGGCGAAAACACAAGCCAGAGTAAAACAAGTAAAACCTGAAAGCAGCAATGATCAGCAGCACTGTGGAGGAGCGCAGCCATGTTGTGACTCATATTATTAGAATTATCAAATAAATTTATTATGAAAACTTTCATTCAATAAAACACCAACAACGACCTGAAACATCTAACTGAGAAGTACGAGCAAAAATAGAGTAGAAATTACTGCATAATTAGATAATGGATAATTAGATTAAATTACACTTTGCAGGTATTACTATTGTGCCTTTCTCTTGTGTATGTGTGAAGATGTTCACCTTCATTAATTACAACAAGGCCTCACCAGAGATCATATCCCACAAATTATTACTTGTCCTTTATTCTGCGGATCTCTACTTCAAAACTGACACCAGACTTTGATGTTGTTGCCATGAGGGGGAGAGCTGCTCGCTGCTCATATTAAGACAAGACTTACATAAAGTGCTTATGATTTCATGTTTTCAACAGCAGGCCGACTTTGTTATCTTTAATTGCTGTGAGGAGCGTTCTGCGCCACTTTTATGTGCCGTGACAGAGGCTTCCTCCAATTAACCTGCCGTTAATCTCCCATGTGAAGGTCGTGTCTCGGCTTGTGGTGACTTGCAGTGTGATCAGTGGGTGTGATTGAAATAGCACCTCATTTGGGAGGAAATAAGCGTTGTTCCTTTGTATTTCTAAAGCCCGGCTGTGGATTTGGATTAGATGAGATTGTGTAATTGACTCATGTACACATCAAAAAGGAAATGGCGATTTGTGGGAGCACGGTTGACGCTTGAACCTTTTCATATTCGTCTATACTCCACTGTTTTGTGTTCAGCTCTTCCACTTGACTTTACATCAAAGTATGACGTGATTTATGAATTCTGAACAAAACCGTCTGTTTGTTTAACAAAAGAAGCCAGAGATCTCAAATGTTAACTGCTGCCTAAGCACAGCAGGCATACAAGACCAATGCCTGAATAAAATAGTCTAAAACTGGCTTTTTGATTTAAATGAACCATCTGATGAAAGAAGAAGTAAGGATAAGGAATCAGACATCAAGGTCCAAAACAGATCCGTGGAGAACCTGAACATGTATTTTTCAGTTTGAAAAATGAGACTTGATCTGATCCATGAAACAGACCCCGTCAAAAATGCGGTGGACCTAGACAGACCAGCTAAGCAACAGCAATACTGACATTACGGCTGGCGTCTAGAAGCCACAGAGGCTAACAGTTTAGCAAGCTAGCATAACATAATGTAGGAAATGCAAAGGCATAATGACAGAGACATACCAAAGAAAAACAATATACGACTAAATTTACAATATGGTCACTTATATATTGGAAAATGAACTTCCATGGCTTTCGCAATTTATGCCGTCAACGAACATGTCTCAAGTCGTAAACTCTGAGCTTTCAGAAACTTTCCACTTACCAGGTCGTGAATATCGACTCTTGTCGTGAACAAGGAAAACATGACCCCATTTGAAGGCCCCATATGACACAACACTGAGACCCCGAACACCAAACACTGAGACCCCGAACAGAGCCCTGCCTGGAACAGGTAAAAACACAAGCCTGTCGTCTTCTCTGTTGTATACTTTTCTCATTACACACATAGTTGCTCGTTTGGTTTCACAAATTCAATGCAGCTTTTTTTGCTAAAAAGTTTCCTTCCAGTGGACAAATCAGCCTGGGGGATCACAGTCTCAGAATCGAATCCATCACCATTCTGCCACATAGCTTACCGAGCACAATCTAAATCCCACCAAAACCAATTCCACCCAATTCTACTCCAATACAGCCGCAGAACCACCCACTAAGACCTCCCCTGTAATTGCTTGCCACCTCTCCCTCCGTTTTGTGTCGCGAATCAGTCTGTCAGTGTGGGTTCAACTTAATGATAGATAATAACCTGACTTCGCCAGTCGGGCGGTGCAGGCTAATAGCTGGAACTCAGTGTGGGAAAAGGTGCTGGATGGATACGGTCAGTAGTTACTGCCTTTAAATGATCTTGAGGGTCAGGAGGAAGAGAGACAGATGAAGACAAATCAAAGCTGTCACATATATAAAGTATTGCCGTGAATGTATGCATATGAATGTGCAAGAATATATAGAGCACATAATGCACTCAAATACGATCATTATCACCTCAAGGCATTCAAACAATATTTGAAACAGCACATCTCATTTGTTTTCGCTAATTAATACATCAAGGCTGAGACAAGAAAATTGGACATTTGAATGTCCATGTGTCCCCGTGATGCACACATTTATCTGCATGTACATATATTTAGCAAAAATGTAATGTTTGGTGTAGGTGCTTTTATCAGTGTGACAGCAGTTAGATGCGTTAATCGCAAAGTAATTTTGCGGGCACGGTAGAGTGGGTGCTGAACAGAAGAGGGCCGTTTCATCGCTGCAGATGCCACATTAATGCTACTAGATGGAGAGAGTGTGTGTGTGTGTGTGTGTGTGTGTGTGTGTGTGTGTTTGTATGTCTGCTGTCCTGCTGACAGCCTCTGTGTGGGATCCAAATAGAGAAGAGCCAGCGGCCAGGTCAGCGCTCACTCACACTCCTGTCAATGCCTTATGTTTTATTATTTTTCATCTCTCCACATCTCTCTCTGTGTGGGAACGAAGGAATCAGAGTTGGGCCAGAGATCAACACATATAGCTGAAGGGGGGTGTATGTTAAGAATATGTAGGAATGTAAAAAGCAGATCTATCGCGTAACATTCAGCGCTTCAGAAAAACAGAAAAAAATATTATTTGATATTACTAGGGCTGTCAAAGAAAACAATAACTTGTTAATGCAAATTTGTTTTAACGCCCCTAAATCTCTTTAAAGTATTAATGTAATGAATTTTTTGGAGGTTGCAGGATGCTCAGTATTAAAGCTAGACTGAAGATACTGGCATTACGTAGAAAACCAAGCATGTTGGTACCACTGGTGCCATATTAGCTGCGAAGGAGGTTAAATAATGCTGCAAACTTACGCTGAATTTTGGTGAGGAAAAACTGTCGTGGCCATTTTCAAAGGGGTCCCTTAACCGCTGACATCCAGATATGTGAATGTAAATGGGTTTTATGGGTAGCCACGAGTCTCTCTCTTTACAGACATGCCCACTTTATGATAATCACATGCAGTTTGGGGCAAGTCATAGTCAAGTCAGCACTCTGACACACTGACAGCTGTTGAGAGATGCCACTGCAGTAGAAACAGCTCAACAATGGACTAGTCTATATGATTTTATAGCATATAATGGAAGAATCTTGCTCACTTGAGTCTATGTGGAGGTTGAAGGAAGTTACCACTTTTATTGTGGTCTGAGTAACGTGACGTCAAGCCGGCCGCAGTCAGCTGAAACAAAAATAGAGAAAACGTCGGCGGGTCCGTGTGGATACGACCTGCATCCTCACATTTTAAATCCAACGTGGTAAACACCACACATACAGTCAAGTATGGAAACACTTTGGGTTTCACACATTGCAGGAAAAGCAGAGCTGGACATCACGGCCAAAGCTGCATGCTAACTCTGTCTTGGACAGGAAACGTTATCATAATGCAGTAATGTGCTGTCAAGCCAATCGTCGTGGTCAAATCCACTGACGCTACAACTGAAGCGCACCCATATACTGACATTTATGTTAAATACAGTCAAACTACCCGATGGAGCTGAACATGGATGTGTGAGGAGAACGGAGCTGACAGGAAAGCTGGCTTGGCGAAGTTTTTTGACATCCGTTTTTCAAAATAATATGAAAAATGAACTGTATATACAAAAAACACATATAAAAATAAGACACTGGATTATATTCACCACAAGAAAAACATTAAATGCCCCTTGTAAATTAAAAAGAAAATAACACTACATTTTTGAGGGAAATGTCATTGCTGGAAAAATGCAATAAATAATGTCTGGTCGTGACTGATATATTTGACTTCAGGACATCTCAGACTACAGACATACTGAAAATCAAACATTTCAATATATTAGTTTAGATATTTTCCAAACTAAAAGTTAAAAAAATTGCAATAAATCGCAGAATCGAGTTGCAATACTCAAAAAAATTGCATTGAATTAGCACCCAAGTATCGTGATAAGTGAATCGGCCCAGCCCTATCTTACAGAACATCCAAAAGCTATTAAAAGCATGTCTGTAAACATCTTTTCTTTCTGCCTCACAAAAGCATACAACTTTTCTGCCATACTGAAGAAATCACATGGACATTTACTGTTTCTATTCAGCCTTTCTATTCTTACACATTGTACATTGTCTTCCCTCCCTCCCCAGACTCTATTCACGCATTATGGCGAGCAGACTGGACTGACAGTGGAGGAGAATAGGCTGATAGACTGCCAGCTACAATACAGACACAATGGGAGGATGCAGAGACAGAGGGAGGGCTGGACGGAGGAGGAGGAGAGTGTAGGGGCTGTCAGTAAACTTGTTGACAGCCCAGAGATGTATACACATACACATCGGCGTTGGGTAGCGGCGGCATGAGTGTGAAGCATGTATGTGTGTGTGGAGGAGGGGGTGTTGGGGTTGCAGACCACTGGAGCGCAAAATTGGAAACAATGTGTCGGCAAGAGTTAAAAGCAAATATTTACAGGGCTTTAATTTGCATTGGGAGCAGCGAGTTTCCGGCGTGGGTCAGCGCGTTGACGGCAGAGCTGAGGAACACGGAGGGGCATGGGTGGTAATTAGACAGACAGTGGTAAATTAATCACAGGCTGACAGCACAGCCTCGCAGCCACACACTAACACATTCACAGGCTATACGCAGCCCCATCATTTAGTCTGCTTCGTCTGGTAAAATACTCTGGACGTTCTCCTCTCGCCAAAAGCAGCTTTGACCAGCATTCACCTTATTCTCTCTTATTTTTCTGCGATTTCTGAAAACACACACACCAGACTGCCCTGCCGCTGTGCTCTGATTACCTGCTTCTTCCTCCGTCTCCTCTATAAATCACTAGCTCCAACCCTCCCTCCCCTTGCTTAAGGACAGCTCCTGAGCCGGTAAACCCCCCCAATAGATCCTCCAGTGGGAGCGTCCAGGAGAGGCAGAGGACAGCCTGGTCCTGCCCCAGGGGGAAGAGCTCTTACAGGCGGGAGGACGCTGCCACAGCTCAGTGGAATGTAAGAACTAGAGGAGATATAGTATTTGGTTAAGATCGCTGCCATTAAACAGGTTCTGTATATCATAAATATTTTACCGTCTTCTAAGTGACGTTGACCTTGGATCAGAGAACTAGGTTAACCACACAATGGGGGAGACACAAGCAGAGTTTTCAAACTTCTAGCCATTTCCCATTTCATGTTTTTTGCACCCTCAAATCCATTGTTGTCAAACACTAGAAGGATTCCGCCGCAGCGCACAAGCTTTCCCAAGTGCCAGTTTTTCAGGGCACGACCAGAGAGTGACTAGGGTACAACCAGGGCGCGACCAGGATGCAACCAGAGCACCACTAAAGCATGAAAATGGCGTGACCAGGGTGCAAAACGGCTGCACCCTGAGTTAACAGTAGTTGTAGTACTTTTGCAAAGCAGCAACGCGCATCGCATGTCATGTGATGTGACGAGGAACAACCAATCACAGCCGGCAGATCGTTCCAAGTTTCCATTCTTCCATAAAAATCAGACTATGGTAAACATGTAGGAGATCACCGAGTGGCTAACGTCCAATGTTTCCACTACTCATGTTAGAGCGCTGCTCTCCTGTTTCACGCACACACAATCAGACTCTACTGGACCAGAGACAGCAAACAGACATCCCTAGGGGAAAACACTGCTGCACCATGGGTAATATTTTAATACACACTTAAAATACAAAGTCTGGAGGCAGATCAGACGATATGGTTAACTGGCTATGGTCGCTTAGCAACGTCAGGTGTAACCTGCCTCTGCGCCCTTGAAAGTTGGCACAAGAGTAGGCATCCAGTGCCTGGCCAACATGCATTGCGGTTTTCATGTGCTCAAAAACCTATTTTCCCTTTAGTTTTTAACAGAGAGGGACTACACTTCTTTTATAGCGAACCACCATCACATGCTGGGTTTTATAGAACACCATTCATAATATATCTGATGAATACTGAACAGGTTTTAATTTATACACTGACGTTAAAGTTGTGAATTTTAAAGGAAACTGCCTTTAACTTACAGGACCATTAAAATGAGTGGTTTCCAGGGACTGCTGCAATACAGAATCAAAGGCGTAGAAGCCCTCTTCTCTATCCCAGTCTTTTACACTACTGTGGTCAGTAAAGGTCTAGTCATATTAGCATTTTAAAGAACTAAATTTTTACTTGATTCCTGCGAGTGATTGCAGACTCTCTAGCAAGGTTCGTAGCCTGCTATCTGTCAATAGTGTAATGTGATGTAAATGTAGACTGAGACCTAAATTGGGGCTAAATGGAGGGTCCCTTTTTAAACTGGGTGAGTGGGACACACCAATGCACCAATGGTGAGGATTTAACCCGAGGCAACATGGGGGCACAGTTTCACAAAATGGCTACGCTGTGTTTGAGAGACGGGGTGAATGGGGTGTAATTGAGCAAATGAATGCTGCTGAAGGGAAGTGACACATAGAGCAACAGTGGCAGAACGGAGGGCACGTAAGGACAAAATGTTCCCCAAGCCAGGCTAAAGTAAAGCTGATGAATGTCAGCTGTAGCTTACAGCTGCTCACTTGCCAAGCAGAAAGGCACTTGGACTTTGTTTACAGTTAACAAGGGATTTGTGACCTGGGACAGATAAAAGCTTCCCATTAAAATATTGACTTAGAGGATTAGGAACGTAGGAGAAGTTGTGTAAAGTGACAGAAAATCTGCAATTTTCCAACTGAGATGCAGTCAAGGCTCCAGAGAAAAGAGATATTAAGACATCAGCAGATAAACAGTGTACAGTACAATACAGCAAACATGGAGATAGTTCTAGTCACACTAATGTCCCCCAACATATTATTTATGTTGTTCGATCACTGAATGAAAAATTCAAGAACAGGCAATACTATTAAAGCTTTTTGACACTTGTTTACTGGTATGTTAAAGAAAATAATATAAAGAGACAATATTAGTGTTTCTACAGGCCATAAATATTGAGTCAGTAGGGCAAGATTTCTTTAAAAATCAATATTACTGTTTCCCATGTATCTAGCGAGACCTAACCCCCTTAACAAACTAGGGATGTCACCATACCAGAAATTTAGTAGTTGGTACCAATACCAGTGAAATGCCACGATTCTTGATACAAATTTAATATAAGTCAATGCAACCTCCATATGTTAGCTGTTAGCTTTGTTATTTAAAATACACATGAGCAGGGGAACATCATGAAATAGTGTGCTGGTTAAATTAGCACTAACCGCTATTTAAATCTAACATCAAAGTATGGGACAGATTTATAAAAGTTAAAATATGTTTATTGTCTGTTGTGTTAAATGAGGATAGGTTGCTGCTAAGCACACATGGTTAAAAAAAATGGCGTCCCAACTGGTGCATCCTTGTATGCACTGCTCATGTGCAAAAACATCCATGTTTCATTTCTTAGTGTACTTTATTTGTTCAGATCTGTGGACTGACATGCCAGTTGTCTGAGGCTCAGACAAATTCTTACCTATTATATGTCCTTCAGCTGTGTTTTTTATATATATAAGTCATTATAGGTTTCTACCACACCCTCACACGTATTTTATATTCCTTTCATGTGAACTGTATTTTATCATTGTTTTATAACACAGGTGGAAGAAGAGCTGGAGAAGCAGAAAGTGGAGACCAAGAAGATGGCAACAGCCGTGAAATGGGCTGAACACTTGCTCCGGACTGAGCTCTGCAGCTTCTGTAGATGCATGAAAACCATCTCCCAGGAGGAAACAGAAGACCTGGAAGTGGAGCTGGAACAACAAAGGCAGAAGAATGCTAAGCTCACGGCTGCTCTGAGGAAGGCTGAACGAAGTCGTCCCTCTGTACAGCTTCAAAACTCCCAGGGCTTCAATCTTGCTCAGCTGGAGATGCGTCTGAGAAACAACAAGGACCTCGTGGCTGATCTCTAAAAAGTCTGAAGGTCAGACTGCCTCCTATGTTGCTCAGCTTGATGAGCAACAGCAGCAGAACAGCACCCTCGTTGCTGCTCTCAAGAAGGCTGAACAGGAGCTGGAGAGACATCACGTCAAATGGCAGGAGGACAAGTCATCCCTCCTTCAGGCCACAGAACATCACAAACAGACTCTGCAAGAAAAGGAGCAGGAGTGGAAAGAGATGGAGAGCACCCTGAAGACCCAGCTCGAAGCCCTTCAGAGCCAGGTCGCCAAAAAAGACTGAGGCACCACACATACTGTCCACTTAGACAAACACAAGCATTTTTTCTTATATACTTGTGACGATCGATCAGTCAGCGCTTTAAAGAGGGCTGTTGGTTTTTGACTTGGAAAAGCCCGATGAAACCTGCTACAAAAATAAATTCATGAAATTGATGTCAACTTTGTTGGGCGGTTGATGCTGAAAAAGTTGCACTTCACTCATGTGTAACATTAAATGCTTTGGACAAGCACTGGTGAGTTCTCAAATAACCTGATAACATACAGCAAGATGGCTCAGCTGATTTTATATGTTGTTTAATATGTTTTTTTCTTATCTGGAGTTACATGCTGGTCATCCAAAGAAAATATATTAAAAACACCTGAACGTTTCTTTCAGCAACATTTTGCAAGTCTAAAATGGCTTATTTAGTGCTACAACAGCTTTCAAACTGCTGCAATTCAAGGTTTTATGGGAAGGAAATGTATTATATTTCTAAACACAATGAAGTGAAAATATTACATCAACTTGTTGTTGTTGTGGCAGTGCTTCAGCTTGAGCGAAGGCGACATAAAGCTGCAATCTGTCACAACTGCAAGTAACATAACTAACTTAACTTCGAGTAATCCCAGTGACTGGCTCATCTGTCGACAGCACGTTCAAGCTCTACTGATGGTATGACGGTGATTGGAAATTATTTCTATCTATCTATCATGATGCGTTCAAATGTAATTGTGTAGAATGTAGTTTTTGGAAAGAAACTTGAATAAATACAGTTGAGATGCCACAATGTGAAACAGCTAATAGAGAGGAAATTATGACCTGTTTAACTTCTAAGCAGGTTATAATACATCAGTAGAAATACTAATCAAAATCTTTTATTTAATCAAAGCAAATATTTGAATAAAAATACAATTCCTCATGTATTAAACTGATTTTGTGCATAAGAGACAATGATTGAGATGTTAAATCTATTACAGTGATCTTAGAAGTCAGAACAAGACGCATTCAAGTCATACGGAAACATCAGTAGGTCCAGTTTCGTAACATTGCTGTCATGGCGTCCATGTAAAAGTGACCAGTGTGTTTGATCAGACACGAGACTGACATGTTATATTATATACATATCAGGTTAATGTAAAGGGGGTGCAGGGGTTCCAGGTTTAAAAATAATGAAATTGTCCCTTTAAAAAGTCAGATAACTAGACCATCTAACATGGTCTTTTGGCTCATATTTTCTGAGCTTATTTGAAAGGTGTTGTTTAAAATCTGTTTCAAGAAGTTAATGTGAGAAATCTGAATTTTGAGATTTTTATACCAAACCGAACTCTTGCTCATAACGATGAAGAAGAAGTGGACATAGTTACCATGATGTCACCCGTTGTTTTGTGGACTACGGTTTTGAAGCTTCAAGTTTGCCAATTAACTTTCATGAACTGAAATCACACTGTGAAAGGGTTAAAGTTCAAAGCCGAAAACACGGACAACTCCCACACCGGACAACACCGTGGGCGCAACCTGTCAATCACAAGGTAGCCACGCCCTAAAGCATCCCCTGCTTTTTGGTCTATCTGACTCTAAATGGGACCATAATTTACTAAATGAACATCATGCTGTATTGAAGAAGACTTGAAACTAGCGATTGAGACTGTACACTCATGTTTCCAATGTTTACTGAGGTAATAAATCAAGTGAGAAGTCGGCTCATTTTCTCATAGACTTCTATAAAATCAGACTCCCCTGCCCCCTGCTGGATATTAGACAGAATGCAAGTTTAAGGGACTTCTCAGACCCAGAGTTACCCGCTAGTGTCATTACTTTACTTCAAATTACTTTATTAAACCCCAAAAAATCTATTTAAAATTCTAGCAGAGGTCGAAAAGTTTCCAAATATGTATAACTTGAAATATCTGGAATATTTTTATTAAAATGAAATAGTGCAGCCATAAAAGTCTTGGCTTTGAATATTTCATTCAGTGTAGCTTCAGTGAATTCATAATGTATCTGATACTGTCTGACAGTGTGGAATAAGATGATTTTAACAACTTATGGATAAGGATAGCAACAGTCAGCGCTACACTGTCAAGGCTAGTAAAGACCCTGGCGAGGACGCTGAGATTGTTATAAAAGCAGAACGGCGGGGCCAACTGAGGACGCGGCGCTGAGAAATGGAGTCAGTGTCATTTGACTGGTAATGACCAGCTATGAACCTTGAGAGAGAGGACTACACATAAAGACGAATGCCAGAGAGAGTGAGTGCGTTGAGAGGGGGAAGAGGGAGGGATTGGAGCGCTGCCATCCTGATCTGGTTGTCCCTGACAGATGGCCAGTGAGACACACGAGCAGCTGATGTGTATGACTGTCTGCTTCCCAAACAAAAGGACACGTCAACGCAGCCTCTACTTCCCTCTCTACCTGTTGTCCTCCTCTCCACACTGTCTATTTTGGTCTTCAATTAATTTAATTCAATGCAGTGTAGGAGTTTGTGATGCATCCTTCTAAAGCCAAGGAGAGGATATCAAAAGAAAGGGCACGGTGAGAGAGCAACCCTCAGATTCTAATCAGCATTATTAATAATAAGTTGCAACAGATAAACACTCTTCCTCTCCCCACCAGATCTTCCTCCCTCTCCTCCTCCACTCCATCCGCTATTAACATGAGTGATGAATATTCATCCAGCGCTTTAATCTATAGCTGAGCTCATCTAGAAGAGCCATGTTTGTTTTACAACTGGGTGAGAGCTGGAGGAGGAAGATGTGCTCATAAATATACTGTACATGATCAGCACCATAATATACTGGGTGTTTTTTTCCCACAGGATCTGATGTGCATGATGCATGTACAGTACAGTATGTTCTATATGTATTTGTACTGGTAAAGGCTACAAATACGATTAACTTTCCAATGTATTGATCGCAAAACCAGTGCAGTGCCCGTCCAAAACGGATAACACAGATTCCTCACTTTATATGATGCCTACAAATTAAACTCGTGAGCTTGTGTTTACAACATGCTTGGCGTTCAAATGGTTAAGTCACGTGAACACCGCTGCTAGGCAATGGCAATATTAAGGTTACTGGAAGCCACAAAGGCTAACGATTTAGCAAGCTAGCAAGCAGGTAATATAATGCAGGAAAGGAATCGTAACAAAGGTAAAAGATGAGGCCATTGGGACTATCAACATTTTCCTCAGATGTATTATAAAATTACAAAGAAAAACTCTATACAACATGTCTGGTTACACGTCGCTGCTTTCAGAAACTTTCTACGTAAGAGGTTGTGAATACCATAAGAGTTCATAGGGACACTTCTCTTCAGTACGGTAAACATGACCCTATTTAAAGGCAGCAATAATTAGATGCGTCACAGTCAGGGGAAAAAAAATCACAGTTTATAATAATTGTGCCAGATTTGCTGCTCAAATTCTTAGACATAATTGAAACAAAGGGTCCCTGATTTCAGTCAGGAGTACACAAAAGCAGCAGCGTGACTGTCAGCTTTGCCGGCTGAAATGACAGCTATCGCTTGCAGATGTTATCAGCTGTAGCTTGCTAGCTAATTAAGTGCATATAGGCTCCATGAGTTGTTTGAGAACGCTGTCTCCAACCTGTGAAAAGGGTCTTAAATATGCATTTGATGGCTGCATACTGTACATCCTGGTGTTTAAAGGCTGAGAGACATCTACTGAATAAATACCTAGAGGTCTGAATGACTGAATGAGGTCTGCTGGTTTGCAGTAAACACAAACACACTGCATCTCTTCAGCTAGCAGCAAAATGTGTGCCTGCACAAAGTTTTACTTTCTTCTTGCTTCTCTGTCTTTTATCCACACTTTCCTCCTTCTTTCTCCTTCTCTGGTGCCATCCCAAACACTCTGTCCTCAACTTCCTCGTCGTCTTTGCCATTCTGCCCCCCCCCCCCAATGTCACGCGATGGACATGAAAGTTGTAGTACTGCTGTTTGGCCACTACAAATATTGGGATCAACGTCCAGCGCTCTTCCTGATCTAGATCCCACCTCCTCTGCTGCTACTCAATCTCAGTGTGTGTATTGAAAGCATGTTTGAGTTGTCACAGCAGTGTGGTGCAGCACAGCAGGACATCGAACGCCGCCGCCGCCTCTCTCGCTATCCCTCATTCTTTTCTTTCTCTCCCTCTCTGCATCTAAGAAAACGGGAGTCTTCGCCCCTCGGCTCCCGAGGAAATAATGAGGTGCGGAGGCTCCGCCGCTGAACAGGGCCTGAAGAGTGAGGTGCGAGAAGGAGCAGGCCTGAGAGACTTGTTCCACTTGATGTTGGAGGGGAAGGTCACACTCGGTCCTTGGTGGCATGTTGCCGCAGACCGCCAGGGGTGAGGGTGTCTGTGCACGTCAGCGTGCGTGTCCCCATTCCTTTTTTGTTGATCCTCAGCCGCTCCCACCTCTGGGACCCATGATGCACTGCAACTGGAGCAATTACAAGAAAAGTGTTTTTGTGTGTGTGCATGTGTGTTTGCTCGTTAAGCTTCTACATATGCACCCAGAGACGCAGAGCGAAAAAAAAAAAAAAAAGTAGGTTAGTCTGTTTTTGTCTTTCATTCCCCCAGCCTCTCACTTTCGTTGCCTCTCACTCCTCCGTTCCTTTGCTTCCTCAGCGCAGCGCCATGAAAAATGAATAAGACAGTGTGGCTTGTTTGATCCTCTCTCGCAGCATGTGCTGTAATTTGAGATGGGTGGGGTTAAGACGACCGTAAACCCGCTCTCATAAGATGACGCAAATCTGGACGCGGCAACTGCAGCCATCGAGGCCCGACCCGTCTTCCCTCCTCTATCTGTCCTGCCTCTTTATTTTATCTACCTTCCTTTGTTTTACCTTCTCTTCAACCCTCACTCCCTATTTTCTTTCTCCCCTGGGTGCAATTTTCACTGAGATATATTCGAAGCTCAATACTCATCTACTTTTCTCCTAAATCTTGCCGGCTGTGTACATTGTGAGTTTTAGTGTGTGGGCAGCCAGCAGCAGCCCTCTGACCACGAGGAGAGGACAAATCCCCTGCTCATAAACCCATAATCTTTATAGCTCCCAACAAGAATAATTGCCCTTTCAGGTCAACAGTAGGCGCTGCCACTGACTGTAAAGTCAGATTCCCATATTTGATTGCCCAGTTTTAAATTGATAGCTTAATTCAATAGCTAAATAAGTTGATGTTAAGCTATATCAGTCATTCTAACCTTGGACCATATGCTAGTGTGTGTGCCAAATCAAAACTGAACTGCAAAACCTTGGTACAGAACCACACTGCTCAGAGAGAGATCACCCAGTCTCACATGGCACACTCCGAAACACCAAAACGACCCAACTGAAACCGGGGAGTGATCCTGGATCATGTCTCCCGGCTGCTCAGAGGCTCGGTAATTAATTACAGCGGCCAATAATAATTAGGGCTGGGCACCAGCGAGCGGTCGCCGAGCAGAATGTGGAAAACTTGGCGCTTGATCTGGTGTCCGTCTGCAGCCTCGGAGCCCCGTGGGCGCTGCCATGCCACGCTAGCACCTGCTCTCAAAACTGCGGCAGCTAACAGCTTTCTGTGAGTGTGTGTGTGTTGGCAAGGGAGCTGGGTGACATGGGCTGTTAGGAAAGGGAGGGAAGAGGGGCTCGGAGCGCTCTGACAGGGTGGTTGATTCACAACAATACGCCAGCGTCAGCCGCTAGCCTCTTGGGCTTACTGAACGGTGGCGCTGTGATTCATCTGCTTTAATTCACTGGAGCTGGATGGCGTTGTGGCTGGGAAACAGGCGCTCCCTCGTACATGTGTGCCGCGTGAACAGGTGCGGGAACAAACAGCGGCGTACACAAGGGCCCGTAACATGGCAAACAAGTGCACAATGGCACACATGTTCATATAGCAAGCGTTTATTGTTGCAGTCTGTACAGTACAATGTGATCTTAATGTGCTTGTTCTTGCACAGATGTAGACCTGTGTGACTCACAATGAGCACACACAAAGCATAAAAAATGAGCATTCAAGTTTGCATGCAGGCACACTGGGTTCATACAGAGGACTATACAGGCAGACACTGCTGTCATGGAAACTCTGTGAAAGTGTACTGAAATGTCTTAAATTGTGGTTTTTGTTCACCGACTGAGCAATTACAAGTATGAACAACTGTTTCATGTGCACATTATTGAGATTATAAACATTTATTTTAGCTTAAGAACATGTGTTTATGCATATGGGCTCTACTGTACATATTTAATTGTTTTATGAGGCAATCTATGCAGAGCTTCTGCAATAAAATGTATTTATTCCCTCCATGTGAATATCTGATTAAGTGCTGGCTTACTATGCAATTTGCACATCTGCACGCACTTGTGTTTATCCTTATTATTCCATCTGTACGGTTAATTATGGGAAGAGCTACTGCCGCCCACTGGCGCATTTGCTTGTAACCTGTAAACCTGTCACATGCTGTATTTTATATGCTGCATTCATTTCAGAATGCCTGCTCGCTGTTGTTTGTGCTCAGCCAATCGTTTTCTTCGGCGGCTGATTGTAATTGGTATGTTTTAAAACTCTGTGGCCTTGCAATCATCAATCAGGACACTGATTAAAATAAAGCATTGTATTTTTCTGATTAATAATGCTGCATGGAAAAGTGTGCAGTAAGATAAATATAATATTTCAATAAAATAATGTCTCTCTGTGTAGAATTGATCAAAGTATAGTAACTACATAACTACTCGCAATCACACATCAGAAATACAGTACAGTTTTTCATTAAAGTACCGGAGTCCAGATATTAATAAGACCCCCTTTACACCTGATGTTTTGGGGCATTGGACTGCGATCAGATCATACTTGACCACATGGATATACAGTTGCGGATGCAGCCACTGAGGACGGATTGAGATCCGATCCGGGACGCATTGTGACCACATTGAACACAAGCGTCAGTGCTACTTCATTTTCAATTCGCATACACACATGAGGAAGTATGTAACGCTCAGGTTGTTCCTACCATTTCTTTGGGCTCTGGAGCTTTAGTAGTAATTGACGGTGAATATTTGAAGCTTCATCTGGGTTTGTGTGTGAAGGGGGCACGTCTCCTAGCGCTCCTCCCGTCCCAAAGCCACCGTGAGCAGAGCGGTCACCGCCACCACTCCGTCTGCGCAATAGACTGTGTATAAGAAGTGGAAGGAGTCAGCATGACCTCACCCACTGGTTTGTGGGCTGCCGTTTTGAAGCCTTGAGTTCGCCATTTTTGGTATGTGGCGATCGCCAAATTGTTTTTTGCAGCCAGAAGTGACACAAGAGGGTGGAGCTAAGTACAACCTAATGCTAAACAAGACAGGTGACCAATAAAGTTATAATTACAGTGTTTACTGAGGTAATAAATTAAGTGAGAAGTAGACTCATTTTCTCATAGACTTCTATACAATCAGTCCTCTTTGTGCAACCAGAGGAGTCGCCCCCTGCTGGATATTAGAAAGAATGCAGGTTTAAAGTACTTCTGCTTGGCTTCACTTCTCAGACCCGGAGGTTGCCCACTGGTCTGGGCTCTGCTTCTCCTCTCAACACCCCTCTATGTGTGAGCGAGTGTAGACGTATCCTTCACCCCTTAAACATTGACGCTTTGATGCTGACGTGTCTGCGCAATATGCACCGCCTCTTCAGCGGCTCCCGGCTGTAAGCCAGGTGCGTTATGCAGCCTTCCTCTCAACCCTTTCAGACACAGTGATCAGATCTCAGTGTGGACACTGGAGACACATATTATCATTAATGTAATCAGGTTAAATCATATCTAGATCCAATTTGGGTTCAAGATGCACTTTAATGCCAGTGTGTAAAGGGCATCTTTGAAAGCACATTTGTAAAGTGTGTATTTTATTTAGAGAGACTTGAAGAAATCTGTTGCATCCTCACAGGGACATCCCACATGGATGTATATTTGTGGGTGCTTACTGTACAGCCACATGCTCCAAAAAACTTTTAGCATCACATTAGGAATGGTTTAGCTCTCTCCTTTAAATGTACCTTTTGCAAATCATGCCAAACCGAGGCAATTGCCAAATTATTCAGCGCTAATCACACAACATTTAAACACTCTCCTCCACTGCTTCCCCCTCGCTCTGTGAAATCCACCTCACGACCCTCCAGCATCTGCCAAGCTAGCTTGCTCAAAGGCACACGGAGCATTTGCATATCACTCCCCCTAATGCGTTCACAGTTGCAAGGGTGCTCATTTGTTTTGCCAAATTAGGAGGGTTTTTTTCTGTTTTTAGCTGTGGGATCCCTCTCCCCCTTTTAGCTGTGATCCTGCTGTGGAAGTGAGAGAGAGGCAGAAAGCAGACATTCGGTTCGCTCTGTGAAAGCTATACACAACAATGTAATTCAAATAGTGCCTGAACAGCATGTCCTTCCAAACAAATGCTGTGTATATGTATATCTGTGTAAGCATTTTGCCATCACCCCTCCCACTCACATATGGCTACCTTCTGCTCCAAATACTTCAGCCAGGACTCCCCTCAATGTTAACATACAGCCACAAATATACTGAGTGTCATAAATAATGTAGCTCCATTCAACATGCATTTAAAGGGCTACACAGCACCTCTTCAAATGCTCAACGGCAGCTTTAATTTACACACATAAACAAAGCCAGAAGGCAAAAAAGTGTTTAAAGCTGCTCCACTATAAATAAATGAAGGACTGACTGATTCATGGGAAAGGTAAAAATGATTTCTATTAACATGCTCAAAGTCATCTGTATTGTGTATGACCTTGGGAGATACAGTAGCTTTTGTCATTTAACTTTCATACTGTATGGTGATTAGATCACACACAGGATACCACAGACTTGTCATATACATGTATACGCAAATATTAAGACGTTTCATAATACTCTGTTAATTGTACTACTACAGTATTTTGTTAATAATGTAAAGAAACATTTTCGGTAAGGATCTCGTAAAGGTGCAGTGTGTACGATTTGGTGATATCTACTGATGTGGTTGCAGACTGCAACCAACTGAGTACCCCTCTGCTCATTCCTCCCTTTCCAAGACTGTGGCAACGTGAACCGCAGAGGGCAAATCCGTGGAAATGTCGTTCGCCTCGCTCAGAGACCATCCTTATCCAGAACCACGGTTTTGCAGTCTGCAGCTCACCTTACCACAGTTTCACAAGCGTGTCGGAGAACTACAGTCGTCTTCAGGAAACATAAAAACACAAAAGCCCCTGTAGAGCCAGCGTTCGGTTGGTCCATCCTGGGCTTCTGTAGAAACATGGTGGACTCTGTGAAGAGGACCCGCTCTCTATGTAGATATGGGCTCATTGTCAAACACGATTCTTAGTTTCAGGTGATCATAAACTAAAACATATTTATGAATATTATATTCCATGTTTGCTAATAGATGACCTGAAATGTTACACACTGTCCCTTTAAGTATAATTACTAAAAAGCTGTGACCAAGATAAACATGTATTTGTCACTGCTCTCTGGTGGATAAACTACTACTATAAACTACCAACAAAGGTGCCAACTCCTTTACATCTGCTTGTTTGTCGGTTGGGCTCTATAAAAAGATCTGCATTTATGCCATCTGTGCTTTTTACTGAGGCACAATATGCGCGATTTTTTACTTATTATTCTTGATTTGTGGAGAAAAGTCATCAATCTCAAGAATACATGTGATTTTGTGCACAGAAGACAGATGTCATTGACAAGAAAAAAAAACTTTCATTAAAAAACGTTTGCTGCAGAGACCTTCCAGATCATTTCCGAGTCATTATTTGCATATGAAATGTGACACCAACACGTACTGTCCTTTTCTCCTGGGAAACAATACATCTTTGACACAAGTGAACAAGCTATCTATTATAACATTAACCAAGATAACGGGGATTAGCATGACATTCAGAGGGATGATTACAGGAGAGGCGCTTTGGAGTGCAGCTGGACACAGATGATAACTGCGGTATAGAAAGTGATTCAATACAGTATGGTATCATCCAAGAGAATTAAGTTCTGTATTAAAAGCAGACAATAGGAATCTATAATTTCTCTCTGGTGTCGGCTTTTGCCTGAAGATGACGTAATCCGAAAGGAAATTCTGGTTTAGCAAAGGTTAAAGGGACTCAATTAAGACTTTGAATACTGCAGCACGCGGTAATTAATGTATGACTAGACTTTAATTAGCAAGAAGACTGCCTCCTATTAGTCACTGTCATTCACACTCAACTGTTGAAACCCATACATTTAGTATACAGCCTGCATAATGATGAGTACGGGTCACTAGGATGTGTGTTTTTGGAGTCCGTAGTTAAAAGACATCATGTTTAACTTCAGCTGAGGGAATGTATGTTTCTATTTCACATGTCTAGCTGTGATAGCATATGTGTGTGTGTGTGTGTGTGTGTCCGCAGCATGGAGCGTGATGGACCAGCACTGAGAATAATTAACTCTGATGACCCGGTCACTGCGGTAACGGGGTAACCGCTGTGACTGGAACGCCTGTCAAATAGACTGGTCATCGCGCTCCTCAGGCGGCACCGGATGAAGAGGAGCCTTCACACACTCACACACAAAACACACATATGCGCATACACACAGGCAGGCAGGCCGAGGCACATCCAGAACACGGAGCTGTCACGTATTAATTAACGCATTTGCCACCTCTGTTTGCTGAATAAACACAATGTGCCACACCTGTAAAATTGTCTCCACTGAGCTGCTATATATACACGTGTACGTGTCTGTTTAGTACACTTGGCACACACTTGTTCCCACCATGCTGCAGCAACAGTACTGACGTGCACACACACACCCCCACACACACACACACACACACACACACACACACACACACACACACACACACACACACACACACACACACACACACACACACAGGCATATGGCGAGAAGCTGGCTGTTCGTTAGCACCCTTGACATCTCTGACAAATTGACTCCTTTATGCGAGTGGAAGTGTGCGGCAGAGTTAGGGAGGCGGGGGTTGAGGGGACGAAGGCAGGGAGGCCACAAGAAGGTAGATCATCTCATTCACACGGGCCGAAGGAGAGCGATATGATTCTGCACACACACACACACACACACACACACACACACACACACACACACACACAAACTCCACCTGTGACATCACCAGCAGGCAAAAAAAAAAGCCTGCTTCCGCAGTGACGAGCTAAGATGGAGGAGCTGGAGAGGGAAGGAGGCGAGGGACGAGGAGCTGGGCTGATGGAGGGCAGGGGCGAATGAAGGACAAGAGGAGGAGAGATGTCAGAGAGACAGAGTTTTGAGGATGAAAGGAAGCAAAAGAGTGAATAGAGAGGGTGCTGGAGGAAAAGGCTGATTGATAAAGACGCTATTGAGAGAAGATTTAAGGGGGAGAGCGGCAGGGATGTACTGGAGGGCGACTCCATCTCAACGACTCATCTTACCACACTGTTTAGTTATGAAAGACAGTTTGCTCACCTTAAGTGAGCTCATTTAAAACCCTATGATAGGGGTTCATAGCGTGAGGTATAAGAAACTTGACTTTCTGAGAACAAGATGTCCTTTGGGAAGTGATATAAAGTTAATGCTGCACTAAAGCAAAGTTTTTATGAGATGTTACTTTCTATAATTCCTTCTTTCTACAATAAACACAGCTGGCAGCTACAGCGTGATTTGGGTTAGGGAGAGATGGCGGTAATGGCAAGTAAATTATGTTTAAATTAGGGTTTTGTTTTTAAAATAAAGGCATTAATTGCAGGTTTGTGCTCGGACACAAACTGCAGTCTCCTGCATGAAAGATGGATGTATTGCAAGCAGAGTTATGAAAAAAATGGATGGAAGTGGAGAACACAAGTCTATGACAACACGTTAGCATATCATTTATCAGCTCATTTATGCCTCACGGGAACAACAACAATACATGTCGCTATCAGATCTGTCCAGGACTGGAAAGAAGGGAAAGCAGAGAGATGGCTCACTCCTTAGTTACTTCCAATGTCGCTGCGTCCGACATCGACGATGGAAATAGGTAACGAGCAATCAAGCCGATGCTTGTAACGTCAGCCAGAGCTAGCAAAATATCAGTAGTAACATCTCTAATTACAAGCTGCTCCACCTCCTCAGCCACCTCACCCATATTTTACACCTCTCTACACAAAAGGAGACACTACTATCTGCAAACGTTAGATGCAGATTCATCCATTGCAATCTGCAAACATTCCTTGGGCTGTTTTAGTCCAGAATATTACTTTAAATAAAAGCACAAGTTAAAACAATCTCATGCATTGTTTAGTGGCCAGTAGTATACATGTATGGGGCATTCACACCAGTTGGTGAAAGGCTGTAGTCGTGCCAAAAATCACTTCGCAATCTTCTGAATCAATTCACAGATTCCAAAAAATCTTAAAGCTTAAGCCTTTGGGCACATTTTGGATCTGGCAACTTCATAATTAGCTTTGCATGCTGAAGAAGAAGTATTTTGTGAATACGTTGTACTCCCAAAGAATCCCAAAGACTATAAATAGTGCCAACCCAGTGATGGTCTGCTCAAATGGAAGAAGCAGGTTTGAGTGTCGCTGCGAACACAGATTTCATCAGTTACAAAGAACGTGTTATACACTAGGCACTATGAGCTTCTGGTTGCCATGCAACAGTAATCTCCACCGAAGTAAAAAGTCCAGGAAAATAAATCCATCCCTCCAGGTACAACTACATTTCTCTGTGTCACACTGGTGTGGCATGCGGCAAAATTTAAGGCGAGGTTTGTTTAGCTCGGAGTACCTGCCAAAACCCAAACCTGGAAGCACAAACGGGGTTGCAGATATCTTATTTTGGAATCAGCGCCACGTGTGGTTTTGCTGATTATCTAATTTTCCTCTCATGAAAGGGCTCAGCTGTCTGCTCCCTCCTCTTTGTGTCTCTTAATCTTGGTCTTGTTTGTAAAGTACGATATGCATTGTACCTCTGTGCTGATGACAATAAATCTGAGTGTTAAAAAAAACAACCTGAGGACGACAGAGATAAATGAGGCAGAGGAAATGGATGAGGAATGGGACAGCCTCACAACTCTTAACTAATTCCTTCAGCAGGGGACATCGCAGAGAGCATGATTCATATCCGGCATTATGAAGAGAATGATGAATCTACTGCCATCGGCCGTGTATTGTCCTCAGTTCGACATAACAGACTACGAGTATTCAAACATCCAAAACAAGTTGTTAAGTGTATCACATGAATGAAAACACACTGTTGATAACATACTGTTGACTACAGCCGTATGTATAAATTCAAAATGGAAACCATTACAAAGTAAAAAAAAAAAAAAAAAATCACTGGATTACAACCCATTTGGATTAATATTACAGGGGGAGGAGGGTGATAGAAATAATCAGCTACTAGATAGAAAAGAGCAGGATGTTTGCCTGTAATTACTAGTCTTTGTTGTATAATTATTTAATAGCTGGTGTTGGCTGGCTGTACAAATTAAAATGATGGCGGTCTGGTTTCTGTTGTTCTCAAAGAGCAACCTCTGACCCGTTTAAAGTGAGACCGTGTGACGTTTGAAAGAAACACATTTTTACTCTCGCAGATGAAAAGCTCAGTTCATGAGTAGCAAATTGCACTCATGCTCAATTAGCTTATGGTGGCTCATGAAGCAAACTTGTCACAGATACAGTCGGTTATCCAGTTCTGAAAAGTGAAGCCAATGTGGAAATGCTTTACACCTGCATTCTTTCTAAAAGCCAGCAGGAGGCGACTCCTCTGGCTGCAACAAGAACTCTGCTTGTATAGAAGGCTATGAGCCGACTTCTCACTTGATTTATTACCTCACCTACCTAGTTTCAAGTCTTCTTCAATACAGCATGATGTTCATTTAGTAAATTATGGTCCCATTTAGAGTCAAATAAACCATAAAGCAGGGTATGCTTTAGGGCGTGGCTACCTTCTGATTGACAGGTCGCTACCATGGAGTAGTCCAGTCTGGGAGTTGTTCGTGTTTTTGTCTTACAACTTAACCCTTTCACAGTGTTTTCACTTCATCAAAGTTAAAATTAACAGTGCCTAAAAGTATCTTACTCAGCATTCGGTTATACTTTGCTCCATCCTCTTCTGCCACTTCTGGCTGCAAAAAAACAAGACGGTGATGGCAAAAAACCAACATGAAGACGGATAAAAACCAAGATGGTGATCGCTAAAAACCAAGATGGCGACGACTAAAAACCAAGATGGTGATCGCTAAAAACCAAGATGGCGACGGCTAAAAACCAAGATGGTGATCGCTAAAAACCAAGATGGCGACGGCTAAAAACCAAGATGGTGATCGCTAAAAACCAAGATGGCGACGGCTAAAAACCACGATGGTGATCGCAAAAAACCAAGATGGCGACGGCTAAAAACCACGATGGCAAAGGCCAAAAACCAACGTGAAAAAAGGCAGTCCACAGACCAGTAGGTGATGTCACAATGACTATGTCCACTTCTTAGATAGCCGTTTAATTTTCACAAATCTGTCGTTGAAGTTGTGGAACTATGTTACTACCATCACGGAGGATATAAATAATTACCTGACATGCTTCAAATGTATTTGGTTGTCTCAATAAAAGCACGAAACATTAAAAATTTTAGCCAACAGTTTGGCATTTAATCATGCAGATCTGTATTTAGAAAATCCACAAAAATCTGACTAAATTATGGTCCGCGGAGCTGCTTCTGGTATGATGAAGTCACCGGGAGAATATGTTTTAATTTTATTCTACTGATATCTTTAAATTAACATTTATATTACAGACACTTCAAAAATGCTTTAAAATATCTAATATTCTGTGATAGTTTTGCCGTCTCCTGACATAAACTGACTCTTTGAACCCTCCTCCAGGTTGTCACCTCTAACTGCCCTTTGATATTGTATTTTAAAGGCAGTAAAATAATGATGCAATGACGAGCAACATTCATTTAAATGTCTACCCTCTGTGTGCCCCCATCACCCCTGTACGCTTTACGCTTCCTACTCAAACACATGAAACACATTACAGCAAACTCTACTGCATGTCTGCTTCTTTATTAAGTTTTTGATGAGGAAGCAGAGCGAGTTCGATCGCGGCACCGTTTGACATTTCCAATTTGTTTGGGCTACCCCCCCCCCCCCCCCCCTCCTCCTTCTTCCTCCTCCTCTTACTCCTCCTCCTCCTCCTCCTCACCTGCTGAGGTGGCCCAGGGCTGTTTGGCAATTGGTTAGGAGCCCCGCGGCTGGCTGTGAAAGTGTTTGTTTGTGGCTGTTGCTTATTGCTGATGCTGTTTGATATCTTGGCTGGAGTCTTATCTGTTTTGGTTGCCGAGGTGCTGCAGTTGCTCTGATATCTTGAAAGGCAGCTCGGTTTGGGCAGCTGTCAATGTCTGCTACTTCCTCTCTCTCTCTCCTCATATCTCTCTCTATCGCTCAATCTCTCAGCCTTTTTAATCATTCACATCAAAACAAGGGTGGCAGGAATCTGATAGTGAAATAATTGTAAATCTGCAGCTTTTATTACGCAGTTAAATGTGTCACCACGATATTGGAAAAGACTCATAAAACAGGAAAGCATCTAAAGTTGTAGATGCATCTGGTAATTAATTTCCTTTTCTATAAAATTATCACAGAAGAGTTCCTGATGTTAGTTGTTTTTCCCAAAGCTGCCTGTTCACTACATTACCTGGGCCTCCATAACACAACCAGCTGCTGAGACGCAACCTTGTCAAGATTTATCAGTTTGATGCTTTTTGTTTGTGCGCTATCAGGAGTCTGTGACAGCTACTGGCAAGCAGGGAGACAGAACTGTTATAGCTCTCATAAAAGGCTAAATATACAGTATATCGAACCTTTGGTAGTTTTCTATATGGGTGTGGGTTTATTTTGTGACGCTCTGGTGGAGGATGGATGCCGCGGTAGCCCACCTCGGGGAGCGCCGTTAAGTTCATAGCACGCTGCCGCCAACATGAAGATCTTAAACAGCGGGGAGGTAATGTAGCATATGGTGGACATGGAGGGAAATTAACAAAGCATGTGGAGGCTCGCACGACATGGAAGAGTAAAACAGAGTCGCAGCAGCCTGGATTTGTGGCTCTCTGCTGCAGTCTTTTGGTGAATAACTGTGGCTGCTGGTGGAGTCGACAGGAAGACACCTTTAAAGCTGGAGTAGGCAGACTGGAGCAAAAATGTTTTTCAAAAAAGTTATTGTTATAAAACGGTCACTACAACCTGACAGTAGTGCATGAGACAGGTAATCTGAAAATAATCATGCAACTCTGTGTCCTCCGGTGCTCCTAATGGCATCTCCAAGATTTCACAGACCGGAGGAAAACAACCAATCAGAGCCGAGCTCAAACTAGGCAGCACTTATTAGATATGAATTAATATGCTGTTACTGTAATGCCCATTTCTACTGTAAAATGTTTTCAGAAACATAGTTTAGGTACTAATAAGTACTGTCCCAAATATCATTTTTTGAGCTTCAAAGCTTTGGTGACAAATGCAACACCTATACACACAGGCACCTTTACATATGACAAACAGCAATATCCATCTGAGAATAACTAATAATAATAAATGCTGAATATGAATAATGTGGTACTACTCCTCATTTCATGGGCTATTTGAGGACTACATTATTATTACATAATAATATACTTTAAAAAATACTGATTTGGAGGTCAGTTACCATGGCAATGGTCGAAGCTGTTCACTTGAATTACATGTTGAAAGGTTATTATGGTATTTTTGTCCGATGATGCCAACAATATTCTGCCTACTGCTGCTTTAATATATGTGATGTCTTTTGTTTTGGTGGTGGCTAACATGCCTGTGAATGCATGATGAAAATAATTCATGCATATGACCACAATAACTTGTACACCCTTACGATGCATACCTAAAAAAAGACCGTGGGCATATCCTCGCTCTGCTTTACATTTCCAGGCCGCAGCAGTGGACACGGCACCAAACAAAGCAATCGGCTGGTTAAATTTTATCAGAGCACCTCGAGAAAATGAGTGGTAATGCCCCTAACATTTCTCCCCTTATTTCTCTCTCCAGCTGATCAAAAAGCCGTCACGCCACATTGCGCCCTGTAATGGTTTTTTGTCTGCGCTCCTTTGGTATTTAAACGAACAAAAGGAAATGTCGCGCCAGACCGTGTGTATTCCGTCTATGTATGTGTGTGCACGCAGGACTTACATTCAAGTGTGTTACAGACAGCTGCAGCCAAACTGAAAGCCTGACTCATCCAGATGCAGACAGAGGAGAGGGGGGACACCGTGGACAGGGTGACTGATCAGGACACATCAGTAATTATCCGTTTCCTTGCTGACTCGTCATCCCTCCGATAAAGCAGTTGTACTTTTTATTGCTTGTGCGCAGACGAAGAAATATGGAGAAACAGGTGCTTAAAGTCGTTGCTTCTGCAGCTGCTTACAAATGAGTTTGCGCACGCACACACACACACGCACACACACACACACACACACACACACACGTTGAAATGTTTTTGTGTCTGTGTGTCACAGAGTTTGTCCCATCAAAGCGTTTCCATAAATAGCAGCAACACCGCTCGCCAGCTACGCAGCATGATGAATGTGTTATATAACCTTGTCGAAATGCATACTGAGACCACATCAGCATCAACAACTAGGCTGCTACCTGTTCTAATGCTGCAAGGCTCGCTCTCTCTCTCACATGCACCAACACACCGATTACATGCTCTTCTTCATTATTCATGTGGCATTTCTGCCTTTACTAGAAGGTACACAGGAAACGAGGCAGGAAAGGGACATGAAGTGTGAAATGGCAAAGGTTTACTGCAATAACTCTCTTAGGAATTGCACTTACTTAGCTATTAGTAACCGTGTATTACTCTCATTTTTTGTTCCTCTGTACTTTTTGTTAAAAATGAGCTATCACAGCTGATGTGTTTGAATTGATGATACGTTGTTTTGCTAAAACATGCCACTGCACAAGCCTAAAATCCTCAGAAACATACTTTTTTTTTAATTGTGCGATTTCAGAATATGGATGTGCATGACCTTAACTAACGTCACATTTTTGTAAGCTGAGAAGAAAGCCCTTTTCAGCTTGTCAGTGAGCTTGTATTGCTAACAAAGGAGGAATATTTTCTCAGTCCATAAGAAATGCTTAATCCTTCCAAATTTGGAGATGCATGGCATCAAGTGTATGGTGTTTACTTGTAAATATTAAAATAATTAAGGGTGGGGCAAAAAAAAAAAAAATGATACTGCAAGAGTATTGAGATATTTTGCATGGCAATATTGTATCAAGATTTTATTATATAAACTATTAACTACATAACAACAACCTGACAGCACGCCAGTGCGTCCAGATGCTATTCAGTTTGGTTCTGATTTCTTCCAACTCGTCATGTTAGCTTGTCAGAACAAAAGCTAAATTACGCTCCAAAGTTATGCTCAATTTTGAAGAGGGAAATTTGCATGGTGATTTTCAAAGGGGTCCCTTGACCTCCTGACCTCAAGATATGTGAATGAAAACTCAGAACAGAGTGAAAACTGTATCATATTAAATAAAACTACATAATTTGCAGCTGAAAAAAGGTAATAAATCACAATATGTCTCATCGCAATACTATCGTGAAATGTTGAAAACATCAAAAAGATTGTATTGGGACTTTAGAATCGTGATAATATCATATCGTGGGGCCTGTAGTGATTCCAGCCCCAAGAAATAATATTGTGATAGTGTTAATTTTGTCCATAAATTGCTTCTCCTATCTTTCAATGATCCACTTGATACTTTTAATGAAAACTTTTTGAAAGACCTTTCAGGATTCAGCGCATTTCATATCATGTTCCTGATGAGGCAAAACACACCATATGGATTAACTGTGCATATTCATAAAACACTCTGAGGCCCTCAGCACCTCACAGGCATGACAGACAGATACATACATGCTCACACACGTCCTCCACCCACCCACCCCTACGTCTTTTAATCACGCCATTGGCCGCCGCGTGATTCCCCGCTTACTTTTAATCCAACGAGGTGTGTAATGGCTGCAGTGACGGGGGGGCCGCTGGAGACGACTGCTGCGGTCACGGCTCAGGGGAATATGGCTCATCTGCAGGAGACGGCGGCTTCGGCGACAGCACCATCCCTCTTATCTCTAACCACTTAACGCTGATCGAAAACAACCTGATAGAGGGGAGCTAATTGGAGTAAATGTCACCACTGGGTCATTTAGGAGCCATATGGAGCCAAGACTGTATTTATGGCAAACGACTGTGACCAACCCCTCAGAGATAGCACACATAGCGCTGTAGCACATGCATGTTTCCAGACGGTCCAGTGCAAAATATACAGTATACTAGGGCTGTGAAAAGACGTGACCTGTGATTTTTATCATGTAGTTCGGTTCAGGCTGGTTCAGGCTCAGTTTTAAAGTGAGAGTGAAGATACTCCAAACTCAAAACATTCACTAAATTTCAGCAAGGAAAAACTGGCATGGCTATATTCAAAGGGGTCCTTTGACTTCTGACTTCAAGGTATATGGATGAAAATGGGTTCTATGGGTACCCACGAGTCTCCCCTTTACAGACATGCCCACTTTATGATAATCTCATGCAGTGTGGGGCAAGTCACAGTGAAGTCAGCACACTGACAGCTGTTGTTGCCTGTTGGGCTGCAGTTTGCCACATTGTGATCTGAGTGTATATTTTATGCTAAATGCAGCATCTGTGAGGGTTCTTGGAAAATATTTCTCATTGTTTTGTGTTGTTAATTGATTGATATGTTTGCCTAAAGCAATCATATTTGTCCACTCCCTTGTTAAAATACCTGACAAATCTTAAGTACATTTTGACCAGATAAAAAATATGTGATTAATTTGCGATTAATCGCGATTAACTGCAATTAATCATGATTTAATATGTGAATCGATTGACAGCCCCAGAATATATGGGTCTACATACAGGTCTGACATTTGTTTGTGCTGCCATCCAACAACCCCACCCCCACACTGCCTGACTAGATGTCAGGTCCTGCTGACTCAGCATCCTCACAGAGAGAGAGAGGGAGGGAAAGTGTTAAATCAGAGGAGGACAAACAGAGAGGAACCGTCTTAGTCTTAGCCTAAGTGTGTGAAATGCATGGATTATTAAGAGTGTGTGTGGTCATGTGAGACCAATATATGCAAGGGCGTGTGTGTGTGTGCAAGTGCCTTATCTTAATTGTGATTTCCATGTAAATTTGGGGTTTATCCCAAAATATTATCATCATTTTATGTGATTTACTGTGTGATATGCACTGCAAACTGGGAGAAAAAATGGGAAATCTCTCAAAACTGGAATTACAAGTTCCTCAGATGTTGCTCTGACTGGATCCGTGTCCTCTCCGGGTGTCTCATCCCCTCTAATTCCTCGGCTCTTTGTGTCCTACTGCCCTCTTTGCAGTCCACCTTGTAGCGTACTGTCGCCTTAAATCTCTCTGACTGCTTTCATCATCCTCTACATGCACTTGCACCTTTCCCTGTTTCCCTCCCCCTCCCTCTCCATCCTTTCCTTCCTCTTCTATTTCCATGTCGTCTTGGTTCAGCACACACATGGAGCCCGACAAGTCAAACCGCTGAACGCTATCGTCCTCGACTGCACCCTGTCAGGGCACACCGGCCACCACACACTCAAACACACACGTGTCAGGGAATATACACACCTCAAACCTCCAACGCCATGTTAATGATAAATAATCAATTATCCATTACAGGCTCATAAAATATAAAATCTTTACTTAGAAGAAGCCTTACTTATATGGGTTATTTTCACAGCACCACCCGAGTGAATTACCCTAACTATTATAAATTAAATACACTCGTTCAATATTTAAAGGAGCAGTGTGCAGGATGTGGCAGCATCAAGTGGTCAAGACTGCGGTAACACAAACTGCCAAGTGCACATCCGTGGTGACGCCGTTCACCTTGCTGAGAAGCCATCCTTACCATCATAACACTACTTTAGCAGCACAGGAAGTCAGTCGGCGGCTGGTGGTACCACAGTTTTGAACTCTGCAGCTCAAGTTACTGCAATTTCCCAAGTGTGTCGGAGAACTACTATACAGCGGCTCTCTCTAGATCCAGTGTTTGGTTTTTCCCTTCTGGGCTACTGTAGAAACACAGCAGAGCAACATGGCGGACCCCGTGAAGAGGACTCACACCTTATGTAGCTATGAAGGGCTCATTCTAAGCTAACATTCTTAGTTTCAGCTGATTACTGAAAAAATTGTTATGAATATTATATTCCATTTCTGCTAATAGATCCCCAAAAATGTTAAAAATGTTAATGGGGGCGGCAGTAGCTCAGTCTGAAGGGAGTTGGCTTGGGAACCGGAGGGTCACCGGTTCAAGTCCCGACATGGACCAAAAAGTGTGTGAGTGTGAACTGGTAGCTGGAGAGGTGCCAGTTTACCTCTTGGGCACTGCCGAGGTGCCCCTGAGCAAGACACCAAACCCCCAACTGCTCGGGGCGCTTGTCAGGAGCAGCCCCCTCACTCTGACACCTCTCCATTAATGCATGTATGTGTGTTTCAGGTCTGCATGTACCATGTATAAGTTAAAAAAACAACAGAGTGTCTAATCAACAGAGTGTCTAATCATGACACAAACATGTATATTTAAATATTCATATCACACACAACTTTCAAATGACAAAACAGGCTAACACTTTCCCCCGTGTTCTTTTTAACAGCATTAAGATCACATGCGCTACCAAGGGAACGCAGAGTTTACCGACAACGTAAGAAGAGGGAAGTGCAAATAAAAAACAACATGGATGAGTGCGGACTAGATCAATAAAGACATGTGTTTATTAGATTGAGGCGAGCTGCGACAGAGCCTGGCCCAGGAGTGGAACACTAGCGTGTAATCTTGTACTGTTTTCTCTCTCCCTGCGGAGCGGCAAACTCACTCACTCGCGCCTCGGGCCATAAAGAAGCATGCAATATACAGCCGTCAATCTGGTTTGGGACTATTGACTGGGGAAAGGGGAGATGGTGGAGACTGGCTGATGGGAGGAAATTGAGGACCTCAGAGTGTCTTACATTCTGCAGGTGGGCTGCTATGCTGCTGTTATTAGATGATTTGAATCCAGTTAGAGGAACTTAAGGCAGAGTGCATCTACTACAGATCTATTGTTACTATTGTACTGAGTTGTGTTCTACATCTCCTTTAACTTAGTTCACGTGTTTTATGAGGTACTTATCCATAGTCAGTGTATTACCTGCAGCTGTCAGGACGGGAGGACCGGCATGAGAGCAAAGCAATGACCTGCTGTGGACGGGAACAGCAGCAAAACCTATTTCAGCTACCCAAAAGATCTGTTTAGTTTAAGTGTACGCTATAGAGAGAATATACGGCCCCCTCCGAGCCGAGATTGATAAGGATTAGGGCTATCAATGGATTCAAATATTTAATCGCGCTTAATTGCATGCTTTTCCATAGTTAATCGCGATTATTCACATATTTAGCACACATTTTTTATCTGTTCAAAATGTACCTTTAAGGGAGATTTGTCAAGAATTTAATACTCTTTTCAACATGGGAGTGGGCAAATATCACTAATATGAAAATGTATGTACATATTTATCATTGGAAATCAATTAACAACACAAAACAATGACACATATTATCCAGGAACCCTCACAGATACTGCAATTAGCATAAAATATATATAGATACAGATCATAACATGGCAAACTGCAGCCCAACAGGCAACAACAGCTGTCAGTGTGCTGACTTCACTGTGATTTGCCCCAAACTGCATGAGACTATCATAAAGTGGCATCATCTACTGTAATAATACACACTGTGACCCACTTCAAAACACTAGAACTGCCCCTTTAACATTTAGACTTAATTATTCCACTTGTGAGTAACAGGCAGTTTTCAATCGCATAGCTGCCCAATTAGTGCACTGCTACATTTGTTTGTTGATGTCCATCGGTCATTAGTCTGGATGCCAGTATTGATGCTTGTGATTATTCCTCAGCTAAATGCACCACTGGTCTCTTTGAACACAGCCAAAGGGGCCATTTGTTTAAAAAAAAAACAAAAAACAACAATAACAACAAAAAACAGACTTTTGGCACAGACACCGTCTCACATTTTGAATATGTGGTCTATTATTCATTTGTTATGCTTGGTAACATCCACAAAAGTAACTGAGCTGGAATGATAACAGAAGAAAGTGTTGAGTGAGACAAATGGAGCCCCACTACACAATGTACAGTAACAATACATCAGCCACAAGCAGCAGACATGTTGCTCCAGAGTGGATTGATGGAGAAATAAGTGTGGAACTTGTATTCTCCTTCATTGCGATGCCTATTCTACACAGCGGCAGGCCAACATGTCTGAGTCAGAGGGAGTGAGGTTTCCAAACAGCCCTGGACTCATGCCCACTGGACTTAAAGACCTATAGGAGATACTGTAGCTTGTGACACCTGCTGGCCTTCACAAACAAGTCTTAAAAAGGGGTGGATACAAGGCCTGAACCATATAGTTCACAGCTTCATTCATAACACTGATTTTCAAAACCTACGGTTGCACAGGGTTTTTTAAATGTCTGTTAAACCTGTTTAAATCCAGTAGTTCTGCACAGTTATAGGCAAAGATTGGGCTGCACTGATGTAGTATTAGTATTATACTATTTGTAGAATTAGATAGTGTAGGATTGTTTCTGAAATTTATTGGAAAAAATGATGTAATCAATCAGGCTGTCAATCGATTACAGTATTTATTATTTAAGTTAATCACACTCTTCGCGACAAGCAAATAATCACAAGTTGTGTTAATGTCTTAAAGAAATTAGTGTATTATCGAGTTATATTCTGTTTCAATCCATATTTGTTGGCGTTTAGCCTTTCAGGTCAGCATTTTCACTGCACACAAAAGTTGGCCCATACTAGTCATTAAAAAAGCTGATTTAATAAAAAAAGACTCTCATTTAATCCAGTGATACAGTTTACTCACACTGAGGATTTTGTTTATATTATTTATTAAGTATATAGAGTATATTTTTTTGTAAATTAGGGTGATGATGTCATAAAATATGACAACAAACTTCATTTAAAATCCTCAATAGAAGCTTTGAATCTAAGAAAAAAAAAAACAAAAAGACATTTGGTACAGCCATAGTGGATACACAAACAAAATGTCACTAAAGGGGAGGATCTAACCTTTACAAAATATCTGTTTGTAAATGGGCAGGTGCTTTAAGGTAAAACTGTGTCCCTTCATCATTTTCTTACAGCTCCTTACCTAACATAAAGAAACCATCGCCAACGTATCCTGGCATTGCAGTTGTAAAACACAAATAGAAATCTGGGTAAGCATTTGTAAGAGACTCAGATCACAGCCTACAGACAATTACCTTTAAACAATTACCTATCTTAAGCAATTTAGCCTCGTATTTAGCGTTAGTGTTTGAATCTTATTTTCCTTTATATAAGCAAAGCATTTGTGGAGAGACAATTTCATTAGCTTGTAAACGAAATCAAGAGCTTTGAATGATCTTATTTGCCTAATTGTTACAGAACGTTGTCTTATTACAATACAACTGGAGGTTCAGCTCCACTGGAGGCAAGCAGAAGCAGAGTCTCCTTAAAGGGGACTCCATAAAATTAGAGTTGTAAATGACTTGTTATGGTGCAAATTTGTCGCCGCAATACAGTCAATATGCATTGATTTCATTGTCATTGTGGACATTTACTTTATTTGGTTTCACATTAACCAATCAGGCTCATTTTAAACATATTGACTGTGTTAAAGCAGTTACCAGAAGTCCCCTGCTTAGCGGGCTAATTAAGAGCTGCATCACCTATTGTGATTCGTCTTGTTTGACAGTGAATTTCTATGAACTGATTATGTAATGGAAAGAAAAAAACTAAGCAAGAGAAAGCTTCAAATCTGCATGCTTGTCTGAAATCTGCACATTTATTACTGAAGTGGCTCCGCTCCACCAGTGATCTGGGTCCATTCAGCATCTGTTCCGGCTGTGAGGAAAACATGACATGACCTAGGAACACAGCCATGGTGTTGGTTATGTAGGCTAATGGGCAGTTTCTTCTAAATAGGGCGACTGGGCAGATGCCTGAGCAACCTCGTGTACCTGCAACTGTGCGAGTGTAGGTGTGTTTGTTCTGTTCTCTTTTATGATCAACCAAAAGAACTAATACTAGTACAAATAACAGCACCATGCAGATACACCTACACATGATGGCCCTGATAAGTACCAAACTCAACAAACAAATCCTTCTCACATGCACACGGTAACAACCAAACCAATCTATCTATCCAAGTTGACATTTAGATGTTTCATTATTTTACTTTTGGTCCACGAAGCAGCAAAAAAGCAAATGTACTCACAATAGTTGTTCCGATACCAGTATCTGAATCTGCCCAAAATTCAGAATCAGTCTATGCACCAATCTGACACCATAATTCATTAACCATGAAAAATATTAACTTTTTTTTTCTTCACTGCTTCAAAACAGTAGTCTTCACAATGCTGTCGCCGTGGATGTATCATGGCTGCCACTGACAACTATTATTTTAGAGCAGTGAAGAAGTACATCTCTAGTACTCGCTGTGAACGTAACAATGCAAACTTTTGGTGGTCACTGTCATCATGTCATGCAGACTTCACAGTCCCTCTCAGTGTACTCATGTCCTTGACTGCCCGGGTCAAACTCAGCCCAGTAGCTATGCATGCATGTATGTGCATGCTACACACACAGCCACACTACAAAACAGCCCCTCTGAGAGCACGCACGTGCACGCGTTTACATATCTTTGTCGGCACATGGCACGTTCTCCGGCAAAGTTGCCCTTTCGCCTGCTCCCGAACACGTCTGCCCAAAATGTCTCATTGAATATTTAATATGAGCGCCAATCTAATGATGGCAGAGACCCAGAGCATGGCTCTAATTATTCTGGCTTCCACCGCTGAGTCATCGAGGCCACCACGGGGGCTGTGGCTCCTTCTACAAAACCTCCTCACCTCCATTTCCCTCCGCTCTTTCTTCCTCATCCCTCCATCTCCCCTCGGTAGCTGCCATTGCGACCGCGTGCTCTCTCGTCTTGGCAGGGAACCTCCTCCAATCTCCCTTTGCACTTCCCTCTCAGCCGCTTTAAGTCTACATGCCTCTCAATGACATTAAATGTTCATTGCATGTCTATATATAGTAAATAGATGTAGGCAGAAAGCAGAGTGTAGTGCAGTATGGGAGAGCAGTATTTAAATGACTGTGTCACCCTGCTGTTAGATGTGGAATGCTGCCACAGCTTTGGCACAAAGTACCTCTATGAATATGCAGAGCAGCTACAATGATGTGTAATTTACACAGAATGTGTGTACGTGTTTTTACAGTATTTGTGCGTATGTGTGTTTATGAGAGAGAAAGGGGCAGTGAAGGAGGACATTTTGCTGAAATGATCCCTTTCTCCTAAATCCTGTTGCTAGAGAGCAGCTCATCTATACAGAGCGACGCTGAGCTGAAAATACACACATATAGCTGTCCTGAATAAAAGATGACTGCAGCAAAGCTTTGCCCCCACAAAAGCCATCCTGAGTGCATGTGTGCATAGTGTGTATATGTGTGTTCATGCATACATGCTAGCATGCTAACACTTAGTATGTCTAAGTGCGTGCTCAACGTGTCTCTAACCGTATGCCCTTGAGCTAGGGGGTTTCTATTTTCTCTCCCACATATATGCATGAAATAAGTAGTGTATAAAAATAGAGAAAAGCAACTTCCATCCACATTAGCACACATGAGTAATTCCCTTTCTTCCCCAGCTGACCAATCAAGTGCAGTGAACTGGGAGAGGATAATGACGAGCATTATGGGAAAAATAATAGATTCCCCCATTACTGTTTGAATGAAAAGCAACATAGATGACAGCAAATTAATTTCCCAGAAGTCCTCTTCATTCTAATTCACCTAGACTCCATTTTTCTTGACTATCTCCCATCCAAGAAATGGTTGAAAGTTGCTGTGCAGTGGCCTCATCTACTTTTCCGTGTTTTTTTTTCTCCTCACCAGGAGCCATGAGGAACCCTGGCGAACGTTTATCCATTCCTCTCCACACATGGTCAGCTCGGAGTCGACCATGCTACAAACTTGAAAACCCCCCTAACCCTCCTGGCTAATCTGTATGCTTTCCAATAGGGAGGCTTAACTCCCCCAGTCCGCCTGTGTGCCAGGGAAAACAAAGCCTTCACCTAATAACAAATCCCTGCCATATTTCACACAACACTTTGATTTTGCTTTTGTTACCCGAGCACGGGCTCGCCGGCTGCATTAGGGATTGAGGGGGGATTGGAGTCGAGGGACAGAAAGAGTGTGGCTGCGTTTGTTTGTCAGGCACAATTTAGGCAGGTAATTATGCAGATGTTGGTATTGGGGTTTGTGCAATCCAGTCGACAGCATAAAATGCTGGCATTGTACGTTTCTGTATACCACAGATACGGCGAATCTCGATATTTCTCAACTAGGGATGCTGATTTTGAATTTTATTTCTAACCAATAACCAACCATCTTTAACCGACAAGATTAGAGTGTTGTACGCAGTGGTGTGCCAGCTGCAACAGACAACTGAGTCAATAGTTCACTCATCTGGAAGTGTTACAGTAGCAGCCATGATGCTACATGCAGCCAGTAAAAGTCTGCATCCCACTATTTAGTTTAGCTACGAGGTTGTCAGCTGTGTGCCAGCCTGGCGTAACGTTACTCTGTCCGGCGTAACCATAGCCAGTGTCCGCCAGACCGTGTGTGGCAGCAATGGAGCTGTCGGTGGCATTACAGCTGTGAGCATAGCTGTAGTAGTGTGTGTACAGTTTGTCTGTGAATAGAAGTTTCCTCAAACTGTAACTGACAATGCAGTTTCATTGTATGGGAATGTAATGTTTAGGAGACCAAGCTGGGTTTGTGTGTATGTATGTTTTAGGTGCCCCATTTTGTGAGAAACTTTGTGCTAAATTTTAGACTTGATGACCCCAATTCACTTCAGAGTAATAAATAGTTTAAATGTTTCTTAATTAGGGTTAAATTAAGGTTAAGGCAATGGTTTATTGTTGTTAATAAAAGAATGACCTCAAGCATTTTTAAACCACCTTGTCTATGTGTATCCAGGCTGCACACTTGCTCACATCTGCCAGCATGGTTTCATCTGTATGGTACTGTATCGGCAGCGGTGACCTCTGACCCGGGCATCTATCAGACAGATTTGGGCCATGGTTGTGCCTCTCTGGTCCCAAAAGGTTTCCCTACTATTTGACACAATGCCCAATCAGATTATTTTTGCCAGGCGACACATGCTCTTCCAGCCAGGAACAAGAGATTTTTAGATACTATGTGGCTTAGCAATAGAAATGCTTCTGGATTCATAAATCTACCCATCTCTTAAATGGATGGATGCTTACTACTCTAGTGCTGCCCCCTCTTAGTTGATTTGTCAACCAATCGGTTGTGTTGGCCTGAATCAACAAAGATTTTTTTTCGTTGATTAGTCATTTTTATGTTTTTTTTCATGCTGAATGACTTATTTCCAAGAAACGTGAGCACATCTCTGATAAACGCAAGATTTAAAGTGGTGCTTTATGCGATTCTTTGTGGAGAAATTCAGGTTTATTGATCTATCAAAGGAGTCGACAAAGTCGTTTGAGTGTTAGTCAACTAAGCATTTCTTAGGCCGGCATATCTTTAGTAGTATTTAGTGTAGTATTTTTGTCTGCCTTCCATAGAGCCTACTGGTAGCACCATTGACTCTAATAGCATGTTAGCGTGCTAATTAGCGCTAAACTAAAAACGAAGTTGCTGTTGATGGGAATGTCCTAAGTTGTGAAGGTATTTGGTCATGAATGAAAGCATTAGACAAATATTGGACCTTGTGATGGTGCTGAGATCATTTCTACCTCTAATGGTGCCATGTTAACAGGTATTATGAACCTGGAGGGCAAGGAGTGTTGTTAGCAAGGCTGTCCACTTAGATATATGTATCTCTACACCAGCACGAGGGAAACTCTACTGTATATTGACATTTGCTTGTTTCTCCATAGTAATCAGAGAAACCATCTTGCAATAAACCAAATGCCAACCAATAAATTCACTCAAGAGTAGTTGTATATTCCCATAAAAAGGAATTGATTTCTTTCTACTTCAGTTAGGGTGAAACACCACACAGTAAAGCATGTGACTGTTGCAGCCGAAGGACTTAAATAACCTCCTCTGCTTTTAAATCCTCATTTGAAATTTCTGCTATCAATTATTTAGCCGGCAGGATGTTCCTTAACCTTTCAAGACCATGTCAGCAAGCATCTGCTGGATTCTCCTTGAGCAATACATCGTATCCCTTCTAGCTCCAGGGCACTTTTTCTGCAGCCCATTCTGACCTCTGTCGCCACTGTGGACAGAGTGGGACACGGAGACAATTTCCCTATAGGGATCAATACAGAATGAGTGTTAAGATTTTCCTATTTCAATTTCAACACTTCATTTTGGTATGACTGAGGCTGTCTGAACATGGCGATGTCACATTAGCCTTTAATACTGCCAACGGCAAAACTCAACTCGCCTGAACCTATTTAACTCTTTAAATTCCTCTACTTACATTCTGCAAGGCGGTTTGCCATGAAGGAAAGCAAAGTTAGGTGTGTTTTGGAGGTCATGCATTACCTCTAAATAACTGTTACAAACTGTTCCTAGCTAGTTGGAGCTGCACTGTGCTAGTCTGTTTAAATCCAATTTGAAACTGTGGCGAGCCGGATAACAGTCACCTAAAAATAGTCTGTGGCTGTATAGCTGAAGGTTTTTGGATGATACTGACATTAACTGGAAAGCAGATACTCCAAAATCTTCCTGAAATGCTCTCAGCGCGTTTATATTCATTGCTGTCAAAATTATGCTGTCAATATGACAAAACGTATTCTCAGATTGTGGGGTTTCAATTAAACTAAAAAAAGGAGAAACATTTGCGTCTAAATGGACACAATATTCAGCTTTTTCCCGTCTCTTTACTGCAGCTCTTTGTAGTGAGGCAAAAAGCCATGTTAAGAAAGAAAAGAGTGCACGGTGATATTATTCCAGGAGACTTCAAATCTTTCGCTTGGGGCAAATGTGACTTCGCAAAAGCCTGTTTTGAGAATGGCTGGCGATTCTGTGCTATTTTTAGTTTCCACCTCCCCTCTTCCTTCTACCTCCCCCTCCTCCTCTCCTGCCCTCCTCTTCCTCTCCTCTTCACCTCTGTCCATCCTTTTATTATTCTGAGGAGGGCTCCTCTCACCACTGACACGCCCCTGTGCACACAGGTATTACTGAGGCCTCACAGTTCACCTCAACACCCGCATGGCTGGATGTGTGTCTGCGAGTGTCAGAGTCTCTCAGAAAGTGAGCGAGAGAGATTGAGTGATTTAGCTTGACAGGCAGATTTTGTAATACAGTACTTCAAATTATATTCCCTCTACAGCAACCTGCCCGAGCCACTTATTCATAGCTATTCTTGGTGTAATGGAGGCTATAGCCTGGGTTCATGAGTTCATTCACGGATATTGTCAACTGATGTCACCACCCCCAGAAACATACCCTTTAAACATCTTTGAACAAGGCAATAGTCCAGTACATGCAGCCAAATGTTAACAAAGCCATGCCAGCAGCCCCGTGGGTCAGTAAGGTTCACCCTCAGAGGACTATGAATGGAAGGACAAAATTTCATGGCAATCCATCTGATAGTTGTTGAAATACTTCAGTCTGGATCCAAGTGGTGAACCAACCATCAGACTGACAGTGCCATCCACAGAGCCATGCTGATGTTGATTCTTTCTGACCCCTGTTCACTCCCAAAGCTTGGTTTTCTGGAACTGAGCCTAATGTCTGGTACTGAGCACCTTGACACTTTGTAATAGTTGTACAGTCTCAACAGGAATCCGGCGAGAGCCATTTTCCTTTCCAGCTCAATATACTACGCTATAAACAGGACAGCGCTCAACGACAGTAGGCTTGTACTGGGGTCAGAGCAGGACAGCAGTCATGATTAATTCAGTAAAAAGAAATAATGAAAAATCCTCTTTCATATTCAGCGTCGGCTCATACATCAAATATGTCACACACTGTCGATTAATGATTTAATCACCCAACAAATTAAACTTCAGTCAGCCCTACTGGTTGAGTGTATGACATCATTGGTGGGGGTGATTAATTCAAGTTAAATATTCATGAATCTTATTTGTTTGCTAACTAATGAAGTCTAGGCTAGTCTTCAGATTGTTGTTACAGGAGCAGATAATAGATTGAGAGAGAAGGACTTGGAGCGATGGAGAAGGAGAGGTGAGGGGTTACGAGCTGCCTGATGGAATGGACGATAAAACAAGGGGAGGGAGGACTAAGGCGGAGAGTAATTGTTATTGAGGAGCTGTGCGAGGGAGTGTGATTACTGGTTTGGGTTTAGAGGAGTGAGGAGGTGGGACGTGGGAGGCAGGGTGCAGGTGTGCTGATGTATTGGTTAGGCCCTGCTGCTTCCTAACCCCGGACCCCTGCCACCCACAACACCTGAACCAGCCTCTGCAGCACCACCGCACCATCACTTCCCTCTCATTTACCCTGTTTATCTGCTCACAGCTAATTTCACCTCGATCCAGCGGGATAACACTGCACTCTCTGAAGGCTTCCTGTTGAAACAGGTCATTTGAATATATGTAAAAAAAAAAAAAAAACAATTTTTAAATCTCTTTTAATGCCAGAATGTATATTTTTGCTTGATTTCAGTCTATGCAGATGTAAAAGGAAGTTCCCGCTTTCACTGTTGTAGTCTGAATAACGTGATGTCATATCCGTTTCATATCCTTCAACCAAAACAAACCCCAACCAGCCCCAGCGAGCCAAAGTGAAGTAGAAAATGACCTGCACTCCCTCATGTTAAATCCAAAGCTAAAGCTATATGCTAGCTGTCATGGACAGCTAACGTACTGTGGCAACTGTCACTGTCATCTCCGTGGTCAAATTTATGTTTAATGCATTCAAACGGCCACACTTAAGCTGACTATAGATGTATAACGAGAACGGAGCTGACGGGAGAGCTAGCAACGGACTTGGCAAAGTTACGTGTTATATACGTGTTATGTTATGTGACAACGTCCGGCATTAACAAAGGGAACTGTATATACAAATTACATATATAAAAATAAGGTTGATTGGATTATATTATAAACACTTCAGATGAATATATTTCTATATTTGATCAGCTGAGATCCGATACAACCACAGCCTGGAGTGGGCCGGTACTCATCAGTGCACCGTACTGGCACTTCTACAATTTACTCTTTACCATTTTTTGGGCTTTGAAACTTTCGTGATAAATTTTCAAAGGTATTGAAAGCTGCGTGGCGTGGCGTGGCGTGGCGTGGCGTGGCGTGGCGTGGCGTGGCGTGGCGTGGCGTGGCGTGGCGTGGCGTGGCGCAGCAGGTTGACATATCTCTGTCTGTCTGTACGTCTCCATCTCCCTGTTTCAGTACCCTGTAATGCTTCAGTTGGAATACTATTATGGGCCTACTCTTGAAAATGCATAGCCCAGTCTAATAATATAGCAATAAAACCACAGCTGAATATGACTGACACAGTTTAACATGCTTAAAGAAACAATTAATAAATAAATAGGGGCAAAACATTGCAGATACTGATGGATACAAACTCTAACATATAAATGTGAAGACAGTACTGGCAGTTATTTTTTTCCACTTCAAGCCTGGATACAACTAAATAGCTTTATTGCTCTAGGAGTTGTGCAGCATCTGTCCTTGCTCAATCAATCCATCCATCCCCTCCCCAACACTCATTTGCAGCCTCCAAGTCGATCCATCTCCTTCTGTTTGCTGTCCTTGGTCTCTTTCTCTGACTCACTTTTCCACTCATCTCACTCCTCTCCTCTCTCTTTTTATCTAATCCCTCTCCACATGCACTGCTGCATTAGCTCCGGCCTTCTTAGGAGCAGCGTAAAAAAAAAAAAAGAAAAAGAAAGAGGGAAAACAGACGGAGAGCAAGAGGATAGCGAGTGGTGGGGGGGGGGACAACAGAGGGAAAAACTGAACTGGGGGTAAAACAAAAAGATGAAACGATTGCGGTCGGTCAGAAAAAGGAGTGAGATAAAGCAGGCTAAGACAGAGGCTGGATGGGGGAGGTTGCGTCACAGCTCCAATCAGACATGATAGAGAGAGAGAGAGAGAGAGAGAGAGAGAGAGAGAGAGAGAGAGAGAGAGAGAGAGAGAGAGAGAAAGAGAAAGAGAGAGACAGAGAGGATTGATGGGTTTAGGAGGCGGAAAGCCATAAAGAGGCAGAGGTCTATTAAAAGTGGAGGGTTGGGACGTACGCGGGTGCAGCGGTGATTTAAATTAAACCTTGTGTGTGTGTGTGTGTGTGTGTGTGTGTGTCTCCATGGTGTATGTGTGTCTGTTATAACTGTGTCTGTTTGTACTTTAATGTGCATCTGTATTTGATGTCAGTCTGCCCATTTCTCTTTGTGGCATATGTGTGGATGAGTCAATAGTCTTATTGGAAAGTATTTGAGGGTTTTTCAGTTATGTCTCAAAACGCAGAGGGTAGCAGTGGGTAAGAAGGGGAGGTGATTGAGGACGGGCTGAAATGGAGGGATAGAGCTGTGAAGGAGGTGTACAGCAACATGGTGCCATTCAGAGTGGCTCCCTGCCAGCTGACCACAGCTCTGAGTCTATTTCATCCACCAGTGCCGACTTTAGGAAGAGTAATGAGCGTGTTTACCTACTCCGGCAACTAGTTCTGACTACGTTCTTATTTTGTTGTAACATGCATCCTTGTTCTTTATTCTCACTTTGAACGAAGAGTTTGTACGGGCCTGCAGAGCTCAGAATAAATCATCAAATCCATAAATATTCTATGCACATAAATAAACATGTTTTCCAGATTTGGTCCACAGCAGGCAGTTGTTTTTCAGTGAAAAACAAAAAAATATTTTGCCTTTCAGGATCTAATCTAAAGGTGCCTGATGGAAAGGAAGTGTCTGGAGCAGCTGGGGATCGAGACCTGTTCTACCCTCTGAGCTACAGCCATCCAGCTAAGTATGGAATAATGTACAGCCAGCGTGTCATTGTTGTGAAATAAACCCCGACAGGGCAATGCGGTACCCCGACCATGAGGTCTTGCACCGGCCTGAAAGGGTTTATTTCACAACAATGACACACTAGCTGTATATTACCCTGGTTATTATACTGCTATTTCATTAAGAAATCAATAATTTGACACAAATACAGTCCGACATCAGAACTGCGCTGAGACTGACCAATCAGAACGGAGTATTCAATAAAGCCGTAATAGAACAAGTCATCTAAAAAGCTGTTCATTTCACCAACTGAGAAAACATGTTATTTTCCTGTATGCCACTAAAATTAATTATCTAACAACAGAAACCAACATAAATCACAAATGCTGTGTGCAACAAAACCTGTACCTGCCTTAGTTAATATTCTTCTTTCTAGTCTGATTACGTTTGCATATGTGTGATTACAGATATTGGTTTTCTGGAATCAGATTACTGTAGCCCCAGTATGACATGTAATCAATTTCCTCCTCAACCTCTGTTGGCAGAAGCAGGTCTCCACTGTCCTCACCAGTGTCTGCCCTTCAGTGCCTACTGATGCCCAGCTCCCATGCCCCCCCCCCCCCCCCGGGTCCGTTCTGCTGATGGCAAGGCCGGCTAATATCTGCTTATCTCGCTCCTTCACTGCGCTCTGACACGGGGACTATTGGTAATATCTGGCCAGGAGATGTTGAGTCAGGAGAAACGGAAGCCACGGGGGAGGAAGAGGGCTGGCAATATAAGAGAGTCATCCAGAGAGGAGGAGGAGGAGGAGGAGGAAAAAAGCTGCCTGTCACCAGAGAGGAGAGATGTGAAGGAGTGGTGTAGCCTGTTGTACAGAGACAATATTAAGTGTTTCATTCATTCATTCATCTTTTGGGGGAAAAAGGTCACCTGCTCTTACACAAGGCTTAACCGCACTATATGGAAACATGCAATTGTACTTCTGTTATGGGTGTAAAGACTGATATTCGATACATATCTGAAGAGCTGGATCAAATCATACTGAGTAGAGATGAATCAAATTGTCTCTCTATATATTTAAGACATATTAAATCAAAGGACAAGTTTTGTAACCTGTTAAACTATGCCAAAATTAAAAATAAATATAGAAATAAACGACTCAATAAATCAATAAATATGTCATATAATAAATATGTCAAATAATATTGAAAATAAATGTGGCCATTAAGTAAGTAGTTCTAATTGATATTAATAATTGATATTCTGACTGCTTCTTTATTTATCTATCTTTGTATTAAATCCCTCATTTATTTACTCTTTATTTATTTATGTATTTTTTAAATTTATTTTTATTTTTTCACTTTTATTTATTTATTTATTTATATATTTACATTTTTATATTTTTTATTTATCTATTTTATAGGTTACAGAATTTGGTATTTGTTTATTATTTATTTTTCACTTATTTATTCATTTATTTTCCTTTTTTATTTTATAATTATTTTTAAATGTGTATTTATGCATTTATTTATTTATGCACAGTTTTTTCCTCTGCAGTTGTTTGAAGGAGATGTTTTCACAGCAACATAAAACAGACAATAGAGAGGGAATTATGACCTGTTTAACACTAGCTTATCATACATCACCATTTAAAACTACTAATGCAGATTTTTTTTAAATCAAATCATATATTTAAACTAAAATACAATCACATATTTCCTAATTATCTGAATTGTATTTTTATGCAAATAATCACAATAAATGACAATAAAGGATAACATCTAGAATTTTTGATGGTTTACACTGACTTCAGGATGGGTAAAACTATTTATGGGGATGGTTCTGGGACGGTGGTGAAAACAGTTATTCTGGAGCGATCGGGTGGCTCATCAACAGCTGGTATCAGATAAGGTTACTTGTTATGGTAGTGTGTACAAGCTTTCAGTGACAGGAACAGAGAGAGTACAGTAAGCCGCAGTGCACCCGAGGTGAGAAGTATTGGTGTACACCCACTGATATTTAACTGCCTTCATCGAATTTTCATCAGACTCCTCTCCCTCTCCATCCTCCGCAATTCCCACGACAGCCCTGGACAACCAGAGTTTGTTTAACAATAAGTTCACCACTGGTATCGCTGAGCGCCCTTCAACCTGAAGAGCCAAACCTCTGCCCACCAGCCACTCCGGCTGCTCTTCACTGGTCCTCAACACTGGTCCGCTGTGGCCGAGGGGCTGCTAGAGTTGTCATTATCATCTTTACACAAGGAGGTAAACGCTTGCTACTTCCTAATCAGCCGGGGCCATCTTGACTCTGCGCCTCTCTAACTCTTTCCTCAACCACTTGTGAGCTGACAGGTTTGGCGTCAAGAGCAGGGAAGAGTGTGTGTTTTGGAAGGTGTAGTATTTGTGCAGGTATGCCTCGCTATGAATGTGTCTATGGTGGTATGTATGCATCTCTTTCACCATGCATGTTAGGATTTGTCAGGTTTCCTGAATCTGTCTGTGCTTGGATATGTCTTGTATGTGTTCACACACCCTCCAGGGTCTCCCAGCACCTCTCTAAATGTGAGCCAGAGCTGAGTACCAAAGAGCTCTGCTTCAGTTAATGAAGACTGGCAGAGCTAGTTCCATTTGGCCCATTCCAGTCGTGACATTGCAATTTGGGGACATCTGTTTTATGTGGCCCATTTTTAATCAGGCACCAAAACGCCAAGACATAACACACACTTTGCTTTTTTCTGTCCTCTGTTCAAATCTGTGTGCCTTTCATCCTTATATAATTACCACCTCCTCCAGACTTCCCTCCATCCCCTAAAGCTCTGTGATCGATTGTGAGGTTATTGTTGGAGGGGTTCAGCATTTGGTATCGCAGGCGCCGCCGTGACGATGACCCGGCAGAGTCGGCTCATCCAAAACTCATAAACAAAGCATGCTGCCCAATTACTTTAATAGAGTGGAGCCACAAAGAGCCTTGCAACTCATAAAGAAACGGGACAATTAATATCAGCCAGCCATAATAAAAGTATAATTAAGAAGCTTGCCCACCTGATGAGATGGACCATAATGTACCCATCTCGTTTTTGTGTGAGCCAATTTATAAGTTATTTTTTTAAGGTGAGAAATTCACATAAAGTGATGGTTACTAAATCCCTCTCTTACTGCAGTGTCTAATTTTCAAATTTACAGTGACAAGATTATAACGTTTTACGTAGCACTCCTATTTTTAGTGGCTCGGCTGCAACAAAAAGCTGATGCACAAACAGGTTAAAACCTTCATTTATCACCAGCTGCAGTGTATGTGAAAAACAGACACTGTAGCAGCCACATTGCTGCAGGTATTGTCCCAGTAGGTCTCCACCATATCATTTAGTGCCTGTCTGCCTTGTGTACTCAGTGAACACAGCGTAACTTTAGCGGGTGTCTGGTCAAGAGACAGAGCGTGTGTGTGTGTGGCAGCAGTGGACTCTTGTCAACCCGGCGTAACTTTAGCAAATGTCCGACAGATTGTGTGTGTGGCGGCGATGAGTGTGGGGTTATCGGTGGTGTTATAGCTTTTAACATAACAGCAGTGTGTGTGCAGTATATTTGATGGTGAATAAATGCTACTGCTTCCGTGACAGTGAAAGCGGTTAGCCCTGACGGTAGCAACAACACTCAGACTCGCTTAAGGTGGGCTGTTAAGGTGGACCAGCTATTCTTTAAGCGACAAGCCACTCTTCTGAGTTTGGCTCAGCTTTTCAATTAATTATTAAACAGATTCTTAATGCCGGTGAACAGTTAAACAGTTAATTATTAACATCCCTACAATAAACCTTGAATGTTCAGCGTATCAGTAGCCGTTCAAATGACAGCCACGCTGTGTTTGCAGACTGCAGTACTGTATGTAAAACCTGCTGTTTGTTTCGCTACACTGCCATCAAAATGCTCTTCCCTGCAGTTTCTCCCTCAGCATCTGTGTAATAAACAGCAGTGCTCTGGGTTATCAGAAATGTGCTCCACGTTCAATGTGTTCCACTTTAAGGCAAAGCGCCCCCTTAATGGATTCAATGTGGACTTTCATATTACATGCACTCCACTTGATGTTTATTTTTTGATAGTATTTACATTACCTACTCACACTACACATTTGCTGTTGCATTGCAGTCTCCCTATAGTTGGTTTCTCCATTAAGCGTGTTGATGCACTTTATGTAAAAAAAAAAAAAAAAAAAAAAGCTATTTGCAAAAGCAATCTCACTCCCCTCGATCACTATTTATTCTTTTCACTTCTATTAAAATGGTTGGATGTTACATTGTCTTCTGGGAAATTATAAGATGAAAAATACAACCAATACTTTGTCACAAGCGAGACTGTGACACTGGCACAGTGGGCCTTATCTAACACCCAGCGCAAAGCGGTGCACAGCGCAACTGTCATTGCTAGTTTTGGGCCAACACAGTTGTCATTTTCACACCCAGCACCCATGTTGTGTAGTAGAAGAAAGGGACTGCACTACTGACCAACAAAAACCTGATCTAAAGTCAATCGTGTAGTATTTTCCTGCCATTTAAAAGGTGCATTATTCAGATAGTAAGATACGCTGACATTGTGGGGTTCACAATGGAAATTTTGAGTGTCAAACATTTTTATGCACACATTTATGGTGAAATGTGTTTATGTAAAGGAAAACACAAAATCCGTTGTCACACACTTGTTTTGTCTAACAAAATGTGTCGTGAAGAGTCTACGAGTGCTGATTTTACACCTTGTGCGGACACTGCACACACATCTGTCTGCACTCAGTGTCTCCTCTACTCATCCCAATGTGTCTGAGTGTTGTTGTCAAAGTTTTGCGGCAGCCTGTGAATCATGCAGCCTCCGGATTCAGCACCCCCCGGTCAATGGACAGCGACAAATAGCAAACTGAGTGCCCTCCTAATTAGTAAATAGATTATGAAACGCATCCATATAAGATGATTCTAAAGCTGCACTGAATAGTTTGAAGCTTCATAACGTTGACATTTAACTACTAAATCAACTTTCTTTTGCATGACAATTCATTCTGTTTAAACTACGGTGATCAGGCTAAACTAATATTGGTATTACACTGTTTGTAGATCAGATTCCAGTGGTGGCTGTGTAGGATTGTTTATGACTCACGTGATCCAAATATTTCCAGAGCAGAAACTCCAGAGCATTAAGTCCAAAAGTCAGTGTATTTAAAAAAAGATGGAAGTGATAGTTTCCAAAGTTCATATGTTTTTATCTAAATAAATAGCCTGATTCAATCCATATTTGATGGCATTTAGCATTTCAAAAACAACATTTTCACTGCAGAAACCCACTTGCTTCTCCAATTTGGAGAATCCGGCATTTAAATAGCAATGCACCTGGCTTTTAAAGGGAGTGGGAGCTGACACTCAACCACCTACGATTAATCAAGAGACTAAATAAAACCCCTTTACCCCGTGCCCCTTACTTTACACCCAGATTATACACTGTGCAACAAGCAAAAGTCAGTTGGCCACGACCTAAATGCACTTGTACCACTCACTTTAGAGCGTGCAATATTGATCATTTAAACAGGGGATACTATTACTGTCATTACAAAATTAGACACAAATGGTTGAGTATAGGGTGTTGAAATGACCATGTGCCTATTAATATCAAATCAACAGTTGTTGCGAGTGGGGATAGTGCTTTGTGTTCAGACTGTGCGAGTCATCTCACCCTCACACGCCACTCTTTCACTTCCTCAATAATCTGCAGTCAATCTCAACCTGGCACAATCTGATTGTTTCATTCCCAGCAGCCCCCTCGACATGGCCCACTATGTGGTCCCTTGGATGGCTGATTGGCACAAGCAATGAGTGCAATTATTGCCTGAACCTTATTGGCCGAAGGCTTGCATGCATCATCAGCTCCCTATCGACTGGCCCGGCCCCTCCCTCTCCCTGCCTCTATGGACAAAAAAATGACAAATTTTCAACTGGCTGACGTGCTCCGTCTGGGAGGGGTCATTTAGGGACAAATTAAGCTCTGTCATGCTTCCAGAAAGTCAGAAGAGGCGGATAGGGGGCAGATAACAGCATCCTCCTGCACAGCTGTTACACTAACAGATGACGCATGTGTTTTCATGTTGGAGCTGGACCATATACATATACACATTATATGTACAACAGAGTTCAACAAACAGTACTATCACGAGGCTGACATCTGTCACATGTTCTCTCTGTCATCCAGCACCCTTTGACCTGAGAGTGTGCATCATGTTCTGGCACAGCAGACCTGCATGTTACGGCTTACTGTGCTGTACATTTAGACATAGGTTATCAAGTACATACACTATATAGCATCAAATATTATGGATTGTGCAACCTTGTTTTTGCCTTATATATATATATATATATATATATATATATATATATATATATATATATATATATATACACTTGTCCTCAAAATTATTCATACCCCATGGAAAATAATCTTTTTTAGATTCCTCCTTTGTAAATGTTACTATGATGGTACTTCTTGTGTATCTGTTTTCTACTTGTTGTTATGCACAAATCCACATATGAGTTGGTTAAACTTTAATTGTATTTTAATAGATATGGCCAAAAGAGATATTTTGCTCATGTTCAGAATTATTCATACCCCTGACAATATCCCAACAAAATGTATGAATCTTTGGCCTGTAGTTATTTCAAGATGTTACAATGGAAAAATAGCTTTGTTGTTGACCAAGTTTTAAACAATTATTTCAAAACATGAATAAATAGCATCTTTTCAGAAGAAGGTAAAGAAGAAAGAGATCAGTGTCCCTGTGTCGACCATACAGAGGGTCATCAACAAGCACAAGAGGTTCAATACTGTTAAAAACCTCAGCGGGCGTGGCAGGAAACGTAAGGTGTCCCCCAAACTTACCAGGAAAATCTCCCGGGAGGTCAACAACAACCCCCAGACCACAACCAAGGCCCTAATGGAAACACTCAACCAGACAGGGACAAAGCTGTCACGGTCCATCAACGAGCGAGTCTTGTACAGAGGAGGTCTCCATGGACGTAGGCCTCGGAAGACACCTCTGCTCAGAAAGAAGCATGTGGAAGCTCTCCTGAAGCAAGATCCCAGCTTTTGGTCAACCATCCTGTGGTCTGATGAGACAAAGTTGGAGTTATTTGGCCATATGGATGTTCAATATGTCTGGAAGAAGAAAGGAGAAGCATCAAGCCCAAGAACACTGTGCCCACCGTCAAGTATGGTGGTGGAAGCATAATGCTGTGGGGATGCTTCTCTTCCAGTGGCACAGGGAACCTCGTAAAGATCCAAGGAACCATGAAAAAGGAGGATTACATCAGGATCCTTGATGGAAACTTAAAAGAATCTGCTGTGAAACTCCAGCTGGGACACAACTGGATGTACCAGCAGGACAATAATCTGAAACACACAGCCAAGGTAGTGAAGAAATGGTTCAAGGACAATGGTGTCAGTGTCCTAGAATGGCCAAGTCAGAGCCCTGACCTCAATCCAACTAAGAACTTGTGGCGAGCCTTGAAGACCAGAGTGATGGCTAGGAAACCCACCAATCTGACCCAGCTTGAGGCCTTCGCCAAGGAAGAGTGGGCCAACATCCCACAGGAGACATGCAGGAAGCTTGTGGACACGTACAAGAATCATCTAAAAGCAGTCATAAACAACAAAGGCTATGCTATAGACTAGGGTATGAATAATTTTGAACATGGCATTTTTTGGGAATTAATAAATAAAATACCCCTAAAATATAAAGTTTTCTTTTCTTGTGTATTGTTGGCATTCTTTCACTTGTTGGTCACACATAACTCATAAGCAAACTTGACAAAATGTATTAATTTCATCACAAAAATAAAAAATCACAAAACAGGGGTATGAATAATTTTGAAGTGTGTGTATATATATATATATATATATATATATATATATATATATATATATATATTCTCTCATTTTGTTAATCAAGGTGCATTATTTTCTATTCCATAAAATGATGAAACATGTTGTAAGGCCTAGGGGTAGGAAAAAAATGTGTGACAGTTTTATTTTAGTACAGTATATAAGTAAGATTGATTGGATTATATTCATTTGAAGTATAAAAAATGACACTTGCAGTATAAACTGAAAGGAAATACTACAAATTTTTGAGGGAAATGTCTTTACTCTTTGAATTTTGGTTTGCTGGAAAAAAAAATTCAATACATATTGCCTGTCAATAACTGTTAAATTCGACTTCAGGACATCTCCGTTTACATACAAGCTGAAAATTAAACATTTTTACTATATCAATTTAGATATTTTCCAAAGTAAAATTCCCTAGAAATGTACGATTCAACTTTTTCTCAAGGTCTAGTGTTAAAAAAGTTAACAAAAATCGTAATAAATCATAATATTGAATCACAATACTTAAAAATCGCAATATATATTGAAGTATGGTGATAGTATTGAAACAGGAGATGGGTGTATTGTTCCAGTTCTACGTAGACATGTTAATCATTTCGTCATCTGCCATCTAAGAAAGTCTTAAAGCTTTGTGCTGTAGGAATGGCACCTTAATCCAACACAATGTTAGCCAGGGGCTCCCTATTCAAAATAGCAGATATGTGAGAAGAGAAGTTCAGACTTGCCATATATTAACAACTTTCACTACTGCCCACCAGACACAGAGGTGGGATGTTATATGGCATAACTACAGCTCTAATAACTCTCCAGACCAGATCCTTTATCACCTATGGAGGGAACAAGTGTATCATCTACTTTCTATAAATAGTCTGGAGAAGAATATAATATATATATATATATATATATATATATATATATATATATATATATATATATATATATATATATATATACACCATAATGATGCCACAGATGAGCCTGAGGTTCCAGTGGCTTTAATAGTAGTTTTGCCAACTTGGAGCATAAGTATTGCTTAAGATGTCTTCAGAAAAAGAAACATATTCTTATGTATATTCTTTTCACTGTTAATTTAACAGTTAGAAAAGCATGATGATCAGTCACACTGAGCATAACGATAAAATCTATTTGACTGTGAATATACAGTATCTAATCACAGCTTCTTTGGTATTGAATGCCTACGTATACCCCGAACACAATGTAATGAATGACTCACCACCATTTAGTATTTAACAGGAATTGTCTCTGTGCTCTCCGATTGCTCAACTCGCCGAACTCCCACTCGTGTTTGGGTGGAAGCTTCTACTACTTTTAATTTCTAAAGATATCGTCACAGAAATCAATGTTATTTCATCCCTTCTAAGTTTGTATTACTGCATTCACTCAGCTGTGCGATTTATAGGAGAGGGGGAAAAAAACTGATTCACCAATGTAAAGCAATTATTATTTTTTTATTTAACGACTTTGAAATGGATTTTCTTAAATGCCCGAATCAATATATTTGCTTCATTTGAGTCTATGTAGAGGTATTGTTGTAGTGTGAGTAACGTGACATTGTATCCGCCATCGTATCCGTACCTGCCAACCAAAACAAACCGCAGCCAGCCGCAACAAGGAAGTACAAAACAGCTGAGGGTTTCACACATTGCAGGAAAAGCAGATCCTGTCATGGACAGGTAATGTTATGGTATTGCTGTAATGTGCGGTCAAGCTAGCCATCACTCGCATCTTCGTGGTCAAATTGGCCGACTGTAGAGCACCCATATACTGACATTTATGATAAATACATTCAAAAGGAGCTAACCATAGATGTATAAAAAGCTCAGAGCTGATGGGAGAGCTAGCGATGGACTTGGTGATGTCAGAGGAAGTGCACATGTGTGACTATGTCCGGTTTTCAAAATAAGATGTCACCAAATGGAATTGTACATACAACATACACAGTATATGGAAAAGAGATTGATTGGATTCTATTCACCAGAAGTATAAAACATTACATGTCAGGTTTGTACATTACAGTACAGTACGTTAACATACTACTACCTGCTCCATGACCGTAACTATATTTAAACATCTGTATTAACCATGCCTTTATCCCCATTTCAATGAAACAGCTTTATTATATAGAGTTTTCTTTTTATAAGTTTTCTAGGAGTGGCATGGCCATGCTTGTGATGGTGGCCCTCATAAAACTATCTGAAAACTTATGTTTGTTTGACAGTCCTCTTGTGTTAAGGTCTTTTATTTGTCAGTTTTACAAAATAAGAGCCCTAAATCTATAGATTCAGTATGGCTGATAGAAGGTTGTGTTTGCAATATGGACACACTCAAGGGCAACGCCGGAGTCGGGCTGTAAACCACGGCGCCGCATGTGTGTGTGTGAGTGTGTGGGAGCGCTGATGTACTGTACACAGGACTCGTAAACAACAAGCCAACACAGGACCAGACAGGACTCCAATCAAATCAATGCAGGTTCAACATCTATTGCCCCCATATATGAGTGTGTGTGCATGAGTGTGTAGGCGAGCCAGATCACTGGATCAATGCGCAGGGGAAGGAGGTTGACAGAATAATGACCTGTCCGCTCTTTTCATCAGCCGTTCTCTCGGTAGCCATATTCACTACTTTCTTGTATTTCCCCCTCTAGCTCTCCTTCTCATGTCCACTTCACCTACTTCACTCATCCCTCCCTTATTCATCTTTTTTCCTGTCACACTGGCCCAGGAATAACTCCTCTCTGTTGCCTCTAATCTCATGTATTCCCCCTTCATCCCATCTTTTCTTCATCGTACTTCCATCCAAAGTAATCCTCCATTTCGCTTTTGTTGCCAATCGCCTTTCTTTTCCCTTTTTATAAAATTCTCTTTTCAAGCGACCCCTCCACCCCACTCCCAGGCCCAATAACTCAAACAGTCCTTTCTTTGATGCATCATTCATGGTTTTGTTCCCTAATGCACTCTATCTCTTTCACAGCCACACTATCAAATCTTCATCATCTGCTTTTATCTAGTCTTCCAGCTTTCCCCTTCTACCCCCCTCGTAATGACTGGTTTCTTTTGCTGCTTCTTGCCCCTTTCTATTTCCATCCATGCAGCAAAGCTCAGTCTTTCACTTCATCCCTGCTCTTATGCTCCCTCCCTCCTATAACCCTCTCATCCCCTTCTCCATCACTTTCACTTTTCTCTTCTACTTCTTCCTTATTCAGCCACCCCTCCTCATCTTTCCTCTCCCCTCCATACATCACATGTCCCTCCGTTTCCTCCCCTCCCCTCCTCTCCATTTCTTTCCCTGAGGTGTGTGACTGAGTACTAATGTCCAGGTCTCAGTAATGAGATGATCCTTTAGATCAGAGTAGCAGCATCAGTCAGGCTAACGTGTCACTCTCTAAATGCCGACCTTATCGTTGAAATAGCGCTCTAATCGCCGCATCACACGGCAGTCATGCCAAACATACACACACGTATGCATATACTGACAGCATTGTCAATGCCCGGCCGCCCTGCACACTGCATTCTGCTTCTTATCTGCTGAGTGCCGCTATCACGGAGAATGGGCCTGCACTGCATTACCTGCAGATAAACATATAGCCTATAGGATGTTTATCTTCTCTACATGGCAGTTAAGATGCATGTATGTTGTGTGACATGATGGGGTAAAATGTACATACTGCAAAAGGTAGATATCCAGCCTGAGGCTAGTAAACCGGTGTCACACAACAGTTTTAAGTGCAAGATAAATGTATTTATGACACTGTGCATGCAGATACAATCATATTATTTTGCCACCCTGCACTCGCATTTTTTTCCCGCAATGTCAATGTGAAGCGCTTGGAACACTAATGCTCCTATACACGCTAGTATACACACAGGTCTATTCCTGCCAGAGCTGAAACATCTGGGCTCCCGAACGGCGGGGTCGTCTGGGGAGCATTGATGTGTTGCTTTGACTGCCCGCGTCCACCTGTGCCCAGAAATAGCTTGAAAAACACAATCTCTCCGCAACACCTGCTTCGGGCCTTGCATAACCGTAAGTGCAGACCACACAGAAAGGAGCAGGAGGAAGAAGAGGAGAAATGGATCAGGACGTTAGGAAGAGCCTGAGCCCCTGTTTGTGAGCGTGCATAGGCTGAATAACAGAAAACTGAGATGCTGCATACAGCGTTTGAGTTTTCAACATTTCTGACAAAACAGTTGTGAGACAGAGATGGGATGCAATGCACATTCAAATCTGCAATTGAGGTTTTTGAATGATGCTTCAAATGTTTCTTGTCCTATTTTAATTAAATTATCATCACCCCAAAAAAAATCCTCAAACAAAATCCTCAGTCTGAATGAGTGATTCATTGGATAAAATTAGTTACAGTCTCTTTTTGTTAAATCAACTTTGAATGCTTCCAAACTGTCAGTTTCTTATTGGACTACAAAATTTTGAAAAAATATCTAATTGCGATTATTTGACTGATACTGCAATTATGATATGATTTGCAATATTAGAAAACATGATCATTTTTACACAATTATTTTCATTTTCATTGAAAAACATCAGAATGATTATGGTGTGATTTTTTTACAGGATCTACATCAAACAAAGCTGTCTGCATAATATTGTTTATAAGCATGTTTTAACTATGTGTAGGCCAGATATCTGTGCAGCACCACAATTTTTTTTAATCTAAAATGGTATTTACACACATTATGTTTATGTTGACTTCAGAGATTTGACCAGTATATTGCAAGCCTGGCAGGCCTGAGATGACTCCCCGCCGGGTCAAAGCAATTTTTAAACTAAAATGTGTTATGCAAGTAGCAAACTCATTTAAGAAATAAGTCAGTGCGTAGGTTGTGTGCTTAATGATAGCGAGTGTCAGTGTTTGCGTGAGAGAGAGAGAGAGAGAGAGAGAGAGAGAGAGAGAGAGAGACAGATAGAGAGAGAGAGGGAGTGTGAATGTGATGGGGTGACGGTGAGAGGAAGTCAGCTGTAACTAGCTGTAGCGTAGCCATGTATACAGGTTAGGCTGTGGTGAATAAATAAATAAAATTTCTCTCTGGTCACCTAAACGCTTTGAGGGGGAGAAGGGGGGGCATTGGTGATTTTTTTATTTTAAACCAAACGAAAAAGGAGAGCCAGAGAACGTGAACGAAGTGATTTGTAAACTGTGTGATAAACAAGGGACTAAAGATGGAAACGCCACAATTCGCCGCTCCCATCTTAAAACTCACCATCCAGAATACATCCGTCTGCCATCGACTCTCTCCACACAGAGCAGCCGGACCAAAACTCCTCCCACAGTGAGCAATCAGCCTTCACTCAAAGGTAAATGGAGGCGAGACTGTATGAGGACAGTTACTAGTCACCAGCTGATTGATCTGATTTATTGATCTCTGCATGTCATTATGTAAAATAGCCCTAACGGTCTATACATTGTGGCCACTTATGTATTGCATCTCAAGTCCATAGATATACGTGCATCTCTCTTAAGCTTTTTTGTTAAAGCAATATTGTCAGTAGGGAAATTGCATAATATGATCCTTGGTGAATAGTGATAGGGCCTACAAATATTTCTTTATTGTACTGGTTATATAAAAAATAAATATCAAAAAATAAAGCTGAGCTGCAGCATTTGAACAATTTAGAATTTGAATGTGAACATTATGAAGCTTCTAAGCTTCAAACTATTTGGTAAAGCCTTATGCTAACTATTAGCCTTATGCAAACAGCAGTTAGCATAAACCAGACACTAAACTACTTGGTTAAAGTTTAAGGAAATATTATGGTCCAGAAAACTTTGAAAAATATTGGATTTCGATACCACAGGGAAACATTTATTATTGAGGGAATTGGTACCTCTAGTTTGTACCTGCGTATCAATACTGCAGAAAATGAGAAATAGAAATAGTTTCAAATATTCAACATAAATACGTATCAATACTTCAATATATTTGTTGAAAGAAACCAGCATTGATTGTTGGTAGGGGAACAGGATGCAAACAGCAATCTCTAGTTGTGCAACTAGCAATCCAACAATCAATTCTGACCTCCCAAACAGGTTTGTGGTGCTATAATAATGCACATCTACCTATACTCCTGAGGGACACAGTCAATATTGACATGACCACAAGGGGTCACGGGCCAGAAAAATGTCACCATGGGTCATTTAAAGTGTTTGAAACAGCAACCAATCCTGTCACTGAGTGATACAACTCCGATACTCAATAAAATTACAGCAGAATATCTCTGTGGACTATTCCTTTGCATAAATATACACCACATAGGGGGAGAGAAAATGCAATGGAGGACAACAAACCTACCAACAGTTAGAAGCCCTGACTTGTGTGTTTTGATAGAGCAAGTTATTTACGGCGATCTTTCTTCTCAGAAGAAAACTACTATTCTTCTTGACAAAGATACAGAGTCAAAATGCCTTTGAACTCGTACAAGAGACCGGCGAGCCAGCCACTGATGTGACATTTATGCCACAGAGCAATAAACAGATGCAACGCTCAACTGTTCCACTTTGAAGCCATTGAGAAGACACTGTGCATGTGGTGTCTGTGTAGTACGCCCACATGTGGATGTACGGGTGTCGCTGCTTATTGTAAGTGTCTGGCGTGTGTCACAGTGTGTATATGTGCGACCATGCATGCGTGTGATCCTCGTGAGTGTGTGCTAATTTGATGACGGAAAGCCTCGTTCATGCTTGAGCGAGTTTGATGTGTGCAGGCTGTTGGTGAGCATGCTTAGTGTGTCTGCATACATTTACCATACATTTCTTTTTCTCAAATGATACTGCATGATGCAATTACGTGTGTATATGTTGTGTTCAGATGTGACTTACTATGCGTGACGTCACATGCAGGTTCATGCACAGAACAGTGTGCAGTTGTAATTTTAAGCAATGTAGTATTTGCTTAGTATGTGTGTGCGGTAGGGAAGTTACAGACTTGTTTGTTTCGCACTTAAATACAAATGTAAATTACACCCATTCAAATTGCAGACTCCATTTGGTTTTTTTCCCCCTCTGCATTCATCTCTCCACGATGCTTTCATATATTTCTCAACGTCGAGAAGCTCTTTATATGCGGATGGCGCTTTGCTTGTCGTCCATAATGTGAAGCAAAGAGCCGACAATAGTCCTGCACCGCGGCAGCTACTCCATCACAGACAGCCGAGTGAATAATGCTGCCCGCTTTGTGCCAGGGTCTGTACCCATCATGCATCAGTAGGAGATAACATGATAGACTGGATGTTGGTTCCGATTTAGTGTGTCGCTGTTCAGCAGAAGGAGTGCTGGCAGCAGGGAGGAGGTAGGGACTCCTAAACTACCATTTGGCTTAAAGACAGCGCATATCAAAGCAAAAGAAACACACACACATATACAACTGTAACTAGGTGGTTTTAAATGCTTTGAGGATGGATGTTCTCAAACATGTTGGGGGACTAACAGAGATATGAGACTGCAATGAAAAAGCCCTTCCCCCTGGCCCGATGCTGGGTACTTACAGCTGGGGTTTCGAGGCTGGCGTCAGCTGAACAGAGCTTTATGATGATGACTGACTGCAAGTCATAATTTACCACCACTTCACTGCTTCCAGGTTGAGGATAATGGTGGGGATTAAGGTACAGCACGGGGAAGGGGAGGGTTTTCATAAGGAATCATGTGTCAAGAAGTCTTTGCACTAGGTACTCCTCCAAAGCTCACGACTGAAATAAGGTCTTATTTGAGATAAGCTCTTTACATGAATCTTCCAGCAGTGTAACAGTACAACAATCAAATCGTTGTAATTTACTCTGAAATCATATTATAATACCCCAAAATAAAAAAAGAAATTATGGGTGGGGAAAAATGTTTTTTTTTTTACTATTTTGAAATATTTTTATTTTAACATCATCTCTGATTACTAACATGCTGAAATTCATTAATTTATATTGTATTAATTTAGATATTTTCCAAATTAAAAGCCCCTAGAAGTGAATGATTCAACTTTTTCTCATGGTCTAGTGTTTAGCAAAAAGTGCAATAAATCGTAACATCAAATTGCAATACTTAAAAATTGCGATACATATCAAATCGGCACCCAAGCATTGTGATTGTATCGAATCAGGAAATAACTTGATTCCAGCACATCAACTTCAAGGACAAAATGTTCACTTACTGCCCCATATATCCCACTGCCAGGTGCCATTATAACGAGAAAATAAATGTTATTAACTTCACCTGTCAGTGGTCATAATGTTGTTAATGTTATGGCTGATGTAAACGGTGTTAGACAAATAAAACTATACTGTTATGCTTCATATGGGAGGTCAAATCAGCATCTGTATGTCTGTAGAGCTATGCATCGGTGAACATGTTGATTACTGTATTTCCATGGAAACTGAGATTACACAGGTGATGAAAAGGCTGAATGTAAATAGGATGAAGCTTAGTGACAATATCCTAGTAAATAATAATTGTAAATAAGATTCTTTCTACAGTATAATATGCACATAAACATGCTGACTGAAGGGCTGGCAGGTATGCTAATCTCTGTAGACTCCACGGATAAAGTTGTGGTGGTGTTTAATATCCCCACATAGCCCCATGTGATAGTGTTATCGCTGACCTTGACTTGTAGAACCCATTGGGAATCATTTTACTCTAATGCGTAAAACCACAATGTTTAACTTGTTCTCTGCTCAGCTCTGACTCTAAATCCCTCTCCGTCATGACTGACCTTGAAGTCTGGCTTTGACAAGACTAAATGTAATAGCATTATAACGGCTGTACAGAAAAGACTCGTGAGCTAGAGAGGGCACTTGACAGATCAGATTATTCCCTAAAACATATTTACTCTTGTGCCTCAGTGACAGCTATAGTGAAATATGCCAGAGGCTAGTAAACCTGCATGTGTGTGTCCTTGTGTTTGCATGTGTGACAGGCCAAGCCATGACAGGCATACAGAAGTCAGCGATAAAAGCCACCGCTGTACTTCATTCTCATAATATTCTCAAAAAAAAAAAAAAACACTTTTCCTGCCTCGATGACAACATACATATACAAAAAGGTGAATGCATATATACATGTAGATAGATAACCCCATAGCGGACCCCATGAGTTGGATCTCTCAAGTCACACATGGCAATAATTTCTTCTGCAGAATCTTTTCCCTCAAGCCTTAACAAACGTAGGCTACCACATGAGCAGAGAGGAATCCATTCAACACCCCCTGGGCATGCTCAGCTCTTCTTAGCCCTGCAGGCATCCTGTAGCTTTGAATCTTCACTGTCTTTGCCTCTTTTTTATTTGCAGAAGGCCACAAGGGATGGTACCGGCTCCTGTATGCTTTTATTACTATTGTAAGAGCTATCCTTTCAGAGAGAACAGAAGTACCACTTGCCAAGGTTACAAGGAATATCAAACACAACAAACAAATGCAAAATGGCTGTATAGTAAAAGTGAAGCCACAAAAACACTCAAGGCTCTAAATCTTTATGAGCCTTGTCACTTCTTACACTCTCTATTTGCCTAGGGTGTCTTGTCCCATACACATGACATCTTTTAAGGCCCAAACACACCAACCTGACATCAAAGAACTAGCGGCGGTGAAGGCTGCCTGTTGAGCCGCCTCACATTGCCTTTGTCTTGGCCAAAAAGCTGCACTCAAACTTACCACAAAGACTACAGCCGACAGCCAATTAACATGTACATTCTGCACCTGCTTGAGATGAAATAACTCTCCCTACTAGCAGGTGTCAGTAGCCTGTATTCGTCATTCAAAAAGAGAAACCGGAAGACCGAGGACTGCGGATATACAAGCTGTTGTTATGACACGTACATGAAATAAAGCTACATCTACCGATGATTTTCACACCGCTCTTACTCACCACTTTGTTTCACTTCATAAAATAACCCAGGTATGATCAGATCAGATGAAGATGAAAAACAAGAAAGCGCCAGTGCCGCTGCCGAAAAAACTCTGACATGGGCAGACTAGAGCCGATGGTGTGGGACACACCGCAAAAACTAGGCTGACAGACACTCACCAACAGCCCCAAACTGTCCTGACGGCTTGGTGTGTCAAGGCCTTTAGTCTTTTCACCTGCAAGTGAGCAGCTTCACCAAAATGTCTATTTAATGTGCCCCAAGGCTTACACTAGTTCCCATCCCAGCCCACACAGGCACTTGTGGCGGAGAGCAGCAAAGATATGATCCCTGACTGGCTTCCCTCCCAATTGGTACCTGCCAAAGGTGTTGATGAAGCACCACAGCCGAGAAGCAAACCCAGCTCACTATGGTGCTGGCTAAGTATATTTCCCCTGCGCCACACAGGCGCTAACCCATGTGAGCTTTATTGTAACAAAGCTCTTGTCGCTACACTCTTAACAGAAAATATTTCTTTTCCATATGCATTTCCCTCTGCAGTTTTCCAAAGCTTTCTATATTTAACAGACTTGCAAAAGCGTGCACATCCCTTTTGGGCCAGTTTGAATTCCAATCTCTGGCCGTGGCCCGAGCAGGAGACATTGGGATATGAATGAATCATGTACCGCTGAGCCAAGCCTTTAAACCAAACCATCCACCCACCAGGAATTGGACCATACATTACACATGTTCCTGGTTCGGATCCATTTAGCGCCCCTAAACACTGCGTTAGGCAAGGATGAGAACTAGACAGGGCGCAAAGGGTGTGATGCACCATGGAGCATGGATAAAACATTACAGACATTAGGGAGGGTAAGGGTGAAGGGGATTTAAGTGCAGAGGGAGTGGAGCACAAGCTGCTGAAAGGATGTCAGTCTGGAGAGAAACATGAAAGAAGGAATAAGAGGAATGAGGGGGTTAAATGGAAACGAGGAAAAATGAAAGCCGCAGTAAAGAATGGCGGGATTCATAAAGGGGTTACAAGCAATGTAAACAGGAAAAAGAGTAAAGAGGCAGGACATAAGTGGAAGACATAAGCAAGAGGATGCTGGGGAGGGAGTTGTTACAATGGCCTCCCTCCATAATGATCGCTGAGATCCTCCTAATTGGGCAAATCTCCGAGCAGGCACCCAGCACCCTGCTCTGGAGAACAGGTCAGACAGAGAGCAAAGAGAGGGACGGAAGGAAGGGAGAAAACATTTACAGACACAAGGGGGGTGCCATGAAAAGGTTGAGCTATGTGAGTCTAATGAATTGAGGGGTTATACAAGAGCAGCATTGACCTCCAACTCCCTGCTCCCTACTTGCCTTAATTCCTCTTTCCACGCTCTCTGGCTCTCGCTGCCCCGTTGTAAATCTACGAGCAGCTCAATCGACTGAAATTTTGAAAAATATGTTTGGCTTCGGATGATGACACAACCGAGGCTCACAGTGGCCTAGGGACCTTGTTTGGGAACAGCGTAGCCAAAGAAAGAATAGCTCTGGGTGAGGGGTGTGAGCGAAGGGGAAGAGTGCTCTATGAGGGCCTCTTCAGAGGGCTAATTTATGAGCATCCTGATCAATGGGTTAATTAAGTGGAGAGAGGAGAAAATGGAGAGGCTGGCCACAGTGACCAATGGCAAAGAAGAAAGGGGGGTGGATGGAAGGACAAATGGGCAGAGGTTAGGAGGGTGATGACACGAGAGGTAGACAGATTTTGGCAGGATGTGGAGCCAACAGTGGGAGGTAAATTCCCTTGTGCGCTTAACTAAATTGACTGGGACCATCCAATAATTCTCTAATGGGACTTTCTAGCCAGTGATGATCATGAGCTACCGGCTCACCTACTTGAATCAATACTACTCCACCTCTTCAGCTTTGTCAAAGCCGACCAAAAATAAGATGTCAAGAATGCAATCCATTGGGCAGTCTTTCAGAGACCTTTTGGAAAATCAATTGCGATATAAAAATCTCAAAAAGGAGGAATAAAAGTGTCCAGCGCACACGTGCATCAACTGTGCTTACACAACACACACGCTTGCAGCTGTTCGGCCTTTCCAGAATGTGAAGCACGTTCTCCAGCGAGAGGGATAGAGCTCATCCTTTGAAATGTGTTTATTCCCCACAAAAGGAGAGAGAGTAGCGGTGAAAGAAACAGGGCCAGAAAATCCTGCTGACTTGCAGCCTTCTAAATCGCCGCCCCCCCCCCCCCCCTTCCCCTTCTCCTATTCCCCTTCTTATTTCCAAGTCTCTGGAGTTTAAACCCAAATGGAAAGAGATTGTTTCATGTAGGCACCAGGGGAGCTCTGGCTGCTTTCTTCCCAGGTCTTCATCTTCACAGAAACACCCCCATACCAACCACATTCTGCCATCTAGAAGCAATACTGTTAACATATGTCCCAGCAAAGCAATACTGCCACCCATTAGCTGTTAGCACTAGCATGTAATCAAGGTTACACTCCTTTAGCTTTGCTAATTAAGGTGACAAGGCCCTATCATTCTTCCTCTAATGGTGAGCTATTCCCCTCTTTATATTCCACCTATCCAATCCTGTCCCTTTTACCTTTATAGTCCATGCTTCCCATACTTGCATTTCAAATCTTCAATACATCTATTGTGATCAGTCTTGCCTCCCAGAACTATAAATGTGCTACCACAAAATCCCTCTTCCTTACACCTTCAGTAAATTCCAGACATAAGGGACACATGAAGGGCACTGCACAGGGAAGATGAGTCATTTTCACCAAGATACTGTAGCCTGAGGGTAGCAGATAAGTGCACTCAATAAAGTCCGGTACGTGTCAGAACACTGACATTTATGTCCCTGGTGCTGTGAGCTGCTACCTGTGCAAGTATAGTGCACGGAAATCTGCTCATGCAGGCCGTTTGTCCCGGGAGTGATCCGCACAGATTGGAATTTAGCCCCTCTTTCCTGCTGCCATTTGTCAGCAGAAGAATTGCCTCAGCCTTGAGAGACAGTGTGAAGAGCCGCAGATGAATGATTTAACCAACACCCATTGTTTTCTATGAAGGATAGAGGATACACATGCCGCATCCTTAAATATTGAGAGAAAACAAAAAAGAAAGTGCCTTTAGTTAAAACAAATCAAAAGGAGAAAGGCGTGCCAAAGGTTTTGAGGCATCTGCTCTTTAATGTGTGCACAAAGGCAGAACCATTCAGTGTTGTGTGTGTGTGTTTGCACTCACATGTGTGTGTGTGTTTGCACGCACATGTGTGTGTGTGTCCCTGTTCATCCCGAGGGTTAGTGTTTTCTTTGCTGATTGTGACAATAACAGCGACGATCATTGCCTGCTTGGCATCATCGAGCGCAAAAGTGTAACACTGCCATTCTGGTGCTCATTCATCACTGTCGCGCCTCTGCTTTCGTCCCTAACCAGCACACACACACACAAACACACATACAAACACAAATACATCCAGGAACTAGGAAGGGCCTGTCAAGAAGGAGACATCCTAATTCACTATGTAGGCTTATTCTTTTCATTGGCGTCCGCCATCACGACAGCTAAAGCCCAGCAGCCTAACAATGCATCAACTGGAGCTAGACGGAAGTGCTTGAAACGCTCCATTTGTTTAGAGGTGGAGGGGTCGCGGCTCAGTTCTTAGGTTGAAAAGGTGGCGTGCAACTGTACACGCATGCATGCTCCCAACACATCCATTCCTTAACAATAAATGTCATAGCAGTAGAGGAGGTAGTGCTGAAAACAGCTCACCCAGAGCTCTTTAGGGCAGTACTCTGAACAGCAGCAGTAACCCCTTGGAGATCGACAGCAGCAACTGCTATCTCTGCATCCTCAAGTGTTAGCCATTAGCGGGGAGCTCTGGTTGAGCCTCGAACCCACCGTAACCCAACGTCACTTTTGTAAACAGATGGACATCAAATGGATAAAGGCCGGGCCTGCACTACGGGACAGCCACAGGGCCATGCCTCCATGGATGCTCATTATGTCTGACTGAAGCACCAGCACACACCAGCACAAGAGGGAATGTGTATTTTATAACAACCCTCATCATTATACAGTGCAGCCTTGGTGATAACACTCCAGCGTGTTAGCCAAGACAGCCACTGCTGCTGCTTCCTTTGCCAGCAGTGCCATTCAACTGGTCTTTCTCTAGCTGGTTGTTAAGGCTTTGGCTGACAGCTCATACTAATATGTGTGCTGGTGTGTCAGCCCATACTAATGTGTGTGCAACAGCAGGGGAAGAGGTAGCATATAGCAGATGTTAAGAGTGCAGAATAGAGATGATGGTGTTATAATGTTGTGGCATCTCTCTCCCTGTTGTACAGTATGCTCTTCACAGCTTGCTTTCCTGAAACACCCTCCTTGTTTGCTCTTCAGATTGCTACCTCCACTCCTTTGAATTTCCTGTGACATCTGCGCCCACTTGACTTTCAGAGCACACTCTCCTCCTCCTCCTCTTCCTCTCTCTGTATGTGTCTGGAGTAAGGGGGCAGGTTTGGCGGCCCTGCCTACCTGCCTCTCTAAACCCGCTGACCTGCAGCTTGTTTGCGATGCTGAGGGTTTACTACGAAGCGCTTGCCACCTATGGTCACTCTTGACCTTGTATTGCTGTCAGTACCATAACTCACTCAGTTTCTCTGCATCCTCAACGATGGCGAAATGTAACATGTGTTTGGACAACAAGTGTGTGTGAGAGACTGTAATGATTAACATGGGGGAGAAAAAAAGGGTATTTCAGGTAGAATTCCTATGGACACGTTAGAGAAATACACTCAGTTTGCCAGAGGGATCAGCTGCACTGCTCAGAGCAACATGGATCCCTACTGTCAGTCAATCTGATTGGCCAGGAAGCAGGATGTATTTAATCCCAGCTGTTGCTGACACCAGTGCTGTTGATTCCATCAAATCTGTATCACACTTTCTATTCAGGGCCTGACTCTGCAACACAGGAGCATGAAATCCCATTGTACCTCTATTATAAAGGGAATTATTTGCTCAAAAAAAATCACTCAACAGTGGTTTTAATCTTTGCAGTTTTTCTATTGTCAGAGGGAACGTAGAGCTGCGCTGTCCAACTTGAGACGGGAGCTAGCAGTTCAGAGCTCGCCGATGTCTGTTCTGGGTGGTTTCTCACTGTCTCCGTCTTCCTTTGGCTTTTATCTCTTTGAAGAAAAGAGGAGTAAATGTTCATTGATCTTGGCCGGTGGTCAGCCTGGTTCTAGCGGGACGTGGGAGGAGTGGCGATGCGAAGGTTGCCCGCCGCTGTTTGGCTGGAGACTCTGCAAGCAAACATCAAGGTTTTTTTTTTTTTTCCTGATCAAAATGTATCAGAGAGTGTTCGACCTTGATCTAACCTTAATGAGCCCACGGGGGACACTACGGCGCTGTTCGCCTCAGGTTGACTGACGACGCGAAGACAAATGGAGGAGACCGAGGAAGAAATGTGTGGAGGGAGAGACATGATTAACAATACAAGGAGACAAACAAAATAGCAGAAAAATACTCTGCAATATGATATAGAAAAAGAAGAAGACTGAGGCAGAGAGAGAGAGAGAGGAAGGATGGAGCTGTCAAATAATGGCTTCAACCCCTTGTCTCCATCTTGCACCCCAGAGAGCAAAGATCTCATTCAACAGGCTCAGACAAAGGGGAGATGGGCCACTGTGGAGGGACTGTGGGAGACCAGCACTCTAAGAGAATGGCAACAAAACAGACAGGATGAGCAGGGAAGATGGAGGTCCTCTCCTCAGAGAACTATCCTCAACAGTATCATATAATCTTTTACCTTGCATTGCACACCAAGTCCGCATGTTTAAAAATAAATACAACCTCACGTTATGTCAAACACATACTATCAACTTTCATTTGTCATTGAAGATTTCAATACGGGTTTGACATCTGCGTTTTTTTGCATCCGTCAAACAGAAAAAGAGTGTTGTTTCACCACTCACACCATATCTTAACTGCTGCGACACCAGCGAGCTTCAGCAACAAAATCAGCTTGCTTATACCGTTTTCTATTGCAGTGTCCTAACTGGCTGTGTCAAGCGGTGCCGCACATTGTGAGCTGAACTTTTGTCGGACGCCCTGTTCCTATTTTTTCTGTGACTCGTGTTGAGAGTGCTGCAACACGGACGAGGAACGGCCGCTTAGTTAAGATAAAATGAGCGAAAGCGGGAGAAAAGCGAGTCAATTAACCTGGATATAGATGAGGGCATTAAGTGGATTATTACCATTTTGAGCACAAGCACTAACACTCGCAGTTATGTGCATAGCGTTTTTAATCTAGATCAATATAAAAAGAAAATATGTGAGAGTAGGCATACATTAAAACGTAAGAACCAAGAAAGTAAGAAATGCATCCTGTGCTATTCTTACATCTTACTTCTACCTGTACCTATAATACACAATGGACTAACGTTATACTATACAGCAGGTTGAGCAGGGGCAACAGCTGGCGAGGGAAACATCCACATTTAGTCCTTATTAACTTAAATTGTGCTTATGAAGCAATCAGTGATAATAATAGATTAATCTGTTGTTTAACTCCCTGTTTACGGTAATTCACCACCTGTCCCTGGCATGAGCATGATGCATGGCAGGTTGTATGTTATTTCCAGTAAATGTCACAAAATATGTTTTAAAATGTCTCCATTCTGATATGGCGCATGCAGCTGATGTGCATGTGGTTTGTTTATATGACGTAACCGAAGCGCAGACTTAACATATTCAGAGTGGACATAGAGCGTCCGATGCCATGCGATGCAGCGCGATGGTCGGACACTCGCGTCCAGTTAGGACACGGTGTCAGAACGTCATCATCCAAAATGGCATAATAAACACTCACTTCATCTCCCAGCATAAAGCTTTTTATGACAAAGAAATACAAGATACGGAAATTAAAGACAGATTGTGGCAGGTGATTGCAGAACAGCTTGGAATCAGGGATGGTCACAAAACAAAGGATGTATGAAAGATTCGACAGTAGTGATTGTGCTCTTGCTAATGTCATTAGCCCGTTTGGGACTATAGCTATCCATAACACCTAAGTAATTACTTCAGTTTAGTCTCATATTGTGAATTTTCACAACCAGTAGAATTTGTCAGATGACAGATAGGGACTCTGAGTGCAAAGACCTTTACTCTTTCAATAACTCAGCACATGCAAGGACTGAATGATATTACAACAAAAGGACATCCAACTTTTGCTTTTTTCCCAGCTGCAAAAAGTGGAGTAAATAAGATATGCTAGTGCTTAGGTTTGCTTATTTTGAATGGAATACAACATTTAGGGATAACGATTTCATGTATGGCTCCTGCACAGACCCAGGGAACACTGTTTACTGAGCTTTATCATATACGGAGAAAAAAATGCAGCCTCCAGCAATTTGAACATTGCTGCAGTCGATACGGTGATGTCAGTTTTTTTTTTTATTAATTTTGCTGCCTTAATATGCACGGACAAATGCGGGAGCACACATACGAGTCGGCGAAAACAAAACAAAAGCTTCAGGTTTAAAAAAATCTTTGCGGGGCTTATCCTTCCAAAAAGATGCTGCCATAGCAACGACACACACTCCCTCGCAGAAAGCTGCCCGGGCTCCCTTTGAACCAAATGAATGAGTCGGCCACAAATGGATGGAAAAGAGAAACAAATTAATACACGGACGGGGGAATAAAGGCGATAAAGGAGTCGTGCAGAGTGTATACGCGGCCCCTACAAAAGCGTACTGTCTTTGGCGGAGGAGGGAGGTAGCGCAAAAGTCGAATTCGTTCAGTGGGTAGAGAGTCTACACATGACAACAAACACATGGGTGATTACATGGGGAGGCTGGTGCTCAAGGGAGAAAGAGAGGCATACTCCCATTGTGAACAGCTTGTTGTCAATTACCATGGCTTGCTTTATTAAAAAAAGAGCAACCATTGTTGAGCTATTATATTTAATCAGCTTTATTTTGTACTAGAGAAGCAGAGAAACACAGGGTTTGGTGGTGGAGCGCAGTAGTCGGAGAATCTGCCAAAATATTGGCATAGCCCAAGTAGTCCTAGACAAATATAATTCTGTACGTTCATTAATTAGGTGTTCATTAAGTGTCTGTCAAACACACTGCTCTTATTCACATTGTTCTAAACAAATCCTTCAAATATGCAAACAGGTGCCCACAGTTATTCAATGCTCCATCAATCATACAACCACTAACTGTACAGTTTGTCACATCTGAAGCTTATTAGCTAAAACAGTAGAAGATATATCTCGCTGTTAGGGAAGTAAATTATGCCTGAAAATATATTTCTGCACCTTCAAAGCGATGACTGACACATAGTTTCCTTCCTCCTCGCTTTCTCATAGTAACAGAAGGGAGATGTGAACAACGGTACTAATTTCTTACTAATTTATTTGCTAAACAAACATTTAATTTCACCGGCGTTCATCAGACGAGTCTCCAGTCAACATGTCAGCTGCCATAACGCTGAAGATTTTTTACACAGATGACATCTCTCATCTAAAATTAGAAGCAACTGCTGTCACCGCCACAGTCAGAAAACAACATCCTGACGCACTGGGGGACCTGCTGTCGCTGTTATCTACAGTAAAAAATAAATAGTGGAGGGATAAAATTAGAAGTCAGCGGACGGGGCTTTTAAAAAAAACAAAAGAAAAGGGCTGTGAAAGTGCGATTGTGATGGCTATTTTAACCCACCCTGTCACAACGCTAGCCTGCATCTGTTGACTGCTTAGCGACCCGCGCTAGGAGCCATCAATCCACCAGACAACGTGCCTTGAAACGCTTCAGCCCCGTCTGCCTCCGGCTTTGCTGCACCTTGCCCACGATGGATGGTGTTGAGCAATGTTTTCAGGGGTCTTTCTTGCATGCATTTGCTTGGGACACACAATGAAAAAATGAAAATGAAACACAGAGGATGCTCACATGCATCAAATGTGCAGATCTCCTTGAGGGGGCCACCAGGTCTTTGTGTTTTTGTTTTGTAAATCAGACCAAAAATGTACTGCTGCAGAAATACCCCCCCCCCCCCCCCCCCCACCTCCCATTCTGTGTGTACATATTTCTCTCTCACACACTCAAATGCCTGCAATCACTCTGCACAATGCATTAGCGTGTCACCTCTATCCCCCTTAAATATCTCCACAGGTCTTCAAAGTTTCCAGCCAGCCGCCACCAAGATAAATAACACCTCCTCTGTGACAACATCTATTTAGCACAAGGACAGTCGCACATTTTTTCCCCCCTCCGCCTCCATTAAAATGCTTTCTCCCCACAGAGGAGATGTCCCTATCTGCTATATAGGGCAGACTAGCTGCCTAAAACCAAAGGAGAGAAGCCAAGCGGAGCTGCCTTCCCCTTCTCGTCGCCGCAGATAAGAACAGAGGTCTTCTTGTCCCTGCTGAATTCTATCATCTAGCAGGCCCTGCCGATCCGAATGCCCCACAACACCCGCCACAGCATATAAATGCACCCCATTCTTCCTGCTATGTGTGTGTGCATCTATTTGTGTGTGTGGAGGGGAGCATTTAGGGGAATATGTTCTCATAGCCATGGCGTTTCCTGGGTCTTTTGAGTATAAAGACCCCATGATATTAAGTTGAAGGATGATTTAACTGTTGAAGGGGGACCTTTGTGAGTGTGTGTGCATCATCTTTTCTACAACACAGGCTGGATTGCTTGCAAAATTCCCATTTCACTCCAATTTTACTGTTATCCCACATAGTACACAATTGAAGAAGTGTACATCCAGGTGCAATGACTGATGCAATCTAAGCAAAGCATTTTTGATTAATAAAGCTACAAATTTCTGCATGTTGTGAAGACAGAGATTAGCTCAGCCTGACTGAATAGCAGCCTCTGTTTCTGTCGTTCCACCAGAGGAGGTCTGAGCCCAAGAAGTCCTCATTAATGGTACAGATAGACCAGGATGCATCTTCAGCTCCTCTGCATGAAGCTCTCAGTCACAACAGGTTTGACGCTGACACGACATGCAAAAACATGCTGCAAAATCTAACAGATTTGGCCCAAAATAATAAAAAATGTTCAAATTCAAGACATTCATTGCAGATTTCTCTCCAACTCCAAATGCTTTTTTTTAATCAGTGCCCTGTTGACATGTCAATTTTCCAAAATTATTTTTAGAAATGACATGCAGGAAACAGTTAAAGATAGGAAATCCCTCATTTTAGCCCCAATTTGCAGCTTGTGATCCTCATTTGTTAACATTTTTTTTTCACTACAGTACCATCAAACACACCCTCCAGCACAGACACACAATTAAAAATACTTCTTAGGGGAAATAAATTACAGAAATAATAGCATTTAAACCTCAGCCTACCTGTTAATTTGTGATCCACGGGTGCTGGTGTGGTGCCAGACTCCCACTGATTTTCCTGAGATTTCTCCTCCTTGTCCTCTTCTCTAAACCGTCCTCCTGCACCGAGCAAAAAGTACTTGTTTCTTAAAAAACAAATGAAAACCTTCAAAAACGCCCCCCCTATAACAGCACTATATCTCGTTCAATCCAGCCGGGCCGGCAGGTGGGACTTCATGACTGAAGACAATGACAGTGAATACCTCAAAATAAAGCCGCTTTACTGCATTACACACCACATACAGCAGGATAACGCTGTAGTATGATTCCCCATCCGAGCAGGCGGGCTCGGCTCGGTTCCCCGTCTTCTCCAGCACGGAAATATATTAATTAATTTCTCGGCTGACAGTCCGGTTTGCCTCGGGAAGAATGTCTGTTTTTATCGAGGCCTTAACACGAAAAAATACCCCTAAATAACTCGTGTCTGCGGGGTTTAAACAGATTTGACAGCCGGGGTGAGTGTCACCTGTGCAGCCCGGTGGTACAGCAGTTTTTGAGCGTTTTTTCTGGGACGTCGTCGATATATCCTCAATAAATCCCGTCCAGGAGACCTCCGACACCGCCGAACACCGGTCCAAGTCACGGTGCAAGCTTCGGCTCGCTTCCCAGCTCGTCTCGGTAACGGCGGACACAGACTTGCGCGATCTTCCGGTAGTCTCGTGTGGAGGGGGGGAATTAAAAAAAAAAAAAAAAAAAAGATGCTGCTGCTGCTGCTGTGTGGACGCCCGTGACCGCCTCGGCTGGCTGTGGCGCGCGCGCGTGCGCACCCTCGCAAGCACGCTCCCGGGGTGTGACGCGCGCCGCAGTGTCCTCCCTAGCAAGCTGGTCGCCTTGGCAACGCTCTCCTCTGACCTCAATATGGTCGCTTTTCTGCTAAAAAATCTGACTCCGTCTCTGACGCGATGACAGCACGCGCTCACTCAGCGGTGAAACTCGGTATTAATCCGCGGAGGGTGTCGCGGCGCTGCTCTCCATCTTCTCCCGCAGAGACATGTGAAAAATTAGTGCTGAGGAGTTTCATTTTTTTTTTCGGCATCCCTCTCTCCTCCTCTCCTCCGCTCGCATCCAGCCGGGCAGATCTGCATCAGCATGACGTCAGAAGACGTTAAAGGGACACTAGCCCATTTTTCCTCCTCCTCTCTTCATCCATCCTGCATTTTTCCCCTTTTTCCACCATCCCGTCACCACTCACCCAACCACCAGCCTGCATCCATCCTTACCTCAGTTGCTCCCCTCCATCTCTCCATCCATCATCGCTGACCCTTTCAACACAGAAAACATATGGCACACCGTTTTAACATTTAATAGCTAAGCATGACTATCAGGAATTAACATTAGAGATATCCACATTTGTATTTTGACTAGTCAGAATACTTATTCAGGATATCTATAACGTAAATCAGTCCTGACTATCCTAAATAACAGTTACAGATAGCTCAAACATCATTATGATGAGTCAAATTTGTTGTGCATGACATTGCACAAGTGCAGATCCAATGGCTTCCCATTGGATATGGGGTAGTGTGGTAGTCTAAGACGCTGGATTTAGGCTCCAGTCTCTCAGGAGGCGTGGGTTCAAATCCCACCACTGCCAAGTGAAAGCATAAGCTATCTCCTAAAGCCTCTACATATAGGGGACCCTTTGTGGGGGCGGCAGTAGCTCAGTCTGTAGGGAGTTGGCTTGGGAATCGGAGGGTCACCGGTTCAAGTCCCGACATGACCAAGAACTGAGTGTGAACTGGTAGCTGGAGAGGTGCCAGTTTACCTCTTGGGCACTGCCGAGGTGCCCCTGAGCAAGGCAAACCCCCAATTGCTCGGGGCGCTTGTCAGGAGCAGCCCCCTCACTCTGACATCTCTCCATTTGATGCATGTATATGGGTCCTGTTTGTGCATGTGTGTGTCCCGGGTCTGCATGTACCGTGTATAAGTAAAAAACAACAGAGTGTAAAAATTGAATTTCCCCTAGTGGGACGAATAAAGGACTATCTTCTTCTTCTTCTATATCCGGGAAACTGTTGCTCACTCGGGAAAGCTCTAAAGATTCCCACACTATCACACAGATTCCTGGATCAATAACTCAAAATCAAAGCATTGTTAAAACTCAAATGATAGCTCTGTCTAGCTGCAGTAAGGTAGACAACCGACTATAACCGTCCTCTGAGCTGGATACATTACGTTGGTCTGTACGTGCCGGCTGTGAGACGAGTGGTCATTGTGGGTCAGATAGTTAGAAAACGCCATGAAACATTAAGAGATGATCATGAAGGAATTTGTGGCACTCAAGAGCTTTGTTCACTGGAGCGTTGTGGTAGAAATTTACCGCGTATTGTAGATTTATATTCTTCAGACACATAGTAAACACATAAGGCTGCAGTGCAGATGTAAATTACAAATATCTGCAACATCATTTTGTCATGTCAAAACCAAGTCCCCAGAAAGAGCCCCGGTCGTTGATCCCAACATGGTCAAAGCCAACGGTGGTACTGCAACTTCTGTGTCCGTCGCAAGATGTAATTTGGCCCAAAAAGACTTTTTCCCATAGACTTACATCAAGAAAGAGACATCTAATTTTTTTTAGGTGAGTCAGCTCCCCAGTACGAACACTCTAATAGCCTCATTTAAATTATTAGGTCGTAAACGTTTTAAAACCCACTAATAGCTGAATCCAGAGTTATTTCTTTCTATGGAGATCCAGACCGTGACAACAGCGCAAGGCAGACCTGTGACCGAGTCATGTGACCGAGCGGATGCTACTGTGGATATCGGACATGCGCACTAGGGCCCAGAAAGACCCGGAAGACCAGGGTACGTCTCCAGACCAGGAAGTCTACCCATTGACATCACGCACAACTTTCATAAGAAGAGCGGAGCCCCGCCTCCAATGCTGCATCCAGTTCTCTTCATACATCCATGGTCATAACTCTAATTCAAGATATCTGTAATTACATTTTAACTATCAATAACTCCAGTTAGAGATACCTCCAACGTCATTTTAACTAGTCAAAATGTAATTTTAGATATCTAAAACGGACAATGTACAATTGAGGAATAATTAAAGAAATCTTGAACCACAACTGTGACTAGTCAGAAGTAAACTGTAGACATCTGAAACTGGAATTACGGATATCCATTTCATCCATATCTGCAACTGAATTGAATGAAAACCCCATTCGCATACATGACAAAAGTACCTTGACCCGTACTCGTCAAAAAGTTTTTTTTCGCATATCTAAAACTAGTGTTCTTGATTATTTTCAAAGCTGACTCTGACCCTCAACACAGAAAACATGTAATTCTACATATTTCTGCCTGGCTTATCCTCATAGGACGCTAAACATGTTAATCGCTGAGGGATAAATATCACAGCAGTATTTTGAGTGCCAAATGGGTATTAATGACTTTTATAGTGATACCACAGGAGATAAAACATGATATAATATACAATAAGATTAGGATATGCACTCACTAATCAGCAGTACAGCTCCCTTTTGGAATATTACACAACCACTACTATAATTACTGTTTTTTTGTGCTGACTTCACCATCTTGTACATTTATTTATTTTATGTTTTCCTTTAAGGGATAATAACCATCTAGCATCCAGCATGGCGGCGTCCCTGATCTCATCAATGCAGATGGTAATGGCTGTGTGGTGGCAGCACCTGCTTCCTCTGGATGCAGCACAGCCACAAAGTGTGTCTTATTACCAGGGTCGCAGTCAAACATCTGCCTCAGTCACTCTCCCACTGCAGAGTCATGTATCCATAGTCGGTGGGCTGGTGCCTGCCAGGAAATGCAAGCTCAGAGGAAAAATTAAAAAAAAAAAAAAAACCCTTTGAATTATGCTCCATCTTTGCTTGTTTTCACGCTGCTATCTGCAGTCACTTAAGCAGAGTATAATGAGCGCCACCCCCAGTCGTATCCAAATGACGCCCTCTCAGGCATGCATCCAGATCTCATTGTAGAAGAGATTTACTGCTCAACATCCATGCGCCAGTGTTCATTCACTTCTTATATATAAAAACCCCAGGCAGGGGAAACGGGCTGCTCCTCTGCTCATGTGGGGGAGCACAAGCCTGTCGTCAATCAGCCAAAACATCATGTCAGCCCGTCGTGCTTTTTGCCCTCGGACACATCCGGATACCTGAGGGACAAAGATGAGGCGGTGAGCGAGGAAGAGAGAGAGATCGCTTTGGGGGCTACGATCTGGGCTATCAAGACAAATTGTCTTTGGTGGTGAATGTACATTCCCCCAGTGGTCTCACCGGGCCAAGGTGAGGAGGTAGAGGGCCTGTGTGTCTCCATGTACGGCGGTGATGTTGATGTCCTGCACTTGATAGACCCCAGCCAAGCATCAGAGGTAATGACACACTGGAGAGACCTGACAGCTGAGGCCACACACATACACCTCACTGCCTGTTTCACATAACTCTGATGGACTACACTGATAGCATATCAGTCCCTTCTGCTTTTCATAACACAGGAAAACACACACAATCGCTCCCCAGTCCTGATATATGTTGTGTTAGAGGTCAGTTTGCCACTGTGGAGCCCCAGGGGGAGCTGCAGGTCTGTGGAGAATTCCTCTGCAGTGTTCATGTATGTTCTTACACCTCCAGAATACCATTATAGCAGGCTGTGCTTTATTAGCGCAGCTCTACGCCTAAGTGACCAGTCAAAAGGCCATTTGATGTGGTCCCAGGGTCCTGGGCCTCTGCAGACTCTTTTCCTATCTCTCAGAAATGAAACAGTTGGAACAGAACAAGGAACAATAATGTGTTAAAGCAGCAGTAGGCTGAATATTTTTGGTATCATTGGGCAAAAATTCCATATAACTTTTCAGCATATTGTAATTCAAGTGTACTGAGAGAAATTTAGACTTCTGCCCCTCCTCTTGGATTTTTTCACATCAGGGAACCGGGCCCGGATCTGAGTGCACTTGATCCCAAAGTCCAGTTTGTTTGATTGGTGTGAACGCTACATACTGTACTCAGGCACGGTTCATGGATCTATACTCGAATCCACTTCAAAAGGTGGTCTGGAGTATGATTCATGAGGACTCGGCTACTGTTCGCATCAGGTGTGAAAGCCAGCTGTACCGAAACATGGAGGTAGACTGCTATTTAACACAAGTAATGTTAACAGGCAAGTGGTTCTGAAAGGACAGGCCTTTTTCAATGCCTCCTCTGAAATCTGTATATGCATGCAACTGGTGCCGATCGATGGGGATCGGCGAGGGATCAGTTTCAAACCAAAACCAGAGTTGATGATTGTTGGAAAGAGTAATGATGATGGTTTTTGTTTGGTTTTGTTAAGTTTTTAAACAGCTTCATGATGCTCCGCCACTAGAACAGCTGATCTCTGCATAAACAAATACACATGGATGAAGGATGTACAGCTTCACTCGTGAAAGCTGAGCGGTGGGGGAGTGGAGATGGGGCGCAATCGTACTCAGGTACAGTACAAATCAATCATACCTAATATGAAAACGCCCTTAGGGCTGTGTGTTGGCAAGAATCTGGCGATACGATTACATATCATGATACAGGGGGTGCGATCCAATAAATTGTGATATATTGCGATACTGTAAGCAAGGCCATATATTGTGATTTTTTAAGAATCTAATTTAGGGAACTGTCATAGTATAAAGACACACTGCCGTATAAAATCTGAGTAAAAAAAAGACACTATTTGCACTATTGACACTATATTTAACAGCTACTCATTTCGTCATTAAAACTGAGCTAATTGGATCCACAAGAACATCAGTTTTAGTACACCAGTCATATTTAAACTGATTGTTTTGTCAGGATGCAGTAATATTCAAACATCATTAAAGAATAGGTGACAAGAACACTTTTGTACTGCATGCAAAAAACTGTATGGGTTTTGCCTCATAACGTGGGCATGTCTGTAAAAAGGAGATTGGTGGATACCCATAGAAGAAGAAAATTTCATTCACATATCTTGAGGTCAGAGGTCAAGGTTAGTTTTTTCTCGTCAAAATTTTGCATAACTCTGGAGTTTGGTCCCTCTGCTACAGTGTTTTTGAGAAATGATACAGTATCACAACATATTTCGTGTTACAACCGGGTCAGAAACATTCTCATTTTACATCCAACAGAGGCACATGATGCTTTTCAGATTACCTGCCTCATGCACTACTATTAAGATACAGTGACTGTTAAATAAAAATATTTTTTTCAAAATCATATCTGCTCCAACCTGCCAGCTTTAGGCATGCATACACATGCATGTAAAGGCGTACATTGTCACATATATAAATGCAAACATGCACATACATATGTTCATGCAGCTGTAAGCCATTATCACACATGGATGTAATAGTCTGTTAACGCGACAACTGCTACATTGTGCAATGTTGCAATCAAATAATTTGTTTGCTCAGAGGTGTTTGCAATAATATGTCATTGCAGTCTCATAAAGCCATTAACCTTTCTGTCTAAGGCACTTGGAGTGTGCAGAAAGCCCATTTTCTCTCCGCCTAATTTACTTTTCCTTCAACCTGACCTATCGAGCAGGCCACCAAATCCCTTCTGTTTGCACACTGCACTGTCACCGAGATTGAATATCAAATAGGAACAATTATTTGATTGTTTATGGCTAATTTTAAGGATGGTAAACACTCACCTGTGCGTGTGAGTATATTATACGCATCATTATTACTCCTCGGTGGGGGAAAAGACCTGCAAAGATGTCACTCCAAATGTAGCTGAGAATAAACTCCAGCTAGCGGCTGCCAGGAGCTTTTAATTCACAAAGCTGTTTTGGGGAAAAGAGACTGGGCTCAGTTGGATGCTAGCTTGCCACGAGAGGCAGAGGAGCCGCACAATGCACTTTTAATGAAATGTGCTCATTCTCCTCCTGTTCCTGCAGCAGTGATTATGCTTCAAGTGCTGCACACTCATACAGTATGACACAGGAAGTTCAGGATTTCACCCTGCACCCCCTTCTGTGCCCTTATCCGTGTTCCCACCCTCACACCTTTAAACGCCCTGTCTGAGTCCCTTACACTGATTTACCCTTCTTTTCTACCAACTTCATCACTGGTAATCTTTCTTGATTTCCTTGTAGCTTCACATTTATTCTCCCTTCTCTTTCTCTCATCTCTCTTCCTGCCCACCACGAGGCATCTCCCCTCCGGGCCGGTAACCGGTGCTCTCCCTGCCTCGCTTTCTCCTCCTCTCCCCGCTCTTCACCTCCCGGCTTCCTGCTCTGCTACTCACTCGCTCACTTATCACTGTAAGGTTTGATTTATGTTTGAGCCTCACGTTTTAATGTCACTAATCTATTGGAACATGGTTTATTGTGGGGTGAAGACGTGGACTGCGTTGAGACAGAATGATAGCTTCAGCGTTATGTAGTTCAACGGAGCATTAATGGCGCTTAGCAGTAAACATGGCTATCAGTTGTCTGCCACCTCGAGGTGTGATCCTTGCTTTAACATTATAACAAAATGCTGGTTTAATAGCAAACAGCGGATAGATGCATTAGTGCCCTCTAGGTGAGCACATGTCTTGGTCTCAGCACAAGAAAGCTTTTTGTCTGTCTGACAGCGTTGTAGATATCGCTCTGTTCCTGCAGTCAGATGACTACTGCACGTGTACTGATTTGATTAACTGCCGTCAATGCTACTTGCTCACCAAGGCTAGCATTATTTCTTGGGCTATAAGCTAAAAAAAATTTAATCAACAATAGGTCAAAAGACAAGACGTAATATGAAGGTGTTGCTCATAGAGGTGAACCCATGACTCTGCTGTTCCCTTAAACATTTTAGTGTGTTTTAGCGAATTGTTTTTATTTTACCAACCCAGTTGTCAGAAAATCCCTGGAAATGTTGAATGTGGTTTCTTAACCAAAAATACGTTTTGTCATAAATACGTTTTACAACAGCCTTGTAGAGGAGGACCTGCTCCCTATGAAGATATGAAGGGCTCATTCTAAGGTAACAAAAACATGATTCTTAGTTACACAATGGACCTTTAAAGTTAAAGCAAAAATCATGGTTTGTGTTAAAATAATAACGTAACAACGTCAGTTCATGACAACATCACGGTGTCACTATATCACAGTGTAATAAGCGTAACAACATCACAACGTACCAATTTCACAACGTAATAATGTCACAATGTAAAAGCATAACAATGCAACAAGTGTAACAACGTAGCAAGTGTAACAACGTAGCAATGTCACAACGTAGCAATGTCACAACGTAGCAATGTCACAACGTAACGTCACAACGTCACAATGTAACAAGCGTAACAACAAAACAAGCGGAACAACGTAACAAGCGTAAGAACATTACAATGTCACGCGTCGCAGTGTCACAACATAATGTCACAGCGTAATGTAACAAGCGTAACAACATAACAAGCGTAAGAATGTCATAACGTCACAGTGTCACAATACAACAATTTCACAATGTCACAACGTAACAAAAGTAACAATGTAACAAAGTCACAATGTAACAAGCTTAACAAGTTACCAACGTAACAAGCATAACAACACCACATCACAGCTTCACAACATAACAACATAACAGCATAACAACATAACGTTACATAACAAGCATAAAGTCAACACTGACTTTTGGTTTCACATGGGACACGGACAGCGGTCTCCAGGGTGAAAGACCTGTGTTTATTTGACCCAAGATCCACCACCACTCTCACCCACCCTGAGTGGTCTTTCTTGCTTGTGGTACTCATTATTATACAACCTAACTCTCAATAACAGTGGCTCGATATACTGCGTCACTTGCTCTGTGCATTGGTCGCTGTACTGCATCACGGCCCACTCTGACCGAATGCAGAAACGTTCACATTCAACGTGTTTGTTGTTTTGTACGATGCCAACATTTTTTCCAGGCGACTGGGCTGTTTACAGCTCATAACTTTACTGTATTGCTTCACTTTCATGAACCATTCATCAAATTAGACTTCCAGCTGCTAAATCATTAATAAATTCAAGGTCAAGTGAGACCTGAAGGTAAATTGAATGTACAGCATGCACCCTAATTGTAGGTACCAATGAACCGAATTACACTGCCTAAAGTAATGAACGTCTCCTCAGTGAAACTAATGCACCACGCTCCTCATCCTCCTCCAGCTCATCTCTCTGCAAATCTCTCCCAGTGGGCTCTCAGTGGTTTCCACACCTTCTTCCACCTTCTCCCCTATTTTTACATCCACTCCCATGTTACAGTAATCCTATTCTTTTACCTCCTTCTTCTCCTCCCTCATCTTCGCTCAGCGAGCATGTGGCCCGGTGGGGTTCGTGGAGATTTCCTTACAATGCTCTTGATCTGTCTTCCATTTCCCATGCTCGATCAGAACTCCTCTACCTTGTGCAGTTAGCGCCATTCTCCTCCATCCCTCCCTCCCCCTGTTTTCCTATATCTCTGCTCCTCAGCAAGCCTCCAGCCCCTTGGGGTCGGGGATCGTATCCTTCTTCTCTGATCTGTAGCAGTGGGGAGCCTGCCAGATTAATGCTAAACTTGCACTGGTTCCCATCATTATGCCACTCCCCTCTTCACTCTTTTTTTTCTATATAACCCAGCATCCCCCTACTACATACAAATACTTATATGCACCCCATTAGCTTTAGTGGCATCTGCTTTAAATTGTACCCATCTGAGCACAGGCATAGTCCCATGTCCATGAATCGGTCAGTCTAATTGCAGCACCACATGTCCCACCTATGCCGGCTGCCAGTGAGGTATAAAGAGAGTCCTGCACAGCGTGACTTTGCATTTTTCATGACTTCCTCTGCCTCAGAAACTTTGGGTTTATGGCCTTGTGATCATATATGCACATGTGGTCATTATTAACATTAATAGGTTCATATGGCACGTCTGTACTTGGACCTGTGTGTGAGTGAGTGTGTACAGTGTGTACAGTGTGGGACCCTGCTGAGAGAGGAGCTCAGAACTGATGTATTATTCATGGTACGGAGATAGTAAACTCACATAAAGGGAGAATGTGCTTATTTGATATAAGCATGGAGGAGGCCTCCTATTCTTTTAACGGTGATGGACGACAGCAAATGTCAAGCTCACACATTCACACACACATATATTCTAGTCTTGCAATCCAGTTGTACTGATATTGTTGGATTTATCACACCTATCATAGCCGTAATCTGATTTATTCCCACCTTAGGAATTTAGATTGTAAAATAAACAACTTTCAGTTTTCTTCTGTCCTTTATGTCTTTGCACACCAAGTCTGTATTTTTTATTTGCGTTTTTTTAATCCCTCATCTGATAAAACATTGTTACGAATAGAAACCTTTCACAGAGTCCGATGCATTTTACTATTTTATTTACTGAACAAACTACAGAATTAACTACAGGGCTGCAATCACTAGTCCCAAGTGGGGAATAGTAAGAAGCTATTGTTTAGCTCCCTTTGTTTTGTGACCAAGCTCACCTGCCAAAATCTACCTTTAAATTCAATACAATTGCCTTCAAATGATGTGTTTGCTGTGTTTACAAGTTGAACACCGCCCTAATGTTGTATTCACGACCTCGTAAGAGGAAAGTTTCTGAAAGTCCAGAGTTCACGACCCGTGTTAGCCTCTGTGGCTTCTAGACTCAGACAGTAATGTTAATATTACTGTTGCTTAGCAGCAGTGTTCGTCATGACTTAACCACTTGAACGCAACGCATGTCGTGTTCACGACTTCCCAGCTTGTAAACACGAGTTCACGGGTTCCATTTGATGACACCAAAAGTGAATCAGATGCCATTTTGGGTGATGACGTTTGCACGTACAGTGGCTCTGAGAGGTCAAACAACCCTCTTTTGGCTTTTGAAGTAAACAAAATGCAGAAAATCGAACCAGGTCTGAAAACTTTAACCATGGATGAAAGTTTCGGAGTTGTAGTGTCAACGTGATTGACACTATGTGAGGCTGAATCTATTTTTAAAGTGTAACAATTGCGAAAATTACGGACTTGGTGTGCAAAGGCCTTTAAGGGGACCTTTGAGCACTGTGTTGAGCTTTCAAGCATCTTTTTGAGTTTGTTTGATTAATCCTTTAAAGTCAAAATTCACTTTATTTAAGCTTGTGTCCAACATTTTTATTGGTCATAATAATAGTAGTAGTAGTAGTATAATAAAAGTGTTGAGATCTGAGAAAATGGCAACAAGTCCAATGATAATCTGAACCTCTTTATTTGATGTTTCTTATAATCCTTCTTTGCACAGGAAATTTGAATGCACGGACAACTACAAGAAGAGTAGATCTAATCTTCCAACTCTGTATCACACCAAAGCGTATAATAGACTTGCCAGTCCACCAGAGGATAGAGTGTCAGTGTCAGGTTTTGCTTCACTGAGGTGTGAATATTACAAGCGTGTATGAAGATGCAAAACCAATGGGGAGCAACAAACCCACTTAGTTAGTTTTTAGCCTTAAAATAAGTAACTTTAGCACAATATGTATAGAGATAACGTAACATATGTACAGAACACATATCCCAAACTTCACTAACGTAACGTTTTGGTCTTTCTCACTTAGACCTGTGTCTGGCCGTGTCCCAGCTTCCATCAGTAGGACTTGATCTGAACCAGGAAGTAACACTGCAGATAGAAAGGACTACCAAAACTACAAAAATATTTGTTTGAGTCATACTATAATAAAGCAGAATCCTCCATAAAGCCAACACTTTATGTCTTGCTTGATCACTGTCAAACACACACATTAGCAGCAGTACAAACGCTAGTGTGTGTGGGTTCTTTTGTCCTCCATACTTGAGTGTTGGTGTGTCCATGTGAACATTACGAATATTAAGTAGGACAAGACATCATTTCCCAGGTTGTTAGGCAGCCTAATCCCGGCCTCACATTTTGCTGACTGTAATTGTTTTTGATATATTTGATTCACCCACTGCTCACATTCCTTTTGTTTGCGCTGCAGCTTGCTGCCTTGTGAGCAAAGCGTTCGCAAATGGAGAGACGGCATAAGGAGTGGAGCTAAATCAACATAATGAAAGCAGAAAGTGGCTCCTCTGGGAGGAGTATCCAAATGACAGGCATCTCAACGACTCCATCACGAGCCACATCGACGTTCCAGATGGATGACGTCCGGCTTAAAGCAACAATTTGCTCGCGATGTGTAGAACACTTGAACTTTTCAACATTATTAGATTTGGTGATTAGATGGAACCTTAATGGTCCCCGTGGGGAAACTGGGCTTGTTGCAGCAGCAGAGAGGAGGATTCAGATAAGAATTAAACAAATACAATGGACTGAAGATAATACATGCAATTTGTTCAACAGAGCACAATGGCTGACAGATTACTCTGTGGATTTGCAATGGACGTAGAGGAATGGAGCGTAGCTGGTGAAACATTCTGTTGTGGTAAAGCTGTATGAATCAATAATTTCATATGGCAATAGATCAAATGAGTGATGTGAAAGAAAATGATCACCTGACTGTCTTTTGGTTTTAAGGTCCAATATTATAAAAGTATGATAACTTTATGAGGTGGTAATATGTCAGTGTTGTTTTTAGTCTGTTCCGATGCCCCCAAGTGGCCATGAAGATTTAATGTTAATGGGAGGACAGCGACTTGGATGGCTGGATAATCTTCATACTTCGGTAGCAACCATTTGCATATGGACGATTACATGTTTGTTAGTCCATGTATGTGATTGGTCAGATATTGCAAACACTGTCCCGCCCTTGTGGAGAAACCCTGGGTTGGTTTTCAGAGTTGATAACCACTGTCGTAGGACCACTCAGCAGGATCTCATGTTAGAGTTAAACCAGAGAACAAGAAGATACCCTGGAATGTTGAGCTCGCTTCGTAGGACAGGCCTCTGGTTTTCAATTCAGTCTTTGTTGGATCCTTGATTTGTTATGAGAGTTTCAGTTTTGCCATACCTGCATTGGAGATTGAATTAAGATTATTTCACCAAATCCCTGTTGTCCATGATCTCCACCTGCTCTACTCGCCCTGACGTGAAGTGAACAATCACCACACTCACACTTTCCTTGCTGTGTTAAAAGTGACAGAGTGACAAATAGTCTTGAAGTTCACATTTATTGTATCTTTAATTCTACTGAGTGTTCGTCTTGAGTTGAATGTGCAGATTATCCAGAGTAACCAGGTGCAGCCAAAGGAAGACTAAAGAAAGATTATTTTATGGGCTTTTTGCCTTTGTTGATATTGATAGTGATAATTATGAAAGGGGGAGAGAGGGGTACATGGGGCACCAGCTCTACCAGGTGAGTTACCGGGGTTGTCCTAAATGCAATCTTTCAATGCTAATGTCTTGGTTATATTCCCAAACAGACAGCTGCTGATACCACGAACCTGCAGTAGTTCTGTTTCTGCTGTCTGCTTGGAGAAAGCGTTCTACACATGCTACGCTACCACTTGTTGTGTGGTGGCCGGACAAGTTTGCATGGACGTCCATGCAAAGCTACTCATGCTTTCCTTGCACGGCAGCTGGATTGACACATTGTGATGAGATCATGTGAGAATCGCTGCATCACATATCAGGCAAAAATCCATCTTGTCAGGCTTCAAGTAATGCGTTGGTGTCTGGCAAGCCAGTGCATGGACCAATCAGCATCTTGTGAGGAGCAACGGACAGCTATGGGCGTGGTGGACAGCACAGATAGGTGACTTTTCATTCTCAACAACAGTGACGGCTCCTGAAGAGCTATATCACAACTGTAGTATTTCTTCATTGAAAGAAGAGTAAAGAACGGCACTGAAGGCTTTTCTTGTCTCCTCCTGACTGGCTTCGGCATGAATTCGATTGACAGATGGTTCATCCAATCAACTGCCAAGTATTTTTTTGAAAGTGCCTGCCCTTTTCCAACTGTTTCCAACGATCAGATGGTTCAGCATCTGGCATGTCAAGTTATTCGCATACACCCTCAGATTAAACCAAGCCTGTCTGCATGGGTAGATACCTCTCCAGCTAAGAGGCAAAACAAAAAGTCTTTTTCCAGTTTGGATGAACCAACCCTTTAAATTGGTTTACAAGGAGGAAGGAGGCCATGAAATGTTCTTTTGCTCCCAAAGTAGGACATACTAGAGAAAGTCTGAGAGCCACTGGTTTTAGACCCAAATGTATTCGGCAGTCTTCATTCATTTGACCAAATAATACTGATTCAACATCGAGCAAGTTCATAAAAGCTTTTACGTTTGCTGGTGGCAAAATGAAGATAATCTCCACAATACTCTGCAATGATTCCCTGTTCTGTAGCAAAACCTTAAACAGTGAAAACAGTAGAGGTAACACTTCATTTTACAGGTCTACAAATCTAATGATAATTCGGTAATAAATAATAAAATACTTTTTGATAAATTTTGAGGTAAATATTGGGGTAATATGAAAGAAATTTCAAATAGGTTACTTGCTAATTTTCACCTAATTACTATGAAATTTGTTGACCTGTAAAATGAAGTGTTATCACAATGGATACTGTTTTTTTAATAACTTAACAAACCTCCCCAGGTATTTGTGGTAAAACAGAATAACATTTTCTGTTTTAATCACATATTTTGTCTTCCACAACTTGGCAAAGGGTAATTGTGTCTTCTTTGCAATTATAGATAACAATGGTTAAAAAAAAAATATCCTTACTGTGAAAGCTGCATTCAGATTAAGCGTATAGTTAAAGCAGGGCACCCTCAGTGTTTAGAAAATGAAAATGAAGGGATTTTTTTTTTTCATTTTCGATAATACACCAGTTAAGCAGAGCAGCATTAAATGAAGGACGTGCCGCTCACTATGGGGCTGATTCACTGATGTATGAAGACATTCCAGTGTAAAAATGTTCCCCCGACACTTTCCTTTGAGACAGAACCAATAAAACACATCTCCTCTTCGGTTCAACTTCCTGCTTCCCATCTCCAACTTCTCTCCAGGCTAATGAGCCCAGGATTATTTAAAAAAAACCTGCCGTGAAGCTGCTGCAAAGGTTTTCTTGTCTGTTGTAGAAGCCATGATACTACCATCTACGGTTTCACTGGTAATTCTCGTAGTCTACTAGGAATCAAAAAAATAAAAAATCTGATTAGATAATATTACAATAGTGGTATGAGTTTGGTGTTTTTTGTCCAGTGCTTTAAGAGCTTGTTCAAAGGTTAAAGCCTGATCTAGCATACTGCTAAATATATCGCTTTAACCATTTCATTCTGCATATTACTGAGGAAAGCAGTATGCACTATGTACTGCATACTGCATACTGTGTTTGTAAGTAGGAGGCGGTTCATGAATAAGATAAGATAAGATAAGATATTCCTTTATTAGTCCCACAGTGGGGAAATTTACATTTGAATACAGCCTTCAGCTGAACAGCGCTCTCCTGGTTGAAAGCCCTGTGTTTGTTGGACCCCTCCCTCCCACCTATAAACTCTCACCACACTGTCTGACCACTTTCCCCTCATTAATACTGACTAGGATGGATTTACACTGTAGTTCCCTGAAAGCCTGTACCATCTCATACAGGCGCAAAGAGTGCCTTATGTGTTGGTTTCACAAACCGAGGGGTGTGAAAGAGTGTCAGCGTTTGACGCCCTTGGACTGAGAGCAAGCTGAAATTACCTGGTTATGGTTAGAGAAAAGATTGTGTTAAAATAATAATATAACATAACAACTGTAACAGTCGTAAATTTTAAACAACCACCACCATTAAAAGCTTAACAATGTAGGTGGTCTTCTGGGTGAGACTTGGTTGGGTTGACCCACCCATCATCCCTCTCGCCCACATTTCGCTCTTGTTATGCTCATTATCATAACACCCAGCTTTCAATAACTTGCTCAATATCACGTCACTCATTGTGTTACGTTCTTTCTCTGTCTCTTGGCAAAAATCTGGTCCTCTTTCTAGGTCAAATAGTGGAGAGGAAGTCGTGCTGCTCAGGCTCTGTCTGTATGGTGATACCTGGCTGACCTGATCCTCCTGGATCCATCTCTTCACATTATCTTTTGTTGTCATATGAAGTGTCTATGTTGTTGATCCTCTTCCTGAGGTTTCTTCCATTTTTTTCCCCTGTTAAATTGTTTTTTGGGGGGGAGTTTTTCCTTATCCGATGAGAGGTTTGTACTGTGAAGCCCCCTGAGGCAAATTGTGATTTGTGATATTTCACGCAAATAAAATTGGCTTGACTTGAATCATCCCTCGCTCGAACCAAATGCGAAAACATCAACATTCAACATATGGTTTGCAGAAATGTTCAGTGCCAACATTTTTTTCCTGGCATCTGGGCTGTAAAAGCCTCATAATGTTGAACTTATGGACACAAACATCCTACATCCTTCCTTCTCCCGGCTCTGAATTTGGCTCCAGGCGTCTGCATGTCCATCAGTGTGAAAATCAGGTGTTGTTGTCGAAAAACAAGCATTCAGAAGGGGACTCATTAGAGGTGTGAGAACAGACTGATGGAGCTGGAAGACGGGAGGAATGAGCAAGGTAAAGTGGATGAGATAGATGACCTGAGCCGCTGCAGCCCCTCGGATAGAGCCACGATGTGAGTGGAAAACATGTGGTGTGACAGCTTTGATTAAGATGCTTGCCGGCTAATCTGCTGCCTCTCTGACTCTTTGTATCTCACTTACTGAGTCTCGCACAAGCATAAACAAATAGGTAGATGGAGCAATGGTGGGAAACGTTGAGGTCAGAGAGAGAGGAAGCATTCAACAACAAGATGGGATGTTTTTTCATGACCCGAGGTTGAGGATGAGCAATCTCAAATCAAAATCAACACGATTCCACGGCAGCAACACAGTCCATGCAACACTTATGTAACCATAGCTACTGTGCACACCACATTTTAGGGTTATTTTAATTACTTGAAATAATAATCTCAAAGATTTTCACAATAAATGGTGATTAAGCAGACTAGGCATGTGAAGTGCATTACTATCATACTGCTGGAGATGTGTCGGTGCTTTTGTTTCGCTGCTTTGCACGGAGCTAACACCTGCTCGCTCTCCTCCCCGGCTCTCTGAAGCTCTATACCTGCTGTTGGCTGGCGAAGGCAGCAGCGCCTGTGGCACGGAGGTCCCTGGGGACCACTGGAGTGAGAAAAGTCAAGTCTTAGGCTTTTAGTTTGCATGTTTGCATGTTCTGTGTTTCTCACTTCCTGTTTTAATTTGTAGTTTACTTCCCGTTTCAGTTTAGGTCACGTCATTTCCGGTTTGCATGTTTCCTGCCCGCACCTTTGTGCACCTCCTCCTGACCTAGTTTCTAACACCATTCACCTGGTTCTGATCGTCTTCTCCCCGCCCTGATTGTGTCCACCTGTGAATAGTTAATCATTCCCCTCACTAGTATATAATGTGTGCTCCCCCTTCCTCCTGTGCCAGTTCGTTTCTTCTCATAAGTTTTGTACCCGCGGTCTTTTCCCTAGTGCTCTTGTGTTTTCATGCCCGTGTATCAAATCTCTGCTTGTTTTTTGACTTAGCCCTTTGCCTTGTGATTTGGACACTGTTACTGATTGTTGCTCTACCGTGTTTAGATTAAAGACGCTGATTTTTGAAACTGCCCTTGCATTGAGTCTTGCATTTGAGTCCACTCCTGTTGTGTCTCCAGTCGTGACAACTGGTACAATAACCTATTATTTTGATGTTATAAAAATGTTAATAAAATGTACCAAAATTCATGAATGTTCTTCTAATATTACATCACAGTATCTGGTGTATTAGCCATGTGTGTACTACGTGTTTATTTGCATATAGAGCGGGTGAGATCTGATCACAAGTGGTCACTTAAGACACGTGGAGATGCATTCTACTACAGGTGTGAACAGACGCACTGCTGTCCACTTGTGATGCGATCACTGTTATTTGGCTTAAAGCTGAAGCTGCAGATTGGAGCAAATATGATTACAAAAAAAAAGGTATTTGTTATAAAACGATCACTATATTCTGACAGTCGTGCCTTATGTACCTCTGTGCCCTCCGGTGCTCCTAATGGCATCTACAAGATTTCACAGACCGGAAGAAAACAACCAATCAGAGCCGAGCTGGAGCCCTGCTGTCTCTGAGGAGCTGTCAGAGCCATGAAGAGGTGCAGAAGTCTCTCTCAGAGCACTTGAATTATAAAATGATGAAAGGTTATTATAGAATTTTTGCCAAAAACTGATGCCAAAAATATTCTGCCTACTGCCACCTTAATTGATCCACTAATCTAATTGCATAGACCCCATTGGCTGATGGCTTTCCAGCATCATCAGCTCCCCGTCGACTGTTCCAGCTCTTCCCTCTCGCCGCCTTCGACAGCAAATATTTCTCAAACACGAGTAAATATTGCATTTGTTGGGGAATATTTTCAGCATAATACGCATTTTGTGTGCTAGTTAGTACTTCCAGCAGCAGGGTGGTGTGTGTGGGATTGAGTCAGAATTAGCGTGCGTGTTCTGTTCACGGTAACGAACATAACACTCACTGCAACTTTGTGGTTCATTAATGTGTTTTTGTCTTACAATGGAGCTCTATGGTTTAGAGGAATAGGATATATCAGGATTCGGCTACACAGCCCATACTTGTACCTTAAAGCCCAGGATTATGTGATAACCAGGAAGGCCGGTACAGAACGTGATTAAGCAGAACTTGATTTGACATGAGAATAAATGAAAGCATTCATTTTGGATTCTATTATGCACTGACTGTCGGGGAAGTAAATGCATTTATTCCTGCGATGAAACCGACTTCGCCTCGCTGGAACCGACTTTCTCCAGCTAGGATATCTCTTGGCCTAATTGCCGCCGGTGGCTAAATCCTACCCATTTGCATCGATCTCCTTTGAAGAGAGATGCAGATGAGCTTAACGAGTGTGCTAATTATGCTCGCTCGGCGTGGGGAGCCCACTGAAACCGCAACTTTGAGTGTATGTGTGTGTGTATGCATATTTAAGGTTTCATGCTGGTTGTGCATGCCTGAGTGTTTGTTTTCCTGCAAAAAATGCTGGGGACAAACAAGCTGACATTAAGACGAGGGTGACTTTGTTTGAATATCATTCAGCGGATTAATAATGTGCTTTGATTGCACATACAGTAGCTCAGTATCAGAAACGACCTACCATGCTCAACAAAAGAAGAAGAAAATGGAGCTATTTTGCTGAAAAAATTCACAAAACAGCATTTTTTTAGTGTTGACATGAGAATGGAGACAAATACTATTTGTGTGTGTGTGTGTGTGTGTGTGTACCTGAGGCTGTTTTGGTCCAGTGTATGTGTGTGTGCCAACCAGTGTAATGGCAATGACTGGTGTTGTCTCCTCTAGCACACAATAGCCTGGACATCCTGACAAAATGTCACTCGACAGGCCTGTCTCTTCCATCCCTCCCTTCCTCTCCCCCTCCCCTCATCCTTTCCTCCTCGCTGAAAGGGATGAAACGGCATCGACGAGTGACAGAGCTGCAGCATGAAAAGCTGTGACACCGGGGCACAATACGTACATTTGTGACTAAACATCACAGAGACATGAAAGCGCCCTAACAGAGAGATAATTGGCTTGGTGGTTGCAGCTCCTCAAAGCGAGCTGAAGACGGCGAAGGGATGCAGCCGTCAAAACACATCAAGGTTAATTGAGAATTTCAGAAATGCTGGGCTCCTTTTTAAAATCTATTGGGAGGGGAGGGAACAGCCACCCAGCAGGCACAGCATTCGGCACACAAGGGATATTTCATCGCTTACAGGATGGAGCTGTCCTCTTTTTGATTTTTGCTGTATTTCCACTCTGAGAAACTCTGAGTGTGACAGTGGAAGATGGATGACATTACCAACAGTATACCCATGCATAATTCCCATCTCAGCAAACACCACTCAGAGTGTATCTCATCTTGTTGTGGTGTTCCCATCTGTCATGTTACCTGCTAACGAAAAAGAAAGCAGAATGTTTATTCTTATGTTGATGAGACCGGCTGTTTCCACTTTATTTGTTTTGCATTGAACAAAGATGCATTGCAACTAGATGTACCGAACAATATAGCTAACAAGAATAGAAGATTGGATTTCCAAAACAACCTACATTAAGCTTAAAGAAAAGACAGATTCTAGCTATGCATACACTTGTTTCATGCAGGACCTATTATGCTTTGTGTGCTTCTCTTTCCTTTAACATGTTATATAATTTGTTCTGCATGTAAAAGGTTTGCAAAGTTACAAAGTCCACACCAAAGGGAGTTACCCTCTCCCACTTAAACACTAAACTGACAGAAACACCTTGACTGAAGTCCCGCCTTTTCCTCTATAACCTGATGATGTCACTAAGTAAAGCTAGTTTAGCCCCGTACCATTCTGTTCCCGTTTTTTTTAGAGGGGTAGGGGTCGGGTCAGAGGTAGATAGAAAGTCAACAGTAGGTGTCACATAGTAGTGAGTTAGTATATCATCTGAAACCTGGGAACCGGAAGATTAATTTGAGATGCAGCTCAACACTGTGTATCAGATTATTCAAGCCATAAATAAGAAAATGAAAGAATGAATTAAAGAAGTGATGAATTTAAATTTAAAGTCTATAAGGACTTAGAACATTATGATAGACTCATAAGATGCAGCAATTTTTGAGTTGATACCATTTGTTACACAGATTTGGTGCTAAATTTACACTTTTTACTGCTCAAGAATCAAGAGAAATAATCAATAATCCCTCCAAAATCCCACATTAACACACCAAGACCTTGAGGAACACATAGAAAAGAGCTTTCTGTAAGAATTGCATTGCATTTCAGCAATTAAAGGGTGAGCATGTCTCTTCTGGAAACTGCTCAGAAACTCCCTTATTGTCAATCTAGCTAGGAAATACATACATACATCCTCTGAATGCTCCAGGTCTCTAGTTTGTGGCTGTAAAGTTTCATGAGGCTGTGATTATCCTTGAGGTCACCACAGGTCATTTTATACAGTGAGCTCAAGTTTCGAAAAATGGCGTCTCTACAATGAAATGGCTGCTATGGGAACTAACATCACACATTAATACAACTGGACTCTTTGGATCCACAAGAGACTTAGCCTGACAGTGATACCCAATTTATGTAATTCCAAGATTCCAGTATGCAGAAATATTTGGAAGGCATGTAAATAACTGCAGGGGCTGCACGGTGGTGCAGTGGTAAGCGCTGTTGCCTCACAGCAAGAGGGTCACAGGTTCGATTCCGGCTTGGGACTCTTCTGTTGGAGTTTGCATGTTCTCCCCGTGTTAGCGTGGCTTTTCTCCGGGTACTCCGGCTTCCTCCCACAGTCCAAAGACATGCTGTTTAGGTTAATTGATGACTCTAAATTGCCCGTAGGTGTGGATGTGAGCGTGAATGGTTGTCTGTCTATATGTTGTCTGTCTCTATGTGCCCTGCGAGGGACTGGCGACCTGTCCAGGGTGAACCCTGCCTTCGCCCTATGCCAGCTGGGATCGGCTCCAGCCCCCCGCGACCCCTAACGGGAAAAGCGGTTGACGATGGCTGGATGGATGGATGGTAAATAACTGCATGCCCTAATTTACATGTGATTATCATAAAGTGGGCATGGCTGTAAACGGAAGACTCGTAGATACAAATAGAGCCCATTTTTTCATTCACATATCTTGAGGTCAGAGGTCAAAGGACCCCTTTGAAAATGACCATGACAGTTTTTCCTCACCAAAAATTAATCTTAACTACACTACGAATTTACGCAAAATTTTTGGCAAGGAAAAATTGTTGCTGTTGTTATTTGGTGATCTTCCCAGCAAGCTAGTATGACATGGTTGGTACCAATGGATTCCTTAGGTTTTAGTTTCAAATGATACCAGTATCCTCACTGTAGCTTAAAAAGTGAGCCAGTACAACCTCTGAAAGAGAGCTCAATCAGAGCGTTTCAGAGGGTGAAAAGAGGTGCTGCAGTACAGCCGGTATGAGAAAAGTAAAGTGTTTTTTTTAACCAAATAAAGCATAGTGGGTCCTCTTTGAAGCGTTCCCTGTAAGACTCTTTCTTTGTCATGGTCACACTCATATGAAAAAGGGTTGCACTGAAATGAAATGGACAACAGCAGCTGTCATAAATGTATAGGTTGCAAGACAAGCTACCAGTTCCCATTTCGTAGGAAGCACTCACTCAATTTCCTTGTTCAAAGCGAGTAATGTCCAGCTTGTCGTTCGTTTGACTGTTTTTTCGTGAGAGCTGAATGTTTCCTCGGATGGATCACAAGACAGGCCTCAGGAGATCACATGCATAGGCTCCGATACTCAAACACACTGAGGTTTGGCGATGAGCAGAGCAGTCGCTAGAGAGGAGAGGCGGGCTGGCGGGCTGAAGTGAGATGGATGTCGGCTCTTGGAGGAACCTCACGGCACGCGGCTGTTGGGACTTAGAGAAAATTTGCTGCCTGTCTGTGAAAACAAGATGTAAAGCCATACTTCACTGTTGTCCTTGCTGTCCCATCTGCCCTGGGTCAGACTGAAAATGACCTGTGTTTACGGGTGTATGAGTGGATTTTGAGTGGATTCTTGTGCACAGTAAGAAGCATCCTTCTGCATACAACCTGCAAATCATGCCACATGCGTGAGAACATAAGCACACACTGGCTACAGGCTCAGTTTATGGAGGACGGAACCTGCCAAAATAAAAAGTAAATTAAGAAATAAACAAATGACTTGATAAATAAATAAATATGTCATTAAATGTAGCAAAAATAAAATTAAAAATACATGTAGCCAGCCTGACCCCATGACACATGCTGAGTGACTGCCCCCTCATTTGCATAATGGGGCAGAAATGCGTAAAGAAATGTAAAAAGAAATATGTAAAGAAATGTATAGAGAAAATAATACAGAAATATATAAGTTTGGGACATAAACAAAGGGTGAAATGCAATGGGAAAATCATGCATTCAAAATACATTTAAAAATAATATAAAAAATGAAAAAATGTTTTAATCAAATAAATGCAAGAATGAATAGACAAATACAAAATACATGAAATATTAATAACAATAAATAATTATTAAAAAATAAGTACTCAAATAAATAAAAGGAAAAATTAAACAGATAATGTAATAATAACAATAATAATAACATGATAAATTAGGGAATTAATACAAAGATAAATAAATGGAGCATATTAAAACGGAAATACCAATTTATTTCGCATTTTATCAATTAATTAATGGCTACATGTATTGTTGATGTTATGTTTGCGACATTTATTCATTTATTGAGTCATTTATTTATATCTCATTTGATTTCCTTATTTTGGCAGGTTCTGTCCATATCAATTCACAGTTGATGATGACGGCTTGTGACTCATAAGCATACAAAGCTACATCGCTACATGCTCATTAAGATGTGGTTAATTGTATGCATTGTGTTAATGCTGTGTCAATGTCAGCTAAGGACGAGGCTCGGCGGAAACCGACCCAGTGGCTCTCCAGTAATGCAGTGTGACCCTGCGTAATTTCAATATGATAATTGGAAGAGGTCCCCCCCCCCCCCCACACCACACCCCCCCACACACACAGACGAACTTTGGCAGATGAGAAAGCAATACAGCACCCCCTCTTGGTGGGCTCTCTGCAGGTATTAGTGTATTTTCATCACAGGGTTACATCAACATTAGTCCCCAACACCCCAGCTGGCAGGAAAACATTAGCAGTAATTCACTAAAGCAGAAAAATTCACCAGTGTTTAAACTGCAGCGATGGACAAATTGCAAAGTGCTGCACACTGATGCATCCCTCCACACTGCTGAGCCCATCATTTGGTGTTATGTGCAATTTGGTGCATACGGTGATGCTGAAAAAAGGGCAGCATAGACCCCTTTCTCAAGCCAAGCAACCCCTCTGTGGAGGAAATTAATTATTCATACAAAAGCAGCACAATAGTATAATTCAGCCCAGCCATGAATAATGCATTTCAGATGTGAAGCCTTAAACAAAGCAGAAGTAGAAAATAAAAATGTTTGATTTTTCAGCTTGTCAGTTAATGGCACTGAGCCTCCGAGCTCAGTTGTGATAGCACCTGTTTTAACATAAAAATAGAATAAAATAATAATAGAATGAAGTGTTTTTACTTTTATCTTGGTTGCACAGTGTCTTTTCCAACACCACATGAGAGCACTGAAAGTCAGAACTGACCAACCATGAGGGGAAACTGCCCACACTCACACGATATAGGCCTCATAGTCAAAGTACGAAGCCTAGGGGTGCTACAGGACTGCTGAAGTGTCATGTCAATGTCACATCTACTTGGTAGAGTTGTGAAATTTGCCCCGTGGGCTGAAACTGTAGCACGGCAGGTGCCATTTTGGTTCAAGCCTCCAAACAGATATGCCAAAAGGAAAGTCCACACACTCGCTAGAACATAAGCACTCACTGGCTACAAATTCAGTTTATGGAGGTCGGAACCTGCCAAAATCAAAAGTAAATCAATCGCTAAGTAATATACTAAAAGTATATTTAGCCAACCTGACCCCCCATGACACATGTTGAGTGACAGCCCTCTCATTTGCATAATAAGCAGAAATGCATGAAATGTAAAAAAAAAAAAAAAAAAATACAATGAAATATATAAAGAAAGGAATACAGAAATCAATAGGTTTGGGGACATAAATAAAATAAATAAATGTATAAATACATAAATTTTAAAAGAAAATTTAAAAAATTAAAACATGAATCCAAAAATAAATATTTAAATAAAAATAAATGCAAGACAAAATAGATATAAAAAAAAATAAATGAAAACTTAATTAAGAGATAGATTTGTTTGAAATAATGAATAAAAGGGAAAATTAAACAGAAAAGTAAATAAATAAAGGAATTAATTCAAAGATGAATAAATAAAGAAGCAAATTAAAACAGAAATGTCAATTTTATGTTACATTGCTGAATTGTCATGTCAGTATCGCATCTACTTGGTGGAGCTGTGAAAATTTGCCCCATGGGCTGAAACTATAGCACGGCAGCCGCCATTTTGGTTCAGGACTCCAAACGGATACCGGAAGTGCCTGACAGCCAGGAACCCTGGATTGAACCTATGGACTGACGCAGTTTCGTCTCTCCGTAGTGCTGCATTTAAAGACTCAGGGGAATGTCGTAATTAGGTCAACATTGAATTCCTCTGAATAAAACATGAAATAAAGGATATAATGAATGAATGAATTTTAGAGATGATCTGAATTTATTGAAATAATGGTGATAACACAGCAATTATAAAAAACAAAATAATAGCGTAATTGCTAATCAATACATGCTATCACTTTTATTGTTTGCAATATTAGACACAGCGTTTTAAATACATACCATATATTTCATGTTTTAAACACATGTAAACATATCATACTACTACTGCTACTACTGCTACTACTACTTATAATAATAAGAATAATAATAAGAATAATAATAATATATAACATAATAAAAATAATGAGAATGTTAGATATGAACATTGACTAGCTAACACTAATCAGTGTTAGCTAGCTCATCTGATGTTACGGAAGCAAACGTTTTGCTTGTTTTGTTGATAATTTGAAAAATGCTGAAAGGAAAATCTGATATGAATGCACTAAGATATATAGACATATAGATGTAATGCCACAAATGATGGTGGAATTTACAAAAGGACAGTGAAGGCATCATCGCCGCTAGTCTTCCGCTTATCGGAGACACACCGCCACTTAAAAACATGACCGCCTCTGTTGTTGTGCGAAGGTTAGCGGCTCTGTCCGGGGCTTCGGCGGTGGCAGCAGGGGCATACGGGGCTCACGGTAGGGACTCTACATTAGCTTATCCTCCGTACTCATGCACTCGGCCGGATAATAAGCCACAGACAGGGCAGACTGCCATATGTCAACGCTTCCTGCTCCATGCTCCGTTTCCAAAAATGCCAATTTAAGATTGGCTTCTGTATCAACGCAGTCTGCACAGCTATAAAAGAACAAATACATGCTGCTAATGTTTAATAGGCTAGTGATTAATCCGGCATCCAAAAGGACACATAAAGCACGACGTTATATTGTGTAATGAAGGTGACCCGCTTCCACAGTGTGGAATGGTGGGCGAAGGCTTAACCAGTGGTACAATGGCAAAGTTGGTGTTTGCTAGTTGTAGCTAAACGCTGCTGTAATTGGTAACTTTAAAATTAGTATATAAGACTTAGTAGGGCTCATATTAGAGCTGCACTGAGCTTGGGATAGTATAGTTGCAATACCATGACTGACAACACAAGAGAAGCACAAAGACCTCTGTTTTCACTACTGTTCACAAGCACTGACACAAGTGTGATTCATTAAACAAAAATACCAAACATGTCTGGGGAACTGAAGGGGACATGTTGTGGAAAGTGTGTGGGAAAGTCACACATTGATATGACATGATACAGCATTATGTCATTTCTCTCTTCCATATTTCTTGTTTTAGGGTTCAAACACAGTGATCCTGATGACTACCAGAGAGTGGTATGTAAATAACACTGTGACAGCAAATCATGATACTGAAAGGTTTTGTCTGTCACTGCCGTGGTCTCCTAATACAGTTTCTACTTCAGTGATAAACGTAATTATGATGTTGATTATGCAGCTTTGATTTTAGAGCTCATTTTTCATGCTAAATGCAGTACTTGTTAGGGTTTCTGGACAATATTTGTCATTATTTTGTTGTTAATTGATTTCCAATAATAAATATATGCATACATTTGCATAAAGCGAGCACGTTTGAGTAAATTTCACTTTAAGGCACTATTTGAAGAGATAAAATATGTGCGATTAATCACAATTAACTATGGACGATCACGGTATTAATCAAGATTAAATATTTTAGTCAATTGACGGTGCTAGAAATATCTCTTTAAGAGCGGATCCATTTTTCAGCCCGATTTGACAGAATGTCCATTGTGCAAATAGAAAACTTGATGGATGAAAATTATGTAATAGGTGCATGATAGTAGCCCACTCCCCTTTTACACTGGTAACAACCTAAATGCTGTCTAGCTGTCCATTTACGTTGTACAGTAGTAGCCCTCGTCCCCAGGCAGAATGTCTCTGAATGCTCTGTCTCTCTGTGTCTGCCTCTCCAGCTATTTGAAACTGCAAACAAGTACCATTTCTACCACAGCCTGGCCCTGCTAGGTGCTGCCCATTCTGGCAAACCTGCTGTGGTGAGTATGGAAGCCTAATACCGACTCCCAGGGCTGGATGCACTTGAGTGTCCCTTAAAATTGCCATTAACTGTCTGTCCTGACTCTCCACTCAGAAAACCAGTATTCCTTTATGCCGATAATTACAAACCTGTGGCTGACAGCTGGCAATGGAGCAGCAAAATTGTAGTTATTCTTGTGTGGCCTGGCTTTACAACTAATAGGATTCCCAACATACTGTTTGCCAAACCTGCAGTGCCAAGTGTTTGCGGTGCAAGTGCGATTTAAAGATTCATTAACCATAAAATATCTGATTGAAAATCAGCAAACTGAAAAGGAGGCGCATGCCAGATTAGGTGTGATCTATGTGGCAGCCAAACCAATCAGGGTGTCTTGGACATCACATCTAGTTGGAGCTTTTGGAGAAGACAATTGGACTCTAAGCTCAGTGTTTCCTTTAGTGCATTGTGTACTTACGTTATCCAATTCAGAATGAGATAACAGTATTACCTCATTAGCCCTGTGTAATTGTGTTACTTCCCAATGATGCAGAGGGAATCGGATCAGTGTATTTGGCCAGATTCTGGGACGTCATTCATCCCGAGTTTCAGCTGAGTTGCAAGCTGGATGCAGCCCGACTTACTTCCTCTGGTGTGCCGAATTTGGGCCGAAGCTGGACCCGTTTATTTTTTAAACGGCCTAGCGATGGCAGTGTCAGCAGCCGGAATTGGATCAGTAAATTTGGTTCAGTTCTGGGGAGAAATTAAACCCGATTTTCAGCTGAGTCGCAACACAACTTATTTCTGATGGCATGCTGAGTTTGAGCTGAAGCTGGGCCAGGTTATTTTGGCTACCTGTTTAGAGTTTGACAAAAAATGGGAGACAAAAAAATAATTTCCTGCTTTTTGAGTCATTTGGGCTCTTGCTGTCTTTTCTGTCATAATTTCGCATTTGGTTAAAGGTTAAAACATACAGCTTGCGAATGAGACTTGACTTAACCTATGACAGCCTTAAATCAGCAATTTGTTATTAACCTGACTGATGTTTCCTGTGTTTCACATCTGTCCCTCCTCAATACAGGCTGGTACCCTCCTGATAGCAGGCATGGGGATGTTCTGTGGCTCTCTGTACCACCAGGCCTTGACCGGGGACCCTGGTTTACGCAAGATGGCTCCCATGGGGGGTGTGGCTATGATCGTTGGCTGGCTGGCCATGATCCTCTGAGCTGTGATGGTTCACATCCCCTCCACGGGGACACAACGTGACACAAAACTGTCAGACTGTAAATGGATGAACTGGAGAGCTTGTAAGACCGCACCCTGTGCTGGGTGGTGGGTGTCAGCAGGAGATAAGGTCACAACTGGATTATCACTTTTCTACCACTGCTGTCTGTACTGACTGGTGTCCATGTCACATTTTGTCACCTCAACAATTTGTTAACATTTTAAATGGCATGTTAATGTTGTCCTGGGAAAGAAAATCACTGAGCTAATAAAAAGCCCAATACCATATGTAGGCTTGTGACTGTGGATATTACAGTTGTGAATCTAGTTGTTGCTTTGTTTTTACTATATTTCCCCCTACTGCAGTAAATACAGTTTCTATATTTCTGTACATTTATACAGCATAGGTATGGTGAATAGAGTAAAATTAAAGCAAGGATAAAGGAAATTGAAGGCATTTAAAATGAAATAAATATGATTTCTTACACATTGCTCGTTTTCTTAATTTTTCCACATGGATGATTTTTATTACTTCAAGTGGCTAGCAAGTACAATATGTGTCTCAAATTCTGTACTTACTGTAACTGAAGTACTTAACCTGACAATTTCTATGTTATGCTACTTAATACATGTCCTTTTTACTTACTCCCATTTATTTGACCGTAGTACTTTGCTCAGTAGTAGTACAATGATAAGTTTGTAAAATCTGGTTCATTCTTGTATAGTAAACTGCCTAACAGTGTATATTGCAGCTGAAACTATCTACAACAATAAAATACTACATAAATAGAAACAGTGCATAGAATGCATAACAAGAGATGTAAAATAAAACGCACTGAAAATACGTTTTTAAAAGAAGTGTGAAGCAAAGTGCAAAAAAGAGTTTTAGGAATAATTTAAGTTCAAAATATTGAAATCAGTAGGCCTATCCGTATTTGCAGCATGCAAGGAAACATGATTTTCATGAGCATTAGTGGTGTTACAGGAAAATCCAAATCTCTTGGCAATCTGAAACAGTTCAGCAGCCATTCAGCCGTCTCATTAAATAGATCGACATCGTCTCTAAAAACGACTGCGTAGGCATCTAAGAGCAGCATGTAAGCCGTTCAGAGGCTGAGCGCACACAATGTCAACCAATGGTTTTATAGTCTTAAATGGGATCAATGGACCAATAGTATTTCTTTAATAATTCACTCATTATAATTACTTTAAACCTAAAATAATCAAAATTTGATTATATAATAATGCATTTTTCCCCTTAAATTTAAAATCTGTTTCCTTGCACTGGACTGACAATTTCTGGACATTTTCTTATTATTGCTCTTTCCTAAGAGAAAAAGAAACAAGAAAATGTTGGTGAATCCCAGAAATCAATGGGTACTAACAAAATAAAAGCAAATCGTGAATGTGAACAAAAATAAGGGGCTAATTGTTCTGATGGCGCTTCCTCCATTGGAACCATTGGTGTGTTTTCAACGTTAACAGCACTAACGTGGTGAACACGGTGAACAAGATACCTGCTAAATGTTAGCATTGTCACTGTAAACATTTCAACATGCTAAGTTAGCTCAAAGCTCTGCTGTGCCCAGTTTAACACTGTGACTGACTAACTATTGCTCCACTGGCTATTGGACTGTTCAGGTGTTATATTTTTCTGATCATAAACATCTATCTTACATTAGCTCATATCAGTTTTTGACAAGCTTTCTGTCTACATATTATTGTTTAGCCTATTTAATTTCCTTGCATTGCAGTTAGACAGAAGAAAGTGTGTACTACCTACACAAAGTTTGTACTACCTACAGAAGAAAGTTTGTACTACCTACACAGTACTCTGCAGACCTCCAATGCTAATTTGGGTACATGTGGGTTTGGATCGATGGATTTACAGCTGTTGCAATATTGAAATGCAAACCAATCCCAATTGACTAACACCAGTGCAGTGTTGAACAGGGGTCCTCAGTGTGTGGTTTTTAGTCAAGGGTGGATAAACCCAGGATTCACCACCTATAGCGGCCGAAGGAAATCATCCCTCTTGCAGCGCCGAATGTCTTCACAGCCTGAAGCATTTGATCCTCTAAGTGGCAGAACACAAAGGAGTTCATTACCCATGGCCTCCCCTTAGCCGGGGCCGTGTTCCAACCTCTCCGCATTCAAATTGAAAGTGAAATCCATTGAAATACTAATTTGCCTTCCTGACTGTAGGCCCACGAATGAGGACCTTTAGAAAATAGCTGTATAAATCTTCGGGTCAATTGGTCGGCACATGAGCCGAGGCTCAGCTCAGAAGAAAAGGCGCTATTGACTGAACACGCTGCCAATGAGCTCTTGATCACGACTCATAAAACCCTCATTAGAATTAAGTAGCTATTGGGAAGCATTCTGCTATTCCAGGACAGAGCAATCGTGCAGCACAGAAAGCTCCGACATCCTGTTGCATATATCTCTGACGCACAACTTTAAAGTTTATGGGAGACACCTGACTGGAAGTTACAGCCTATTTAAGGCACCGTCGTCAAATTTTCAGCTACATGTTAAATACGTGAGGGGAAAACCTTGTGATTCTCAGACGAAGACGTCAAGCTGCAGATTTTAACCGATTTCACACCGCGGTATTATTTTAGGGCTCTTTATTTCTATCCTGACAGCCAACATTCAGATGTGTGGTTCCCGTTGGTGCCAACACAGCACCTCGGTGTGAAAATCCATCACGATGTTCAGCTCTGGCAGGCCACATTTAATGTGAGAGCACACGAGAGAGGGAGAAATGCAAAGTGAGATAAAGAGAGACACTTGCGTCTGCCTCAATCTCCTTTACCATAACTTTCCAACTGATTCAGACAAAGCTGTTCAGTCCTTTCATTATATTGTATAAGAGTAGTGCTTATCTTCACATCACGTCTCCTTTAAAATAGATCCAATGTGTCTTTTTTGACACTGACTCACAAAAAAAGACCCTTTAATTTTAAAGTGGGAAAAGATCTCTACAACTTAAATTAATTGCAGATATAAAATCCTTTTGCAGCATCCTTTTTACTCTCTACCCTCACAAGCATGGACGGACGATTGCACTTTCAATTGAAACTTGTGAGCTTGTGTTTACAACATGGGAAGTAAAAAAAAATCCCTCAAAACATAATTGAGAATGCAGTTTAGTTGTGCGGAAACACAATTTTTAGGCGTTAGGGTTTCCTTCTTGCACTTTCATACAGTTTTTTAGGACAACACTCTTTAAGGAATAGTTCAACATTTTGAGAAATACGCTTATTCACTTTCTGGCAGAGAGTTAAACAAGATGATTGATTCTCGTAGCTGTCGCCGACAGCTAGCTTCGACATCTAAACAAAATCAGCCTACCAGAACCCCTAAAGCTCACTAATTAGCACTATATAGGTTGTTTGTTTCATCCGTGCAAAAAGTGAAGAGTAAAAACATTTTACTGGCTTTTATGTGCTGGACTATTTGTCTCTGAGCAGCTGCCAGACAACCAGCACAGACTCCAGGAATTTACCGAGAAATAGTCCAGTACATAACCCCCAGTGAAAAGCCAAACTATTGATTTAACTGCACTCCAAGGGGTGCTCTGTGACTCGGGAACTGTGTCACATCCATCCACTGACTTGTGCTTTTCGATCAGCTCTTTGTAGAATAGCTTGGAGCGTTCCCTTGCCTTCGTGATGCATGTTTGCATCATAAACATGCAATAATAGCTTGCATAATAAGTTAATATATTGTGATTTTAAGTCGTTTGTTGTTTTTCTTTGTAATTTTATAATATATCTGAGGAAAATGTCGATATTCCCAATGGCCTCATCTTTCTCCTCTGTCGTTTTGCCTTTGTATTTCTTTCATTATGTTACCCACTTACTAGCTTGCACACACAACTCGACCATGTACATGACCCCCCATGTTGTAAACATAAGTTTCATTTGAAGACACCAATAGAAACTGAAACATCTTTTCTGACTGTCATAAGAGTCTTTGTTCACTGTTGTTTATAGTCACTGTATGTCGCTGTTCAATCCAAATCATAAAGCAGGATGGTCTGCAGAAGCAAACTCGCTGTCGGGGGCTTCGCATCTGCATCAGTCTGTACTGTAGTGAGCGTCGGAGAAAGAAGAAACACCGAAACTCTTGTTAATTATACCTGCAGGGACTCCCCCTGCACATCACTAGCTTCTCTCTTACAGCACACAGATTTAATTACATCAGCTTCTTCTGTGTGGGGAACGGCTCCTTGTTCCATTGATTTCTTGGTCTGAGTCTGTTTTGGTTAAAGATGAAGAGGATGGTTGTGTGAGAGAGTCATGATCCAGTAAGGTGATAGAAAGCTCATATAGAGCTGATGGTGGAAAGGTGAGCTTCTCCAGATCCTCTCCTGAACACCTGGAATAAAACTGCCCAGGTCATTTATGATTACCCACATCCTCCCTCTCATTCACATGGGCCAGGGGACACACAAATATCTACCCACAGATACACACAGGCAATATATTAAAGCTGTATAATACACACCGCAGCAGCGCCCAAATCCTCTGTCAGGCATCAATCAGGCGGCAGCACCTCGCACAGTGAAGTGGAATGACTGTAATGGCCGTCCTGAGCCCCCCACTTCCCAGTCCACCCGCTGACCTTTTCCAGCCACTTAAATGATGGTCAGCCCTATCACACCCTCAGATAGGTTATTCCCTCACTTCAATGGACACTGAGGCCTCATCACTATGGCCCTCGTTTCACGGATTTATACTCAATCATTTCACTTCAATCTGCAGCACAGTGATGACGGCCATGTGTCAGAGGAGCTCAGGGGATAACTCCAGGGGGGAGCTGCCATTGCTACCATATCACCATAACCACTATGCAGCAGCAGCAGCAGCAGCCGTGTCACAGGCTGACCGTAACGTCTGGGAATTGTTATTATGTTAGCGAGATGGGAGATGGTGGTACTGGTAAATGACACCTGTCAATAACGACACTGTGAAGGTTTACAACTGAGAGTAAAAGTTAAAGGTAAGATATTTCTATTTCTTTTGTGATCATAACATAAAATTTTAGAAAAAAGGATGCATTTTTTTCTAACTTTGAGTCAGTCAGGAAGTCAGCAAGTCAGCAATGTGCAAGTTTCAGTCCAAAGTCCAAAACATACATGTTGCCCATCTCTTTAACTATAATTTTAATTCCCCATTTTCTGTAAACAACAATACGTTTATTTCTGTATGCTCAAGGTGACGTCCTTGAACCTTTTTTGTCCGATGAGCAGTCCATACAACATATAAAGTATATACAATATGGATAGCATACTAATCATCATAGCTAATATAGCAGTAAGTATGCAAAGATATCAACATGCTACATTTTATGGACGATACAGTCTGTGTGTTATTGGTTGTCAGTGTATGACTTTGTGTGTGACTCTGACTTTGGAAAATTATCACCATTAAACCATTAAACTTCATCAGAATATTATTATTATTTTTTTTTGTTTTGTATTATTATTTTAGTTACATTTAATCATCTATTTATTATTGTTATTATTATTATTATTATTATTATTATTAGTAGTAGTAGTAGTAGTAGTAGTATTATTAGTATTATTAGTATTATTATTATCTTAATTTTTTCTCTCCTGTGTTTATGAACAGGTACGAAAAGTTTTTGCCATGACACTAATTCTAAGTTCCTTAAAAAAATAAATATATATTTATGTGTAAAAGTGTTTGTTGTAATACAATATATGGGCCTTTTGTCCTGACTATAGAGAGAGTTGTAACTCACCTGTAGGAAACGTGAACGCTTTTAGTCCTATTTCGAACATATGATAGTGGTACACGCCAGCCTCTTGTGGCCGAAATGACTATTACAACAGCAAACGCAAAATGATCCAGACAAAAATAAATAAAGACATTTTTTTTAAAAAACATCTGCCAAAACGTGCTTCTCCACCTGTTTCACTGATGACTCTTTCTTGAGTCATGAACACAGAAGAGAAAATAATTTAGAGCAGTTTTTTTTTTTCTAACTGGCCTCTCAGGGCTTCCATACCACCTACCACAATGTATTTACTTAGATATCCATCTGTGAGCAGCTCTTCCATTTCCTTTATGTATTGCATTGTAGCAGAATAGTGTGCATCAACAGCACAACAAAATTTTAAATCGTAATATATGCATAATTTGAGTATACTTTATTTTGCCTCTTTTCTAGTGGGAACACTAAAAACCTGCTAAGAATCAGTATGTTGTTTGGATTTATGACATGGCGTAAGAGCTTAGCTAGCTAGTTATACAATATGCATATAAAATTTTATTTTTATTGTGTCGAAATATTGTTTGTGTTGTATGTTGTTTTTATGGACATTTATGTTTTTCTTACAAACCCGTTTTATGTGTTCAGAATAAATATTGTAATGCTTAAACACCAGTTTTGAAAGGATATTTTGTAAATATACAGTATAAAGACAAAAAGAACAACCTCAACTACCCTGATGATATATTTTTTATCCATGTCCTTCCTTCTCTCCAATCTCCCTTTCCATATTTTCATTTTACATTAGGGTACCTCCCGTCTTTCTTTTATATTCTTTTATCACTCTTCCTTCAGTAATTTTGCTGAACTAGCACTGGCTTGAATCCTTCAGTGCCAGACCATCGCGTGACCTAACACATTTCCATCACATACCTGCAACTTCAGCTTGATTTGACTTGCAAAGGGGACGCTTTTTATGGTAGCACCAATTCTAGACAGGGGTAATATATGGAGGAATGTCAAGCGAGTTGGTAATGTTTTTCCATTTCTGCTCCTTCTGGGTAAAAAGAGGGCAAATAAAGAGGAAGATTTGAAAGCAGTGAGTTTAAGAGAGATTGCACTCATTTTTTTAGTGTCTCACTGTCTGCTGAAGGCTGGGATTGTCTCTTACCTCTCATTTGGGATAGTGTCACTCCCTCAACTTGCTCATTAAGTGCTGTTTGGTACAGCATTACCTTGATAAATGTTTCACTTATACCACAGAATAGGCTGATGAATCAGACACTGTATGGCACTACACAGACAGCTCTTCCCACAGTGAGAGACGACAGTGTGTGAGGTAGTAATGATCCATCGACGGGCTAAGAGAGAGGTCTGACACGTTGTACCAGACTCTATCAATCCAAAGAAGTTTAGCAGTGGTGCAGGATATTAATAACTTAGAGTGTAACGGGGGTTTATGCATGTATATTAAACAGCGAGCAGTTCCAATGTAGTGGGGAACAATTGTCAGAGATCCCAGGGTGTCCCAGGAGAATAATAAAATGTTTCACTCCAAGAAAGAGTTTCAACTTTATTTCATTCCGCACTGCAATGATGAAAAAAATACAAGCCAAAAGATGTAAAATGCTATAGGCGACAATATCTTCGAGACACAGAGGATTGGAGAAGAGCCAGAAACATTAAAAGATTAGATTTATCATGCGACACCTTGTGGGGGTCCCAACCACCAGTTAGGGAACCACTGGTCTAATGAAAGATGTGATTGAGTTGCATTATGGGAAGTGAAGGATCTGGGATTTCTGAGACTCGAACTAAAAGTCGGGAATTCTCAGCCTGCTGTCTCTTCAACTTTCAACTGTATTTTTGCCCCCAGAGGGCAGTTGGTTCACCATTAGCGTACAGTATATTGTAATACATAACAGAGCATAGACATCAGTAATAACATTATTTCTACCTGCCGGCTACTGAGTAGGTCCAGCATACTCCACAGATTGGATGGTGAACTGGAGAATTTGGAAGCCAAGTAAACACCTCAAACTTGTTGTGTTTATCAAACCATTCTTGAACCATTTTTGCAGCGTGCACACTGCCTCCGCTGGCTTGCCTTCTTCCCATAGTGCATCCTGGTGCCATGTCTTCCCCAGGTAAGCCCCACACACACACACACACACACACACACACACAAAATGATGTAAACAGGCTGCCTTCTTTCATTGTTCCATGGTCCAGTTCTGATGCTCACATGCCCATTGTAGGCGCTTTTGGTGGTGGACACGGGGGCAGCATGGGCACCCTGATTGTTCTGCGGCTATGCAGCCAGACAACCCGGGCCAGCCTTCACTCCTCACGTGCATCAATGAGCCTTGGCTGCCTATGACTCTGTCGCCGGTTCACCAGTTTTCCTGGACCACTTTTGGTAGGTTCCGACTACTGCAGATTGGGAACATCCCACACGAGCTGCAGTTTTGGAGATGACCTGACCCAGTCGTCTATCCATCACAATTTGGCCCTTGTCAAAGACACTCACATCCTTACACTTGCCCATTTTTTCTGCTTCAAATACATCTAAAAATTTTGGAAATTCAAGTCAGATAGAATAAACAGAGGCAGAGTATGACCACATAAATACAAATATACAGGGAGAGTAAAGGGCATAGTGACCAGAGATGTTAAATACAACATCTCTACCATCACAACACAACCGCCATCATCAGGTGCATAGACATCAACATCGTTGACATCATCATCACTTTAACTTTATGAAAATGTTATAATAAAATGCTGGAATACCCCTTTTCTACGTTGGACAGACAGAAGGTTTCTACATGAATTAAAGGTCCACTATTTAGGATTTCATGGGATCTATTACCAGAACTAGAATACTATTTTCTCAATTATGTTTTCATTAGTTTAGAATCACCTGAAACTAAGAATCGTGACTGTGAAATTACAGCTTCCTGGTCCACCTTGTGATACCATTGGGCCCAAAAAGACTTTTCCCCATGCCTGTACATCAGCAGAGAAGTAAATCAGCTTCAGAGATCAAAACATTTAATAGCCCTTATGTAAATCATTAGGTCCTAAAAATGGTAAAAGGCACCAATAGCCAAACCCAGAGTTATTTTCCATCCTCCATTCAGGTGAATGAATCCCAGTCCGAGGCTGGAGCGAGGGCTAGGAGGCGGAGATAAAGGACACGCTACTGTGCCTGCTCTATGGACCAAATGGATATGGAAGATGGCCGGATGATCTGGGTAATTTTATACTCAAAGGTCAAGCCTTTTTTGCCTCATGTGTCAGTGAGCAACTTTCACATGAATGAACGCGGCCCTACGTCAAACGCTGTATCCAGTTCTCTTAATACAGCCATGGATCAGATAAATCTGTCCGTATAAGCCACAACCATTTGTGTTTCCACTGATTTTCCACAATTTTGAATTTGTCCAAATCAGATTATTTTGCTAGTCCTCCTATGATGTCTGAGTGATCATGAGAAATTTGGTGCTATTTGGCCAAGAGGTGGCATCTAGCAGCATCATTGATCTACAGTATAAAGAGTTTGTCTATGTATGTCAACCTATCCCTTCAACCATTCATCCAATGTACTTCGCACTTGTTATGTACAATCAGCCATACCACAGTTTTGGAGAAACAGAACTTATAATAGATAGCTAGATAGATAGATCTACTTTATTGATCCCAAACTGAGAAATTATTGTGTTACAGCAGCCGATTATCCAAGCGATGTGCAGGAACAGTACATGAAATGTAGAAGAAGAAGAAGAAGAAGATCAGCCTTTATTAGTCCCACAGTGGGGAAATTCAATTTACACTCTGTTGTTTTTTTTACTTATACATGGTACATGCAGACCTGAAACACACATACATGCAGTAATGGAGAGATGTCAGAGTGAGGGGGCTGCTCCTGACAAGCGCCCCGAGCAGTTGGGGGTTTGGTGCCTTGCTGCAGGGGCACCTCGGCAGTGCCCAAGAGGTAAACTGGCACCTCTCCAGCTAACAGTTCACACTCAGTTTTTTGGTCCATGTCGGGACTTGAACAGGTGACCCTCCGGTTCCCAAGCCAACTCCCTACAGACTGAGCTACTGCCCCCCCTACATGTCAACACCAAAGATATATATGCAAAGAATCCAAAATATAAAGAATATCGGAATACATTTTAAATATACCTGACTACTACATTTAGCATTAAAAAAAATCTAAATCATAAACACTGAAAACCCACGATATACATTAGCAAGTGTGCATGTTACAGTGTTTTGTTCTTCAGTATAAAAGAATTGAGGTAGTAAATGTGCAAATATACAGTAGCTGTGCAAGATTATTACAGGACTAAAATAAGATGGAGTGTGGTTGAGACAGAAACTATAGAGCTGAGAGTCTCTGTTAGACAGAGCTGAGGTGTTGTAGAGAGATATTGCTTTAGGCAGGAAAGATTTCCTGCATCGGTCCCTGTGACAGCGAAGCTGAATCAGTCTGTTAGAATAAGAGCTCTGCTGTCTGTCCAATAGATGGTGGAGGCAGGTGGTCAGGATTATTCACGATGGATAACAGTTTGTTCAGTGTCCTCCTCTCCACCACAACCTTCACAAGTGCCAGGTTTGCAGCCAATTACGTAGCCGGACTTCTTAATCACTTTATTAAGTCTGCTGGTGTCACTGGCTCCAAAGCTGCTCCTGCAGCAGAAGATGGCGAAGTACAGTAAACTGGCCACAACATACTGGTAGGAGATTTCCAGCATCTTGCTGCACATGTTGAAGGATCTGAGCTTCTTCAGCAAATAGTCTGCTCCTCCCCTTCTTATATACAGCCTCAGTATACAAATTTATGATCTGGATTAAAATTAACTTTTGTAGAGGTTGGTGGGATATATTTGTCGTGTTTTTTTACAGTATGTATGAGGCCAAATGTAAAGTGTTAAATGGAAATTAGTAAGTAAGTACCATAAATGTTAAAGGGGACATATCTTGCTCAGGTTCATACTTATTTTGGGTTTCTATTAGAACATGTTTACATGCTTTAATGTAAAAAAAAAAAACATTATTTTTCTCATACTGTATGTCTGAATATACATGTATTCACCTTCTGTCTGAAACACTCTGTTTTAGCGCCTGTCTCGTCAAGACTCCCTCCAGAAAAAGTCCAGGAAGGTGTATAAAGTCCACGACATTGTACATTACCAGTAATGTACAGTAAAACCATGGCTATATTAAGAGAACTGGTTACAGCATTGGAGACGGGGCCAAGTTCATTCCTATAAAAGTTGCTCAGTGGCACATGAAGTCAAAATAGCTTGACTTCCATCTGGAAAAGCACCCGGATCTTCCGGGTCTTACTGGGCCTGTCACGGCTTGCGCATTTGTCATGATCTGGGTCTCCATAGACATAAACAGAGGAAAGGAAATAACTCTGGATTCAGCTATTAATCTGTTTTACAACTTTTAGGCCCTCATTTAAATTGAGTTGACTATTTGAGTGTTCATACTGTGGAGCTGGTTTACCGAAGATGTTTCTTTCTCAGTGTAAGTCTATGGGAAAAAGTCTTTTTGGGCCCAATGACGTCACACAGCAGACACAGAAGTTGTAATATCACCATTTGGCCACGATGCTCTCTACTGTCCCAGTCTAGAAGCCACAGAGGTTAACAACTTGTGAACTTGGAAAGTTGTGAACACAACATGCGTTGCGCTCAAGCGGTTAAGTTGTGAAGACCACCGCTGCAAGCAAGTGGGTAACATAATGCAAATGAACTTCCATGGGTTCCACCATTTCTCACAACGTCAAGAAACATGCCACAAGTCGTGAACTCTGAGCTTTCAGAAACTTTCTACTTATGAGGTTCTGAATACGACATGAGGGGGGCGTTCACATGGGCCAAACTTGTAAACACGACCCCATTTGAAGTATTATATGAGGATCCCTTAACGTGGAGAAGTGCAATCCACTTAAAAGATAGAAGTGGGCGGATGATCCACTTCCACATGCAGCTCCCCTGCCGCTGTGGTGCAAGGACACACCGCTGCTGTGGTGGACATAAAGGACTGCCCACATGCTCATGCATCAAAACACTGGCTGTGCATCGGTGAAAACGCCCTGCTACTACTAAACCTCAGCACAGCCGCATCTCCTCAGCGAGGACACGGGACACAATTTTAATCATAACCTGACCTCACAAATCCGTTGGGTAGTACTGTAATGTGGGGCGTGCGTGCCACACATGCTACTAATCCCTCGATCCTCACAGAAGGAGGACCATGATTTCTGGGACGGTGTTGCCAGGGGGAAGGTGGCGCCTGGGACCTATTGGAAATGACAGCTGAAGAAGGCGGATTGAAGCACAGGGATCACAATAACAGTAAACGTAGAAGATAGCGAAGAGGCTCCCTCGCATCACTGTGTAAAGGGTGTGTGTGTGTTTACGATATTTGACAGCTTTAGCCTGATAGCTAATGACTTGCACTATGATCCGCGACTCGCAAGCTAACAACACCCGAGTTGAGGGCATGTGGGTCTTTGTGTGTGTGTGTGTGTTTGTGCGTGTGTGTGTGTACCTATACATTTTAGTGTGAATCTGTTTGTATGCGCGAACGCGTGTCGCTGCACTTAACTTCGCTGCGCCCTCCTGTCATGCTAGCTAGCATGCTGCTAATTTGATAAAGCTAGTTGGCTAATAAAAGAAATTAGCTTACTGTGGGGCGAGGGTACTACATAGATAAGTCATATGCAAGTCATATGGTCTGCTAATACGTTGCAGAGCATGCATGTGAAGCCATGAAACACAGCCCAGACTAGCTTGTTATATATTACGAGTTATCTAATTAGCTAGCTAATAACTGTTAGTCGGCAGGCTGGCTAATTTGCCCGGCTATTAGCTTAGCAGCTAGGAGCAGGGGAGCTTGCTAATTGACCTAGTTTGGTGGGGCAGAGGCCATGTTGTCATTCCACTCGACTGAGCAGTGTTTACATGACAAGTTTTGTCTTGTTACTTTCAGGGGACACTGTTTTATTTAAACATGCAAACAAATAACCACTCATTATAGTGTGACTAATCTTCCACTTAATGCTAATTCCTTAAAGGCTCAACCAACTGGACCAAGTGGACACATGCTAGCACACAGAAGAAATGTCAAAAAAGCAGTAAACTAAGTTGTTCAACAGCCTGCACGGTTAGCAGGTTTATTTTGAGAGAGGCAGTGATTCACATAACCATAATAATGCAAAAGTCTCAAATATTAAAGCACAGGAGAGGCACAAACTGGAACAACAGCCCTCTAATCAATTTAATGCACTTAAGCATGCTAAACACCCCACTTATTATCATTTGTAATGATCATAATATGTTTTGCAAATATTCACATTAGGTTTTGCTCAGTAACTGTGAATAGTGGCAAAATGCATGCTCTTATTGATCATGTTATTGTATTTTTTGGGCTCTTCAGTAGTCTAACCCAAAATACGCAGCATCAAGTTGAAGTTGCTCAAAGCTGTAATTGCTACCGGCTACCAGCGTCACATTTTCTGCTATTAATATTTAATGTTAGTTGTTCCCTTATGTCATGTGTTCCTCCAGAATTGCCCCTCAAAGTCTCATGATTTACACGAGACCATTGAAAACAAGGCAAGCATTATATAGCGATGAAAACATGAGGGCTCAAGAGGTAAATCAGTCTAAACATACAGACGGCTGTAAGATAAGGTTACATTCTGTTCCCTGTATGGTGCTAGTTATTATTGGCACAGTGACAGCATAATTCATCCCTCAGGGGACCCATTTGGATTTAGTTAGCCATGAAAATAGGGTTGTTGTGATATTAAAACCCTGAAGATATACAAACCAACAAAAGTTTCTTTCCTCGCTCTTACGCTGCTGTAGAGATGGAGTCCCTGATGAGTGCGGTGGCACCGCGCTCCCCAGCCCCCGCCAAGAAGCTGTCAGAGGTAGACTTCCGGTCTGGGGCCACCCTGGAGCAGCTGTCGACACAGGTGTCTGAGCTGGTAGTGCTGGAACAGGGAGACTTCGGAGACCAGACCGCCTTAGAGGTCCACACCGCCAAGGACTTTATCTTCAACATGCTAGGTATGTCTGCAAACAAAACGCACTGGTTAATATGCTCTGTGTCACAGTTTCAATCCTTAAACTGATATCAGTGTGACCATTAGCTTTAATTTAGTTTTGAGATATGATTAGGAGTTGTGTCTATAAGGTAACCCACAAGTTGCAAAACTCTCACGAGATTGATGAGGTAAGGCATTGACCTCGATTAGGATAGGTAGTCAGGCAGCAAGTTTCGCAAGTTTTTTATGCACACAACTTGTGGGTTACTTTCTAGATAGGGCTGTCATGGTGGAATTGGCGCCAAGGAATTGGCAACAATGATTGGCTGAACATATATACAAAAGATATGCAATATTACTTAATTTATCCTGATTTTAGTGCTTTATAAATATTTTTAATTTTTTGGCTATTGAGAATATTCTTGCTTTGAAATAAAAAGATGACAGTTTTCAAACTAATACTTGTTTATTGTTCAATACAGAACACAGAGGGACAATGAGGTGCAGCGCTTTATTGTTCAATAAACAGTGACAGTTATGGGCGGAGTGTTTTACCCGAAGTTGAACATTTTTCATCTCACAGCAACCAGAAAAATCACCATACGTGCAGCCCTCTGTGCTCACAGCTGGCATTAAGATGCATAGTGTAAATACGCACCTCTCCCATTGCAGAGAATTCAAAAAGAAGAAAAAAAAACATGAACATAGTGGTTGTGGCAGCTGGTATTGCATTGTTAAGGTTATTGCAACAGCCCCACTTCTAGACATGATCGATTGTGGCGATAAGGGTGGGATGTTAACAAGAAAAATGGTGAAACCTATAATCAGAGACCAATACAGTGTCATGGTGTATTTTGGATAGATCCTGAAACGTATTTGAAACTAAACTATGTCGTTTCAGTATGATCTTACTGCCACTGAGCCTCTTTTTCGTAATATGCGGATGTGCATGCTTTTGAGTATATGTGAAAGGAAGCGTATATTCTATATTTTACCCCTTTATTTATTCAGGGTTATGTCACTGAGAGCTATGAGTAATCATTTCCACACTCACACACTATTGTTGGCTACCGAATGTGCCTTAACATGTAGTTAGCTGTGTTTGCACTTAGTACATTATTATGTGACACGATGAGTAAAATCAGTTTCATACTGGAACAAATTGTACAGCCAAATCCATATCGTGGTGTACTGTACACTTCAGTAAGTGTCCAGTAGTACATGCAGTGTAGGAGGATTGTGCAGCAAATGTATGAAACCACTGTGCTTTATGCAAATTGATGCTAAAGGGGAGATAGAAGCAAAAGGTCTAATGGAGATGAGTCCTGCTTTTTCTGGAGGCGCCCTCACATGGTGCTTGTTATTTCATCCTCAAAGTGATGGTTTAGATTTGATATGGGGCCTGGTCAACAGCTGGTAAACAGTTTTGAGCACTTGCATATATTTTTTTATATATATTTAGACTGTATTCCACTCTTCAAATGCAGTCTGTAGCATCTGAGTGGTCGTTTATGATTTGTCACTTTCTGCCTATAGACGTGGCAAATTTAATTTAGGCAAAATAGGACAAAGCCGCAGGATCTCATTTAGGTGGGATGGGACACGGTTCTCCTTCGCAGACATGTTTTATGATGCAGGTTGGGAGGCGGCATGTGTGACAAACACGATCAACACTATAGAATTAGGCTGCAGTGAAATGATACATGCGAGTCTTCAATTTAATCCCCCAGCAGACACATTATTACATGGTTGTTATTGGTTTTTTGCAAAATTCAAGGCTTGTAAAGTGTGTCAATAGATTCAGTAGCATGTATGATTCATATAATCATTGTGTTGCCCTGCTCTTTCCATGCGTGCTGGCTTTCAAGCTGAACTCCTGAGAAATGGGCTTGCTAAGTGGACATGAAGGTGTCTCAGAAGTATTGTTTTTATTGTCAGTTGTGAGGATGAAGTGAAGTGTGTTTGTTTGTCCAATAGGTGGCACTCTCCCCCCTCCCTGCTGTCATCCTTGTTCTCTCATGTCACTATCAGTCCGTCCATGTTCAATGGAAACAAAACCTGTTTAGCCAGCATCCTGAATGTTTTATCCATTTCGTCTCTAGTTTCTCTCTCCACTCCTGTGGTTTCATTTCCCAGTTTTACATCTTTGCACTTGTTGACAGACAGTTCCTGTAGATATAAAACTAGAAATCACACAAATCAAAATGGCATTCAAACCTGTTTTTCTCATTTCATTGTTATCACCGCATACTGCACAGGCAGGGAATTTTTCCTTGAACTTTTAACTAGACGAGCTATTTTTCTGTCTTTCCCTTTGTTCACATTTTATTTTTTATGGTTCTGGTGCAAAGCCCTGTACTTTCCTTTTTGTCTGCTCCCACTCTGACTTGGTTGAGAATCTCCCAGTAACTTTTTTTATTTTTTTAGTTGTGAGGCTGCTTTCTGTGGTATAATCACTTATGGTTTGCTGGTACTTTCAAACCTGTGCCTCACCGCCTGCTGTGACACCTCTGACTGTGAAAAGAAAGAGACAAAACTTTGGTGTTTTACACGGAGTGTTTGTGTGGGATTCTAGGAATATGAAGTAAAAGGGATAGTTTGGTTTTTTGAGGTGGGGTTGTATGAGGTACTAGTCAGTGTATTACCTAGAGTAGATGGTGGTCGGCACTCCCCTAGTTTGGAGAAATGCAATGTACTGCTGTGGACTGAGCAGTAGCAAAACATTTTAGACGCGTAAGAATCTGTTTTAGTGTACGCTATATTTAAAGTATTTTCACTACTTTACGTTGCCATCATACAGCCCTTTCTGACGGGAAACTGACGCCGTTTTATCCATCTTTGCTCTCTTCAAAGCCACCAGACTCCATTGACAAAAATGGCTATTTTACCTCGTGGAATACAAGAGTGTCTGGTCTACCGCTGCCTTGATCGGTTAGTTTGTTTGCTTTATTATGTGAACCGAACTAACCCTTGAAAACACCAAAGTCACACAATTATACTAACTAATGCCTAGTTCACATTACATGACTTAAGCCCTGACTTTTCCGCTCCTCGACAGTTTTTGGAGCTCCCCGACAAAAGCCCCAGCCGAGAAGCTTGCCGATGCTCGCCGATGATTGCAGACACTAGCGTGTTAAATATCTGGACCTGTCGGGGACTCTGGCCACAAGCTACAGCCAATGAGAGCGCAGGATGCAGGTTGAGGGTAAACCTAGGGGAGGAACACAATAGGCGCTTTTTTCAATGGAGTCTGGTTGCTTTGGCATGAGCATGGCTTAAGTTCCCCACCAGAAAGGGCTGTCTGATGGCAAGTTAAAGCAGTGAAAATATTGTATTCTAATACACTTATACTGTATTTTTTTAGGTGTCTAATATATGTTTTGCTGCTGCCCCTGTCCACAGTAGTACATTGCTTTGCTCCCATGCTGATACTCCTGTCTGCTTCTCCATACTGGAGGCATGACGACCGCCATCTACTGTAGGTAATACACTGACTTTGCATAAACTATCCTTTTAAATATTGGGTCGTAGCTGTATTTGTAGCTGTATGGCTCTCAAGGCCCTGCGGAGGCTGAAAGGCAGCACTGAAAAGCAAATATCATCCTTTTGATGGAGGGACCTTGTTACAGCATGCCAGCCTGCTGGAGGAAGATCAACATACAGTAGCTTCATAGGTGTGTGTGCAAAGATGCTGAGCACGAGTGGCTGTTTCTGCGAGATTTTTCTAAATTTTGAGCTGTAGATGGATCCCCACTGTGCTTGCACACTGTCAGGGAAAGGAAGGAGAAAATAGATTAAACTTGCATACACACAACAAGTACACCCAGTGTATTTCTTCAGTCTGACAGATCCAAGAAGAGGCTCTTATTTACCCTGCCTTTGAGTAAACACTGCGGTTTGCCTTCAGGCAAGCACGGTGGGGCCCACTGTATGTATCATTTGAAAGACAGAAGTGTGATGAATGCAGACATGGATCCACACTGCCGGTGAAGCTGAAGATCTGGTGCAAGGCCCAGACATGGCCTGAACCCCACTTTTCAGATCTTAAAGTTTGTTAACCAGCTTGAGAGAGTTCAGTTCAGAGTTCATCTTCCCCTTGATGCCTGTGAAAATGGATATTTTTGATCCAAGGTTTAAAAAAATCATGAGCGCTGTTCCGTCTTGGCACAGATTTTGACATTTTTTTTGTCTCTGAGATAAGAAAAATAATGTTTTGTGTTGACATTGACAGATCTTCACTTTGTCCGACAGTGACCTCAACATCTTGCCTTCCTGTCGGACTTCTTACATCAGCCCCTTTGTTTTCCACTGTTCTTCACACTTAGGCCACTTAGCTGGTTGCACATTTGGGCTTAAACAGTGATAAGTGGAGGCGGTTAGACTGAGAAGGGTGATCATCAGCACCTGAGTTAGGCGTCCAAGTTGGGAGAGGCATGAATCAAAAGTTCACCTTGAGCAAGCTGTGATGAAAAATGAAAAACGAAGCCTGTGTGTGTGTATAAGTGATGATGCGTGATGGGCTGCATGTTAATCAGTCCCACTAGAATCTAGAAGATTTGTCTGTGAATGTTGTGGCTCAAAAGGACTTTGCAATTGTTCCAAAACACGGAGATACATTTTCCAAACAGTTCCTGTTATTTCACAAATAAATGTTATGGTTAGAAGCTCACAAAAAATCATCACAGTTCCATAAGGAGTAGGGATTTTAATAATCAACCATTTGATCGATAACCGGCATTAAGCATGTTGATCGCTTAACAATATCGGTTAAGACAGACATAACAGATTAGAAATAATGCTGTAAGACTAGCTGCTGGATCCACACAGTAACTGGCCAATCTCACTCCAGCCCATTAACACTGGTGGCCTTCTTTGCGGATGCTGTCTCCACTGCTGTGACTTCCTGCCTCATTGCAGGCCCCGCTCTGATGCTCAGAGTTCACTTGTAGTTTTTAAGCTTGGGATCGGGGGCCCGCATGGCTGCGTTGGCTGACTAACTCTCAGCTAGTGCCATTTTTGGACTGGAGAGCCTGTCTTCATCTGGCAGCCAGGCCAGATCCATGGCACTGCAACAGTGGATGACTGAAATGTTTCTGTTCAGTTTTCATCAGCGCAGACGCCCCAGTGCCAGGCAGCACAGATGAGATGCAGCTCGCCTGCCATAAATGATGGCCATTGTTCCTCGCTGACTCACCTTTTTTTGGCATTAAATCTAAATTGTTGGACAGCTGGCACATCAGTGAAAATGACTGCAAGAGAGTTTATATGAAGTTAATTTACATCAGACCTCCATTACATAAAGCTCTGTAGCAAATCAACCAACACCTGCGTGTCATTTAAACACAGTACAGTGTCCTGTGACTGAACACGGCCGCAGACACACATCACATCATCCATTAAGTGTCTTTCATGGTATCTAATTAAATATGACTTCCTGAATTCAACATGTTCAGTAAGCAGTGTTTTGACATTGCATGACACATCATCTGCAGCGCTGCTCATTTTAATAACCAAGGCTGACATTGTGATTTTTGCTCTTTCATAATCACACTCCTGAGGCGAAGAGGGAGGAATCATTTGGTCTGTAGCTGTCAACTGATAACCGTATCTTAGTGCAGGCTGTAGCTGTCTGAGTTTAAAAAAAATTATATGTTTGCCACGCACCTCGACACTTTTCAGTAAACCTTAAAAAAGTTTCTGGTGTGTATCTGGGGATGTTGAAGGGCACAAAATTGAAGATATTTCCCTCTTCCTTTCAAATCATTTCAGTCATGTTTCTGGAAACGTATTAACTTCAAATAATATGTCAAAATGCTGGGTGTAGTTGTAGAGTCTGTTTGTCTTTTAATCTTTAGCATAATATAAAGAAAATTAGGGCTATCAAAGTTAACATGATAACTCTATGATGATAACACGACAATAACACAAACTTGAGCGTCACTAATGTCTTAACGTAATGCAACTTGTGGTTTTTAGGTTGTAATGGGCTTCGCTTTAAAGCTAGAGAGAAGATACTGGCATCTTATGACATTAGAAAACCTAAAGAATCCAAACATGTCATACTAGCTTGTAGTGAAGGAGGCTAAATAACGCTCCAAACATGCGTTAAATGTTGCAAAGGGAAAAACTGTCATGGCCATTTTCAAAGGGGTCCCTTGACCTTTGACCTCAAGATATGTGAATGTAAATGGGCTCTGTGGGTACCGATGAGTCTCCCCTTTACAGACATGCCCACTTTATGATAATCACATGCATGTTTTTGCCTGTTAAGCTTGAGTTTGCCACATTATGATTTCAGCATATTTTTATGCTAAATGCAGTTCCTGTGAGGGTTTCTGGACAATATTTGTCATTGTTACACACCTGTGACAAGGTAGTCGGGGCTGTATAGCTCTCTGTGTATATGTTCTTCCGTTGTTTCCGGAGCAGAAATCAGAAAGTATTTGATTTAATGGTTGACAGTGGGGTCTAGTTTCCCTTTTGTGGGTTAGAAGTCCAGGGTGCCTAAAATTAAATTAGAAACTTTAATTTTTTTCAATGTGGAGCAGAACTCGAAATCGTTTTAACTTAGGATTTTCAAATTTGGTGTGATGTTTGACAGTGTGGTGTACTAGACGTCCTAGAAGAAATTGTTTTTTCAACTTCAGTTTCATTTCCGGGGCAAACTATGCCGGCGGCTTCGTAATGTGGTCTTGTGCCTTTCTGATGTTAGAGTTTCAGAGTGGCGCTATAAAGGATTTTTTTTTTTCTAAAAAAAAAAAAAAAAAAGTGATTATTTGCAACTTCTGTTCCATTTCTGGAGCAGAACTAAACTATTTAACTTGGGAACGTAGGTGTTGGTATGATGGTTGACAGCGCTGCAGGCGCAGGGTGAGCGGGGTATGTGAGCCATGTTCACTTCTGCCTTGTGTTTTGTTGCTAATTGATTTCCAATATTGAATATATACATACATTTGCATAAAACAAGCACATCTGCTCATTCCCGTGTTGATAAGATACTTGAAAAATCTCCCTTTAATGTACATTTTGAACAGATAAAAATTGTGCAATTACCCTGTGATTTAATAATAAATATATTTATTTAATGTGAGACTGAATTGATCAGCTTTCTTTCTTTTCCTTAACAGGAATATAAATGTAAATAAATAATAAAGGATAGGATTAGCTGTGCATGGCTTCTCAAGGGACAGGGCTAGCCTGCTGCCCTAAAATGTGAAAGTAAACGTGCTGTGACACTTTTTCCTTTCAGTGCTAACTGCCTGTCATTTAAGGGAACATGGTATCACAGTGTAGCTGGCATCAAAGCAGCAGTGAAGAGCTGGGACACCCTGACAGCTTCCTGCATCTTTTCTCCCAGCAGGTGGTTTAGATACACAATGTCTGTCGTCCTTCTGAGCCCTGTTTGTTGTATTAAACACATTCACATACAGGCGCATCCCCCCTCCTCCCATCGGATTCTCCATTCCTCTTCTCTAAGAAGCCAATTTTTGAGCTAATCTCCGGACTTCCTTGATATGAATTCATAAACAGCGAGCAGGCGGAATGGCTCACCTTTCAGCAGCTGGATCGGGTGGGATTAATCCAGCTATTAGCGCGCGAGGTGAGGCTGCGAGAAGTGTCGGTTGAACAGTACTGATAACATCCGGTAACATGAGATGATATTAGTGAGGAGTCATTTGTAACAGATTGAATAGCTCCTTTTGGGATGAGCCTGCTTTTATGATTATTGTCATGGCATGCTCTGCTGCTGAATTAAGAGTTTTATAGTCTGAAATAACAGCATAGGTCACGCAGAGGTAGAGGATGAGCAACAACAATCACACAGCAATGATGCCCTGCAAGAACTTGCAGAGACATAACATTCATAATTAGACTTTTTTAATGAATTTATTTTTTGAACCGTTCGAGCCTTGCAGTGTGTGTGGTCAGATAAGTCTCAATATTAATGAATACACACAGAGGATTCACAAATGCATTTTGGAGTTTATTTATAAATGACTTTCCACAAAAATATTTTTCAGTGCACACAAAAATAGCTTTTAAAAGTTTTTTTTAATCCTCATAAAAAAATTAGGTTCACAAATACATTTCTGATGTACACACAAGTATGTCTTGTTTTAAATAAATGAACGACGTAGAAGAAGGTCCGTACACTGTAACTCCCTTAGAGTGCAATTTATTGGCATGTATGAAGATGCGTACCACCTTGTCCGTTTTTCATTGCTGTCGTCTAGTGGTCAGACCACCTCATATTGATTGTTTTAAATAAATATAATAGAAATCCACAATTTTCGAGACATACTTGTGTGTGTATCAACCATGTGCATGAACCTTATGTTTTTACCTTTATGCACAACAATAACTTTTTGTGTGCAGTTCACAAAATACATTTGTGAATCCTTCTGTGTGCATTTGTAAATACTGAGATTAATCTGACCCCATTGCAATGAATGTTGACACAAGGTTTTTGAAGGAGTTGCTCAACATTTTAGGACTTATTTCCTTTTCTTGTCAAGAGTTGGATAAGGAGATAAATACCACTCTGTCATCTGTCTGTTAAATATGATACAGTTAGGAGATGGTTAGCTTAGCTTAGCATAAATACTGAAAGCAGGGGAAAACAGCAAAGCTTCAGTCTCCACTGGTTATCTGGCAACCTCCGCAATACTTCCTTTGCAAAAGTTGTACATTTTATGTAGATTAAACAAAGAAGGTATATGTTTTTAATTAGTGAGAGGAGTAGTAGGAGCTGGAAGTCAGATTTAGGGCTGCAACTACCAACTAACTGGTCATCTGGTCAAAATGTCTGAAAATAGTGAAAAATATCAGCCTAGGTTCTTAAAGTTCAAGGTGATGTTTTTAAATGTCTGTCTTAGTCAGTCAAAATCCACTTATTCAGTTAAATATGATATAAAACAGAGAATAGCAGGGATATTTGAGAGGCTGAATGAAAAATGCATGAAAAAGTACTTTAACGATTAATCGGTTCCCTGAGTGTTTGGTGATTATTTTTCTGTCGATCGACTTATCGATTCGTCAGCTAATCATTGTAACTCTAGTCAGATTTTCTTTTTTCCTTTAGACAGTCAGGTGAGTCAACGGTCTCCTCATGTCCAGTCTTTATGCTACGCTATGCTAACCAACTGCAGGTTATAGCTTCATATTTAGCGTAGAGATATGAGTGGTATCATTTAGCACTCAGCAAGTAAGCAAATAAATGCATTTCCAAAAATGTCAGCCAGCCAGGCTGCTTTTCAGGAAGAGAGATATTATATTTCAAGATTTTAGTTATATTCTCTGCCATGCCATGCACCTCGGTTATTTTTCTGAAACTACGTGAATGTCAGAAACTTGCCTACATTTCAGTTGTTTGTGCGGCCCAGTTTCTCTCCCTCACTTTCAGCAGCACATGGAAGTCATCGGCTTATTTAGAGGAATCCCATTTTCCAGAGAGATTTGCGGCGCTATTTTTGGAGTCTATCAAACTAGAGGTGTGTGGCTGAATACCCTCTCCCCGCTCTGGCTGTGATGAGAAAGGACGTCTTTCCCATGATGCCGCTGCTCTCTCTCTCTCTGACTCTGCTTCGGGGGGATTTCTCAGCAGCGGTGTCACTTTGTAGCTTCGTTTGGAAAGCAGGCGTGTCTGAATGCACCCGTGGGGGTAAAGTATAGTACGTGTATTCAGTAAAGGTGCGTGGCAGAATGTCTGTGCAATTAATTCAGATATACAGTAACTTTACTTGTAAACCACAGATGTTTAATATTTAAGGTCATGCTGTACTGATGCAATTCAATAGTATATACTGTTTATGTATAGTATAGGATTTTTAGCTAACTCCCAAAGCAGATGACAAAATGGAGCTTTTGTGCAAGTGAATGATCTAATTCTTTTTTAAATAAAGACGTTATTCATTCAGGGCAGAGACTTCAAGGTTGGTCTGTCCTGCTTTATATAAATGTGTTTAGACCCTAAACCTCACTTATCTCTGTCAAAAAGAGTTTGTCGCTTGTCCTCCCTTCTTTTTTGCTTTAAGTCAGCTTGTAGCATCCTTTGTCCACACTGAATACGCATGTAAGTGGCTAGAACTGTGAAAACTGTTGTCCTGCATTATGTTAATCTTTTTTAAGCAAACAGTTTCTTAAATCAAATGCAGTACAGAGGTTGGCAGCGGCTGCAGATCTCTGTGGTGTTTGTTTATGGTAATCATAGTTATCTCCCAGGATTAAAGTTGTGATGATTTATTGATGTTAAAACCACATATTGGATTTTCCCTTTTTTTTCCCCCGGTCTCATCTCCTGGAGCAGGTCAGTTCAAAGACTCTAGCAACAACATTATTGCTCCCTGATTGCAGCACATGCGTGGGTTTTAACCTTGAAAGTTTGGCTCATGATTTTACTGCTGATAGATGCTCAATTAGTTATGATGCGTTTAGAAATTTGAATTGGCTTCAGGGCTTAGAGTAGTATGTGGACGCATGCCATGCAGATATGTAGGTATGTAGGCTTTACTATTACCACACACTGAGTCTGACTGAGTAACCAGTAGCCATCAAATTGTCCTTTCACAGACTTGGAATTGGGTCCAGTCTGAAAATAGCTCTTATCGAAAAACTTCCCACTAATGGAAATCTACATTCAAAGACATTTCTTATAGGATTAGGTTTAATCCGTGGCTGTGAAACCAGCCTAGACTGTCTCCATTCCAGCTCTATTCTCAGACCGTGTCTACAGGCATATATGATGGATTGTGTATTCACGTGTGTGTGCGTGCTCGCAGGCAGACGCCCAGTAAAACAGCGTGCGACTGTCGATTTGAAAGTTTGGATTAAAAAATAGATTGTGCTCCTTGGAACAACCTCAGACTTCCCGCAGCCAGCGTTGGAGAGTGGAGGAGCCTCACTAATTGATACAGTTTTTCCTCTCTCCAACTGAAGCTCCTGCTGGAGAGATAAGATGCTCTTTATTCTCTTTTTCATCACTCTTTTCCTCCTCGCCTATTTGACCCAGTTTATCATGTGGCAGACAAAACCAGACGAATCAGAGGAGTTTCAGCGTCAGACTCGTTGCCCTTTGGCTGGCGTCTGATCCACTCCTCCCTCCGACGCTGCCTTTTCCCCTCTCTTCTTCTCTTTCATCTACCCATATAGTCTTTCTTCCCTCCCTTCTTTTCACCAACAGATGTCAACTTCTGATAATCGACTGGCAGTTGTCAAAGAAGTACTGAGAGATTTTATTCAACTAAAAGTAGTAGGGCTGTCAGTTGATTCAAATATTTAATTGCAATTGATCACACATTTTTTCTCTGTTTAAAATGTACCGTAAGGGAGATTTGTCAAGTATTTAATACTCATAAACATGGGAGTGGGCTGCTTTATGCAAATGTATGTATATATTTATTATTAACAACAATCCAACAACTAACAACACAAAACCATGTTGTCCAGAAACCCTCACAGGTACTGCATTTAGCATAAAAATATGCCCAAATCATAACGTGGCAAACTCAACCAAGCAGGCAACAACATGCAATATCATAAAGTGGGTATGTCTGTGAAGGTGAGACTCATGGGACCCATTTTCATTCACATACCTTCAGGTCAGAGGTCAAGGGACCCCTTTGAAAATGGACATGCTAGTTTTTCCTCGCCAAAATTTTGCATATGTTTGGAGCGTTATCTAGCCTTCTTCACGACCAGCTGGTATGACGTGGTTAGTACCTGTGGACTCTTTAGGTTTTCTAATTTCACATGACGCCAGTGTCTTCACTCCACCTTTAAAACTGAGTCCACTACAACCTCAAAATCATAAGTTAAGTTAATATGTTCTTATTAAATTGAAATTATTGGCGTTTAAAATGAATTTGCGTTAACGCGTTATTATCACGTTAACTTTGACAGCCCTAAAATGTAGTAATACCACAGTGAAGAAAGACTCTCTTACAATTAAAAGTATCAACAAAAATACACTTAAAATACCAAAAGTAAAAGTACTCATGCAAAATGGTCATTTCAGAATAATATACTGTATGTTGTATCATTGAATTATAATTAATGGTGCATTAAGGTGTTCATCAGTTTAATGTTGCAACAGTTAAATGTTGAATGTACTTAGTTACTTCCCACCACTGGATGCACAAACACCTCAGACTGAGGAGTGATGTATTAAGTATAAGTATTTATACTACAGAAGCCATGTATTATGTTCATGTATTTGTACTCCACTAGATGGGTCCAGCACATGAGATTTTGGTCCACATTGAGACCTCTTTAATAAGTAAGGGCAGCTGGGAAATAGAATTTTAAATCTAGTTTAGACATGGCTGAAAGAAACTCTGACTTGCATTCATCGAGGCAATCCCATTACAATGAAATGTTCTTAGCCTGCCGTAAACTGGGCTATTAAAGATTACATTTATACCAAGGGTGTGGGTTTGTGGAGGCTTTGGAGTTCTTCAACCAGACAAAAATAAACAAATAAATACAAATTAGTGAAATATGTTTTACCCTGCCAAATAACACATTATAAAAAACAAGACAAGTTAATCAAAAGAAGGTTCTGTATTATTAATGCACTAGACTAGATTTAGGTTCATTTAAAGGTCTTATTTTTATAAAATAATACATCAATTGCAGTGCAGTGGTGCAGTCTGGTTTTTCCAGGAAAAATTATGATGATCGTGAATTAATCATTCTAAAAATGTTGTCGGGTCCAAAATGAATGTTTTGTTTATCTCTGTGAAAGATATCTGACGTTTGCTCGTCGTTTTGCTACCGTTCTAGACTATGCATATCTATAAAAATAGAGAAATCATAAGAAGACATAAATATTTATAACAAGAGTGAAAAATATAATGCTGAAAAAAGGGATCTATGCAGATAATATAAATGCAAGAATAGTGTTAAATAAGAATATTACTTTAAATATTCTAAATAAATTCAGTATTAATGCCAGAGTACAGTATATAATATGCAACAGTTTACAATGTAATGAGCGTTTCTCCTGTTTTCTACAGTGGACAAGAGTATATTTGATCCTAAATACAGTTTTTAGTATTTACATTATGTTTTTGACATCTGTATGGCAGGATAGTATAATAAATTAAATCAAGCAGTTTACAGTAAATACTTGTCAGGGTAGTTGCATGGAACTGAGTGTGCTGGAGCGTTTTATAACCCACTTCTTCCCTGTGAATTGGTTTGGACTGGCACTTATTATGTTGGACCCTCCACGCAAACAAAGTGGAAGTGGGCAGGGAGAGGGTGTTGGCGTTGGTTTGGCATTGGGCCTTAGTGTGGGGAAAAAACATATAAATGGCTGAGATTGATGTTAAGGGCCTGGCAACGACTTGTTGTGAAGTAAATGCATTGGAACTGGGGAGGGAGAATGCGACATCTAGCGGCTGAATGTCGTCAATAGCACATTTTAAAGAAAACTGAATTCATGATCATGGATTCATATTAATTTTCTACGTAGTAATTCTGAGCTTTACTGAGATATCTGCTTCGAGTTAGTGACACTTTCATGAAGTGGAAACAAGGGTTATATGTATATTTGATGTAGTAACTGTTGCAGATGTCATGGGAGTTCAGAGGCTGGTGGATCGTGGAGGGGGGCTGAGTCAGGAGATAAATGGAGCTCGCAGAGGGAGATGAGCTGATTCTGCTGAGACATCTGGAAACCCAAAGAAACGCTGTCACTGACGTTTTATTTTTCTCCCCCTTACCCTGGTGGTCGTGTCAAATGAGGCCCTTTTTATTTTGCTCCTTTTCAAAGCAAAGCACCAGAGAGATCCTCATAAACACATTTGACTTTGACTCCCACTTAAGTCGCTCGTTCGTTTTCAGTCTCTGGATTCGTCTCCCACCTATTCTTTTTATATTCCATTGTAGCCGACAGCTGCTACCGGGGTTCACCTCGGCACACAAAATCAATGGGAGGCGGCTTCCAGCTCGTGTTCTTTATTAAGCACTCACACGATTCACAGTATCAACATGGGTGCCGCACACTCTGGCTGCACACATAAAAGACACGATATGCAGTACATGAGGTCGTACTCTTCTCCCACACTCTGGAGAGCTGGTCCCTGGCATCTCAGTTCTCCCAGTCCCAGCCACACCGCTGCATATAAGAGCAGAGTTATTAGACAAATCAGCCCAGCTGCACCGAAGAAACGGAACGACTCCACCATGTTGACTGGGGAGCCGTGCAGGATGAGGGGCGGAGGCAGGGCTGAGGTCCTAGGCAGACTCATCACCCTCTGAGATGAGGCCGATGAGGGTGGTGTTGTCTGCAAACTTAAGGAGTTTGACATATTGGTGTCCGGAGATGCAGCCATTGGTGTACAGGGAGAAGAGCAGGGGGGAGAGAGACGCAGCCTTGGGGGGCACCGATGCTGATGGTCAGGGTGTCGGAGACTTGCTTCCCCAGCCTTATGTGCTGACCACTGCCGGTTAGAAAGTCTGTGATCCGCCTGCAGGTGGTGTTAAATGCAGAGCTGAAAAAAATATATTTTTTCCTTTATTCATAGATTAATAAATGAATAAACAATAATAAAAATAAAATAAAGTAATAAACAAACTGGGTAATGCTTCATTTTACAGGTCTGCAATTTCACGGAAATTGGATGATAATTAGAAAGTAACCTATGTGATATTGGAATTACTGTCAAATTACCCAGATATTTACCTCAAAATATACCAAAGTTACTTTATTATTCAAGATAAGGTAAGATATAAGATATTCCTTTATTAGTCCCACAGTGGAGAAATTCACATAACAATTATTTGCTAAAATAATATGGTTAAATGGGGCCCTTAGGACTTGAGTAGCGGCTGTGCGTTGCACTTCATCGGAGGTGGAAAACCAAAATTAATAGAAGACACTTCTGATCAGACAGAAATCTCCATTATGTGACTTATTGTCTACACAGATGTAACCTGGTAGCTAATGTAATGATTCAGAAGAACAATCATTACATTATTCATCAGCAGACATGGAAGTTAAAGCATATCAATTAACGTTGTATTCTTTTCTTTAAAATCTATTAGATGAATTAATAATATAATTATTAAATAATATTTATAAGAAGGAAATTTTTGATAAATTTTGAGGTAAATATTGGGGTAATTTGACAGTAATTCCAAAGAAATTAAAAAACTTGATAACTATCAGTTACCATGAAATTTGCAGACCTGTAAAATGAAGTGTTACCACAAATTTCTAAATTCTTATTTTTATTGTTCAATTAGTTATTAATCAATTAATAGTGTTATTTCTATTTCTGTGACTCTTGTGGTCCACCACATATTAGGTCCTCTTTAAATTCAATACTTTTATCACTTTCACTTCCCAAAAAATGAAGCACTGACGATGAATTTCTATCGATGCCACTTTGTGAGTATCGTTGGCTTTTTCCTTTTCGTCTGACAAACTCTTAGGTACACACACATGCCACTACATGAAAACATAAAACTACGGTTGTGTGCCCATGTAATTGGATGAGAGGAGTCGTGGAGCTTTGTGCCCCAGGCGTGGCCTGCCAGCTTGGTCTGATGCCCCCGTTGCAGCTGTCTGCAGCCACTTAGCTGCCCCGGAGGGGCTCAAGCTCTCACAATCTCTCCCCTGCGACAGATTTTTAAGTGTCCATACTTCACCTTTGACCTGTTAGTATCTGGCAGCTAGCTCTCTAGACCAGCACAGGTTTGGTTGTAGGATCAAGCCTTTCTCAGCTGCTTTTTTAAGCTGGCAAAACATAGTTTACTCGCCTCCAGTACGGCAGCTCCCATGGGCCCAAAGCCTGGGAAGTTTACAGCACAGCTAAGTAGCCATAAAGGGATTTGGAGGCTCAAGCTTCTCTCATATAAACGGCTCAGAGAGGAGAGTGAGGAATACTTATATGATAAGATGATCATTGCTCGTATTTTTTGCCCCATCAGACTTCCTTTTAGTGATATTACCACGCTCCCAGATATCAGCAATTAACTTCATAAAAATATGACCCAAGTCGTAATACAGTTGAAATACCCTTTAAGTGATTTCCCTTTGCCTGCTAGTCTGTAGTGTATGGAAGCTGAAATGAAGGCCCGGCTGAGGACACATGTAGGCGAGCCACTGATCATTAGTGTCTAGCTGAGTGGTCACAGAGGGGGCTGTTAATTTCACACTCCTTCATGTGTCAATATTGCTGGCAGCTCGGACTCATAAATATATGCAGCGCCTCTCAAAACAAAACTTAAGCCGGAAATTTCCCAGACTCCCTCACTTGCCGACCTGCTGTTTTGTGTCCCAGGTGTGCGTGCCCTGAGCTTGTCCGTGCATCTGAATATGAAATGCATTTTAATGTGTGTATGCATCCGTGAGCAAACCTCTCCACTCATTGCTCCTTGCATCAGCTCTGCTGGCGGAAAACACATTTTCCACACATACCAATTTCTTGAATCTCTGTGCAGAGTGTGATTAATTTCTGGGTTTGTTCGTCACTCCCCAACCCATCCAGGCTTAGTCCAGAAGGTAGACCAGCGCCTCCCGGTGGCCAACGAGTACCTGCTGCTGTCAGGCGGTGCCCGGGAGGGAGTCTTGGACCTCAACCCCGAGGACCTGGGGGACTACGCCAAAGGGGCCGACTTTGACTTGGACTTCACCCTGCTGGTGCCCGCCCTCAAGCTCCATGACCGCAACCAGCCCGTCACCCTTGACATGAGGCATTCCCCACCCTGCCACTCGTGGCTCAGCCTGCGCCTCTGCGACTCCAACGTCATGTCCCGCTGGAGTATCTGCTGCCAGGAGGAGAATGGGTTTCCCACCGAGGAAGACGAGGAGGAAGATGGAGAAATGAGTAAGTATGTTGTAAGGGCAGAGGGAGAAAGAACAGCGATGAGTGAGCGAAATTGATAATGAGGAAAAGGCAAAGGGGAACAAAAGGTGAAGTAAGAATGAAGAAGAGGATGGAAATAAGTATTAAAATAGAAAGATTAAGATGAGATATGTGAAGAGAGCGAGGAGTAGAGCAGACAACGATGAAGGTACGGTAGCAGTGCAGAGTGGAAGGAGTGGGAGCTGATTGAATTTTATTCATGTTTCACCGAGATAATTTGATGCATGATGTTGAGATGCAATTTTGCCCGGCAAGCCGCAGCGGAGGCTCCGTTCTCTTATATAACTCCTCAGACAGGTGGAACGAGAAATGCCTCCCCAGGAAATACAAGCTGCAACATTCATGAGTGTAACTCCACAATCGAAAGTTCAAACCCTCGCGGCAGCTTCCAGATTGCACCGTGACATCAATCTGCCACGACTCTGCCGAGACTTCCAGGATGAGAAAAAGTAATGACATTTATTGATATGAATCTCTTTAATTTTCAGCTGTTTGCAAAATACATTTGTCACATTTTCCGGTCGTATCGTAACGGAAACATAACATTTCCTACAGGATCTTATGCTGCTGTATTTGTGGTGGCAGGATTAGGTGACAGCGTGTACGTGAATCGCAGCAAAATGCTACTGGAAGTCAGAAAGTGGGCAAAGTGGCAGAGTTCAAATCAGATTTGAATTCTTTGCAGCACAGCACAGGTGCCTTCCTTTGCTTTTGATAGATGGGGTGGGGAAAAAAAAGCACTTCACTTTTAATGCCAGAATCAATATATTTACTTCATTTAAGTCTATGCAGAGGTAGAAGGAAGTAACTGCTTTTATTGTTGTAGTCTGAGTACTGTGACGTCATGTCCGTTCAGTATCCGTCAACCAAAACAAACGGCAAGCAGCTGAAGCGATTCAAAACGAAAAAGCGGAAGGTCGGCATGGATACGACCTGCAGGCTCTCATGTTAAATCCAAAGTGGTGAACACTACGCATACGGTAAAGTATGGAGACACTTTGGGTTTCACACATTACCAGGAAAACCAGAGCTAGACATCAGGGCTAGTGGTAATGTGCTTTCAAGCCAGACATCACTCTCATCTACGTGATCAAATTGGCCGATGCTACAACTGTAGAGCACCCATATACTGATATTTATCTTAAATGCATTCAAATGACCCTGATGGAGCTGATTATGGATGTATAAAGAGACAGACAAATAAGCTGTTAACAAAGGGAACTGTATATGCAAAACATTAGATGTCTCTATAAATTAAAAATAAAATGCCACTAATTTGTGAGAGAAATGTCTTTATTGTTTGACTTTTTGGTTGCTGGTAAAAATTGTATAAATAATACCTGACGATTACTGATAAATCTGACTACATACATGCTGAAAATCAAACATTCTTACTGTGTTTATTTAGATATTTTTCAAAGTAAAAGTCCCCAGAAGCGAATGATTCAACTTTTTCACATGATCTAGTTTTAAAAAAGTTGTAATATTGAATCACAATACTTAAAAATTGCATTACATATCGAATCAGCACCCAAGTATCAGGATAGTATTGAATCAGGAGATAGGTGAATTGCCCTAGCCCTAGTTCTAGTGTTGCTCAGTGTGGGGAGACCCAGACTTCATGCCTTCCCTTCCCTCACTGTGCTCAGGTAAAGGCTCCATCCCCTCCCTGGACTCTCCTCATTCTCTGGATGGGTGCTACTTCTCTCCCTCCCTGGTGACAGACTGGTTCTGGGGGGTGGTGAGCGAGGCCGTGGAGGAGCTGAGGCGCAGCCCCCAGAGAGGCATTCCCACCCCGGAGCGACTGGAGAGGAACGGACCCCTCACCACCATCATCCTCCAGGTACAGGATGCTGAAAAACACAAAGACAGCTGGACTCATTATGTCTGAATCGATAAAGCTGCTTAAAGCTTCCCTGTGGAGTTTTCTTGTAAAGAAAAAGAGAGTTGTGTTTGCCCTCCTCCCTGCAGGCAGGCTCTAGCCGGGTGCTGTACGACCTGCTGCCTGTGGTGTCGTTTCGGGGCTGGCCGGCTGTCGCCCAAGGCTGGCTGACCGCCAACCACTTCTGGGACGGTAAAATCACAGAGGAGGAAGCCATATCTGGCTTCTATCTGCTGCCCTGCTGCTCCCCGCTGGGCGGTCGGCCCGACAGGGAGTGGAGGCTGGCATTCTCACGCAGCGAGGTGAGGGGATTGTAAATGCAACTTTTATTATGGTGTCATGTTTGGTGCCACCTTGGATTAGGTTTACAACTTTTCCATCTGGTTTTCTTTCTCATGTCATCCCACACCCTTTTATCTCTCTCATTCACGTTGAGTTTACCACTTCGCCTTAAATCCTGTCCCTGCTTAAAGCTGGGGACACGCCAAGCCAACATCAAAGATCTAGTGGCCTCCTGTTGAGTCGCCTCATGTCACCTTTTTCTTGGCTAAAAAGTTACGCTCAAACACACCGCAAAGACTACAGCCAACGACCAATGTGTGAGATGAAATAACTCTCCACACCAGCAGGTCGCGGTAGTCTGTATTCATCACTCAAAAAGGGAAACCAGAAGACAGAGGACGGCAGATATATAAGCCGTTGATATGATATGGTATGATATGATATGTACATGAAACAAAGTGCCAATCATTTTCTCACTCACCACTGAGCTTCATTCCAGATGGCCATGCCGTGTATTTGAATGATCAGATGAAATTAAGATAAAAAATGAGAAGAGGCGTCCGTCTGTTTTTCCTGTTGACCTTCATTTGCTTTCCTACCTTCCGTTTCTCTTCTCGTGCACTGATTCGTTTAAGCTAATCAAAGTGCTTTTGCTGATTTAACATGTTGATTTGGGGAAAAAAAAAAAAAAACTCCCAAAATACAGGCAGACTAGAGCCAACAGCAGGTTACACACTGAACAAAATAGGCCAACGGATGCCCACCGATGGCGCCAAACTGTTGGACTGTTGGCTTGGTGTGTCAGGGCCTTAAGTCATTGGTCCTCTGCTTCTCTAATTACCAGGTTCAGTTGAAAAAGTGCATCCCTTACCCCATGGCCCAGGCTTTCCAAGCAGCCAAAGCCGTGTTGTCTCGTATCCTGGCACGTCCCCGTACGGGCCTCAGCCTGTATCACCTGCGTACCCTTCTCTTCTGGGCCTGTGACCGACTTCCCACCGCCTATCTGTCCTGCCCCGATGCCGACACCCCTGGCCGCCTCCTCCTGGGCCTCCTGGACGACCTGGCTCATTGCATCCTGGGCAAAAACTGCCCAAACTACTTCCTGCCCCAGTGCAATATGTTGGAGCACCTCACGGACAGCCAGGCGCTGCTCGTCGCCAGGAAACTCGCGCACGTGCGCTCGGATCCCAGCGAGCACCTCCGGGCGGCGCTGGACCAAGCGCAGCAGGCAGGCCAGCTGAAGAAGGAGCTCACGGCAAGCACCAACGGCCACGGCTCGCCCGGACACCACCCGGCCAACGGCATCATCTCCCCCTCGGAGGACAAGCTGGCCCAGCGGCTGCAGCAGCTTGTCACGGAGAACCCTGGGAAATCTATATCCGTCTTCCTCAACCCTGATGATGTCACCCGGCCGCACTTCCGCATCGATGACAAGTTCTACTGATGCAGACGTGCTGCAGAGAAGGCGTGTAGAAATGTGTTTAGCTTACAAACACAAATTGCTGTGAGTCTGAGGGTCTGAGGCCTGGAGCTCCTGTTCACCATCTTAAGGCTGAACAATGCTACAAAGCCTTGCTGCTTGACTCTTTAAACCAAAAAACACACATGTCCTACTACTGAGAAATGACGTCGCACAACAGACATGATGTCACCGAGCTGTTGCCACGGAGACAGCCCTCTCCTAACGAGCTGGCCTTAACAAGACTAATCAGCTGGTGCTACACCAGGGCCGGCTTCAGTCGTGTGAAATAAGTCCACTGGAGCTTAATACAGTGTGTGTCTGTGCGTGTATGTACGCCTTGAATTTCACAAAATATTTACACTTCTAAAGACAGTGGGAGAAAAGCTCCTTGATTGCTGCATTTCTCTCCTTTTTATTTCAGATCAGAGTGGGCGATGGGTGAATTAGAAAGGAAAAACAAGGTGTGGCTGATGTAACTGAATGTAATGTTGTGAGGAGATCTGCCGAATCTTTGAACAAAGAGTCTCTTTTCTCTGTCAACTACATTTTAGCCCTCTTTTGTTTTTACCCCCATGCCTCGATTTTATGACATCTTTTTCATTTAAAAAAAAATCTTTCTCAGGTATTCATAATACTTTTTTTTAATATATATGATTCCTTTTTTAGGTCTTAAGCTATATTTCAAAACCGCTTACATTTCATTGGGTAATGGAATGTACCAAAGAGCTGCGTTGGAGCGGGTTCGTGAAGAGAAACCTACGTCTTACATCAAATTTTGGTCCAACTTGATGAATCTCATTAGAATGTTAATTAACCCTTTCTCCTTCTGAAGGCCTGGTCACTCCATCATTTAAAACAGCAACATTTTGCTGCAAAATCTTTTCCAATGGAATGGGTGTGATAAGAGGATGCTGGCGTTTGAGGGAGAAACATAGAGTCAAAAATGGAGGAAGTGGTTAGCTTATTAGCTGTGGTGCCCCATTTAATTTTACCTCTGTTGGAGTATAAAGAGCCCCACTAAAGAGGGTTTGCGGTCAGTGGTTCAAATTCATCTCTTGAATGTGCAAACCATAGATGTATAAAGAAAACTGGACTCAGTGTTGGAGGCAGGGCCCCGTTCGTTCCTATGAAAGTTGCTCAGTGGTGCAAAATGGCTTGACTTCCGAGTGGAAAAGTACGCGGATCTTAGGTGATCTTCCGCATCCATTGGGCCCATGAATCAGGCGCAGTGGCGTCCGCTCGGTCACATGGCTGGGTAACATGGCTCGTTCACGGGGTCCAGCCTTCGCTCCAGCCCCGGTCTGGGTTTCATTCACATGAACACAGGAAGGGAAATAACTCTGGATTTGGCTATTAGTGCATTTTACATCTTTTAGGACCTAATGATTTAAATAAGGGCTATTTAAGTGTCTGTACTGGGTTGACTCACCTCAAAGAAATTATCTGTATATATATATCCCAATGTAAGTCTATGGCAAAAAGTCTTTCTGGGCCCAATGACTTCACTTGACTGACATGGAAGTTGTAGTACCGCCGTTTGGCCATTATAAAAATTGACATCAACGGCTGGCACGTTTCCTGTGGGCTTATTGCAAACCTGTAAACGCCTTTTCAGTTAGTGAATCTCTGTGTTAGCTAATGCTTTTTAATGATGGCGTAAGAAAATATAGTTTCTCTGAATACGTACAGTCACACTCTCAGGGACCACAAGTGTTGGAGTTAAGATGAACTTACCAAAAATGAGTCTTCGGTGAAGCGTTTCAGAGATGGATAGGAAATGTTGCTAGTAGTTTAGCCTTCTGCATGAGCTCACTGCTGCACTGCAGCAGCCGCGGCGGCTATGGTTAGCGTAAGGCTAAGCTAAATTATTAGCGACATTTTCTCTCCATCTCTGCAGCGTTTTGCCAATATTGTAGCTCGCTAGAGCCTTGAATTACAGTTTGTCATCACAAATGCATGTGATATTTATTGATTCTGGCACCCAACAACACAGCAAGACGACATTTTTAATGTATTCCTTTAGCCTATTACTCTCACTGCCTCCAGATTTTCCTCTTGTTTTTCCTCCAGCGAAACATTAAAAGGGTCTGTTGTTCCGTTAGCAGCCGAGCTAATGCATTTGCTTACTAATTAGCAATCAATTAGCGAGCTTTTTTCCCTTCTTCAGTGGAACCTTTTATTGAATTAAATGATGTACAGAGAAAATGGAAAGAAGCCCGGTTAGCTATTGTAGCACTTGCATGGCCTGGTTGGTTAGCATGTTAGCAGTTAGCTCACCAGCTACAATTACTCACCAACCAGCCCTGTGCTTAATCGCAAATTGATAATTTGATTAAAAAAAAAAAAAAAAAAAATTATTGGCAACTATTCTAATAGCCAGTTAATAATTTCAAACCTGTTTTAAGGAAAAATGCCAAATATTCTTTGGGTTTTAGACTGTTGGTTGGATAAAGACACCGCTATGAGCTCTGGGATATTATGATCTGCATTTTTCACAGTTTTCTGACATTGTACATTCAAAATGATTCATCAGTAATGAAAAAAGTGACTGCATCACTAAGCTTGTAGAACCACGTATTTTGCATGCAGATGCAGGTTAATTTGGCTGTGCTACTCTCTGGTGTGACCAAGCCTCAGAAAAGGGTTAAGACTGAAAAGGATGGGGATATTATATATATAATACAATGATTTTCTTGTATTGTACTAAGATGTGAGAGTTGTTACAATATTTGAGAAATCCTTGAAGCTTCTTTGAGTTTTGTTTTTCCTACCTGAGCAGATTTTTGTGGTCTTTTGTGTTTGGAGTGATAATTATTATTATAAGAGATTTAGAAACTATATCCTAATATGAGGAATCAAATTGGCGTATAGAGTGTATTGATTGAATAAAAAGACAGGTACAGAGACCTGTAGAGAGGACTTCGGCTATTTATCTAGCGTAGTCACGACTGAGTCATGGTACTCAACTGTCAAAATGTCCCACAAAGGGCCCAGAACATCTTGTTGCACATCATGTAAGCATTTCTATTAACTTTCTCATTTGATTTTTTATTTTTTATTTTTTGGAAACTGGTTCTGACGAGTGATTCGGATAATTGTCCCCTGTCTCCTCTGCATGGCTGGTCTTTTTTAATGAGTTGTGTGTGTGTGTGTGTGTGTGTGTGTGTGTGTGTGTGTGTGTGTGTGTGTGTGTGTGTGTGTGTGTGTGTGTGTGTGTGTGTGTGTGTGTGTGTGTGTGTGTGTGTGTTGGCGGAGAGACGAAGCGCGCAGCAGGACGCAGAGACAGATGCTGCCTATTTGAATTATACCCTCAGTGGGTGTGAGTTAGTCGCTGGGCCCTATCGTCTCTCAGCAGACGGGAGTCGTCCACAGGGGGACGGATGGAGGGAGACGGCCCTCCACTGCTCCTTTTGAAGAGGGAAGATGGGCCTTGCGGGGCCTGGACAGCTGCCTCTTTCTGTTGCTGTCTTTCTCTGCCTATTTCTGTTTTTTCTCTTCGTTCTTCACTTTCATTTTATCTCACTCTCATGGCTCTAATGTCCCTTTTAGTCCCTTTTCGTCCCTCAGAGATCTCTCCTCAGAGGGATGGCATCTATCTTTATTTCTTTCTAGAGGTTCAGAGCAACAAAAAGCTCCTCAAACTTGGTACTGCTCCAAACTTTGTTTGCACTCTTTACACTGATTTGATTAGGAGCTGCTCAGGCAGTTAAATGGTGTAGTGGAGACTACAAGTAGTTTTGCAGATCTTACTTGTTTTACCTTTTGCTCATTGTAAGGGTTATACTTGCATACATATTTTGGGTTTCTACTAGAACATGTTTACATGCTTTAATGTTGAAAAAGCACATTATTTTTCCTCACACTTGTCTGTCTGAATATACCCATATTCACCCTCTGTTTGTTTCTTTGAGACCCGCTCCTGCCCTGATTGGCTCAGGAGAAATATATGGTGCACCTTTTGCAAAGGTAGTTCTCAAGGTGGGCACTCCAGATACCCAAATATATGTGCATACGTTGCCCTGAAATGAATCTGAGACGTAAAGTTGCCTCAAAGTAAAATGGTGTTGTGGAGAAGTAGAACCAGAAAAGCATTAATGTTCTCCCATCTACTTGTATTAGATTTGCGGATCTCGTTTGTTTTACCTTAAAGGGGACATATCATGCTCATTTTCAGGTTCATACTTATACTTGCATATGTATTTTGGGTTGCTACTATAGCATGTTTACATGCTTTAATGTTCAAAAAACACATCATTTTCCCTCATACTGTCTGAATATACCTGTGTTCACTCTATCTGAAACACTCCGTTTCAGCGCCTGTCTCTTTAAGAGCCACTCCCTCAGCTGGCGAGAAAAATATGTTGCATTTTTGCAGAGATAGTTCTCAAATACCACCAAAAAACCCTGAAAAACTGAGCTTGTCTTGATATGTCCCTTTTAATGAATTTGAGATGTTAAGTTTAACTCTTTGCAAACAAACGATGGGTAAACCTTGATCTGGTGGGTTTACCAAGCACTAAAATGTTGCTTCCAATGTTGCATAGGCAGGGTATACAATGCTACAAAGCACAAGATTGGTTACAGTTAAGTTTACATAAATACTAAGGTGGTGGTGGTTAATTGTGGTGATTTTTAAGCTGCTGGTGGATTGTTTTTCTCTAGACAGGTGTATGATTATTGTTCATATTAACGACATCTGCTCACAAAGTCTGGGTATATAGATTTCATGCGTTTACTACTGACTGATTTTTTTTTTTTTTAACAGCATCTGTCTGTACCAGTGGTGTGTGTGTGTGATTGTGTATGAATTGAAACCAAAGTGTGTTGTTGAGGTCGCGGTGCAGAATGTGGAAGCAGGGTGTGTATTCAGCTGCCGGGCGTCGGTTCAAGTTTTCAGCACTTTTTCAACACTGACTCAAATGATCGTTGCCCAAACTGTACAAGCTTTGAAAAGTCCTAAAGATGATCGCAGCATTTATAAAACGGGAAACATAAAATTGATGTAAAGGTACTTTCTCATTGTAGTGTTTGCCTGAGTGGTTGAAATGTGTCTCACTTTGTACCTTAATGGGCCTAGTTAGAGATTACAAAACACTGGAAACAATCAGTTTTTCCTGAGTTGTACACATGAATATAAAATCCTGTGTTTTATAATAGTTTCTAGGTATGCAATCCAGCCCCTTAATGGAAAGTTTAATTCAAAGATTAACTGTAGTTGTGAGTCACTTTCTGCTGTCTAAGGATTGCATGAAACACAGATGACACTTCCCAAAAACATAGATCTCCGCTCTGCGCTACTCTATTTATAATCATAACTGTTTCATTGTGCTGAAACTTCGGATGATTCTGTTTAAGATTCAGTCAACCTCTGCGGATAAATAACTGACTAAATACGATGAATGTATCCACCGTATCTCTCTGATCTGTTTCCCGCTCGAGGACACATCAAATCTAATTTCTCACCGTTATCTGCACAGATGTAGTCCGCTCTGTACTCAAGTGCTGAGATAACAATCCGCTCTGAATCACTGCAGTTTGAGAAATTGAATTTCATATCTCTGTTATAACTTCACTTCTCTTTTCTTTTTTTTCTTTTTTTTTAAATAAGTGCAAATTATTTTCTCTGTACTATATCATGACTGATTTGCTGTATTTATTACTGTTATTTTCTGGGGTTTATATTGATCAATCTTCGAGCTTTAGCATGAAATAAATCACTACATTTCAAATCATGTCTTGTGGAAATATGTCCTTTATACTGTACATGCAATATAGAGGAGATAATTCAAAGGAAACTACTTGTCCTCTGCTGGAAATTTTGTGTGAGCTGCAACTCGTGTAGAGTCCAACAGAGGGCGCTCTAAGACAGTGTTTGTACTGAGGATGCTTCACCTGAGTGTGTTTGGCATTGTGTTGAGAGACTGAGGAGGCTCCAGGCTGAACGTACACAGATAAACATCCTGGTAGCATCAAAATACTGACGTGGTGAATGTTAGTGCAGGACTTGCTTTTACTATTGGCAAAGCAGTCCCTTTACTATTTATTGTTTTTTTCCTTTAATTGATATTTTTATTGCTAATACTGTATCATATTTTGTCTTTAAATTGCCTGTTTTTCTTTAACCCTCTGAGACACAGTAGACTTGTTTTTATCTTTTTCAGGGGGTCTTTAGAGGGAGGTAGCTAGCTAGTCTCAGTTTTACAGTTGATACCATTTCTTCCACTTATTTGGTGCTAAATTTTACAATTTTTTACCACTTAAGAATTGATAAAAAAAATCCCTTGAAAACACCACATTAAGACAGCATGACATTGAGGAACACCATAGAAAAAGCCATGCTGTGATTTGGGATCAAAAACTTTGACGTGGAGATTTCTGCAAAAATTGAATTTTCACTGATTGGATTACGAAAAACTTCAGTTGTGTAAACTGCTCAGAAACCCCCTTATTGTCCATCTACCTAGGAAAGCCATCCATCCTCTGAATGCTCCAGGTCTCTAGTTTGTGGTTGTAAAGTTTCATGAGGCCGTGATTATCCTCTCAGCTTTACAGTGATATCCATGATCTAGACGGACATTCTTCACTGTTATTTGCATAATGTTGTCGATAACTTTCTTTCCCCATAGGTGTCTCTACACTGCAACAGTTACTCAAAATACAACAACAGTACTTCACAGGACACTGTAAATCTTTATGTTATTGTAGGTGCTAACATCACATACAAAAGGTATCTGCAACAATTTAAGAGCTTTTCAAAGACCATTACGAATTCAATTTAGGACCCATTTCATGTCCATTTAAGACCACTATGGATGCTATTTAAGACCTACATCATGTCCATACATGCAAGAAAGTGCTCAGGATATGAAAGAAAACTGGAACATGAATATCGTCATTGCTGCTATAGACTGATGCTTCGTTACGCAGTGTTAAGTCCAGAGCACCTCGTCTTTTAGTGTAGGTGTAGCCCTAAAAGCTGTCCGGATATAGTTTTGTTACGGTGTGTTCAAAACATTTAAAAACCAGAAAATGCATTTCTTTTGCATTGAAAGTAACATTAATTTTATTTTAACACCTGCCAAAGTTGGATCAAAGACATTTCGTGAGATTATTGAGGCTTTAAAATCAGTTATTGGATTTTAAACTTTCTTGGGACTTATTAAGACCCTGCTGGACTCCTGATCCAGCTTTACTCTGGATATGTACCACTGATATAGTCTGTCTCTTATGGAACAATCTCAAACGATTTATGACTTGCATTGCCTCTTTATAGTCTATAAACTAAACGCATGCTGTCTCTGCTTTTGCATAACAATTCAAGATGAATTTTTGAATTTTTTTACGCTCATTATTTGGGTAGTTAAAATACTGATGATCCATGAATTCATTACTTTGAACTGAAGTGTCTTTTTCAAACAGGGTGTCATTTTAAACTGTCATTCTGAGAGTCTGTATCCAACAAAGTGCCCAAAACATCATCATAAACTAGTAATCAAAATCCGTGCATATGCTGAGGGCATAATGTAATATGTTTGCTGACGTTTAGAAATATTTAGCCATTGTCTGTCATTAGTTATGTGAGGTAGTGCAGATGTTTTGGTACAAACACATCATATAATTTTTTTGATTATTACTAAAACCCCCAAACCACATGCACGCACTGACAGCAGCAATCTGCTGATGTCTATTGAGCCGATTATAAAGCTGAATTTGCTGGATTGTGTGAGTTACAGATGTGACTGCCCACGCTGTGACCTCATGAATGACTGAGACGATTTAATATGCACCACTTCACTGGAGTCCAGCTTCATATTAGCCTAGGTTTAAACTTGAAACTGCATTTTTCTTGTTTCAGGTTGTTCAACAGCTCTTATGTTTTCAAGTTGTTTTTGTTGTAAATAGGTGGGAATTAGACGGTTTTGTGATGGATTTCTTCTGATGTCAAGGTGTCAAATGACTGAAAACACTGTGACTGTGAAAAGGGTCTCTTGTAGTGATGAAGCTAAGGAGAAATTATCACCTAAATCTGGTTCACAGACAGTTTCAGCTCGTTGTTTTGCTGTCTAGCCCACAAATTCACTGTTTTGGTTCACTTGTCGCTCTCGGCTGCAGCTATTTTCAGTAAAAACACTCTAAAAACTCAACTGCTCAGCACCAAACAGACAGGTAGCAATAAGATGGTGAATATAGTGGAGCGTTTAGCGAATGAAAAGCCAGATATTTCCCTCTGCAGCGACTTGAGACAAAAAATCAGCTAAAAGACTGAGTGAACATGAGTGAATATTGGACTTACATTTGCCAGGTCGCCAAAAACACAACTCAAAATGAATGTAGTGCCGTAACTTCTAGATATTAGCAACTTGAAAGGGTTAAAGTTGTAAGACAAAAACACAAACAACTCCCAGACTGGACAACACCATGGAGGCAACCTGTCAATCACAAGGCAGCCACGACCTAAAGCTTCCCCTGCATTGTTTATTTGACTCTAAATGAGACCATAATTTACTACATGAGCATCATGCTGTATTGAAGAAGACGAGAAACTAGCGATTGAGACCATAAAGTCATGTTTACAATGTTTACTGAGGTCATAAATCAAGAGAGAAGTCGGCTCATTTTCTCATAGACTTCTATCCAACTGACTTCTTATTGCAACCAGAGGAGTCGCCTCCTGCTGGCTGTTAGAAAGAATGAAGGTTTAAGGTGCTTCAGCTTTGGCTTCACTTTTTAGACAGCGCCAGCTCTGTCAGCAATGTTACTGATGTTTCCAGTGTTGGCACCGACTCAGCCGTCGCCATGTTGAGAGCCGTGCAGAGGCAACAGAAATGCTCCCAGTCTCACATATAGCACCATTAATGTCGTACTGATAAACCTACAACAATTAGAAGATATTCATGCTTAAATTTGGAAACAAAACAATAACATTTATGTGTCAAAAATATATTTACTAGTACCTCCATCGCATTCATGTGTCCCCATTCTACCAGCTGGTGTTCACATTGGTGTCTCTTGCCAGTAATTGTGACCAAATCTCCCTCGTAAATAGGCCACTGTCACCTCAGCCCTCGGGCAGCCTTGACACTGTGTGTGTGTGTGTGTGTGTGTGTGTGTGTGTGTGTGTGTGTGTGTGTGTGTGTGTGTGTGTGTGTGGTGCGTATGTTGGTGTGAACGAGGCCAGGCTGTACGGGGACATGTGTTCACCTGACACGCACAGCAGTAACAGTAGAGGAGAGGGCCATTGTAAGCTCACCCTGTCATCCTAGTTACATCCTGCATGAATGAAGGTTTGTGTGTGTGTGTGTGTGTGTGTGTGTGTGTGTGTGTGTGTGTGTGCGCGCGCGCGTGCGTGCGTGCGTGCGCGTGCGTGCGCACCCTTAAACGTGTCCTCAGAGTCAGGAAAGAAAATGCTCAGTGGAGCTATCATAAATCCATAACCTCGACCTAGAAGCGTTTAGGCAGGAAAGCTGGATGCTGCAACCTCCTTAACGCCTCACTTACCTGATGGAGTTCACACACGATCTGTCGGCGTGTGTGCATGTGAGACCAAACTCTCCCACAGTGGTGTAATGTTAGTTTCTGGTGACCGGTCGGTGCAGCACCACCAGTCTGTTTTCATCTCTGTCCTCGTTTCTTGAATCGCACAATCTGTTGTTTAATATTCACACCCTCTCTGCCTTCCTCACCATCATACTCTCTGTGTGTGTGTGTGTGTGTGTGTGTGTGTGTGTGTGTGTGTGTGTGTGTGTGTGTGTGTGTGTGTGTGTGTGTGTGTGTGTGTGTGTGTGTGCGTTAAACTTGTCCCCGTGCCAGTGTGCATTAATCTCCATTACTGAATCACGTGTATGAAGAGTTTGGAGGAGAGAGAAAGGGAGGACAACCATAGTTTTCATGCCGATCACACGTTGCAGGTGGGTGTATCCCCACCTTTTACCCTTGTGCAGCTTCAGCTGCTCCTTTCTGGCTGAGCTGCAGAATCACACGTGGTCATAATGGCCCCCGTCATAGCTGACTGTAAATCTCACATCATTAAGCTGATAGTTCAGCAGTTCTGCTTGACTGACGCACATTGAAGCCACTGTAAAAGTCACGATTAACGCACTCTTTTGACCATGTAAGTGCTTGTGTTGCTACTGCTCTATTAGCTACTACAGTATGTATGCTCCAGAAGCTGCCGCCACATGACATCCTGATGTTGTACCGCTGCTGCAGTTGTGCTAGTTGATAGAATAATCAAAATCACATCAGCCAGACAAGATAAAACATCAGCAATAAATTGCTCATCAGCAAAATGACAGCATTGGGCGTTTGGTCAGAGAGTCTTAAAACATCCTTTGTTCACTTTTTCTTATCAAGTGACCCCTTGGTCATAAAAATTTAAAGGTCCAGTGTGTAGGACTTGTGTGTGAATGGCAAATGAGCGTCATGTCTGGAGAATCGATAGTTTTATCTTGTGTAGTGTGTCATAGTAGGCGACAACCGACGCCGAATCCTACGGAAAGTCTAGCATGTTTAGACGCACACAGCTGTAAACAACAGTGAAGCGAAGGAGGAATGATGTTGCTGCTGTGAGGTGGAATTGTGAAATGGAGGAGACATTTGTAGAGCTATGGCAACGGTGCCATGCCGTCGTCCCGTTCTTGGATTGAACCAGCTGTTATTCGGGTCTGACCACGTAAAAGGGCCCACGAGGCTCCAACACAACTTGCCAGGCCAGGAAATGTAAGTTTCCATTGTTCACACTGAATCTTCCACCTTTTCTCAGACAAACAGAAGCACATGGCTACTTATTATGCAGAACGATGACATCACTCATGTTGTGAAAGACGACCAGAGATGATTGGTCGGGAAACGATGTGACAAGAATTTACGATTGTGAATCGTCAAAGCTGACATAGCGACCATCAAAATTATCATGTAGCGTGATCCTGGCATTAGGGAGATCTATTGGCAGAAATGGAAAATAATATTCAGAACTGTTTTCATTAGTGTATAATGACCTGAAACGAACTTCAGATCTTCATCAGACCAGCAAATACATCATCCAGAGTAGACTTGTATGACCCCGCCCCCTTCTGGGGGAAAACAATCCCACATCCCTCATAGACGGTAACAGACTAACCACAAAAAGTTGAAACATGTCTCCAAGCTTTAAACAAACCGGTAATAATAGTAATAACGCTCTGCCAAAGAGTTGCCGTATAGTTGGTTGCACCAACATTAAATCCAGAAATGCTGATTTGTTCCTGTGCCATTTTCTAAAAAAGCTTAATAGAGGGGCTTTATGGCTCCAAGCTATAGACCAGACCAGCATCACGTCACACTGAGTCTTTGTCCAAAGGTCAAGCGATCAGCCTACCAGTACCTCGAAAGCATATTATTATCTAAAGCACCACAATTAACATATTATGTCATCTTTGTTTAATCCCTACAAAACGAAGGAGTAAAACCAACAATTTGCAGTTTTATAGAGGGGGTTATGTGTGGGACTATTTCTTGGCTGGGTGCAATGACTGTCTAGAGCATCTGTTGACTGGCAACCGTTCGGTTCCAGAAAGTCACTGCACGCAGCCAAGAAATAGTCCCACATACCCCTAAAACTGCTGTAGAAACTGTACTATGCTAACATGCTATTAGCACATTAGCTGCTGAGCTTGCGTTGTGGAGACTGGCCGATCCAAATCCAAGTCTGAATCTGAGTAGGCCATGTTAGATTTAAGTTCTTTATTTATTATGATGGTAAAAAATGTGATCTTGAGACCTCATTCATCACAAAATAATTAGATTGATTGTGGAAGTCTATCCGTGTCACTTACAGGACGGACAAAAGCAGCAGCTGATGATGAACTTGTTTTGGACATGGCTCCAGCTCCACGTTCTACCAAAGGTCAGCGCTGCTGTAAATTCTTGTCGACACCTGGGGCCTCAGCCAATGTTGTGACACGTCTGAGCTGCAGCTCTGATTTAAAGCTGCGAAATGTCACATTTTCATCTATTGTGTGCGTTAAGCGAAAAGTAATCTCCTTCATTGTTCAAGGTGTGAATAACTTACACAAATGAGGCTCCATATGTTTGGCTCTAACCTGGAGCGGAGATGCCAAAATGATTTTTGCGCTCATTGATTTCTGACACTGTATAGTCGATACTGTTGACTTTGTGGCCCGGCCAGAAAAATCCTCCAGGCTCAAGTTTTCTCATCTGAGAAGACGAAAACACAGAGAGAGTCTTTGGCTGAGTCCGTCCTCTCGCTGAGTGTTTCCCCTGCTGTTCTTGACATAAGCACTTTTTTTTTTTTTTTTTTTTTTTGTGGTGGGGTTGTTATTAGTTTGGACCTGTCATCAAGTTTGCTGTGACTGGAAGTTCTGCTGCATCTGTGTTCGTTGGTGTGTTTGTGTGGGAGGTTTTGGTTCAAATGAGTGTTTGCAGGATTAATCTCTGTCACATCTTTCATTATATTGTACAAGCATCTTCCTCCCTTATCCTCTGTTGTGTGTGTGTGTGTGTGTGTGTGTGTGTGTGTGTGTGTGTGTGTCCAGCAGGATGTGCTCGATGACTGTTGATTGTAATGCTGGCAGTCATGTCTGTCATTGGACACAATTACTTTTATTGATCAACATCTCAACCTCCTCTCCATCGTTCTCCTTTCAACTTTGCAGATGTGTGTGTGTGTGTGTGTATTGAGAGAGAAAGAAGAGAAAAACACAATATTTAGAAGATTTTCACTGCTTTATTTTACCTTCGGTCGGCCCTTTCTTTCTCCTTTCCAATGGGGAACTGAACTGAAAGTGAAACTTATCTATGCTCTCTCCCAAGCCAGCAGGCTCAGATGACAAAAACAGTCTAGATATGTTTCACTTTCAGTTCAGTTCGCCATCTGAAAATATTCTAAATAAATAGTACACTTAAGCAGGGTATCAGTTTTTTTAAGGTGAGCCTCTCTTTTACGTGGCTAAAATGTGTTTTTCTGCTGTCCTTGTCCTTGTGAGTCCTAAAACCCGGAAATGAGTTCGTATTTTAGCACTTCTGTGTTTTTATTTCGCCTGACATAAGTTCTGTGGCTAACACAAAGCTTAAGAGGTATTTTAACGTTTTGCTCTGTGACATAAAATACATCAATAAATACTATACCCACTCGTGAATTTTGAAGCTTTCATGTGTTTTAAAAAAGGCGGTTGCTAACAAGTGGCTAAATGATACTAAAATACATCATCACGCCGACTCGTCCGCCTCATTGTGTATATTCAGCCTCATGCAACTTAGCTTTTTCCTTCTGGTTATTGCATTTACGCATCCAAAATCATAAACGTGGTGTTCATTTGTGGAAATTATCTTGCTGAACAAAAAGTATCATAAACGTGTTTGTCACAGAGCTTATTTTCTTCAGTAATCCAAAACCTAATGGAACAATCCTACTGGCTTTTATTTGAGGAAACCAGGGCAATGCTACCTTCCTGGTTGGCCTACAAATATACTTCATCCCTGGTGCCCTCTATTGGGGCAATACTACAAAATCTGGTTTCAATACCAGGGCAGGATCAGCGATATCAGTATGGGTATGTTTTACTACTTCAGACTGCCAATGTGATATTTAGGGGAGAGAAAAGTGTCGCTATTTTTAAAAAAATAATAAGTTTTTTAAAAAAATAAAAAATTTTTTCTTTTTAAAAAAAAAATATTTAAAAAAAAAAAAACCCAAGGGAATATTACTCACTTGAAAATCTAATTCAAGCCTCTGAAATTTTGATACCTGCTCTCTAGGAAGTTTATGAAAATGATGGACTTGGTACTGTTTCGCTCATAATTTGTATGTGGTCTCACCTGGATGACAACCTGCACCCCCCTCCCTCCATCCAACCCCTCTCCCCTCTCCCTCGTTTCCATCTCCATCCCTCATTAGCCCTTCGTCAGTGCTGAATTATCCCACCGTTTTATCATTCTCCAGAGGCGGCCGGTGCTGACGCAGCGCATTGGAGTTGTCTTGTGCCGTCTGCTTCCCCCCTCCTCCTCCTCTTCCTCCTCCCCTCTGTCTTCCGCAGCCCAGGAGAAAAGGAAACGAGGGAGGAAGAAGAAGAAGGCGGACGGGGAGGGAAGCAAACATCCCAGAGGGGCCTCGGAGAAAGAGCAAAGGCAGGCCAACACAGATACGTGTGACAGAGAGGTGAATGCTACACATTAAACTTCCAACCAGGGAAAAGTTTAGACAGAAGGGACAGATGGATGAAGGAGGCGGCAGAAGAAAGACTGACACATTACGGCTGCACCAGAGACTTTAGGCCTAAGCTCTGGCACATATTTGCCATCTAAAATAACTCAATCTTCCTTCACTCGCTAATCTCTCACTCTTACTCTCATTTTTTTTCTCCCATCTTCTCCGTCTCCTCCAAACATACAGTTCAAAGACCTCCCTGCTCCTCCCTTCCTGTTCCCACATTAATTAAATCCGTGTGTAACTACTATCATCGACAAGGGAATCTGAGGCAAGCATGAAAAATTGGTCACGGCCTCGGTATCTTTGAAGTGAAATTACTTGAGCAAAGTTTACTGCCAGACTACGAAGACGCCACACATGCGGGGACAGGTGGGGGGGTTTGGAATCTGAAATGCCAGATTTGAACCGAACTCACACCTGTTGTCGGCTCAACCTGATGTCTGAACCCACTGTGAGGACACGGATAAGTAGAAATTAAGGCCAGGAGAAGACACTATTTCCCCCACAGAGATCAATGAAGATCGTGTGATGGTTTCTGTAGCAGAATATTAAAGCTGCTTGTCCTCATTTCATGACCTTACTGCAAATGTTTCCCCTTAGCAACTTTTATAGTTTATTTATGAAAACAGCTTGTAATTATTCATCAGCTGCTACAGGGACTGCGAGGCATCTATGTGAAGCCATGACTCTGTTGGTGTGTGGCGAGTTAAACCATGAAGATTGAAGTTACTAGGCTACTTATTCCACATTGCATTGGACCAATTAACATTTGGGGATAGTCTGTCTATTTAAAGAGGGAAAGAAAAGTTGTGTTAGTGAACAGCGACATGCTTTAGTGTTCATCACCACTGCAGTCGGAGATCAGACCTTTGACCCTGTTGCTGACCTCTGACAGCAGCAGTATAGCTGCTCTCATTTATATAATATAAAGTATTTACTGCTGTTTTCTATGATGCTTCTGGTCTGGATTCATGTCGTCATTTTGGAGGGATTATTAAAGCTGCAGTAGGCAGAATATTTTGGGCATCATTGGGCAAAAACTCCATAATAACCTTTCAGCATATTGTAGTTGGAGAAAACTAGACTTCTGCACCTCCTCATTGCTCTGTTTTCAGACTTTAGAAAATCTTGCCCTTGACTGGAGACTTTGGCCAATCACAGGTCATTTCAGAGAGAGAAGTGTTCCTATTGGCTGTTGTTTCAACAGAGGTAGCTGTCAGTCACTCCCAAACCTCAATTAAACAGTCAAACTAGGCAGCGCCGATATAAAATGAATCAATATTCTGTCACTGTAATGTGTAATTCTTGGGTAAAATATGTTCATAAACATCTTGTAGTTGTAGCTGTAAAATGAGAAAGTTTGCTCCAGTCGGTGGGCGGTGCTTGGTATTTCCTCAACTGATCTCAACATGGCTGCCGGGTTACAAACCTTCTCATTTTACAGCTAAACAGTAACTACATGAAAACAGTAACAGAATATTAATTCCTATTTGTTTGACTGGAGTTCGCCAGTTGTTCAGAGACAACACACTCCAGCTTAGCTCTGATTGGTTGTTTTCCTCGCGTCTGTAAAACCTTGCAATTGCCATTAGGAGCAACTCCAACTCCAAAGCTTTCGTCCGTCATTTAAGTTTTCGGGAACAGGTATGATTCCTGTGGGGGGTTTTTTTTGCATCTGACTAAATGCAAAGATGGTTGTTTGACCACTCACCGTCCGTGCAAACGTCATCATCCAGAATGGCTTCGTCTGTCAGCACAAAGCTTTACTGTAAAGAAATTAAAAAAGTACATTGTTGCTAACATCATTTATTCGCCCTTGTTTGGAGCTAGCGCTATCCATTGCACCCAAGTAATTAATTCAGTATTTTCTCGTATTTCACACTAGACTCAGTGGGAAAGATTTCTGTGTGAATCGTTTTTTATTGGACAATGGATTTAAAAAAACTTATATGAAAAATATAAATTTGGCAAAGACCTTTAGCACTGCAGTTATCGTAACTTTTTATATCGCATATACACCCATTCATAAAGAGTTATACTTTTAGTAAGTAAGTGTTACTTCTACAAAGGAATCAAAACTACTATACTGTATTTGACTAGCTTTTCAGTAACTCCTGAAACATTGTTGGGTGATTGAATAAATCCCGTTGTTAGTGCCTGTGTGGGTCCACTGGCTAGCTCACGGCCACCACTCTGTGCAGCGCTCATAACGGCGTCCTGACCGACGACGACGTCGCTATAATTGAACGCCCACCCTCCGGCTCCCGACCAGGTTAGCACTGTTAGCTCTGTCAGCACCGATGTGGTGTTAGCACAGCCGTCACCATCCTGATAGCGCTATCACAGATATGCTCTGAATTTTGAATTTAGCACTTTTTAAAGTATCAAAAATGCCACCAAGTCAGAGCCAACTTTAGGTATTTACATTTCTTTTCTTCAGTCATCACAAACTCAGACTGAATTAATAACCTTTGAGCTGTCAATCATCCTCTTTGCCTGCAGGCTAACCTGCTGCCATCATCTTTTCTTCATCCTACCATTAACCTCCCTCTCCCCCACAACGACCGCTCAGGCCAGGAGAGGACATGAATAATTCGACTACAGAGCCGTATTTATTATTGCACTTAGTGTAATAGGACCTGTGTGTTTGTGTGGGTGCATCCTCTCCTCCTCCATCCATCCATCCATCCATCCATCCATCCCTTTCTCCTCTCTCTACACACACAGAGAATATGAATGAAATAAGACACGTGATGAAGTTAAATGGATTTCTAATGTGATGCCCAATCCCTCCACTTCTGTGTGTGTGTGCGTGCGCGCGTGTGTGTGTGTGCGTGCGTGCGTGCTTGCGTGCGCGCACACGTGTCAGTATGCAAAATTGTCTGCACATATGTCCAAAATGTACACATGTACATATATTTGCCATATTTGCAGACACACACACACACACACACACACACACATGCGGTTGTATTATAAGCTTCTCCTGAAAAGAAGAAATATGTTTTAGAAATAATTCAGAAAGCCAGGTAATCCATTTTTGCACACAGGTTGGGTGGAGGGTGGGAGGATGAAGTGAGGAAGGAAAAGAGGTAAAACAGGCTGATTGGAGGAAAAGTAAAGTACTCCAGGGAGAGATAATGGAAACAGATGAAGGGAGCGTGGAAGAAGAAGAATGAGGAGGAATGAAATGGAGTAATACTCTGAATCTAATATTACTTTTTATGTAAGGGCACACTGGTGTGGATTTATATCATTAAAACAGCACAGCAGATAGTAACAGTGAACATACATACACGTGTGCTTTTTGTTTCTGGGCAATCCATCATTTTTGTACTTTAGAAAGCAATCCCCTCACGCAACACATACCCGGAAATTACAGTCCACAACGATCACATTACTGTAACACACACACTGGAGCGGAGCTCACCCTAAGTGCAGAACGCTGTTCACACCCACCTCATACTGTATGTTCTTACACTGACATGAACATGTGACACTTTTGCATCTACATGTACAGGATGTAAGTGTACAAAGACAAACACTGCAGATCCTTTAACAGGATGCTAAGGGACTGTATGAAAATTATTGGGCAGGGGAGGAGTGTTGAATCTTACATGGTGGAACAGTTTTGGTACAACTTGATTCTCAAAAAATATGTTTTAATAAAATGGTCACTATATCCTCACAAAAAAATCATGCATCATTTCCGCTTGGTATAATTTAAAATCTTTGCAGTTTGAATTTAGAAAATGAAGACAGAGGAAGTCTTTATAGCCGTGTATTTGTTAGATTTAGATTCAGGATTTGAATCAAAAACTTGTGCGTGCCTTGGACTTCAGGAAAAGGCCTTTCTATAGGAGCCTGTGCTCAGCTAGTCAAGCATGATGCATTACGCGGCTCAATTAACTGAACACGAACTTATCAAAGCATGAGCTTCCATGCATACCCTCTAAATAGAAAGGAACATGTATCCCTCATACTGAATATGAATGAGTACTTGAGGGAACATATTCTTTTAAAACCTATTAGATAATAAAGGGTGGCATTCAATTATAACCATTTACATTGTACTGTATATGTACAGTATATAAGTACATTTAGAAACAAATCAGTCATGCTTACATATTAATGATCCTCTTCATCAAATTTAACATATCTAGGATTAGTCTGTCTTTAACATTAAAGGGAAGTCCACAAATTTTATACGTCAATGCTGCACATGTGAAAAAAAGTTGTTTAAAGCGAGTGAGTGTGAATCTGATAAACTGTGTCAGCTGGGGCTGAAAACTACAAGTTTTAAAGAAAAAAAAAAAAAACTTGGGGGCTAGCAGCTCCAGGCTACATTAGGGTCATGCCTAGAAGGTAACCCTCAAATTGCAAACATTTGCAAAAACTCTCACGAGACTCGCTGTCCGACGACATATCCTAACCGTAACCATCTCCTGAGAGTCTAGCAGTTTGGACTCAACCCGACATTAGCTGCTACCAGTCCTCACTCACAAATACTGCCGTTTCCTGAGCGCCTCTCGGCATGTGAAATCAGAGCATGGAGACACCCTTTAGCAACACTATGTGGCAACCTGGGCTTTCAGATAAGTCCAGTGTAAACCCACCAAGTGATGTAGTATTAATAGCATGAGAGTCCGTTCGGGGCGGCCAGGAGGAGTGGTGGGTGGGTCAAACAAACACAAGACTAAATATACATATCATCGACAAGTATACATATCGTCCGTCTTGACCCAAAGTCAAATTTGAGATGATATCATAGACAATCCATCCTCCATATGATTGGGAAACTTCAATTATGGCACTAGTGTTTATAACATTTGTTTCTCAGTTAAAACTTGAGTGAAGGTGAACTGTGAAAGTGCCAGGACTGGGACTCTGGTGTCCAGGCTCTGGCCCAGAGGAATCCACTGATGTGTACAGTAACAGCGAGGGTTGACATGAGGTGACTGTCAGACAGCTCCATCTGCATATATAAAATGTGCTCCTTTGTCGCAGCCACTTATTCCTCCTGTCCATCAGCATCAGCCGAGCGACGGATCGGCGCCTCGTGGACGGAAGGAGATGGAGGGGTGGGGGTGGGGTAGGGGGAGATGGGGAAGGACAGCCAGACTGGAAGTGCTGGGATGAACACAGAGAGCAATTCACTTCTTTCACACCGTAGGATGAGTCATCTCGCTCGGCACTGCGCTGTGAATGAAACAGAATGGGGAGGGACGCCTGCAGAGAGGGGCTGTGGAGTGGGTGAGAGAGGGTGAGAGAGCATTACACTCTCACTGAGGAAAAAACACGACCACATGATGTCTACCTCACTTTCTGTCAATGAAAGTGGGAGGAGGGAAGAGTGGCAGTCACAGACAGGAGGGAGGGAACAGAGTGTATGAAGAGAGAGTGCATGGAGTCATTGGAGTGGATTTATGAGATGACAGTTCTGCACAGCACTGATGTCAGGAAGGAGCGATACCAACCTTCCCAAGTCAGGCTAAAGCTGAGCATACGCTCTAGGATTTTACAAATGTGTAATTCCTACTCCTACTGTACAAGTAGATCGTTTTCAATGCAAAGCTAAAGCTCACGATTTATATGCTCATCAATCACATGAAGCGCACCAAATTTAGTTTTTACTGCTCATCAGACCATAAATGAGACAGTAATTAGCTAGTTCGCGCACCCCACCACTAGGAGACTAGTTTGCTGGTAAAAGAAACGTCGGTAGCTCCGAAGCCGCCAAGCAGCGGACGGACGCACTGCTGTAGCACGAAAGCATTGTTGACTTAACAAGCTAACTAGCAAGACATTAAATCAGAAAAATTGATCAGCTTTGCTTCGTCCACACACTCTTGCCACAGCGGTGGAAAGCACAGCACAGACGCGGAGGCAACCCTTGAGTCGTTCGAGGAGCCAACTGTCTGACCAGTATTCTAACAACATGAATAGTTAACAATTTCCGGACCATTTTCAGTTCGTGTTGTGAACATAAACTGGGCCAGCTAGAACTAGAGTGGCACTCGGAGAGCGCAGACCTCCACCAAGGTGCCCGAGTACGATTACCCCCGATCAGCTGTACGTAGTGGAGCATCGTAAAACACTTCATTCAAACTGGACAGAAACAAAATAAAACTCACCGAAACTGTTGTTACTCTTTCCAACCACTCTCTCTCCTGGTTGTCGGTGCTTCCTTCCAGATGTTTGGATCTGGATCTTGGTCCTCCCGGAGATTCAGCAGGTCTCAGAGGAGGTCATGTGGCTATGGTCAATTTGGCGACACCTAAAATTGCTCAACATCCTCCGTTATCCATCTTCCTGGTCCATCCTGGTTATCCCTACTGTTATTTTACCATGTTGGTTTATTCTGTCCGTCCTGGAAGATGGATCCCTCCTCTGCTCTTCTTGAGGGTTCCTCCCATTTTTTTCCCCTATCAAAGTCTTTTGGGGGAGTTTTTCCTTCCTCTTTCCTCAGATGTCTCCCCCCAAAGCTAACTGTTACGCCAACCCTACCCCCAGGCATTTGTATATAGCACTCCCAGCTAATACATTATAGAAACAGAATCCCTCATGAGTTTTGTGCACATAATGGCTTTTGCATCATCTACTTTCCTCCATTATTTCTGGCATTTTGATGATGTTGCATTGTTTTTCATCTGGGAATTCCCATAATAAGCAGATGAGAGTGAGAGGGGTTAAGAGGAGTGAATGAGGTTGTGGTGACTAGTATGTCCAGATCTTTAGTGGATTTCAATGACATGATCTGTTTGTGTATTTCTTTACTTCAGCCCTTTTGCCACAGGGTGCGCACAAGTTATAATTGGAGGTCAGTGACTGGATCAATCAACTCATCCATCAATTATTTTAACTATGTAATCACTTGTAAAGTCATTTGACATGGCTCACCACCTCTCATCCGGTGCCAAGGGGGACATTGCCTGAGTTCAGGACAAAGAGCAAAGGAAAGTCAAAGGAATACGGTGGTGCTATTATGAATACAAATAAATCAAAGCAAGGTTGTCAATATCAAACTGCCAATAGTAGCATGCATTGAGGCAGATAAAGACAAAACCACAAACAATGGGGAAAAGAGTGATTCGTACAATGGGAATCTATTGCTGAAGCAGTGGTTGGGTCAAAGACTGGAAGCTAGATTGGGATCTATGGATCTGACTCATCTGAAGTTAGAGCCACAGGACCACACAATACAATCTGTCCACTCAGTGTTTTCTGCTCTGTCGTTCGATCGGTCAGATGTATGAACAGTGAATGCGTCACTGTTCAACTGCACTTCAGTACGTACATCAGTATGTGAATGCATCACCGTTCAAATGCATTTCAGAATGTAAGTGAATGCATCACCGTTCAAATGCATTTCAGAATGTAAGTGAATGCATCACCGTTCAAATGCATTGCAGTATGTAAGTGAATGCATCACTGTTCAAATGCATTTCAGTGTGTAAGTGAACACATCACAGTTCAAATGCATTTTGCTAGGTATATCAGTAAGTGAATGCGTCACCGTTCAAATGCATTTCAGAATGTAAGTGAATGCGTCACCGTTCAAATGCATTGCAGTATGTAAGTGAATGCATCACTGATCAAATGCATTTCAGTGTGTAAGTGAATGCACCACCGTTCAAATGCACTTCAGTACATATATCAGAAAGTGAATGCATCAACGTTCAGTGTGTATGTCAGTGGCCCTGTTGCTTTTGCAGGCTTTTAATAAACTTTCAACGAGCTCGAGGCATGTACAGTATTTTGGGGGGCTCTGGTGCCTCAAAACATTTAATTGATTGGCCTGGGGGATTCTGTAATTAAAGTTCAAAATATGACAAAGGTTAAAGTCTCACCTGAAGAATGACCCAAGGTGTGCGGAGCATCTGAGGAGGATGTGTGCTTTGTGGATGCGCATGAGGTGTGCATGTCCCTGCTTTGTTTAATCACACTGGGGTTAATTATCACACCGTGCTGGCCTGATTGGTTTGAAGCTAATCCCTGCAGGAATAGTAGTACTAGCATACAGCCTCATACAGATGAATGCACACACACACACACACACACACACACACACACACACACGCACGCACGCACGCCACACACACACACACACACCTCTGCCTCTTCTGCACACACTCTCTCTATAATATTGAACCATTCATCAGTGAGCTTCTCTGCTCTGATCCTCAGGCGAGGTGGCACTGCTGATGAAGATTTAGGACCTCGACCCCAGGTGTGTGTGTGTCTGTGTGTGTGTGTGTGTGTGCGTGCGTGTGTGTCCCTTTGCTGGATATTAACACTTACTTTACTATCTTCCCACACCAGTGTAATGGAGGATCACACACTGGGAAAGACAGATGTCACACTCACAACTTATAAAGTTATCTAACGTCTCACACACACACACACACACACACCAACTGACCTTGGGGATGCTGTCATGTGCGCGGTGTCTCACATTTTACACACATGCTCGTGGTGTGTGTGTGCATGTCAACATGCATATGAATGAAAAGGGACTGTTGAGACTGTTTAAATTAGCGATTAAATTGTTAATCTGCCCGGTTCCTTGAACGTCTCGTTGTGTGTTATTGATGACGCTTTATTCATCTGTGTGTTTGTGTGTGTGTGTGTGTGTGTGTCTCAAGGGTAGAGCCAGAGATGTATCAGAATGATTGGGTTAGAATTACATCACAGGGGAAATACTCTGCTGTGATTGGTTCGCTTTAGATGCTTATATACAGAGGAGGGGGATGCGGTGCGTTTTGGTTATCAGTCCATTACCCTTCTGGGAAGATAAGGAATGTTTTGAGACGTGTGCGTACTGGCGCGTAACTGCCACTACATTAGGACATGTGTGAGAGCGCACATACACACAGTTCACCTCCACGTACTAAGTGTCCCCTTGTGTTTTCCACACAGGAGAAGGTCAGGGGAGGCATCTAGAGTGTTCCTCCAGGTAGGCAGTCAGTCATGGCGGGGCTGCTGATCCACTCACCTCCGCAGAGGTCATATCTACGGTCCCCAAAGCCCCGAGGCCCCCGAAGGAACATCAATCACGACAGACCTTGGACACGCCAACGCACACCTCTACTTTCACACTAATGTGCCATGAGGACGGCCGTGGCCGCCCCTTTCATGGGTAAACACTGTTCTTTTATCATGTGAGATGCTGTTTCACAAGGAGAACTTAAAAGTCAATTCAGCGTTGTTGACGGCTGCTGCCTTTATGCTTCAAAATGTGCAGGTAATCTCAGGTAAGACTCAATTCACGGGCTGGTTTTGTTTTGTGATTGTTACAGTAAGGGGAAAATGTTATAATATCTGATGCAGAGATCAAGGTTGTTTCTGATGTTCTCATCAGTCACACTAACCTCTCCAAACCCCTTCTCACCCTGTGGAACATGTTATTAAAAGCACAAGGACAAGAGGGGTACTCTTACTTTCACTGTGCATTGCTGCTATATAAATGATATATAATAAATTAGGCTTTTATCAATATGTTTACCAACTAAAAAGCACTGCAGCTATATAGGCTGTATAGGCAGAGCACATCAGCTATGCTTATTAAAGGAATAGTCCAGTATTTCAGCTTATTAGACTGTTGTCAAGCTATTAAATAGGCATTATCAATCACTGTAAGCACCATAAATTTGGGTCAATAGGGACCTACCATGCACAATAATAGGTTTTATCATCTACTCAAATGGTAGGTCACTGAAAGAAGGTATAAAAGAGGATGACCTGAAGCTGAAGAAGACGTCAGACACTGTAGTATAGACTTAGTGTTCACAGAAAGTTTAATTTGCATTTTAGAAACATAGTTTTAATTTTACATCAAACTTACAACTTAACTAAGTAGTTCTGCTGCCTAAACTTGAAGAAGCCTTTTTGTTTGTGTTCAAAACATAACGCTTCATTCAGTTTCATGACATGCTTTTACACTTCGCTTTCACTTTTACAGTGTAGGAGGTGTAGTAGGCCCCCTATTGACCCACATCTATGGTCAATAGAGTGCTTGATAATACCTATTTTATGGCCTGAATTCATTTGAACTGGGTGAACATTTAGGGAAGTTCACCTCTTAAGCTCACTAATTAATTTTAAGGACCAATATGTAATGTATTTTCTGTAATAAATCATTTAATGACTATAATATGTCATCAGAGATTAATAAACATGCTAAATTCGACAACCCCTTGCTACATATGAAACAAATTGTCACCCTAACGCAGCTTTCTGCAGTCATATCGTTCCTTTAACATTTTATATTGTTTCATATAGACAGTGTTACATCATCTCACTTCCTCCTCTGTAACTTCATGTTCTCCAGTTGTGGTTCATGTTAAATATTATACAGAAATCTGTTGCCAGATCAGTGATAACAACCAAATATAGATCTCAGAGTCAGACCCAAAATTCATCTGGATGCTTAAAAAATATAATAATAATAATGATACACTAATGTCACTGAGATGTAGCTGGAAGAGGATTTTGTGACTCAGCAGCACTCTATAGGCATAAAACTGTCTAAAAGATACATATGTCAAGACACCAAGACCACAAGGAACACTATAGAAAAAGCCATGCTGGGATTTGGCATCAAAAACTTTTGAAATTTGGAGATTTCTGCAAGAATTGCATTTTTCAGTGATTGGGATGGCAAGCACACTGCTCAGAAACCCCTTTGTTGTCAATCTAGCTAAGAAAGTCATCCATCCTCTGAATGCTGCAGCTCTCTAGTTTGTGACTGTGAAGTTTCACGAGGCTGTGATTATCCTAGAGGTCACCACAGGTCAGTTTATACAGTGAGGTCAAGTTTTTAAAAAATGGTCTCACTACAATAATAGGGCTACTATGGGGGCTAACATCATCACACATGAATGCTATTGGACTCACTGGATCCAAAAGAGTATTGGTTCAACACTTTACAAGACTGTAAAGGGGAGACTCATTGGTATCCATAGAACCCATTTTTATTCATGTGTCTTGAGGTTGGAGGTCAAGGGACCCCTTTTAAAATGCTAGTTTTTCCTTACCAAAGTTTAGCCTAAATTTGGAGTGTTTGGCACAAGCTAGACAGTGCCATGCCCATGGCCCGCCATACTCCTACCACTGATTGGCTTATCCTGATATTCTTACCTAAACCCAAACCAATCCCACTCCTCATTCCTAAACCTAACCAACCCAACCAACATAGGGCTGAGTAAACACAGGGCCAACCCCCAACTCCAGCGGCTCCTCGTCCGGCCAGAGCTTCGCCTCCTCGCTGGTAGCCAACACCACACAGCTGGAGGACCAGGCAGGGCCTGCTGGGTGGAAGGGAGGCACAGGAGAACCAGAACCAGGACTGTGTACGACAGATAGTCAGGCCATGCTGAAGGAAAATGAAAAGTTTTCTAAAATGAAAGTTCCTCATAGTAACTTTGAATAAAACTCTAAGCCAGCAACTAACATTACCAAATTACTTTTTAAGTCTCCGACAAAATCTTGAACAAATAAATCAAAAGCTAAAGAAAGGATATACAGTAGGGGCAAAGCTTTTCTTTGAGGTTTTAAAAACTTCACATAGTAACCAGGAGAGCAAACCAAACAGAGATGATAAGTGCTCTGGCCTAGATTGTATTAGCTCTCTTTGTGCCTTGCAGCACTGTATCAGCAGTATGGTTACTTATGCATGCATAGCCTGGTCAGGGCTGCACAGAGTTTGGCTCAGCTTAGCAGAAGCAAAAGCCATCTTCTAGTGATAACAGCAAATACTCTGACGGTAATTTATATTTTAATTTTTTTTTTCTTAAATATTAAAATCCTCCACCCGGACACACACACAAACAGTGGGTGGTCTTATAAATCCAAACCTTGTGGCAATGTATGCCATTTGAACTAGAAAAGTGTTTAGCTGACTAAAAATACCGAACCAAAATTTATTAAAAATATGAAAATATGACACAGGAACACATCTACTGTCCAGTACAGTCAGCTGAATTTTTATTTGCAGAGTGTATAAGCAAGGAAACGAAATGCTGACTGACAAGTAGAAGGATTTTATTTTTGGAAGTTACTACCTGATTCAAAAGCTGTCTGAACCTACCAACTATTTATGTTTTATGTACAGTATATTGAGGTTTCTGGTGTTAGTGCTAAAAATTACACCTGTCAGATGGTTTATTACACAGAACCATTTGAGAAGCCGTCATTGGAAATAGGAAAAAACGTCAGGCACTTTCAAAAACTACTTGGCAGGTGATTGGATGAGCCATCTGTCAATCAAACTCTTGCTGAAGCCAGTCAGGAGAAGAGCAAAAACATCTTTTCCTTTGAGTGTTATACTTTACCTTTCTTACAATGAAGAAATACTCTCTGATAAGCTAACCCAGGAGTCATCATTGTTGTTTAGAACCATAGACTGTATATAAGAAGTAAACATAGTCATTGTGACATCACCCATAGGTTTGTGGACTAACATTTTGAAGCCTCAAGTTTGGTATTTTAGCCGTCGCCATCTTCGTTATTCGCAACCAGAAGAAGGGTGACCAGGTGTCCCACTTTACAAGGGACTGCACAGCATTGTTATCCCTTGTCCTACATCCCACATATTGAGACAATGTCCCACATTTTCGTTTGCTCTAGTTTTCAAAAGTTGAACCACTGCAGGACGTTTTTTTTAAAAAATCTGGCTTTAATCCAGCAGGGAGGCTGTCGTCACGGCGCTGTGTTTGCTGTCAAACTGGGCACACGTGGGTCAAGTGCAGGCTGACATTTCACTGTCCTTGCTACACTACGCCCAACAGAGAAAACAGCGAGTCAGCGCAAAGTCACAATCTACGCATTTAGGTGGAATATGATGGAAACTACCACAAAGAAAAGGAAGACTGTGAAACTATTTACAAGTATTGAAAAGCCGGTGGAAGGCAAGCTTTTTGTGAAATTTGACAATTATTTTTCAGTTTCATACAAGCGGAATATGACATGAAGCGACACAGTTCATGTGTGCCTCAGAAGAAAGTGGCTCAAAAAATGTGTCAATTTATGGATGCATTCGGGCAAAGCATAGAGATGTTACAAGGGGCAGAACACACAAATCAAAATTGTAGACTACTTCTCAGCCTTGGTAACATGTCCCACATTGTCCCACACAAACATACTCTTTGCCCCACATTTGGTTTATTTTGATCTGGTCAGAAGTGACACGAGAGGGTGGAGCTAAGTACAACCGGATGCTGAACAAGACATTTTTAGGCGACCAAAATGTTAATATTAAAGTAACATGAAGTGGTGTCATCAGGAAAGTACTACCATGCTCTTATTCGTGCTGTTGTTTTATTCCGTCCAGACCAGGGTGACTCCTTCAGCTGGGCATGTACTGTATGATTTTAGAAATGTTATTGTGTACTTCCTACTCCTTCTGTATGATTAGGTGGTTTGTGCTCACACTGTAGGAACCAATCATCAGCCACAACCTGAGTGCTCACACCGTACGTGTAACATTAAACCAGAAAACACACAACCTGTCGGCTGCTGTGGATTATTCTGGCTTTTGACGGTCAATAAAGCTTTGTTTGGAAGCTCTGAGGCAGGTAAGGTTTGTTAGTGGTCTACAGGTCACAGTGCTAACAAGGCAGAAATGTGCTACCTTTATCATCTGTGCCATCCTGTCTGCTGAAATGTCTAAACATTTTAACAACATGGCTGTTCTCTGATTACTGTAAAAAGAGGAGGAGAAATAAAGCACTGATGCTGAGGAATCAGCTTGTGGCTCTGATTCAACTGTGCCTTAGCGTGTGGACGGCCCACCAAAATTTATTACATGACAGAAATTCATCTGAAGGCTGGTCGGGGGGAGTTTAGCGGTCCTCTGTCTGCCCAGTACGCTGCACAGCAAACCACACCCGATGAAGCCGAAATTTACTCTAAAATGAGCCGTACTGTTCAAAATTCGGACCAGAAACAGGCTACAATTGTACAGTGTATGCTCAGCTTTAGATGACTAGAAGCAAGTGTATTTTCATCAGTCTGTGTCTCAGGGAAAATGAAATTAACTTAATTTTAGTCCCAGGAAGAAATGAGCCCTTCAGGTCTACAAAAGGACAAAGCAGACGCTGCTGAATACGGCTGTTAAATCATGGCAGTGGGGGGAGTCGGGGAATGAGGAGCTGGGAGCCCGTCAGTGGTTAAAGGGGTAATAAAGGGTTGGAGATGCAGTGCGGCTGTGACCCCTGTCAATCTGCTGCCTGTTAGAGACAGACAATTACAGGCGGGGGTCACACCGTCAACCTCAGTTGACTTTAATGAACCCTGAGTTATTTACTCTGGCGTGTGTGTGTGTGACGGGTGTAGAAATGCATGTGTTTTTATCATGCAACAGCCTATAAAAGGATGTATTTTGTGTATGCTGAAGAAGAGAATGGAGCAGAGGATGACAAGAGTCTTAAATCACGCGGCTCCCGGTTGTCATGGTATAGAGCATGCATGGATACATGCACTTGCTTTCTCGGCCAGTAGAGTAAATAGCACTAATATTTTCCATGCACGTCACCCATCTTTGTTTGCACAATCATTGCTCTCACCTTGTGGCACCAATTCAAATACTTTATAAAAATACAAAGTGTTTAACCTTTATTGAGAGGTTTAACAGCAGGGAGATGGAGTCACTGTAATATATCACACTCATCAAAGTCTATTAAAAGTCAACAGAGATAAATATTCACACACAACTTTACAAAAATGCAATACTAATCTAATCAAATGGATCCAACGCTGCTGTCTCTGCTAGTCAATAAGAACAGATTTAATCATCTTAGTAACAATCGCCCCGTCACGGTAGAGTAGAAAGTTCACTTAACTACTTTTCTGTGAGCAGAAAGTTGTAAAATTGTATGTCAGGAAAAGGTCAAATCTTCAGCTTGTTGTGCACATGATGAACAATTCCTCATGCGCTGCTTCTACTTAGTCCCACCCCCTCATCTATCAAGCGGCCGTGCTTACTGTCGCAAACATACTGTATTTCATTCCTTGAACATCCTGCAGCTCTCCAGAAATAATCCATTTACAAACAGTGTTCAGGGAGAGAACAGATAAAATGTGTGCGCCGTGAGGTTTTAGCTCTCATGAAATATTGATCGGCTTTTTTTTCATGCGGTGTTTCCCCGTGCTCTGACACACCCGCATGTGTTCACAGGGAGGAGGAAGGAAACCTCAGCTCACAGGCCGAGGGATCTGTGGTACAGTACCACACTGACCAGCTGTTACATCTTCTCCACAAAAAAATCACATTAAATGTATGGCTGATGAACACATTTCAACAAAATATTATGGATATTATGCACAGAGGCACACACACACACACAAATAAGCAGGCTGTATAGGCAGATGCCCCACAGCAAGGGACCAGCGTCATAAATATTCATGTATTCCCATGATTACAGAAATGTAAATAAGTCAACAGTCGTGAAATTGCCGGCATCTGGTCACTCTTGGGGGAGAAATTGAAGGAGAGAGGAGGTGAAGGGTGGAGGATGAAAGAGGAAGGGAAAAAAAAGAGTTGGTGATGAGAGAGAAGGCTGAAGGGAGTCAAATCGCCCACTTTCAGCATAATGACTCTCGCTTGATCTCGCTCGCAATTACTTAATGATAAATATCCTGGAGAGCCTATTCATTTTGACTTCTTCGGGTGGAGAGCAGCAGCTGTAGCGAGAGCTGAGGAATTAGGAACATCTGTTTTACATGAGAAGAGCTAATGTGTCTCCGGGTGCCAGACGATCACAGGTATCACAGTTTGGAGTCAGCCACCGTGCGCGACTGTCATCTGAAGAGCAAGCTGAACGTGTCAGTTTCAAGAGTAAAAGATGAAAGCAGCTCAAATGTCAGCTGGCATGTAAGAGGTGAAAGCAGTTGAAGTGCCAGTAAAGGTGTGAGCGATGAAAGCAGCTGAGGTTTCATTCGAAGTGTCAGTTAATACGACAGTTTAACCTCCTGAGAAGCTGAGGAGCTGAAGCATACAGCAAGTGTGACATGACAGATTTTGTGCTTTCAGCTGTAGGGAAAAAAAAAAGGGTTACCTTGCACGGCAGCTGGATTCTCACGATGTCACGAGCTCACGTGAGAATCCTGGGATCACATATCACACAAAAATCCACCTGGTCAGGCTTCAAGTAACGTGGACCAATCAGCATCCTGTGAGGAGCTACTGGCAGTTACAAGCCATGATGAATATTATGATGGAAATGGCTGTTTCAATTTCATTGTCATTACAAATTAGCTAAATTTGGACACAACTCAACTTTTCATTTAAAGTATAAAATCAGTTTCAGGTTCTGGCTGCACATCCTCTGAGAATAAAAATCTACATTTCATTTCAAAATTACTATGAAACTGCCTTGCTTAAATAACTAATGAATACATGCACTTGATACACTAAAAATTTTGTGCTATTTCCATTTTCATTTTAGCAGCAATTATGTATTTTTAGGCATAACTGTATAATTAGGTGTTTTGATTAAAATATTTAATCAAGATTTATTGCACATTAACCGCACATTTTATTATCTGATCAAAATGTACCTTAAAGGGAGATTTGTCAAGTAGTTAATACTCATACTACAGTTTTCGCATATCATGTGCTCACAAATAGAAAACAAAATTTCAATTTAATTAAACAGTTTGATTAATTATAAGCAGCCTTGGACTTCCATAAGCACTGACTGTGGTATATATTTTGGGACTCTATAAAGTGATAAATTAAGTAATTAATCTTAATTATCATCTTGAAATGTTCTAATTAAAACAAACTAGGCAGAATTTAAGTGAAAATCCATACAAGCAACTAAGAGGCAAACAAATAAATCCAACAGGCAGAGATAAAAGCTTTGTGTCTTGATCCTGAACATGCTGAACGTGATCTCACCAGCCAGCCAATCAGCTGCTACCTGCAACTTTTCCAAGCTGCTGTTTGCCTCGGGGCACCGCCCACTCCGTGCGTGGGCCTCACATGACAGAGCTGATCAGCTGTCAATCATGCTATATATGGAGGATTGTCCCCTGGCTACTGCCATCAGATTTGTAATCCTCAGTGATAATGGCTGATCCAATTTAGCAAATCCCTGCTGTCAAAAACTCAACCATACAGTGGCTCATACGGTATACAACATGAATATAGAATACACATAGGATACCATGCTGTGTGAGAGACTTTGCTTCTCTGACAAACACTCATGTAGCACTGAGCTAATACCATCAAAGGGCGCTCTGCTGTCTCTCTTCATGTGCCAGGCAGGCTGGGATCCACTGAGCCACCTCCTATAGGACGTGATGAGAGCAGAGAGGGAAGGAAACGAGGGGAAAAGGAGAGGAGGTTTCACACCAGGAGGTGTCGTAATTGTTGGGATTGTAAAATGAATATGGGCTGAACAGCAGGGAGACACTTCCATATTTCTAATGAGGGCTAATTTACCCAGAGGGTATTGTCAAGGTAGAGCAGGGGTGAGATTACATACAGATGCAGAGCCTGGGGCAAAAGAAGAGACCAAAGGAGATAAATGGTGGAAAAAGATTATAAATGTGTGGCTGTGTTGCAGTAATATGCTGTAGTGGGTACTGTCCAATCAGTGTACTACTGGCAAGAATCTGCCGATATGATTTGGCTCATAATACAGTGGTAAAAATTCAATATATTGCAGAATATTGTGATACTGTAAGCAAGGCGATACATTGCATTTTTCTAAATGTAATTTTAGGAATAAAAAATAAACACATTTGTACTGCATGCAAAAAAAACTGCCCCAAACTGCATGTGATTATCATAAAGTGGGCATGTCTGTAAAGGGGAGACTTGTGCGTGCTAATAGAGTCCTTTTTTATTTACGTATCTTGAGGTCAAATGTCAAGAGACTCCTTTGAAAATGGCCATTCCAGTTTCTTCTCACCAAAAAACTGAGCCCATTACCAGCTCTGACAAACCAAATAGGAGTTAAGAGGTTAATTAAATATACAGCATTTTGAAGATCCGATACAGTATCACAAAATACTGTGATAAATTTTCTTACACCCCTACTATTCTAGCCCCCGGGAAGAGCGCCGGTCGTTGATGCCAGTTTTTGTAGTGGCATAACAGTGGTACTACTTCTGTGTTCATCACATGATGCCATTGGGCCCAAAAAGACTTTTCCCCATACGCTTATATTGGGAAAGAGACATCTGAAACTCTGCGGATCATGTTTCCCAGTATGAACACACCTTATTTAAATCATCAGGTCCTAAAAGACGGAGGGCTGGGAGGCGAAGGTAGCAAGCCGTGATGGCAGCGTGACCCCATGACCGAGCCACGTGACCGAGTGGACACTACCGCTGCTGCTCCATGGGCCCACTGGATGCGAAAGATTGACAGATGATCCGGGGACTTTTCCAGTCCGAAGTTGAGTCATTGTTGAGCAGTTTTCACAGGAATGAACTGGGCTCCGCCTCCAACGCTGTATCTAGTTTTCTTAACCCTCATAATGTTCTGGGGTCAATCTGACCCCACATTTCATTTATTTTTTAACTCAAAAAAGGGTATACTTTCATGTAAATAAGGTCTATTGGCCCTAAATTCCAAAATTAAGGGAAAAATATGTGGTGATGGGTTGGACTGAAGTAAGACTAAAGGTGTAACACAAAAATGAATGACAATTTATACTATATGCTTTAAATAACAGTCAAACCAAGTGGTCATTTTGACCCCAGAGGACAAAAGGTGTATGGCAAATGGGAGGACATTTTGAGGTTAATACATCTATGCTACTTTTGGCCATACTGGGATGCAACCAAAGCACAATTATGAGAGTGCAGAATATAAAAAAGGAAGCTCTTTCTCTCCATATCTACTTTAGAAAACCCCCTTCCAAATAATGAAAGCTGCTCCACAGCTCTATCTCCGTTCCCCTCGCTTCCTCTTCCATCCCTCTTTTCTCCTCTGTGGATCATGGCAGGCTAATCTCAATCTGTTTCGCTGTGATATCACACAACAGCTCTGTACACTTCAGCGGTGCCAGCCTATTGGGCCCAGCGTTGCCCCGGCGCCAGCTCTCGCTGTCTGCCAGCCAGGCGGCACCGGCTCGTAGCTCTGGCACTCCACACACTCCACGGTTTAGTGGGGTTTTCCGTCGGCTGCATCCAATACGCTCGGCCCTGCTGCTGCAAAAGTGTTCCCCGGGCCACTGGGCTGCCTGTTACGTCCCATCATCTACACAGTTTCTTTCTGAAATACATGTTACACCAAGATGTCACATTCATTTTGTTTATGACAGTGAGAGCAAATTAAGGAAACAAGCAGACTTGTGGGCTCTTAAGTAGGCCTGGGATGATTTAACTATCTCCTGATTCAGTACAATCACAAGACTGGGGTGCCGGGGGTTTGATATGTATTGCGATTTTAACTTTTTTTAACATTAGACCAAAAGTTGAATCATACACTTTTAGGGACTTTTACCTTGGTAAATATCTAAATTAATACAGTAAAAATGTTTGATTTTCAGCATGTATGTAGTCGGAGATGTCAAATATATCACTCATTGTCAGGTATCACTTAACAAATCATTTAAGACATTTCCCTCACAAATTAGTGGCTTTTTTTCATTTCTAAGGGACACGTCATGTTTTATACTTCTGGTGAATATAAATACAATAGCGCTTCCTGTCCCTGACAGAGTTAGCATGCATGTCTAGCTCTGCTTTTCCTGCAATGTGTGAAACCCAAAGTGTTTCCATACATTACTGGACTCTACCACTTTGAATTTAACATGTGAGGGTGCCGGTCGTATCCACGCAGACCCTTCGCCATTTTTCTACTTTTTCTTCATTTCGTTTTGCTGCGGTTTGTTTTGGTGTTTGACAGATACAGAACGGATATGACGTCATGTCTCAACTACAACAATAAAAGTGTTACTTCCTTCTACCTCCATATAGACTCAAGTGAAGCAATTATATTGATATCTAAATATCTATTTCAAAATCGTAAAAAGAAAAATTGTAATATATAGATGAACCAATGTTTTCCCACCTTTATTTGTAAGCAGGCCTCTAGCATCAAAGTAAATTTCCAAAAGTGAAATGTGATCAAGCGTCTGTAATGAAGACGCAGTCAGAAATTGATTTGGTCTGATGGGTTACATTTAAAGTTGCTATGTGTTCAAAATTAACACTAGTTTTTAGCGGCAGTTTCCTTTTGAGTAGCTCAAGTTAATACATCACCAATGAACCAGGCCTTAATGGGAGCTCCTCTGTGAACAATTGCTTAAACCGTTTTAATTAGAAGTAACAGTGTGCGTATCTGTGTGTGTGTTTTCTCTCTATCCAGGCTATCTGTTACTGGAGGTGTGAGTCTGTAAAACTGCTCCTCTGTTGGATTTCCCAGGTGTGCACACCTTCATTTCTTTCTGTCTAACTGCATTTTTATTACTGTTCACCATAGCAGACTGTCAATTACACTGAACCATTAGAAAGTAAGAGACTACAGCTTTTAAATGGCAGTTAAAGCAACATCACATCATTATGATTTGGTCATCAGATTAATATGAGTTTCCCAACTGAACCAAGAATCTCTTTAAAGCTTTCTACGAGTTTGACTTTAAGTTTCTGATCTAAGACAGTGAAGACTGTGTCAAAATCCCGTTGTAATGGGTGTTATCATTTTGTTGTCTTCAGTGTCTCGTAAAGTGGAAATTGCTCTGCCAGTGTCAGGAAAAGATAGAAAATGTAATATCTCTGTGTGTTACTGCCAGACTGGCTGGAGAAATAAAGATGAAACAGTGCTTCTGGGCTGCCCTCGACAAAGTCACTGTACACTAGTTTGAAGGCCTGCTGCTGTCAGTTGTAGACAGTATTTGTACTATAAAAGTGCTTTCCTATATTATTTTGAAAATCTGAAGACTGGAGAAGTTGATCAATGGGAGTACTACCCAGCCTGTATAATCTTCTAATCTTCTCAATCTAATCAGAGTCTAATAAAGCTGTACTTTGTGCTAAGTGCTAAGCAAATGTTAGCATGCTAACACGCTAAACATGCACATTGTATCTTGCAGTGTTGCTAGCATTAGCATTTATCTCAAATCGTCATTGGAAACTGTGTGGAAAAGGGCAGGTGCTTTCAAATGATTCTTGGCAGGTGATTGGATGAATCATCTGTCAATCAAACTCTTGCTGAAGCCAGTCTGGAGAAGAGCGAAAACATTATTTCCGTGATTGGTCTAAATCGTTGTGGTTTGGACACAAACGCATTAATTCAAGCCTGACAAGATGGATTTTTGTGTGATGTTGATCACCGTAGTACCAAAATATTGTGAGACGATAGTGCCGATTCTGTCTGACCAGTCAGAGTCTACAGCGTTTTAACTCCACCTTCTAGTATCGGCTGCTCTTCTAAAAAGTATCCACAACTTTTGTCGATGGAAAACCGAAAAAGAAAAGTCGAGTCGAGCCTTGTCAGTACCATGCAGTGGAAATGAGGTCTGTCTCTCTTGAGTCCTCCGATCTCTTTGAATAGCCATTTTGAATTGCTGGAGTATCTCTTTAATAATATTAAGCCCAGTTTATTTATACTGTACTGTACTTTCTTTTGGTATGACCACTTTTCCTCTCTCTAATGGTCTTGTATCAGATGGATCAAGAAAGCAGTGAATCAGGCAGGTTTCCAATAACTGAGCTTTACCAACAACTGTGGTCCTGAGGACGACTACTAACGGATTTTCACACCAAGTTTGCGTCTGACCATCACGTCTGAATTTAATATGTACTGCATCCATCTCCCCATGCTGTCTGTTTATTAAAACACCCCCCATATCTCTGTGGATGCTGATATCATCACTGCACTGTGCATCACCTTGCTAATCACCCAGGAGGAACCCAACCAGGCGTCGACGCACACTGCTGGTAAAGCCATTATGTATGGGGGTGGCAGTAGCTCAGTCCGTAAGGACTTGGGTTAGGATGTGGAGGACCTGGGTTCAAATCCCCCATGGACCAAGACCAACTGGTTGCTGGAGAGGTGCCAGTTTACCTCTTGGGCACTGCCGAGGTGCCCCTGAGCAAGGCACCAAACCCCCAACTGCTCTGGGTGCTTGTCAGGAGCAGCCCCCTCACTCTGACATCTCTCCATTGAAATTTGTGGGGTGTACTGTGTACTGTGAACAACAGAGTGTAAAGATGAATTTCCCCACTGTGGGACTAATAAAGGAATATTTTTCTTTTTTTTTCTTTCTTAAGTCATCAGACGCTTTGGTTAAAAATTAAGAAATGAAGCTAATTTGCGAGGGACGCTACGGTGCGCTGAAAATAGTGCGAGAAACAAAGTTTTACCCACTGCGTGGCGTGCACGCACCCCACTTTTTCGGCAAGTCTTAGAGGAAGTGAGGAAATTTGTAATGAAGGGAGTGGAGGCGGTGGAGGCCGCAGAGCTGAGTCCTGTGCTGCAGAGAGAGATTGTCCGCTTTGCTCGACTGAGTGTTGTATCTCCACAAGACAACGGGTCAGTTCTCTCCCTTTCTCTGTCTTCCTCAGTCCGCTGTGGCTCTTTAAGTATTTAGAGCTGCTTCTTCCTCTCTTCCCTTCTGTCGGCTCGAGTGGGTCTAATGCTCCGTCCCTTGTCAGCCATCTTTCTGTTTTTTCATCCCTTCCTTTCATTTCCTCTCATGTCTTCTTCCCTTCATCAGCATATTTCTGTCTCTGGACATAATGTCAGCGTCTCCTCTTGTCTCCTTGCCTCTTGTTCCCTTTTTTTTAAATTTATTTAAATTGGGGTTTCTTTTTGGTGGGGGGGGGGCCTTCTGTGCTTGGTTGGGTGGAGGATTTGGAGGACCCGGGTTAAATCCCCCATGGACCAAAACCAATTGGTTGTTGGAGGGGTGCCAGTTTACCTTTTGGGATTGGGGGGGGCCTTGGGAAAGACACCAAACCCCCAACTCTGGGGGGGGTTTTGGGGAGGACCCCCCCTTTACTATTTTTTTTTTTATTATAAATTTTATTTATTATTTTTTTTTTAAAAAAAAAAAAAAAATTTTAATTTGGGACTATCAAAAATCTGTGTTGCTCTCTTTCGTTATCGTGTCCCTTCACGTCATGTCCTGTCTCCTCAAAACCAACCCTTACTGTTGTAACTGTCTAGACTTCCTGTCTGCCGTGTGTTTGTGCACACATGAATATTCATGGTTGTGTCTGATACACATTCGGAGGGTGATGGACGGTAGGTGTGAGGAGAGTGACTGGTTCACAGATGGAGCAACATGCTGTTCATCTCAATGCTGTTGGACATACAGTAGACTCAGCAGCCGGCGCACACACACACAAACACACATGCTGTATATGCTGCAGATGAGAGGAAAAGGCTGCTTCTTGATCCGTGAATTGTTTCAGAGATTGCCAGAGAGGCTTCTGAGCAGACTCTCTTTCATTTTGCTTAAAAGGGGAGTAGCGGCTCGCCTTAATTGGCTCGATTCTTTAGGTGTGTCGACCCCTTTGTTCTGAAGTGTGTGTTTTTACATGAGAGCTCATCCATGGAGGCAGCAAAGATACAAAGAGTGAGTATTTCTACATGCTGCCCTACAACGCAAAGCACAGAAACTACTGAAGCTGTATAACAAGCTGCATTAGGCTATTCTGCTGAATCATCAAATTTGTTTTGCTTTTATACAGAAAACAGGTCGTAAAAAGTACTTTTAGCATTAACTAAGGTTAGCCTCTTGTCAGACAGCATGTCAGAGTTACCAGTAATTACCAGTTTACCACTTAAAGAAGATGGTAACCCTCAAATCGTGAATAACTCTTGCGAGACTTGCTGCCCAATGACCTATCCTGACCTTAACCATTCCAGGTCAATGCCCAAGCTTAACCATTTGAGATCAGTCATAACCTTTACCACGCTCGCACGAGAGATTAGCAATGTGCATGTTACCTTCTAGACCTGAACCTTCACGGTTCATGTTTTACAGTTGCTACTCTAGATATAGCCATTCTTGTTTTTACCTTGGCCACCATAGTTTCCTACATGCTTAGCACATGGGAGAAGTTTCAGTTCGTTGCATTCTGCAACCTCACCACTAGATGGCGCCAAATCACACACAATGCACCTTAAAACTGGTGAACTGTTCAATTATTCCCAAAAGCTCCACTACATCCAGTGTCCCACCTCTTTTTCTGACGGTTTACAGTATACTCACGTATATAACCTTCCCCTCTACCTAGAAGTATACCAACCTCTTCAATAACCACTACACCACTGACTGCATCTGACTAGGTTTCTGAGAAAGCAATCAGACATGGATGCTTTACATCAGCCAGTCCATGTCCATGTTCTACGTAACTGAAAGCAAAAAATAACACATTTGTACTCCATGCAAAAAAAACTGCATGTTTTTTGCCCCAAAACTGCATGTGATTATCATAAAGTTGGCATGTCTGATAAGGGGAGACTCATGGGTACCCATATAACTCATTTTCATCCACATATCTTAAGGTCAGAGGTCAAGACACCCCAATACAGTATCACAAAACATAATACCGCAATATTCATGAATAGATATTTTCTTACACCCCTACTATAAATAGGTTGTCTCTCTGTGGCAGAGTTCAGATGAAGTGCACAGCTAGAGTGCAGTTAAAGTAGTTTGGCTTTAGCTCATTTTGTTACTGCAAACTTTACACACTTTTCTCAGAAATTACCCATCTCCGTTGAATATACAGTATTTCACATAGTAAAATCTGATCCATTATGTCATTACTGTGTTTTGTTGCTGCTTTGTAGAGCAGCATGTGCTGTACTCAAATATTGGCCAGAAGCTCATTTTAAGGGATTTCTCAACGTTGCTTAATGAGACAAGATGAGTAAAAACACACTCTCATCCACAACAAGGCTTTTAACGACGTAATAGACCAATACATTGTGGGGCTCTAAAAGAGTGCCAGCAAGCTGTCAACTGAAGAGGGTGAACGCAATTATGTGAACTCCAATTTCCTTGTGTGATTTGTGAAATTTGATTTTTCTAATGTTTTAAACTGAAAGTAATGAATCATGAGTTGGCCTTATTAAAGCGACAGAACCTTGACGTGCTTGCCAACACCTGAGACTGTCTGATGCACAGTCACAGCAGCTGCCACATATTCATCAGATTCATCATTTCTCAAACATGAATAAAGGGATTTGACTGGACTCAAGTTGAGTCCTTTCCTGTTTAATTCAGTGTCTTGTCCTCTTTCAATAAACAGCCCCTGTGTCCTTTTCTGTTCTGCATACTTTTTGTCCTTTCTCATTCATTCGCCTCCACTGTCTGAATGGCCAAATCACATTGGTAAACATTCAAAGCCTGCATTTGGTACTTAAAAAATACCCTTAGGGTGCATTCACACCAGCCTTGTTTAGTCCAACTGAACCAAACCCTTGGTGTTGTCGTTTCATTGAGTGTCAAGGGACAAACCTGGACTCACGGCACAGTCAGTCCCGTCACAGTCCTCAATATCTGGGCAGAACAGAACATTTCTCAATTGCATACATTAATAAATTATTAAATACCCACTGCAGATGCGCTCAAGATCAACACTAACATGAACAGGACCTGACAGTGCTCCATGATTTACGATATCCAGCTAGAAATTAAGAATGTTTTTCTTTTCGTCTTTTTACCCGCCATCTGTCTGACCAATAATCAAATGACCTTTTCCACCACGTGAGTTTTGTTTACAACTTGTGGACTGTTTGAGGTTTGCCTTTGTGAACACAAACGAGACCAGTTGTAAAACTGAATAACAGTATGAGAAGATTGTTATTTATGATATTTAATATTTAGCAGATTATTTTTTATTACCAGGCAGTTTTTCACTTACAAGGACTTTGCCGTGGATGTAAACATAATGGGAGGAAATACAAATAAAGGCAAATTACTGCAACAGTCAAGCACATAAATAAAGAACAGAAACAATACAATAAGAAAACAAAGACGATAATTCAAACAATATATAGTATATATAAAACTAATAATTTATTATAATATAGTATTATATTTATTCTTGATGAAACGGCAGCACCTTTTGATGGATTCACTTTTTTGCATGTAGGACCTGGTATGCATTAATTCATTTATTCTAGTAGATATACTGTATATGGATTCTGTAAACATAAGCTGCATTTATGACAGGCCAATTATTACCTCACTGGTCCCCTTCATATAGCAAATGCAAACAAGTGGTGGTAGGATCTCATTAGAGCCAGCCATCCTCTATGAAAATACCATCTGATGACAGTCCGTCTTCCTTGAAATGCCTGCATTAATAAATTGTTTAATACCTGCTGTCGTTCATTTGCATGGTCCACTAAAGTCTGCTGATATGCGCTCCAGATCAACACCAATATGAATAGGACCTGACGGTGCTTGGTGCTTACCCACCAACTCTCCAATAACCAATAATCGAATGACATTTCCACCACAACAGTTTTGTTTCTTTGTATTTATGGACCATTTGAGTTTTGCCTTTGTGAACTCAAACCGGATCAGTTGGTAAAATGGATCATCCTCGCATTGGAACCAGACCTTTAACTGAGAACTCAACAATCTTTCGTCACATCTTCTTTTTCATAATCCTTATAGCTGATTGGCTCTCTAAGTAACTCCTTGCCACAGGCAGGAAAAACAACCTTGACCAGGCGCCATTACAGCTTCACCTTGAAGTAAATATATAATGTCACAGAAACAGTCCAAGGTCTAGCTTTGCTAAAATGAATGGTGACAGAGGGGAGTGGAATATGACAGGAAAATGACTAACTAGTCCTACCAAAACTCAAATCTAAGGAAGCTCTTAAAGGAACGGTGTGCAACATTTCAGGCGATCACAGCTTTCTTTTCTTTAGCATATAATCACCTGAAACTAAAAATTGTTTCTCAAATTGAGTCACAGAGTCCGCCATGTTGCGCTGCCAGGTTTCAACAGTAGCCTAAAACGTTGACTCTAGAGAGTCTTTTGCGTTTTTACGTTGGCCACCGTAGTTCTCTGACATGCTTGGCACTTGGAAGCTTGAAACTGAAGTTTCAGTTGGTTGCAATCTGCAACCTCAGCGATGCTGCAGATCCTTCACACTGGCTCATTAAATTTTTTTTCTTAGCATTTTTACCTTACCTGAATGCCACCGTAGTTCTCCAATGTGCTTGTCAAACTGCGGTAGCGTGAGCTGCAGAACGCAAAATGATTGCCGTTATCACAGTTTTACACTCTGAGCGGAGGGGTACTCGGTTGCAATCTGCAACCACACCACTAGATGCCACCAAATCCTGCACACTGTCCCTTTAATTGTGCACAACGTTGAGTGGAGGCAAAAGAGCTGTGCTGTATTTGTCTGCAAGTACATATAAGTGTGTTATTGTTGAAACTCTATTATAGGTTTTTATCTGAAATATCAGAAATTAATACTGCGCTATGAAATGGGTTTAAATTCTAACAATGCCCTGAATCCAAGTTTTAATTAAGTAAGAAAAGTTCATACTTTCTTTCTAAAACCTGCATTTTAAACATACTGATTATTCCTAACAGCTTGTTGCAACAAGCTGTATGTCACTTTATTTAGTTGGGAAGACTAATGGCAAAAATAGCATGTTGTGCCTTGCACCTCTCTCTTTAACTGAAGCTAACAGCACCTGTACTCACTTTAATTGTCATTTTGGTTCCAGTTTGCAGCCCTGAGCTGTGTACTGCACAGTGCGACTTTGTTCATTGAATCTTTAATGTGTTTCCGTGGGCCTCTGTCTTGTTACTTGTCTTGTATTACAGCCAGAAATGAGGGGAGGAATGCTTTACTGCACTCACATAATCACTTTGTGTGCAGAAAACAGGGTGTCCTTTTCTAGCACAGCCACAAATTAGAGACAATTTGATGGGACTGGGTGAATGATAGAGAAATGTCAACAAAGTACACAGTTAAGTTGTTTTTTTCATTTTTATAATAAGCAATAAAACTCAACCTGGAGGCCTCTCCACCTCTTGTGTGGAGTTTACTCTGCACCTTGGAGTAATGTGATGTTATTTGTGCTAGTGGCACTGTGAGGCTGGCAAGCTTTGTCCTGGATAAGAATGCAGTTCAGCTCCACAAACCCTGCTGCATCTGGCTCCACCTGGCTGGCTGGTGGGGCTTTTGGATGGCAGGCCGTTTCACTGCTGCATGTTGGACGGCAGGCTGGTGTTTGGACTGACAGCTTGGATGGCTGTATGATTTGCTTTAGTTGGAGTTAAATCTACAGAGGTTTAGTTCTTGTCACTATTATTTGACCCTCTACTTTTCAGAGGACCAAGTGTCCAATAAGGATAATAAATTACATTGTTTTCAATAGTGTAACTGAAGTTCAGTGGCATAGAATAACTCCTCTAAATTAACCTTATACCTGTTTAACCAAAACGCTTGTAAGCACTCATCTCTTGGCCGTAACTGGCTCGATCTGAAACCAGGGACACGGGTCTGATTTTAGTTGAGGAGGGGCGTTCCTGTAGAGCCAGTAGGGCCCAGTAGCCACTGACCTTTCCTCTTTTTTAGCCCAGTAACTTTATTGTTCTGCTTGTGTCAAATCAGTGGCTATGTATCTGTTCTAAGTACGATTTATCTCACATTGTAGCAAGCAAATCAACATCCACTGACGCTAATAATGTAATGATGCTGGTAGCAAAACGTTAATTCTCAATTTTTAGCTACATAACATGATTTTAAAGGGCGGAGCTGCCTCGGATACCTGAGACAAATCTCAGATATGGCTGCCCTTTTTGCTGAAGGCAAGGTGGCTTTGCATAAATTCACAACATCCAAATATGTGTGCTGGGGCTGCCACCATGAACATCCAAATGTCCTCATATAGCCTACACAACATAACTAACGTGTCATAATATACAAATGAAGCTCATCTTAGTCTATGATTGTCTGCTGTCGAATGAAGTAAAACTAGTGAAGCGGTAATCAGGTCATGGGCGGCCGAGGCCCACTGATGCATGTGTCGAGCGAAGGCTGGTCCGCGTTATCTGATCCAAAAGAAGAGCTACTGTAGCTCAAACTGCTGAAAAAGTTAATGCTGATTCGAGAAAAAAGTGTCAGAACACAGTGCATCGCAATTTGTTGCGTATGATCTACACAGCCACCACCAAAAGAAGAAGAAGAAGAAGAAGAAGATCTACCTTTATTAGTCCCACAGTGGGGAAATTCTATTTACACTCTGTTTTGGGGGGGGAAGAAACTAAGTTTGGGGGGAGTGGTGGGAACGTCTACTGGTACAATCAGACTGAAAAATTTATAACTGAGGGAGTGTGTGTGTGTTTGTGGATGTATGTATAAGTTAGAGGTAAATTGCCCATGGGGACTAATAAAGGTTGATCTTCTTCTTCTTCTTCTTTAACTCATACATGGTACATGCAGACCTGAAACACACATACATGCAGTAAATGGAGAGATGTCAGAGTGAGGGGGCTGCTCCTGACAAGCGCCCCGAGCAGTTGGGGGTTTGGTGCCTTGCTCAGGGGCACCTCGGCAGTGCCCAAGAGGTAAACTGGCACCTCTCCAGCTACCAGTTCACACTCAGTTTTTGGTCCATGTCAGGACTTGAACCAGTGACCCTCCGGTTCCCAAGCCAACTCCCTACAGACTGAGCTACTGCCGCCCCTAAAGCGCCTACAATGTGCACGTGAGCATCAGAACAGAAGATGGCCTGGTCTGATGAATCATAATTTCTTTCACATCACGTAGATGGCCGAGTGTGCGTGCGTCACTTACCTGGGGAAAACATGGCACCATGGGAAGAAGGCAAGCCGGCGGAGGCAGTGTGCACGCTGCAAAAATGGTTCAAGAATGCAACAACGGGTTTGAGGTGTTGACTTGGCCTCCAAATTCTCCAGATCTCAGTCCAATCGAGCATGTGTAGGATGTGCTGGACCTACTCAGTACTAGGCAGGTGGTCATAATCTTATGGCTGATTGTAAATAGTATTCGTGGCAAGGGTAGAAGGGTAGACAGGGTCCGAAAAGGGGGCGCTCCAGCTTCCCATAAAAAGACCCAAGCATCCCCTGAAAACGCCTTCATTGAAAATAAATGTTTTTTTTTAAAAACAAACGTTTATGCGAAAGTGAACAGAACAAGAGTGAATAATCCATCCATCGTCAACCACTTATCCCGTTGGGGGTCGCGGGGGGGCTGGAGCTGATCCCAGCTGGCATTGGGCGAAGGTGGGGTTCACCCTGGACAGGTCGCCAGTCCATCGCAGGGCACATAGAGACAGACAACATAGAGACAGTCAACGCTCACATCCACACCTACGGGCAATTTAGAGTCAATCAGTTAACCTAAACAGCATGTCTTTGGACGGTGGGAGGAAGCCGGAGTACTCGGAGAAAACCCACGCTTACACGGGGAGAACATGCAAACTCCACACAGAAGAGTCCCAAGCCTGGATTCGAACCTGCGACCCTCTTGCTGTGAGGCGACAGCGCTTACCACTACACCACCGTGCAGCCCAGAATAAATAACATTTATCTATAAATACGCTAATTGTAGTATTTCCATGTAAACTGGACTCCTGTTATCTCGTCTTTTGATTGGTTGCTCAAAGCTTACGTCAGAGACAGAAGTTGGATGAATTAGCAAAACAACACCGTAGACAAGAGTAAAAAAACACGTTTTTGCGCTGTGGCTGTGGGCTACGTGATGTAACGAACTGCTGTGGACGTGGGCTGAGATGCAGAAAAATGTGACAACATCACGGAGTAAGTAACGATAATAAGATAATCTGTCCGCTGAACGTCACCGGGCTAAAGGCCGTAATGACCGATAAAACCGGAGGGGGGTTAGCTTAGCCTCCTGTCAACACCGTGCGGGATACACTTGTGTTATAAAGGCCGTAATAGACTTTCCTGGACTTATTCAGGCTGTTATGTCGTTGACATTGCCTGACACAGCAGCTGAATGTGGACGGAGTTTTTACAGTCGGCTAACGACACACCTGAGGGGCAGGAGTGGTGAGGAGAAGCAGCTAGCTAGCTAACGTTACCTGGCTCCACAAGGACTGAAGAAGTGGACACTGAGGCCGTGACAGCGCTCTTCTTACACCGGTGAGTGCACATTTCTTTAAATTACCCTATTAACTGTTAACGTCAGTTAAGGACCTCAGTGTTACTATTAGGACTGTTTCTGTGTTATGTCATTGTTAATTTGTAATAAACCCTGTGGTTTCTAGTGCAGTTTAACCAGGTTGTTACACGCTGCTACGACTTTTAATATTTCATAGAGCTGATGATGGTATTAATGTGAGCCTAAGCGTCATTTTGGACATGTGTGGCGTCTGACTGTATATAAAGTGTTTTCTGGATAAATACAGACCTCAGCTTACTGAAGTTGGTCTGATCAAATGGACCTCAGAGGAGAAACACCAGACTTATTTTAGTGTCATTATTTGAAATTAACTGTTTTTTCACTTGCTGTCACTGTGGCAGACAAGATTTTTTCTGTATGCCACTTATAAATTTTATCTGCCACTTTTAAATAGTGCACTAAATGAAGATTTTAGATCTGATGTCTATAAACGTTCAATATATTTAACTTAAAAAAATATGTATGCATGGTAAATTCCAGAGTCCAAATTGTACTATACAGAGTACTGTACTTTTTAATTGTCATCTGTAGTGGTTATTTGCATAAAAACACACAATTAAAATGACTATGATTATTTAAATATTTACTTTGATTAAAAAAAAAGTATATAGTACTACAGTACATGTCTGTACACTGGACTGGACCAGCAAAACCGGATATGGACCCAACTCTAGTATACATTTAATGATTATTGCATAAAATGCTGATCCTAAATAATATCAAAAATAGGGTTTGATTTCATGAAAATGGATTACAATTGTTAAGTAGCTGTATGTATAAATGTATATGTTTTTTGCATTTTTTAAAAAATGATTCTGATCACATAAATAACATACAAATACACAAATAACATTTTTACTCTAATCACCCAAAATGATTGTACAACCATTAGATTGAGGATCAGTATTGTACAGTATGATGTGCGGTAAATTCAAGAGAAATTGTCAACGTAGTCAACTCTGTGGAATAGTTGTAAAACATGCTAATCACACGTAAGCATCCTGGTCTAGTCTCAGTTGCTGTCACCGGTTTAATTTGCAGCGTCTAGGGAGAACAAAGCATTGGATACCTGCATTATGTGTTCATGAAAGTTTCCCACAGACAAGCCCTCCATATCAATCCTCATTTGGGGCCCATTTGTCTGAGTCTGGTGCCGGTTAACAGGCACTGACTGACACAGAGGGAGGTGCGTTATATCATTATTTACGGCAGCACAGCACAGCTGAGGCATAGTTTACCAGCATCTAATCCACAGCTGTATCGAGGGATTTAGAGGTGAGTGGTGGGGCACACAGATGGAGCAACACCTACAGATGCACACACATGAACTGTCAGACACAAAGTCAGTTCAACACAGTTCATAAAACAGGTAAGTGACAAACATGCACTTTCCAACCTCTCGTATCAGCTTTGACATGACTCCATTTGTGTTTTTATAGATGCACCGTGCATGTTTTCTATCTTTATTGGGTGTATTTATCTTTGACGACAAGTCTTGGCAAGATGTAGGCCGACACAGAAAGCCATAATGTATTAGCGCCTCTGGCTCGCTCCATGCAATTGCTGATGTCAAGATGACAAATCCTGAGCTATATGTCATATAGCTCAGCCTCCACTGTACAAGTTTTCTCTATACAGCATGAAGGCTTGAATGTATATGATAAAGACACACTCCTTGTCCTTCATGCATCATCCCTGAATTCCTGTCTTTGCTTTCTATATCATGTGAGGCTGCAGCCTTCAGCACTTCTCCTGCCCTCATCTCTTCTATCCTTCTATCCACACTCATCTGCCCATCCTCCAGCCTGCTTTGCTCCACAGTAGAAACAGATATGAAACAGGAAGGATAACCATGCATTGATATACAAATGGTGAACTGGTGACATCAGATGTTATGTTTTTAAGTACTGTTTTCCATTTTGACTTCACAAAAACAGAAGTCTGCTTGACTAATAGTTGGTTGCAGTTGGTTGCAAATCTCCCTGTTGGTGTGTTCACGGATGCTCCAGCATCTTGAATTTCCAGATTTTTTTTATGCAATGAGGCATCATTGTTTGCGAGTTTGTCCTCCTTGTCAGATTCCTTCTTGAACCTTCAGCTGTCATATATCAGAGCAATCATGAATGCAACTTGCACTGCCACTGCTGCTGAAATGTACCCACTAAAGCTGATTTCTATACAAAGTGTAAAAACACTGCAGTAGCATCACCAACACTGACCTCCAGCGCTTGTAGTACCTTGTTTATTTCATTGAATTGGGCAACTTTTACCCCTTCCCTTTCTTGCCTTATTTGTACCACTGAAATCTGAATATCAGTGAGCTGCCAGCACATAAATACAAACAGTGAAACATTACTTAAATGCCTCTATTTTGCCATGTAAATGTATGTATAACTGATATGCTTGCAGGTTAATATTATCTCGTTTTAGAATCAAAATGTCTATATTACTTCAGAACAGAAGGGAGGGGCCCTCCTTAAAGGTCTTGTATTTTAAAAAGGCAGGTTTTCATGCCTTTTTTTGTTAAGTATGTTTTGCCAAAATGGAATGCAATTTATGAAAATCAGGTTTTTCCCTGCCATTATAAGCGTTTTTTTTTCACAGCACCTAAGCTGAATGAACAGAAAAAAATAAAAATATGCTGTTATGTTCATTTACAGGCACCCTGCTTGACACATGCGTTGGCTGTGTGCTCCAATGCTACAGTATATGTGAATTGTTCAAAGACGAGAGACGAGAGCCTCGCTGATGCCTCACAGTTTGGTTTAGTCTATTTTATTATAGGATCCCCATTCGCACTGTTCTAAAGCACATCTAGTCTTGCTGGAGTCCACAGACACATCCTAGATGTGTAATATGCAAAATAGTCCGACCTGACAGGGAGCTACAGCCAATGAGAGCGCAAGACATGTGTTGAGGGGCTTCCTGGGGGAGGGGTCAGCTGTACGTCATCTGTAAGTCATCCAGAAAATGGACAAATTCAACACTAAAGGCCTTAACACACCGGGGACAAGAGAGACATGAAAATGTGAAACAATTCCCAACCAGTATTGTATTGTCTAGAGCTTTTATTGTGAAAGGCAAGAATGGAAGGGGTGGATCAGGTCTGCACTGCCTTGGTTCGGACTACGGAGCCTCCGTGTTGTTGTATAATAAATATTAATAATACAGTAGGCACAGCTCTGCACATTGTGATTGGTTGATGCCTTTATCCGCAGTTCGATAGCTCAGAAAAAATGTCGCTTTTTCGTCACGTAATATTTGTGCTCTGTGTGAAAGTACTCATGACAAAAACAGATTGAGTGCTATGTTGCATTACATCAAATTCAATGATATTATAGTATTATAGTATTGAATTTGAATGTTTTTATTGAATTATTTAAATTTTATAACCGCATGATTAGATGGTTATGTCAGAATGTGCTTTCATCATAAAACACAGAATTCAAAACAGGAAATTTATGAAAAAATAAAACATAATCTGGAAAAAATTAAAAGGGATTTTATAGAGCCCGAAACAGGAAGGAGGAAGGAGGAGGAGAGAAAGAAGGGGGAAGAAACAGCCGGGTTATTGGAGCCAGAAATAACAAATGAGGTTAGGATGTGGACGGAGGAAGATGAAGACAAACATGATGCTTGATGAATATTTTTTTAAGTAATTACAGGAATCTAGTGTGGTAAAAGACACGTCAAAGCAAATACTGTAAGTAATCATCTTCATGTGGTTTTCATATGCTGTGGCAATATTCTGTACATCAATCTATATAATCTGATCTAAACAACCAGTGTGATTATGATTAAGTTATTGGTAGATCTAGCCTCATAATTCTGCACTCAAAGTGCACCAGGTTGATGCATTTCATTTTAAAATGGTACAATATTTTCACCCCCCCTAGAGCAGCGGTTCTCGATCTTTATGGACCAGGGTTCCCTTACAGGGGAGAACCTTTTCCAAGGATCCCCTCATAATCATAATATATCATAATATATCATAATATATCAGAGTATGCTGCTACTGCTTGTACTCTTAGATGCTTTTTGTATTCTAAAACTTTTCAATCTTTTATACTTTTCAAGTCATTGATCTTAAAAACTATCAGAAAATGAACAGTAGCAAGACTGGCATAGTCCTAATGAATCCAGATCTTTAAACTTACCAGTCTTCAGTAAGTCTACTGGCCCAAAGCTAACATGGGTGGGAGTAATGGACCTGTTTTATTTGTGCAAATGGTCCCCATCTATAGATCTGCACTTTTTGATGATACGGCATATTTTCATAAACTAAAGCAAATTATTTCATGGACCCCCTAAATGAGTGCCACAGAGCCCAGGAGGTCCCCCGTCCCCACTTTGAGAATGACAGCCAGGTCCGCTGTCCACAGTTTCACAATATCCTGTGGGAATCACTGCAATACAAGTGCAATATAAACACTTTATAGTGAAAGAGTGGCTTTATTGGTCATGATTGAAGGCTCTGTGTTGCAGGAAATAGCACCTTCAGGTGTTAATGAAAAGAAAATATCCTGCCATATGTCCTCTTGTCTGTCACTAATCTTGCACCCACATTTTCAACTATAACTAGGCACACATGAGCTCGATCAAATTGAATTTTGTGCAGACATTTCATGGTCCCCAGAAGATGAAATCTAAATTACATTACAATTACAATTTATTATTAACATTTATTATTAAATTGAGATCTGTGGATTGTGTTAAAGGTCTCCCTAAAGATCCTTGTGAATTGAATTGAACTCGGTGAGACATGCAGACAGAACTGGGCCAGTCAGGCTGGGTGAGGAGATGGAGGGTGGATGGATGGATGGATGGATGGATGGATGGAGGGATGGCGTGGATGAAGGGGAGGGGAGGTTGGGGTGGAAAACAATGCGGTGGCTGCCCCCCCCCCCTGTCCGGCAAGGCCTGATCACGGCGCCACCCTCGGAGGCATTTGCCGATGGAAACTGACTCGCTCAGAAAACAGATTCATGTCCAGCCACCCGTGGATGGCATTGGCGCAGGCACACATGTACGGACACACAAACCGATTCAGTACATATCTGTCCTTCTCTGCTTGTCTCTCTTTCCGTCTCGGTGTCTCTCTGTCTTGGCCGGTGTTGTCTGTCTCCTTGGCGGCTCTGTTCTCCCTCCTGGCACTCTCTGTACCACGTCTTGGCTCGCCTCTGCCGAGTGATGTCTTCATCGCAATCGACCAGCGTCTGTTTCTCTGCACCCCCCTAAACCAAATCTCGCCTCCTTACCAGTTTCCATCCTCCGCTTGCTTGTTGAAACTGTGTCGTTTTTAAGCTGCCAGGCTTTTCCCACCGTCTGGCGGACTGTCTGCCTCAGCGGCGGCCCAATGTGTGATTTACGAGGAGGGGTAGGAGCTGGAGATTGTTGGGCAACTTCCAGACTAGGAGGTTTTGTAGCGAGGGAGAGGGCGAGGGATGCCCTTGGGTGGGGAGTTGGGAAAGATAGCAGTGGTGCAGTAAGAGGACAGGACAAGGAGAGTGAGGGAGATAATTACGTTATTTAACAGCTCAGGAAACTGCAGTACGGTAGTGATAGGTGATTGAGTGTGTGTGTGTGAGCGTAGGGGAAATCCTGCAGGGTTTTCTCTTCTCGCTCCCTGCTAGGCCAGCAGAAACAGGGAGGGAGAGACCAGTCGCAGGTCTGCCTACAATCACAGAATAGCATTTTACGTTTGCCTTCTCAGGGGAACGCTGGCTGCTCCGAGGCACTGTTGCTCTGCTGTCATCACAGTTTAATTCAAACCTACAAACAGGAGAGTTATTTATTTATTTATTTTTCTTTATATACAGTAGTGTGGGCAGTTTACCGCTGGAACTGCTCCTAGTGATTCTTCACTACTGTTGCTAATATATATTATATTAGATATTATTAGTTATGTAAGACTATTAATACCGGTGTACTCATGGCACATTGAGATTTAGCTGCAGTTAGAAGTTGCCTTTTTACCCCATAATCAAGTTTGGCAGGACGTTCGTTAGTTCATGTTTCTATATTGACACTGGAATAGTATTATTACAACTTATGTAAACTCATTTTTGGGTAAGATGAAAATATTATAGTCATGTGCTACTGTCTAGGGCTGCACAATTAATGGAAATTTTATCAAAATCACAATATGGCCTGCTGCAATTTCAAGTTGCAGGAGATTTGTGAAATGTGTGTCAAAATACCATTTTGAATGAAATATCGTCATGCTAGACCCCTGGAAAAATCACACCATAATCATATTAATGCTTCAATGAAACTGAGAATAATTATGTAAAAAATACCCTTCCCTCTAATAATGCAATCAGTCAAAATAATCTCAATTAGGTATTTGTTTTTAATCGTTCAGCCCTATGTCTGTCCACCAGTGATGGATGGATGGAAGGGCTTTTGGCTTGTTGTGATTCAGTGATGTAGTTTCACGGTGTCACTGCATCCTCGGCCAAAGGCTGATGGAAGTCTTGCCATGCTGCCAGCTTATCCCCAGTGTTAGTCTGCCAGATTTTCACAGAGGCCAACGGAGAAGGTATGGAGATGTCAAATGAAGTCATCAAAAGGAAAATACCAGCACTCTCAGAAGATTAAACTGCAGGCTCAGTTTGATGCTGGTATTGCCTCTTGCAGTAGTTGGCTCAAGTTTCTGTAGTGTTTTACTTTTCATCACAGGCGAAAATTTATCACAGGCGAAAATTTCAGCCATTACTTTTTGCATTTTAAAAATGCAAAAACGCCTCTTTGACCTCGGCCTGCAGAGTTTCACTTTGGGGGCATTAAGTGAGGAGGCATTAACAAACCACTTGACGAAGACCACAGGTTCTTTTTCCGTGCTCTTATTTTTTTTTCCAAAGAAAACAACAAAAATGTAATTTTCCCGTTATGATGTCAGTGTGCACGCAGCATCAACCTCAGGTATCCAGCTGAGGGTCCGCAAGGCAAGTAAAAAACAAAACAAAAATTCAATCAACATTCATCTAACATAGTTTTAAAATACCTTGTCATGTATGAAAAGACCTAAAATGAACACTGTAAGTAGACTGCTTGATTACTATATGCAAATTATTTAAACATCTTTGTATAGGAATGATTTTCAAGCTGTTGACGATCACTGTAACCATGATCACTATAAGTGATTTCCAATGTATTACTATAACCCGGATATTAATTTTTTATGGTTGTTTTGGCCATCTTTTATATATGTAAAAGAAAAAAAAAGACTACGATTCTACAGCCTTTGGAAAGGCGGTGCTTTGAGCAAATGTTCATGCCAGCATGCTCACATTGACAACACTACTGTGCTGATGTAAAGTTTACCAGGTTCTCCGTCTTACTTTAACATGTTAGCATCCATCCATCCATCTCTCCATTATCTTCCGCTTATCCAGGAACGGGGGATAATGAATGGATGGATGGTTTGCACGCAACCATTTGCTAATTAGCACTAAACACATAGTACAGCTGAGGTGGTGGCGCTGGAGGAAAAGTCATGACATGTGCTGTAGCACACTCATTCCTAGAGACTAGGTCTGGACCCACAGGTGGGTCTCTTAGTAGCCAAATAAATTAGCAGAATATATCTGAAGTACACCTTTGAGCCACATGTGGGAGCCTGAATGTTTGTATTGTTCTGATAATTGTAGCCTACTTACAACAATTACAACAATTGAATCAGGTCAGGTACGTTCATCACTCACTCATCTTCAACCGCTTATCCAGGGTCGAGTCGCGGGGCAGCAGCTCCAGCAGGGCACCCCAAACTTCCCTTTCCTGGGCCACATTAACCAGCTCTGACTGGAGGATCCCGAGGCGTTACAAGGCCAGTGTGAAGATATAATCTCTCCACCTAGCTCCTTTTAATGCAAAGATAAGATAAAATAAGATAAGATATTCCTTTATTGGTCCCACAGTGGAGAAATTCAGGAGCAGCGGCTCTACTCCAAGTTCCTCACGGATGGCTGAGCTTCTCGCCTTATCTCCTGAGAAAACCCATTTTGGCCGCTTGTACCCGCGATCTAGTTCTTTCGGTCATGACCCAGCCCCTGTGACCATAGGTGAGAGTAGGAACCAAGATTGACCGGTAGATACGTTCATTTATGCACAAATTCGCTCTTCTCATGATTTATAGAAAATAAATTGGTTGTTAATTGGGTCACGATAGTTTGGCATTTTTAAAAAGTGGGACCCTAGAAAAAAAGGTTTTGGAAACACTACTGTAGCAGACAAAACAAAAGGAATTTAACTTGAACTTTAAGGTGGAAACAAACAACACTTTAATCTAGCATTTCCAAGTGGTGGTATTGTTGGCGCTGCTGTCACAAAGACAACCAGATCGCTATTTTCCTCAGAGCCAAGCAACTACCAACAAACAGGACACACTGCATTATGTTACCCCAATGGCTAATCGCCGATGTCATTATTCTATAGCCTTTGCTTCATAATGATAGGTTCTTTAAACAAACACATTTAATTAGTCCTTGTTGCACCAGGTGGCACAAAGGGCAAGAAGTAAGGATCTCCATTCATCTCTGTTTGCTTTCTTCTCAGTGCTGTTCCAGCTGTATCCTCTCGCCTTCATTTCTTCTTCGATGGTTCGCCTCCAGGTTGTCTTTGGCCTCCCTCTTTTGCGTTTTCCCACTGGTGTCCAGCTCAGTGCCACTTTTGTTGTGTCATCAGATGGTTTCCTGAATACATGTCCTAGCCATCTCTATCACCCTTCCTGTGGGTATATACCTTATTGTGGGAGGAAGGTTTGTGTGCCACAGTGACCCTGAAGGCTATGCCGTGTGGAGAGTTAAACTCCAGGTAGGTGCAACCTTGGCGGACAGGTGGATGGGTAGTTGCCGAATGAAAAGATACCCTACTTCACCTCAGCTGTGGGTCAAATCGTTGGAGAGATGAGAGTCGTAGCCTGGTAAGGCAACTCATCTAAGAGAAGTTTCACTCTGAAATCAAACTCATGGGCTCATAACCTGCGGCAGGCAACCCATCTATTGGAAGGAAACCATAAATAAATTACCCAGGTCCACCAGGATGGAGGTTGATCAAGAGGGTAATCACCTCTTGTAAAAAATAATCTGATTACAGAAACAGGGTCTAATGATATTTCTACTCATCTTGAACAAACATAACAAGAAAAAACAAGATTAATTCTAAACTTATTACCAGTTACTATCATAGACTTCTTGGTTCAACTTTGACCTTGCGCCTGCACTAGGAATGTTAATAATTAACCATTTAACCAACATTTTAACCGATTAATCGTTAACGCTCCGTGGCTGCTACAGTAACTCTCTGATGGTGAAGTGTGGACTCAGTTTTCTGTTGGGCTCATAAACTGCAACTGGCTCACTGTTGGGTGTGACGCACTAATCTTGTCTGTTAATGGCTAATAATTGGTTAAGGAAGGGTCGATTATTGGTTAAAAAAACCTCCATATTAAGTGGTTCAGATAATTTGACTGAGCTGTTGGCTTGTTTACAACCTGAGTGATCTAACTGCTAGTTCTCTGCTCTGCTCTGTTGGACTTGATTTAGTACTGTACATGCAGTGTATGTGATGAGAGTGTGTTTGTGCGACTGACTGATGTATGGATGATGTGACGGCAGTGACGTAAGGTCCCAACTGACTCAGACAGTGTCACGGCATCTATACGTCCTTGTCATAGCGGAGAGCACAGCCCCGACAACCTCGCTTAGTTTGTCTCTTTAAGCCAACATCACATCACAGAAGGTGGGGTGGGACAGAAGAGTTGGAGGGTGGGGGGGCACCCTGCTCTGACCCGGCCCAGCTCGGCCTGGCCCGGTACGGTATGAGAGAAGTGATGAAAAGAATAGGGGAGGAAGCGACTTTGAGTCGCAGACATCGAAGGAGGGATCAGAGTGACAGTGAGGGGGAGGAGAAAAGGGAGGGAGAAAGAAGAGCAAAGGGGAGGGTTTAGGGAAATAGATTTGAGAGAGAGAGAGAGAGAGAGAGAGAGAGAGAGGGAGTGAGAGAGGGAGGGAGGCAGAGAGAGCATGTGGATCACGCTGCCAGCGCTCGCTTGCTAATGCACTGTGAACAGGGACAAGCAAGACAGCAAGTCACACACACCACACACATACGCACATGCTGCCTCTGTCACACACCCTCACACCTTCACACTGTGTCAGATATACACACTCCCTCACATGTGTGCGCTGAGGCAGAGAGGTGCCTTGTTCTGGAGACACACTTTTTCCCGTCACACACTCATGGACACGCGCTGTGCAGCTGGACTCAACAGAACCGGACCGGACTGCTGTCACCCACCGGTGGAGACTCTGGCGGCACTACAGCGTCTACCGTAAGGCACGGCTACCTGGCAGCCCCTTCTCCTCTTCCTCTCTGTCTCCCTCCATTCATTCATCCCTCGTTCTCCCAGCTGTGCGGCGGCATGCGTGGCTGAAGGGACACAGCGCTGCGCTCTGCTGTGGTGTAGCGCGCCGCCGAGAGAGTTGGAGAGCCCTATCCGATAGGGGGGATAGATAGACTCACTGCGCTCCCTCCCTCCTCTCTGTGTCCCCGTCTGTCTCTCCATCCCCGCGCTCTCTCGTTCATGAATGTCACCTCTATCTCTGGGAAATGCTGGATTCATCAAGCCCCTGTCTTTTTACCCTTTTTCTCTCAGGGTGCGGGTGAACGCAAAGGGGTGATGCCAGGAGAGCTTGAAAGACAGTGAGGAAACAAGCCGCACTCTGTCCAGCAAGCGTCCATCCGCACCCCCGTCTTCATCCTCGTCCCAGCTTGCAGAGCTGATACCTCAGGTCGGACAGTCTCTACTTTTATTTCTACTTCTCTGACATTGTTTCGGATGGGGATATTGTACAGGTAAGGGACAGAAAGAAAAGGAGCAGTGTCACTCCTGTTATTTTGGAGAGAGTTGACATTCAGGCGTTTTCTGTCCCAGGAATAGGTTCAAACGTCTGATCTGCAGGACTGAGCAGGTTAGGAGGACAAAATGTGATTTTTTTTTTTTTTCTTTTTTGGTGTCATCATGCGGCGAACGGTTCTGTGGTTGAATCCTTTCCGACAGGGTTGAGTTGAACTTCATTGGAGCTCCAGGAGGAGTCTAAGGGTACAGCTGGACTGGGACAGAGGAGCCAGTGCAAATTGCTGGGCTACTGGTTTTTGGGTGGATAACAACATGACGTTTCCCAGCAGATGTACAGTGACGTATAAAGGCTTCACCTGAACCTCACTTGCAACCAGAAAACAAGGACATTTAACTGCTCATCAATTGAAATTTCAATAAGCACCAATTTTCAGTTTTGGGTGGGCCTTGGAGGGATCCACCCTTAATTCCTCCACCTCTTTTTCTGCATTTTTCCCAGTTGCTTCGGTCCATCCTCAGAGGCCTCCTCCTCCGCTCTGCACCCCTCCCTCAGCGGTGCTCCGTCGCCCTGGGTGAGCGGGCAGGGGGGTGGCCCACGGTACCCCCCGACACCTGGGCGCCACCGAGCTGCCACAGGCTGGTGAGGCGGCGGCAGGGTCAGCGCCGGGAAGATGGCCGCTCTCGCCAGCTCCCTCATTCGCCAGCGCAGGGAGGTCAAGGACCCCCAGGCGAACCGGCAGATCGCCAGCAAGCGCAAGCCCTGCCCAAAGAGCAACAAGTCGCTCTGCCAGAAGCAAATCCTGATATTAATATCAAAGGTTCGACTATGTGGCAGTCGAGGGAGAAAAATGGAAAAGAGACCAGGTGAGTTCCCTCAGGCCTTCCTATCAAACTCTCCAGTTTCTCCCTATTTCCTACACCTTGTTCATCTTCTCTTCTTCTTTACTCCATTTTCTGCTTGTACTGGATAACTGGATTTTGATGGTTGACTTGCCAGACTACAGATTAATCCTCAACTGTAAAGCCTCAATAGAGAACATCCCCAGTCTGTAATTTCTAGTGCAGGACTTAATCAGAATCTGGGAAACATCCCAGCACATCTTCCTGGTAGCTGCTCACAACATGTCCTGTATTTATAACTGTACAGGAAATGGACAGAGTCAGATCCAGCTTAATGCGCACAGATTTGTACCACTGACCAGAGGCATAACCGAGCCCGTGTTGTGACTGCTGTGATGACTCTGTTGAGGCGCATGTCAACACATCCCATCACATGCTGGTAATCTGCAAGCACACAAGGAACTTGGCTCATACATACGGTGATTTACTGCGATATAAAAATGTCAAGAGGCGCCTCATTTGCAATTCTGGGGGGCCATTACTCTCCCTGTGCTTCCCTCCAGGCAAGTGAAACACAGTGCGGCCTAATTTGTCTTGTGTGTTTGCATGTTAAATGTAATTGCAAAATTAGTCACTGAAGCTAAATGAGACGCTGACATTTTATTTGTGCGACGTACATATGTCGACGTACATATGGCGATGGTTTTTGAAGTTACGAGCCAAAGATAAATTGACGAATAATGCTGGCAAAATGTCTGTGCCTTTTCAGAGGTTCTGTGGTCTTGATGAAACCTTTTGGATGTATTTGGAAATACATTTCTAAATTTAGACAAGCAGAGGCAGGACGTCACAGTAAAACACACCGGTGGAGCTGGCCATGAACAAAACGTACTTTTGTAGGTCAGACCACTTTGGTTTGATTTTCTATTAGTAATATTATAGTTTCATCATTTGTCCTCTATCTAAAGCTCTATAGAATAAGTGATTGAATAGCAAATAATGAATAATTGTACTTTGGATATAGCTTTTAAACTTTGAAGTCATATTTATTTTAAGGAAGTCATATTTTGGTTTCTGCTTTTTTTTTTTTTTTTTTTTTTTAAGGCATAGTTTTTAAGAAGTTATGTATTTTTTACTCCCCCCTCTTTTAGAAGTCTTTTTTTTTTGTTTTTATGTTTTTATTTCTTGATGAAACTAGGACCAAGAGGTCAATTTGATGCTATCACAGTACTTGGGTGCTGATTTGATATATGTTGTGACTGACGACCACGGAGATGACAGTGACGGCCGGCTTGACGATAACGTTTCCTGTCCACAACAGAGTCAGCATGCAGCTTTAGCCGTGACGGCTAGCTCTGCTTTTTCTGCAGTGTGTGAAACCCAAAGTTTTTCCATACTTTACAGTATGTGTAGTGTATAGTAAAGGTCGACGGATTAACCCGTTGGCCGATTAATCAGGCCGATTATTTGTCTTTTTTTTTTTTTTTCATAATCTTCATCGGCCGATGTCTGAGCATTAAGTCAATTATCAATCAGGTGCACAAATGCTGCTAAGTGCACTAAAAATATTTTTTCATCCAAAAGTTTATTTGACAAAGTTTAGTTTTTGATTACGTGTTTCATGTATTCAATATTTAGTTTATACATTACTTTTATTTAAAATATATAAGTGCACTGCAGTGCAGACACAAAACGTAGATTGGAGAGACAGAGTGTAGGTGTTCAGTAAATGTTTATTGAAGTTGAGAAGTTTTGCATGTCATTTGTTATTATTGAGCTGTTACATTTTATCTGATGGAGAAAAAGAAAAGGAAAATCACGCAACCATATCCGCCCCATATCGGTCGACCTCTAGTGTAAACTGCATCGTTAAAATGTGGGAGTTCAGGTCGTATCCATGCAGACCCTCCGCCGTCTTGTACTTGGATTGTTTTTGTTGGTGGATATGGAAAGGCTATGCCATGTTACTCAGACTACAACAATAAAAGCATTAACTTCCTTCTATCTCCACATACTGTAGACTCAAATAAGCAAATGTAGTGATTTTGACGTTAAAAAATTGTAAAAAATCGTGATTTACATAAGTGAAACGATTTTTTTTCCACCCCTATCGAAAACTATATCAGTCTATTCTTTCGTCTACTTTCTATTTTGAACTATTTATAAACACTTTGCATAGATCTTGTGTATCTCCATGTGTGTGTCCCTGAATGAGCTTCCCCTCGCCTCAGCCGTCTGAGACGAGTGTGTTCCTCTCTCCACATCTACCTCCCTGCTCTTCTATACGCAGTACGTGTGTGTCCTCCCCGTGCAAGTGCGCTTGTGTGTGTTCTGTGATATTTATTACCCGACTGTGCCAAGTTCATCATGGTAATTACGCTGGGAACCTCTAACGTGGGAAGCAGCATCTGCCATAGAGGCGGCTGCTCTCTATATTGTAATTACGGCAGTAAAGTATGTTGGACAGGTCATGGCAGTGCCAGCTCTTTTGGAAAAGGCCACGCGTGCGCCATGTCCATTGTTTCGAGACCATTTCCATCCCGATGGCTTCTCACACTCTGATGGATTTATTATGGTAATCGTTGGGACGTGGTGTGGAGGCTGTGGTTAGAGACGTATTACCAGCGCCACCATTTCAGGTTGTGATTTACAGGGGTCTGTGTTAAGTACCGTGTTTGTGTCTTCATCATTCTCTACGGTGTGTGTGTGTGTGTGTGTGTGTGTGTGTGTGTGTGTGTGTGGTCAGCATAGGGAGGACACTGCTGACCCCTGGCCGTGTGTGTGTGTGTGTGTGTGTCTCATTTCTCCCTCCTTCTCTGAGTTTCAGCCCGAGGCCACAGTTGACCTCTCTGGCCAGGAATAAACGACTAGAATATTCCTGAGCCTCCACCTCCTCCTCCTCCTCCTTCTTCACCCTGGCAGCACATCAGAACAGCCTGCTTACAGCTTGCATTTGCCTCCAACCGGCTTCCATTGTTTCTACTGGCATCATTTAGCTGCTATTGGCTTATTGTGCATCCCGTGGCTTATAGTCTCTTGGATTGTCTTGCATTTTGGTTGGTTCCCATTGTTTTCTGATGGCTTCCATTGTCACATTGGCTTCTTTTTGACTCTGGTTACCTTCTCTTGGCTTCTGGTGACTTTTATCAAGCACAAAACATAGACTTTATATAAAGATGGACGATGTGTCTCCACTTCCCTCCACAGTATTGACATGAAGCCAAAATATCCCGGATACGGGAGCTGCCATCTTGAGATTTAGACGTCATTTGGAGCCAGAGTCTGCGCAGTAGTGATTGGGCGGTGGAGCTGCTTTATTGATGTCACCCGCCCGAACAGCTGCAGCTTTTCAGCGAGTGAGAAGTTCAGCTGTCAATCATGATGTATCAACCACATCAGATAACTAACAACAGATTTTTTCCATTCATAACTCTGTGCATCAGCCCAGCACGGCAGGGATTTACGTCTCCATTACAACAGTTACCCACTATTCAAAGAATCGGCTGTAACACAGTGAAAAATACATTTAACTTCCTACATTCTTCACAATAAAAGTCCCCCGTTACTTTGTTATTTAAAAGCTTTTACTATAAAGCAGAAAAAAATCAGGAAATGTTGGGTTTTCATCAGCAGCATCCAATGCAGCTGAATTGTGAAACGGTAAAATAAAGCTGATATTTGAAAGCAGAAACATTGAAGTCGGAGATTCAATTAGACGCTACAAAAGTACTAAAAGCTGAGGGGGAGAAGGGGGGGTCATTGGCGAGTCTGTGGTCTTAAACCAAACGAAAATGGTGATACATATACATATATCTGTGTGCGTCTCTCCAGCTTTTTTTGGATGATAATATCTTATAAATATATCTTAAATCAATGTCGTCAGTAGGGAAATTTCACTGTCCCCCAACCCTAATATGCACACACTTGAAAATAAAAAGAACTTCAGGCTTATAAATAAACAATCCACCCAGATTTCACTACAAGTATCTGATAACAGTATGACATATTACAGCATCAGTGCTTGTAAAGGCTTATAATTTATAATGTGAGACACCGTATTTTTACTGTGTGGCAGTATTATGGATGCAGCGATTAACAGTCATTATTGTGTTTGTATCTAGCTTGAATGTTAAGTGACATCAACAACGTGCTTTCACGCCCAAGTCAGTAATTGTTTCCCAGGCAAGCAGAGAAACATTAAAGCAGTATGATCACGTTCAGGCTGCAGGATTGAAAGTGGAAAGTGTCACCAGGAAACCAACGGTGAATGGACAACATTCGGGGTCAGTGCTGTAACATCAGACATGTACCAGTTGTAATGTAACCTGTCGTGTGGCTTTGCTGTTTTTTCCATTGTGGTTGTTCACTTACAATATTTACCAGAAGTTAAACTAGCCTCCACATAGCAGAGTATTCTGAAGTGTTCGGTTTTACTTTAAAATCATAATCAAAAACTACTTTTTACAGGATTACATTTACTAGGATTAACTGTTAAACTGTTTAACCGATAAGCAACATCAAGCATTTTAACCAATTAATGCTATCGGTTAAAAGAAATATTAATAAATAATTAAAAAGCCGAAAAAAGCAGAGGAAGGGTTCGTCACTTTAAGGAGATAACTGGTCCACCTTAAGAGCCCACACTGTCTGCTACACCTACAGCACGTTCGCAGCTATAACACCGCCAACAAACCCACAATCACCGCCGCCACACACAGAAACTGTCAGATACTCGCTGACGTTACGCTGCAGTCGGCACGTTCGTTTCTGAAAGTGAACCAAATAAAAATAATTCGCTAAGGGGCGGGTACAGAGGAGCAAATTCATCTTTGTCATCTCAAGAGCTGCCACCTGTATGCAGGGAATTGCTGACTTTGAATATTAAAGATTTTTCACTTTGACTAAACACTGATTTACTGTGTGCACAAATCCCGTCTCCTCCAGTTTATGACTTCATAAACATCAGATAATTATTCTGTATCTTCTCTTCAGCCCAGATGTCAAGCAAACATTGGACTTCCACAGAGGTCCAGTCAGTCCTCTCCCACTCATATTAGCCTGTCGTTGCCCTTGTCCATCTCAACAAATGCCCACGCAGGCAGCCTGTTTAGGTTTACTTCCTGCAATTGTGTCGCATTATGTTCTCAAGGCAGCTGAACCACATTAAGTTTCACTTGGAAACAGTCCGAGAGAGGACTTCTCGTAAGCGGTAAGCACTGGTTGTTTTGGTCTAGACCAGAGTACGATCACTGTGTTCGTGATTGTTCGTCGTTCGTCATTGCGCTTCCTTCCCAGCATGCCAGTATGACATGGTTGGTACCAGTGGACTCCTTAGATTTTCTAGTTTCATGTGATACCAGTCCCTTCCTACTTAGTCCTGAGCCTGCTACAGCCTCTGCGTCGGCGCCCTCAAAGAAATGAAAGAGGTTAAAGACTGAGTATGTTTCCATCTAGATGTGCGTTTTCAGAAAAGAGGGAACAAAATAGCCATAAACAACGCAAATAAAGTTTTAAGGTGGAAAAATGAAGACACTGAAAAACAAGATTTGTCAAGCGTGCTTTTCTTCTTCGAGTGGTGAAAGCATTCACATTATCCTAGAGCTCACTGTTTAGAAAGCCCCATGAATAAAGAAGAAAAACAGAGTGTGTACATAACCTATGGATTATACATTTGCGTAAAAGGTATTTGATGGAAAAAACTTGCAGATTCACGTTTCAATTTGCCTGTATTTTATGAATATGCTTAAAACTTGACATTTTAATAGAGACTGTAACTGTAAGATGAAGCACTGAAGCTTCACTTGGTCTGTTTTGTTGCTTTCTATCCTTTCCAGACTTCCCCACATATCTCACCTTATTTTAGTCCCTATTTGTCCACCCTATTTGAAGCCCAGTATGCTGTGACACTTTAACTAATGGCACCTCAAATACGCAGCGTTTCTTGTGTGTGTGTGTGTGTGTGTCGATGTTATCATGCACCTAACACCGTCTTCTTGTGCGTCACAGCATTGTGGCCGGATAGTTCAGGTTCCCTACCTTTGTACTGTGGAAGGCCATTTGAGGCTATTGAAGGAGAGGAGGAGTTGTACTTAAGATGGAATACAGTGAGTGTGTGTGTGTGTGTGTGTGTGTGTGTGTGTGTGTGTGTGTGTGTGTGTGTGTGTGTGTGTGTGTGTGTGTGTCCGCAAACATTTCCTACCTGCTTTGAAGTGACGGATGGGGAGGAGTGACCTGTGTTTGTGTGTCCCGGCCTGACCCACGTATCCCCTCCACACCTTACCTCCTCTCTTCCACTGTCACCCCCCATCTCTCCCCACCCCCTCACCCCCTCACCTCCCACACACACACACACACACACACACACACCCCCACCCTCTAACCCTCACCTAACCCATACTAATGATGCCCCGGCACTACAGCCCACTCAGCTTATAACAAGGTCAGCTCGCCCTGCACAAACGCGCACACACACTCACTCAAAAGCGAGCTAGCCTTCACACTCTTTCAAGTACATATATCTATAATTACACACACTCGCATAAACATAAAACACACACCTACGCACATTCAAACTAATAAGTCAACACAAACAAATGATAAGATTTCATGATCATTTAAGCAGCGAGTGTGGGAGAGAGATAATTTGGCTTTGTGTGTGTGTGTGTGTGTGTGTGTGTGTGTGTGTGTGTGTGTGTGTGTGTGTGTGGCTGATATGATCTAATGAGGATGTTAAGCCGCCTATTGGATATCAAAGCGAAAACCAAAATAGCTTGTGTTGTCCTCTGACTGCCTGCCGGAGCTGACGGCGGAGGCCCTCCTCTCTTCTGTTAACAGGATAGAATAACACTCGGAGTTGTTACTGCAGCGCGGGGGCCAAGTGTTCATCCAGCCACTGCAAATTGGTTTGTGTGAGTGAGTGTGTGTGAGTGTGTGTGTGTGTGTGTGTGCACGATTGTGTCGGAGACAAATGACAGTAGGCGGCACACACACCTCACGCCAGACTGCGTGTTTGTGAGGCTCATTGTTGTGCCGTGATTCATCAGGCCACATCAGCTCCTCTCATTAACACACACTGATTTATCAATAATGTGCGGCAGCGATTGGAGAGCACACATTGAACCGGGGCGATTTACTGCCTCGTAGGCCGGACACTCCGGACAGGCTACACCAGGAGGACTATATTTCTCCCTCTCCGTTCCCGTCTCTCTTTATCAGCTTTCTCCCTCTCTCCTCCTTCCTCTCAATCCATCCAGCTTTCTTCTGCTCCCTTTCTCCTCACAGCCTCCTCCCCCTCCACACCACTCACTTATCTTCTCAAGGACATCTGGCTTTCTTATAACTGTCTCTGCCATCGGTTCACGCCTGTCTGTCTTCACTCGCCGTATGTCCCCACTGTGTCTAATCATGTTGTCTTTGGGCCAGTCGGTTGATCACTGGATGCTACAATGACAGAGACACTGTTGGTATTGTGCTGCCGTGTTACGTAACCCTGGTTCTATTGTTAATGGATCTGGAGCGAGAGTGATGCTCGTCTAGTGTATGGAAGTGTAATCATATAGACTTGTTTGTTTGCTATTGCTCTCTTTCCCTATAGGTGATGCAGCTTCGTGTTGAACGGTGTAGATGTGGTTAGGGAGACACAGTTTATATCAATCTAACAAATAAAACATTATGATCAAGTTGGTTATAGTTTTCTTAATAATTTGGCACATTGTTGTACAGTCAATACACAAAGATGTAACAAAATGTTTTTATGATACAATATGTATCACTGTTTATGATTCTGATATGATTCAAGGACGATATTTGGCTCATCTAGAGTGACACGATGTGATACGATTCAATAACTAGAAACTGATACAGGAATGCAGGAATGCTGCTAGATTTACCTGGCCATTAGGCGTTAGCAATCCCATGGTGTCTCAGTTGGTGTGTGAAAAGATTGGTGGTGATGCTGTTGTATTTTATGTGACCTTTGCATATTCTGCAGCGAGCAATTTATCAAGGACTTTTTTGCAAAAAGTCAAAATGAATCCACAGCTGGACCTCAAACAGGGATTGAAAGTCTCTAGCTCACCTGGCTCTTCCCTCGCTGTCGGTCTGCTTTGTCGTCTTTCTGAGATTGCTGGCGCATGTCGATGACGTCATACACAGAGAGAGGGAACCGCAGAAAGGTTTAACATTTTTTACTATTATGTAAAAAAAATAAACATCCATATAATGCAACTCAATTAGTTTTTTATGGCATCAATTCATAACAGAAGTTATCTCAAGAAAATTGAACGTTTGTTGTGCTTAAATACAAGGTGCAAATTTCTAGTATCAATACAATAGATTATTTATCTTGGAAATTGATTTTAGATATCATATACGCAACTTGCTAAGTACCTATCAATATAGTTGGATTGTAGGAATATGAATCAATACATCGATGTAGTAGATGAATCGTTACGCTCCTGTAAATACACTAACATTACTGACAGCTGCAGCCAAAGCTGAAACTGAATTTCGACCAGACTGACTGACTTTTGATGATTAGTCTGAGAGGGATGGTGATGCCTGACTTATTGCTTGACCGACTGATGATCTGGTCGTCAGACGACCGGACGGATTTACAGCATGTCCGCAATTTTGGTTGGTCATCTAGCAGTCTGAGCAGCTTCGATCAGTCTGTTTTTATAAACTCTAGTGAGCTTGTTTTACTGAAGTACTGTTTTACACATTACTACTGTCTACTCTTATCTTGAGACTGTGCATGCATAGAAATCTCCACAGAAGAACAAACAAAACATATTTTCTGCATTTTCTAATCATCTACAGTGCATTTCCATATTTTTAATTTTCCCTTATTGCTTCTGTTTATAGTAGATTTGCACAAAGTAACGCTGCCTTTCTTTTTCTTTGTCAACACTTTTAAAGCTGGAATAGGCAGTTTTTTGGAAAGGCCCTCTCTCCTCTCTGTCCTCTCTGCCCTCAGGCTTTCCGACCAGACTGACATGGACATGCAGTATGCATGCGCTTCATACAGTAACCATCACGAGAACTAGTCATTCATTTCAAACATCATCCCGATTGTGATTGTGATCCCAATACCGTTATATATCTGCATATCTATGCAAACCACTGTCCTGTTTTCTTTGCTCGTTGAGATGACATACAGTGATTCAAGGCTCTAGTGAGCTACAACATAAGTGAAGTGTTTCAGAGATAGAGAGAAAATGTTGCTAATAGTTTAGCCTTCTCCTGATTGTAGCCTTGAGCTTGATGTGAGCCTTTGCCTACGGCTAGCAGAAGGCTAAACTATTAGCAATATTCTCTCTCCATCTCTGAAAAGCTTCTCCCAATATGACATTTATTGTCAGACTCCTGTAGACTGTTTTTGATAAGTCCACCTTCGTTTTATGCGTTGCTTTGCAGTGTATGCAGTTGTTGCCACTGCAGCTTTTTCTGCAGGATTTCCCACCGTCTGAAGGGACGTACTTGCACATCTGCATTTGTAGAACAGCCAATAGGAACGCTCTCTCTCTCTGAAATGACCTGTGATTGGCCAGTCTCCCGTCACAGGCTAGATTTTGTAAAGCCTGAAAACAGACCCATGAAGTTTTCTCTCAGAACACTTGAATTACAATATGCTGAAAGCTCATTATTGATAGTTTTTCCCAATGATGCCAAAAATATACAGCCTTTCCCAGCTTTAAGGGTGCAGCAGTCTGGTTAGGACTATGTGTTTCCATTCAGTATAGTACAAGATTAATAAAAATTGTACGGTGTCTGCACAGCATAAGGCAGCCTGACTCTCCATGGTGCAGATTTCTGCCAAACTGGATCTTTTCTTTTAAATTTCAGGCCAAAAAATGGGGCTGAAATGGCACACAGACCCCATGGCATATTGCAGCTCCTATTTACATCCCTCAAAGCGTGACTGGTTAAGAATTACAAATGAGCAAACAAAAAACAATTGATTGAAAAAAATCAAACATTTCGTTGTATCAACTCATTTTTTTGACAGAGCTAACGCTCTTAATGCCTCATGAATGTGGCTTTTATATCCTTTAACTCTGACACTCTCCTCTATTCATATATATACTGTCCATGAACATGTACGATACCTTTCACATACCAACTGCTAGCTAAGGAATAATGTAACTGTACCATAATCTTCTAGACAAAAGGAGTGAAAACCAAGCAGAATCAGTTCAAAGAGTTAAAGGATCCTTTGAAACAGCGCAGTGGAGATGCAGAAATGAACAGCTGTACAGTAAAACACAGTAAATTAACCTGCTACAAGCCAGTGGGCATTTGAAATTGCTTCATTACATCGTTGTTTCCGAACGGATGCTCTTGAATACAGTTTTTACAATAGTCTCACTATGGAAGTCCACCAGAAACATAAAGATGTCTCACATTTTCATCATCTCGCTCTGCTGCCACGGCAGGCAAGGATCTGATCACATAACTCCCTTGAGGAGGTTTTTGGAGACAATCTTAGCTAATATCCTAGTAGAAATCATCTTGTAGTGCCAGGAACTACCTCAATATTTTTTGAGAAGTGCAGGCTCTTACATTTTTTGCTCCTTAGCCACCAGGAGTGGGCGGTATACGGGTTTCATCACCGTCATCGCTGTCACATTCAGACATGTCATGGATTTTCCAACACTTGTTATTGTGATAAACACACACACAACGGAGATACAACACCTGATAAACTACGTCACATCCACTCAGGTTGTGTATGGTTACGTACAGGCTACCACCGTTCCTTTTCCAACCTTTTATTTTTCATGTCAGCCGTCCAACAGCGTGACTCTACGCTGGATAATTTCTTTTTCTTCATGCGGGTTAAGATTCAAAAGGTTATGTCAGGGTTTGGTTTCTTCAAACATGTAAGTTCTTTTAAATGTAATGTAATTCCCAGTCTGGCTGTGGTGAAAAGAGGTGTAAAAACTTTAAAATAATAAAACAACAGCAGGCTAAATATGTGAAAAAACTATTTTCCAAATATTATGTACTGCTGAGATCCAGATTGCTTGGCAGTCAGCTACAGTCCACTCACAACTGAAATCAGCATGACTGTTAATATTAACTCTGATTGAATCACATTATATTTACAATACGGGGCAGTCCACTCATTTAGAGCCACTAAACATATGTTTTTAAAAAAATACTTTTTTTCTTTCTTAACATATGTCCCCTTACATTACCAATGGAAAGAAAAGAGGTAGAATCGTGTTTTGAGTGGAGTTTCCCTTTTAGTTTTGTAATACCGTGATATAATACCATCAGAGCAAAAACCAAAAGAAATACTGTGATATACATTTTTGGTCATAGTGCCCACCACTGTTCGCTACAGACACCCAACCGTTCCCCATCTATCACCAAAAAGACACATCGCCACGTGCTTTAAAGCCTGCCGCCGTCGGCCGCTGTTGTTTTGCCAGTGTGGCAGATGTTGTGTATGAAATGGTGCCTGGAATAAATGATTTGGAGATGCTAACATTTGGCCCCGTGTGATGATCAATGTTGGCTTTCAGAGCCGCCCCTCCCAGCCAATTGATTTATGGAGCGGACCACCGTTTGTTTTGATGCAGAGTGTTTTATTTTTTATTTTCGGATGGGCATCAATCATCATTATCAGACAAAATGGAATATTTCTAGTGCATGTGCTTGAGTGTGTGTATGTGCGTGTTTCCGTTTGTGTTTCAGTGAGGGCTAAAAGTTTGCTAAGTGTCTGAAAGCTGCAGTGTGCCCTGGAAGGAATGAGGTGAGCTGGTTGGACTTGCACATTTCTTGGCGCAGCACAGCACCGAGAACACCAGAGTGTAACGAGAGCAGGGCAGCGATGCCGAAGGGGTTTAAGATCTGGATACTTTGCTCTTCAAATGACCTCCAGCTGGGATCCACACACAGACACACACACACAGAGCGAAGCATGTCTGCATGCATGCAAATATGCTCACATTTATCTACAGCAGCGCTCAACGTCTTATTTTGCATCAGACAATTTCCACTCCGTCGGGATTCGTCGTCTTGAGAGCCCAAGTAACAAATGACCGGCAAGCGTTGAGTCAGCATCTCGTGCCCCCCCCCCCCCCACCACCACCACCACCAACCTTGTTTCTCTCAATGTCAAAAAACCCCAAGCAAACAGGGCACTGTCCCTTTAATCAATGCTTGTAGTTAAATCGCAATATTAACATGCTGAGGACAGTAAAGCCAGCATTAGCATTTTTGTATGCAATCAATTTGCCGCATGGTGGCCGACGTGTGTCACATGGAGATGGTGGTTTAAGGATACAGGACACACTCACACACACATAAACAGGCGCACAACTGTGGGGGAAACAGCATGAAAGCCTTCTTGCTAGATCCTGAGCAAGACATACTGTAGAGGCACGCAAAGGCTCTGAACACACACTTCCAGACACACACATGTTGTGGTCATGCGTGGCGAGTCTGATCTCTCTCTCAGCTCAACCACAGTGTCCCTGACCGACATGACATTGTCTAAAAGAGAGCTCAATAAATCATACCTCATATTTATCCTCCTCTGTGTGTGTGTGTTCACATCACACTCCCACACACGCATCGCCTCAAACACTTCAAACTTGCCATCAAGCGATGCCGAGAATAAAGCGGCCCATGTGTGCATGCTTGTGTCTGTATCTGATTACGTGTTTATATACTTTGATCACAAGTGCTCTGGCACCCAAGGGTGGTGTAGGATTTACTGACAGGTGCTGTGGACTATTAGATCAGCATGCAGCAGCACAGCTGAGCCTGAACTCTGAATTGTCATTAAATGAATATTCAAATTTAGAGGCGATTGAGAAGATAACAGTTCTGAGTCTCCAGCTAATTCTGTAGCCTACAGTATGTAAAGTAATTGAAGATCATTACCTTCTGGCAGCTGTAAAAGTGGATGGTTTGTTAGTTTTAATGAGTCTAAACTTGCCATACTTGTTTGGGGATCACTGAAATAAACTTTATGTACTTTATTTACAGAGGAAATCAGCACAACTAGCTTGTCAGTTGTAGTTTTTGAGCTAATTGTTAACTATCAGAGTACTAACTAATACTTTGAAAGGCTGTTTCACCCAAATTGCAAGGACACTTTCCCACTTCCAAAATAGGTTTTCAGGGGCTGTTTTCTTCCCAGGTTTCTATGTAAAATATTGATATTTTTATGAAAAAACTTTCCCAGTGAGGTTGTGGATTATCCACAGAAACAAGGAGATTATTTGTTGAAAGAGATGTTGTTGCTTAAAGGCACAATAAGTAGGATTTGTTGGCTGGCCCCTCCTTCCCGGCCCAACAAGGGTTAAGGTGCTCGCCGTCGGGTGAAAACCAACCTTCACTCTTGTTTTGGAGTGGGACTGTATTTGCCTTTATTTGTTTTTTTGACAGTGTGTGCCATTTGTAAACTATGGATGCGTGATTGCGATTTGCCACCTGGTCACTACGTTTTTATAGAGGTTGACGCCCAGAAACGTCCCGAATGCAGCAAAATAAAAAATACAGGCAGAAGGTAGGGATGTGACGATGAGGAAATTTTGCTGCCGGTTAATAAACTTGTGACAACACTGGTGTTACAGATTACAGCAGATGTTTTACAAGAAAAGATGACGGTAAATATGTGTAGAGCGCTTACTATGATCTTTACTTACTCTGATGGCTGTTTATATGGCCTCTCTGGTCCAGCTTTTGCTTCAGGGCCACAGGTTTCCACCTGACAACACTCCGCCACGCACACCAGCTGTGACCGCTCCATCCTCCTCACGGCAAATGCCTCATCAACGTTATGGTTCCCTTATACCATTGGGTTGAAATCTGAAACATGCCAAATAGGTGCTTTTGCTTTTCGCTTCAATGCCAAATCTTCTGCCATCGTCTTTTCTGTTAACTCTCTCTCATCCTGTGTGTGTGAAATATGACACTGGCTATCCTGTACTGATACTCCGTACAGAGCAGACAATTTCACTTTCAGTCTGTAGCGTCAGTCCTCCGCAATGTATTTCCGCCCACCATGTAATACTGGTAACACCGTCGACTGTGGCAAGCCTGGCAGAGGTTCGGGTCTCTGCAGATGCACCACTGCACACTTCTAGTCACAAATGATACTCACTGCATTCACCTCCATTGTATCGGAGCAGAGGCAAAACCAAGAGAAACCCAACCCTCATGGCTAGGATGTAAGATTTTTATGCCTCCGCACCGGCAGCATCTGTGGCTGGTGGCATTACGTTTTCAGGTTTGGGATGCCTGGAGGGAATTTCTTAAAATTTGGCCACTCGCAATCAAGGATGAACTGATTAGAAATTGGTGGTCAAAGGTCACATTTTTGGCCATACTGTAACTCAGGAATTCATTTGCTAATTATGACAATAATTCACACAAATGTCTAACAGGAACTGGGAGGTGGTAATTCTGTTTTTTTTTTTTTTTTTTCAAAATAGTCAAACTCCACCCAAAAATGGCTCCATCAAAGATGGATTGAAAGGGATTTTGAACATACTACTTCCTGTGAATATATCACTCTTTTCCCGGGATTTGTAGAATTTCCACCTCGACTTTTTCCGCTCTTTGATGCATCTTGATATACTTTTTCTAATCTCTTTTCTTTCTAGTCTGGTTCTTGTCTTCCATACCTCCACTTCCTGTCTTTCCTCCACTTGTCCTCCTCTCTCTTGCATGCACATGGAGCACTTAAACATGCATGCTGCATTTACTGTACTTAAAGTGCTGTTACGGCGTCGGTACATGAATAACACTGAATAATGGAACTTGCCTGCGTCTATAGACAGACAACGGAGGCGAGCGTTTCGACCCTATAGAGATAACTCATTATGTATCTGTATAGACGGATATAACATGTCAGGCATTCGCATAATGTACATGCACGCAATCCATGTATACAAATGCAAACGCTGCTGTATTGTTTTGAAGTGAAATGTGGCAAATCACACGGACAGGCATGTACTTTACATTTGCAGCCGCTCACTTGTTCATATTGACTATACACACACAAGCAGAGACGTTAAAAGGGGACACAGTGCGCACAGAGCTGTGATCTATACTACATCAACCCCCTCTAGGCATGGCTTTCAAAAGCACATGTGTAGATGTTGTCTGTGGACCTACAGCAGACACATATGCTCTTTGTGTAAGGATTTGGCATCTGTGTGCTCCCTTTGAAAATATACCATACACAAGTCGGATACACTGTGAATTCCCAAGTGAGTGTGTGTGTGTGTGTGTGTGTGTGTGTGTGTGTGTGTGTGTGTGTGTGTGTGTGTGTGTGTGTGTGTGTGTGTGTGGGGCACCTTGCTGATTGCAGCACCCTGTCTACCTGTGTGTTGTTCCCCTGTGGTACACAAGCACAGGTGCGTGACGCGTCCTTCACTTTAATGTGCCATCAATCTGTAAAGCTGGAGACAAGCCAGAGCGCAACCTCCCCAGCCCCCCACACACACACACACACACACACACACACACACACACACTTGTACAGTACATGTACTTTAGAAAAGTTTGCTGTACTCACAAGAGATGTTGCATGCTGATGAGAGGAGAACGTCTCTCTAAGACTGGGGCTTTACCTCTGCCATTAAATTATCTATCATGCAATTAGACTCTGCAGAGAGGGAGGGAGAGAAGATGGAGACCGACAGAGATAGAAAGCACTCTTAGCCTTTCATTAAGTCGAGCACCAAGTCTTGGTTAGAAAAAGAAAAAAAAAAAACTATAGGCAAAACCTCTCTAAAGCAAATCAGCCTGCCACATTGCTTTATTCATTCAGCTCTTTAGTTTTGTCAAAATAACTTCAGATCTAGTCAGTAAAAATGTAATCGTGATTATGGGGGGCAACAAACTAAAGACTTGCAGTAGGCCAACTTCGCTGCATAGATCAGAAAAGATAAGATAGTACTTTATTGATCCCCAGGGGGGAAATTTAGGTGTTACAGCAGCACTGATATCAAAAATAGCAAGTAGTACAATATAAAAATTAAGAATAGGTAAAAAAATCTGCTGAGAGAAAAATTCTTTACCTCCTCATGGGTCTGTTTTCAGGCTTCAAATCATCCAACCTGTGATGGGAGACTTTGGCCAATCACAGGTCATTTCAGAGAGAGAGCGTTCCAATTGGCTGTGCTCCAATTGCAGCTCTGATTGGTTGTTTTCCTCCGGTCTGTGACATGTTGCAGATGGCGTTAGATTTTTTTCAGATTACCTGTCTCATGCACTACTGTCAGTGACCATTTTATAAAAATAACTTTTCCATTTCTACCCATTGCAGCTTTAAATGAATCATTACAAGGTTAAAGGTGCTCTATACAATATCCAGAGTATTACTACAGCAACAAACAACTATTTGCTATGTAAAGATACAGAGTGATGTTCAGTAGTAATGAATGAATGAAAGAATTAACATCTTCAGGCTTTTGACGTTTGCTTTTAGTGGATGTTCGTGCATGGTAACGTGCCCCACTGGCTAGCTCATGGCCGCTGCTCTAGACTGCTCCCATACGGCGGTTACAGTTGCTAACACCATCCTGACCGGTGGTGTCATTGCGGAAGTGTAACACTCCCCCCCCAGGTAAAAACAGGTAGCTCTGTCAGCATTGTTGCCTAGTGTTCAATGTTAGCACTGTTAGCACCGTTAGCTAGCTCAGCCGTCACCATGTTGAGAGCTGTGCAGAGGCGATAGAAATGCTCCCAATCTCACTTTTGACATCTTTACAATATTGCCTACCTGCATGCCGTCGAACATTTGCTGAATTTACCCTGTAGGAGGGTAATCCTTTTAAGGAAACCAGGCAGACATGCTATGTTTAGGTTGGCGGGAAAAAAATCCTCTTGTAAATGAACTGGCAAAGCTGCAGACATGATGATCAACACAGTTTTTGGATGTTCATTTTTGGGTCCTTTCAGTTTCAAGAAAGATTACCATATACTCTGTAGTAACTGGGTAATATGGGGTTTGATATACTGAAAATGAACCTAAGGATTTTAACTTTAATTGTGTATTACCAAAAGGAACCTGTGGCTTGTAGATATATATTAAAGATTTTATACTTGAATTCAAATCAGTGGTTACTCTTGCAGCACAGCACTTGACAGATGTAATCTCAACTGCTTATCCACAAGATGAAAGTCCTGTAAGTTGGCGAGGAGTCAGTTAAAATAATTTTCATCCATTTATGTCAAATTTCCGAAGCTCTCAGTTTCATGCTGGATATGTGATTCGCACCAGCCGCAGGCAGCTAAAGGGCAGAAGAGAGACCGAGCCGGCGGAGCACTGCTTAAAATCTTTGCAAGTTTAGACGTCGCAAGCTCCTTAAGGCCATTGGGCCATGAAGGACAGCCATTCACAGATATTTATCATCATTATTTTTAAACCATTTCGGCTTTATTAGACGTTTTGAAGTGGTAAGTGACGGGACGGAGCAGCGGTCGGGTGCTGACATTCACAAAGGTCACAAGGCAGATTCAAACCCATGATGCTGTCTACTGTGATGACTCATATCTACGCTCTCTGCTTTAATTCATGTCCCATGCATAAATGGATATATTAACATATGTAGTCATGTTCAGTGAGTTTCGTGTAATCCATATAAGGACATGCAGGGATGGTGGGCAGAGGCATTAAATCCTTATAATGAGACCAGACGATATAACTTATTCAGCTCAGTTTTCATCACAAATTCATGTCACACCCTTAAATCAAGGCTCCTCATTTCAACACGTCTTATTGCAGAAGATCTCAAGCTAACCTTAAAGGGGAGGTATCAAGAAAAACTCTTTTTTCTGAGGTGAACCGTCTTTTTCTCACAAGCCAATCAGAGCAGACTGGGCTTTTTCAGAGGGGGTCTTCAAGAAACACGTGCTACAACGGAGCAGAGCGAGGGCGAATACAGGTATATTCAGTCAGACAGTATGAGAAAAATATGTTTTTTTTCTAGTGGAAACCCAAAATACAGGTATGAACCTGGAAATGAGCATGATTTAACCCCTTTAAGACTTTACATCAGACTTTAATGCTCATACTGAGTAGTGCAGCATATTAGAGTGAAGCCCAGCTTATTAGAAGCATCTCAGGATTGAAAATATACAGTATCTGACACACAGATCCTTGCTGGCAGATAGACGTGGGCAGATAGTGATGACGGTGACGTAGACCTGCTCAGCAGCTGAAATTGGATGTGACAGAGAACAAGCTGGATTCAGAGAGCTGAATCACAATTAGACAGGTCCATCAGAGATTCATACTGTAGAGTGTTTGATTTGTGTGACTCATGTGTGTTCACCGCTCATCATCCTGCCCGCCCGCCACAGGGTGGACTAAACTCGGGGTGGACTCAAAGCCTCAGCTGGTCGCTCTGGAGAACACAGACCAGCTGACATAACATTACATGTCCCTCATAAATTGTAAAGAAAATGGAAATGTGTTTATTCTTTCATTATGGGGTTGCTGGAAAAAAGTGTAATACACTGACTGATAGATTTGACTTCAGGACATCTCTGACTACAAACATGCTGAGAGTCAAACGTTTTTACTGTATTAATTTAGATATTCTAAAGTAAAAGAAGTGTATGATTTGACTTTTTCCCATGGTCTAGTGTTAAAAAGTTAACAAATAAATCGCAATATAAAAGCACAATACATATTGAATCGCCACCCAGGTGCTGTGATAGTGTCGAGTCAGGATTTAGGCATATTGTCCCAGCCCTAATTATTACTGTAACCATGACGATAAAGGTCCCCTAACCTTGACAAAGTACTTGTCTTAACCCAAACTATTGGGATAAACCAACTTAAATGCAATGCGACATGGTCTTAAATCCTATGCACTATAGGCTACAACAACCACAGCGTCAGAATAATGCGATATATGTGTGTGTAAGATGAGCGAACCTTAACATAGGAGGCACCACAAGTGCGGTAGCCTCAACACAGCAGAATCGCAGAAATATTAGCAATTTAGAAACAGCTGACAAAGCTAGCTCCCTACATAGCTAGCTAGCTAACTACCCTTGAAGAAAACACCCACAAAAATAGCGAAGAGTGTGGATGAGACTGGCTCAGCTGGACTGATTTTTCTTTCTTACCACAAGCAAAATAAATCACTGGTTTTATTAAAAGAAGTGTGTCCATGTTAATAATTCACATAGGGCTTTTTTTTAAAGAAATGTGTGTAGTGAAGTGAAGTAAAGCATCCACTCCCTCTCTCTCTGGGACTAAAAGTGAATTGGGAGATGGTGTGATTAGAGCAGACAAGGACAGACTGAAGTCTGACCTCTGCTAGAGGTAACCAAGAGGAGGAGGAGGATGGAGAGATGAAGAGAGATACCAGTGGGATGCCACACCTCAGGAGGTCAAAGGACCAGAAAGAAATGAGGATCTACAGTATTAATGATATATCCATTCTACATAGTGTTTTGACTCATCTTATATTACCTTACATTTTCCCCACTGTACTCCACTGAGCATGAATTGGACAATTTGGAGTATTTCAGTGGTCAGATTAAACTATTTGCATTGCAGCTTGCCGGGTCTGGATTTTGCAGGTGTCTCTTTTTCAAAGTGTGAGCGTAGAGGTTTATTGACTTTTTGTCAGCTCTTGTTCAACCACAGAGTTTTGCAGTGTTTTTAACTTTAAACAGCTGTGATATCAGGACATCTGTGGGTGTAGGTTTGGAGGCTTAAAACCATACGCTGAGCAACAGGGTGTGCTGAGAATATTTGGTTCCCACATTCATATTACTGTTAGGCTACATAACGTATTGTACTTCACATAAACACTTGCACATTGTCAAAAGTGATGGTGTGCTATATTTGCTGACTGGAAATGAGAGCCATTACCCATCTGTGTCAGGTTGCAGCATGGCATCATGGGTGCATGTCACTGCTGAAAGGCTGCTGTGATTATTCGGTCTGAAAAGTGTGTTTTTGCGTATGTTTGTACTGTATGCATGAATATATTTGCATCGGTATATAGCAGTGAGCAACCTGAAACCAATGCCTTAAACTTGCGTTCTTTCTAATATCCAGCAGGGGGCGACTCCTCTGGTTGTGAAAAGAAGTCTGATTAACAAGTCTGTGACAAAATGAGCCTACTTATCACTGGATTTATTGCCTCAGTAAACATTGTAAACATGAGTTTAGGTCTCATTCGCTAGTTTCAGGTCTTCTTCAACACAGGATGATGTTCATTTAGTAAATTATGGCCCCATTTTATGGCCCCATTTAGGGACTTCCATGTCCATTGCGTGACGTCATTGGGCTGAAAAAGACTTTTTCCCCATAGACTTATATTGAGAAAGAGAACCCCAGTACGAACACTCAACCGCAACTGTGCATATCAGACATGCGCCGTCAAGCACAATAAGACCCAGAAGAATCGGGTGCTTTTCCAGAATGAAGTTGAGCCATTTTGGCTTCATGCGGCACTAAGCATTTTTCATAGGAATGAATGGGACCACGCCTCCAGTGCCGTATCCAGTTCTCTTTATACAGCCATGCCTCAAAACTGCAGTCCATACACCTATAGGTGATATCACGTGATTACATCCACTGCTTATACAGTACAATCTGCACCAGGGGTGTCAAACTCAATTTCATCCCGGGCCACATCGGCATTATGGTTGTCCTCACAGGGACAGTTATTGTAAGACAATTTTTGAAAGACTCACTAGAGGGGTCTGAAAACTCACTAAATGTGTCTAAGTCACTAAGTTGGCAACACTGCGTCGCTGCTGGGAAACCGCTGATATTGAGACGCTTCAGCGTGCAAGTCACAAAATCCAGATGCATTGTGGGACATGTAGTTTAAGGACACAATACTTCTGTAAAGTAGCATACAATTGTATGATAAGCATAATATATTCGTTGCAAGCTCTCACGGGCCACATAAAGTGAGGTGGCGGGCCGGATTTGGCCTGCGGGCCTTGAGTTGGACATGTGGTCTACGGTATACAGTGAAGAACATTTTTAATTTTTATAAAGTATAGAAAAAGGAAATGATTTTAAAGGACTGGTACAGCTCTGCAGGAGCTGATGAGTCAGGTGGGTAGAGAAGAAAAGGAGGTAAGGAAGAAGGGAGCACACAGATATATCTTGGAGAGCCAGAGAGAGATGGACAGATAGGGAAGAGGAAGCAAGAACTAAAAGCAGCTCTAAAATGGCGAGGAAGAGATGGTGTGATAGAGAGATTGAAGGATAAAGAGGGTCAGGAGCAGCGGAGAGAGATGGACTGATAGAGGAAGAAGGAAGCAATAGAAAGATGGAGGGAGGAAGATAATTGAAAAAACAATCTGAGGAAAAGGTACAGAGCAATGGAGGGGAGATGGAGCGAAGAGGTAGGCCTGGGAAAGATGAAGCAACCGGCAGTGCTCAATTATATCAAGAAGGGGGGGATGAGGCAGAGGAGAAAGGAAGAAGTCAATTCATGACTCTCACAGGGGCCTTCATCAGATAATTTAGTCTGAAAAATGCTGGTAATTCAACGTGTGTGTTTGTAATGAAGATTCCAGCTCTGGGTGGGACACACACACACACATATAAGTGATGTATGTAGAGTGTGTGAGAAGGGTTTTATGTAAATATGTACATACTGTGTGTGTAGCTAAACTGAAACTGGAGTCTGGGGGCAGCGCCGGTGCTTTAGAAGAAGATAAGCAGACATAATTAAGAGGCCATTAATAAATTTGTTAATGAGCACTCCATGTAACGGAGAGAGGTGGAGAGGGGGGGGGATCATGTGTAATTGTGTGTGTGACGCAGAGGCACGCTCACTGTGTGTGTGTGTGTGTGTGTGTGTGTGTGTGTGTGTGTGTGTGTGTGTCATATTCCATATCAGGCGTATCTGCTGGCTGAGATAAGTTATCATTATGAGATATGTCCTGGCTGTGACACATACTCACTGTCATCTCCGCTCCATTTGCATAAAGAGGGCTTTTAGCGATGCCCTTGTACCCTCAATGACAGTATCTCTGCATTAGTCAATGCACACATACACTTCTGCATACTCGCACATCCACCCACACACACATGCATTATGTATTCATAGCTTAACATACTGTATAGTTGTGTTTTAATGAACGGATTAACTTTCTTACAAGAAGTTGAAAATGCTAAATGAAACCTAAATATATACCAATATAAAGGCCTGTTTATTTGTGATAACTCAATGTTCATGTTACCTGAGCTTTCTACCACTTCAGCAAATGGAACTCGGTCGGGTGTCGTCATGTGACCTGAGAGCAAAACTCTGATCATGTGATAACAAGTAGTCACATATGGTGGAGAGTTACCTACGCTACGCTATTTTATTTATATATTTAACCTGTGTTTTAACCAAGGATGCACTGATCTGACTCTTTCAGTCCTGATACTGATACCTGGGTTCTGGGTATCAGCTGATACTGAGTACCAATCCAATATCAGTGTTTAATTAATAAGCTGTACGCCTCACTGTGTGGAAGTGACCGGGATCATTCTGTTATGTGTAAAGCACCATCAGGCTTGACTTAAACATTGCTTTCCTAACTTTGTAACAAAATGTAACAAATACATACACAGATAAAATTTACAAAAAGTGGTCTAAACTTAAACAGGAAGTCAGATTCCACTATATAATATATATAGTATATAAACATAGAATTGAATTGAATAGATTGGTGCCATTGTCGATAATAGAGCCGGTATCGGTTTCGTGAATCCCAGTATATACAACAATATTTTTACTGTGTTCCAGAGACGCAAATTCAAAAGCACGTGATCAGAAACTGTCGCTTGTAATCACCGACACGCAGTCTGTCGGAAACTCGCTGAAGTTCCGCTACAGCGGGCACAAAAGCACTGGCTAGCAGCTGCTAGCGTAACACAAACACACACACACTGTCAGACAATCGCTATCGTTACACTCAGCAGACACACAGCTGAAAACCTGCTAAACTAAACTAAACTAAATGTGCGGTGAAAGTGGCTGCATGTCCGTGACACTACACACAGCACCGTGGCTGCTAACGCTCCTGGACGGTGAACTGGGGACAGTGAACGCAGCACCGTGGCTGCTGCAGTAGCTCTCCTGATGGTCAACTGTTGACTCAGTTGTCTGTTGTGCTCATATAAAGCAGCTGGCGCACCGCAGCTTGTGAGGCAGAAATCAGTCAGTTAACGAGAGTTGATTATTGGTTTAAAGAAAAAAAAACAAAATTAGCAAGTTTGAAAATTTCAAAGTAATAATTAGCGTTTTAGGTGATAGGCATTGATTCAAATCTGATATTTAAATTTCTGAGTCAGGCACATAAAGGTCAGTTATTATCAGATTTGGATGAAAAGTTGGACACTTGACAGAACTTTAAGGTATCCAGGAAATGAAACTAATGCAAAAGATTGCATAAGAGGACGTAAATGTTAGCGTAAGAAGTTTGTCCACCTCAGCCTGCTCTCCTTTATGAAAACTGGACCCTATACAGTGTCAGCGTTACACCCCACTTCAGATAAGATATACTTTATGGTCCCACAGGGAAATTTGTCTTGGGCTCCAAACCACTTCATCACACGGCATACCAAAGTCACAGCGTACATACACACATAGCTCATGCTTAAATTCACATGTTGAGTGTGAAACAGTAGTTGTTTAAAATATTAAAAGGAAATAAAAGACATTAATTATAAATAAAATGAGTAAAATTCTTGCGAGTCGACTGTTTTTGTTGTTGTTGTGAGTGATATAAGTCTAGCTGATCATATCACACACTTCTCCCATTCAGCTTTCATTCATATCTCAATAATTTCAGCTGATAAACTTATTTTTGAAGCAGGACCTCCACTTTTTGGATCAAGTAGCTCGTGAAACATGAGCTTTGTCTGATTTGTAAGGCTACAGCTGTCATTTCAATGTGTCAGACACATATTTATTTAACAATTAGGGAAATAAAAGTATCAGATTGGACTTGGTATAGGCAGATAACCACTATTAAAGGACTCAGATTGGGACCATAAAAACATGAATATATTAAATTAAATGTGTCATTTCTTAAAGTTAAAAACAGTATAAAATCTAACTACTCTTTTCATTTCCACGTAGTTGTCCCCTAGCTAGAATTAGCATGACTAATAAGCTCATAGATTGCATATGAACTTGGAAATAAAAATGTTTATATATGACAGCTCGCTACTCATACAAAAACTGAAGACCAGTGCCCGCAAGCTAGAGCTTAATAAGCTGTGTCACATAAAATGAAGCCGACTTATAAAGTATACCTATTACACAGCAGTATAAGCTGGGCCAAACTTATACATATAGAGTACTCCTCCGCCTCCTACATGTCAAGGTAAAGTGAACACTCAAAGTCTTAGACGCAGCATTTTCAAATATTAACCAGCTGGCACACACACACCCGGAGGGTTGTGTTGTGTTATGTGAAGCTTTCAGCTGAAGTATAAATGTTAGATTAATGTCAGTCAGGGCGCTGGGGAGTGCTTATGTCAGAGAAGGATGTGACATAAGAAGTGTGTGTGCGGATCACAGTTTACATTTGAGCATGTGTGAAGTTCAGTTAGTGAAGCACTGGGGGTTGCGTGCAGCGAGGCACTCGGGGGAAACACTGACTGGGCAGTAAAGAAGAGGAGAGTTTACTGCTGTGAATTTATTCTCCCTCCATGGAGAGAGATTGATCCTACCTAGGCTGCTTTATGCTCTGCTACTTCTAAAATGAAAATAACCTACAGCTTTTGTGGACTAAATTGCTCAGAAGCAGACACATCAGACTAAAAAGTAGTTGAAATGGATCTTCACACTGACATTATGTTTTGTTCAGTGGGATACCTTTTAAAATGGAATGGCGTTCAATTTAATACTCACAAGTTTAACTTATAGCTTTGGACACTCGAGCGACTACTCAGTGGAAGCCTAAAGCTACAGCGCCCGTACTGTAATCTGTAATGTCAACATGATGTACAGCCTGGAGGTTGTCCACTGACAATGACTTTGTGGACTCACACAATGTTTGTCTGAATTTATACACCCAGACAGGCTTTTTGCTCGGGTGTTGTAAGCGGTCCAAAAGCAGAAATACTTTTCACAGAACACTGCCAGAGTCACTCCTGGTCGGTGCCAGACAGCGTCGAATGAATAAATATATACATTGATAATGCTAAATGTATCTTGGCAGCCAACCCTAGAATCTATAGAATATACATCCACTTATTTTGTCTTTATAACACACTGTATAATCATGAGAATAGGCTTGTTTTGTGTGCCAGCCCATGTGCATGCTGGTGTTGCCTGACTTACCCAACTGATAAGATGTGTAATCCATATAATCTTCTAAAACACACATAGCAGATGTTATCCAGAAACCATCACAGGTACTACATTTAGCATAAAAATATGCTCAAATCATAACATGGCAAACTGCAGCTCAATGGACAACAACAGCTGTCACTGTGCTGACTTGACTATGACTTTCCCCAAACTGTGTGTGATTATCATAAAGTGGGCATGTCTGTGAAGGGGAGACTTGTGGGTACCCACAGAACCCATTTTCATTCACATATCTTGAGGTCAGAGGTCAAGGGAACCCTTTGGAAAAGCCCTTTTTTCCTTGCTAATATTTAGCGCAAGTTTGGAGTGGTATTTAGCCTCCATTATGACAAGCTAGTATGACATGGTTGGTATCTTCACTCTCGCTTTAAAACAAAGCTCGCTACAACCTAAAAATTGCAAATTGTGTTAATGCTCTAAAGAAATTGGTGGTGTTAAAACAGATTTGTGATAATATGTTATCGTGTTGACTTTGACTTCCCTAGTTTTATTCGTGACATTACTCGCCACTTTTGTATATTAGTCTTCACACCATTTTTTTCTGAGGTGGATTTTGAGCTTTCACTCACCTTTAAATGTAATCATTTAATATCCGTTCCTTTTCCACATTTCTCAGCCTTTCTGCTCTCAATCCTCCTTCAGCCTAAAGGGACTTTGACTTAGCTGTAATTACAAAAACCCTACTCCCATACCGCAGCAATTAGATAGACAAAATGGCTGAGGGTTCCCCTCCACCACCACTGCTGCCTCACCTTCCCTATCAAACTACAGAGAGAGAAAATGAGAGAGAGCTAAGCAACATGGGAAAGCTGATCACCTTATTGAAAACCTGCCTCTCCACCCCCCCCCCCCTCACCCCTCTCCTCTCTACTCCCTTTGGAAGCCATCATTTATGTACACAGCAAATCTCCTAGGACCTTAGAAGGAAGCAATTAGTCCTGTTTTGCCTCCCTGTTGCATGACAGTAATGATCGGCCTGACGATAGTCATTATGGCTTTACATGTTGCTGCTGGTTGCCAGATCCTTTGCATACTCCTCCTTAAACAGCAGTTGAGTTGGCCACTAAAGGATCGCTGGCTCTTGAGGATTTTGGAAGATGATCTTAAGTAAGCTGCAGTTAAGCCACCCTGTTGGAAGCAGCTGCTCCTCTCTAGTGTCCTTGAGTGTCTTTTAGAAAGGCAGAAACATGCTACCACTCCCATGATGCTCTCTGTATGTGACCTTAACCTCTGACTTCAAAGTAGAGGTCTGAGACAAAGGTGAATTTTCCAGTGGGCTCAATAAAGTAGCAGTAGTTTAGTAAAAGTAGTTTTTTATTACTGTAAAAAGGGGTTTTTGTTGTTGAGATATTCATTAATGGTGAGGTGTTGTTATATTGTAATTTGAAATGTATGTAGTACCATAATGGCCTGAATATAAGATAGTTGTGATAAGACAACCCCGTCTTTTCCGATTTGTGTAACGTTTTTGAAGATGAGTAGTAGTAGAAGTTCCCATGAACACTATTCATCGAGATAGTCCTCACCCCTGAAGCTCTTTCGCTTGTAAATGTGAAACAGCAAACACTTCCATGAAGGCAGAATATGAATCCCACATTCCCACATATCAGGCGCACACTCAGAAAGTCACCTGTCAGGATACTTGAGGCGGTTTTCTCTTTAAGCTCCTCATTGTAATGTTGTTTGACACGACACCAGTAATTTTTTGCTTCTTGACAGATGATTATTTCCATCTCGGCAGCAAAACACATTACACTAGCTGTCAGAAAGACCTGGAAGAGTGTTAGGGTCAGGTATAAGGGAAAAAAATGAGATTATTTTATATTTTGAGAATAAAGTCAAAATGCTAATAATTAAGTTGAAGCACTATTTTGAAAATAAAGTTGAAATGTTGAGAACAAAGTTGAAACATGGAGAATAAAGTTCAAATAATGAGAATAAAGTTTAACTGTTGAGAATAAAGTCAAAAATTTGAGAATAAAGTTGAAATTTTAACAATAAAGTTGAAATACCATTTTGATAATAATCAATATCAATACATCAAACTTTTAAAATAGAATAAATTAAACTCCTAACGTTATCACATATACTGAAATTTTGATTTTATGCAGAACAATAAATAAAAAAATTGTACTCATCATTTTTCAGCAACATTTGACAGCAGTATTTACTATATACCGAAAGGACTTTCATAAATTTAGATTTACTGAGAAAGTTCTTCAGTAAAATGTCACAAAAATAATTTGTTTTTTAAAAGCTGTCAGATGTGTGCGTTGATCTGTGTCTAACTGCCTCAGCCAGCAGGCTCAGACATTATGCAGCACAATGCTGATGGGGAGTCTAGTTGATTGTCAGATTTCGCTTTATCACAGAAGCAATGAAGTGTGTGCACACTTGAATGTTTATTTATGTATTTTTACTTATATGTGTGTGCCTGGGATTCACTTGCGTTGTAGGTGAACTGAAGCGCCGCGTGTCTAAATCTCGTTCTGCACCTGAACATCTCCGTAAATCACTCCCACAAACACACTTCACTTCTACAGTAAACACACTCAGTTACTTTCATCTTCTTGGATAATAACAGCCTCCCCCTAAACCCAATTTGAGTTTTATCACAGGGTTTTGTACCCTCGCAGGCAGCTCCGCTCTGCTGCAGCGTAATGGAGATACACGACGGCAATAAATAGAATCACCAGCACCGAGCCAGACAAGCTGACCCACAGACAGAAAAGGAAGAAGAGAGGTACTAAAGGGACGACTGGGAGAAGGAAAAACAGCAAGATGAACAGATGGGCAGATGTAGGAGGAGATCACCGGGCCGGCTGGAGATGATGGGGTTGCCCGGATGGGTTTTAATAGGAGGCCCGTCTCCGTACGCATAAAGGGAATTATCCCCGTCCAGTTCAATAAAGCAGCTTGTATAATTACAGTGCAGTTTACTAGCTGGAGGGAAATTGAATCCCTCAGAACCAGGGCGAGAACGGTGAGAGAAAAAGAAGGAGGTAGATAAGCAGGCGAACAAAGAGGAAATTATAAAGAGAGGAAGAGCAGGGAAGAGAGCGCACTGTAGCTTCACTTTTTCTATTATCTCTGTGCAGCAAATTAGACTCACAGGCACAGGAGCTAACTGTACAAACAGTGTGTGTGTGTGTGTGTGTGTGTGTGTGTGTGTGTTTGTGTGTTTGTTTCCTCTTGTTTGCTGTGATTAGCTGCAGCAGGTTTAAAAAAAAAAAAAAAAAAAAAAACAAACCCGCTGCTCTGCAAGGATAACCCCCATCTCGCTTGGTTCAATTTCAGCTGACAAATGAACTGCGCGAACGGCGGCCGGTGACTATTTGACTTCGGGACATTCTGGTTGGCTGTTTATTGTCGAGTCGCCGCCATTTGGTGTCACCAGTCAAAGAGCGATTGCACTGGATGGGGAACAGCTGCTTCAATGAGATCAGGAAATAATTAGGAGTAACATTTTGTGAACCGCGTGGCATTTTGGGTTGATTACAGAGCTGCCAACGAGAACATAGTGGGATGAGGGTGAAGAGTGTGTGTGTGTGTTTTGGTGTGGGGGCATGAATGAATTGAGGACAGACTAGAAGAGAGAGTCTCTGCAAATCAGTTTAATTAAAGAGTACCGATGCATGAGATTAGATTGGGAGCCTATGGTGTAAAGGATATGATTACATAGTGAGGGAGACGCAGATTGGAGATAGAAAGTGGATGGCAAGAGAATTTGGGAGGAAACACAACCACGTCGACTCCTGAGGTAGCTGTTGCCTGTGGCGATGCACAGCATGACGGTCCCATGGCGCTTCTCAGGTTGCCACGGCACCCAGGGTGTTTCCTGTCTTGACGACGTGACACCCCCTGAGTCAGGCAGCGTGCATGCGTTTGTTTGTGTGTGGGTGAAACATCTCTGGCTGTGGGGCCTGTCTGTCGCTGAGAGCCTAATTAGCAGTGTCATACAGAATCTGCTGCAGGACACACACACACTCTATACTATATGTCCTATGTCCTTCGTGAGGATATTGAATCCCACGCTGCACTCTCTGAGGACAAAAATTCTCAGACCCCAGGCGCCACTTTTAATGTCATGAAATAAAAAGCATTTGCTGCATGGCCAGTTTACATCCAAGTCATTTAGAGCCAATCATGTTTCGACTACAGTGTTTCTAACAGTCTTTGAAATTGGGTTTACAATTACTGCTGTCCTGCGTTAACCGGAGTGGATCGTCAGAGTGAAGTTTATCAGCAGCCAGTTTAGATCAATGTCAAGCAAGCTGTGAATAACAGTAAGCTATATTTATTAGACTTGTAGTGAGGTTTGTTTGTGTAACATTTTGATTCTTGAAACCTCTGTCAGTCTACCCATCTAACAATGAAAGACTTAACCTCAAAATATGCAAAATAGTAGTTTTTGTTTTACTTTCAACATTTCTCACAAATATGCATGCACCTTAAATATGGAGATTAATAATTAACTGGAAATAAAAATAAATAAATTAAATAAATGAGCTTAGCTTGGGTCATGTGGAGTTGGAGCATTATTCACCACCAAACTGACAAATTCACGGACATACGCGGACACTTGCTAACGTAAAATCCATTTCCACAACATGTTTTTAGTTTTATGTAGAGATGTTAATAAGTAAGCATTTAACCGACATTAAGCATTTTAACTGATTAACATCGGTTAAATGGTTAAAATAAATATTAATGATTAATTTAAAAAGCTGACCTCTCGAGTCACAACTGTGCAACGTTAATGTAGCACACTTCCCCACGCTGACCGAAATCAAATGTGCATTTCCTAATGCCAAGCTCTCCGCTAAAATGGGAGGATATGTGTGTGATCACATTTCTCATTACAGAATTCAGTCAGCGCTTTCAAGAGTCATTGTCATTGAGAAAATCACACTCAATGGATGCAGAAGAAGTGAAAGTGAGTCTGCAATTAGACCTGATGGAAATGTAGTGTGATGATTCTCTGAAGATCAACATCAGCTTCTCTCCCTACCTGACTTCTATCGGAGTTTCCTCTGATGAGACGCCACGCAAAACCAATGAGGAGTCTGTTTGGCTCAGCATGCATCTGTGAGCAGACATCCTCTCTGTTAACGCTGACCAAAAGCAGGTTGAGACCCAGATTCACCGATAACCATCTCTTTGACCTTCGCATCTCAACCACCAAACTTCCTCCTGCCAGATATCATTCAGACCAAAGCGCAGCATCACTGCATCACATTCTTCCCATTACAGGTGAGTGTTAATAAGCCAATTACTTAATAAATTCAGTTAATTGAAGTTTATGACAACATTAGTTGATGTGTTAACAAGCACAGTTATTTATTTGTGTAACAAGCTTGAAATATCCACATCCCCCATTTCTCTTCTTGTCTGCCTTCATACAGGACAATGAAGAGAGATCAGCATCCTGAGAACCAATCTGAGGCTGTCGCTGAGAAAATGACCTGCCAGCCTTTTTGTAAAAAATAAAATGAAAATTTACTAATTGAGAGCTGTGATGGAGGCTTTTTTTTCTTCAGACATGTTCAATTATCAAACATAATTTACCTGCATTTGATTGATTTTACCAATATTAGGGCATTAGAAGTGAGGCAGTATACCTCACGTCTAGTGGCCCAGTCTTTCGTATATTTTTCTGTATGTGGCCCTCAGGAAAAAAAAAGTTTGGGCACCCCTGGGTTAAGGCTTTACAAAGCTATTGAATGCATTTCCTACCTCGTAAAACAAAACCCAGGAGAGGGCTGTTAACTCTACAGTAATTTAATCTCAAACACTGCTGCTGTGAAAGAAACTTGATGACACTTCATCACTAAAACGACGCTGCTGTTGTGAAACATGCAGATGGAAATATCACAGACTACACTCAGGTTAGTATTTGGGATGTGACCTGAAGAAAAAGTACAGTACTATTCTAGAGACTGTTGATTTCCTCATTTGGGAACAGATGCTGACATAAACAAATAAAAGAGAGACAGAGGAAGGGGATGAGCGAGAGGAGGAATAGTCAGAGCAGATAAAAGGCCAGGCAAAGTTTGCTCCTTATTACGACTCCTGACACTCGTTAGATGGGGTTTTCTATCGTGTGTGTTTGAAGGAATAAGAGATAGGTGTACATACAGCGCGAGAGCCTGATTAGCATTGTCCTCCATGTTCCACTGCTGTGGCCTGAAGAGAGAGGGACCGACAGAGAGAGAGAACATGAGGGGGAATGAGAGAGAGAGGGATGAAGGAGGCAGAAGTGCTGGCTCAGCACTGTGCCAAAGGAAGAAGGAGAAGAGAAAGAGAGGAGGAAGGAGGTGAGAGGTGTTCACTCCATATGTTTCGAGATGAATGAGAGGAGAGAGCAGTCAGGATAAAGGTGTCCTCTCTCTTTCTCTCGTTGTCTAAAGGTTCATTTACACATTGTGAGTACAGTACAGTGTCACAGATGAACGTTGACGTGAGAGAAATATTTGGTTGTCAGTCCAAAATGAAGATCCCAGATCCTCCGAATGTCTTGGAAGAGTTGTGCACTGCACCTGAAACACCTTGCTTGAAGTCCCGCCTTTTCTTCCATAACGTGGTGATGTCACCAAGTAACACACTTGCATAATACCTGCCTGGCGGCAAGCTTGGGTCGCCCTCAAACAAAGCTAGTTAGCTAGAGCGGAGTCCAAAAGAATTGGTTCATTTGATCACAACAAATTGGGCCTGCTGACCAATCAGAGCAGAGTGGGCATTTCGGGAGGGCGTTTCAGACAGAGGGTGAAAAGAGTTAATGCAGCACAGCCGGTATGAAAAAAGCAAAGTTTATTTGAACAGTAAAGCATGTAAACATATTCTAGTAGAAACCCCAAATACAAGTATGCACCTGAAAATAAGCAAACTGGGTCCTCTTTAACTTGTACCTATCTTTACTATCTCTGCTCCTTACATGCTTGCTAATTTCTGCTGAGGTTTTTCAGGAATTTGGCCGACAGTCTTCTTCTCTACGTTTCTCAGCAGAGGATGTGCAGTTGTGGTAGTGGAGACTGGTTAATCCATCATGGATGGTGTATATGCTAAAATGGGTTGCCAAATATACTTTGGCAGCTAACCCGACCGGGAGAGTTACTGTAGCAACCACGGTGCTGGGCGTGTTGTCGAGGACACGTGCAGCCACTTTACCAGTCAAGTCTCCACCGCACCGTTGAGTTTTAGATCGGCTGCGAGGTTGTCAGCTATGTGTCACCCTAGCGTGACGTTACCCTGTCTGCCCGCCGTAACTTTAGCGAGTGTCCGACAGACTGCGTGTGTGGCGGCAGTGAGTGTGGGGTTGTCGTTGGCGTTATAGCTGTGAATGTAGGAGTGTGTGTACAGTTTGTCGGTGCATAAATGCTGCAACTCCTCGGCTCAAGACCCGAGCCAACTTCCTGTATCCTGCAGACTCTCTTAAGGTGGACTGTAAAGGTGGACCAGCTTTTCTCTGTAAAGTGGCAAGCCACTCCTCTGAATTTTGCTCATCGTTTTAATTAATTTTTAAAATTTACTTTAACATTTAACCAATAGTCTTAATTGGTTAAAAGTTAAACAGTTAATTATTGAAAACTAGTGGAACTCACTGTAGTATATTATAAATGAAAAACAAAGATTGGAAATAAGTGAGAAAAAACACGTAAAACTTGGATGTCACAAATACCATTTTTTGGGGTTTTGAAGTTTCAGTCAGAAATATTCGAAGGAATTCAAAGCTAATATAATAAAAAAAAACAACACAAGAAAACAAAGAATTCAAACACTGATTTGGAGATTGATTAACATGGCAACAATCAAAGCTTCGAGTCATTCAGGTCAGCCCTACAGTGTAATAAACTTTACCCTGAAATACTGTCAAGTCTGAGCCTCACTCAAAGATATCACAATTAATTTCCCAATGATATCCTGATGTTTAAAACCACCACACGTAGAGCTGTGAAGTGTTTCTGATAATAATGTGAAAGCAAATTGATTCGTCCTCTTTCTATCAGCGACTCTGGATGTGATCCAAGTGAAGAATTGAGCAGAGTCCTTCTGGGTTGTTTAAATTCGTCAAGTCATTGTCGATTCACCCTTCCCTCCAGCCTATTACCCATCTGCTTCAACACACACTCTCACACACACCGTCTCCTCTTGAGGGTGACAAACCCACCTGTGTGTGTGTGTTACAGGGAGACAGCGATTGGTCATTAACTAATGCATGGTGGGAGAGCGTGTCCGCCGCTGACGGCCTCGCCGGTGTCAGAGTTCAGTGACGCAAAAGCGCACAAGTGCCTCGCAGGGCCGACACTGCCTCATCCATCTCTGTCAGCGTCTCAGCCAAGAACACACACAAGCATAAATGCACAGAGACACATGTCGGCGTTCTCAGGTGGATACGAGCACATAGACATGCGTTTCCTGTGATTACGCACAAACACACAAAGACGGACAACCACAAAGCATCTGGTTTCACTTTCACATGAGTTTTGTTTGCACTCTCGTGGGAGGCGATTGAAAGAGAATATCAGCAGCAAGTGTCATGACCTATTTTTGACAACCTGTTTCTCATCTTTCTTCTAAACATCCTGAGGATAGTCAGCCGCACACCCACCTCAACACGCACGAGACAAACGTCCATAAAACGTAGCTGAAAAGAGTCTGAGCTGCACCGTGGTCAGCGCTTATTGTCTAAATACCACTGATCACATCACATCACGTGATCAGATTTAGGATTCAAATGATATTAATCGATTTTTATGTCTGTTCATGCTTTTTCTGTTTTATCATTCCATCAAGGGTCTGAAATTAACTTTTCTTGTCTGCCACACTTTTGAAATCTCTGTACTGAATGAAGAAAAAAACATTTCAGATATAATGTCATTCAATATTTGATATATTTTACTTGAAAAAACAATATATGCCTGGAAAGTTAGTGTTCAAATACAGTGTTACAGCGTGGCTTCCAGGGAGCCCTATTTTTACGGGGTGGGAGGGTGTTGTCCACAGTACTGTCCTGTACTTTGTTATTGTCATCTATAGTGGTTATTTGCATAAAAACACACAATTCAGGATTATGATTGTTTAAATCTTTGCGTTGATTAAGAAATATGGTGGCATCAGTAGTTTTAATGACGTATTATAAGCTACCTAGAGCTAGTTTTAGGAAGTTAAACACTCATATTTCTGTCTCTATTATCTATTTTATATTGTTGTGAAAACATCTTCAAACATCTGGATGTATTCTTGCTTAATTTTACAAGATGCGTATACTCGAAGCAAATTATGGATTCTGGCATTAAAAAGTCAGTTTCAAAATATAAAAAATCATGATACATTGGTGAATAGTTTTTTTTCCCACTGCTAGTATTTACGTTACATTTTACAATACAAATAGTTCCAATGGTAGTAAGCATATGCTTATTTATGATTGTTAGTTGTTATGTTTATGAAGGGGTCCCCCCTGGCATAGGAGATGCTTTTCACTTTTCTATCCTATTGTGACATGTTACCCTTCGGGTCAGTGTAATACAGAAGTATTCCTTATGCTTGTAATGACAGTAGTTTACCAAAGTTGCCAGTGGGCAAAATGCTCCCTCAGTCCTCAGCTAGAGGATTTCATCTGTCCTTGATACCTGCACTACTGTCTGTTCAAAATAAATGAAAAGAAATCTGTACCGAACTCGGACCGAACCGTGACTCCTAAACCGAGACTACCCCAAACTGCTGATCTCTCATAATGCTGAAATCCTCATTTTTCAAAATGGCAGCGAGTTACGAAAGTTTCAGGACTACAAGCTCAACATTTTTTGCAAATTCAACTACACCTTCAACCAATTAATAACACCAGAGTTGTAAACTCAGACACAATTTGTGTCTTTTTTGTGTATTTCCTTCACATTTTCATGTCCAATATTTATTTCCTCCACTTGTGCGTCGCTGTGAGTTATGGCATAATATGCTTTAAGTGTCATCTGGAGAGCGTCTATAGGCAGGAAATTGGCTTGTATTTGCCTCTAATGGCTCTTAAGGGAATATTCCTGTTTATCTCTGTATAGGTCAGCACTTACCAGGAAGAGGAGAAATATAGTCCGATGTTAAAATGCTGAAAGATGTAAGGTGTCGTTAAGAGAGGGAGAAGAAGAGAGCGATAAACTGAGAGAAAAAGGAAGTGAGAGAGAGAGATGTTGGTGATGAAGGGAGAAGTGTGTGGGTGGAAAGTTTGGTTCCTGGCCATTGACTCTTTTCAGCGTTACAACACCAGGGCCGTTGGTGATTGATCTCTCCACTCGCCTCCCACCCTCCTCTCTCCCTCGGTGATCGCCCTCCACTCCTTCATCTCTTGCTTGCTTTCATCCCGTCTCTCTGCAAACGTTTTCACACAGTTTATCTCCATCCTTCTTCCTCTCACCTCCTCCTCCTCCACTCTGGTTAATTCTCTTGTTTTCCCTCCATCTCCTTCCACCTTCACTTCTTTTCTTTCTGATCCTTCCTTCCTCCATTGTCACTGTCTCCTTCCCTCCTTCCTTGTTTCCTCTCTCACCTTCTCTTCCACTTCATCTCTTACCTTCCGTACTCCCTAAGTTCTTATTTCCCCATCCTCTTATCCTATCTCCTTTAGGGACCAAATATGGACTGGTAGCTAGAGAGTGGGCGCTGCCAAGGTGCCCTTGAGCAGTGTCCCGGACCCCCCAAACTGCCCACAGCTCCTAATACTAGGATGGGTTAAATGCAGAGACTAAAGTTCATGGTGTGCTGTGCTGTGTACTATGTAATGTGTGATAATAAAATCTGATTTACATTTTACATTCCTCCTGGCGCCGCTGCACCACACACCGCCTGTGACCGCTCCGTTCTCTGCACAGCGATTGCCTCATTAACGTTTTGGTTCCTTGCAGCATTAGGTTTAAGTCTGAAGCATTGCCAATTAGGTGCTGTTACTTTTCACCTGGACACCACATCCTCCACCATCTTCTGTCATCTCATACTCGTCTCGAGTGTCAAAACAGACACAAAAATTAAGTAATGGGTTTTATTTCTATAATAAAGCAAAATGACGGTTGGGGCGGTGGGCAAGTAATGTAATCAGTGTATGCCCAAACGCCATGTAACACCGGTAACACCAACTACCGCAGCAAGCTTACGTCCCATGTCCTCTCCTCCCTGCTTTCCACCTTGATTTCCTAACTCTCTCTCTTTTCCCCCGTTGCTCATCCAGTTTCCTTCCTCTCCCTCCATGTCTCTTTGTCCTACCTCCCTCCCCCTCAGGTGATATCAGGTCCTGGCCTGGATCCACACTGGGTGGGCGGGGTCTCCCAGCTGATCGTTACTGTAATTAACATCAGTAAAGAAGGGTCCTGGGATACTGGAAACCTCTGACTCGCTGAGCTCTGTATCTCTGCCTATCTCCTTCAACCAGGCCTCTGCAGTGTTCTGTTACAACACAAGCTTTTTAAAGTAAAGATATAACACTGGAACACTGTTTACCTTTATGGCCAGGAAACTGTTAGCTGGTTCATGTATAGAGAGCTGAAGTCTTGCATCCCATCAGCACTAGCCACCAGCTTCTGTAACTACACACTTGGTGTGTTGGCACTGAGTGTTGGTACTGGACGTCAATTTTGTGGTGCAAATTTGATCATTTTCGATCAATCATTTTTGGCTACACTGGTCCAAACTAACCTGCTAGAGGGCTGAGATGCCTCCACACAGCTCTCAACATGGAGACGGCTAAGCCAGCTAGCTGCTAACAGCATGAACAGTGTAAACAATGGCAACACTGCTAACAGAGCTAACAGTGTTAACCAGAGATTTGGAGCTACGCATTTGTGACAATGTCATGAATTAAAGGACCCATATTGTAAAAAAGTCAGATTTTCATATCTTTTATGTTATAAAGTAGGTTTGAGTGTGTGAAAGTATCAAAAAACCCTCAATATACAGAAAAATACACACAGTCTGCATTCAGAAATTGTACATTTGAAACAATCCATGAGGATTTTTGTCCATGTGTGATGTCACAAATACACGTGATTTAGACCAGTACACGGTTTGAAACGTCAACATCCTCATCAGTTTCTTTCCTGTTGCAGTGTATGTAAATGACATCAGCTGACAGGAAGTAAACATGGATCCAAACTTAGCAACGCAAATCCATTGAAATCCACTAAAATGGAGCGTTTCAGACAGGGAAAATACAGGCATGTTCAGACAGACAGTACGAGGAAAATTAAGGATTTTTTGAACATTACAGCATGAACCACAGTAACTGGAAGTCGAGGGTAGTTGACTGCTGCGCCTGGCTTTTTTAAGTTTACTATCCATGTTCTAAGATACATGAGTATCTAGTATAATGTGTAATGGGTCTGAATCTGCGTTGTGTTGTGTAGAAAGTGAGGACACACCTCCTGGGATGGTCGTTCAGCAATTTGTATTCCCACCAACAGCAATTGTAGTTGTGAAGAAACAGAAACATTCGCAGGGTGCCATTTGTAAAATAAAAATGCTTGCTATACTTCCAGCGATAACCCCCAGCATTTTTCTTTATGGGCTGGTGTCTAACCTAAACATGAGACCCAACCTATTAACTGTATGTGTGAAATATGAATATGAATCATTATGAAATATATGAAATCCTGTTCACAATATAGCGCGACAACATCAGACTACTACATAAGTATCTCGTACAACTCTTGTTTAAATCCTGTGGCCAAAAGATAGACATATCAATCAGTATAAGGTTGTTTTTTGTTGTTGTTTTTTTTAAATGAAAAAGGAAAAACACCTATGAGCTAGACAGGAAATGAGGGAAAAAACAACAAAGGTCCAGGGTTGCACTCGATGACGTCGCAGTGTCTTAAATCACAGAACAACAGGCCTCCAACAATGGCTTCCTTCAACAATGACCACAAAGGCTTCCTAACCTTGACTAAGTGGTTTTGTGCCTGAACCACTGTCGCAGATCAGACAACATTTGTAAGGTTTTTGGAAAGCGCTGACCAATTATCCCATCTCGCCAGCAGGATTTTGGACGACTGCAACAAGCAACCTGTTTTGTGTTTAGTTTGGACGGCTTATTGGCGACGTCACAGTGCTTTGTAGGACTGGATCTTTTTGTACTTCGGGAGCAATATCCGAAAGTTCAGATTTCACTTTGGTGCTTTGCACAATATCTGTCCTCCTCCTATGTCTCTCTTACATTTTATTTTTGACATTTGTGCTCTCTCTTGTCGTTGTTTTTTGTCTCACTGTCACTGATCTAAAGCTGTTTTTTTGTTCTCGTACCCACGTTTCCCTCTCTGATCTGGGTTAGGGCTGTCTCACCGGACACCTCTCCTTCTCTTTCAGCCGTTGCTTTGCCTCCCCTCTCTCCTCGTCTCCACATCTCTGTCTGTTTGACTAGTACAAACACAGCCACCCCCGAGGGTTTTCTTCTTTTAGCTTTCTAAAGTGTCGCCTCCTTTCTTGATTTATGCCCACCGTCTTTGTCCCACTCTTTCTCCTTCTCATCCCATTTTCAATCTTGTTCTTTATCCCCTTTCCTTATCTTCCTCTCTGTATACACTCTCTCACTTCTGAGACAGCTGCTTTTGTTCCTCTCTCTCTCTCTCTCTCTCTCTCTCTCTCTCTCTCTCTCTCTCTCTCTCTCTCTCTGACTTAATCATTAGGCCATTCATTTAAGCTTTAAATCATTAAGCGTTAGAGCACAGACTGAAAAGTTCACCCGTTGCTTTTCTAATTAATCCAGAACGACTCACTCTCCCTGACCTCTCAGAGTGTGTGTGTTGTGTCGCCTCTTGTTCGACTGGTTCCTGATGAACATGCTTCCCAGCCTCTGCTCATGGAACAATGCGAGCTTGTTCAGGTGTGGTTACTTTGCCAGTCGTCAGTGTAATTACCGTGATATTCAGGCCAGAATCCATTTGATTAAGTTCATGTCGGACAATCAGAAAAAAAAGAACATATTTTTAGATAATGTGGCTCAACTGTTGGCTTGTTTACATCCTGTCTGATCATCTAACCTCTTGTTCAGTCGAACAGTGCCACCATGTTTCCAGATCTCAGCATTTACTGCAGTGAATGTTGTAATAACCAACAGTAATATGAAAGCTATAGTTAGATAGGTTTTTGTCATATTTGTCATCATATCCTGACATCATGAAACAGACGATTTTTGAATAAATCAGGTTCCTCTGCCTCCTCCTAGTGCTGTAAATCAGTGTTGCCAGATCTTGCGAGTGAAGCAACCAACCAGATCCATAGAAACCTGCCCAAAATAAGGCAAACGCCCCAAACAGGCGACCTTACCAACTACAATATGAGACAGAGACAGGCAGTCACGGGCCCACTTCATATGGATGAATTTATTTTGGATGCATTTTTGCATCCATCTTTAGCTTTTAATTTAGCATTTTTCTTGTTATATGCTTAAAGATGTTGAGCATTTTAATTAATTTCTACCTTGTTTCTTTACATTTTTCTTATCTATACTTGAACAAGTTCAACATTTTATTAAATTTTTGTATTTCATGTTTAGCTTGTAACTTAAAGTTTTAGTGTTTCATTTAATTTCGTTTTGCTTTGAGATTGTGAATCTAATGTCGGTTTGGCTTATTGAAGAGAGCAGTGCTGCGTTTCTTTTATGTTTTTCAGTGTGAGTTTCAGTTCAACTTGTGTACGGATCCTGCAACAGGACAAATTAGACAAGTAGGAGGAGAGAGACAGGAGCCCAGGGGGCGGCAGTAGCTCAGTCTGTAGGGAGTTGGCTTGGGAACCGGGGGGTCACCGGTTCAAGTCCCGAAATGGAAAAAAAATGGGGGGGAAAGGGGGGGGGGGGAGGGGCCAAATTACCCCTTGGGGACCGCCGGGGGGCCCCCGAGGAAGGCACCAAACCCCCAACTGTTGGGGGGGCTCGTGGGGAGAGCCCCCCTAATTCTAAAACTTCTCAATAATGATGTGTGTGTGTGTTTGTGTGAAGTAAAAGTAAAAAAAAAAAAAAGGAAAAAATTTCCCCGGGGAAAAAAAAAGGCTCTTCTTCTTCTCCATAAGCAACTACACTTTCTCTTTATGGCATTTGTGCCTGAAGAAGTGCAGCACTGATATATAAATATGACTCAATATTATATTACTTTAATGCCTATTTCTCACCTCAGATATTTCAGAAACATCTTGTATTGTACTGTTTAGCTGTAAAATGACAGTTTACTCTGTTTTCAATGTCGAACGGGTCACAAATGTTCTCATTTTACAGCTGAATAGTACACTAAAATATGTTTCTGAAAACATTTTAGAAGTGAAATGGGCATTACAGTAACACAATGTTGATTCTTTTGAAAAAGCAGGTTACAAACGTAGTACTACTAACCCATCTTTTAAGTGGTTATGTCTCCAGTCTGATATGGAGCGCGCAGCTAATATGTATGTGGTTTGTTTACATGACATAACAGATGTGCATATTTAACATATTCAGTGTGGACAAAGCGTCCGCGATAGTCAGATGCTCACAACCAGTCACATTGTTATTCATCAGATTTAGTTTCACAAATGTCAACTTGATCTTCTCTTACTGATCATGGATTTTTCTTCTCCACTTCAGCCAATACCAAACCAGGAAATGTATCTGTTGTTCGTTGGCTACTTTGCCTCCGTCAGTCACAGTGTTGTCAGTACTGTGTATACGTTATGTCATTTTGTTGGTAATGTTAATTTCAACCAAAATCATGAATTGAACCTGGGACTATGGTAAACTTTCAACAGCTTCAAAGCTACCTATAATTAGCTACTTGAAAACTTAAGCCACCTATTATTAGCTACTTATAACCTGTAATACCTGTAAGCTGAAGCTACCTACTATTAGCTACCTACAAGCCAAAACAGCATATAATTAGCTACCTATACGCCTAAGCTACCTATTACTAGCTACTTATAACCTATAAAACCTGTAAGCGAGCTACCTATAATTAGCTACCTATACGCCTAAGCTACCTATTACTAGCTACTTATAACCTATAATACCTGTAAGCTGAAGCTACCTATCATTAGCTACCTATACGCCAAAGCTACCTATTACTAGCAACCTAAAAGCCAAACCAGCATATAATTAGCTAGCTGAAAGCTGAAGCTTCCTATAATTAGCTACCTATAGAGCTAAAGAGGGAGAAGTGATCGACGAGGAAAGAGGGAGAAGCAGTTTGTTTTGAAGGCGTCCCGCCTCTTTCTCTCTCTCCGTCCTATGAGGGATGAGGCTGCAGGCGATTCGGAGATGATTGATGGTCCTTGTAAATATGGCCATTACCATATAGGCTCTCCCCGCCTTTATACCCATTATTCATTGTCAACTGGGGCCACTGTGAGCCCCTAATTTTACGCAATTTAGCTGTGCACTTAACGTGAATGGTGAAATATGAAAATATGAGGACACATGTGGTGCCTCCTCATCCTGAGTCCGGATTGTTTTGAGCTTTAGAGAAAAATAACGTCACTGTTATATGAAAAAAATCTACATACCATACTTCCACTTGTTCTCATTTCAACACAGAATGTGTTATTGCTTTTGTGGCTGCCGTCGAGCGTTTACCATACCAGTGGATGCAATAAATGCTGGGATATGAAATACTAGCAGTTGTAAAATCCATATGTCCATGGATTAATAGCTTCAGGCTCTCATGCTAGTGGTGAGAAAGACAATATTAGAGTCAGTGGGGAGTAACAAGCTTATTAACTCCGGAGAAAGCTGAGAAGTGTTTCTGGGACCAGTGTGCAGAGGCATGGCATGTTAAGTAGCAGCAACCAAGCAGGAATTTGCCCACAGTGCTATATTCGATAAGAGAGAATTATACTGAAATGACCTTTGTGCACTGGCTCGGGAGGGAACAAAGATGATGCAGGCTTGAAGTTGGCAATACATGCAGAAAAAACACAAGTGCACAATACACTGCGAGTTTGTACATGAAGATGCTTGCATGCCCTCATGTTATACAGTGGCAACAGTGCAGGCTAAAAAAATATCACTCTTTTACTGCACGAACAGCATGCAACTGTAAATTGCTGCCGCTCTGTTGCTCGGCCTCGAGGAGCAATTACTTGAAAAATTCAACTGTGCTTTGTTTCCACCTGTCAGGCAGCACAAAGGACAATCTGTCAGCCAGTTGACTGAGAGTATTGTGTTACAATATGCCTATTCAATTGTGCTTGATGGCTTAAGAATGGAAGGAAACAGCCTCTGCAGCTGTGTTAATTTTGGCACCTGAAGTTGTTTGTCTTTTGTTTTTTGTTAGTTTTAGTCTAGTTTTTCATCGTGAAACTTAAGTTTTGTCATGCATTATGCAAACTAATGCAGGGGTGGTTATTGTTTTATTTAATATGTATAAAATTACAGTACCACTACCAATACCAGTACTCTTAAAGTGTTACCGATACCAGTGGAGTACTTCCTTTGATATTTTCAAACGTTTTGGTGTCGTCTCGGCACACTGAACTGCCAACTCCATGAAATGCATCATGCTTGACTTTAAAACATCACAGACTGTATTTTTTGTAGCTGCTGCAGCAGTGGGACAGCGGTGGCAGAGGTAGAGCAGATCGTCCATCAGTCGGAAAGGTTGGCAGTTTGATGTCAAAGCCCAAATTGCACCCAAGTGTGAATGAGTATTTAGGTTAGATCCATCTTGCATAGCAGCCTCTGCCATCAGTGTGTGAATGGGTGAATACTGTAAAGTACTTTGAGTGGTCAGTTAGACTGGGAAAGCACAATATGCCTTATATGCAAGTCCATTTAGCATTTACTCCAATGTAAACCCATCTGTTATAATGGTCATTTACCTTAGTAACTTATATTATGTAACTTGCATACTAATACTAACTTGCATACTAATGGCATAATACTAATGCCAGTTATATAGCAGACTTATTTTACATAGCAGACGTTTTTATTTTAACCCAAACCACAATATTATCCTAAGCCTAACTGAGTATTGAGTAAACCAAAAAACTAAACCTAGAGGACAGGAGGATGGACTGATACTGACTGATGTCTGTGTTCTTCAGTCTTTATTAACTCCACTCAGGAATATGATTTATTTTATTAGCATGTCAGATTGTTTCCAGTGAGATATTAATGAGTTTATATGGTGACTTTGCTGTTGTGAACATTACTGTTTCTGCACTAGAAACAACATTTAGCCTAGTTATATTTCAAATACATGTATATCCATAGCTAATATGCACACTTCAATATTTGTATATTTATCGCAAGTCGTATTGTTATCACAATATTGAAAAATGTTATCGCACATCGCAGATTTTCCTCACATCATTCAGGCCTATTCAAGATACATATTTATGTGTTATTTTTGCCTATTTCTAAAGTAGTTTATCTGTGATGTGTTCTTTATACTGAGTTTCCCTAAAAAAATATATTTTTTAAAGAATCGCAATATATCGCCTTGCTTACAGTATATTGAATCGTCAGGCATGTATCTTGATCCGTATCGTATCGCCAGATTCTTGGTTTGATTAGTTGGGATTGAGAATGTGTAGCAATATTAGAAACTGCAGCACGATGAAAGTTATACTGATATACTAAAGTTATAGTGTTAGTTTTTTGTTTTGAGTACACACACATGCAGCATATGAAAAACACTGAGTCTGAAAGTTAAGAGAAACACTGCCTGTCACAGCAGTTGTTCTTTCCAACTTTTTTCTTTTGCAAAATCCAGCATAGACGACTAACTCCTCAAGTATCACTGTTTTCTGTACAGTTTTACCTCCTCAACTATACCAGCAGCCTGTCGACTCTGTTTGGTGTGATTCATTTGGGGTGCAGTGATACATGAAGCTGCTGATTCTCTCCAATGAAGTTTTCAAGCTTTAACGCTGCCAGTATTAGTGAACTACAATGGCCATAATTCATCAGCGATGCGTCAGTGATGTAGCACATCTGTTCTCCCCGGAGTCTGACTGCGTCGCTGCTGACACAGACCCAACGGAGAGCGTTTAAGATGACGTCTCAACAAACAGATGGAAGTATAATAATCAGCTATTGTCGCAGTGCCATCAGCTTCAAGTGCTTTGACAGACTTCAGTGCCTGGAAAAAAAATATGAATTACATCGCTCGCTAAATGAAACATCGATAACAAGTCGTCAGTGTATCCCAGTGCTGCTGAAGTGAGCTGACTACCTGTGGGAAACATATAATGGCAGAGAGATTTACTCCCACTTTCTTACCTTTATCTTGTGCCCAATATCTCATTTTCCTCCCCATCTTCCTCCGGATGACATGCCAGTCATTCAGCAGTCTCTGATGCTGTGAAGTGACATTTTATTGACACCACTCTTCTTCCTCGTCACCCTCCTCTTTCCACTGCATCACTCTTTCACCCTCTTTCACTCTTTTAAAAAGAGCAAAAGTAAGGACTTCTGTGCTGATTGGATATGCATCTTTGGGATGAGATAGGGAAGAAGAGAGGGAGGGAAGGGGGCAGAAATAAGAGGTGCTGCATAGCCAAATAAACCTTTTAGGGAGGAATCAGCGACAATTTTGCTGTTGGGATCCTACTGGCCCTCTCGTCCGTGCAGGGTGCACCCTGTTACCACCATTAATCCCAGTGCAACCAGTGCTCTTATGTAGGGATGTCAGGATACCAGAAATTTAGTAGTCAATACCAGTACCAGTTAAATTCCACATTTCTTGATACTGATGCAACAGTAAAGACAACAACAAAATAAATAAATAAATAAATCTTACTTAGATAATCACACTTTAACATCCCTTCCTTTATTACGGTTTGCATACTGGTTTTTCGTATGAAGTTAAACAGGTCATAATTCCCTTCAAATAACTGGGTTTATTCAAGTTTCTTGCCAAAAACTACATTTTACAAGGTTACATTTGAACAAATCGAGATAACTTTAGAATTTACCCTAATTTTTACTTATATTTACTGAATAGAGCCTGAACGCGTCATAATTGCACCTCCCAGCTGACGTTAACTAGCGCTCATCCTCTGATTTGTGTTTATAATGTAGTGTTATCAGGGTAAAGTTAGGTTGTGTCCCCTGGACGTGTCCACAGTGAGTTTACTGCCTCCCAAACACATTTTCTGTTGTCCGACGCTGTTAGTCTTGTGCCTGATGGTACCTACGGTACTGTAGAAAACAAGTGTCTTCATCATGTATATAATACTTGTCTTCGTTTATAGTAACTAGGGCTGTCAGTCCATTAATATATTTAATTGTGATTAATCACATGATTGTCCCTGATTAAGTGCACACATTTTTATCTGTTCAAAATGTACCTTAAAGGGAGATTTGCCAACTATTTAATACTCACTGTACTCATGGGAGTGGGCAAATATGCTTTCTTTATGAAAATATATGTATAGATTTATTATGGAAATCGATTAATAGCACAAAACAATGAAAATATTGTCCAAAAACCCTCACACATACTGCATTTAGCATAAAAAATAAGCTCAAATTTTAACATGACAAATTCAAGCCCAAAAGGCAACAACAGCTGTCAATAGCCACGTTTACATGCGCCAGAACCACCTCTCCTATTTGGAATAACATTTGTTTCCGAATGGGCCGTGTGTCAGTGTGCTGACTTGATGATGACTTTCCCCAAACTGTATGTGATTATCATAAAGTGGGCATGTCTGTAAAGGGGGGACTGGTGGGTACCCACAGAACCCATTTACATTCACATATCTTGAGGTCAGAGTTTAAGGAACCCCTTTGAAAATGGCAATGTCAGTTTTTCCTCGCCAAAATTTAGCACAAGTTTGAAGCATTATTTAGTCTCTTTTCCAACAGGCTAGTATGACACAGTTGGATGGGCCAATGGATTCCTTAGGTTATCTAGTTTCATATGATGCCAGTATCTTCACTCTAGCTTTAAAACTGAGTGTGTCAGTGCGTTAAAGAAATTAGAGGCGTTAAAATGAATTTGCGTTAACACGTTATTATCGCATTAACTTTGAAGCTCTAGTAGTAACACAGCTATTTTTAGGAATATGTACCTTGTGAATACAGGATTAAACTAAAATTGTAAAGCTCTTCAAACTCAGACTGAGAAGTAAGAAGCTGGAGGAGATGAAGAAAGGGACCCATCCACCACTCCGGCATCTACACCCTCACTTTCCGCCTCGCCACTTATCAGTCCGCTCATAAATCGTCCCCTGCCGAACCGTCCAATGTGGAAGTAATTCTAGTGATACTGGGCCGCCGGACCATAAATAGTGAGAGTACACTTGAGAGGAAAAGTAAAAAAGAGATGGATGAACAGAAGGAAGGACATGAAAATATGTCCAATAATGTGTGTGTGATGACAGACAGAAAAAGTCCTTGGCAGCCAAGCCAGTTCTGTCGGAGGTGTCCACACACACACACACACACACACACACACACACACACATTAAGAACTGGAGTGTGTCATGGAGGTGACAATAACACTAGATGCAGCCCAGTTGTCATCTGCCTTGAGGCACCGGGGCAGCCGGAGGGTTCAGAGTGACTTTAATGGTTGAAATTCTTAATAAGTCACATTAATCCTGCTCTTTAGTCGTCACTCTTTAATTGGCATTGAATGTCTGTTGGACAAGCACAAATCCTCATGCATAAACACACACTTGATCTTGTGTTGTAGGATATGATGCACCCTGATACCAAATCTCTTGTGATATTCGCAGGATTATGTGCTAACAGTGTGATTGTAGCCAGTATGAATTTATTTTAGTCCCATAGTTTTAACACCATTTCAGAAGCCTTTCCACTCTGCCAAGAATAAAACTGTAAGGGAAACTGCATTGTTGTAATTTTGGACCAAATGTTGTAACCATAAATAGGTCAGGTAAATGTCAGTATCAGCATCCTTCAGTTAAACCCCAGACTATATTCAGGCTTTAACTAGACCAGTGTTTCAGCTTCAAGCACCTTGGATCAGGTATTTCCCTCCATCGAACCGCTCTGAACAGGGACGCTGTCTGAAATGGAAAACTCCTAATGATTGTGGGGGCCAGGATTGTACATATTTATTGTGCTGGAGCTGCTGTTTAAAGGGATACTCCACCAATTTCACACATCAGAGTAAGTTTACATGTCATGAAGAGTACTTTTCAACAATTTCCCTTGTAGAATGCACACCATTTCATGAAGGGTCTTCACCTTTGAAATCTGATTCAGGCTAGACTGGGTCTGACTCCAAAATAAACAACAGGTAACGCAACCGCCATGTGCTCTTCACGCAGCCGGTGTGGCAGATGATCCATTGAGAACCCACTGGGTGATGACAGATGAGCCTCTGGGGGTCAGGAGCTATATTTCTGTGGTGTAGCATACATATCACACCCCCAGTTTATATAACGTCACTTCATCCGTCCAACTGTCTGACATATTGTGGCTGGATGGACTTTGATTTGAACTTTCCTAGTCCCCAGAGGACGTTTCCTGATTATTCTAATGCCTCCCTAACCTTTTGTTTGGCATTACAGTCAAACAAAATTCTCCACTGATTGATTCACATACCCACGGCCCCCAGTGGATCAATCCTAGTGCTGCCATTTGGCCGAAATTTTTGACGTGGGGACATCAGAATAGGTTACAGGTTTCCGACAGGTTTCATGCCATGTTGACATTGTAAGGACAAAGCATCCATCGCTGTAAGTCTTGTTTAACAAGCTGTCATGGAATAAGGTGAGCTACTGTAAAGCTACAACCCAAAGAAATCTAGTCTGTTGACTTCATTCACTTGTGATAGAAAGAGTTTAACAAACTGTTTTATTAGTAGTGATTTCCTGCTTTTCTTGCATTTTCACTCTAAACCTACAGTCACACTGCACATATTATCTTAGGCACTCTGTGTGTGTTTGCGTGCGTTTAAACCCTCAGTTTAACTAACATACGGCCTCAGGTATGACTCGAGGCAGTTTCCCCTGCTTTTAGCCTTTGCTTCTACATGAGTTGAGATGCTGTGTGTGTTAGCTCTGTGAAGGCTCTTTACATGCACCAGTAGTCTTGCATGTCCGAGCAGCGTGTTCTGGATCACAGCGGCGTTACCAAACAGGGATGCACGGAGGCGGAGTCACGCTAAAGGTCAGCATCGGCCTCCTCTGTGCATTTGCTGCTCTGTGCTGTGGCAGATGTGTTAAGCAGCACATGGCCTGGTGTGTGGTCTGAGGCTTAATTTGGGATTAACACTCAGGATATTACAGATTACTACACTCCATGTTTGACCTTCTACGTCTAGTCAGCCCGCGGTGGATGGATGAGCTTTTATCTTTTCAGTAGTTACAGCGACTCAATCTCGCCGCCGCGGCCGGGAACCTCCAATGAAACGTTTCCAAGCATGTTGTGTCAGAGTGAAAGGGAGGATGGCACACCGACTTTCTTTGACTTAACTCACAGTCATCAAGGCTTAATTCAAACCCTAATGAGCTTCAATTCAACAACCTCTTGAGGTCTGCACAACGACAACTTATTTTGAATCTAGCGCTCTGTGACCTATAATAATATTTAATGTGGACTTTTTAATATTTTATTTTATACGTTTTCATTTGGGCTTTTTTATTTTTGACATTTTTTATGTTCCTTTGTCTCTCATGGGCCCTCAAACGTAATAGAAGTGCAGTATAGTACCGTTTTAAGGCACAATATGGCGGTGGTAGAATTATAGCACAAGTAATTAAAAAAACAACACGTTTTCCATGTACTTAAGGGACTCATTTTCTGTAAACGCTGGAAGTTGGCCGTGAATGTCTGGCTGTATTTGAAACCTCATACTGTACTAGTAGTGTGTACTGATGAAACCAAAATGTAGTATGTAGTATGCAAACAAAATCTACAGTATGCCAAAAATACCCAGATGTTGTACTGATTTGGAAAAAATCTCCAGTATGCATTGCACCAATCTACCTCGCCTACTGTATCCCACAATGCAAAGTGCTACAACAGTACAGTCTATAGTCACAACATCTTGTTTTTTATGTTTTATTTCATAATTAAATTCATTTCTGAAAATATCTTGGGTGACAAATCAAGTGTGTAGATTTTGAATATTGTCAGTTTTACGATATTAGATGGCAAGTCAAACATTTGATCCAACATTTTCAGAGTTTATAAGCTCCGCAGACTGCTGTGACAGCTAGCTAGCGCCTCTCGGGTCCGCTACCTCGCCAGCCTGGCGGTTACTCTCACAGACCGCTATGAGCTGGCTGGAGCTCTCAAGAACCCGGTCTGTAGATGAGGGGCTTTTATTTCCTTGTTGACGGATAGTTTGTTTAAATATCACAACACAAATGTCCATTATAAATTAACAGGAACCTGTGATTATCTGCCTTTTTGGAGTTAAAAAGCTTGCTCGCCAGCCGGCCGGTGACAAGGGAAAGAGCTGCCTCTGATGGAGCAGAGAGATACCTGCTGAGACAACATGACCCTTTTTAACATTACTGTAATATTTGAAGGGAGATCAGTCCACTGTTTTTATCTGTAACTGAAAAAGCAGTTTGAGTAAATGTTGTGGATCATATTTCACATCTCCCCGCAATGATGATCCTACTTGTCTTACTTCACCATGAGCTGACCCTGCAGGATCTTCCAAACAAACATAATACACAAACAAATCAAAGTTGTATTAATAGATAATATTGCAATAGTGGTGCAAGTTTGTTTTTCTGTCCAGTGCTTTAAGAGTTGGTTTAAAGGCTGGTCGAGCATACTGTAAAATACATTGCTTTAAACGTTGCATACTGCATACTGGTGAGGAATGCAGTATGTAGAATGTGCCGTATACTGCGTTCCTCAGTAGTATGTAGTAGCCTCTCTCTCTCTCTCTCTCTCTCTCTCTCTCTCTCTCTCTCTCTCTCTCTCTCTCTCTCTCTCTCTCTCTCTCTTCACACCCGTGCCGTCAAACGAGGGCCAACTGCCAGCTGCCCCCGTACTTCTCTGTCCTCATCCATATTTGATGCATCTCATTAAAACTTGATCGTGGAAACACTTCAGCATTCTGACATTCCTTCTGATCCAGTATTTAGTCGCCCTCAGCACTTTGCAGTGAGAGAGCCATGCGTGTGCGGCCTGTGAAAAGAAACTCAACGCAAACACAAGGTTTGAGGAAGACACGCCAACGTATTTCCACAGCGGCGGCGCATGAAAATGGCTGATTTGTTCACCGAAACAAATAATAGTCTGATGCCTCCGAGTAAGCACTGAGTAAATGACGACAGTTGGTATTTGAAGAGCAGGGTAAACAGACGACGGGAGATGGTTCATTAAACTTTCAGTATGACGGTTAACTTCTTCTGGTTTGTTTTTGCCATCTTACATGCAGGAAATTGAGCTTTCTGCTCGGTTCATGTGCACCATCCCTGTTTTCTGTGTCAGACACTGGGGTTAGACTACAGGGTACTTGTGGTTCGTATTTCCAGGTAGCCACCAAGAAGGTTTAAACGATCACAGCCTGCTAACAGAAATACTATAACTACACAACTTAAACTGAGGCATACTCACTTTCCACTATATCTTTTTAAATGACTGACTGACTGCAGTTCTCCGACATGCTTCGGGATCAGGATCAGTTTCAGTTAGTTGCAAACATACCACCAGATCCTACACACTGCACTGTAGCAGGCTCAGTTTTAGAGCTAGAAAAGGTTATACGCAACTAGCAAACTTGTGGAATCCATTGGTACCAATCATGTCATGCTACCATGTCGAGGAGTTAAAATAAAGCTCTAGATTTAGGCTAAATTTTGTCGAGGAATATCTGGCATGGCTATTTTCAAAAGGGTCCCTTGACCTCTGACCTCTAGATGTGAATGAAAATAGGTTCTGTGGGTACCCATGAGTCTCCCCTTCACATGCTCACTTTATATTAATCACATGCAGTTAGGGGGAATTTTATATATATATATATATATATATATATATATGTGTGTGTGTGTGTGTGTGTGTGTGTGTGTGTGTGTGTGTGTGTATTATACAGTATGTACTGTATATAAAAGATATGTAATTATGTTATTTACGCCAAATCACAGCATGACTTTTTCTATGGTGTTCTTCAAGGTCTTAGTGAATTAATGTGATATTTTGGAGGATTATTGATCATTGATTGGTAAAAAAGGTGTTAAATTTTGGGGCGGCAGTAGCTCAGTCCGTAAGGACTTGGGTTAGGACGCAGAGGTCACCGGTTCAAGTCCCCCATGGACCAAGACCAACTGGTTGCTGGAGAGGTGCCAGTTTACCTCTTGGGCACTGCCGAGGTGCCCCTGAGCAAGGCACCAAACCCACAACTGCTCTGGGCGCTTGTCAGGAGCAGCCCCCTCACTCTGACATCTCTCCATTGACGCATGTATATGTACTGTGTGAACAACAGAGTGTAAAACTGAATTTCCTCACTGTAGGACTAATAAAGGAATATCTTTCTTTCTTTCTTTCTTTCAATTTTAGCTTCAAACCTGTGTAAAAAATGGTATTAACCCAAAAATTGCTGCAACTTATGAGACATGATAGAGCATTAGAATCGCCATCATATATTTTGATGATAATATTCCCAACCCTTTTACGCTTTTACATATTTTTTAATTCATTTATTATTTACTTCATGTTTATGACTGATTTATAACAAGAACAATTTGACACAGTGCTAAACAGCATCTCAAATTAATCTCCAGGTTGTCAGCTTTCAGATGAGGTACACCACCACTATGTGACATCTACTGTTGACCTGCTATCTCCCCCTAAAATGGGTCTATTATGTGTCTCAGAAGTTTAAACCTAAAAATACCTTTTTAAACAGAACAAACATCCCTTAAATACATGTAAAAATAACTTAAACTAACAATACACTTTATTAAATTAACAAAATAAAACAAAATATGCCTTCATCCCCACAAATACAAATTAGAAACCATATTTTCCCTACATAATCAAATAAAAAAGTTTCACATGTCATGCCATCGTAGTGCTAACATCCTGCCTAATTACCTGAAATTTCAAGGTTTAAACTCATGTTGGCGTCATCTCAGTCCTCTGGCTCTGATGAAGGGGCTAGCATGTTTGAAGTGCTCACCCCATCGTAGAGTGGTGGACAGCTGCTACTGTACATGCACCCATACACATGCATGAGTGTAAACACACAAACATACTGTACGTAAAAAAATGTAAAAAAAACATCCTTCTGGCTTCACTTGAAGCTGTGAAAGGTGCTTCTTTTTAGCAGGATCCCATCAATCTTGCTGAAGGCCACAGTCACACAAGCACACACACTTCACTGTTTGACTATTCCACAATGTAAATATCAAGACCTGCCACTTGTTTAGTCAATGTGCATGCTCATAGGTGGGTGTGTGCATTAATGTAACGTTCACTGACAAGTGTGTGTGTGGTGCCGGATGCTAATGTGTGTTTAACCCTGTGTTTGCTCTGCAGAGCCCCAGCTGAAGGGCATCGTCACACGGCTTTACTGCAGACACGGTTTCTACCTCCAGATGCTTCCGGATGGCACCATGGAAGGCACAAAGGACGAAAGCAGCTCCTTCTGTAAGTGAACAATCAGACACACACAGATCGCACTGTTAATTTGATGATGGTGAGCATTTCATAAGTCTGTCATATACATCTGGACAGCACATGAATGCAGGATAACATTGCCATGCTTTCTGGTTTGATCATGATGGTGTACATAATTGCTAACTGAATCTTTTGTCATATTTATATTCTCTGTCTCACATTCGTGTCACTTAATTGAGAACCTGAAAGTATAAAGAGCAACAATCACCATGTACAGAGGAGGTTGGGGTGAACGGGAGGGTGAAAAAACACCAGACTTTTGTCCAGGAGACCAGTGTTTGGATCCAGTGTGTGTCACATAACTTCCTTATTTTAGGAATGTCGCTTCCACAGTCTTTTGTGGAAGTAGTTTCGTTGCCTAAACCTAACCAGGGTATTTCATGTGAAGGCAGAACTTTATTTTTGAAAAGACTGTACGCATGTAGCGACCTGAACTGGATGTGTTGCTTGACATTTATAGGAAAACGCAAGAAAAATGAGGAATAACTTTTCATAAGAGAAGACCGGTTTTCATATCCAGTGGTCATGAAAGTTGTGTAGTTAAGGAACGCCACAGTCTTTTCTGAGACCTAACAAAGTAGATTTGGTGCTAAACCTAACCAAGTCAATCTTTTTCTAAACCTAAGTTGTTTTGTTGCCTAAACCTAACTAAGTCTATCCTTTTCTAAACCTAACTAAGTAATTTTGTTGCCTAAACCTGACCATGTCGATCTTTTCTTAAACGTGAATAAGAAGTTTTGTTACCTAAACCTAACCGAGTCGATTGTTTCGTAAACCTCATAAGTTTTTTTGTTGCCTAAATCTAACAGTCAATCTTTTCCGAAACCTAACTAAGTTGTTTTGCTGCCTAAACCAAGTTGTTTCCTGTTAAGACAGAAGTTTATTTTGGAAGGACTGTATGCATTTACCAGCCAGAAAGTGAATGTGTTGCTGGACATTTGCAGGGAAACACCTGAAAAATGAGGACAAACTTTTTGTAAGAGGAGACCGGTGGTGTTCGTATCCCACGTGGGTCACGTAAATTCTGTAAATAAGTAACTCCACTTCCAGTCTTTTCCTAAACCTAAGTAGTTTTGTTGTCTAAAGCTAACTAAGTAGTTTCATTCCCTCAAACTGTCCAAGTTGTTTCCTGTGAAGACATAAGTTTATTTTGAAACGACTGTATGTATGAACGACCAGAAATTGACATGTGTTGCTGGACTTTCACAGGAAAACACACGAAAAATGAAGAATAACTTTTCATCAGATATAAAAATCGTTGTAACAGGATACATTGCACATCCGTAAAGCGCTATTTTGGGGTGACTAGCTTGTAACTGCAGTATTTTAAAGTCACTTAATGGCAGCAGAGAATCCTCTGAGGATCTGAATCAAGACTTTAAGTTTTAGCCCATTAGTACAAAAACCTGCTGTGGTCCTGTGTTTCTGACTCCAGATGTACACACAGACATACACACCAACACCACAACCATACAAACCCACACCTCTCTCTGCGAGTGGTCATCACCTGGGTGATTACTGACCAAAAACATCACACCCCCTGGACTCCCTCCAATCCTCCTAAAGAGATCAATATTGTATTAGAGGATATCCCTGATGTGGCAACACAGCATTTTTTTTCTGTCAAAACACCAGTTTGGGAGTAAAACATGAAGCTTGCACAATTTTGGATTTACAATCTTCAGAGTGGAGGGAAAAAAATCACATTTTGACTCTCAGTTGTGGTCCTCTCAGGTAAAAGTTTGTATTTCAGCATTTCACCGAGATGTCAGGATACTTGTGGCAGCAGCAGTGTTACCAGGTGTGAATAACCTGGATTTAACCTTGAGGCATTTATCGGGAGGTTTTCCCCTGGCGTTTGTCCCGGAGAGAAAATCCAACATTGTGTTTTATGTGACCTCGTCAGGATTGCTGATTGGAAACTTGCAGTTGTGTTTGCGCAAACTGTTCATTTAGATTTAGACAAGTAAAACGTTTCAAGACTCTAAAAAACAGGGATTTTGAGTAACAGTCCTTCAAGATAAAGTATTGGGAAAACTTGTGAGAGAGTCTTCCAGCAGCTGTTTGGTTAAATTAGACCCATGACACCTCCAGACAGCTGCACAGTTACTGATTAGACCTGCTTCACCTCCCCTTCTTATGTAACAGCACACCTACACTGAGGCAAACATTACGACACTGTGAACTTTAAACATCCTCATGTCCAACCTGAAATATTCATCACATAATACCGTAGGGCACATCCAAAGGTGAACAGGGCTCAATAGCAGATGAATGTAAAGACTGCTGTTGTGTGACAGCGCTCCTGGTGTGGCGGGATATTTAACATCAGTCAGTGGAGGTCACCTCGCTAAGTGTTTGTGTGGGTTTGACTTATATCAACTATAATGCAATCAATCCCAGGATGTAGTTTAATGCTACACTGGGCTATTAACATAGTGTCGGGCAAGTCCCGTAAAACTCTTTATCGCACTTTTTATCCAAGTCCGGTAATTTATTCATTCATGCAGGGATCGTTGAGTGATTGACATCATTGTGGCTGAGTATCAGTCAGCAGCACAATCATCTACCTGACTGCGTAGAATATTGAAAGGGTACAAACAGCTGTGTGAGCATGTACCGTAACACACACTGACTGTCAGGCTTATCTGCAGTAGTCCCGCTGGGAGCTGAGACTTTACAGTATTATGTTAACTGGCCCGAAAGCAGACGGCTTTCATTTTCAGTCCATTTTAATTCACCCTGTTTTTTCTTGCTTTTCTGCAGCCAGTAGAAATCATGTAGTGTCCAAACACTTTCCCATCTGTTCAAGGGGTGGGCGTTATATCGGTTTCATCACCGTCACCAGCGTCACGTTCGGCCACGACATGGATTTTGCAGTACCGTCATTACCTTGATAAACACACACATTTTGGTTTCATCGTGAAAACCTTTTACTTTTTATTTCGGCGCTAACAGGTCAGAGCAGCCACGCAGGCCGAGTAGACTGCAGCCGCTCGTACGTGTGTGGCGTCCTCGCAGACAGCATCGCTGCTGTGGAACCGCCAGCCCTCAACACATCGCTTCCACTGCGCACATCATCTGGAAAAATTAGGCAACACGCGTTCACAGTCCATGTGTCTTGGTCCAACAGCGTGAATTTTGAATTTTCAAACTCTTTCTTCATGTGGGTTAAGATGTAAAAGTTATTGTACATGTGTCAGCTTTCTGTTTCCTCAAATATATACATTCTTTTAAACATAATGTAATTCCCAGTTTGGCTGTGGTGAAAAAACTTATGAAACAACAGATAAAACAACAGTAAATATATGAAATGATTATGATATGATGATTATATGACTGCTCAACAGTCTGCTGTAGTTCACCTACCACTGAAAACAACTGCATGACTGTCATTATTAACACATTATCGTATCACATTTACATCATGGGGAAGGCTACACTACAGTTTTTTGTAAAAGAAAAAAATCCTTGTTAAGATATGTCCCCTTACATTGTCAATAGAAAGAAAAGTGGCAGAATCGTGTTTTGAGTGGAGTATCCCTTTTAATTTTGCCAAAACCAAAAGAAATACCATGATATACAGTATCAGTACCAGTACCAGTAATACTGGTCATATCGTCCGCCCCTGTATTGATTAAATACAAATTGATTAAGGAAGATGCACCTTGTAAGCAAGATATAAGCTTAAATGTCTGAAAACTAGATAGTGACACAGGGCCCCTTGTCATAAGCTAATAAAACAGGCCCTTATGTCATGACAGTTAATATCTTGCTCTAGTAGTGCTTTTATGGTATTCTCATATAAAGTTATGATGAATCATATTTCCATGAACTATAAATCATAGCATAGTGAACTTGAGGCTTTTAGAGCCCCTGGAGGTCTGGGGCCCCGTTTATGACAACCGGGTCTTGTTTTTCGCAGTTTCACCCATCATTTCTCCAGGTTAACATCATACTCACCAAAGCTGAGATAAAGTGGCCAAAACTGATTATCCAGATTATTTAAACCACTTTATCTGAAGGTAAAGTTGAACGTGAATGAGCCAAAATGTCGCCATAGTTTTAGCTGACAGATCGGCTGTCCCAGCTCCATTTCATTAAAACTCGACAGAAACAAAATAAAACTCACCAAAACCGCCTCTGTTAGTCTTTCAAACTATCACCAACTGGTTTGAAAAAGAAAATGTACCTTTTTTAAAGATAAATGCATCAATCTGGTGTAGGGATGTTCATAATAATGGCTATATAGAGACAATATGTTAAACAAAATAAAATCAGGGATTCAACTAACGCTGATTCAACGTGTAACCTTCCGCTCCCCTTCATCGCCTCAAAATGTGTGTATGCATGTAGTAATTATCGGTATGCACCCCACTGCGATGTACGGCGAGAAGCCAAATCAGCAGCAAATGGGATAAATAATTAACAGTGTGATTCATATCTGAGGCCTTCGCCCTGACGGAGATCTTGGCTAACTGTACTACTGATCTGCACAAAAACTGGTGATGTGTGTCTCTGGAACTGCAAACAAATACAAACACACTTTTTCAGACGGTAGTTTTCTAACTCGACCTGCAAAAATAAGAGTTCTCCAAAGTACAGTTGACCTTTAAAGGACCTGTCCCCGAATTGCCACCTCTCCTCCGTCTCTTTCCCCGTTACCGTTTTTCTCCGCCCTTTAACTCGAGCTACTCCTGTGACCAGCGGCGCCACAATGAGATTTGAAGTGTGGGGGGCATCCAGTGTTTCCCATAGAGAGTCCGAGAGCTTGTGAGAAAATTCTGCAAATTTTAATAATAATGATAATAATAATAATAAACTTTATTTGTTTAGCACCTTTCATACAACATTGCAACTCAAAGTGCTTCCCAGTAAAAGAAAGAGCATTAAAAAGAACATAAGAATATTTAAAAACATGACAAGAAAACAGGAAAAATAAAACAACAGTTGAATTTAAGTGAAACATAAAATCAAAAACATCATGGTATTGCCTTTCGCAGCATAAATTTTAAAGTGAAATGCATCAATCTGATGCACTTTGAGAGTAAAATGAAGAGACTGTACTGTACTATACTAGTAGTAGGTACTGATTTGGGCAAAATGAAGCATGTAGTATGCAAAAAAAAACCCCAAAAAACAGCAAAGTCTACAGTGTGCCAAAAGCACCTGGATGTATTATATCTGTTGTGGCCTGTATTGTTAATTTGACAGCTACACTACTGACGCTGAGGAATCAGCTCGTGGCTGTGCTTCAGTGGTCAATGTCAGAAATTCATCCTCCCGATTAACTCCTCCCGACCATTCAACGGAGGAGTTAACTGGCCCTTTTCCCCCTGTACACTGCTCAGCAAACTGCACCCAACGAAGCTGGAGCCCGGCTCTGAAATGAGTCTTGCGGTTCAGAGCTCAGGCCAGAAACAGTACAATGTATGCCCAGCTTTAGACGTTACCACTTTATTACCATCACACCTGACCGCAGGGGGACAAAAAGTGTCCGCCCGATTCTGGCGCCGACGCTATGTGACCCAGTGTAATGAAACAGACCCAAAGACCTGCGAGGAGCAGGAGGGAGCATGGATACACAGGGGGACTGCATACCTCCCAGACCCCCGTCTTCCTGGGCTCCCTGGCTTTACAGCAGCGGCCTTCACCTCCTGGTTCTCCTGGACAAATATGTGTCAGGAAGGCGAAACACTGAAGGGAAAGGTTGGTGTCGGGACAAAAGTAGGAAGGAGGTATTGAAGCCCTGAGGGGATGTAGCAGAACAAAAAGTGACGAGTGTGGCTTTTGTACGGCCTTGCGATACTTTTATCACGTTTCTTTTTTTTTTTTTTTTTTTTTGCCGTGTTCCCTCAGGGCCTCCATAACTAGGCGATAGAGGAAGTTGTCACAAAGCTGGAAGTGATTGTATATTAAAGCGAAAGGCGACAAAAGGAAGGAAACAGAGAATAGGAGGATCAGAGAAGAGGGAAAGAGGACACGCCAGAGAAAACTGAGCCAGCGAGACAAGACGGGCTGGCAGAGGAAGAGAGAGGAAGTGAGAGGGAGGGGAGGAACGTGAGGATGACAGAGAGGAGGGAGCGATGGGGAGCAGGAGGAGCAGCTGGCACACAGCTGATGGCTCCTCAATCACTGTGTCTCCCCCTCTGGTGGGAGGTCAGAGGAGCTGCCACCCCTCTCCTCCCACGCTGCTCCTCTCTCCTTCTCTGCTCTTGGCTCTTTTAAGCTGTTATGTAATAAAGCTGGAAGAGGACTGAAGGCAGCCGGGGCTTGTATGGAGAGGGAGTCCAGATATATATCTTTTTATTGGGGAAGAATGTGCTGTTAAATGTATTGGTGTTTTTGCACATTTCAGGCACTTTACTATATGAATCAGACCATTTTCCTAATTGATTTTTAACACAGTTTCCTAACTTCTAAGCAGCCACCGGTTTCCATTCATTCCAGTCCATTGTGAAATGCAGCTTTCAAAGAAATAATAAGTTAAAGGTCCAGGGTGTAGGATGTGGTGGTGTAGCGGTGAGGTGAGGAGATCGCAACCAACTAAAGCATCTCCCGAATGTCAAGCATGTTGGAGAGCTACAGTGGCTGACGGAAAAATGCCAGTGTGTATGTACATGGGAAAGTGAGTGGTGAAGCAGAGAGAGAGAGAGCGGTGGTGACGGGAGCGAGTAACGGTGTTGACAATGGCCCTAGCAGGAAAAGTTAACAGTTGATGATGATTGAGATAAAATCATCATCATCATATTATCATGAAATGAGATGATTTGACTGTGTCTGCGTGTTATTAAACCCACTAAGTTTTATGATTGTAGTATATTTCAAATCGTTCTGATAGCATGAGTTAATTTTAGTGCTACTACTGAGGGTAATCTATGGTCAGGAGTTTCACTTCCCAAACTTACATTCGTCAGTGGAAACAATAGCTAGTAAGGTACTGAAATACAAACAAAATAGACAAAACAAAATGTTGTGTCCAGCTCGGCGCATGGCTCGTTGTGATTAAAATGAGGTTGTAGCTCATTCTCTACCTTACTACGGTTATGTTTTTCCAATGTTTCGCTTAATGAGTTATTGATCTGGGAACATGTAAATATCTTTTCAAAATTACCAAACTATCCAACTTACCAAAAGCTTCTGCTAACACTGTTCAAATGCTATGTTGGGCTGATATCCAACGGGAAGCCTTGATGAGCAACGCCATGCACAACAGTTCTGACTGGTGATAATGACGTTTGCGATATCTGTAACTGTTATTTAGGATGGTCAGGACTGGATTACAGATATCTGTAACAGACTAGTCAGAATGACGTTATGGATATTTTGCATAATATTCTGGCTGGTCACAATGTGACTGTGGAAATCTCTAATGTTAACTCCAGATAGTCAAGCTTAACGTTAGTGTGCGATAGTGGCAAATACGGGGTTAATCAAACAGACTACAGATGTAGTGACAACAGCAGCAGAGGTGAGACAAGGACAGAACAGGGATCTGGGGGGTTCTGTCACTAAACAGATAGTTTAAGAAACATACAAGGGAGGAAATGATATCAGAGGAGCTGAAGGAAGATTAAAGAATATACAAAGGAAAGCACAGAGATTAAATGCACCGAGCGAGCGATGAGGAATGGAGCTGCTGGTGTGATTGTCACTGGATGTGCTCGCTGTTTCTCGGAGAGGAAAAAACAGAATGAGACAGTTTGATAGACGAGAGGAAGAAAAAAAGGAGGAAAGGCGACACAGAGAGATGAAAGCTATTGACTCAGTGTGTACATTGGAAAGCCATGAGGAAAAGCTTGATTCCCTGACTTTTATCCACTGTAATTACCATCTCCTCACTGTTGGAAGGAAATTTGACTTATCTCTCTCTGCTCTGGAACAAGTCTTTCTCTGTTTAACTTTCTCCGCTGCTCGATAACGCTCCTTCACAGAGGCCAGAGAGAAAAAATTCAAAGACTCTGTGCGAGAGCCTCAGCGTTCAAGGAGGAAGAAATGTGAACATCGAAAGCAAATGCTGTCTCAGCCCGAAGAGGAGGAAAGGTAAAAGAGTACCAGAGCGGGCTGGTGAGGATGAGAAGGAGAGCATGAAGAATACCAAAGGAGGAGAAGTGAGGATGGAGGAGGCAGGGACGAGTGATGAAGAGACAGGCGGAGAAGGCTGCGAGGTAAAATAGGACAAAGATGAATGGACACCGATGGGAAAGTATTGGTTTCACAGGACGGGGAGAACGACGGCAGGCGACGAGGGAATTGAAAGGGAACAAATAAGGAAGAATAATGGAGAGACGTATGAAAAAACACAGTGAGATAAGAAAAAGGTTGTTAATTCATGACAAGGCAGGGTGAAAAGACAGAAAGCACCAGGGAAAGAGAGAGATGGACTGGAAGGAAGACAGATAAAGGCCCAGAGGAATCGGATATGGAGAGGAAAGCCTGGGGGAAGAGGTGGAAGTTAAATAACAGGACAGTGAAGGTAGTTGTCTTGTCATCAGAGTCATCGACCACGAGGGAAATCAGGCGTGAAGCTTCTCTCCAAGTCATTTAATGTAATTATTGAGTCTCATGCTCATTTTTTACAACACAAATGACTGTGTGAATGGTGAGAGGCTGTGTTATTTGTTGCCAAGGCAAATCAACTTGTTTTTGTCAATTCAGGTGTTGTTCAACTGAGCCAACATCTCCATTCTATACTGCATAGTAATGGACCTTCATTCTGTGGAGTTACCATAATTACCACAGTGCTGTTCGTTAGGGCCAGGACACTATACCACTATACTATATCTCCCAATACTGTCATGATACCTGGGTGCCGATTCAATTGTGAGTCAATATTACAATTTTTGGGTATTTTTTTTTTTTTTTTACTTTTGTAACACTAGACCATGGGAAAAAGCTGAATCATATACTTCTAGGGACTTTTACTTTGAAGAATATCTAAATTAATACAGTAAAATGTGTGATTTTCAGCATGTGTGTAGTTAGAGATGTCCGTACATCAAACATATCAGTCATTGTCAGGAATTACTTACTATATTATTTTCCAGCAACCCAAAAATAAGAGAATAAAGACATTTCCCTCATAATTTAGTGCTATTTTTGCTTTTAATTTATAAGGAATGTGTAATGTTTTTTACTTCTGGTGAATATAATCCAGTCAGTCTTATTTCCAGGTATGCATGTATTCCATGTATATGCTGGATATACAGTTCCCTTTGCTGACACCTTATTTTGAAAAATGGACATAGTCACACGTGTATACATCCGCGAACTTTGCTAAGTGCATCTTTAGCTCTCCCGCCAGTTCTCTTAACATAAATGTCAGTATATAGGCTCTCTACAGTTGTAGCGTCGGCTGATTTGACCACACGGCTGGACGTTTCCTGTCTGTAACAGGGTTGGCATGCAGCTTTAGCCATGTCTAGCTCTACTTTTCCTGGCCTTATAATTCTTACTAGTTTTATAGAGCATATAATGTGTTACAATAGAAAAGCGACACAATAAATCATATTTAAACACATAATATGCTGACTAAATGAGCTTTGGCTTTGTTAAGTTTAACTAATTGATGTGAGTTGGCGCACATACAGACGCTTGGTCAGGACCCCTTGGCATCACTTTTTAAAACACGGGGTACCCCTTTGTGCCCAGTAGTCAGATAGACTTCAACACATGGTTAACGTTACATTACGTATGTGATATAAGTTGAGTACGTTACATTACTACTTCCTCTGTAGATTTAGGCAACAAAACTACTTACTTTGCCTGAATTATCAGCATTTAACAAGCACAAGATGGTGACAGAATCGCCAGATCAGTTATCATGTGAAAATCCATCTTTTGAGGTGTCAGGTGACGCGTTTGTGTCCAACATCCAGACCAATCAGCGTCCTGAACTGAACACAGAGACCCGACTGTTCGTTCTAAAGACTCATGAGGAGGTTAGCGTAGATGCTGCAATAGTGTCAGTTATATGAGAACTGGAGAAGATTTCTGAATTGAAAGAGGAACACTGAAGGCTTTTCTCAGTGAGAAAGATGTTTTCGCTCTTCTCCCGACTGGCTTCGGTAAGAATTTGATTGACAAATAGTTCATTCAATCACCTACCAAGGATTTTAAGTCTCTGCTTTTTTTCAGTTAACCAATAACAGCTTCTCAGATGGTTCTGTATAAATAAGCCATCTGGCACTTATGTAATTTTACTGTATGTAACTTGCATACGTAAGTTTGAGCATGTTACATGTTGACTTTCGTACGTTAATAAGACAACACTGACTTTGAATTTCACACGGTACACAAACAGCGGTTTGACCCATCCATCCACCAGCCTTCTCCCTACGTGCCACCTGCCTTCCTCCTTTACTGTGGCTCGTAATGGTACATACAATATAATTTTAGTATGCAGTATGGAATAGGGTCCTGGCTAGTCTCTACACGGGAGCCTATAGACAGGAAATATGGACTTCAGCGGTGTTCATTCTGCTGCTTGTTTGAACTGCTGACACCAGTACTTTCAGAGAGCAGTGAGGGGAACTCCAGTGCTAAAAAGCTACTGATTCTGTCATTGACAATTATTCACATGCTGTAGTTCGGCTCTAGGACTTTGTTTGGGTTGATGCACTGACCACCCAGCTCTCAGGTCGCTTCTTAATATGAGAGCTTGTGCTCACTGAGATCAGTAACTGTATTTTGTTTCGCTTATTCAGCATGAGGGGAAGACAGTTGTACTTTAGAGGTTGAAGTTTGTGTCGCACCACAATGCTTTCATCCAGTGAGCTTCGTTCCAACAGGAAACATAAAGAGCAGCCGGTGCCTGTCCAGAAGTTAAACTCGGTGTGACTTCTCACAGATGACTGTAATCCTCTTCTCATTGCAGTAGAGACCAACTGGGCAACACAATACGAGCCTGCAGAGCGGCAGCCCAGTGTGCAGGCCTGCAGATGCCCTCTGCACAGCTTAACTCTGTGTCCTGCTTCGGCCTCCCCCACCCTCCTCCCTCTCATCCCATCTCCACTTTCTCCTTGTTTATTTATTGTGTTGATGATCTCAAGCCTCAAATTGACTTGTGGGATTGATTTGGCAACACCCGCCTCCCTCCTCTCTTCATTTCCCTCCCCTCTTCTCCCTCTCCCTCCCTCCGTCTCCCCCTCAAAAGACTTTTGATTAATCCAGCGACCTCCTCTGCGAGTTGCAGAGAGAAAAGCGAGTCAAACGGAAGGACGGAGGAGGGAAAATGGAAAAAACAAAACAAAAGAGAGATGGGATGCCTCTATTAACCAGGCAGAAAGTTACGTGATCTATTCGATAAGAGACACAAACTCTTTCATGGGAGGGATGCAGAGAAAGTGAAGGAAAGAAATGAGAGTGCAGAGAGGGTGAGAAGTAGGAAGTAATTGACCGTTCGCTAAGCCCTGTTACTGTTGCTATGCCTGCCAAGCTTTCCATTCTTGCTGCACAGTACATAGTTGACAATAATGGGGGGCAGAGTAACTCAGAAAAATCTATCTAGCTAGCTAATTTGGCTTGGTTGAAAGCGTTTTCTCCAGCTGACTTTTTAATGTTTCCATGGTTGGTTAGTAGGGCTGTCGTGACTAATGCCGTGATTGTCCATAGTTAATAACAATTCATCGCAAATTAATCTGATTCTGTTACAGTCCCTTGATTTAAAATACCATCTACATGAAACAAGATAGAGCACTACACTGGGTAATAAAGTATCTTCCCTCTAGCTTTAAAACTGAGCCCACTACAGCCTTAAAAAAGTGTTGTTAATGCATTAAAGAAATTAGTGTTGTTAAAACTAATTTTTCTTATTATCATATTAATTTTGACAGCCCCACTAACAAGTATTAAGACAAGAACCCTGTATGTCTCAGCATGCAGCAGGTTACATGAGGTCACCAACAACACAGCAAGACTGCTGTAAGCGAAGTGGGGGGAACAAGAGTGAAGGGAGTCGATGTGTGCGTGCCCCGCTCTATTTGTCATCCCGCTCGCGGTCTTTGGTGACACCTTGTTCATTTGCGAAAGCGACTGTTTGAGATGCAGGGATCGATCGAGCAAATACAAGCAGGGCCCTGAAGATAGAGAGAGGGGGAGAGAGAGAAGCATACGTACATACATTTGCACCTTCAAACCGGACATACATCACCATCTGTATTGTGTTTTGTGTCGTGTAAACTGGAATGCAGGGACAGTGTACAGATTACAGTAGAATCTGACAGTGGTTAACATGAAATTGTACAACTTTCTGCCCTTTCAGCCAACACATAAAACGCCTGAACAGAAAGAAAGTTTTCCTCAAGTGGAATGAATGTTGCTTGAAAAGAGGACAAATAAAGTTGAGCTTAAATAATTCACTTCAAAACTCAACAGTTCTGACATGGTTTTAGTTTAGTTTAGTTTTTGTTTGTCGTCATGGCTAGTATTGACTTTCTATCTCCATCTGATAACTTAACTTCCATCCATTATGTTGGCAGAACTTTTGATTTGAAATTGATTTATTTAATGGCAGCCAATGGCTCCATGAATCTAAAACAGACTCCTTAGATTTAATTTGTCATCTGTATGAGATTCGTCATTTTGACAACCACGCTGTCAGTTTTTAATGTATTTGTGTAATTTGTCAAAGAAAAAAAATACAAAACAGAACTCACATATGCTGCAAACTGCATCACAATGATGCTGGTTTTTGGTATTTCTGACCAGAATTTAAACGAAAGAAACCACCTACTACATAAAGTACTACTGATGAACGGCGTATGCAGTACATACTGCACACTATGTTCCTCAGTAGTATGTAGAATGAAGCAGTTAAACGATGTATTTTGCAGTATGTTAGGCCAGAGTTTGTCATTTAAAAGGCTTTTAAAACACTGGACAAAAAAACAAACTCGTACCACTATTGCAATATTATCGAAAAAAAATACCACTTTTTTGTTTATGACCAATGTTTGTTTACTTTACGAGATACCACCTGTTTAGCTCCACCACCCCTTAAACAATTTATCACGAGGGGAGATGGTAAATATAAAATAAAATGTACTGCTTTGCTGCTTTTTTGCAGCAACAAAACAGTGGAATGATCCCCCTACACATATTAGAGTAATGTTAAAAAGGGTCATGCTGTCTCAGCAGGTATCTCTCTGGCGGCTCTTTCCCTTCTCTTCCCTCGCCACTCGGATGCTCGGTCGCCTCTCTGTGAGCGTCACTGGCCGACTGGCGAGCGAGCTACGTCTGCAGGCGATTGTGGAGCTTTTCAACTCCAAAAAGGTAGTTAATCGCAGGTTCCTTTTAGTTAAAAAGGACTGTGTTGTGATATTTCAGCAAATTACCCATCCACAAGGAAATACAAGCCTCTCTTGTCTGCAGACCGGTCTCCAGCCATCTCATAGCGTGAGCGTCACTGCTCTGCTTGCGAGGTAGCGATCCCGGCAGTTTGTGGAGCTTCCAGGCTCAAAAACGTTTGAGCGAATGTTCAATTTGCCATTTAATATCGTAAAACTGCCAATATTCAAAATCTACAGTTGATTTTTCGCCTCAAACATTTTCAGAAGTGAATTTAGTGATGAAACAGAAAAATGACTGCTGTTGTTGAAACCGTAGCCTGAACCGTTCTGGTCCGAGGCATGCTGGAGATTTTCTCTGAATTAGTACAACATCTGAGTATTTTTGACATATTTTAGCTTTTGCTTTTGTTTACATACTAAATGCTACATTTGGCCAAATCAGTACGTACTACTAGTATAGTATGCAGTTTCAGATACAGCCAATATCTTGACTTCCTGGAGTCTCTGCTGGTTACCAGGCAATGACAAGCTTCCAGGATGTCACCAGACATAAATAGTTACAGCACTTTAGCCCCAATACACAAACATCAGAGTGGTATTGATTTTTTTTACCTGGCAAATAAAGCATATTTCCCAAAATGTTGAAGCATTCCTTTAAAAGATGGAATTACTTATAGCTGTTATGTGTTCAGTCTTATGAAGCTTGTCCGTTTTGATTGTCTCTCTGATCCCAGAGCCGATCCAAACGCTTCAGGGACTTTAATCGTCATGGTAGCGTTTGGTCATCGTGACAGTGTGACCACAGAGCAGCTGGCAGGCAGAGGCCGTTTTGTCAGTATCGCTCAACTCACCATGTCACATCTTATAAAGCACCGTTAGATAGCATACACTCGAGAAGGTCTGAGAGGGATAAACACACACTTGTGTACGCACACAGGCATGTATTTGTACTTGCATGCATGGACAGAGAAGCACCTAATAAATAAATTACACACAGACAACCTCACTCCTGACAGATTCAAGCACACTGTGTGTGCTTCTCCAGTGAGCTGAAGTTAGTTTATATGGAGAGCGATGCACATAAGAAATCCAAGGCTCCATAGGAAGGGGATTCAGCAAACTGCATTACAAAGTGCTGTTTACTGTGTCGGGACATAGGAAATGAATTCAAAGCAGGCTCAGGCGATGTTACTTTCTAATGTACTGAATTCTTAAAGCTCTTCGCTAAGCTATGCTCTCTCTATCTGTCTCTCTCCAGCAGGGGAGTTCTCCGTACAGTCACTCCCGGCTTTGTCTGACCTCCGGGGTACCAGCAACCACACTTTATTCCTCCTAAATCTCCCTCTCCTAATCCCTCCCTGCCTCTCCCTCTCTCTTTTTCACACATTCCCGCCTCTGACAGATATACTGTACAACAGGGAGGATGAAATAGGAGACAGATGGAAAGCAATTGTCTTTTTATGCCATGAGGAAGCACTGTGAGCATTTAGGAGAGAATGATTGCTCTAACACCACCCCTCCCTCTCTCTGTTTTTTTTTTTTATTATTTTGCAGTGCAGTTCAACTTGATTCCTGTGGGGCTCAGGATAGTGGCCATCCAGAGCACCAAGACAGGGCTGTACGTTGCCATGAACAGCGAGGGCTACCTCTACACTTCGGTACGTCAGCACATACAGTACAGTAATGCTGTAAAGGGGACATATCATGAAAGACTCAGCCTTCAGTGTGTACATTAGGGATGTGACAATATATCGTGCTGCGATATTTCGCGATATAAAAACATGACGATATGCATCATCAAGATGAAAACCGTATCGCGATATTTTGGCGATGTAATACATTGATTACAATTTTTGGCTCTGAGCAGTCTCCTCTCTGTCAGTACTCTCCACTGTGTAGTCTGGCTCAATGTTCCACCCACAGCACTATCTGATTGGTTACATGTCATCAGCAATAGCCAATCAACGCTGAGGATTACCATGCTTCAGACAGGCAGCGGAAAACACAGATGCAGCCCGGAGCTGCTGCGATGAGCTGAGCTGTGTCCTCTCCTCTCTCAGAAACGATCTATTTATATGATGACAAACATGCCCAGTTTGAACCTAATATCATGGCTGAGCTGAGTGCACTGTCTCACCCCTAGTGTACATACATTAGGGTATTTGAAGTGCATCCCAACCCACAAACTGTGGAAGAACTACCTTTGCAAAGGTGCACCAAAGAAGATAGAAGTCAAGAGGTGAAACTCGCTGAGGTAGCGCTGCAGCCATTTTGGACTGAAAACACCAATGAGTCCATTGCCATGAATATAAAGAGATGCTTGTTAATTAGAGGATAATTTTATTTTAGGTAAATCAACTTCCCAGTACGAACACTTGACTAACCCTCATATACTCTACATCATAATGACATAAAAGTTGTAAAATGAACTGATAGCTGAATCCAGCATTATTTTCCTTGGCATAATGAACATGCATCAGACCCACGGGACTGCAACGCCCTGCACGCTCGACACATCCGGTTCTGCTAGCTTCCTGCGAGCTGAATGTGGCTGTAATAATGGATATATTGGTGGTAATTCATCACTTATTGTTTTTTAATACACCCATGGGCTGTAAGCCTCTACCATGGTAGATGTATTAACGTCTCTTTCTAAGCAACCAGCTATCAACCAGTATCTAGTAGTGCTTGTAGTATGACATAAACAGAATTTAATGTAGTTATAGGTTATTTACTAATACAAAAGGCACAGCCTCTCTATTTGATATTGATGTTGGAGTTTTTTCCATGTATGTCCATCACTCGTCAATGCTCGACTCAGGGCAAAAAAGTTTCATAAATATAAAAGTAAATAACTAAATAGTTATAATAGTATGCATATTTGTGTTTTTATTGTTAAACACAGCCAGTTGAGTAGAGACATTAAAATTATGACAATAAAGTTTCACTGGTGTCCGGTAGTTGCTTTCAGTCCAAAATGGCGGAAGTGCAGCTCTGCTGCTGGGCGCTGATTTTGCACTGTAACAAACAATTGACTTTCACTTCTCAGCAATATACTGTGTGTACTTTGGGTGCACCATACTTTTCTCGCAAGCCAATCAGAGCAGGTTTTTCGGGAGGGGGGCTTAAAGAGACAGGTGCTAAAACAGAGGATAAATACAGTTATATTCAGAAACATGACATGTTCTAGTAGAAACCCAAAATACGAGTTTGAACCTGAAAATAAGCATGTCCCCTTTAAATCGTGATTCTATTACACCAGTCCTGGTTAAAAAAACTGCCACCTCGCCTCTGGCTTTGTGTTTGCTTGTGTTCAGGCAGTGTGTCACAGAGGAACAAAAACGGCATCCATATTTATTATTTATTCTCATATTAGAGCTGAGACCTGTACTATAGCTTACCACACACTGTTGATTTCTGCAGACAAAAGGTACAGTCATTCACAAAAAACAACGATAAAGTTGCTCCGATATCCTCCATCTTGCAAAGTGTGATACCGCTGCTTGATTTAGATTTACTGTATATAATCATTTTTGTCTCATCTGCTTTGCCCAGGCTCCATTTTGCATATATTTTATAGCCATTGTCATGTAGTACAATACAAGCCAGATCAGCGTTTATGAATAGTATATTGTCCCCACCGTCTTCATTCACAATAAATGTGCAGTGTGTTATGATAATTCACCATACAGATGGGTGTATTAATTATATGTTAGCAAAGATGCTTTGCAGATACTTTAAGTTTGAGCATAAATGAGGATTACAAGTTCTTATGACAGCATTTAACAAGCCAAGCTCGCTTCAACAAAGGTGAGCGAGTCCTGACAAAATTATGGATGAAAAACTATTTTAGGAATTCACTCCACCAAACTTAATCTTCAAATCTCTTTCTTTGTTGAGTTTCATCAGGCTTGTAAAGGATGAGGTGAGTAAATGTCCAGCTGATCGTTTTTTTTTAAAGGATCTCTATTCAGAGCATTAACATAGCAGCAAACAGCTGTTGTCTATTTGTAACAGGGTTCCCACAAAGTCTTTAAAAGTCTAAAAAGGCCTAAAATCCAATAACCTGGACGTAAGGACTCAAGATATCTTAAAAGTGCAGTGCATGTCTCAGTATACATAAAATGGGATATATTTGTTTAACATAGCTCAAGGTCCACTTACTGTTTGCCTTTCAAGCTTTTAAGATTATCTCTCTGTCTTTTCTCCCTTTTTTGTCTATCTACTGTTTTTCATGTTCAAAAAAATGTTCTATACATTTTTTAACCATCAACTTATAAGTTATATATACTTATATTGTAATACTGTATGAAAATTCTTCATATTTCATTAATCGCACCATGACATTTTCATTTAGGGGGATAATGTTATCAATTGAGTCACCTGATGAGCAGTCCACATTTCTAATTATACTATGTTTACTACACACACAGCATCACATGGCACAGTGCTGCCGTCTGAGACTCAGAGGTCTTTTCACACCAATCTGGTTCCCTTTTACTCCCACAGCGACAGGCTGAGGTGGTGACATCTGAAACTGTGGGTAATGTCTGCATTCATCTGTGCATGAAACTGTTTCCCGCTCTCGGTCACAGCGGCCCTTGTGAAACAGCTCATACGGTGCTTCCAGAGAGCTGTTTGGCATTGATGTGCAGAGAGAAGCAGCACAGATTTGAGAGGTAGATGGCAGAATAGTGCGAAGAGACAAAGGGTTGATCAGAGTGCACTCTATCGGGATGCAGAGAAAAGCTCTTTTTTTTTTCCTCCTCTTGCCACACAAGCAAAGTGTGTGAGATCTCGTCTGAAGTGCATCGGTGCGCTCACTTCAAAGTCCATCTAAAGCTGCCTGCATGCATACTGCCAGAGACGAGGAGATACAGGGTTTTTTATCAGGTGGAACAATGAAAAATTGATATACACATAAACTGCTGCTCTATATACAGTATGTGAACATCATTCTACTTAATGTCTGTCCGTAACTCTAGCAGCTTCTCACTTTGGTGGCCACAAATTGCAGTGAGATGTAACAAAAGTCTTGAAAGTTTGAAGCCATTCGTGGTACAGAAACCACATAACATGACTTAGAGTAGTTGATAAGTCTGGCTTTAACTGAGATCTTGGCGGCTCTTGACTTTGGTTGCTTCATGAATGCATATCTGCTCGGGGTGTAACGATATGTTTTTACAATGATACGTTTCACTTTCCATGATTGTGATACGATTCAACCAAGCCCCCAGAAAGAGCACCGGTCATTGATCCCAATGTTTGTAGTGGCCAAACGGTGATACTACAACTTCCGTGTCCATTACGTGACGTCATTAGGCCCCAAAAAGACTTTTCCCCATGGACTTAGACTGAGAAAGAGATGTCTGTAACTCAGCAGATAATTTTGTTTGAGGCAACAGTACGAACACTCAAATACCTGCTAGGTCCTAAAAGTTGTAAAACGCACTAATAGACAAATCCAGAGTTTTTTCCTTCCTCTATTTATGGCTATGGAGACCCAGACCGTGACGACAGCGCAAACCGTGACGTTACTGTGCATATCGGACCTGCGTAGTAGGACCCAATAAGACCCGGAAGATCCCAGAAGATTCGGGTACTTTTCCAGATGGAAGTGTAGCCATTTTAGCTTTATGCACAACTGAGCAACTTTCATAGGAATGAACGGGGCCCCGCCTCCAACGCTGTGAATGTGAACGTTTGCGACCCAGCAGCCATGTTGAGATCTCTTAAGAAAATACCAAACGCTGCCACCAGCCGGAACACAGCCAATAGGAAATGCTCTCTCTTTCTGAAATGTCCTGTGATTGGCCAAAGTCTCCTGTCATGGGCTAGATTTTTAAAGCCTGAAAACAGAGCCAAGTTAAGTTTTCTCTCAGAGCACTTGAATTACAATATGCTGAAAGGTTATTATGTAATTTTTGCCCAATGATGCCAAAAAAGTATTGTCTACTGAAGCTTTAATTAACAACTTTCTGTTTTGACTTTCATTAATCAGAGATGAGTGTTAGAAATCATTCATGAAAAATGTTATTGGAAGCCTGCTTGCCCTGATATAGCCTACAGTTTAAGAGCTAGTTACATTTATTTTTGGGCAAAATTATTTAAAAAAACACAATTTCCCTGGTATTTTATCGTAAAAAGTACTGAGTAGTGTAGAAGTAGCCCCAATCTGTACTTTAACGTCTCTAACCCTCCTGTAAACCCAAAACCCCTAAACTTTTCCCTTAATGAGCCCCAGAAAATGGTCCTTGCACATGACTTTTCCAGGGCTTGGAACCCCCCTAGACAGCAAAAACCTTGCATGCACATACACACACAGAGAATAGAGGTTATACTTACCCAGGCATTCTCCTGACAGAAGAAAGGTGACCCATTTTCACTAAGGGAAATAACCACGGGGAAAGTGAGAGAGAGCGGGGGGGAGGAGAAAAATGTTGGAGAAAATCCCTCCGAGATGAGAAAGGAGGGATGACAAAGGTGTGGAGGAGGATCTTTTCCCCCCTCTCACCTGAAACTACCTGCTCTGCTATTGTTCTGTGCTAAAGCGAACACCGGAGAGATAGAGAAGAAGAACAGAAATAGAGGAGGAAGGCATGTTTTGCGCTCGTTGCCCTCGGGGTCCGGAGAGAGGCGGTGCACAGCCTTAACACCCTGTTATGCAACCGAGAACAAGAGCCCTGCGTCAGTCCCCGAAGGGTGAGGAGAGTTTTAGCAAGCAGTCAAAGACATAAACTCGATGTTAAATCTTGAACATGTAGTCAGAAAATATTTTGGTACCTGCTTTCTGTTGTGGAAACTGCCCTGTGGGAGAAGAGGGAAGTCTATTGTTTAATTTCTTTAAAGCTTTCTTTAAGGATTTATAATGAGGGAGATGTGTGAGATAATGACTGTTAGTTTGTGGCCTGCATGCTGGGAGAGGAGAGATAGCAAGGTGAGCGCAAATGTGACAAAACGATTGTATGTTCTCCCTTTAAAGCTGCTATAATAATTGCAATAAATCACGATTGTCCATAGTTAATCACAAATTAATCGCACATTTTTTCTCAGTTCAAAATGTACCTTAAAGGGACATTTGTCAAGTATTTAATGCACTTCAATATCAACATGGGAATGGGTTGCTTTATGCAAATGTATGTATATATTTATTATTAGTAAGCAGTTAACACAAAACAATGATAAATATTGTCCAGAAACCCTCACAGGTACTGAATTTAGTATAAAAAAAATAGGCTCAAATCATAAAGCAGCAACAACAGCTGTCAGTGTGTCAGTGTGCTGACTTGACTATGACTTACCCCAATCTGACTGGGATTATCATAAAGTGGGCATGTCTGTAAAGGGGAGACTGGTGGGTACCTAGAGAACCCATTTACATTCACATATCTGGAGGTCAGAGGTCAAGGGACCTCTTTGAAAATAGCCATGCCAGTTTTTCCTGGCAGTCAGTGAGTTATTTTACCATAGTTTCTAACATAAGTTATACTTATTTTTATCCAAACCACAATCTTTTCCTAAACCTTACCGAGTTGTTTTCTTGCCTAAACCAATAGTTACCTTATCATTAAGTTTCATTGTCACAGTGTGGTAGGCGCAGTTCAGCCCGTCTGAACCAGTAGAATGGTACTGATAACCACTGCTCATTCAATCGGCTCATAACATTCAAACTGGGTGCACAGTGAGTGCTTAAACATAACTAAAATATAAAAGTGTAATCATGCTTTAGCTAGAGTGGATTTTGTAGGAAACAGATGAAATATATTGCAAGTTTGTCAATTTAAAATGTTTTCCTGATTTATGTTGATTAAAAAACATAATACAGGTGGCATTATATTGCAAAGCAGTGGTGTGGAAGTAATTATAGGAGACAAGTCTGACACGTCCATCCTCATTTGCTCTCTCAGGCTCAAATCAAGGAGTATTCCCTCAGCATGTAACCAAGGTGTTTCCTCTTACCTTTTCGTAGCAATAACAAAGGCTCACTTTGGCTGCGGCAGTGTTCCAGTGGCTACTCAGCATTAATCTTTCATGGGCTTCGGTAGCCGACGTGTTCCCTTCTGCATCCCACACACACACACACACACACACACACACACACACACACACACACACATAGAGCAGATAATTACAACACTTATTTAAAGGATTTGAAAATGAAGTAGCTTCTCCCAGCTGTACATTTGCCAGTAATGGCTTAGAGGAAAGTAGTTTTCTAGCCTGACCCTCTTAAGCCCTATCATTTATCTTTATTTATCAGTTGCATCATTCTCATATATATATATATACACACACACACACACACACACACACACACATATACACGTATATATATATATAGTATATTCATTAGTTTCTGTTCATTCGTATTGATATTCTCTACTCATTTTTCAGTGGAATTTCATCTAATCACCTAATCTAATTGAATGATCACCTTTTATAAATATTTCAAATATCTGTGGTGACCTCAGTTTATTTTGAAAGATAATTAAACAGCCTTGAAACATAGAGCATATAGTGTTTTGAATGAAATGTGCTTGATCGTTTATTTTGTTGTTCAGCCTTGCGTCATATATAAGAAATTAGTCAGGAAACATGGCTTCAAGGAAGAAAATAAGTCCCATCAGCATTAAGTGGTCAAGATCACTGATGCAGAAAAAAGAGACATAATCTTTTCCCTGTCTCCTCTGCAGGGAGGTCAAAGGTCAGCTGGAGCTACAGAGCAGCAGTACTTGGTCTTCTAGAGATTTAGTGTCTTGCGTAATGACACAGCATGGTTTTGAACCAGGGTCCATTAGTAGAAGTGTAGTTTTTAGGCTGCTAAGAAAAGTAATGTCTAGTGGGAATCAGTTAGCAAGCGGGGGCGACTTGTTTCCACTTTCTTAGTAGAATAAAACATAACAGCATGTGGGGCCTACCAAATGCTGAATGATGTAAGGGACAGATGGCTTGAATCATAAAACATTTGATAGCTAATGCCATGTGGACTTGTAAAGAAGTCTTGTATCACCATTTGTTGGCTGTAGCGTCAGAGGAAGACGTGAAGACTCCTCTAGCAGAGGCTAGTCATCTTCCGCCATGGGAAACACCCATCCAGAGGCTTAAAGCTTAAGGCTGGCCCACGCTAAAAGGTTTTTCAAGTGTGACAGACCCCACAAAGAACGACATGATATATAGAGAGAAGGAGGAGAAGAGGTAGAAGGAAGTTATCGCTTTTATTGTTGTAGTCTGAGTAATGTGGCGTCGTATCCGTTCCGTATCCATCAACCAAAACAAATCAAAGGAAACAGAAAACAGCTGAGCGTCTGCATGGATTCGACCTGCACTCACATGTTAAATCCAACATGGTGAACACTACACATGCAATAAAGTATGGAAACACTGGGTTTCACACATTGCCTGAAAAGCAGAGCTAGACATCACGGCTAAAGCTGCATGCCAACTGTCATGGACAGGAAACGTTACGGTATTGCGGTAACGTGTGGTCAATCCAGCCGTCACTCTCAGCCGACGCTACAACCGTAGAGCATCCATATACTGACACTTCTGTTAAATACAGTCAAACTGCCCCGATGGAGCTGATCATGGATGTACAGAGAGAATTGATGGGAGAGCTAGCAACAGACTTAACAGAAGTTCATGTCACTATGTGTTCAAAATAAGGTGCTGACAAAGGGATATATATTATATATAGTATTGTATACATATATTGTTTATACAAAATATATATATGGAAATTAGATTGATTGGCTTATATTTACCAGAAGTATAAAACATTGCATGCCCTTTATAAATAAGAGAATACCACTAATTTGTAAGGGAAATATCTTTATTCTTTGATTTTTGGGTTGCTGGAAAAAAATCTAAATAATTCCTGACAATGACTGATATATTTGACTTAAGGACATCTCTGACTACATACATGCTGAAAATCAAACATTTTTACCACATAAATTTAGATATTTTCCAAAGTAAAAATCCATAGAAGTGTATGATTAAGCTCTTTCCCATGATCTGGTGTTTAAAAAGTACACAAAATTTGTGATAAATCGCAATATCAAATCGCAATACTTAAAAAAAAATCCTAAACGAATCGGCACCAAAGTATTGTGATAGTATTGAATCACAAGATCAGAGGTGAATCATCCCAAACATGGCAGAAGACGGCAGGAAACAATGTTAGTTTTTGCAGTACTTTTTACTGAAAACTGATGAAGACATAAATATGGATGAAGTCATGGAGACGCGTTAAAGTATACAGTCAGGATGGACTTCTGAGCATATTGGGTATGTAAAAAACACTCTTAACATACCTCATACCCCGAGAATATCTGGAAATATAATCTTTAAAACCATCAAAAAATCTGGGCTTTGCTGACCTTTTTTGGGAGGGGCCCAAAATTGGCTTGTTTATCATGTAGCATGTACCAAAAAATGGTTTCATCCTCCAAAATGTGCTGCGTTATCATCCTAATTTACATTTCCTCACACAAAAAAATGAGGAGAATTCAAATGCCAGTCAGACTTTAACACAGTAAACATCTACTGTACGTACATGACGTTTGGTTGCTTTAGTTTGCACAGTGGTGTTTCCCCTGCAAACACACAGCATGAATTATTGATCACATGCAAGCACGGTAAATCCCCAACTCCCCTCTTTGGCTACCTTTATCCAGACGACACATTTAATACAGCGGCAGTGGAAGCAGCTCCTGCCGGGACAAGTGGGAAGAATAAACAGGAATTACTTTACTGAAGAGGGATGAACCTTTTTCTCTCCTGAGTGTTGATTCACCTACCTCAGTGAAGAAGTAGGCAGCCAAACATCCCCATTTAGCCCAGAGAGAGATCACCCAGGTAACTCTTTTAGCACTCAGGAGAGCTGGACAAGGAAAACAACAAAGTGATCTACTGTAAAGAAAAATAACACACTTCTAACACTATAATCTTTTGTGGATTTGTGAGTTGGTAAATAAAAAGGCAGTGAGAGGTAAATGATGGCGTGAATGTCCTTTCGTCCTTACACAAGCCTCTGGAAGTCAAAACAAGATGATGATAGAGGCGAGGCAGAGGACTGACTCACTACAAGGCGTCACTTTTTCTGCATTTACATTAAAATTTGCAGGAAGTAAATTGATTTTGTTTAAAATAGGGCTGTCAAGCATTTAAAATATTTAATCACAAATCATCGCACATTTTTTTATCTGTTCAAAATATACCTTAAAGGGAGATTTGTCAAGTATTTATTACTCATATCAACATGGGAGAGGGCAAATATTCTGTTTTATGCAAATGTATGCATGTATTTATTACTGGAAATCAATTAACAACGCAAAACAATGACAAATAATGTCTATAAACCCTCACAGGTACTGCATTTAGCATAAAATATATGCTCAAATCATAACATGGCAAACTGCAGCCCAACAGGCAACAACAGCTGTCGACTGACTTCAAACTGCATGTGATTATCATAAAGTGAGCATGTCTGTAAAGAGGAGACTGGTGAGTACCCATAGAGCCCATTTACATTCACATATCTTGAGGTCAGAGGTCAAGAAATCCCTTTGAAAATGGCCATGCCAGTTTTTCCGCATCTAAATTGCTATAGATATGATACCATCAGCTTCACTCTGGCCTTGAAACTGAGCCCACTACTATGAGGGGTAGAAGAAACGAAATGAAAGTGAATCCAGAAGCTGTAAAAATGAATGTGAAATGAAAATTGGTGTGGTAAATTATATCATAGTAATAGATAAGATAGATAAAATAGTTGCGATATGACAAAAACGAGCCGTGTTTCATCATTTTCCCCATCTTACATTCATCCTTCACAACACCAAGTTGCCATTTATCATTTAAGGAAAGTGGCCTGAAGGGAGTAACAAAAAAATACTGAAGAAAAGGGAAGTGATGAAAATTTATGTGACTTGAAAAACAGATTGACAAGTGGTTGATATTTTATTATAAAGGGTGTTGCTCTGATACTCAGCTGTCGACCACTCATCACTCACAACACCCAACGGACATTTATCGTTTACAGCATCTAATTTTTCTTACTTCCGCCCTGTCAGAAGAAAAACACCTACTCAGTAAACCGCTCTACTCTCGACTTGGTGCAGACATTCACCCGCTCTATAGTCAGCGGGTGGTTTTTGATTGACATTTTTGGGCGGAAGTACCAAAATTGCACGCTGTAAAAGATAAATGTCAGTTGCGTGTTCTGAGTGATGAATGTTTGACAGCTGATTATTAGAGCAACAGTCTTTATAATAAAATATCAAAAACATTTATCAAATCAATCAATTTATCACTCTATTCAATTCATCACTTCCATTTTCTTCAGTTAATTTTTGTTCCTCTTGTGTTAGGTTGTGTGTTTAAAATGAGATGTCTGATGAACACTTTGACAGGTCTGCAAATTTCATGCTAATTAGGTGATAATTAGCAACTAACTTATTTGAAATTTCTTTGAAATTACTGCCAAATTACCCCATTATTTATGTATAAATTGATCAAAAATGATTTTATTATAAACATGAACAATTAAATTCCACTATGTCCCAGTAGCTGGTCATTTTTTAAATACATTTCCAGGACAGGAATACAAAATTATATTTTTATTTCCATGTGTGCTGGTAAAAATTAGCAAATAACTTCTTTAAATTCCTTTAAAAACTCCCTGAATCATGACATCAGCTACCAGGTTACATTTGTGTCGACAATAAGTCACAATGGTGAGATTAGTGTCTGATCAGAAGTGTCTTCTGTTAGTTTTGGTTTTCCACCTCTGATTTAGAGCAGCTGCTTTTCAAGCATAAGGGCCCTATTCTAACCATTATATGCTATTTTAGCATATAATTATTAAATAGTGTTTATAATAAACAAGTTGTTGATATTTTTTTAGCTAAATATTGGGGTAATTTGGTAGTGATTCCAAAGAAATTTGATATATGTAACTTGCTAATTATGACCAAACTAACATGAAATCTGCAGACCTGTAAAATGAAGTCCTTCCTACCCTTCTCAGGGTAAAGCTTCCACATGCGCATCCATACAGCACATGTATGTGAATCTGCATTCGAGGTCAAACTCCTTGACGATAAGGGGGAGGGGCAGGGCGGTCTGATTGACAGGACAGGCTGGATCGTACCACCAGTAATAACAAACAGGGCTGCTGATGGTAGTCGCTGTCTCGATAGGAGGAAGATGGAAAGGAAGAAGGGGAGAGGGTGCAGGGAGGAAGAGAGGAAGAAGAGAAGGATGGCCTGACAGGCCCAGACTCATAGCGAACATAACGTCTCCGCTGGGAGCTACAGCTGCTACAACGCTCATCTTTCTCCCCCACCCTGTCTCACTTGTACAGCATTTACTCGCCTGTCAGTCTGTCTTCCTCCCCGTCCGGCCATTTGTGTCTGTTGGCCTCTCTTGTGGTTTCTCTTTCCCTCTCCTCCTCTCCGTCACAACTTTCCTCCTCCCTTGCTTTTTGTCAACCCGCAAACCTCTTTTATTCAGAATATATATCCCTGTCTTGATGTGTCCCTTATCTGCTGTCCTAGCTCTGTCCTCTACATCTCTGTTCTCCTTTCCCCTCTCTCCCTTCGTCCTCCGCCTCTCTTCCACAATATACAGTATGTTGATTTTATTTAGATGTCTGCATCTATTCTAGGACAATCTCTTAAGATAATATGAAGTGATCAATGTAAAAGAGATGCGTAGAGGTACTAAAACATTTCTGATCCTTCATATTGTAACAGAGATGAAGCATCCCCCCAGATACCAATCAGGTCTTGCTAGTTGATGTCTTCCCATTTTAAAAACCGTTATGGTGCCAAAATAGCGATGCTGTCCCAGGTGAATGGTAACTGCAAGGGCACAATATGGCAAGCTGTTTTAACATTTAATGGCTAGACGTGATGTTCCTGCAACGTCTTTTTGCCCAGTCAAAACTCTAATTCAAGATATTATGACGAGGAAAAACTCACTTAATTTCAGATATCCGTAATTACATTAACTTGTACAATTCAAACTACTTTTGCCATTCATGTGTATGGCTCATTATGGATATTCACAATGTGAATTAATCAGCTGATTATCAACTGAATTGGGGATATTTGTAATTCTAGTGTCAGAGAACTACGTTTTAATTCAGTCTATTTTATGACTTTAGTGAATCCCTTCACAAGCCAACATGTAGTCCGTTTTAATCAAAATCTAGTGTGGTTCAACCTGAGGTGGGGTACGTACCATTTCCTGGTGAACCAAAACATGCTGCCTGTGCAGCATTTGTTGAGATGGATGCAGGTAGATGACGGGTTAACATGAGAGGACTGACCTGGACGTCCGCTGAAGTCATTTGAGATAAACTGGAGGAGAAGGGATTCGTGCGAACAGTAGATCAGTGCCGAGTCACAGCAATATCTTTAAATTCCCTGCATAGTCAAGACAAAAAAGACGATTTTTTTTTTTTTGTATCTTTTTGTTTTTTTTTGGTCAACATTAATTTATGCACTGTAAAACCAAACCAGAATAAATACAAAACTGACCAAAAGTATTACTTTTACTCTGATTCAAACCAACTAACAGACTGGGGCTTGTGAAAATGCTCCAAAACACCAAAGTCACACAATAGCACAAAACCAATCGAAGCAGCGGTAGACCAGCAACTCCTCAGTTCTTTGAGTTAAAATTACTGTTTTGTCAAAGACTTTGAGGAGAGCATAGGTAACAGCGTCGGTTCCCCATCAGAAATAGATGTATGATGGCAAGGTTGTGATGAAAATATTCTCAATATAACGTACCTGTCCACAGCAGTACATTGCTTTGCTCCTGTCTGGTTCTCCTTTCTGCCTCTCCAAACTGGGGGGGTGCCGACCCTCAGCTACTGTAAGTAATACACTGAATAAGTAATTCAAACAACCTAGAGCTGCACAATTAATCAATAATTAATTACGATTTTTGTTCCCCACACTTAAATGAACATGATCGCCTGCGATATTGATGTTTAAAATGTGCGTTCTGCTCATAGAAAACTGCTGCAAATCAAATCAAGCGCTTCCTAAACTAAGAGATTTCACTTTTGGGTAAAGATATGATCTATACAACTAATGTGTGTATGATTAAATTGAGAGGATAAAATGTTATGTAACTCTTATTGTGGCTAATTCTGCTCTCAAAGTGCACCAGATTGATGCATTTAACTTTAAAATGTAGCTAGCAAAATGTTAAGGTGATTATTCCTGTTTTTTCATATTGCAAAAAAATATTAGCCCTGATTTGTACATTAGCTGGATTGTATTGTATTGAACTGTTTATTTTAATGTGAAAGTGCATTAATAAAAATATGTTGTCACTAAAATCAAAGAATAATAATAATTACATCATCATCTCCATATTGATAATCATTTTGGCCATAAACGGGCGACATTAATACGACCCCACTTCAAAACACCAGAACTGTTCCTTTACAGTTGACCTGACCTGGGACGGCTATAGTTTCAGAGGAAAGACCGTTCTCACAGGTTCCCATACGGTCCATCTGAGTGACCTACATCTTTTCTTTCACTTTTCACAATTCATCAAACATTTCGGTCTTAATCAGTAATAACTGAAGCCTGACTCTGTGACAGTAACATGCACAAACAGAAACTTAGTCCAGCTGTAAGGGGCCAGATGGGCTGTGTGTACCCATCTGTCTTTACACCTCCCTAACAATACACACCTCTTCATCATTTCCTCACTTCACCTCTGCAGTGCCTTTACTCATCAGGTACATTCTTTTCGATCCAAACCCTCTGCATCTCTTTCCATCATGTCTGACGCCCTACAAATCATTAAAGAGCAAATACTCATTCGTGATCACTAGTTGTATATCCATTTTGTCTCCAGGAAGTCAGGCGCAGTGGGTGGAGGTCTTGATATTAATGCAGGGGTCAGCGGGGGCACTCGGGACTAGCTCAGCAGAGGTTAATGGCGGGGGGAAACTCCTTGTCATGGCTACATTGTCTGAGGTGCTGGGACCCGCTTACCTGTGGGTACCTCCCGAAAATTGCTTTCTGATAAAAATAGTGCTCAGCCGCGGAGCTGGCCCACTTTATTAGCCGCGCGCTCTGGAAAAGCCTCCTGGGTAGAGAGATGGCAGTGGAGAGGGAGGGAGGTAGTGATGTGTGGATGGTGGGGGTTGTTGAGATGTTGCCAAAAGGCACACACACACACTCGGCAAAAAAAGTGAACCTGTACACACACACACATACACTCCCCTGTGCAATTTAGCCACCCTCCACATCCCCACAAACACATATGTGCAGCCAGGTATAAACAATCTGACAGAGGCAGGCAGACATAATTGGGCCGGACTCCGATACACGGGACCAGCTCTGGCCAGACTCTACGCAGTTAACAGGGGAAAGTTGGGCAAAGTAAAAACTTTACTCTGCCGGATGACATTGTAGATCAGCGCTCAGAGGATAAACACGTCTCCACTTGCGACCCAGTACTGAGAATCATTGGCAGGGTGGAAGGGAGGCACAGATAAAACCCATTTTCTGCCTCTTTTCTCATGTAATTTCAGGGGAGAGGCAAACATAGCTCCAGCAAGTGTATCTGTAGCATGCTGGGATGCCTGAGGAGACATTTTTAATGTATAATACGGAACAATTTTCCATATTTAATGCACACTGTTGTCCAGTGAGGTTTAAAATGAGACAGAATGAGCCTTTTCATTAGCCTTCTAGATCACCAACATCCAGCAAAACACAGGAGTTCAAATGTGAAGTTTCTGTGATCAAGTGGGCAGCCGGTTAGACTGTTATCAGGTCATGAAATGGGCGTTATTGGTGATTATAAGTAGGGATGCTAATTTAGAAACTTTTCTTAACCGATAACCAACCCTCGCTATCCGATTATTATTAACCCAGATTTGTGCCTCGCATGCTACTAGCTGCTAGCATTGCCGGTGGCTTTGTGCCCGCTGTAGCGTAACTTCACCAAGTTTACGACAAACCGCAGGTGTGTGTTGGCAATGAGTGTGATTTTTGGTGGCGTTATAGCTGTGAATGTAGCTGCAGTAGACAGTGTGTGTACAGTTTATTTGTCGGTGAATAAATGTTACGAACAAACTACTGCTACAAACTACAACTCCTAAGCTGGAAGTCCCGAGCCAACTTCCTGTATCTGCGCCAGTTCTCTCTTAAGGTGGACCAACTTTTCTCCTTAAAGTGACGAGCCACTCTGCGTTTGTCTCAGATTTTTAATGAATTATGAATATTTCTTTTCAACATTTGAATCAGGTGTTCAGGCTACCCTTTTGTCCTTTTCTGGAGATGCTAAATGCCGGTCCATCATCTAGCCATCTGCAACCGCTGATCCAAGCTGACATTGGGCAAAAGTCCAACATCACCTTACTTCCTCTTTTGCTCCGGTTGTAATTACTGCAGCTGCTAGAAGACTTTGTTATTTGGTAGTAAATGGACGTTGTTTTTTGGGGCTCTTACTGAAACCACCGATGCTGTCGTTATTGTGAGGACTGTGTCTGAATCTTTCACAACAAGTACAGTTTTGATGACCTTTGAGCCACTAACTCATGCAGATGAGCAATAGGAAGCCATCTTGACGGTTCGGACCTTTGTGGAGATGGAGAGCTCAAAGTTAAGAACTTTTTCTTCTGTTTCTATTGTAGGTTATTATCTGTGTTGCACCATCCGCTGTTATTTAAAACTCCTCTGTCTCAGAGTACAAACAGCTTCTTTTAAAGAGGAAAAGTTTACACAGGCAGTTATGAGACAGGAGTTCATGGGACAAATGCGTATTCTGAATAAAATATGTGAACTTATTGCACCATTAGCAGCAGAGCTAATACGCTAACTGTTAACAATCTTGGACAGTGTTTTGTCCCTTTCAATAAAACTCTTAATTGGATGAAATGATGTACAATAGTGAAAACTGAATGTGAACAGTGAGTCCATAGTGAGTGCAGAGAAAATAAAAAGACGGCTGCGAAGCTGCCGTGACTGTATGGTGCTAGCTGGCTATAGCAGTTAGGTTAACCAATGACTTCTTCCAGTTGTCTCTACATCACCAAGTTTCTAAAAGAAAATTTTTCCCTGACCACCATCCATTTATTGGTCTTCCAGCTGTCTTATACCTCTAATTTGCTTATTGTTCAGTCTTTCTCCCTTCTCTCCTGCATTGTTTTTGGCCTCTTCTGAGCTCTTCACTGGGGACTCCTTTAGAGAAGCATCGGCCGCTAAATAGGGAACACCTCTGCTCACATGAGCAAAGCTCAGACAGGAAGGGAAGAGGGAGGGCGGGCCAGAGGAACAAGGGAAGGGGGATACGAGGAAGAGATGAGAAAAGGACAGGAGAATGGGTAAAGGAAGATGTGGGGCATTGTGAGGAAGGAGGAGGTGACATGAGATGGGATATCATAGCCACCTTAAAATAGGCCCGTTCCAGATGAACTGCACCTCGCTCGGAAAGTAGACGAGATCAGGAGGCAGCAGCAGGGGACGGAGACAAAAAGCATCGGTCAGGTCGGACAGTTTGAAGCAGCCGTCAAAGAATTTACAGGAAGTCACAGGAAAAGTGACGATCTGTAGGCTACTTGTGGTTTGCAGGCCACAGTCAGATTTTTTTCACTTTTTAATGAGAACTCATTTTGATAAGTGCTATATAAATAACCCTCATTATTACTATTATCAACCACACTAGATATGTTTGTGAAGAGATGAAACCTTCATTGCACAACATGAGACTAATAGTCTATAGGCAGCCAAGCATTTCCCATAATTCCCTGGGTCTTGCAGTCAGTGGAGAGCAACTGCAAGTTATCGTTGCCCATGTGTGCATGACGTCAGAGCAAGTCGGGTTCAAGATGGACACAAATCTAACCGGCATGCGATCGCCGGTGATTGCTTCGGCTCATCTGGAACGGGCCTAATTCTGCAGCCAGATACGTCCAGAGCCAACACAGTAGCCTTGCTGCAGTCTGACAAGAGTTACGGCCGTCCCGGTGAGCTGAGGTGGTAGAGCCCCGTTCTGCATTCTGATCAGTACTAACAATCCATAAAACACACAAACAGGGTCAAATACACACAAGAAGACAGGGATACACATGCAGGTGTATTCATAGAGCCATTTTAGGTGATAATTTATAAGATCTCAAACACAGAAAAGGTTAAAGTATACTTTTTATTGTTAATTATTTCCTCTGAGTAGAGTTATTTATATGTTTCATGCTATGCCATATTGCTGCCATGTCTTACAAAGCCAGTTATTTAGAATGGATGGTCTTTGGTGATACAGATAGTTACCACATCCATCATCACACTGTGTTGTATAACAGCGAGCAGGTCCTTTCTCTGTGGAGACTGGCAGAGAGAAGGTATGAGAGAGTACAGTATGATATTTAGTTCACTGGTTTTCCTGCAGAGCTATTCTGAACAGTAGGTCACAGGATTCATGCAGGGCTGAGGATATAGTTGGAGAAGTTAACTTCCCCAGGCATAACAAAATCATGTTCTTTGGAGTCTGTTGGTGACCACCTGATCAATGTAAATCCAACATTCACTCTCCTTTAAGCTCTGTTTTGGTCTCCACCAACTCCTAAGAGAAATATCACGGATTTTTGATGATAAATCCTCTGCTGTGTTCACCAGTTAATCGCAAACTCTGTCTTTTGTATTGTTTTGCATGAATTTCGACACTAACTATAACTATTTAGTACACTAAAACAGTATATGTGATATTTTAGTTAGATATTTTTTGCATGTTTGAGGGGGAGAAGAGGGGGGTCACTGGCATTTCTTTGGTTTTAAACCACACCAACCTCCATACAGAGCAGCCAGACCAAAACATGGTGAAACTATACAAGGGCAGTTACTAGTCACCAGCTGATTGATCTGATTTATTAATCTCGGCATGTCGCTAACTGTCTATTCATTGTGGTATACATAAGTATGTATTGCAATGTGTGTGTCTCCAGTCCATAGATATTTATATCTACATGCATCTCTCTTCAGCTTTTTTTGAACAATAATATTATATATCGTCTTTTTTCTTAAAGCAATATAGTCAGTAGGGAATTTTCAATATCACCCACCCCAGATTGGCATCATATGAAACTAGAAAAACTAAGAAATCCATCTGTACAGTGTCATACTAGCTTGTCGCAAAAAACACTCGAAAAGCTGCAAACTTGCACTGATTTTGGTGAGTAAAAACTAATGTGGCCATTTTCAAAGGGGTCCCTTGACCTCCTGAAGATACAATGTGACATGGCAAGTTATTGCCCCCAGCTGGTGGCAGGGAGAGAGATCAGCCTGGAGAGCTCCCTAACTGCTTCCTGCAGCAGGATCAGCACCTTGGAGAGCACCACAGCACAGCACAGCCCTTGTAAATGGTAGTTTGTGAAAATACTTGTATTTTAAGATTAAATTATTTTTATTATTATGTCGTAACAGTTATTATTGTATTCAGTGCTTCTCACCTAAATGCATTGCGCGTATACTTGATGCCTTTCAAGTATGTTAGCTTATGCATTTCCTTCTTCGTGATGATTTTTTAATATTATTATTTATATTTTTTAATTTTTAATATTTAATAATATTTTGTCTCCCTTTCCTTTTACAATGTTGCATGTACAGCACCACTAGTAGTCAAAAGCTACACTGGGTACCTTTAAATTCAGCTAAATGCTTTGTTACATCCTGAAGGAGACAATTTAGATGCAGGTAAAAAATAAATTAGAAGTTTAAATGTCTAATGCTCATCAAATTGGACTCAAAGGTTGGAGAACTGGCCCCACTTAGCACAAGATATAGACGCAAGAGAGCTATACGTTTGATCTGCGTGAATAAGTACTGATTGTTTGGCTTCAGAGTCATCAGTTATCACACTGTCATTACTGTAGAGTCAACACCCACCCCCCCGTTCCTCACCAGCACACACACACTATTGTCTCCTCACACACAGACACACCTGACAGGTGGCAAACTGGCAATTAGTCAGTTCCCTCAACAAAGCTTTCAACAAAGTCTTCTTAAAGTGTGACCTGAGTGGACTGAGCTGCCCACACACACACACACACACACACACACACACACACACACACACACACACACTCCTCCTCCGCCACCTCCAACTCCTCTCCTCTGACCTTCCTCACCCGCCCGTCGAATCAGAAACCGCTTGTCTCTTTTTCTTTGAGTCAGCACTCTTGTTTCCTTTCCTCTGCTCTCCTTCCTTTCTCTTTTTCTCCCTCTTTTGCACATACCTTCCTCCTCTGATGTGGCAGCAAAAGCGTGCAGACACACATGGCCTCGAGGAAGGAGATGGGGAGAAATGTGAAGGATAGAGGAAGACGGAGAGGATGCTGAGAGAAAGAGGGGATGAGGAAAAAAGAGAGCAAGTAGAGAAGGAGGGATGAAAAATGCAGTGTAGAGGTAAGGCAAGTTATCTCTGGTTCCCTTTGGAAAATCCCCAAACGCACAGCGAGGGTCTGGCAGTCAAGGTGAGAAGCAGAGGACATCCCTCCCTCCCTCCATCCCTCCCTCCCTCTCTGCTTCTTCCCCCTGTGCACCCGTCTGCACCCTCTCCAGCTGTTCTCATTACAGTGTGTGGAGGTGTGTTTTTCCCACTCATTTGTCTGCGCGTTTGTTCGTGTCAAAGGGTTGTTACATGCATGCGTCTCGTTTATTCACCCTTTTTGTGCAGTCATAAACATGTAAGTTTTTGGATGTTTTTTTCTCTTGCTTGCCTGTATTTGTGCCTAAGATGCCATTCAGAGTGTGTGTTTTCCAGTAGCTCTGAACACAGCAGCGCTGGTCGAGCTCCAGCGCTCCTCAGGGCGTCCCTGTAAATGCCAGAGTGTTGGCGCAGTCGGCCCCTCTCCGTCTGAACCGCTAAAAACTTTGTTCTCCTCTCTGTCGGTCAGCGACTCGTAGACACTCGTGAGAGTTCAGGAGAGCGCCGAGAGGCCGAGAGGTGGAAGTCAGACAGAGAAAAGACCTTTAAAGGCAGCGGTTAGGTTGTTGTGAGGTCTGTTTGATTCATGGTGAACTGGGAGAGCTGTCAGATTATTCAGAAATCAGTGTACCCTGAGGAGGAGGGGGCCATTTTGAGTCGAATTTGGAACATCTTATATTTCAAGCGTAAATACAGGGAGTATCTGATGTTATATCCTGTGTTTTAAGTTACTAATATTGAGATTTAACTTATTATATTCATTTATTTAGTTTTATCTATTTTTTCTTATTATTATAAGTTATATTTATTTATTTGGATTTTTTCTATTTCTTATGTATTATTGCTTCTCATTATTTGTTTATTTTGATTATTATTTTAATTATTGTCACTGTTTTTTCTGTCCTTGTTTTTAAATACTTTGTTTTTCAATCTACGAATACTATCAGTTATTAGATGTACATATTACTTTATTGGTTATAGTTTAGATTAGTCACACTGTCACACTACTGTATATATACACAGTATACTGTTGTAACAGTTAACTCAACTGTTAACTGTGTAACAGCTGTCTGTACACTCTAAAAACTGTACACTACATGCTGCATTCAGCACCAAACAGCAGACACAATTGTGACTGAACATAGAGAAGGAATTAATAGTTAAAGAGCCAAATATTTCCCTCATGAGTTTGAAGAGCAAAGCATCTTGGCTCAAAAACTGACTTTTTTCTCAACCTTGGAAACAGCATCTGACAAAACAAGTAAAAGCTCTCATGAATTTATAATAAATTAATTTTATCTGGCAGTATGATCTCATCAAGAATAAATGACAATAAAAGGCATTTTAAAGTAAAGTGAGTGATTAAATGCATTTGTGCTCATCTCAAAATATCTTGAAATGTAATTACCCAAAAATTTGTATTTGATCCAGCAGCCTCATCTCCTCAACTGTTATTTGCATATTTGATGAAAATGGTCTTAAAGGCACAATTCTTTGTATAAATGTAAACAAAATGGTCACCAATCACCAATTTTCTGAACTGGACTAGAATGTGCTTCTCACAAAAATGATCTCACACATGATTTGAAGACATCAAACTCTAAATCAAACCTACTTGTAAGTATTTTCTTTAGCCATTGTTAAAAAAAAAAAAAAAAAAAAAAAAAAACAAGCAAAGAAAACTTGCTAGCCACTTAGCTAACATGTTCAGAAAGGTATTCTGCCTATGCTCCGCCCACAGAAATCCGTCATAATGTTTACTAACAGAAAAGTGGTCTTTAGGGCCTTTAAAATGAACTCTAAAAATGACACTCGTGTGATTTTTTTGCAGCGTGCTCTGCCACAGTAATAGGCCTCCAGCAGACTCACTCAGCTACAGTGAATATGACACATCCCGTTTTTCAGAGTGAAGCATCTTTTGTCTGTGAAAACTTCCTAACAGCACTGTTTACAAGTCGTACTGAACCAGAAAAATGTTGCTTTTCAAACTGAAGCGAACGGACTGTGTGCTGGCGCTACTATTGCACTCGACAGAGTTGCTTTGAATGACAGAGGTTGTTTTTCACTTAATGGCTGTAGATGCTGATGTTTTTTAACACTTGAGCTGGCTTGGCTATCCACCCGAGAATACAATACTGGCTCGGAAATGGAAGTTTTGATGTCTTCTGAGTTTTCTTCCCTAAGTGCTGAGTGATGGTTTCTACAAAGCAGCTGAAAGAGAGCAGTGCTGATGATAACACTACAGAGAAAGCCAGCGGGGCTACATGTTGTGCATAAATTAATAAATGATAATTACTCCTATCTTTAGACAATTATTTTTGCAAGCTCCTGTGATGCTTCCTCAGCTGTTTGTCCTCAATTAAAGTTGTTTTTTTTTTTCCTGCTCATTTGCTCAGATAATAATCAGCATTGCTGGTAAACAAGCTTTTGAAAGGCTAACCTTGCTCTGTGTGCTTTTAGTGCTGATTCTTATCCTTCTGACTAGAGTTGCATCTGCAGGTAGATATTTCATCATTCACCGTACAGGGACAAAAACCTCCCACTTTATTTCACTGTTATCCTCAGCCCAAACCGTTTATTCTCACAGCTTCATGTTCTGCTCATAGCTTTAATGATTAAACATGAAATGTTTTACATTCGGGATGCTAATTTTGAAAAATTTTCTTAACCGATAACCGACCATCGTTAATCGATTATTTACTGATAACTGACAAGATTTGTGCCTCGCATCCAGCAATGCATAAGCTGCAGTATATGAGCACAACAACTGAGTCGACAGTTCACCCTCAGGAGAGCTACTGTAGCAGCCACGGTGCTGCGTTCACTGTCTCCAGTTCACCATCAGGAGAGTTACTGTAGCAGCCACGGTGCTGCGTTCACTGTCTCCAGTTCACCGTCAGGAGAGTTATGTAGCAGCCGCGGTGCTGCGTTCACTGTCTCCAGTTCACCGTCCGGGAGGTTAGCAGCCACAGTGCTGCCTGCCTGATAGCTTTGTGCCCGCTGTAGCGTACTTAGCGAGTTTCCGACGAGTGTGTGTTTTAATGATTAAAATGAAAGTTTTACATTCGGGATGTAATTTTGAAATTTTCTTACCGATAACCGCCACGTTAATCGATTTTTATGATAACTGACAAGATTTGTGCCTCGCATCCAGCAATGCATAAGCTGCAGTATATGAGCACAACAACTGAGTCGACAGTTCACCCTCAGGAGAGCTACTGTAGCAGCCACGGTGCTGCGTTCACTGTCTCCAGTTCACCATCAGGAGAGTTACTGTAGCAGCCGCGGTGCTGCGTTCACTGTCTCCAGTTCACCGTCAGGAGAGTTACTGTAGCAGCCACGGTGCTGCGTTCACTGTCTCCAGTTCACCATCAGGAGAGTTACTGTAGCAGCCACGGTGCTGCGTTCACTGTGTCCAGTTCACCGTCAGGAGAGTTACTGTAGCAGCCGCGGTGCTGCGTTCACTGTGTCCAGTTCACCGTCAGGAGAGTTACTGTAGCAGCCGCGGTGCTGCGTTCACTGTCTCCAGTTCACCGTCAGGAGAGTTACTGTAGCAGCCGCGGTGCTGCGTTCACTGTCTCCATTTCACCGTCCGGGAGCGTTAGCAGCCACAGTGCTGCCTGCCTGATAGCTTTGTGCCCGCTGTAGCGTTACTTCAGCGAGTTTCCGACAGACTGTGTGTGTAGCAGTGGTAAGTGTGAATTTGTTGGTTCTGTTATATCTGTGAATAAATGCTACAAGGCTACTAGCCACAACTCCTCAGCTGGAAGTTGAGTTGCTTTTGGCTCCAGAACCATAAAAACCTACTGAATCAAGTGCTTTTTGCACGAAAGAAAACAGCTCTCAATTCATGATCAGTCCAATATATTTTTAAAACCGCTGTCATCCCTTACAAAGAAAAATTCCCCGCCGGATATTATAATGACAGTTACTTTTTTATCGGATTGTGACATGAAGAGACAGAAGGGACGGGACAGAGACGGGGAGGCTGAAGATATGATCTGACAGACGGCCGGTTGACTGACGTATTGTGAAGCAAACTTGACCTTTTGACCTTTATCATGACGTGACCCTCATCCCCATGCAACAAATACATGAACTTACTTGTAGAACTTTGTAAATATGAAACGAGAGGGAACTTGATATAAAAACACACCTTTTTTTAAAGCAACATTTAAGGGGATCTATTGGCAGAAATGGAATATCATATTCATAACTATGTTTTGTGTATAATCACTTGAAACTAAGAATCATTGTGTTTTCGTTAGCTTAGAACGAGCCCTTCATATCTACACAGGGAGCTGGTCCTCTTTACGGAGTCCATGTTGACGGCACGTTTCTACAGTTGCCCAGAACGGGTCTAGAGAGAGTCTTTCATGTTTTTACATTGTTACCTGAAGGCCACCATAGTTCTCGGACACACTTGTGAAACTGCAGTAACATGCTCCTAAAGTTGGGTTATTATGGTAAGGACGATCTCTTACAGAGATGAACAGCGTTACTGGTTTTTGCACTGGGCCACTCACGTTACTGCGGTCTTGGAAAGGGAGGAGTGAGCGGAGGGGTGCTCACTTGGTTGCGATCGGCAACCACACCCCTTGATGTTGCCGAAGCCAACACACGGCACCTTTAATATTTGGCATATAACAAGATTAAACTGAACAATTAACACAAGGACACAAGATTAGAACTTGCATTTCAGAGTGTTTTGAAGACTTGATAAGAATCACTGATTACTTTAATCGAATGTCTTGATATCCTCCAGAAGCCTAAACTAAGGTGCTTTGAATCAAGCCCACATCAGCCCTCACATTGAGCGTGCTAATTTTTTTGGCCCCGGATGATATGATTTAATGGTCAGCATCCAAAGACCCCAAGGACATCCGGATGTCCCATTTTACTGTTGTAGCTGGTTGAGGTGGACCTAATTCAACCATTGTTCAACCACTGTTGGGTAGATACATTTAAAGGATATTTTATAAGCTTATATTTTTTTGTATAATAGGCATTAATCTCTTAAGTAACTAGTAACTAAAGCTCTAAAACAAATTCCCTTTAAAATGTTGTCGAGTATAAAGTAAAATAAGATAAGATAAGCTAAGATGAACCTTTATTAATCCCCGGAGGGAAAATTCGGGAAAACAACACTGCGAGCAGGGTTTGAACCTGCGCGGGAAAATCCCATTGGATTTCAAGTCCAACGGCTTAACCACTCGGCCATCGCAGCTGATAAAATGGAATAAATGAATTGAAATAGCACAGTACTTAAGTTTATCTACTTAGTTGCATTCCACCACTGCATGCAATGTGATTGTGATTTTGTCACAGATATAACAACCTGTCCTCCCTCCCACCTCGTCAAGGTTGGCAGCTCGATCAGTGGTCCCATGCTTCAAACTCTGGCGCTCTAGGTAGCCCTCTAGCTACACTGCAGTCTCTTTTCAAAATAAACTTCCAGCATAGGTTTACTTAGTTTTTAGGTTTACTTACACAACAAAAGTATTAGGTTTAGAAAAAGATTATGGTTTAGGTTAAAATAAGTGCATTTATGGGACGCACTGGTAGCTCAACTGGTACAGCAGATCCATCATAAACGTTGGCACTGGCCTACAAAAGCCCATTTTACTTGAATGAGGCTATCCATCCTCCCAGTGTTCGTTTGCTCCCAGCCCAGTACAACTGTGACAGCATTGATCAGTTGTAGTTGCTGACACATGTAACTGTGAACATCATTCACTGAAGCAATGAAAAAAATGTAACACATATCATGCATTTCCCCTTGTCATGTACAGTACAAACACACAAGCAAACCCACAGGCCCATTCATACATGTGGTCTATCGATGCTGTGAAATACATTTGTCCTCTGGGATGCGGTCGATAAATATCTGCGACTTAAAGCCCCTGGATTAACCTGTGGTCGCCCGATCACGGCTTGTAAGTCGTTTTAAGTTCTTCACGCTAGGTTGTGTCGCCGCACCGCGCATCCAATCAAAGCCTAATCCGGGTTTTTTTCTGGACTAATGCCTATTGACTTTTTCACAGAGGTCTTACTTTGAATCAATTCCCCAGCTGAGCGAACAGGAGGCTCAATGGTTAATGGCAGCCTGTAAACGAACAGGGGTTGAATAATGTCTTTAGGTGTCATTGGATGGAAAGGAGACAAGGGTGTGTGTGTGTGTCATTACTGGAGAATAATCCCGCTGTGCTTTCTATGTGTCTCTGTCGTCACCTTTCATGTTGTCCCCCATTTCATTTTTTCTCTTGTTTCCTCCCCTCCATCCCGCTCTTCCTCTCTTCTGTCTGTGGGGTTGAGCGATGAGGGAGGCAGCCGGTCCATCCGTCACCGTCCATGTCGCGAGCGTGTGTGTGTGTATGCATGTCATCTGGCACCGGGTGGCCTCCCACTGATGGAAGAGGGATCCGTCATGTCTCTCTGTCACAACAGCAGACGCGCATGAGTGGATGTACACACCTTCACACACACACCTAAACACACATACGCACAATCCTCGTCTCCTCTAAAATGATCTGTGTGTAACAGGATTTTAGTAAATTTAGTGTCAGAAAGTGTAAGCTTTTTACTAACCCTGTCTTCTCCGTCTTTTTCTTATCTATTCTGGCAAATATTTTGTTGTATCACTTGGAGGTCTTCACCTACCCTGAAAAGCCGTAGCTATGTGTTATGGACAAATGAAAGTCAAGATATTTTGTTAAATCAGGTCTGTATTCTCTATCTGAAATCAGTTAAAACAGCTTCCTGGCACTGGAGTTGTACAAGGCAATGATATCATATTGCACTAATGTGTAAAGTATCTATATCTGCATCATAAATCATATGATGCGACGTTTCAGAAAATTTGGCTTAAAATATTAAAAGCAACATGGAGTTTGGTGCATAAATACCTGCACACTGCTGCAAGATGTGCATCCTTCTCTGAAAAACTGTAGTTATGCATCATGGCCAAATGAAATTTAAGAAATGTTGTGAAATCAAGACCTTAATATCTTTCTGAAGTCAGTTAAAACAGCTTCCTCACACTGAAATTCAAGCCAATGATATCATATTGCATTACTGTTTATATCCTAAATCGTATAATGTGTGAATTTCCCCTCGGTGATGAATAAAGTATCTATCTATTTATCTAATGCAACATGATGGGATGTTTCAGCAAATTCGGCATAAAAAACAACATGGTGCATAAATAGCAGCACGGAGAGAAATGTGGATTTGTGGCTGCTCTGTGACTCGAGTGGTTTTTAGCGTGCTAAAAGAGGCCCTTTGGGGGGGAGCTGAGCATTATGGAGTGGCAAATAGACGCCAGTATTTTTGAGCATCAGCATCAGCAGCAGTGACAGCAGCTCCTGGATGCCTGTGTGTTTGGAGCAGCCCCTGCTGATCACAACAGGAACTGCAGCAGTGGTAACGGTCTGGTGTGTCTGTCAGATGAGAGTTATTGGACTCAGGTGGCAGTTAGTTAACGGACCTCAGTATCTTGTTAGATGAAGAGGAAATAACCTGTGTGAAATCAGTCTAGTCGGAGTAAACGCTCATCAGACAGATGTGCGTCTGTCCCTTGTGTGTCTGCTGTGTGAGTAATGTCTCTCCGTAAATGACTACTTAATAGTGTTACCCTATAAAGCAGCATCACTGATGGCACCCTGAGTGTGTGTTTGTGACTAAGTACATGTGGTTGGCGTCTGGATGGATGGATGGACAAAAGTGAAGAAGGACTGATGTAATTAAAATATGTATGAACATGTAACAGATGAAAGTACTTTCACAGTAGCAGAAATAATAATGAAAATATTACAACAGTCTTCTGGAAAAATGGATGAAATTAGCTCCATATATGCCCGACAGTGGTGAGTGTGCTCATGCAATCATACATGCAAGCTGCACAGTTTCCCACCATGCTAAGCATTACACGTTAAATTACATGAAATATTAAAGGTGTATTTTACGAGGGGAGATCATAAATTAATGATTCTCTGAAAACACAGCTGATTTTTGCTGATGTTTGTCGCTCATCTTATCATGTTTACTGACTGGAGGTCATATTTTACCACCTCCTAGCATGCGAGGTTTAGACATGGATTTTGAATTGTGATGCATATAGTAAGATATTGTCAGCCATCTATTGTCAGGCACGGCAACAAGTCTTATAATATCGTTTTGCACTGATTTCTATTGCTCGAATGTTGTTTAATAGACCAAATCTGCTCAACCCCTGTGTGGGGAAGTGTTAAGTCTTTGTGTTTATGTGTCTATCATGGACAAAAGAAATTTAAGAAATGTGTGAAATCAGGACCTTAATATATTTCTGAAGTCAGTTAAAAACAACTTTTTAGGTCCTGGAAAATGGCCTCCAAAGTTTTATCTCTGATCAGAAAGTCAGACTTTGCCTGCAGTGGTAGAAATTTCCTCTGTTGGTCTATTAGTGAAGACCTGCCTTTGCACTCAGCTGGTCATGGGTTGGTAATGATACAACCTCAACATACAAAACACACTCATTTACACACCTTACACATTAGTCATATGGCCGTATTCAGTTTAAACACAGATATCTTATAATATAGAAAACCCAAATTATTGATACTGACCATGTCATGCTGCGATGTCGGGAAGGAGGCTAAATAACGCTGCACAGTTGAAATTTTAGCAAGGAGAGATTGGCATTGCCATTTTCAAAAGCATTCCTTGTCCTCTGACCTCCAGATATGTGAATGACAATGGTTTCTATGGGTACCCACAAGTCTCCCCTTTACAGACATGCCCACTTTATGATAATCACACACATGAGCCCAACTGTATTCATGTGTGATGATGTTAGTCCCCATTGGAGCCATTTCATTGTAGTTAGACCATTTTTTTTTAATTTGACCTCACTGTATAAAATGACCTTTCGTGACCTCCAGGATAATCACAGCCTCATGAAACTTTACAACCAAAACTAGAGACCTAGTGCATCCAGAGGATGGATGGCTTTCTTAGCCAGATCCCACAACAGAAATCCTCACCATCCAATCGCCCGTCAAATTCCTGCAGAAATCTCCAAATGTCAAAATTTTCTGCCGCCAAACCACAGCATGTTTTTTTTCTATGGTGTTCCTCAAGGTCTTGGTGTCCTAATGTGGTATTTTGGAAGGATTATTGATCATTTTTAGCAATTCTCAAGTGGAAAAAATGGCTAAATTTAATAGAGCATGGGGATGACTATCATGTATTTTGATTGAGCTGCATCTCAAATTAATCTTCAGGTTCTCAGCTTTCAGATGATGTTCACCACTTCTATGTGACATCCACTGTTGACCTGCTATCACCCCCTAAAGACCCCCTGTACCCCCTAAAAAAGACAAAAGCAGGTCTGTTGTAGGTCTCAGAGGGTTAAAGCACCCTCACCCACCTCTGAATCCACACACACACACACACAGATGCAACACACTGCAGCGCACACCCAGTTAATGATAGCAATCTGATTACACCTTCAAAGAAACTCCAGACCTTTTGGATCTCGCTCGGTGCTATTAGAGCTAAGTTAATGGGTGGGTGAGGAAATGAATAGCTGCCTAAGTGAATGGATGTGTAATTATGAAATGGGCGATACAGTCAATGTAATTAGCTTGTTTATGTGCGGTACAATGGGTGTAGGCATACGTTAAGGCTCCTGCGCCCGCGGTGGCAGACAGGCAGAGATGAGAGAAGACGGAGAGCAGGAGGAGGAGGAGAAGGAGGAGAGGAAGGGTGAGTGAGGAATGAATGAGAGAGAGAGCAAACTCCTTATTCAGGCCTTTTCCGCTCACCCGTCACATCAAGGCTCCAAATCAATCCTGCAAATTGGTTTGTTCCTCAACAAGGTTACCAAATGACGGAGGGATGGGGGGAATGAAGTGGAGAAGGAGAGGCGGAATATGAGATAGAGAGGGAAAATGTGAGAGCTGTAACGAGAAGGAGATAGAGGGAGGAGGGTGTCCTGGTGTTGACATATAGTCTAACGCAGAGCTGTGTGTGTCTGTGTGTGAGGGCTGAAGGCCGACAGTTTAACCATAGAGGGGGTGAAGGATCCAGCTGATTGTTTGTTACAGGTAAACCGAATTGGCTGAGTTATGGCATCCCAGCTCACAAACCACTTTGGTCATGTGGCAAATAGGCGCATGCTGGGATGTGTGTGTGCAATGTGTGTGTATAGTGTGTTGATGCTCTTGTAACCCCTGTCACAATGAAATGTGGGGCCCATTTCCTCCCATTCCCCGCTGAGTCCAGTGGAATTGGAGAGTAAATACATAAATAATAGAACAACAGATAAAAAATGGCAGACGCGCCAAATGTGTTATTCTTCTCCTCTGACCTGATGTGTGTGTGTGTGTGTGTGTTTATGTGTGTGTTTCAGGAACACTTCACGCCCGAGTGTAAGTTTAAGGAGTGTGTGTTTGAGAACTACTACGTCACGTACTCGTCCATCCTGTACAGGCAGACCCAGTCGGGCCGGGCGTGGTACATCGGCATCAACCGAGACGGACAGGTCATGAAAGGGAACCGCGTGAAGAAGACGAAGGGAGCCGCTCACTTCCTGCCCAAACTCATTGAAGGTACAGCAGATTAATGTAGTGTACAAACTGTGTACAAGTATGCATCACTATAAATTATTTCACAGTAAATTACTGGTTACTAGTTGCATTACTTTCACAGTAAGGTGCTGTATCATATTTACAGTAAGGCATAATGAAATGACAGCTGTATATTGTCACTTCACAGTAGATATGGTAGCAAATTACTGTGGTTTAGCAGTATACTGCTGTAGAATTACTGTGTAAACTGTTCACTAAAACTGGCAGTAAATTACTGGCTACTAGTTGCATGAATGCAACTCAGTAGCCAGTACTGTGCTGTAAATTTACACTTAAAAACTACTGTAAACACATTTATTTAGCATGTAGAGAAACCTCTCCTGATGACAGTAGCTTGCAGTGATCATGGCTGCAATAGCCATGCCTTCCATTAATTTCACAATAAAATTATGAACAATGTATTATATTGTGAATATCACAGTTAAGGCCTGTGATGTGTTATTATAATGAGATTTACTGTGAATTATTTCAGTTGCATCTTGTGAAATCCTGGTAAAAATGTACAGCGTGTCATTGGAAAAAACAGGTTTTGATTTAAGCTTCAAAGTTGAATCTTGACCTTGAAAATAGTCATTGGAAATGTTAAGATGATAAACAGTCCCATTTTTCTACTAAAAAAAAGTGAGTAAGTGGACCTTGAGCTGTGATTGCTGTGACAAAGGCATTTACCTTTATATTGTACTATCTTTTGGAAGAGTTCTTCACAGCTTGAACGCCTGAGGGCAAATAACACCGAGACAGATGAGATAGGGATTTTCATTTTTTTTACATTTTCTTTATAAATTTTCTCCTAACAAGAAGACTCAGTCAGAACCGAGTATATGTCTGGACCGTGTACTGTCAGTCTGTGAATTTGTGCCTGGATTGTTCTATAAATAGTCAGTGGTCATGTCTATAATGTTAAATTCAGCAGTACATACTGACCAGGACCAGGACACTAGTGGACACATTGCTACCCTCACCTGGCCCTTCAAGCAGTACCTACCTTATTGTTGAATGTACCTGATTGGTCCCTGGTTTTCCAAACAGGAAACATGGCGGCCTGTTTGATAACTTCCTGTTATTCCGTCTATATAATCCACCAAAATCTACTTCTGAAAACATTTTAAGTGAGAAATAGGCGATGCCACTGCTGAATCTAGTGTTGTTTTAGAACTAGATTGCCTAGTTTCACAGTTTTGTGGGCTGGATGCATTATGCTGGGTGGGCTCATTTGCATAAAGGACGATTCCCGCCTTTTCATTTTGAAAGAACAATGAGGAAACTCCAACATTCGGCCAACCAATCATGTAACTTCATCAGTCACTTAGCGTTTATAGGGCTGTCCCTCTGCAGTCCAATCAAAATTCACAAGCTGTTTACTACTAGTGATATTACTTTTTGCTTTCAGAAGTAGTTTTTAGAGTAAACAAAGTGTCACCTAAAGAATGCACCTTATTTACCATTAGAAATATTATACAGTGTGGTGGTATTACAGTAGGTTAGGTTAGTTCGTAACACTCCTTTTCTACTAGTGTCTATCTTATTGTCTGCACATCTAATCCTATACTTAGAGAGATGAATCTGAATCAGAATCTGTAAATACATTTTAAGTAGGGCTGTCAATCGATTAAAATATTTAATTAATAGCGATTAATTGCATGATTATCCATAGTTAATCATGTTTAATCGCAAATGAATCACACATTTTTTATCTGTTCATAACGTACCTTAAAGGGAGATTTGTCAAGTATTTAATCCTCTTATCAACATGGGAGTGGGCAAATATGCAAATATTTGTATGTATTTATTATTGGAAATCAATTAGCAACACAAAACAATGACAAATATTGTCCAGAAATCCTCACAGGTACTGCATTTAGTGTAAAAATATGCTCAAATATAACATGGCAAACTGCAGCCCAACAGGCAACAACAGCTGTCTTGAGGTCAGAGGTCAAGGGACCCAGTCATACTACTACTAGCTACCGGCCAATATCCGGCTGTTTGGGAACAGAGACATTAATATATCCACCACGGTGCAGGCTTACAGCATTCAGCCCATGGGTGTACTATAAGATAATAAAAGTGATGAATTATAGCCAATATATACATTATTACAGCAGCATACACCTAGCAGGAAGCTGGCAGAACTGGATCTGTCATATAAGCGTGCAGGGTGGTGCAGTCCCGTGGGTCTGATGCACGTTCATTATGCCAGCTATTAGTTCATTTTACAAGTTTTAGGATAAAATGATTTAAATGAGGGCTATTTAAGTGTTTATACTGGGAAGTTAAATTACGTAAAAAAAAAAAAAAAATCCTCTGATTTGCAGACGTCTCTTTATACATTCATAGCAATGGACTCATTGACTTTTTCAGTCCAAAATGGAGGCAGCGCACCTGCAGCTCCATCTAACAGCTATTTTGTCAAAAAGCACTGTCACCTGATTGTATTTGCAACCTTGTCCCTCCCTAGTGGCCATGTACCGGGAGCCCTCTCTACACGACGTCGCTGAGCAGAGTCCGCCCAGGAAAACGCCCAAGACCTCCAGTGACTCGCCTGTGCACCAGAACGGCAAGAAGGACCCTCAATCCAAAACCAAAACCTCCACCTCCTAGCGCTCAGAGACATGGGTGGGAGAGGAGGGGTAGAGGACACTGGGCACCAGCGGACACCTGAATGGGGTTGTTAGGGCTACTCCCCCCCCACCTGCAACACTGACCCCACGAGAACTCGTACCACAATGCACTACTGGAGAAAAAGGAGCAGAGTGGAGCTGGCCAATGGGAAGCCCCGTTTACCCTCACAGACCCCATCCACACCAGCCCTCCACCTTCTTATTAGCCTGGGATATAAAAGCAATAACTCCATGAAAAGGCGAACAGTCGCCTTGCATATAGCATGTCACCACAGCGTGTTTTAACCTGCTGGAAGGGAAATCCCACACACCCCATCATCAGCGACATCCTTCCAGTCAACCAAATATCCGAGAAAAGTCTTCCTGGTGTCACCACAACGGGTGCAACGGTCAAATGGGCACATACTTTACAAATGGGTTGTGTTTTCTTTTCCCCACAGGGTTCCATGCTAATGTTAGCCTGACACAGAGCCATGCTAATGCGAGGCTGTCACAGAGACCCTTGCAGACTTTTGTTCTGCGGCCATCTGCTCAGTCCACCATCTTCTGTGCGTCAGCGACTTTGTGAGATGGCCTGGATACTTGTCAGCCCTGTGTGTGTGGAGTGTGTGCTGTGTGTGTGTGTGTGTGTGTTTTCCCTTCTTCCATTCACCTTTGGTGCGATTTGATTAGTTTGTGACATGGACTCAATTTTCCACTCTGCGGCACAAGAAAACCCCTCCCGTCCTCTCCGGCTCTGTTAATGGAGTCTGGGGCTGATCGGAATCTTTCGACCCTTAAACGAGGGGCCAAGAGCTCCTCGACACACCGCATAACCACACACACACACTCATTATTACACTGACATTTACACACACACTTTACCGTTCTGATATCCATGAGAGACGGCCGCAGAAAATGATCTCACGTCTTAACACACTTAACACAATGACATGCATTAGCACACTCACAAATGCACGCGCAGATGCCGACGTGGTTGGTGAGTGTGTGTGCGGGTTCGCGGGATGATGAGGATATCATCAGTGAGATGGGGTACTGATGGAGCCTGACTGTGTAGCTTGTGATTGCACCGCAATAGCTTTTTTCACTGTGGCTGGCCATGCATTGCACAAACCCCCTAAGGCCCGCACATTATCTGCGGACCCTCTATCACTCAATGTGGTATTCTTGTCTAAAAATACAAACAAAAAAATGTGTTTTTAATTAATCATCGCACCCAAGTTGTGATACCATCTTATGATGAATGAAAAAAAGTGTGTATCCCTGCGCTGTCCCTATGAGAGAAATATTCCACGTACTGTATGTACAACAGGGGCACTCCACCCATTTTAAGTCAGTTTACAAGTCATGGGGAATACTACTTAGCCTGTGAAAACAGTTGTATAGATGAATCTGGGAAAATACCGAAAGTATACAAGTCACCGTTACTGCGGAGGCATCGCCCTACAATATGTGCACATCTGGATGCAAGCTGTCGTAAGAAGTGTACGATTTTCACTTTTTTCCTGTATTATCTATGTAATGGTCGTTTTGACAACAAGGTCTGGGAGTTTGGGCGAACCTGAGCAGTTCTCAGCTGCTGGATGTTAGCGTAACATGGTGAAACAAGTAATATCAGCTAAGTTAACACGGCTAAGTTAAAACTGCTTAGCTAACGTTAGCCTGACATGGTGGAACAAGTAATATGGTGGTGTTATAGAGAGCCAAAGTCACGTCCCTTCCAGTGGACCCCATAGGACCTTATTTCAGAAAAAATGTGGAAGGTAGTTAACAGAGAAACAAATAATTTTTTGATCCCATGATGTTTAATTTTGAGTGAAACTGCTCAGTGAACTACATCTATTGCCTCACACAACGCTGACTCTTGTCTGTCAGATTTAGCATAGCTCCCTCTGGAGCTACAAAAAACTTTATACAACTTTTTGAACATGTGTATTAGTACTCCCCAAAACCTGTAAACAGACGTTGCACAACAAAATTGTGGGTGTTTACCAGACAAGGACTAATGAAAAATGCCAACACACTGCATTATGGGGATTGTAGTTTTGGAGCATGGCCCCATTGTAAGGACTAAAAGTCAGGATATCTCAGCCTCTGCTGCTTAAATTTTGACCATTCTTCTTTTAATCTGTCTCTTGCAAGTCCCCCAATGTTTTGAAAGTGCAATACTAAATCACTGGAGTGGTTCTTTAAGTCTTTATTTACAGTACACATTAGTACATTAGTCAACTGAGCACCTCTGTTCATGACATGTAACGATAACATAGCTGACATGAATCACTTGCTTGCTCAGATTTTCATTAATCTTTGTCTATACATCTCTACTGGAGACTTTGGTTATGATGCAAAGGAATTCAAGCCTTGTCATTTCACAAGTCTTATATTACGATTACTGTGACTGTTTTGTTGGGAGGAAAAATAAGAAACCAAAGTCAAATATAAATAATGAGAGTCGGCTACATAAGAAGGATGGTGATTCTCAAAAAAAAAAGATGGGATGATAGAAGTGTTGTATTTGATTGCATTTTTCAGTGTTTATCTGATAGACTCTCTTGGTAAAGAAAACTAACTACTTGGAATATTTCACTAGGCTCGTTCGGGAGACCTTGTCGTGTGCTTCCATTTGTTTCTTTCCGTTCAACACAAAAAGCAATCATTTTTTCCTATCAAACTTTCTTGGTACAATGTGCCCGGCAGGGTAATTGTTTCTGCCTAATGTTTATGTATTGTGGGAAGTGAGGGAGTCTTGTGTTTTCAGGAGGTAGAGGCGAGGTTAGATTGATGATATGGGCTCAGAGAGAGGGACCGACCAAAGAAAAGAAAACAGAGATTTTTAGGCTGGAATAATTTATAGTGATGAGAAGAAGAGAAAGAGTTTTAAGAGGGAATTATGGTAATGTGGACGGCGTTTCCTGAACGAACACACACGTTTACACACACTTCTCATTTCATGCATAATCCACTGCTCCCCTGTAACCTGTGGTTGTAAATAATAATAGCTGATAACCCATGCAGAATAGAGGCGAACTGCTGCGCAAATTAATCTGTTACCTGAGAAGTGAAGCAGACTTCTGTTGTTCTCGGGAGACAGATGAGAGGTAGTTTGAGAGGAAAAGTTACTGATGATTCAACAAATAAACTAAAGGAAGGAGCAAAGTAAATGTGAATTACTCCCATGACTTTTTGCTTTATTGAACAGAAGCTACTGTTAAAACCTCATTTAAACACTGAAGACCTTAATTAAACTGTTAAATAGACCCTCAGGTTGGCGTGTCCAACCAGTCACCCCCTGTGGATCGCTAAATCCAGAACATAATGTTTGAGTATTATTCGCTAAGTAATTACACAAATGTTTAATTAAATGTGGCTCCTGCCTGCTAGAAGAGAATTAAGACTGTGTGGGACTAAATAGAGATGAGAGGAGGGACTCAGCAAACAGACAAAGCCATGACTTCTTTGACTACTACTGTATGTTTTAAGGGCTGGGAAATCTATGTTGCAATATTTACGTATGTATGTTTCATGTTTGTTGTTTTCAGACTTTAAATCAAAAGAAAAAGCTGTAAAGGAGAGTTAAGGGCTAATGTTTTAGTTCAAGCTATTAATGTGGACTATGGAAATAATGAAAAGTTCAGATTAGAGGTATGGACAGTAAGCAAAGTGTCAAACATGCACACAAGCCTGTATTACACACTGGAGGTTTGAAACATAGACTGTATATATAGACAGATGACGCCTCTCCACTTCCTCCCACTGCACCAAAGTGAAGCCAGAATATCCTGCATACGGGAGCTGCCATCTTGAAAGTTTGATGTCATTTGAAGCCAGAGTATCGAGGTCCCACCCACACATCCGGTCAAGCCAATAATGCACCGGGCACGCTTACAGCTTGTTAACGTAAGCCACCTAGCCGCTATGTTAGCGCCATGGTAGCTGTTTGGCTAGAAAGACACAACAAATAACAATAACATCTGTGTATCTTTTTGATCAAATTGACATGTTCTATTACGCAGACTCATGACGGTTATGGAAAGTTAAAGTTACAACCCCTCTCTAGTACAATTCCTGAGCTTCTGGCTGCACGACTACTTCACTCAGAGCAGCTGTCAATCACCCCCTTTTTATAGCATCAAATAACTATTTAAAACCAAACTTATCAGAAAGAATGAACACTTAAATATACATCAGTGTTAGAAGAACCACCTAAAATGCCAAACTATCTTGGGAAAAATTGATTTGGCATGTAATTTTTAGTTTGGCCCACGTCCCATCCGCTAACATGGAGGGGGCAGGGTTGATGACCTATACTGCCGCCAGCCACCAGGGGGCGATCCAGGTGATCCGGCTTCACTTTGGTGTGCTGTCGTGTCGTCCGTGTTTATATACAGTCTATAATTTGAAATATGTGAGCATTTAAGGGGCATGAAGGGTCTAATGAAAGATGAGTTAAATCATGGGAAATGTAGGATCCAGCATTTTTCTGGAGTTTAACTCAAGCATGACACTAAAAGTCAGGATATCTTCACCTCTGCTGCTTCAATTTTAACCATTCTTTTATTAATCTGCCTCTGGTGAGTCCCTCGACGTAATGGAAGTGCAATACTATATTGCACTAGAGCCCCTTTAACCCTCAAAATAAATGCAGTATTATTTTCTGTTGATGCGTGTATGCCTGTACAGATGCAAAAAATAATAATAGCACATGAGGTGGTATTTCTACACAAGAGAGGATTCAGACTTTATTTGTTTTGAGATATTAGTAGGGCTACAGTCATCTCATTTCTTGCCTGAGACTCTGTGTTAAAGTGACTTTAAAGAGCCAAGATTTTATTAATCCAAGCCATCAGATCTCAGACATCTACTGAGTGGCAGATTGATATCTCACTTTACTGAGGTATCCACGCTATGTGTGGACTTGTGATTAAATGCAATCCATTACACTGATAGTTGCATCGGTCAGGAGTATCTGCTCATTTTGCCGCTGCAGAATATGCAGCTAGATTCGTTTTTTATTCCACTATTATTTGAATACTCATTCTCATGCTAATTCAGCAAGATTAACTATTTGTGACAGGAAATTTTATGTTAGTGCCCCTTACTTTTTTGGGCAGTCTGACAAATAATGTCCTGTTTTTTCCATTCACATCTGTAATCTAGACGCTGTAACAGATATTATCTTTTGTAATCCTATTAGATGTTAGCTGTTATTGGAGTATTATTAATATATTTGCAGCTGGGGGGTAAAGATTTTAAAAAGAGGACGTGTGGAAATGTGTATTCCACTGTTTGCAGTGATTTCACTTAATTACAAAACCATTTATTGCGTGTGGAAAGTTTGCATGATTGCATGTGTGTGTGTGTGTCACAGACTTGTGTGTGTGTGTTTTGCAGTGTTCATACTCACCTGTTTGTCTCTGCTGTAAGTCTGAAATCAGCTGTTCATCCAGCCTGTCTGCTCTGCGGCCTCCAGGCTTCACTTCAAACAGCTCCGTGTGAATTACGAGATGCAAAGATTGCCATTTATCTCGGTGGCCGTCTACCTGAGCACATGTTTGATTAGCGGCTTAATTTACTGCCTTCAACTCGCTGATAAATGTCTTTGGATTCTAAATGTTAAATATTGGCCTTTTGGCTCGGCGTATTTCTCTTGAGTATATGAGAAAAGATGGGAGAGGTGTGCATGTGTGGATATCGGAGGGGGTTAAATGATGTATATCTGATTCAGCTTCACACACTTCTCTCCCCAGGGACTCCCCTCCCTCCCTTTTCTCCCGAGTCAGGGCCCTCCCTGCTTACTGAGCGAATTACAACTGCAGCGAGGGTCATCCAGGGTTGTGAAGGACTCCGAGAGAAAGAGAGAGGCATGTCACACATTGTAGTGCAGCTAACTCGCACTCTCACAGCCTCCCTTTGAAGTTTCGCTTTTGCAAACACAACTTCCCTTTAAGCTGGAGGCAGTATGCATGTGTGTGTGTGCTGGTATATATGTTTGCTCTAGATCTCACTCATCAGCTTTGGTCTTTGTGTGTAATCGTTTTGTAACTGTGATTGAATATCTCTGTATGTCCAATATGTGTGAGGGAATAGGCGGAGAGAAAGGGAGGAAAATAGAGGATAAATCAGAGGCCAAATCGATGAGTATGAGTCCTTGGGCAGAAAGCAATAAACTCCATTAACAAGGTGCAGCCACATTATCTGGGAGGGTGTGAAAAAAAGGATTAATATTGATATAGAAACCAACTGCGTGTTTTATTAGAGCTTTTATTTTTCCAACACTTTTTCCTTTTTTTGTGAGCTGGGTTGCTGTTAAAGTGTGTGTGTTACTTCGAGGTGGAGTCCCTTCACCACATCTGCAATGCAGCAGAAAACACAAAAAAGAGAGGGAGGAAGAGAGGGAGGCTCACGTGACAAAAGAGTGACGCCGTCCTCGGACAGACTTTCCCTCTCTCTCTCTTTTTATTTTTTTTTAGCTGCTCCACAAAATGAGCTTTTATACTGGAATCCAGAGTACCCAATGTCACATCCTGCATAGTACTGATAATAAACATATATGTAAAAAAAAAAATGTAAAAGTGCACTCACAGTCCACAAACACATCTGCATTGCACACACAGCACCAAGCCAGTACAGATGTGGTGAAATGGGGTGACCTTTACTAACAGATCATGGAGGGACTTCACCTCTCACAAGCTAATGCACCAACTGTGTTTTTGTGGTGACTTTACTCTGCATACTATTCGAAAAAAATGTCTTTATTTAGCCCCTTTTTTCAAGTGTTTTTAGTTGGATTGTGTTTTGGGTATTTCTCAGTGACTAGTAATGAAATATATGAGGAATTTGGAGTATTGGTACGAATCATTGTAGGTCTATCCATGTGTGTTTGTTGATTTGATGTGTTGATTTTGTTTAAATGCATATCTGTGTGTGTTCTGTCATAATGTGGAATGTTGAGCTCAATCTACAAAGAGAGGAAAACTAAGTACGTCGAGACTGTATAGGGTCTGAAACCTCCTGATCCCCTACAATCCTCCAGCACTCCCCTGTCAATCAAAGGCCGACTGACCGACCTCTGACCTTCGATCTCTTAACAGGATTTTAATTGGCTCACCGGCAGCATGTGGACTGCTCATTCACCGTCCGTCTCTCCCTCCAACACAAACACATCTTCTATCTGTGTGCGATCGATGCTTGAGGGATTTTTTTTTTTTTTTTTGCTCCTCTTTATACTGCATGGACGATCCAAGTTATTGTGACAAAGTCTTCCAGAAAAGATGTTAAGGAAATCACCATAATCTTATTTTCCTTCCTGTCTTCCAAATGCAAAGAGTGCTTCAGTCTTCCAGCTATCAAAGCCACAATGACACTATTTTTGTATACAAAATGGGGCAAAAAATATATCTATATATCTCTATATATAAATATATCCATGCAAATGTGGTTGGGGTGCAGTAACTCCCCCTGTTGCTGGCAAGGTGGAAGAACACAACTTCCATCCAAACCCATGGATCACTTGGGGAAAAGAGCTAAAAAGGACTACAGAGAGCCGTGTTTGAAACTCCTGGGTTGAGGTAGAGGATCACAGACAGGCGGGACTACAAGCATGCATGCGCCAATCATTTACTGGACACCTTCAGAGAAACAGTCTTTACCCAATATTTACTCTTTAACCCCTTAAGCCCCCATCCTCGACACTCTATTATCCCAAACTCTTGTCTCTGCATTTGCAATATGATCTGTATTTATTTCTATAATAACTTACACAAAGTCAAGGGAGACGTATTATTGGATATAATTGAATAAAACAAACTAATATATTTGTATGATTGTAACGCTGGTCTGCTGAGAGTTTTTTTTTAGGTGTTTTGATGTCATTCCCACAACGTACAGCCTACATTTCTTATGATAGTACTGAACTGAGTTAACAGTCTCATGACACTATATGGTCATATGATGTGTCAAGATTTGGGCTGGACCCCTTTGGTCATTTTCACACCTGTAGTTCAGTTGGTCTGGACCACAGACTGTATATAAAGACTGACGACATGACAGCCAAGACATCTGGATCGCCCCCTGGTGGCTGGCTGCAGTATAGGTCATAAATCCCGCCCCCTCCATGTTAGCAGATAGGACATGGGTCAAACTAAAAAGTTAAAGTAAATTTTTCCCAAAGATGATTTCTGTCATTTCAGGTAGTTCTTATCACTCTGATGTATGTTCATGTGATAAGGGGGGATAAAGGTTTTAATTAGTTATTTGATACTATAAAATGGGGATGAGGTGTCATGATTGGCAGCTATGAGTCTCTCTTGCTGACAAGCTGTAGCCGCACTCAGCTATTAGTTTGGGCAGATGACCTCGATACTGTGCGCAGACTCCAAATGAAGTCAAAATCTCAAGATGGCAGCTGGGATATTTGGCTGCACTTACAGTGGGGTGATGTGGAGATGCTGTCTTTAGATACAGTCTATGGTCTGTCTAAGGGGCGACTCCTCTGGTTGCAAAAAGACATCTGATTGCATAGAAGTCTATGAGAAAAAGACCCTTCTTCAAACATGAGTTTATGGTCTCAGTCACTAGTTTCAAGTCTTCTTCAACACAGCATGATGCTCATTTAGTAAATTATGGTCCCATTGTTGGCTTTCATGTTTACACTGACTTTTTAACAAACAAGCCAAGAGGTTTAACACGTCTCCACACCAGCAGGTCGCGGTAGTCTGTTTTCATCATTCACAAGGGAAACCGGAAGACCAAGAACAGCAGATCAAGCCCACAGGAAGAGCACCGGTCATTGATCCCAATTTTCACCATGGACAAACAGCAGTACTGCAACTTCAGTGTCCGATGATATTGGGCCCAAAAAGACTTTTTCCGATAGATTTCATTGGGAAAGAGACGTCTGTAACTCAGCGGATATCTTTTTTCGAGGTAAACCAACTCCCCAGTATGAACACTTGAATAGCCCTTCTTTAAATCATTAGGTCCTAAAAGTTGTAAATGCACTAATAGAGTTATTTCCCTTCCTCTGGTCATGTGAGTGGGATCCGGACCGGATTCGGACTGGAGTGGTGACGACAGCGTGACCCCCGATACCAAACGAGTGGATGCCACTGCGCCTGCTCCATGGGCCCAATAGATCCATCAGCGCAAGATCCGGGTAGGTTTCCGATCAGAAGTCGAGCCTTTTTGACTTCATGCGCCACTGTCATAGGTATGAACAGTGCCCCGCCTCCAGCCCTGTATCCAGTTCTTTTAATAATCCATGCTGCGGATATACTACTGTCACCACTTAGCTTCATTCCAGATGACCACGTTGCTGTTAAGATATCCATATATTGGAATGATCAGATGAGATGAAGATGAAAACTGAGAAGAGACTTCTGTTTTTCCTCTTCACTTTACTTGTTCTCTAGCTTTCCTCACTTCCATTTCTCTTTTCGTGCACTGATTCGATTAAGATGAACAGCCAATCAGAGTGATGTCTCTCACCGACGGGTGCCGCCGCCGATTCAACATGCTGAATCGGACGAAAAACCTCCGACACAGGCAGACTGGAGAACCGACAGCCGGCTGTCTGCTAGGTGAGTCAGGGCCTTTAGACACTAGTATGCTTCCAACTTTGTGGCAACAGTTTGTATTTCCTGTTTCAGCATGACAGCGCTCCATACGCACAAAGCCAGCTCCATTAAGAAATTAAGTTTCCAAGTTTGATGCGGAAAAAGTTGACTGGCCTGCGCAGAGCCCTGATCCCCCTCATAAAGCTCTGAGATTAATTGAATTACCTTGTCTCCTAACATCAGTGGCCAACTTTACAAACACTCTTGTGGCTGAATGAGAGCAAACCCCAAACCTCACCAGAACGGAGGCTTTTATAGCAGCAGATTACATGTTTTTGGAATAAGATGTGTGTAACATTAGGGTGTTTACATGGTTTGTGCCGGCGTACACAAACCTTATGCGCATATATTGTACTTTGATTATTTTCAATTGATGTCTGAACACAAAATTCAATGGGCACTTTTAATTTGAAATCTCAGATAAGACCAAGTTCATCTCTGTGGGGTAATTAGGTAGATAAACAAAAAAAGAAAGCGATTACACTGATGGAATTTCAATATAATTAAAGTGAGAAAGAAGAAGAAGAAGAAGAAGAAGATAGTCCTTTATTAGTCCCACTAGGGGAAATTCAATTTTTTCACTCTGTTGTTAACTTATACACGGTACATGCAGACCCGAACACACAAGTGGTAACTTTGATACCATGTTGGAATGAAACATAATGATCATCTCCAACATCGAGCTGTATAATCTTATTAAATTGTTTTCACAGTGACATCAACTTGGTATGTAATCTGATTACTATAATCCTGTGACATGTTATTTGCCACTTTTACTCATGCAAATAACAACTGCTGGTAAGCAATCAATCTAAGTTAACTTACTTCTGAATTAAACGGTGATCTATTAGGGTTGCCCTCGGAGAGATCCCTGAATTTGAGTCGCTGCCAACAGGGGCTTTAATATATACACTCCCTCATGACCACAGATTTGATGTGCGACTTGACACTAGCTGCTAGCAGTTAATAGTTAGCTTCTATGGTAATTAAATTGGCGGCAGGCCAAACGGCAGCGGCGGTGGATCGTAAATTACGTTGCCGTGGATGGCCGAGGAATGTGAGTGAGAGCAGACGTGGCATGAAGAGACGAGTAAAAGGATATGGAGAGGAGGATTGAGACGTTTTACTGCAGGGGCCTTCGGGAAATACAGCAGTGTGATCAACTTGGCGTTTTGCTCTGTAAATAATGACTGCTGTATCACCTCTATATGTCCACTTGCAGTGGGTGACCGAAGGCTACAGGAAGTTATGTCACAACTGCAGCACACGAGTACAAAGACTGGACAATATGTGACATGTATACATGGTATCAACAGCAGCATTCGTTTTCTTTTTATGTGTAGTACGTCCTGCAGCTGCCTTCACAAAGTACATCCTACTGGATGCAGTATGGATACAATTTGGACATATTTCATCATTGCACCTTGAAATTTGCAAAAATGTGACCGGATATGATAGACATGCGCTTTGAACTTTGACTGTCTCGGCCATATATCTGCCGCACAAAGGATTGTGGGTCAGAATAGTCATAAAAGCATGCTGAATGCTCAAATATGCATAAATGATTGGTGTCATATCTTGGGACCCATGGAGTCGTACTTGCCAACCCTCCTGCTTTTCCCAGACATTTGTCGTCTCCTGCTTTCCTCCTGTACACTGTTTTCACCCGGTGACAATAGACCTACACATTTCCTGGCGGAAGAGAGCACACCACAGGGTGTGGAGCCCAAAGACGAGCCTTGCTTGATGCAGTGAAAAGCTGTTGCGCCATTGTAAATAATGTGTTTCAGAGCACAACGGTGGCGTTGTCGACCCATGGGTGCTAGGGCATTCAGCTGCACTGCTCTCAGGCTCTGGAACTCCCTCCCTCCACACATCCGACAATCGGACACTTTTACAACATTCAAATCCCACCTCAAAACTCACTGTAGTGGCCATCATTCTCCGTTACTGCTTTTTCTTTTTTCCCTGTTAAAAGGTAGGGTTTTTTTTGGTTGGAGAGTTTTTCCTTATCTGGTGTGAGGGTTGTTCTGTAAAGGACAGAGTATGTCGTATCCTGTACAGATTGTAAAGCCCCCTGACAAGAAAATTGTGATTTTGGGCTATACAAAATAAATTGAACTGAATTGATCTGATACGTCTCTGCCTACATGGTTCTTGTTATCTTTGCTCTTTTGGTGTTTTCGTTGTATCTGGCTTTTTTTTTTATCTTTGTTGGGTGTCCTGAAATTAAAAAAAACTATTATTATTATTATTATTACTAGACAGAGTGAGAAATGGAGAAAACCAAGAGAAAGAAATACTCAATAGGAACAAAAATAAATAAAAATGGATGAATATTAGTTTATCCCAGATGTCCACATGCCAAGTTCACACCAGAGGGGTGAATTGTTTAGTTTTCTTTCCTGGGATAAATGTAAAATTAAAAGTTTAACATAAAATGCTGTTGCAGCGTACTTATTTTTTTTTTTTTTTTCACTGTTTTTGAAGTCACCAGAATGCAGGAAACAAAGTCTGAAACTCTAGGAGACGACCCCCAGACACCCTGCTTTGGTTTTGAAATCCTCCCTTTTTTTAAGGTCACCAGGTTGCATGTAAGTATGCATAGAGTCATGTTGCTTCAGGGTTCTCCTTCCTATGTAGACAGAGAAGAAGGTGAGGAAGCAGAAAGGGGGACACCTGTGACTTGGATCAGGAAACTAGGTGAGAACGGGGCGTGGTCTCTGTGTGTGGACCTACTGTAAGTAGGAACCCTCGTTACTGAAGGAGGGGGGTAGGAGGAGTAGGACAGTGACACACACCCTCCCCTCCCCGGGGATGTAACTGGAGCACACAGCAGTTGGCCAAGCTGACCTGACTGACAGACAACAACAGTCCTGAACCAAACTTAACACGGAGGTGTACCAGTGAGCTGCACTGGAGAGGAAAAAGAAGCAACAAAGAAGTTTGGATTAATCGAGTGAGGAGCAGTTTTGAGGAGGAGAGACCTTTTTAGTTTGGGAGGTCGCCATGAAAAGCCTGGACCTGTTCTTGCTGGCATGCTGGTTATGCAGCACACTGGGAGGTGAGTTGACAAACACCCACAGAGCTGTAACATTAGTAGTAATACTTCTTCTATGAACACTGACCGTTAATGTTACACTATTATCACATGTAGAATGCGACATGGGATTAAAACAAAATCTTAAATTTACAAGAACCCACCAGTAGATACCAGTTTACACACCACAGACACACTATGGGGCTATTAAACACGTTATAACAACATTAAAAGTCGTCAGTCGTGCTAGCAGCCCTGTGAGGCTGTTCTTAAAGTGCTGGGAGCTAAATGCTAATATTAGCATGCTAGCACGCTCAGAGCGACGTGCTAGTATGCTAATGTTTAGCAGGTCACTGTCACCTGGTTTGCCGGTGTTTCAGTGTAACAAGTGACCGTGTTAACTGGTGACTCAGCGTCGTGGATGCGCGTAGTGATGGCGGCATGGGCGTCCTCGTAAAAGCTTTAAGTTTTACTTTAATTAATTTTAAACTCATACTTATGTGTTTATTATTTACGTCAAGCATTTGCGTAAATTACTACCAGAACCGCAGACATATTTTGCTTAAAGTCACCAGTTAGCACGGTCGCTCATTAAACCGAAACACGGGTGTGTTAGCATGCTAATGTTTGCTAATTAAACAGCTGAGGCTAAAGTAAATATCATTAGTTTTGTAGGCAAAAATTAGCTGATATTATGTGAATTTATTCTCTGTAGCAAATTTCAACAGATGCCATGATATTTCACTCAAAACCACAAATGTCAACTTCATGGTGGCGTTAAAGGTAAAGTTTATGGTAACTTTTTTTCATTGATTCTGTCACCTAGCCTGTGATAAAAGAAATTCATTAGAGACACTAAAACCACAAACAATCATTGTCAAATGTGTCCTCTATATTTTTACAGAAATCTATGGCTTTCTCGTCTTAGGCAGTTGATGTCATAACTTTCCACTGGTTCCTGGCCAAGAAACCACTCAGAGGTTTAGAGGTTTCAGAGGTAGGGCAGGTAATCCGCAAATCGGAAGGTCGTGGGTTCAGTCCCAGCCTCCTCTGGTCATACGTCGATGTGTCATTGAATAAGACTTTTGCAACCCCAAATTGCTCCTGAAGACTTAGCCATCTGTGTGTGAATGAATATTTAGATTAGATCCTGATGGGCAGGTTGGCACCTTGAATGGCAACCTCTGCCATCAGTGTATGAATGTGTGTGCGAATGGGTGAATGCTGACATGTAGTGTAAAGTGCTTTGAGAAGTCAGAAATAGGGATGCTAATTTTGGAAAAAAAAAATATTAACCGATAACCAACCCCCCTAAACCGATTATTAACTGTTAACTGACAAGATTAGTGCGCCAGCTGCAGTGTATGAGCACAGCGGACAACTGATTCCCCTGTTCACCTGTTCGGGAGTGCTAGCGTTTATTTTAACAGGTTGTCAGCTGTGTGTCTTTGTCTGACACAGTGTGTATTTGTCATTTGGCTTGTAGATCATAATGTCATATACCAACCTGTTTGTAAATTGGACATCGGCCTCCAAAGATGTACGTATTTTGACTTGCTGATAGGTGTTCACTAGCGCTAAAACACATCAGTGACCATAATTGGTGCAAGCTGTCAAGGTCTTCCTAATTTGTAAGGGTCATAACGTAACTTCAATATTGTAATATGCAGCTTCTCGTTTATTATTATGTTAGTCTTTCACACATACTTTATACATTTCTAGCGTTGAATGATTGACAGATAATGTTAATCTACCCTAACTCTGTACGCTACCCTCATAAAATGTTGTTGTGCCCCAGAATGCTCTGTGATTCCCATTCCCTATTGCAAGCATCCTTCACATGCCCAGCACCAGTCTCAACTGATCTCATTGTATTTTAATCTGGCTTACTCCGGACCAAGAAAATGCTAAATTTTAGCCTTCTACATCCACCTCCCAGCCTCGCCCATCAGCAGCCGTGCTTTCCCATGCCTAGCTAATGGGGACGCCTTGCTTGGTGATCGCTGTCATTTATTCCTGTCAGGTCAGATCCTGCCGGGCCCACAGCTACGCCAAACGTGATGAATGCTGCATCGCCAGAGCTGCTGATTATAAATGTGTCTAACCTTCGAACACTGAGGAGGAAATGGGTGGAAATGAAGCAGGAGTTATGTATGAAACTGCAGTGGAGTGTAATCATTTGGGTTTAGGTACGTTCACAACAAACCTGTTGTTAGACACTTTTATAACTGCTGCTTCTGTAACACAGGGATTTTGATCCAGGTGGTATTTATGATATGGATTTTGACAGGTTTTATATAGCATCCATGTGGTATACTGTATGTATTAAAGGAAGTTTATTTATTCATCACATGCTTAACAGTTACAGCAACAGCTGTTGGCAATGAAAATCTTGGGTCTCAGGAACCCTTCAAGAGTACATAGTAAAAATGTATATACATTATAAAAAAGGAAACTCACACAAAATAATGCAGGTTAAAATATAGAACTACAAGTAGTTGGCACATATCCCCTAAGTGACATGTCTAAGGCTATAATAAAAGATCCTTACATTTTTAGACTGATAAAGTACATAAAGGCTACATTTTCATTTTAAAACAGTGATTTAAATGGAAACGATCTCTATCCAGAAGCGCTTTTTAGAGCTGCCTCAGAATGAATCTACGTCCGTACAACCACGCCTGAAAGCGCATATTGCATGACCATTTGCATACACTGGGCATGCGCATGCCTGTGTAAACAGGGAGTGGTGGACACGGGAAAAGGGCAAAGTGCTTGAATAATAGTTTTCCTCCTGCACATATAGGAAGTAGGAGCATTATAAAATGCAGAATTTAACTGCACAACAGCTGCTACTGCTACTGTGCTGGTAGTCGAGGCTGATGCTGTTCGCTTTCTTCTGGAAAAGGTTCACGCAATAGGGTCTTGGTGAATCACAGAGGGGTCATAAGACCTCCTCAAGAAGCGAATGTGGGTGTCTGCGTCATTGTTTTCAAATGTCTTTGTTTCTGTCTGTCCATATTAAAACACAATGCTGGAATTTTAAACCTAAAACGGGGTCAGCAGCGTTTTCCATCTCCATTTTAGGGGCTCAAAAATGCCAGAGTAGTGTGGACACTAGGCATAGACATAGTAAAAACGAAAACGTATTAGTGTGGATGTAGCCTAAGAAAACACATTTGTATTGTATTGTTGTATTTGACTGTTGATCGCTAAAGCACATCATTGCTCCTTTGCAAAAAGTCAAACTCTGCCCAACTTTACTCTGTAACCAAGTCACTTAAATCTCTCTATAAGCCGCCGCTCCACTCTCTCTCCCTCCCAATTGTCTTTTGAATTGTGTCCCTGTTTCTTTGCCTTTACAGTCAATGTAAGTGGGTGGTAAGGCAGAAGATGGGGCTCTGCCTCGTTAGGAACGATCGGGATGATGCTCCATTGATTTCATTGACTTAGAGTGGCTACAACCAGTCTGGCGATCTCCTGCTGGGTGGCACATCCTGACATATTAACTAATTGTGGGAAGCATCTGCTCACTGCGCATCGACTCAGCCACTGAGTCTTGCTCAGTTCTCATATTTTGGATGCACAACACACCTCACCTGCCAATCAGTTAGCTTCGCCCTCACTTGTCACCAGTGGGATGGGTTTTGTACATAGAGCACCCAGCAGAAACTTTAGTTAAAAGAGTTGGGGTTCATTTTGTGAATTTTAAGCTGGTAGAGAGACAGGTGCAATATTGCCATTAAATGAAAACGACATAAGTAATGGGTTCCTAATAATCACGTAAGCCTCTATCTATCTGTCATACAGGTGCGTCTGATGTGGAGAAGGCTCTGATGAAGCAGCTCTTCACTGGCTACGACCTAAAGGTGCGGCCGGCGTCCAGCCCTGAAGAGAGGGTGGTGGTTCGTGTGGGGATGGTCCTCTCCTCCTTCGTTGGACTGGTGAGGCACGAGAACACACATGCATACATACGTACATACATACATACATACACAACCAGAATGTAATAAAACAGTACCATGTGTATTGGATATGATAAAAACACAGGCCAAAGTGCAGAAAGTAAAGCCAAATTTAGCTTTGGGGGGGACCTCACATAGTAGATTAGGGCTGAAGTTCTTTCCCACCTCTCAGTTGAAATTTTGATTTGAAGGATATAATAGGATGATTGAATGAAGAGGAAGAGATGTCGGCAACCGATCAGCCTTGAAACACGGAGCCCATCTCATTTACCATGCTTTATGAGTGACTTTTTTGCTGTGTCATCGTCATTCATATCTATAAAACCCATGTGTTTAGGATTAAAGTGCTTACTAGAGCACGAAGGTGGGAGAAGTACTCAGATCTTAAGTAAAAGTTCAGTAGTAAGAAGTAAAAGTAATGCCACAGTGTAAAAATACTCAGTTAAAAGTAAAAAGTTCAAAATGTTACTTGAAGTACAAAGGTACTAGCATCAAAATACTCTATACCTCTGAGATGTAGTGGAGTAGAAGTGCGCTATAAAATTACATAAATTGGAAATACTCAAGTAAAGTACCTCAAAATTGTAATTAATTAAGTATTGTTAAGTAGAGATAGATCTAACCTCGTAAGTTTGCTCTCAAAGTAAAAAAATCTTCTGCATGCTCCCAGACCCCACTAGAAGGTCTGAGGTCCACCCGAGATAGTACCATAAAATCCTGGATGGTACTACCTCCGCCTCATTTTGAGCCAAGAGAAACTCTGGATTGTACCCTAAACAATTTGACTTTCCAGATCTGTGTGCTATTAGTGAGAAAGAGAAGACATTAGCAAGTGGCCCAGGTGACGCATATGGTGGAGAAACCTAGCGTGTAACTTTACACCAGCAAGAAATTACGAGCATGCAAAGCACTAGATGCAAACAACTACACGATCTGATCTTTTAAAAATGTTCAAGGACAGATTAATATACACGTTCACAAAAATGTTTGTTGCTGGGAGTAGATCCCCTCAAACATGTGCTTCTCCAAACAAAAAATGACTTTTCTCTGCGTTATTGGTCAACGTTTCGGTCAAAGACGACCTTCATCAGGGCGTGAATGTCCTGATGAAGGTCGTCTTCTTACTTGACATTTTAAACTGCCTCAAGACCAGCTCTTCCTCTGATAAATGCATATTTAAAATCAAACCTGACAGATGTCTCTATAAAGGTTTCCAGCACAGTGGTTGCTGTACTCCTATAGTCACACATGACAGGATAACAACATTCCCTGTGTACCTCTAAATGTATTTTTAAATTCAAAACTGTGAATATATCTGAGAGCCATCTGGTTGTGAATTCAGTGCTTGCTGGCCTGCTGAGTAAAACGGCACACAGAGTTATGCTACTGACGTGAAGTACTGGATTTGTATTCACCCATGCTAGTAGATGGGGTTTTAGCAGCATGCACTGACTGGGCTGTGTGACTGCGTAACACTCAAACACACACACACCAGGTCACTCTATCTGTTCTGTAGTTTCCCCTTGGCTCTCCTCTCGGCCACTGACACACATATCCACATAGTGTTACATTTACATACGCTTCTGCTAGTAAGCATGCTCCTCCACTCAAGGTCAGTCCCACTCTGGAGAGGAAGTCACATGGGCCTCGAGTTCTGGAGTGGAACGATCTTGAAAATTGACCCACTTGGATGCTCTCCGTCCCCATCTGCCCAGAACTAGTCAACTGGATAACAGCTGCGTTATTATTAACATTCCTGTCAGAATTGCATCCAAAATGTTACAGGAATAATCAGTAAGTGATAGGTCAGTGATGTGTGTTTGTGTGAGGGTGAGAGATTGTTTAAGTCGACCTCCCCCTCCACCCTCCCAGCTGTCTCCCTGACATTCCTTCCAGTGTTTTAAATAGCAGGCCCGGCTCAGGGAAGCTCCGCCTTCTTGTTTGATGGGCAATCACATACACATACATTTATTAAATGACTGTAGTGGACACATGCAGACACGTTTACCACATCATGACCTCTGTCCTGGATATAGCTGGTGTGTCAAACTAGCAAATCAGCTGTCTTGTGTGCTGGTTTGGAGCTACTATCAACAAGTAGTGGATGTGTGAGTGTGTGAGTTATGTAGACATAACTCTTAATGTAATTTGTGTCATAATCAATGGGCAACCGACAGGTCTGAAAAGTCTTTTTCTCGCGGCTCCAGTTGAAACTGAATGTGCTTGACATTCCAGGAGATGGCGCTATTATGCAACATTAGCTACTAGCTACATACATTTGAGTCATTATACCTGGCCGAGGGCTGCACGATTATGGCCAAAATGATAATTATTTTGGTCAATATTGAGATAACGATTATCTATCAGGATTATTTACAGATCAGGGACAAAATGTTTTTATTGCAATTTCACATATAAATAATCAGAGTGCTGCTTTCTCTTCCATGTTGTGCTACCTTCCAACAATCAGAAAGTATATTTGTTATCCCTTTACTTATTGTCATCTAAAGTAAAAACACACAATTCAAATGATTAGGAAATCAGTGATTGTATATTTATTTAAATATTTGCTTTGATTAAAAGAAATCTTAGCATTAGTGGTTTTAATTATATATTATAAGCTGTGTGGATTTAGTGTTAGGAAGGACGGACAGGTCATATTTCTCTCTCTATTATCTGTTTTATATTTCTGTGAAACATCTCAGGGAAACAACTGGATTTATTCAAATTTCTCGGCAACAAAAAAACACATCATCATGAGCTTTACACTTACCCATCGGCAATACTCAGAGCAGAGCTTGAACTGACCATAATGTAACTGAATGGATCATCCGTTTATATATGTATATAAATATGTATATATATTTCTCGGTGTAGTTCAGTACATGCAACCACAATCACAGGGAAGGTCGCTGACTCGACAGTTGTCCAGAAGACGATCATCGACACCCTCCACAAGGAGGGTAAGCCACAGAAGGTCATCGTTGAAAGGGCTGGCCGTTAGCAGAGTGCTTTATCAAAACATATTCACAGAAAGTCGACCGGAAAGGAAAAGTGTGGCAGGAAAAGGTGCACAAGCAACAGGGATGACCGCAGCCTTGAGAAGACTGTCAAGCAAAGCTGATTCAGGAACTTGGGAGAGCTTCACAAGGACTGGACTGAGGCTTGAGTCAGTGCATCAAGAGCCTGCACTCACAGACGCCTTCAGGAAATGGGCTACAGCTGTTGCATCCCTAGTATGAAGCCACTCTTGAACCAGAGACAACGTCAAAGCGTCTTACCTGGGCTAAAGAGGAGAATATCTGGACCATTGCTCAGTGGTCCAAAGTCTTCTTTTCAGATGAAAGTAAATTTTGCTTTTCATTTGAAACTCACGGTCCTAGAGTCTGGAGGTAGAGTGGAGAGGCACTGAATCCAAGCTGCTTCAAGTCCAGTGGGACATTTCCACAGTCATGATGATTTAGGCTGCCACTAGGCATCCACTGTATTTTATCAAGTCCAAAGTGAATACAGCCGTCTACCAGGAAAGCACTTCATGCTTCCATCTGCTGACAAGCTTTACGGAGATGCTGATTTTCTCTTCCAGCAGGACTGAACACCTTCCCACAGTGCAAAAACTACTACTAACTGGTCTGCTGACCATGATATTACTGTGCTCGACTGGCCAGCCAACTGGCCTGACCTGAACCCCATCGCGAATCTATGGGGTATTGTCAAGAGGAAGATGAGAAACACCGACTCAACAATACCGATGATCTGAAGGCTGCTGTCAAAGCGACCTGGGCTTCAATAAGACGTCAGCGGTCTCACAGGCTGATCGCCTCATGCTAAAGGAGCCCTGACCAAGTATTGAGGGAATAAGTGCACATACTTTTCAGAAGATGGACATTTCTGTTTTGTAAATGCTTTTTGATTTTATGAAATATTCTAATATAATATTATACCTCTCTTTTTTTGAGCTGTGGGCTGTCATTATAGGAATTAAAATGAAAAAGCACTTTTAGTTTATGTGTAATAAGTCTAGAATATATAACATTTTCACTTTCTTAAATAACTGATGAATATTGAACTTTTTCCATGATTTTTTTAGGAGCACTTTTTATGTATATACATTGTGTGTATAAATATACTGTATATATACAGTATAATGTTTATATTATAATGTCTTATATTGCAGTTATTGTGAGCTTTATATTTTATTGACACTAAAGAACTTTCACAGGGACAACATGTGCAAGTTTGTGTGACGTTACTGACTGTGCTGATGTAAAACCATCGTTTGGTGGCAGCACACGCCTGTATGATCGGCAGAAAATCAGATATATGAGACATGCTGAAAACTGTCCAGCTTTGACCGGCTGCTGATTGACGGTGCATATGCAGCAGAGTTTTCTTTTAGTGGAGCACACACTTTAAATGTCAATATTGCAGTCGATCATGTTCATTTAATTGTGGGAAGCTAAAATCGTGGTCACGATTAATACTTGATTAATTGTGCAGCGCAAAATCATTCTCACAGTGGTCATGAGTGAAGGCAAAATGACTGCTTGGAAGATGCCATGTTGTGAGAGTATGGATGTATATGATCATTAAGAGGAGTACCAATAACACATACTATTTTTTTTTGTTCCAGAATATGAAAAATGAAGAAATGAGCACAATTGTTGTCATGAATCTGGTAAGTGTGTTTGTGTGTCAGCATGTTTACAGTGTGTCCTCCAACACACAATGAATCATCTGCCAGCAGTTGGTTTAAGGCGTTCAAGAGCTTGTGGCTTTACGAAAACAAAAAAAAAATGCAACACAGAAATTGAATAACTTCACATCATGTTGAACAACTCAACTGTGACTCCATCTCCACCGCAAATAAGTATATTAATATACGACCTCCTTTGTGTACAGCTCAGTGCCAATGCACTACACAAGTAACCAAGCGAGAATACTTGGAGTACTCCTGATAACAGAGTATGTACAAAATGAGAAATTATGCAAATGGTGGTTTGTTATGCAAAGAAAAATGCACAAGGGAATCACCCCTGTGGAATCTAATTACAGCAGTGGAAAAATGAGAAATAAAGTTGATGAAATGACAAATTGGTTACATATGTTAATGTAAAGTTTCCCCCTTCTGTCATTTTCTGTTTCCCTTTCGTCCCTGCTCTTCTTATGTAATTCCCACATCGCTGCACACACAAACACAAACTCTTCTTAAACCTTTGAAACAGGAATGGACAGATCATCGGTTGTCATGGAAGCCCAAGGAGCATGATGGGATTGAGGTGATGCGTATTCCCTCCGGGAAGGTTTGGCTGCCCGACATTGTCCTCATCAATAAGTAAGCACAAGCACAGCACTCACATTGGCATGAATTAATCAGCACCAGAATTGAGAGGAGAAATTTGTCCACTTTCTAGGATGGATTCTGCGTAGGCCTTAAAGGACATTTAGTGTTTTCCTTCATGTTGATGTGCCTGTTAATCTCTGTGTGAAAGACATGTTGAGAAGATATTTCAACAATATGACAAATGCATTATGAGGATAAACTTTGGCATAACTTGGTTTATGTCAAAAGTAATTCCCTTTTCCCTCCCAGTTAGGTTATGTTTGTGTATTTATTCAGTTGAAATACACCCACCCTGCTCATTCCACTGCTGCTGTTTTACAGCTACATGTACGTAGCTGCTGTAACCCAGCCTGTTATATAATCAACAATGAGCCTGCTCTTTACACCTCCACTGAAGCTCATAGGTATTTAGTCTTTTGGTTGTGAGATGAGGTGATGCTGAAGACAAGTTAGCACTAAAAATCTGTGTTAAAGCTCTTAACCCACCATGACCTCTATGTCCGGTCTCGGCCAGGCCTGCTGGAGACAATCTACCAGCTATCATGACTTGACCATAGACTATAAGAAGTAGACGTAGTCCCTGTGACGTCACCCATTGGTTTGTGGTCTTTGGTTTCAGCATTTAGGCTGCCATCATCGTGTTTTTTGATTGTCATCATCTTGGTTTTTGGCTATCGCCATATTGTTTTTTTGCAACCAGAACTGGCTTTTTTTAGGCGACCAAATACTGTCTGTTAACTTTCATGAAGTGAAAACACACTGTGAATGAGTTAAAGGCAAAAATACCATCAACTCCCAGACCGGACAATGCTGTGGTAGGGACCTGTCAATCATGAGGTAGCCACACCCTAAAGCATCCCCTGCTTTATGGCCTATTTGACTCTAAATGGAACCATAATTTACTAAATTAACATCTTTCTGTATTGAATATGTCTTGAAACTAGCAACTGAGACCATAAACTCATGTTTACGAGGTTAATTGAGTTAATAAATCAAGTGAGATGGAGGCTCATTTCCTCATAGACTTCTATACAATCTGACATCTATTTGCAACCAAAGGAGTCGCCCTCACCTGGCTATTAGAAATAAAACGTTTAAGGCACTTCTTCATTGGCTCCACTTTTCAGACGAGCTTTCATCTCTGAAGCATCGGATTAATTTATGAATGTACGGTGTATAATATTTAATGTAATTGTGTTATGTATTGCTGTAGTTATTGACATATCTTTGTGTATATTTAGCCGAACTGTTTTTTCCTGTTTGTCAGTTCTCCAGAGTGCAACAGGAACAGTTTATTGCTCTACATGCATGTACAATTCAAGAAATACAGATACAGCATTAACAATAAAGATAAGACAGTGTACTATATCCACGATATTAAAACAAGGACAGCCACAACACATCTGTTACCATGTTGATCATAAATGAGCAGTAGATTTTTTTAAGGTGTGTTAGAGCCACAACACCATACAGCTGCACCCAGCGGACATGAGGTTAAAGACCCGGTCCAGGTACAGAGTAGTACAGTACCTAATGGATATAATGGAAAAAGCATCACTGCATTGATCAAGAAAATTTAGATACTCAGAACAGCGAGTGTAGTCTCTTTTTCTTCCTCTGCTCCGCATACATACAGACTCCCATTAACACCTCTGTAAATATCCCCACTGCTCCATTCATCAACACTTCATAGGCAATTAAGCAGCATGGCTCCCTAAAAATGGAGCTGATGGCACCGTTCAGCTACTTCATGTGCTCACGTGAAACCACGCACATACACACACAAATACAAAAGCGTGTATACTCTTCCCTGTGTATGTGATCAATGTTGGTAATTTAAGCAGCAGCACCTTCACAGGGACAGGGTTTTAGGAGGGCCCGCTTTACGGACACAAGCTTCTCCTCGCTAAATCACCAGAGCCATAAAAGATGAACACTGCACCCCTGACAGACGGCTAAATCTGTGTCTAATTGACTTGATGTCTTTGTTGTGCAAAGTGTTATGAGCTTAACGGCCAAAACAGCGGCGTATACATCCAGCGTTAGTGCTGCGCTCAGAAGTGTCCTGTGAAATGTGTCGAGTTCCTCCGTTTCATCTGTGCCAATTAAAATGTTTTAGCCGGGGTCGTGCAGCTAAATGTTGATGTACTCCAGAGCTGTGGTGAGGGAATGGAAGGAGCAGTGTGACTGCAATAATCACACATATGAGATATAGTTATTATATATACATATAATTACTCACTCTGACTAGAGCTTCTCCTAATCCTTCTTTGTAGGTAATTTATGCTTTATTTCAAAGACCAAAGCGAAGGCTGAGTGAGAGAAAGTGGGTTGACATGAAACAAAAGCCTAAAGGCGAGACTCAAACCTGAGATGCTGCTATTGCACATGAAATGTGTGCTGTTTATGTGCTACACTGTAAAATGGAGACTTTTCACTGCCATTCACATTTTTGTTTGTGTGCCTAACCACTTCAGAAAATTGTAATGAAGGTCAGGGCATATGGAGGACGGAACCAGACAAAATAAAATATAAATTAATCAATAACTAAATAAGTCATGAAATGAATATTGTTTTAAGTTGCTTGCTTGCTGGCGAGCATATAGCTGATCTATGTGCTGTGACCCCATGACACACATTGAGTGACAGCACCCTCATTTGCATAATGAGGCAGAAATGCATAAATAAATATACAAAGAAAATAATACAGAATTTTAAAAAGTTTGGAGAAATAAGGGGTGAAATACAGAGGGAAATGGTGCATTAATAAATAAATACATTAAAAAATTAATATTAAATGAATGAATAAATGCAACAATAAATAAATAAAATAAGAAAGAAAGAAATTTTAAAAATGAAAAAAAAATAAACAAGAGTAAATTAAAAGGGAATTAATACAAAGATAAATTAAAAAACCAAAAGTAATCAAGTAATTAATGGCTACATTTATTTTTATTGTTATGTTAGCTACATTTAATGCTGTTTATTTATTTATTATTTTTTTTTATTGATTTAATTTTTATTTTGGCAGGTTTTCCGTCTTCCATTCGGGTATGTTATTAGCCCATACCTGTATACTCAGTCAACGCAACAGGTTATTTGTGATTGTCTTCTAAAATCAGCATTATGGGGATTTCTGATCTGGCACCTCTTTCAGCAAGGTGACATGCCTCCAAACCACCGTAAATCATAACAGAAAACATATTCATGTGGGCATTTTTTAGTTCTGCCTTCTCTGACACCTTTTTGGTTAAGGTTAGGGAGAGATCTTGGCCATGGGTAATAGAAACCAACACTGATTATTGCAGGAAAAACTAAGGAGGCAAACCAGCAGCGGAGGGTAGCAATACGATCTGAGCGGGTCAAATGAATATGAAATTATTATATAGAGGAAATCTGTTACATCTGCATGTGTTTGTAATATAGGGAGAAACTGTAAACATGGTATAGGAAGGTCTGGGTGTGTGACCTCAGGTTGTCACACAGATCTGCCAATAAGCACTGGATGGGGCCAATGTACAGTAACCTCCACCAACATTTTTTTTTGTTTTAAATGAGCACTTGCATGCACAACATAAGTGGATAAAGAAGCAAAATTGATAAGATGTTTCAATCATGTTTCTTCTTCTAACATTGTACAGGCATAAGAAAATAACTACAGTTTTGAATTCATGTTGTATCTCTGTTTGCAGTAATGATGGGGTGTTTAATGTGGCGCTGCCTGTCCATGTCCAGGCTTATAGTAATGGCAGAGTAACCTGGACTCCCCCTGCACTCTACTGCAGCTCCTGTGGAGTTAAGGTGAATATCAACACGTACACAAGCTAAAACTTGAAGTCATCCTGTAGTTGTAGTTTATGTGAGTGCTGTCCACTGGAACAGCGAGATCATGACAGGATTTGGGCAGCAGCTAGCTTGTAGCAGCTCTTAGTTTCCACAGTAAGGAACAGCACACCAGTAATGCATCTCGGACTTTTCCCAACCCGTCTACAGCTAACCTTATTTAACAATCCAGCTAGCTAGCTATGTGTCGTGACTGTTGCAAGCATGGTCGCTAAACTTAATTTAATAAATTTAATGACGTACTAAAGACTCAGTCTAGTCAAACAAAATTAGACCATTATGCCCACATGGACAACCGTCCAGTCATTAATTATGACAGCACGTCATTGATTAAGTTTTCACAGTATATAAAGTAGTATGAAGCGGTGCCCAACTGAATCAGCAATGGCTTATTTTAGAGTGTATTTAAAGATGGAGCAGATTTGTTTGCTGAGAGTGACGAGTGGCTCCTAAGCTGTTTTCAATTACTGAGGCAAATTGCCTGGCATCCAATTTAAGATCAAATGCAATTCATCAACATACTCAGGTGATAGTGAAGACTTGGCTGTCAGTGCACGTTTCGTGAATCCCACACAGGATTTTCTTATTTTCCCCTTATTATTTTTGCAAGAACAAATACTGAATATGAGAAAAATAAGAAAGCTTTCATGCATGAGGCCATTGTCTTCCTTCTGTTCCCATGCTTTCCATTAATTTCCCTGTTTGTTTGTTTGTTTCTGTGTCTAGGTAACGTATTTCCCGTTTGACTGGCAGAACTGCACCATGCAGTTCCGCTCCTACACGTACGACTCGACAGAGATCGATGTGCAGTATGCGCTGGACTCAAAAGGCAATGAGATCAGGGAGATCCAACTGGACGAGTCTTACAGTGGTGAGAGTCACTGTCACTCATTTCCAACAAGAAAACACATCTGCAGACATCAGTACCTGCGTACTACTGACCGTGCTCCTATTGCAGACAAGCGCTCTGGGAGGAAACACCATGCGGTGTGTGGCAACCATGGAAACAGCATCTGTGCACTACTCAAGGCTGTGTACCGCCAGTACAAATGTGTGGTGTATCAAATATCCCTAATCACAGCTCCATTTGTTGACACGTGGAAATGCTGTTTCACTTTCATTAACACTGCGAGATAGGGCATGTGGGCTGCCTTCATGTGGTGTCTGCGGTGAATAATTGGAAATATGAGTTCCCCACCGATAAAATACACCACCAAGAATACACCAAGAGGCGATCTAAAAAAGGGTCAGCCTGGCGGGATGCATTTAATCTTGCAATCGTACATACAAGACAAAGCCAACACTCTTACTTTTATATTCATTTTCCACCTATCAGATATCGGGATACGCCAAGACAGGATACATTTGGTTATCCAACCTCTGTTGTATCCCTGTACTGTCAATGTCCCATGACCATCTTGTTCTTCTGTATGATACATACAAACTTTAAGTGTTTTCATGCTGTTTGTAAGACCGGATTCCAGTCCGGTGGAGACCAGTTATAGGAAGATATGGAAACTCCCAACACCGGCAAGAACTTCAATCTGGTTTCAGCCCTGGTAAAGAGTACAAGAGGCTTTTAGGAAGGGAAAAGTTTGATGACACAGTTAGGGGGGATATAGTCCTTTGCACAACACAGTGAATTACTTCTCCACTCTTTATTTATCTCTCATTAGGCACGTTTGCTCCTGCTTAATATCTGAGCCTTTAGTCACAGGAGTGTTTTTACTTGATCATCTGTGTTTGCACTTTTGTCCGGACCCTCTTGTGGTATGCAGATTTGTTGCCGTCATCTGAATTCTTAAAGCGTGAATGTTTCCACAGAGGGCGGCGAGTGGCACATCACACACAAGCCATGCAGGAAAATCGTGAACGACGATCTGTACGAGGACATGACCTTCTACCTCATCATCGAGAGGAAGCCCCTGTACTACGTCCTGAACATCATCCTCCCCTGCATCCTCATCACCATCATCGCCATCTTTAACTTCTACCTGCCCCCTGATGCAGGTACACCAACCGTACAGAATAATGCTAGTCCACTGTGAGACTAATAACACACACAGTTTACACTTTGATCTAGCTTTGGTTAGGATTATATTGCTTTATCGCTATTCTCTAAAACTAACACCATTTCCTAATTATTTATGTGGTCTAGTTGAATTGGGCAATCACACCTTTGTCCAGTTACTGTCACAAAGGGGTTTTATTTCAGATTAGACCGTTGTTTCCCATAGTGCACTGCTGAATCAATAACCTCTAAAATTAAATAGTAGGAATCAGCCCCACATCTACTGAAAGTGATCAGCTATACTCTTTGTTCACAACACTCATATGGTTCAAATACAAGTTCTGTAATAGACTTGTTCACGTGTGGATTCATCAGTCTATAGGTTTTAACTGACAGACATTAAGATGGTAACAACATACAATGGACTGATTAGCTCACAATACTCTGTATGTCAAAGTGTAGCTGCAGCTGTAGGTCCTCAGATTCACCAGGTAGTTGCACAGAACTACATTTAGTATATTTGATCATTTCCACACTCAGCTATGGGGAAATGTGGGATGAGCAGCACCCGCACGTGACCATCATAGGCAGGAGCAGCATCCCCATTATTCAATTAGGGGGAGCTAAGTTATAGTTTTGCCACCTCACGTTCTGTCACTTTAAAAATAAATATATCATCCATTGACTTTATGTCTGAAGTGGACAGAGTCACCGTGACGGAGACATCCAACCACAAGGCAGTAATTCCAGTTTTAAAGCTGATTCTAATACGACTGTTGATATATTATTTTAGATGTTGAAATAAATTAATGATTTAAAATAAAACTGATTAAACATTTCTCCATCTAAAACAGCATTGAGATTATCGAATGGACACAACTTTAGCACTTCCTGTTATGGCCCTGAAGACTGAGTGTGTGTTGATAAACTTGCTCCTTTTCCTGCCCTTGTGTTTTTTAATCTTTCACCCTCTGCTTGTGGGACCTCTCGACATCTGTGCACCTACACAATCTGCAGACATGAATGCTCATAGACTATGTTCCTCCCCCCTGACATGGAGACAAATGGTCATCTATGAAAGTTTGCTGCTAATCAGTATATTTTTTTGCGCTGTAATTCCCTGAAATCGCCTGTCAACCCAGACTCTGACATGTTGTGGTGATGCAGTGCCATGAAATGAGTGAGAGAAAAGCCCCTGCTTTGACACTTACTCACCGTGGGAGCATGCACTGCCCTAACGCACGTCAATTTCCCATTACCTACTAACTCTAACCAATCTGTGGTAAACACAGTTTGTAAGTGACCACTGAATACACCTGGGAGGCCCTGCTCTGTTGGTCAGTCAGCCTCACTTAGGATGGGAGATGAATTTTCTATTAGCGTCATTACTGGTGAATTACATGGATCAGCTGCTGCTAAAATAGTAGATCAGCTGATGGAAGAACAAAAAGTAGTCGCAACACAGACTTAAAGGAGCACATTTGTAAAATGAGTGAAAACAATTACAGCCATTGGTGGTAAACTGCATGAGACCGCTGTGTAAGATCCTCTCCACATTGTTGATGACGTCATTTTCTCCCCCTACCAGGAGAGAAGATGGGTCTGTCGATCAACGTGCTGCTCACCCTCACCGTGTTCCTGCTGCTGCTGGCTGATAAGATCCCAGAGACGTCACTGGGCGTCCCCATCATTGTCAACTACATCATGTTCACCATGATCCTGGTCACATTCTCTGTCATCCTCAGCGTGGTCGTCCTAAACCTGCACCACCGCTCACCCAACACCCACCTGATGCCCATGTGGGTCCGTAAGGTGAGGTCCCCGATTTGGGTACACTGCTCTTTTCCATAAAGCAGTGGTTCTCAAGCTTTTTCTGTCATCCCCCCTTCAGAGGAAGAAATAATTTTTAGTTTGTTTTATCGGGGTTCTGGGGGAGTCATCAGAAGCACCCAGTTGCAGCCTATGCCATCAAAATATTTAAAAGTAGATTGAATGTGGATGTAATGTCCCTAAATGTTTTCTTAATTTGTTGGGTCCCGTCCTGTCAGCTGCTGAGTTTTCAGACATAAAATACACACTGGTCTCTCCTCATTTCCCACTGCCTTTATTATCATTTCTATTTATGTAAATGTAAGTTATGCTATTATTGCTGCTACACCACCCCATTAACACAGGTGCATGTGGGAGAGAAAACAGTTTTTAACCACAGTGAAACTGTTATTTTTGAAAGGCAAAAACATGGACTGAAGCAGACTGTTTCATTAGATAAAAACTTGAATTTTGGAAAAAAAAAATTAAGATTTTTTTTTTCCAATAAATTTTAACTGAGAGAGTTACAGAGAGTTACAGAGACGGACAGAGCGTTGTGTCGCTCGCTCTATGTGTGTTTTTGTAAGACAGGAGAGACGAGAAGTTGGAAGGTAGGCTGAACACCGTTGCTACCATGGACGTATAAAGAGCCGATTTGTTTTATGTTCTGCTGTGAAGACGATTCCAAAGTCAAAACATAAAGTGCACATCAATCACTCTCGCCCCTCCTGTCATGTCGGCCCCACAGCTTGAGAACCACTGCCATAAAGAGACCATGAAGTCTTTAAAGTCTATACTCACTATACAATATAAAATTTAGAAGCTGTATTTTCACCACAACATCCATCATCTTTGCAAACAATGCCTCCATCAATGTAATAAGTGGTTGCCTTTATTAATTAATGTAATGTTAATTTTTATGGTAATTTAGAGATTAAGGCAATAATAGAGTCCAGGCAGACTAGTGTATTAAGTTGACACAGTCCTCAACAACCTGAACGTCATGTTACACCATTAACCTCCATCAGTGGCTGTTGCCCTCACTGTACATTATGTGAAGCTAATTACAGGCCTGACTAGCAGCTCTATGCTTTGCTCCAAGTTCTGTCACGCTTTCAGGAAACGCTCACCTCCAAAAGGCTTATGCTCAGGTGATTTGCACGGTCTAATAGAACTAAACCGCTTGGTGCTGGATTGATGGGAGAAAAGGACATTATAGGTTCTGCATCTTTTCACTCCTGCTCTTCTGACGATCAGTGTCGTGAAATGTGGAAAGGAGAGATTTAAGTCTGTGAAGGTTCTCATTCATCGATGTTTCGCCCCTTATCCAAGTGGCTTCATCAGTTTGAACGCTGCAGTCTGAACTAGTCCCCACTAGTCTGACAAACAGTGGAGTAAAGACCCTCAAAATGAGATTCAAACTGATGAAGCCACTTGGATAAGGGGCGAAACGTCTTCAGGGGCAAATCTAAGTCCAGTTGCCTTCGATTCAATTTTTTGCCAGAAAGGAGAGATTTGTGCTCAGAATAGATATTTCATGGATGTTCAGGTGTTGTGTTGACCCCAGAAATCCTTGGAATACAATGCAAGAACAAGCAACAAGTGAGATTTAGCATGCACACTTTTAATGTGTACTGTTTGCAGCACAGCAGTTTACGGACTGTTAGTGATGAAACACAAGAGCCAAACTAGAAATGTGCGCTCATTGCAGATTTCCACCAGGTGTTTCTGCAACGACCACTGTTGTGATGGTTAACTGAATAAATAAAAACCACTATTACTTAACCCCCCATCTAGACCGCAGGCGTATCAGATGCATTTTTCACTTGCACGCCTTTCACGATAGATTCACTCTCATTTTAATCTATTTAGCTGTCTGCTCTGGTTTGCAGGTTAACATCTAAGCTACGTCTCACTGGCATAACTGCGACTTGTGCTTTACGCTTCAAGTTTTTTTTTCAATAATATGTGCAAAGTTAAAGGCCCAGACACACTGTGACTGTTGCGTCACCTCACATCACCTTTATCTTGGCCAAAAAGTTGCACTCAAACACACCACAACAACTACAGCGGATAGCCAACTACCACATATGTACTGCGCCTGCAAGATATGAAATAATTCTCCTACCAGCAGGTGGCAGTAGGCTGTGTTCGTCATTCAAAAAGGGAAACCGGTAGACCGAGGACTGCGGATATACAAGCCGTTGTTACGATACATACTTGAAACAAAGCAGCGACCATTTTCACACCACTCACTCAACACGTCGATGGCCGTGTTGTTGTGAAAACATCTGTGTACTGGAATGATCAGATGAGATGTAGATGAAACATGAGAAGAACTTTCTGTGTGTGCCATCTTGACATTGCTCGTCGGCTTGCTTTCCTCACTTTTTTTTCTCTTCTGGTGCGCTGATTTGCTTAAGCTGAACAGCCAATCAGTGTGATTCCTCTCACCGCTTCGCTGCATACTGAATCGGACGAAATAACCTCTGACATGGCAGAATAGAGCTGACGGTGCAGGACACACTGCAAAATGTAGGACGACAGACGCTCACTGACAGCCCCAAACTGTCCGACAGCCCACTGCAGGCTTGGTGTGTCAGGGCCTTAATGCTCAACTGAATAGATGTATTTATCTACGTTTGCAACCTGCAGAGAGGGCTGTCTCTGGACTCTGCTCCAGTTTATAATCCCACAGACTCTCCTTTTACTTTTGCCCAGGAGCTGGGAAACAAGACACAGGAACTTCTTGGGTATTGATGAGTATTTTTGCCTTGTTTATTCACTTGGCAATCTTTAACCTCCACTGTACTTTTACTACCACTAGACAACTTGCTACTCACTGCTAACCTGTTTCACCTGAGTGCAGCTGACAGTATAAAACAGTCAACAAAATATCCATCCATCCATCGTCAACCGCTTATCCCGTTAGGGGTCGTGGGGGGGCTGGAGCCGATCCCAGCTGGCATTGGGCGAAGGCAGGGTTCCCAGCTGGCATTGGGCGAAGGCAGGGTTCACCCTGGACAGGTCGCCAGTCCATCGCAGGGCACATAGAGACAGACAACATATAGACAGACAACCATTCACACTCACATCCACACCTACGGGCAATTTAGAGTCATCAATTAACCTAAACAGCATGTCTTTGGACGGTGGGAGGAAGCCGGAGTACCCGGAGAAAACCCACGCTTACACGGGGAGAACATGCAAACTCCACACAGAAGAGCCGCAAGCTGGAATCGAACCTGCGACCCTCTTGCTGTGAGACGACAGCGCTAACCACTGCAACACCGTGCAGCCCCTCAACAAAATATATTTTTCGTAAAATGTTAACCAACACAAATATGAGAGGTCCTTGAGCAAACACAGTGGTGCACTGGAGGCGGTATGCACTTATACGTGGTATACCCACCTTTTTTCTGACAGTTTACTATATACTCACCTATCAGACAAAAAGCCATTGGAATATACTGTATAGGATAGTATATTCACTTCCTCCTCGGTAACTTCCTACCCATCTACCTAGTAGTACACCCACCTCATCAACAACTACAGCAACACTGAACAATCATAAATGGGCTCAGAAAATATCAGACTGATGGTTCCAGTAGTACGCGAGATTAGCTGCTGACAGACAGTTACACACACATCACATTATCTCCCCCCAGGATGAGATGAGATGAGATGGCTTGGATAATAATTATCTTGTTTTAAGTAAATTTAAATCATCACTGACAAAATGGGATCTATCCATACTACCAATGCAATAATTATACTCAAACATTGACTTCTCTTTGCATGCTTTTATTGCACTTATTACGTTTTAATGGCACCACTTCCAAGCTGGCCCTGCCATTTCTCAAATGAGCCTTCACATCGGAGCCAATCAGCTTATATAAGGCACGAAAAAGTCATTACATTTTGAGACACATTTGAGTCTCAATATTTGCCAAAATATCTGATACATGTTGAAGAAAACTTGCGCTGTGATATTTTTCATGCACCGTTCTTCACCTCTCAGACCTTACAGAGGGAAAACCAGAGAGGTCGATGTCCCCTGATGCTGATGGAGTTAATCTAGTGTCAGGAAATATACAGGTGTCCATAACATTTCCCCTCTCCAGCTGTACCGTAGAATCACTGAATCAAGGACACATTCAAGAGACTGTGCCCATTTTGTAACTGTTTGTACTTCACAGATTGATCATTCTCGTGCAAGAAAACACCCAGCCACTTATTAGCACGGTCGTCTGTGCTACTAAACCTGAAGTATTCGACTCCTCTCACAGGTGCAGTGAAGGTACCTGTAGTGGCGTTGTAGGCATTGCCAGTGCTCCATACGTATCTCCAGTGGGGCAGTGTAAAGCAACAGAAAAAGCCACTTTAGCGACACCAGTCTCTGAACAGATGTCGTCTCTGCTGCTTTTTCCTCTTTCTTTATCTTGACGGTTGCCTTCAGCATCTCATTTTCTTTCTCCAGTAGCTAAACTCAGATGGCCGTGGCACCCGAGGCCAGAGATCTCTTTTCCCAGGTCGCCCATCAGGGTCCTCTGGGTGTCAAGTGTAGCCTTGGTGTTTTTCTGCTCAATCATCATGCCTCTCAGGTCCTTCAGCTGGGCCTTGATGTGGCTTTGAACACTCCCTGCTGCTGTGGTTGTGTCTCAGCCTCTCACAGACAGAGCAGCAGCACTTGCTTACAGCAACCATCTTTACAACATAAGGTCTTTGAAGATGAAGCGGAGCTCTCCAGAGTGCAGTTTTCTCTCTTATAGTCACTGCTCATGATCTGCCAGCTATATTCCTGCCACCCTGCGTCATCATATGGGGACATTACATTTTGGGTTTGCTGCAGCTTATACTCCATTCTGCTTAACTTAGAACTGCTCTTGTTCATAGACACTGTTTTGTGCCATGTAGTGGAGGCAAAAGCACCATACACTTAGTGTAAAAACAAGATGGTGAGCATTTCAACTAAGTTATTCTACAATCAGTCCTGAGACAAAAGTGGACAAGGTACAAAATCTTATCAAGTTTTGTGGCAGAAAGTCTGAAAATATAGCTATGCTAGCGTCATATAACACACTCACGGATTCAACGCCATGCCTTGTAGCTCACTGTTTGTCTGCTCTGTTGCTGTGATCATGTCACTATGTGTGACTCACGGCTCTGCTGTCCGAAGCAGGGAAACCAGTCTACATGACAGGTGTTGCAGTATACTGGGAAACAGGAGGATAGAAAGAGAGGTCACATAAGAACATGTTTGATTTTGAATGAAGGTTAGCTCATCCTTTTTTGTCTTTGAAACTGAAATACAAGCTGCTTCACTTCACTCTACATTCTCCGTCGTAGCTACAGTACAGTATGATCTTTGCCAGTGGGCAATTATTGATATCCAATCTGTCAATACAAGCAGGCCAAGAGTTATTTCAAAAGAAGGCTATCCAAGCACTTCAAAGTGCAGATAAAAGAGCCATTAACAGAGGCAAACAGCATTTATGATATTGATCAAAACTGACATTTGACCTAGTGGTTTGCTGATTTATCTTAAACATTTATCTCTGTTTTAATTACACCCATCTGGGAGCTGCCCTGTGTAACTGTAGGTCTTTACTGAAGAGCTCCACTGGCGTATCCAGAGTTTATGTATTTTTGCTCAAGGACACTTTGAGAGATGTTGAGGAATTGGAAAGCATTACCCATTTGGTTTCCCCACCCACATCATTCAGCAGCAACTGTTCTGAAAGGTTATCTCACAGCTAAATTCAACATTTTGACTCATTTTTCAGCCTTAATAGGCAAATACAGAGCAAGTGCATTGCAGCTGTCCCATAAATCACGAAACAGGAATCCAAACAAATGGATTTTTATTACCAGGGAAGACGATGGATTTTGGAGGTGTGAGAGCCAACAAGCTATTGACTGAAAGGAAAGTGGAAAGTGCAGTTGAATAACCCTCTGTTTCCCAGTGTGGTTTTGAGTCAAAGAAAAATACCTGAAGGGGTATTTTTTACATTTGTGATTTCCAGTTTTAAGAAGAAACGCTAAGAAACTGATTGTACTCTATGTTGTTGAGATAACTCTATTGCTTTTCATTGTTTCTTTTCCGCTAGATCTTCATCCACATGCTGCCTCCTTACCTTGGCATGCTACGACCAAAAGTGGAGACCCCCCTGTCCCTGGAGATCATGCCCCGCCCAGAGAAAAAGATGGTCCCCATCAGCAAGGTGGCTGATGAATACTTCATCCGCAAGCCTGACTCCTCCATCTTGTTCCCCAAGCCCAACAGGTGAGACCAGGCAATGGTTTTCTATATAATTACACTTTGGTCTGCATTTTGATCAGCATGTCTGTGAATGTCTATGTTTTCAGACATATAATGCAAATTTTATCCATGCAAAGCAGGCTACTTGATTAAAATATTTAATTGCTATTAATTGTATGATTGGCTATAGTTAATCATGATTCATTTACAATTAATCACATTTTTTGGACCGAAAGCACATTTGTCTGATACCCATTATCCCAAAATCAAACGTCCATTGTTCCGAAATCTCATTGGTCTGAAAATACACTCTCTCTGCAGACAGAAGCACATAGCTAATTATTATGCAGAATAACATCATCCGTCCGTTACAGTTTTTTTCCTACTGGCAAAAGCATGACCCACCACTCTGCCTCTTATTACTCGTAGTCTTTGTTAGTTGGTTTGGGTAGGTTTAGGCAGAAGGAGTGAGATTAGTAAGGTTTAGGATAAGGATATCAGGTTAAGCCAACCAGAGGCAGAGTAGGGTGGCTCATGCCTTCAACATTTTAGTACAAAAAAATATTGGGCTGTAGGACAAATAGGCTTTCGGTCCAATGTGACATTTCTTAGGGATGACCTTTTTCTTTCCTTTCTCTGGAACGGAGGACTTTCAAGAATGATATACTGAATAACCTCAACCTATGCAGGAGCATGACTCGTCTTTAATTTCAATGTTTTGTATCCAATTTAATCCATATATAAGAGTGAACTGCCAAAATGTGTATGACATGAAATCAAGTAGTTTATATATCATCATCAGGCGTTTAGTATTCATGGTCTGTGTAGGAGGTTATCTTTGAAGTCAGCTGGCCAGCAAGGCTTTGCTCAAACACACTTAAAATCACTGTCGCATGTCATTTTTTTTATATGCTAGCAGTAAAAACTGCACTTACTGCAAAAAAATTAGCTCTTCATTTTCTTTAAAGCTGTGAGAGGTGCTTGCACCAGGACAGTGGTGCATTTAGATTCAAATTGTGGGGGTATTCTTCTAAAACAGAGGTACAAAACAAAGCTATTTTTCTTCAGGTGTAACAGCGTTTAAAAAGACATATAGATGTTACAACCCTCCAGTGAAACTCAGACTGATGAGTTTTTCCCCCTGAAGCTGTTGAGCTATGAGCTGGATTTGGGCCAGTGTTGACACACAAATAAGCGCCAAACCATTTATCAATCTTACCAGAGGCTGTGCTCAAATAGTTAAAAAAATGCCACGCTTTGTCTTTTCCTGTTTCCTAACCATTCATCCTTGAGCTCAGTGGAAACCAGCATGAGGTCAAGGAAAGATGTGAATGAGAATTCATTAGGATTTAGTCTGATGTAATATTATTATAAAAAAGGGCCTGTGTGTCCTGCTCCTCCTCCACTGTGATTGGACAGCTAAGAAGTGACAGTGACGAGCGTGGTATTTTGCCCAAAGCTGAACATTTTCTGGCTCACGGTGACTTGAAAAAAGCTCCAAACACGCAGAGCACGGTGCAGAAAAGATGCTCAGCGCCTCACCACCCTGCTGGTGTTTTTACCATAGCGTTAATACGCAGTGCTCCTATTACAAACATAAAGCTATATCTATGTTTTTTCTCAAAACTTGTACTTAATGAGTTAAATGATATTGGTCATCATCACCAACTCCCTCTGTTATGTAATTTTACATTAATTTGACCTATCACTTGCATTTTTTATAAACGGCGTTGTTTCAGAACCATGGACAGCGCTGTTGTGTGTGGAGGGTGTGCGAGTAGTATGGCGCTGTCCGTAGTACTGAAACGGGGTGGAGGAGCTCGATAGACAGATCGTGGATTCTTAGTTCAGTTTCTTAGCCTGCTTGCTTTTCGCTGCAAGCCACAAACAGATGTTTCTAGCACCATCATTCATAAATTCAACATTTATTTAGTGCTCTGCTAGTGCTACATTTTCATGTGAGTGCTCTTTATAAATGTATGCTTTAATTCTGTAAAAGTAGCCCTATGCTGTTGTTGTTTTAGCATTTCTGAGGCTATTGCATGGTGAACTCAATTATTTTTGTTTTAATTGAAAAAATTGCCCCCTTGAGATTTTTAACAGCCCCCTCAGTCGCTTCATCCTGGCGCCTGGCCTCGGTATCACACTGAAAAATTGTCGTGTTACTAGTAATATATATAATAATATAATATGTATGCAATATGTCTGTTTCTATGCATATGCCCCAACGTTCTCCACATGCCTTGAAATTATTCCCCCACTTTTCAGATGCATTCTGCAGCCCATGTACAATATTCAGAAGATGGACTACTACTACTACTGTACTGCCCCATGCGTTCTTACCGTGTTATTTCACGGAGGCTGTATACGTGGACAACCCAGTGAAAAATATTACATCATTACGGTAGTTGGAATTGAAATTTTTAAAAAAGAAAACAGGTGAATGGTGTGTCACTTTTAAATGTTGCTGTCACAAGGCGGTCAAATAACCTTTTTTGCTTCGGAAGGTTAACAGAGTGAAATGACCAGGAAGTATCTACCATGATAAGAGCTGCTCCAATTCTCTAAATGCTAAGGAAAGGTGCTGCAATACTTCCTTATCTCCTTTTAGTATTTGGTAGACTGGACCATTCTTTACGAAAGGAAAAGAGATAATGCCGTCCCAAAATTCCTTGCAGCAGCAACATTTAAAGCGACGCACCATTCGCTTATATTGCTTTGTTTATTTCAATTCCAACCTTGGAAATTAAGTACGATTTTTCACCGGGTTGTCAACATTTACTGTGTATAGCCTGCATGAAACAACATGATAAGAATGCACAGGGCAAAGTATTTTTTTATAGTCACAGTCACAGTTTCACCACAGCAGACCCACGTTAATTACATCCGTTGTCGCATAATCTGCAAATCTGTTCTACAGACCTCATGAATTCCCCTTCACAGTTTTCTTTGACCTTCGGACGTTTTCCATCAGGGTCAAGAAAAAGTGGGTAGGAAAAGACTATTGGACCGCAGCCCCAGTCTCTATACCTTGTCCAACAGAAATAGGTGACCTTGCTCGGGTGAATTTAATAGAACGAGGAAAATCCTTAGAATCAGCTACGATGTGACATCCTTAACTATTCAGCCTCCCTGCTGCTCTATTAATACCAAAAATCTTCCTCGCAGTCTGTAGCTGTCACTCCCTCTCTATCCTTCACCTCCTGTGAGAAATGAAATATGTCTAGAGGGAAAGACTGGAGGCAGAGAATCGTTGCTAAAATAATAATGACCCACACAAATCGACTCTGACACATTAGAGCGGGACGCTGCATGTCTAGGTGAAAGAAGTGACGGGGGGGTGCTCTATTAGAACCAATTTGATGAGACAGCAGTATCTGTCTTGAGCCCACAGTACACACATTCACACACACCTTCTTAATTGGGTTTAGTGCATGTCTTGGCAGCAGACGCAGCCAGTTTTAGTTGAATTAGTCTCCTGAATAGTCATTTACTTCTCGCTGATGAAGTGCTACTTGGAGCCACACAGGAGAAAAAGGGGAGGAGGGGTGAAAAGGCCAAATTGTCTCTCTCTCTACCTCCCTCTCTTTTCTCTCTCTCTCTCTATCTGATGAGGCTCCACCTCTCTGAGGTCGCAGCCTCTTCACCTGCCACACTCACAGGAGCAGCAGCGATGGCAGCGCTGCATTGTAAACCCCCCAAAAAGCTGCGCTGAATACCAAGCAGCTCTTTACTCTGCCTCGACTGTCAGCTTACACTCCTTTTTAATGGTTTCCAGTTAAAGACACAGTGCCACACTGCACTCTGGTGGTGAGCTGCCTGTCCTGCAACTCGTTTTATCTGGGATTTTTTTTTCATAGGATCTTAAGGAGGTAAGGTGTTTAATATTTGAGGTGTTTCATAAAAAAGCAGATGTTTGAAAAAAGCAGCTGTTCTGCAAGGAGTGTTTGGACAAGGTGGTGGCAAGGATGAAAAGTAGATTTAAGTTTAAGAGTTTGAGTTTGAGTTTAAGAGACCTTGTTAAAGGGGAATACCGCTCAAAATTAGAATAATACATTATCTCTGGTTTAATATATGACTTTTACACTATTAAGAAACAATACCTTGTAGCTGAATGTGTGTTTCTTTCATTCTTTATTTTCTTGACTTTGACCCTCAATCCCATGTGTAATAATAGCCTTTGAAAAATAAAGTCTGAAAGGCAATCAGATAGACCTTTACTGGAGAAAACAAAGATAAACCGTGCAGTTATTACCCAAACCTTTCATTGTTAACACATCCCAGACCAACTTCAAGACCAACTTTCTGTATTTTCTGAAGATTTTGACAGTCACAGTATAGAAAGAGACAGGAAACATGGGGAGAGAGAGGGCAGAAAATGATGGACAAAACTGCAAATATGATATGCAATAATCCAGAATTATCCTCTAGTTTCACAGACAATGTCATTTCTCAACCAGGCGTTTTAGCTGTGATGTCCTGCAGAGTGAGTTGTGCTGTATCACTACTTAAAGTTATAGGAGTATTACAGCTCTGTGTCTGATGCTCTACTGGAGGCAACCAATGGAAATCCAAGTCTTATGGGCAAGGACACTCTGACTCTATGTGAAGAAGTAAAACATTCGTCCTCTAACAAATGAAAATGTTTTTACACTGGTGCAATTGCATTAATAGTCATAGTCATTGTCAATAATGTACAGTATACTATACTATACTTTTACTGTGTTTTTTTAATTATATTATTATTATAGTATATTATATTTTTATCCTGAGTTGAATTTATTTATTATTATATATGTGTGTATATATGCACATTACAGCATGCACATATAAATAGTATTAAGTGTCATTCAGGGATGCAGTCCAGCTTCCGCTCCCTTCACCTTTCTTTTCTTCTTTGGCTGGCTGCTGGAGCTCTGCTGAAGTGTTGCATTCAGGTTCTCCACTTCTGCCTGGAGAGACTCATTATGCATCTTTTGTTCCTCCAGTTGCTTGTTGAGGTGGTTCACCTTGATCAGGTGACAGTCGCTGTAGTTCTCAACTGTTTGTAGCTGAGCCTTCAGCTCCAGCACCGTCCTCTCAAGAGCCTCCTGCTCCCCGATGTTGACCTGGCGCTCTTTGAGCTGCCTGAGCTCAGTTCGGAGGCCCTGGTTAACCTGCTGCTCACACATTCGCATACGGAGGGTTTCTTAGCCAGAGCGGCCCAGTCAGCAGATACAGAGCGGTGACTCCCACACTGGCAGAGCGAGTCCGGGGAGCTCCTCTCTGAATGACGGCCTCATAAGCGCTTTACTATTTAACAGCTTTTTAATTAGTCTGGAGTCCAGACTCTGGACCGACATCTGCTCATGGGTTGCTACGTTCTGCAAGCTTCTGTGCGTTTGCTCAGTTTGGATATTGACACCTACGGAGGACGGAAGCTGCCAAAATATCAATAAATAAATAAATGACTTGATAAATAAAGGAATGTCATTAAACGTAGCAAGATAATATTTATTATTATTTCTATTTATATACAGTACATATTTTAATTTGCTTCTTTATTTATCTTAGTATGATTGGTCTTTTTTTATTTACCCTTCTGTCTAAGTTTCTCTTTTATTTATTAATATATTTTATTAGATTTTAAATGTATTTATTTATTTATTTTATTTATTATATTATTAATTTTAAATGTATTTATTTGTTTATTTATTTATTCATGCATGATTTCTTTTTACATTTCCCCAAAATTATTAATTTCTGTATGGATGAAATTTGCAAATATAAATAAATAAATGCTTAAACATATTAATGAATACATACATTTAATAAAATAGATAAATAATGCAAAAATAAATAAAAAATAAATGCTAACATAAAGTACAAAGATAAATGAAGCAAATTAAAACAGAAAGATTTTATCAATTTATTGATGACTACATTTATTTTCACCATTTTTGCTACATTTGATGACTTCCTTAGTTATATTGAGCTATTTGTTTGTTTGTTTTATTATGTTTATTTATTTATTTATTTATTTTTGTTATTTTGGCAGGTTGTGTCCTCCATACACACTTTATGTGCACCCACTCCATTTCTCCTGAATCTGAAACTTATTTGTGACATCAAATATTGTGCAATTTGGATGTTTTCCTGTGACATTAATGTTTTTGTGTCTTGCTGTTTAGATTTCAGCCAGAGGGCATGTGTACGGATCTGAGAAAGTTCATTGACGGCCCCAGTAGCTACCTCACGCTACCTGACGAGCTCAAGTCTGCCATAGAGGCCATCACGTACATCGCTGAGGCCCTGCAGGCAGAAAAGGACTATGAAGCTGTGAGTTTGCCTGTCTGGGTTCTCTGTAATGCTCCTCAATCTTTATTTCTTTTTTTTTCCACCTTGGATCTCATAAGCGCCCTAACTAGAACTGAACTCTGCCCCGTTTTCTTTTTATTTGTTGTCTGTCTTGTCCCACCCACCCACCACCACTCCTTGCTTATATCCACTCATTCACTTCCTCTTCCTCCTCCCATCCTGTTTTCTGTGTCATCCCTTTCATTCACCCATCCACTGTTCAGCTGAGGGAGGACTGGCAGTATGTAGCCATGGTGGTGGACCGCATGTTCCTCTGGATCTTTGTCATCTTCACCACTGTGGGCACTTTGGCCATCTTCGCTGATGCCAGCTTCAACCACACACCCACCGACCCCTTCAAAGCCCCCTGAAGCAGTGGGACATTTGGTCTCCTTGAGCTATCCCCATCCTGACTTACCGCCTCAATGAATAGGGAAGAACAAATCACTGTATTAAACTGCCAAATCATTCTCTGGGTGTAGTTCACCATCAGTCAACAATTTAGAAACTGTTACATGTTCACCAGGCAAGAAACTTGTCCACCACGCCTCATGTGTTTTCCACTGTCATCAAGCAATTTCAGTTTACTTTATTTTCTCTGACTGGCAACCTGAAAGTGACCTCAAGATGTTCACTAGTCTTCAGTGTAGACAGTGTCAAATGTTGAAGTACATCTAGACAATATTCCATATCATGACAAACTATAATTTCTAATACAACATTGTTGGTAAAAATGTTGATTTCAAACTCATAACTCTTGGACCCCCGTAAAGCAAAAGTGCTGTGCAACCAGTTCTTGACCCTTAGCTGCATCACTACTTCAAGACCAAAGTTGACAATATTTTACAAACCAGGTCAATTTTTGGACATAAAGCACGAACAGAAGGGCTCATATTGTTTTTCTACTGCTCTGTTAAGCTATGTTACAAGTGACAAAAGCAACACATTGTCAGCAAGTCACTGCTAAAGTGTTGCTCAAGCACTCACTGACATAGCAACGCTATTAAATAGCACTGGGAACTTGTTAACGGCATGTATTTAGACAGAACAGAGTGAAACAGAAACATATGATAGGTTGACACATCACCACGTCATTGGAGCGCTGAAAAAAGCTGAAACCAGCTGAAACCAGCTCAACTTTTCTTGTAGTGCATCATGCCTATCATGCAACAAGTGTTGGGTGTAAGTTTGTAGCTTCATTTCACTGGCTTCCATTGAAAATTAAGTGCATTCACCTCAATGCGCAACAGACGGCAACCTTCCTGTCTGAAAAGTGAAGCCAATGAGGAAGTGCCTAAACCTGCAGTCTTTCTAATAGCCAGCAGGGGGCGACTCCTCCGGTTGCAAAAATAAGTCTGATTATATAGAAGTCTATGACAAAATGACTTGATTTATTACCTCAGTAAACATTGTGAACATAAGTTAATGGTCTCAGTCACTAGTTTCAAGTCTTCTTCAATACAGTATGATGTTCATTTAGTAAATTATGGTCCCATTTAGAGTCAAATAGACCATAAAGCAGGAGATGCTTTATGGTGGGGCTACCTTGTGATTGACAGGTCGTTACTACAGCGTTGTCCGGTTTGGGTGTTGACCATATTTTCATCTTAGAATCTGAACCCTTTCACAGTACAGAAATAAAAAAAGGAGTAGAACTGACTAGGGATGTTAGTAATTAACTGTTTAACAGTGAACAGACATTAAGCATTTTAACTGATTAACGCTATCGGCTAAATGTTGAGAAAGAAAGAAGTAATAGAAAGAAAGAAATAATTCTTATTCAAAAAGCTGAGAATAATGCAGAGGAGCGGCTCGTCACTTTAAGGATTAAAGCTGGTCCACCTTAAGAGAGAGCCAGCTTAGATACAGGAAGTTGGCTCGGGACTTCCAGCTGAGGAGTTGTAGCTTGTAGCCTCATAGCATTTATTCACTGACAAATAAACTGTACACACACCGTCTGCTACACCTACGTTCACAGCTATAATGCCACCGAAAACTCGCTGAAATTACGCCACAGCGGGCATGAAGCCACCGGCAGCACTAGCAGCTAGCAGCTGCTAATTTAGCACAAATTGTCGGAAAGTCGCTGCATGTCTGCAACACTACACGCAGCACCGTGGCTGCTACAGTAACTGTCCTGATGGTGAACTGTTGACTCAGGTGGCGCACCGCTACATGCAAGACACAAATCTTGTTGGTTAATGATTAATCATTAATGAGGTCGGTTATCGGTGAAGAAAATTCTTCACACTTAGCATCCCAGAATGGACATTGAGCTGTTTTCTGTGGTCATTTGACTAGTACTAAAGAAAGTGCTGTTTATTGTTAGCTGTTATAGTGACACACACATCAGTGGGGCTATAAAATGTCTCGCCGTTATCCTTCTCTGGAGAGGCGGGAGTGAGGCGAAGGGACCGTTAGACCCAGCTGGCCACCAGCCCGCTGTTCAGCTCATTTTCTGTAACCAGTGTAGCATTAAAACGTGGCAGTGTTAATTCCACCGTGCCTTAATGCTACACCGATTACAAAACATAAGCTGAACAAAGCTGTCACTCATGTGGTGATAGCTACAGTAGGTGCTTTCCCACGCTGTGTGTGGATGAAGCATTAAGTTATTCAATTTATTCATATACTCTCTATGCTTGATAACGTTATTACTTCACTGCATCTTTAGTCATTACTGCAAAACCTCACCTCAGCGAGTCCGCGACTTGCCGCAAGTCAGTTTAGTTTATATGAAAGTTAGCCTGCTACAACAGCCGCAATGGCAACGGTACATATAAAAATGGCCACCACTCGGACCATCCTGGTGCGTTTGATTTGAATGGGAATGTCCATTCTACTCCTATTCTGTTTCTATGATTGTAACATTTTGGTCACCTAAAAATTTCTCATTCAGCATTTGGTTTTGCTTAAACTCACCCTCTCGTGTTACTTCTGGTTTCAAGAAACCAAGATGATGATGGCGAAAATGCCGACCTAGAGGCTTCAAAACCGTAGTCCACAAACCAGTGAGTGACGTCACAGTGACTGCATCCACTTCTTACATACAGTATGATTTGCAAGTGAATACAAATTAATGAACATCTTGGGGTTTCTTGGCTCAAGTTCAGTTGCTCAAGAACTTCTCGGCATCTGTATCGTTGACACATCTCTTGATATAAATCATTTATTAAACTAAGCAAAAACTGCATTATGTTTGCAAAGGCATTGATGTTTGCATGAATTATACCAACCAAGCCAATGTTATTGTATCTGTGTATAAATACATAAATCTAAGGTAGTGGTGTGTTTTTTAGTGTATTAGCTACAGTAGGAATCTAGGCCTGAGTGTGGCTCCAGAGTTGGATATTCATATGTGGTGTTCACACATAAACACCACGACAAACCAGATGCTATAATGAGCAGTGTGTATGCCTTTCATTTCCCTGTGTTAGAATGTGCTGGAGTGTGGCACATGCTTTGTGGATATTCCTGCAACCATAATAATCCTCTTTGTATTTTCGGCGCTAGTGGATGTGCGCCTTTGCATGGAGGCTATTCTTATGTCGGAGTGCCGAGCGGCGTGCCGACTCTATTCACCAGCTGCACCAATAGTCTGTGGAATTCTCATTATTTACTGTAGGAGACCTGTGTCTCTCTATGTCGCCTACTCCCACTGACGTACACAGCATGGCAAGCTGTTTAAACATTTAATAGCTAAGCTTGACTGTCAAGAATTAACATAAGAGATATCCACATTTTCACTGACTAGTCACAATTCTTATTCAAGATATCTATAACGTCATTCTGACTATTTAGAGATTTCTGTAATCCAGTCCTGACCATCCTAAATAACAGTTACAGATATCTCAAACGTCATTCTGACTAGTCAGAACTTGTGCATGACGTTGCTCATCAAGGCCTCTCATTGGCTATCAGCCCAACAAAGCATCTGAACAGTGTTAGCAGAAGCTTTTGCTAACTTGGTATAGTTAGAAAGATATTCACCGATTCCCAGATCAATAACTCATAAGTAAAACACTGTGAAAACACAAACGACATGCTATGCTGTACCTTATATAAAGTGACTGAGTGTCGTTGCGGTTATGTTTAACAGAAATTTACAGCATATTGTTGGATTTATTGTCTCCTGACACACTTTATAAACTATAGCTTCTGCCTCCCAGCCCATCCCATAATTAGATATCTCCAACGTCATTTCATCCAGTCAAAACTCTAATTCTCGATATCTATAATTGCATTTTATCTGTAATTCCACTTAGAGATATCTAAAACATTGTTTTGACTAGTCAAAATTTAATTTTAGATATCTAAAAAGGACAATGTAGATATCTACAATTGAGGGAAGAAAAGATATCTTGAATTATGACAAGTCAGAATTAAATTAGATATCAGAAACTGGAAATATGACTGTTCATAATTCAGTTGCAGTCATCCGCATTGTCGGTTACATATATCGGCAACTGAACTGTGTCTATCCATAATGAGAAACCCCATACACATGATTGGCAAAGATAGTTTGAATCGTACTAGTTAAAATGTAATTACAGATATGTAAAATTAGAGTTTTGACACGGCTAATGAATATCCTGTTTAGCTAGTAAATGTTAAAACGTCTTGCTACACACATCCTGTTTCTCTCACAGGACATAAACACACATCTACCCTTATAATCTTGTGTTTCACTTTGTTTTGTTTTTTAAATAAAGATCTGAAGGGGAGATATCAAAGGCTCCATCTGTTGTCAGAATGCTGCCGTGAGAGTTGCGACCGTCGCTCGTCACCCGACTGCTCCGCTATTAATAACCTCCACACTGGCGCTGGTTACCGGACACCGCTGCACGGGCTTCCCTGATATTTCTATGAGTGTAAATACACTCATGCATATATGCAGTGTGAGCCGAAGCATTCGAAGGGTGACAGTCTGCAGTCATTCTTGACATCTCATTGTGCCGGCAGTGCTGATAGAGCTTTAATAATATGGACCCGGCAGCATTATCGGCACACACGTTTGAACTGCTCTCATTTAGATCCTCAGCTTATTATCCAACACTTTGACCTTGTGTGTGAAACGGTTGCATTGAGAAGACACAAACACTGTGTGGCGGCATGCAGGAGGGCAAGTCGTGGACAATCTATTATTCATGGCCTGTTTGTGTTTTTGAAACTTTGAACTATGGCAAACTGTTTGAACATTTAATAGCTAGACAGGATATTCATTAGAGATATCTGCAGCGTCATTTTGACAAGTCAAAACTCTAATTCAAGATATCCCTAATTCTATTTTGACAATGAAAAACTCTAATTTTACATATCTGTAATTACATTTTGACTTCAAACTACTTTTGCCATTCATGTTTATGGGGTTATGGATATCCACATTTCATTTTCAGATATCTGGAATTCACATTGTGGATATCCGTAACTGAATTATGACGAGTTGTAATTCCAGTTTCAGATATCCACAGTTTAATTCAGACTAGTCATAATTCCAGATCAAGATGTCTTCCCCTCAATTGTACATGTACATTGACATTTTTAGATGCCTAAAATTACATTTTGACTAGTCAGAAGTCTGTTGTAGAGATCTGTAACTGGACTTACAGATAGTCAAAATGTAATTACAGAGTTCTGACTAAGCGAAATCACATTGCAGATATCTGTATTTACGTCCACAGCTGCGGCAAGTGGGTGGTGGAAGTTACTCAAACATACTATCTTGCTGCACTGCAGCCGTATGGGTTTATAAAGTATGTCTGGAGACTATAAATCTACAAAACGCTGCAAATTTCTACCACTCTAGCGAACAAATCTCTTGTTTGCCACAGATTCCTTGATGGTGAGCTCTTTCTGTGTCATGTTGTTTTCTAATCTGATCCACAAACGGTACCAGACCACTCGTCTCACAGCCGGCTGCACATAGAGGCCGATGTTATGTGTCCGGCTCGGAGGACAGTTAACATTGTTTCGCTTATGAGTTATTGATCAGGGAATATCTTTCCAACTTTATTGAACTATCCAAGTTAGCAAAAGCTTCTGCTAACACGGTTCAGATGGTTTGTTGGGCTGATATCCATGCACAACAGTCATGCACAACAATTCTGACTAGTCAGAATGAGGTTTGTGATATCTGTAAATGTTATTTAGGATAGTCAGGACTGAATTTCAGATTTTGACTAATCAATGACGCTATAGATATGACGCTATAGTCACAATGTAATCGATATCTCTAAAGCTTAGCTATTAAATATTAAAATGGGTTGGCATACTGAACAGCGGGAGGATGGTCTGACCTCAGTAGAAAGTAAAGACACAGCAGGTGATGGAAAGAAGGTGAGTATTTTCTTATCTTGTGTTACAGACAAAATAACTTAACCCTTGAAATACAGACATTACCTTCCTAAAAAGCAACATGAAGGATTCCCAGACCTTCACCTTATCAATCATAACACTACTAGTCTTCATGTCTGAGAACTTCCCTCACCATTTCTATGGCAACAACATCCATCTCTATTTTTATGTCCTGTTCGACATGCTTATCTTCTCTTGCCTCAAGCTCAATAACTGCAAGACCGAGGTGCTCTTTCTCTGCTCAAACTCATGATTCCCGCAACATCCATCACTACTGACAACACCTCACTGCTCCTGCCAAGAAGTTTGGTACTTCTGAACTCCGCTTCGGCAACTTCATCCTGGAGGTTTTCACTCCACAGCATCTACTGAGTCTTTCAGCATCCATCAGTTTTATTCCCTTACACACACTATATTTGATTTAATGGCTCAGAGACATATAAAGTCACACCGTGTTAGCTTTGCTCTGCTGAATGATGTCTTTTCTGCTGATTTCACTTGTTACCACCATGCTGATATCACCAGAATAATATCTGGGCTTTGTATTCAGGTTCCATCTCCAGTCAGATAATCTCTTTTTTCTTACCCCAGACTTCTTACTTAAAGTCACGTTGCAGCACATAGTCTGGGCCGATGTTGGTCTTTCAGTCCATTCATCTCAGTGTTCCAGGTCATATCCATAGGACATTGCCAAAAATCATTGTTTTTCCTTCAATTTCTTCAATTTTGGCACAGATGTTCACTTGGACTCGAGTGATGTTGGTGGTCAAAGGTCAAGGTCACAGTGACCTCATGTCCGTCCCACTCTCATGAAAGCTCAGTATCACCTTGAGTGAATTTCTTCAAATTTGGTACAAATGTCCACTTGGACTCCACTGGTCACTGTGGCCTCACAAAACACATTTTTGGCCTCAACTGAATAATTCATATGCTACATGTGACAATTTCACACAAATGTCTAATTGGATAAAATGATGAAGTGATGATTTTGGAGAGACATCAGTGTAAACTGCAACTTCGCTGATTGGTGGAGGCATACAAATGTGAGCTGCTAATTCTCGTGTCGAAGTAACTAATAGGGGCAACAATTTTTTATGCTGGTCCAGGACAGTGAACGCAACACCCGGCCGGCTGCAATGTAATCACTCTGGGCATTTTCTCAATGTACCTAAATAACAAGTTGTGTCAAGTGACATAATAATAATCTGAGCCTGTCATTGGCAGAAACAAGCACTTTTTGTGAACGGAAATTGATGGAGCAGAATCGCCTTGAACGATTACGTTGCAGCCCCTTAAGCGTTTGCGATCTAAAGCACTCTGACTCAATACTGAACTAGTTTCAAAAATCGTTGTCCCAGTAATCACTCAGACACAAAACATGGGAAAATAGGTTCCAGGTTGAAAAATAAAGAAGTTAGCCTTTAATTGATTGTGTATTCGTTTTGATACTGCTGAAATGAAAGCGGTTGAGGAGATCTGAATTAACAGGAAAGAAGAACAGAGTGAGAGGTCAATTACAGGATGAAGAAGGCAAGAAATGAGGTCGAGATGCCTCCACCACCGCCATTCTTCGTCTGCAGATAAAGTCAGCCTCCCCATCAACTCCACGCTCCACCCCAGCCACTTGCTCTCCCCCCAAAAATATCTCCATTGTCCATGGCATTACCCCATGCCACCCCCTCCACTTCCTCTTCCTCCCACCCACCGTCCCAACAGTGCAAACCACAGATTGGCGAGCACCAACAGGTGCCTGCCCCGCAGGCTTCCCAGTACAAACACATTCCGCCCTCTCGTCACTCCCAGCATGCGCACCCAATCACGCTGTGGTTTCACCCACGGAGACATGGCCACAAAGAGACGCAGGGACAGAACAGAGAGCTGAACAGTGTGTGCTGCTGAAGGTGTGCACAGATAGAAAGGTGTCTGTTCGCTTCCAGGTGAGGGCGCAGAGGGGTCAAAGTGCCTGTATAGAGGAAAGCAGGGCCTGTGATTGCACATAGAGGTGTAAGATGTCATGACGGTCATGATTGGACACATGAAGATGAGGATGATCATTCATGCGAGGATGAACTCACTTATCATCGTATGCAGCTGTCTTTGTCTCACTTTTACCGGTAAGGACATTTCATGAAAGGCTTGTTGCGTTTTTGTTCATTTGTGACAATTTTCTCAGTTTTACAAAAGCTGATATAAAGTTTTAAAACTGAATTTGATTGGGATTTAATTTAATGTATTTTCTTTGATCTGGTTTTGGATGTAGCATTTATTAGCACTAACATCAACTCAACTTCTTTTTAAACTCTAGTCTTATATCTTTTTTACTAAGACGTACCTGCTGAACTGTACAGTGACGGGATGGAGAGAAAGGGGGAGAAAGGAAAACACGTGTGTGACCGCCTTTGACTTTGACCTTTGACCCCATTATCAGCTCGGGGAGCCAACAAATGTGTTTGTTGGCGACCTGTGGTGCAGTCTTACCATTCCTCTGACTGTCCTAACACTTCTATTTGTTAACATAAACTCAAACTAAGCACAATTATGCTGCTGAATCTTATGTTCAAGCAAACTTATCATGGAGTCACAGTTAAGAGCAGGAATCCTTCCTCTGGCCCTTGAAGTTGGTAGATTTAAAAACATCCAGGAGGACTGTCCAAACTATGAGTTACGAACTGCTCTTAGAAATGAAATGTCAAACGTTTTGGTAATCGGATGATGACAAAATGGAACGGCTATTTAATTTTAATGTTTATAAGTCAGCTACCTTTGTTTCTCAAGCTTGGAAAAAACATCAGGATGGTTTATTTGTGTAGTATTATTTGTAATTTATACAGCTACTCTGGTTTCTGCCTTTATCGTTTATTATTTTCCAAATAACTGTATTCTTGTAAGCCTGTTTGAGCAGGGCATATTATTTATGCATGACACAATAATAATAAAATCAAATCAAAGTATAAAATAAAACTACCTATTTACCATTGAGCTGTCCAGAACAGAATCTTTTCCACCTCCGTTTGCTAACATACACTTAAATACTGGAGCAGTTTTTGCAGATAAAATGTGTCTCACATCCCACTGCACTCTTGTCAGATTAGTGAAGTTGGTATTGATTCCACCTCCTTTTTTTTTTTGTTGATAAAATCATAATTATAATTCGATTTGTGATGACTAGTTCTTATCTGAGATCAGCTGAAAGGCTTTGACTTTGACCTCCTGACCCCTCAGTGGGAGTGGAAGGTGACCTCCACAGTGGTCGTTGTGTGTCGTTCCTGTCCCTTCAAAGGACTGTTTTACTACTCTGTTTCCCTGAAGAGAAGGGCCGACGGCAAGAGTAAAGAGACACACAGGGGGGGAAATCCCAGTGGAAAGAAATCCTTATTTTCTGTCCGTGTCAAAGATGTTTATCTTGTTCATCTTAAAACGCCAAAAAGCCCAAGACTGTCTTGTTCTGGAACATATAATGAATCATATTAACACATCATTGTTTGTTAATCAGAGTCTATTTTTGTCCCCGACGGAGCTGGTATCCGAGACATGCCTCTGATCCCATTCCCCTGCTGCATATCAATTACATTAGCTCAGTCACCTTTGCTACCCGTCGTACGCCACCAGCACCTGCCCTGCTGACTGCCTCTCTTGCATGTCCCGTCTGTCCTTCTCCGTCTTTTACTAATGTTGTTTTCTCACATATTTGGAATGAAAGTCAGTCCATCATCATGAAAGCCATTTTTGGATGCCTGTCATCACAGTGATCAATGCTTCAAATTTAATGGCATATAATACTTCATTTTACAGGTCTGCAAATTTCATAGTAATTAGGTGATAATTAGCAACTAACCTATTTGAAATATTTTGTAATTACCTCAATATGTACTTCAAAATTGATCAAAATTACTTTGTTTGACTTGGGACTTGACTCTGGACTTTTATTATCTTTATTTTATATGTATTATAAACATTATTTAATAATTATAGTCTGCTACTTCCCAATAAACAGTAATAAACAGCTGGTAATTTATTTAATACATTTCCAGTAAAAGAATACAGAGTTAATTGATATGCTTTATTTCCATGTCTGCTGGTAAATAGATGAAAATAGCAATAACTTATTTGAAATTTCTTTATTTCATTAGCGACCAGGTCACATTTGTGTAGACAATAAGTCACGATGGTGATATTTGTGCCTGATCTGTAGTGTTTTTATTAGTTTTGATCTCTGATGAAGAGCAGCACACAGCAGCTTCTCAAGCCTAAAGGCCCCTATTTAACCATTATAAAAAATAGATAGATAGATATTAATAGGGGAAATAAAAAAAAAAAAAAAAAAAAAAAAAAATATGCTATTTTAACATATAATTATTAAATCATGTTTCTAATAAAGTAATTTTCAATAAATTTGAGGTAAATATTGGGGTAATTTAATCATACTGAGCAACACATTTATCTCTTTTATACCTCCTGTATTTATTTCCAGATCAGACTCTAGGCTATACAGTATGCTATTTCCATGCCACAGTTAGAATCTGAATCAGAAAAGTACCAGTACCAGTCTACCCATACTGAGTATACATGAGCATACACAGTATATTTTTAGCGTGGAACCTCCCAGTGGGAATTGAACCCCTAACCCACCGTAGGGCCGACTCGCTGATCCACGGAGAACAAACATGCTGTGCTCTGGGTGTCAGTGGCATGCGTCATGTGTTTTGGTTATGTTGTACTTTAGCTTATTGGACTTTTTCACTAACTCTTGTTTTACTGTGTAACTGTTGTTCATTCACTCACTCACTAATATCATACTGTATATTTAGTGTTATTTCATTATACATTTGATGAAATTCTATCAGTTTGATATTTTACCCTTCTGAGATGTTTTCAAAGCAGCCTGCTGTGAATGTGGTAAATATCACAAACAAATACATGGAAATAATACTAGTACTGGTAATACTACTAATTCCATGGTAACAAATATGTTGCATTTGTTAGCATATGTTGGTATACTAACATATTAATAGCATAATAACGGTACATGGTTTATTTTATTTTTACTATCAAGCGACATCTCAACCGTTCAACCGACACTAAATTAAAAAAAAAAAAAAAAAAAACTGTAGCGTCTATTTAAAAACAACATTACTGCCCAAGATAAAAAAAAAAAGCAGAGAAAATCTCTTTCTTAGTGAGGACATTAAAGGGTTAAAACTGACAGGGAACTTTTGGAAATGACTATAATGTGTGTCCCTTCTTCCCCTTCTGCCTTTACCTTTTTCTTCTGTCTTCATTTTTTCAATTACCATTTCTTTCAGGTGGCGGTGGCTCTTGGTTCATTAGGTACAACTTCCCCTCATCACTTTCTGTCTATTTGCCTCCGTCCTTTCATCCAGGAGCCTCGGAAACAGAGCGGCGGCTCCATCAGAAGCTGTTTGAGAACTACAACATGAAGGTCAGACCAGCTCGTTACTGGGAGGAGAAGGTGATGGTCCGAGTGGGGATGACCCTCTCTCAGCTTGTCAGCTTGGTAAATACACAGCACATACACACACCTGTCCTTCTCTGCAGATATCAAGTTTATGAAAATGCAGTGGCGTCCTGCAGCAGTCCTCTCATATACACACAGCACTGGTCAGATCTCTGCTGGGTGCATGCCCAATTAGTTTCCATAGTGCAGGATTGAAAGTAACAGCGCTGTCACACACAGCAAGACATGGTGGCATCACTAACATATCTCCTCGTCTCTCTGTCTGTCTGTCTCGCTACAGAACGAGAAGAACGAAGAGATGACAACCAACGTGTTCATGAATCTGGTATGACGATGAAAACATTTATCTTCATCTTCATCGCCACGCTCTGCTGCTCCTCTCTCTCTCTCTCCATCGCTCTGCCCTCAAATGGACTTGTCACTTTTTATAAGCACAAATTATTTCTTGCTTTATCGCTCTTATCCTCCGACCTGCTCTTTCATTTCTGTCTCTCGTACTCGCTAATTAGAATTCGGGACGGGCAAAACGAGGATGTGGATGACGGCGACATCAGGGCATCGTAGTAATGATTTCACCTTGTCTGCCCCACTATGCCTGTTATTCACTTCCTTTCCTTTTTCTTTTCTCCCTCCCTCCTTTCATTCCTTCCTTCCTTCCGTCCTTCCTTCCTTCCTTCCCAGGCTTGGACAGACTACAGGTTGTCATGGAACCCAGAGTTATATGATGACATTAAAGTTTTGAGGATTCCTCCCAACAAGGTGTGGCGTCCTGACATCTACCTCATAAACAAGTGAGTGTCCTACATGCTGTCACACAGTCATCCACATCATCCATCATACAGTAAATAACAGAGACAAAAATGCAAACATACGCTAGTCGCTCGGCCCACCGCTTGTTCACAGCAAGCTGCGACCTCCGGTGCTGAGAAATGAAGCCAAGTGCCAAAAACTGCGGTTCCTCAAATGGCCATTTGAGGCTGGCTCCAGGCTACAAAAGCAAGTAAATCCCTATAGACTCCCATGTTAAAATGCACAACTTTACAGTAATAAACATATTTACAGCCTGGTACAAAAAAACAGTTTTGGCCTCCACTGCTAATGTCCCATTCATTGCAACTGTGCAGGGGGTGAAATTTTATATAGCTCATCCATTTAAATTGCATTAAGGCTTAAATTTGGGCGTAATTGAGGGCACTTTGAGAGGTAGGTGCTATCTCAGGTCGCTAGTCACTAGCTGTTTACCCTGCTCCACCAATGGCTTTGTTCAGACCTGGTATTAAGATGCGTCCTCAGTGATCAGATCACAAGTGGACAACTTTAAGTGCATCTGTTCACACCTGGCATTAAAATGTGTCCCGACATGCATCTTCTCACCTCCCCGCTCTGTATGCAAATAAACACGGGGGGGGGGGGCTACAGACAATTGCCTATAGGCAATTTAGAGTCATTAGTTAACCTAACCTGCATGTCGTTGGACTGTGGGAGGAAGCCGGAGAACTCTGAGAAAACCCACGCTTACACAGAGAGAACATGCAAACTCCACACAGAAGAGTCCCAAGCCGGAATCGAACCTGCGACCCTCTTGCTGTGAGGCATCACCATGCAGCCCTATTAACATAATATAAGTAATACAATACAAAAAAATCAGTTGGCCTACAGATGCAATTGAATAATGAAAAGGAATACCAAAGGCATAGTGTATTTGCAAGACCACCAAATACATAGGAAGTAAGGGTACACAGTACCGGCCCCTTTCAGGTACTGAAGATCATGTTATACCAACAAGTCTGAAATTTGAGCATCATATTTGTCTATTTTCCTCCTACAGTAACGACGGTCAGTTTGACGTTGCTCTGTACGTCAACGTCTTGGTTTACAGTGATGGGACAGTCAACTGGCTTCCTCCAGCCATCTACCGCAGCTCCTGCTCTATAGAGGTACTGTCTCTAGTTGTATGGCAAGCTAAGAAGGACAATTTATGGATTGATTGATTGTTAAATATGCCAGTGGTTCAGAATCTGGTGGTCTTGACCCCCACTGGGGGTCACCAAAGCTTAACGGCAGGTTGCAAGGTCTTCTTGATTTTTAGCTGTGTAACACTTTTTTTTTTTTTAAAATATAGTATGCAGTTGGCCTATATCTCAGCATTTCATTTATTTATGTGAAGACAACTGAATGAAATTTTTGTTTTTAAAGTTAAGATTATTATTTGCGATGTAAACAGGAAAAAGGCACGGTGACGCAAAACAAACAGCTGATAGTAACAATGGCCAAGAGGCAAAACTCAGTTCTGATATCTGATTCACAGGAAATAATCTGCTCAAAATTCATCCAAATCACTCATTTATATAAACTTTCTGCAGTTATTGAGTTCATTATTTGTGTTAATTTCACAGTTTATCAGTTGTTCTGTACTTTTCTATTGTTTTGCAGTGAGTATGATATGAAATATCCATGAAATAGTCATTTAGTCAGGGGTTGTCAGTTTACTCAGTGATAGAAATGACATCCCTAAAAGAAAAAAATGCTCTTGGTTTTACTTGGACAATCATCCAGAATTATATATGTGTGAAAGACGATGTAGCGGTGTAATCTCCGCTCCCACAGGTGTCGTACTTCCCATTTGACTGGCAGAACTGCAGCATGGTTTTCCGCTCTTACACCTACGACGCCTCCGAGGTGGAACTGCAGTACTTTCTGGATGATGACGGCAAAGAGATACATGAGATTGTTATCGATGAGAACGCTTTCACTGGTTGGTACCTCACCACGACCTATAGTCCTTTGTTTTGATCACCTTGTAATATTTACTGTATAGTCTTAAACTTGGAGTCGGCAGATTGGAGCAAATATGATTTTTCTTGAAAATGAAAATTTTATTAAATGGCCACTATATCCTGACAGTAGTCCCTGAGACAGGTAATCTGAAAAAAAATCATGTTCCTCTATGTCCTCTGGTGCTCCTAATGGCATCTGCAAGATTTCACAGACCGGAGGAAAACAACCAATCAGAGCTGGCCTGGAGTCTGTCGTCTCTCAGCAGCTGTCAGTCACTCACAAACTCTGATCAAATGGTCAAACTAGGCAGCGTTGATCAAATATGAATCAATACTGCTATTGTGATGACTATTTCTTGCATATAATATTTTCAAAAACATCTTGTAGTTTACTGTTAAAATGAGAAAGTTTGTGACCCGGCAGGCGTATCGAGATAAGTTGAGGAAATACCAAGCACCGTCCAACAGCCGGAGCAAACTTCATTGACAGCTTTCTGATAACACTGAGAGAAATAGGCATTAAGCTAAAATATTTATCCATATTTGACCAGCACTGCTTAGTTTGACTGTTGGGTCGGAGTTCGTGAGTGATTGACAGCTGCCTCCGTTGACTGAACAGCCAATAGGACCGCTGAAATGACCGGTGAAGTCTCCCATCAAGGACTAGATATTTTAAAGCCTAAAAAGAGAGCCATGAGGAGAAGAACACTTGATTTACAATCTGCTGAAAGGTTAATATGGAGTTTTTTTGCCCTAAAACTATTCTGCCTACTGCAGGTTTAAGCCATTTGATGTTTTTAATTCCTTTTTTTTTTTACCATATTAGTGCATGTCCTAAAGGTTTAGAAGCATACATATTACTTTGACGTCACACATCCTTTTCTCCACAGAAAACGGAGAATGGGCCATCTGTCACAAACCCTCCAGAAAGAACGTTAAGGAGGACCTGTACGAGGACATCACCTTCTACCTCATCATCCAGAGGAAGCCACTTTTCTACATCATCAACATCATCGTGCCCTGCATCCTCACCAGTGTGTTGGCTATATTTGTCTTCTACTTGCCTCCTGGAGCAGGTCAGCACATGTGACATGTTTTGACACTGTGACTACCCATCACCGCTAAGACAGGATACTGCCTCTTGATACAGCGTCTAATGTCATGACTAGAAGCATGTCTCTAAAACAGACTACTTCCTGAGGCTGGGCATCCTTTGAGGGCATTTTTGGATTTATTACAGATTGAAGGAAAGTGACCTTGGTGAGGAATCTTTGGTTTTGTGTGGACAAATTTTGGAATGACGTTGCACTGACAAGGAAAATATAGATTCCACAGAAAGCGACACTGTTGGCAAACAGATGCTGAATTCGATTAACTTTCCCTTGTATAAGATTTTTAAAGATAAAGCCACTGTCTTAAAGTTTGTCCTTGTCAACATGAAACAGAAGCCAGCAGTATGTGCTGCTTCGCTGTTATAATTAATTCTCCCTGTTGTCTGCAGGAGAGAAGATGACTCTCTCCATTTCCGTCCTCATCGCTCTGACTGTCTTCATGCTTCTGCTGGCTGACAAGGTCCCTGAGACTTCCCTCGGCATCCCAATTATTGTCAACTACGTCATGTTCACCATGATCCTGGTCACGTTCTCTGTCATCCTGAGCGTAGTCGTCCTCAATCTGCACCACCGAACGCCCAGCACGCACATCATGCCTAACTGGGTTCGAAAGGTGAGGCTAGTTTAACATTTTTCCAAAGTCACTGAGCCAACCCATTCTCACTCCTATATACCGCTGTTTGGTAAGTGCCCCTCTTCATTGGAAACCAATGTACTGAAGCACCTTTTAAGATAAGATAAGATGAACCTTTATTAATCCCCGGTTAGCGACAGTATGTGACGAGCTGGGCTTTCAGCTAACTCCAGTGTAAACCCACCAGCAGCCTGATTCAGTGATTGGAGCAAGCGACGTAGTATTAAAAGCACAAGAGTTTGTAAAGGGCAGACGGGACTTGTGGCCAACGAGTCAAAGAAACACAAGAGCTTCAACCAGGAGCCTGTTTTTCGTGTCCCGTGTGAAACTTAAAGTAGCGTTTTGTCATGAGTCGCTAGTCACGTGACTCGTTCAGATGGTCAGTCTCATTAGTCGCTAGTCAGTGAAGTTAACGCCATCCAAAGCCATTTCCTAACCCTAACTCAGTGGTTGTGTTGCCTGAAGCTAACTTTCTGTAAAAACAGAAGTTTATTTTGAAAGGACACTATGCACGTATCAACTGTATATTGATACGCTGTCCCTGATCTGTCAATAAGTAATGTGAGAGGAGTAACCCGTGCATAGGTACCGAGGGGGCACTGACCGAGCGGCGGTATTTGACGAGCTGGGAGACTGAGTGCCCATCTTGGCTTTATCAATACATTTGAGAACACTTGATTTCACTGATTTCTTTAACTCAAATTTACAGGTGTTCATTCACTTCCTGCCCAAGTACATCGGCATGACGAGGCCAAACCCAGAGGAGCCTCTGTTGAAGGAGGAGTCTAGTGAGGACTCGCCCATCCGAAACTTCAACGGCAGGCAACCTGGAGGAGAGTACTTCTTTCGCAAGATCAACCCTGATCTGGTCATACCCTGGAGAGGCAGGTGAGGACACGTACAAGGGATGTACCAGAGGCTTGACACAGTCACCATTTATACTGTCTCTCGGTAAGGTTTTCCAATAACTGACTAGGTGGAGAAAACATCATTAATCAATTCAATCGACTCTAGTTGTTATGAGGGCACAATGGATTTTTTGTGCTGGTTTTGGTTAATGAAAGTAGTTCAGAACTTACTGGAAAAACTTGAATGTTACCCATTATGATAGGGCTGCACAATTAATCGAACATTATTCGCGATCATGATTTTGGCTTCCAACAATTAATTTAACAAGATCAACTGTGATTTTGACATTTAAAATGTGTGCTATGGCAACAGTTGTGAAATGGGCTTGGGAAAATAGCATTTTGACGCTAAAGCATGCATACTTTGATCAAAACTTTAATGTTTGGGTGTGTATACATAGAGAACACCACATGGAAGCTACAAAATGATGTAAAAACCTAAAAAGAGAAAAATAAAATACTACTAATAATAATGGACCCACCTTTTAAAAGCAGAGTGAGTAGGATTTGTCAGTCAAGCAACACCACACGCTTCTAGTGGGTCATAAGTGATGATTGAGGAGGGATTTGTTTTGTTTCAGTCCACACGTTGGGTTATTTTGTGTGTGTAACAAACCTGATTGGATTTTACTCCTAAGATAAACCAAGTTGTTAAGGTGAGTTACTGAGAGAAAGGGACTGCCAAAAACTTTATAGTGGCTATATTCTCACCTGTCGAGACGGTTAAACACCACAGACCTGAAGTAAAACCCCTCAGAGTCATTCATCCTGATTCAGCCTCTTTCTAGGTTAAGATGTGCTGATCCTGACGTCCTAACATTACACCAGCAGAAAGCCATTTCTGTTAATGTTAATAAAATCCAGCGCAGGCATGAATCTTCTTTTTAGAGTGAGTGCCAAAGTGTGAATGCTGGATTCGATGCCAGACTGGCTATTAAAGTAAAGTACACAGTGTGCTAGACTTGGCAGTATTACAGCCATCACCGCAGCACCTCAGGGAATCTGCAAAGACAATAACAGTATGTGCACTTTCTGCAGCATCACATGTTTAATGCAGCCACATGGAAGGTACTGTGATGGATTAATGATTCAGCTGGATAACAGCAAGCGGAGTAGAATAATCGTTTATTATTACTTACTATTGTTTAACGCTATCAACCGATTAAATTTGTTTATTGTAATTAATTAATCACATTTTTTATCTGTTCAAAATGTACCTTAAAGGGAGATTGTCATGTATTTAATACTTTTATCAACATGGGAGTGGGTAAATATGCTGCTTTATGTAAATGCATGTATGTTTGTTACTGGAAATCAGTGAACACAAAATGATAAATATTGTCCATAAACCGTCACAGGTACTACATTTAGCATAAAAATATGGTCAAATCATAACATGGCAAACTCAACAGCTATCAGTGTGCTGACTTGACTATGACTTGCCCCAAACTGCATGTGATTATCATAAAGTGGACATGTCTGTAAAGGGGAGACTGGTGGGGACCCACAGAACCCATTTACATTCACATATCTTGAGGTCGGAGGTCAAGGGACCCCTTTGAAAATGACCATCCCAGTTTTGTAGCGTTATTAACTTCCTTTGTGACATGACAATGTTGGTACCAGTCGATTCCTTTTGGTTTTATATTTTAAAGCAATGCCATTATCTTCACTGAGCCCACTACGGCCCAAAAATCGAAAGTTGCGTTTATGCGTTATTAGTGCCGTAACAGTAAATATGTGTTATTGCGTGATGATTGTGTTAATTTTGACAGCCCTAGTTTTGTTATACCCTAACTTCTGTATTTTAGTGTTGGTCCAAGATGTAGAGGATGTACAAGTATATCCTTATGTGAGATCTTTGTATTTTTATACACTAGAAGCGCAGTATCAGTTTCACTTCACCACCTCGGTTCAGACTGAAATCTCTCAACAACCATTAGATGGATTGTTATGAATTAATAATTATGCCTTTGGTGATCCTCTGACTTTCCTTCTAGCACCATCATCAGGTTGATATTTGTAGTTTGGAGCAAAATCCCTCTATTACTGTTTTAACATTTGGTCCAGTAAATTTTGTGCCACCTAGCAAATGTTAGCATGATAATATGCTAAACTTAGATAGTGAATGTTACCTGCTAAACATCAGCATGTTGTCGTTTTCATTGTGAGAACAATAGCATACTAACATTATGCTGCTATGTTTCAGTGCTGCCATTTTCACAGATTGCCTCTTAATCAAGTATGAGAGCAGAGTATGCAGGACTGTGGAGTTTGTGTAGCTGCTGCTCAACAAATATTAAAGCTCTAATGAGCTGATTGTGGGATGAGTCACTATACTGTAAATCCATAACATACTGATGTCACCAAGTAACACATTTGTAAAATACCTGCTTAGCGGCTAGTTTGGCGTGTCCTCAAACAAAGCTAGTTAGAGCAGAGCTGGGGCAGAGTCCAAAGAGTTTGTTTCAGTTGACCAATCACAACAGAGTGGACCTGCTGACCAATCAGAGCAGACTGGACTCTTCAGGAGGGTGGAGCGTTTCATATACATAAGTCCTCTTTAAATAAATGAGATTTTTCTTTACTTTAGTTTGTTTTTCTTTTACTGTAGGCTACATCTACATGTGCAGTAATAGACAAGTAAAACCTAGTGAGGTGGACATAGTGCAAAATTAAATGCAATAAAGCGTTGCTTACTGTATCGTACCTCCAACCATGCTGGCTTCACTCTGGCTAATCTGCCAGTAGGCCCCAGCCTTGCCACCCAGCCCTGGCATCATAAACAGCTCCACAGTCCTCTGAACCAGGCCCTTTGCTGGCCATCTCTCATCCCGTTCCAAAGGCATCATATTCAGCCGTGGCTAAGCCCCACACCCGCGGCCACAGTCGCCAGCCACTAAGCCTCTGTTTAGGTTGGACATTAGGGAGTAATCCCACAGAGAGGAGGCGAAGGGAGCGTGAGGAATAGATAGGGGGTAGATGAGTGGAAGGGAAGACCGGTGATGAGTGATCAGGGCAGGGGAGGATTTTTTGATGAGGAGGAGATGGTGATCGGGCATCGTCAATCCAGTCCTTTCATTCATCTGTCTCCATCTTGTTATTCTGTCGGAGGGCTAGTTAGATACCAGGTGTGGTGCTTTTATGAGGATTCTCGGCATGTTTGCCCAGATGTGCGACACCACATGCAGCTGGTGGTAGTGTGAGTGTAGTAATTTCTGCTGTACAGTACATCACCTGTGGGTGTGTGAGTTGATATTATGAATCTATTACTCAAAAGTAAATAATGTGTACAGTAACAGTACCATTGGGTGTCTTTGTGTCATAGTGAGAGGGGCTCCACGTATCTGCAGTAATGAATACAAGCCGTGGAATGTGGATGGCATGCAGCATGTAGAGCGCCACATAGCTCTGCCCTGAGCTGTGGCTGACCACACACACACACACACACACACACACACACACACACACACACCATTTATTGTCCTGCAGCCCATGTGTGTGACTCTGATTATTTGTCCTGCTGCTCATTCACTGACGCCTTCCCCTCTCTGGTGCCAGAGGTTCTGCACATTATTAACGTCATGTACACTCCGTATAAACCGCATGCACGGACTGTAGACATGGACTGAAGTGCCGATCCCGACAGGTGCGCTGTGGTGTTGAGCCAGACTCCTTCAGGAGGTGACGCACTCTCTATCTCAAATGCTTTACAATAGTGTTCGCATGAGCAAATGAATGGATAACAGCTAACCAAAGTGATGTACAAATGAATTAACAAAACAACAAGAAAGCAAAGAAAATGAGTGTACAAATGAAGAACTTATTGCACGCACAACAAAAAACAAGGAAATAAATCAACAAGCAAACAAGGAATAATCACTAACAACAAGATAATGAAAAAAGGCACTTTTTTATTAACTTGTTACCGAATCATCGTGTTTTCTCAAAAGCCTTGACTCATTTAGGTTATTTAAATGCCTTCAACTTTACTCCAAAATGGTATAGCAAAAACATGTTTCTGTCAACTCTCTCTCATCCATTGACACTTGCTGCTCTGAGCTGGGACTCTAGAATGGGTTTTATCTCTGTAAAAATAAAAAAGCAAAACAACAGTGGGGGCGGTGGGTACGTAACGTAATTGGTGTGCGCCTGACCGCCGTGTAACACCAGTAACAGCAACCATTAAATCATTACATCTTATACAGTAGAGTTATATATTAGGGCTGTATATTTAAGGGATAATGTACAGCGAGCCGGTTAGTGTTGTGAAAGAAACCCTGAACCCTGAAGGGGTTTATTTCACAATAATGAGCTGCTAGCTGTGCATTCAGGTTCATCTTATTAACCCACTTATTACACAGCTACTTTCTTAAGAAATCAATAATTTGACAGAAAAACGGTCCACCAGAGTCCGACATCAGAACTGCGCCCATAGCAACGGTTTACTATACAAGAAATAGCAGGACTGTAGCGTGCTGTGATTGACCAATCAGAATCAAGTATTCAACAAAGTAATAAGTCGGATTATTCTATTCATTATGCAACATGTTAGCTTATCTTATTTGTTTATTATTGTTATGAATATTATTTTTATAATTTTTCATGTATTTGCATGTTGATGGATGAATCAGGTTGTTTTATTCAAACACAGAAATGCAAAAAATGTCATGTGACAGCAGAAACTATAGCAACTGATGATCCCACTAGCTCTTACTGACCCGGCCTTGATTCAGCAAATTCAAAATAACATTTCTGTTTTAGAAAGATGCTGATTAAATATGTTAAACATGTGAAAATTGTTCTCTGGTGAGGTTATGTATAAAAAATATTGTTAACAAGATTGAATGTATGAAGTTCAATTTAGTTTTATGGGGGAAAAAAAGACATAAGTGATTTTTTTTACAAACACATCAGAAAGTGAAACATGAAAAATGACTATTATAAAATGTAGTGCTATTAGCTGACAGTGAGGGTAGTTTTACAAGAGGTGAAGGGTGAATGTGGTGATGGGAAGCGCAGGGCAGCAGGAGGAAGTGGACTCTGTGGCGAATAGTTAACACCCTATTTAAGTGTTAGCTCCAACCTGTGTAACTGTGGTCAGACACGAGCGTCTGTGACCTGACCTGCTCTGTAACAACGGTATATATTGCTGGGTCACGTTTGCATAAATAAATGAATAGGGGGTATGAATAATGAGGGTTTGAATCTTAACGGCTACACATTTATTCTGTGTTACTTTTAATTTCCATCTGACCATCATGTGGTTAACAAAGACATAGGCTAAGAAATGTGGCTTTTATTATTATTATTTATATTATTTATTTCTGGTTGAGCAGTTGCGCATAAAAGCATGAAGGCACTACAAGAACGCTGTCAATAAGACACATATGTTTTTGTTTTATGGAACAGCTGTGTGAAGGGAAGAATGAAGGGGTCAGAGGTCACGGCATCACATGAATGTCGACCCAGTGTTGTGTCAGTGTGCTGCTGCCGTCACTCGGCGTTCAGAGGAGCTCCGGTACATGATGTCGGCGGTGGCTAGAGGGCACGCAAGGACACATACTGTATGTCAGGCAGCGACAACACTGACATCTGCGTCTGTCCTACGCTGGACAGCTAATGTCAGAGACGGTTTGTTTCAGCAGAGGTGAACGATGCTGTGCTAGGGACTCGTGACATTGGCAACATAAATCTGAGCTCATTGAGCATTTGTGAATGGTGTTGCTGCATTTTTGAAGTTCTTCTAGAAGACATACTTCGAAGTATTAGCAATGACAACGTCACACAAGAATGTGTTTCTTTTGGAAACAGCATTTCAATTTCTCCATTTGTTCACTGTAATTAAAAATAATAGCACTAAATTAAAGATAACATATTAATAAAATAAATAGTACAAATTGTAATATTACTATTTTCAATAGTACTATTTTCATATTGTAACATAGATGCACATTTTTTATATTTATAATACAACAGGTACCCTGCACCATCATTTCTAATTTTTATGTGTACATAGTGCATTAGCACAGGTGCTATCTCATCTTTTCATGCAATAGACTTACTAAAATCCAATTATTATTTTTATTATCATTATTATTATTATTATTATTATTATTATTATAAAATATAAAGCAATACTTTATTTATCCTGAAAGAAATATTTTATGCCAATATATTGTAGTGTCATACTAGCTTGTCAAGAAGGAGGCTAAATAACACTCCAAACTTAATTTTGGCGAGGAAAAAGAAGAAGAAGAAGAAGAAGAAGAAGAAGAAGAAGATCTACCTTTATTAGTCCCACAATGGGGAAATTCAATTTACACTCTGTTAAACTCAGACATGGTACATGCAGACCTGAAACACACATACATGCATTAATGGAGAGATGTCAGAGTGATGGGGTTGCTCCTGACAAGCGCCCCGAGCAGTTGGGGGTTCGGTGCCTTGCTCAGGGGCACCTCGGCACTGCCCAAGAGGTAAACTGGCACCTCTCCAGCTACCAGTTCACACTCAGTTTTTGGTCCATGTCGGGACTTGAACCGGTGACCCTCCGGTTCCCAAGCCAACTCCCTACAGACTGAGCTACTGCCGCCCCAACACAGTCATGGCCATTTTTAAAGGGGTCCCTTGACCTCTGACCTCAAGATATGTGAATGTAAATGGGTTCTATGGGTACCCACGAGTCTCCCCTTTACAGACATGCCCACTTTATGATAATCACATGCAGTTTGGGGCAAATCATAGTCAATTTGTTGTTGCCTGTTGGGCTTGAGTTTGCCATGTTATGCTTTGAGCATATTGTTTACCCTGAATGCAGTACCTGTGAGGGTTTGGACGATACAGTTGCAAGAAAAAGTATGTGAACTCTTTGGGATTACTTGGGGCAAGTCATATTCAGGTCGGCACACTGACAGCTGTTGTTTCCTGTTGGGCTTCAGTTTATGATTTCAGCGTGTTTTTATGCTAAATGCAGTACCTGTTGAAAATGTCATAAAATGTAAAAATGTAAATAATATACATATACATTTGCATAAAGCAAACATATTTGCATGCAGAAGTTAAGTTTAGTTTAGTCTAATGTGGTAAGACTGGACACAGGTAGCAGGGGAAATCCACCTTCCTGCATCTCTAAAGACCTTATGATTATTATTGGCCAGAAAGTGATTATATGTACTTCCCAAATTGCCACTTTCTTTTAAAGCTAATGGTAATATTGTACCTTAAATGACAAGAACCATTCACTGACACATTTGAATGACTTAGACTGAATTCCTGCCTTTCAGTGCCCGTTGTTTTCACGTCTTTCCCGCTGTTTAAGGTGTGAGAGCACGGTGCATCTCCAGCGGCTCCCGGACACTGACAGCTTCTGTCTCATCCTCCCTCCCAACCTGAAGTCAGCCATCGCCGCTGTGACATACATGGCCGAGCAGCTGAAGAAGCAGGACACGGACGACACGGTGAGAAATGTGCAGGACACGACACACGCTGTCAGGCAGCTTGTTATTCAGTCAGCTCCGGAGCACAGAGTGTTCCAAACATGCCCCAACGAGGTTCTCGTGTCATTGCATACATACAGTACATCGCTGACTCGGTGCTTACAGTAAGTACTACTCTGTGTGTGTTCCCTCCAGATGACAGGAGACTGGCAGTTCATCGCCCTCGTGGTGGACCGTCTCTTCCTGTGGTTGTTTGTCATCATCACCACCCTGGGAACCCTGGCCATGTTCCTGGACGCCAGTTTCAACTATACGCCTGACAACCCCTTCCCATAGAAAACACAAACACAGTTGGAGCTTCATACATTGTTCGGTAACACGTCTGCAAATGTCATGGTAATTGGGTGATAATTAGCAATATGAAATTTCTTTTGAATTACTGCTCAAAAATACTTTATTACAAACATCATTTAATAATTATATTTCACTATTTCCCAATAGCTGTTTTTTATTTCATCCATCCATCGTCAACCGCTTATCCCGTTAGGGGTCGCGGGGGGGCTGGAGCCGATCCCAGCTGGCATAGGGCGAAGGCGGGGTTCACCCTGGACAGGTCGCCAGTCCATCGCAGGGCACATAGAGACAGACAACATATAGACAGACAACCATTCACACTCACATCCAGACCTACGGGCAATTTAGAGTCATCAATTAACCTAAACAGCATGTCTTTGGATGGTGGGAGGAAGCCGGAGTACCCGGAGAAAACCCACGCTTACACGGGGAGAACATGCAAACTCCACACAGAAGAGCCGCAAGCTGGAATCGAACCTGCGACCCTCTTGCTGTGAGGCGACAGCGCTAACCACTACACCACCGTGCAGCCCTGTTTTTTATTTATTTAATACATTTCCAGGAAAAGATTACAAAGTTAATTGATATGCTTTTTTTCCATGCAAGCCAATGAATAGATAATAATCAGCAAATAATTTGAATCATTAAATTAGCTACCAGGTTACATTTGTGTAGGAAAAAGTCACACAATGGTGAGATTAGTGTGTGATCAGAGGTGTTTTCTTTTTTTTTCTCCTCCGATGAAGAGCTGTGTGCTCAAGCCTAAGGGCAATTTTGGCCTGTAATTATTAAATAATGTTTATTTTATAATAAAGTAATTTTCGAGGTAAATATTGCCATAATTTGGGAGTGATTCCAAAGAAATTTCAAATAGGCTACTTACTTATTATCACCTAATTACCATGAAATTTGCAGACGTGTTACTGACACTTCTTATTGGTGATTTCTGAGATCACCGCCTCTGACTTTCCATAAATACCTATTCCATATTACTGTTGTAAGCCTCTTGAAATGTTTTAAGGTCAGGTAGCAGAAGAAAATATTTGCATAGAATAAAACCATACACACAACCCCACGCTAACAAAATCCATGTATAGATTTACAGTATAGAAGGTAAACGTGGTAACACTCATTATTTTTTTGGCCAAATCATTTATTTAACACCTTGTGACATTCGTTATTTTAGTCTAATAGCTTGAAATACATTTTTTTTCTGGAAAGTGACAGTGTTTTGCCCTTCTGTCCTTTGCGAAACTCGCAGGAAACAACTAGTTTGTGTTTGTTGAACAGTGGCTATGCTGAGTGGTTGTTATGTTGGCCTGTGGGCAGCAGAGGGCAGTAACATAATGTCAATGCAGGATATGAGAGAACTGCACAGACTAAACATGTCTTTGTGAATGACTTAGTATACTCATTAGTTTCCTCAAGATGCGGTGATTTAATCTGGTCCTCTGTTTCACCAATCAGTCTTTGAACATTTCATACAACACTGTTCAGATGGTTTCTATCATTTACTTACAGCTTTAATTTATTTCTTTTAAAATGTTTGAAATGTGGCACAGAAAGTTGGAATCTAGAATATAATTATTAAAATAGAAATGCTACTTTTATGTGACTAATTACAGCAGCCATAATTAAAGCTGGGCAGAAGGAATGTGATATACAGACAATAAATGGAGACACTTTTATAATAAACAAAAGTCAGTTCAGGTTAAACAGTTTGAAGGAAGATAAGTGTAAAGAGGAGGTAGTCATAATACTACCAAAGGTTTGGGCATGCTGGTGTCCAATCCAAGTTATATTTAATTGGGAAAAGTCAATCAAATCTGTGTCAGTGGTGTAACACATCATGCATTGCAGTGCATACAATTCACAGGACTGCAGGGAAATCAGAAAGGGGTTGTTTGCTTATATAATACAGGCAGGATTAGGAAAAAGGGTGTACTTTTTTTTATCTTGTCAGTATGGAGTGCTCCAGGGATGACGTGTTTTTGTAGGTCAAACCGGAAGTTAGCATCGCCCTGGTTCCCTCAACAAAAAGCCAGTGGGATTTATCTGTTTATTGCAGAAAATAAACTGTGGCAAACACACATTTATTGTACTTTAATGTTTTGTTCAGCGAGATAGTTTCCACAAATCATCACCACTTTTAGGATTTTTGAAGTGTAAATGCAGTCGGCACAAGCACAGAGCTAACATCAGGTTATAAACAAACTACACCACTGTGTTAATATCATAGCGTTAGTTTTTCACTTCTGGTGATTGCATTTACACGTCAAAAATCATTAAAGCGCCGTTCATTTGTGGAGATTATCTTGCTGAACAAAATGTGCAATGATCAAAAATGTATGTTTGCCACAGAGTTTATTTTCTGCAATAATCCAAAACTCAGTGGAAATATCCCATTGGCTGTTTGTCGAGGGAACCAGGGCAATGCTAACTTCCTGGCTGTTCTACAAAAATATGTTTTACATGGAGCACTTTCCGGGTTTATGCCAAGATTCATGGAAGGAGGTTAGGACATGGGCGAGCACAGGTCTTGGTGTTTCCTGTTCATTCCTATGCAAGATGATTGGTGGTGCATGAAGCCAAAATCAACTTCCATCTGGAAAAGTACCCAGATCTTCTGGGCCCTTCTGAGCATGTCCAATATGCACAGTAATATCCGCTCAGTCACATGACTCGGTCACAGGGTCCCAACGTCACAGTTTGCACTGTTATCACGGTCTGGGTCTCAATAGACTTAAAAAAAAAAATGTGCAAACTTAATGTAGTCAGCATATATACAAACAATATGGCATACATTCCTTTTTAACACACCATAGGAACAGGTGCATAGAACATAATAAGAGTACAGAGTAAAATAAAATAGATTCAAATAATAATAATAATAATAATAGCTAGGGTCTTCTCTGCAAATCATATTTTTCAAATAAATTGAGAAGTTTCATTTTTACCTTTCATTATGGTAAGGGCTTTTGTAAGAGAGAAGCTCATTATGAAACACTATAAATTGAGGTTTTACTTTCATATATTTACACTTGTGTAAGTAAAATTTACCATGGGTGATTATATTGTTTATCAGGAAGTCCCATTCATTGTTGTCCAAAAATGTCCATAGATGATGTCCTTTTGAGAAAAGGCTTCAAGTCTGATATTTGTGTGCAGACAGTCATGTGTAACATCATCAAACATCTTTTGAATTATTTATTAGGGATTTTAATGCTCTCAATGTCACTGCCTCCAATTAAGAGATGGTGAAGACTAGCAGCAATGTGAGTAGAGTTTGAAACATTTTTTTAATTAAACTTAAGCGTCTCCATAGACATAAACAGAGGAAGGAAATAACCCTGGATTTAGCTATTAGTGCATGTTACAACCTTTAGGACCTAATGATGTAAATAATTGACCTAATTACAGATGTCTCTTTTGCAATGTAAGTCTATGGGGAAAAAGTCTTTTTGGTAGTACCACCATATTTGGCCACTATGACCATGTTGGGATCAACAACCGGTGCTCTTCCGGGGGATTACCTTCAATAGGCCTTGGTTAATGCCATGATTGTACACACCCTGATACAGGGTTTTTTGTTGTTGTTGTTTTTTTATATATACTTTATGAAGAAACAAAAAATTATAGTGACATTCTCATTTGTGCAGATCAATAATACATTTGTTACAAAAATATAATCACACCTCCAATAAAATTACAAAGGGACATTTCCGTCAATACATCAACTATAGTAAACATTAAAAAAAAGACTGGTCCAGAATAAATTGTGTTCAGAAATTTGTGTACAAAACTTTTTTTGCGTGGGTATTTTCAACTTTCTTTATGCATTTGTATAGCGTAGATGTTTCATTTGAGTGTGTTTCAAATTAGGGGATTTTTTCCGACAGGGCATTTATGTATATAATATTTGGTAATTATGATGGTCACAAAAATTCAACCTTATTGTTTGTAATCATGCCTGCTTGGAAAATTTTGAAAGTAGAAAAATATATATTTATGGATTTCAACCAGGGCTGCATGGTGGTGCAGTGGTTAGCGCTGTTGCCTCACAGCAAAAGGGTCACAGGTTCGATTCCAGCTTGGGACTCTTCTGTGTGGAGTTTGCATGTTCTCCCTGTGTAAGTGTGGGTTTTCTCCGGGTACTCCGGTTTCCTCCCACCGTCCAAAGACATGCTGTTTAGGTTAATTGATCACTCTAAATTGCCCGTAGGTGTGGATGTGAGCGTGAATGGTTGTCTGTCTATATGTTGTCTGTCTCTATGTGTCCTGCGATGGACTGGCGACCTGTCCAGGGTGAACCCCGCCTTCGCCCAATGCCAGCTGGGATCGGCTCCAGCCTCCCCGCGACCCCTAACGGGAAAAGCGGTTGACGATGGATGGATGGATGGATGGATGGATTTCAACCAGTTTTGTAAGGATTTCCACAGGTTTTGGACAATGTGACAGGAATAAAACAAGTTCCGTGTTGTTTCCACGTTTGCGGTACACAGGCGACAATTTTCAACATCAAATTTAAATCTGTTTTTATCAAAATCATTTGAGGGATACATTTTAAAACGTGTCTCTTTATATTTAGGAGGATTGTTGTTCTTCCGCTACAGTAGGTGGCGCTGTGTACCTGGCTCCGCCCATAAACACGCAGAAGGACACCTGATGCATTATGGGATACATGTCGTCCTCAGAGCACATGTCTGAACGCGCAGTAGCGGCTCCAGCTAACGTCAAAGGACCTTTAAACCCGGATAAATGGAGGACTAACCGTAGTGGACGTTGATTGTTGGAGTCATTCGTTTTATTGAGAGTCTAAATAAAGACGCTGTTGTCCCCTGATGGATTCTAGAGCCTCTGGACGGGACCTGGACCCTCTTTAGACGCCACAACGGTGACGGAGCGGGACATTTAAAGTGAGTTCCTGGATACTGGATGATGATCCAGACAGTTAAACATGTAGTTGTAGTATTTGATGTCACACACGGGGTTTAATGTGTCACCCATCTGTACCCACTCACCTCTTTCTCCGACACTAGTTTTCAGTCTACAGCTGCTTTGATTTGGCTCAAACGGTCATGACAACACACGTCTATCACAATAATACAGAAAACTTTATTAACGCATTGCTCTACTGTTTCTATTGAGAGGTTGGTTGAAAATGAGAACAGAAGCAGCAGGTTAAACGGCTGTTTATTTACCTTGATAAAAGTTGGTTTATTTTATAATTTTTGTTAAATATGGCACTGCTTGGTATGTTGAGAAAGGAACTTTTTATTATATTCAAATTAGAAGTGTTTTTATTTGCCTGTAATTGTATTTACTTGTTTATATTCTTAATTGATTTATCGCTGATTCACTTACAAGAAAAACTCTGAGGAATCCTGACCTGTAGTGTCCAGTATCCAGCTAGTTATTTCACACAGATTTTTTTTTCTTCCCAAAAATAATTACTGTATTGATTTCATATCATTGAATTATATTATGTTGCTCTAGATAAACCAAATAGTTGTGTTACACCCCTAAAAGTTATGAGTGGTATTACCACAGACTTTAAGGTGTGTGTGTTAAGTGTGGGCATTTTAATACTCAACCATGACATTCAACTGATAGAGGCAAAAATATTGTTTAAAATGGTGTGTTTGGTATGTCTGATGTCCTAGTTTATATTTGTAAACCAGACTGTAATTTGAATGATTTGTGGATGGGTTGTAGAAATTATCTCATTTTGTTTATTAATTTATTTGACAGGGACAGTTAAGGGACACTTAAAGTGCAGCTGATGCAATGCACAATATACAGGACTTCCAGCTGTAGGTAATTTGCAGTCCTTTAACCTGTTTAGGCTTTTAAGCAAAATGAGTTTCCTTTATTTTCATGACTATTGACATTGTAGATTCACATTGAAGGCATCAAAACTATGAATTAACACATGTGGAAATATGTACTTAACAAAAAAGTGTAAAACAACTGAAAATACACTTTATATTGTAGTTTCTTCAAAGTAGCCACCTTTTGCTCCGATTACTGCTTCACACACTCTGCATTCTCTTGATGAGCAGAGGATAAGTTCATCCGAGTCACCGGCCTCAGAAATGGCCGGTTAACAGCAGCTCAGATTAGAGACCAGGTCAATGCCACACAGAGTTCTAGCAGCAGACACATCTCTAGAACAACTGTTAAGAGGAGACTGTGTGAATCAGGCCGTCATGGTAGAATAGCTGCTAGGAAACCACTGCTAAGGGCAGGAAACAAGCAGAAGAGACTTGTTTGGGCTAAAGAACACAAGGAATGGACATTAGACCAGTGGAAATCTGGGCTTTGGTCTGATGAGTCAAAATCTGAGATCTTTGGTTCCAACCACTGTGTCTTTGTGGAACCAGAAAAGGTGAACGGATGGACTCTACATGCCTGGTTCCCACCGTGAAGCCTGGAGGAGGAGGTGTGATGGTGTGGGGGTGCTTTGCTGGTGACACTGTTGGGGATTTATTCAAAATTGAAGGCATACTGAACCAGCATGGCTACCACAGCATCTTGCAGCGACATGCTATTCCATCCGGTTTGCGTTTAGTTGGACCATCATTTATTTTTCAACAGGACAATGACTCCAAACACACCTCCAGGCCAATTTTCATAGTCATGAAAATAAAGAAATCTCTTTGAATGAGAAGGTGTGTCCTAACTTTTGGTCTGTGCTGTACATGAAATCATGTAATACAACATCATACATTATGGTCACATTTATGTTCTTGATCAATAATCAGCGATCACAGGTTTGGTTTAGTTTCAGCCTTTTCATTTTGCAGTGATTTGCTCTGTGCCCTAGATAATAACTTACCCAGTACCGTTTACCAGCTTAAATGCAAGTGGTAATTTATGGATGATCAAACCTGCCAAGTCAAAAATAAAGAAATAAATGACTATAAATAAAAGCATGTCATAAAAAAGTCTAAGTATGGTTTACCATTTAAAAAGTGTCATGAACTGTAATATAGTATGTCATAAAAAAACAGATGAGAATAGATTGTTAGATTAAACATTATTGAATATACAACATATATACAAAATAAAATATTGTACATGGAATAAACAGCAAGCAGTATGAATACTAGTTTTACACTGCTAAAAAATATTAAGGGAAGACCTAATCACCACAGTATAACACCAAGTCAGTTAAACTCCAGGGATGTTAATCTGTCCATTTAGGAAGCACAAGTGCACAAGTTTTACTTGCATTGGTGCAAATGGAAGTGACAACAGGTGCAATGGAGAGACAACAGCAAGACAGCCTCCAAAAAGGGATGGTGGGGATGGGATGGTGTCCAGACAGTTGCACTCTCCTGATCCTTCCTGACTGATTCTTCTGATTTTGTGTTCTGCTAGTGTCTTTGTCATTACTTGAAGCCTGAGGCGGTACCTGAAGGTTTGCTCTGTCTCCCAGCACAGTCTCGAGAGCATGGAGAAGATACCAGGAGACCGGCCGGTACACGAGGAGGGCTTCAACCCAGCAGCAGGACCAGTATCTGCTCCTTTGTGCGAGGAGCAACAGGAGGAGCACTGCCAGAGCCCTACAAAATGACCTCCAGCAGGTCTGACATCCTCTTGTGGGTCCTGTGCTATCTCTGTCTCAGGTGAAAGTCATTCAAAATCACTTGTGCTTCATAAATGGACAGGTTGATATCCCTGAAATGTTATACTGTCATAATTAAGCGCTCCCTTAATTTTTTTGAGCAGTGTATATTAATCCACTAAAATTCAAATGATTAGGTAATTATGTTATTTAATTAATAAAAAATCTTGCAATTAGTTGTTCTAATTATATTTAAGCTGCATAGAGATAATGTTAAGAAGTTAACCAGATCATAATTCCCTCTCTATTATCCACATTATATTGCTGTGACTACATCTCCTTGAAACAACTGTAGTTATTCAACTTTCTTGCCAAAAATTAAATTTTACAAGACATTATGATAGTACTATAAACAGTAAGAGAATGGAGGGAGAAAGAGAGAGAAAGAAAAAAAATATTATTTTTATTTTTAAATTTAAAAAAAATAGGTTTAAACTATTTAGGGTGTTCCTCCAGGAAAATTTGTGGGGGAAAAAAAGGTTTTTTTTTATAACGAAGACCCAAAGAGAAAAAGATGGGAGTAATACCCCGGGGAGAAAAAAAAAGGGGGAAAAAAAAGGGAAAAAAAACGGAAAATCATCCGAAGGTGTGAATAGAGCTGATATAGAAAAATAGATTTTTTTTTTTTTTTTTTTTTTAAAAAAAAAAAAAAGTAGGGGGGGAAAAAAAAAAATAAAATTAATAATTTTATATATAAAAAAATAAAAAAAAAAAAAAAAAAAAAAAAAAAAAACCCTTGGGGGGGGGGGGGGGGGGTACCCAAACGGGGGAGGAAAAAATAAACAAAAATAAAAAAAAAGAGGGGGGGAGGGAGAAAAAAACAAGAGAGGAAAAGCGCGAGCGGGGAGAACCCCCCAAAAAAAAAAAAAAACTATAGTATAAACTATATATCAGTTTTTTTTTAATAGTATAATATGTCAAAAACAATTAGTCATAAAAAGTCATAGTATAGTATGTCATAAAATAAATAATTAAAAAAAAGTCATAAAGTAAAAAAACTGAGTTGATTAAGTTGTTAGATTAAGCTTTATCATCATTGCACAAAGTACAGGTACTGAAATAATGAAATACAGTATTTACAGCATGTATACAGAATACAATAGTCTACATGGAATAAACAGCGAAGTGATATGAATACACTAGTTATAGTGTGAGCAGTATGAACAGTATTGACAGTGTGTATGATTGATGTCGCCAAGGTGCAGAGTTAAGCAAGGTGTCGTCTGAGGGGAGAGAGGTGTTCCTGAGCCTGCTGGTCCTGGACTGGAGTGTCCTGTAGCGCCTACCAGAGGGCAGGAGGGCAATCCATCTGTTCCCAGGGTGAGAGTTGTGATATTACTGTCAGATTTTAGTATGCCAGAAAAAAATTTAAAAAGTTTTAGTATAGTATGTTGAAAAATTTTAAAACTGCATAGTCTGGAAATGTCGAAAGAAGTGATTGTATAATGTTGAAAAAATACAAAAGTCATAATATAGTATGTCAAAAACGTATATAGTATAGTATGTTTCATTTTTAAAAAAGAAAAGTCAGTATATTGAAAGAAAACATCATAGTATAGAATGTCGAAAAAATGTAAAGTTGTAGTTAAGGATAGTGAAAAAATTCATTGTATATGTCGAAAATGTCATGCCATAGCATGTTGAAAAAAGATGAAGATAAACTTTGTGCAAAAAAGTCATAGTATGATGTGTCGAAACATTTCTTGCAGAAACGTCATAGTATAGTATGTTGATAAATTTTGTGCAAAAATGTCATAGTATAGCAGTATAGTAGTATAGTATGTCGATAAATTTATGCCCAAAAAAGTCGTCAAATGCCAACAAATTTCGTGCAAAAAAGTATGTCGATAAATTTCGTGCAAAAAAATTATAGTTTAGTATGTCGATAAAGTTCGTGCAAAAAAGTCATAAATTGCGTGCAAAAATTGCGTGCAAAAAAGTCATAGTATAGTATGTCGATAAATTTTGTGTAATTGTGTCATTGTATAGTCCATCCATCCATCGTCAACCGCTTATCCCGTTAGGGGTCGCGGGGGGGCTGGAGCTGATCCCAGCTGGCATTGGGCGAAGGCGGGGTTCACCCTGGACAGGTCTCCAGTCCATCGCAGGGCACATAGAGACAGACAACATAGAGACAGACAACCATTCACGCTCACATCCACACCTACGGGCAATTTAGAGTCATCAATTAACCTAAACAGCATGTCTTTGGACGGTGGGAGGAAGCCGGAGTACCCGGAGAAAACCCACGCTTACATGGGGAGAACATTCAAACTCCACACAGAACCCGCGACCCTCTTGCTGTGAGGCGAGAGCTAACCACTACACCACCGTGCAGCCCGTCATAAAAGTCATAGTATAGTATGTTGATAAAGTTCATGCAAAAATTTCATAGTATAGTATGTCAATGAGTCATAGAATATCCATCCATCCATCCATCGTCAACCGCTTTTCCCGTTAGGGGTCGCGGGGGGGCTGGAGCTGATCCCAGCTGGCATCGGGTGAAGGCGGGGTTCACCCTGGACAGGTCGCCAGTCCATCGCAGGACACATAGAGACAGACAACATAGAGACAGACAACCATTCACGCTCACATTCACACCTACGGGCAATTTAGAGTCATCAATTAACCTAAACAGCATGTCTTTGGACTGTGGGAGGAAGCCGGAGTACCCGGAGAAAACCCACGCTTACACGGGGAGAACATGCAAACTCCACACAGAAGAGCCCCAAGCCGGAATCGAACCTGCGACCCTCTTGCTGTGAGGCGAGAGTGCTAACCACTGCACCACCATGCAGCCCGAGTCATAGAATAGTATGTCGATAAATTTCGCGCAAAAAAGTCAGAATTGTATGTCGATAAATTTCGCGCAAAAAAGTCATAGTTTAGTATTTCGACAAATTTCGTGCAAAAAAAGTCAGTTTAGTATGTTGATAAATTTCGTGCAAAAATGTCATAGTATAGTATGTCATTAAATTTTTGCTAAAAAAGTCATAGTTTAGTATGTTGAAAAGAGTCATAGTATGCCCCAAAAAAATTAAAATATCACATTTGTATCATATTGAATTACGTTGGATTAAACTTTATTTTCATTGGACAAAATACAGGTACTGAGACAACATAATGCAGAACGAAGAGCATATATACAGAATAAATTAGTGTACAGGGAATGAACGGCAAGCACTATGAACAGTATTGACTGTGTGTATAACTGTCGCCGAGATGCAGAGTTCAGCAAGTTGTCATCTGACGGGAGAGAGCTGTTCGTTAGCCTGCCGGTCCTGGACTGGAATGTCCTGTAGCGCCTACCAGAGGGCAGGAGGGCAATCCATCTGTTCCAAGGGTGAGAGTTGTGATATTACTGTCATAATATAGTATGCCAGAAAAAGTCCAAAACTTATAATATGACATGAATATATGATGTAATAGTGTGTTGAAAAATTAACACACACAGTCGTATTATAGCATGTAGAATGATTCTATGGTGAGCAAAAGTCGTTTCGGGAAAGGTTGTAAAATTTTACAAAAAAAAACACCGTATGTCGAAATTTTTCGATGAAAACGTCAAATTTTTCTGATGTTGAAAAAAATCATGAAAACGGTCGTATTATAGTGTGTAGAATGATTCTATGGTGAGCAACAGTCGTTTCAGGAAATATTGGAAAATTTTACAAAAAAACCACCATAGTATAGTATGTCGAAATTTTTCGATGAAAATGTCGAATTTTTCTGATGTTGAAAAAAACCATGAAAACGGTTGTATTATAGGGTGTAGAATGATTCTATGGTAATCAAAAGTCGTTTCAGGAAAGGTTTGAAAATTTTACAAAAAAAAAACGCTGTATGTCGAAATTTTTCGATGAAAACGTAAGACTTTTCTGATGTTGAAAAAAATTGTGTAAACAGTCGTATTATAGTGCGTAGAATGGTTCTATGGTGAGCAAGTCTTTCCGGAAATGTTGGAAAATTTTGCAAAAAAAAAACGCTGCAGTATAGTAAGTCGAAATTTTTCGATGAAAACGTCACATTTTTCTGATGTTGAAAAAAATCATGAAAACGGTCGTATTGTAACCTGTAGAATGATTCTATGGTAATCAAAAGTCGTTTCGGAAAAGGTTGGAAAATTTTACAAAAAAAAACGCCGTATGTCGACATTTTTCGATGAAAACGTCAAATTTTTCTCATGTAAAAAAAAATCATGAAAACGGTCGTATTATAGCGCGTAGAATGATTCTATGGTGAGCAAAAGTCGTTTCGGGAAAGGTTGGAAAATTTTACAAAAAAAACGCCATAGTTTAGGATGTCGAAATTTTTCGATGAAAACGTCACATTTTTCTGATGTTGAAAAAAATCATGAAAACGGTCGTATTATAGCATGTACAATGATTCTGTGGTGAGCAAAAGTCGTTTTGGGAAATGTTGGAAAATTTTACAAAAAAACCACCATAGTATAGTATGTCGAAATTTTTCGATGAAAACATCAAATTTTTCATATGTCGAAAAAAATCATGAAAGCGGTCGTATTATAGCGCGTAGAATGATTCTATGGTGAGCAAAAGTCGTTTCGGGAAAGGTTGGAAACTTTTACAAAAAAAACGCCGTATGTCGAAATTTTTCGATGAAAACGTCAAATCTTTCTCATGTCGAAAAAAATCATGAAAATGGTGGTATTATAGCGCGTAGAATGATTCTATGGTGAGCAAAAGTCGTTTGATGTTGAAAAAAACCATGAAAATGGTCGTATTATAGCGTGTAGAATGATTCTATGGTGAGCAAAAGCTGTTTCGGGAAAGGTCGGAAAATTTTACAAAAAAACGCACTAGTATAGTATGTCGAAATTTTTCTGATGTTGAAAAAAATCATGAAAATAGTCGTATTATAGCGTGTAGAATGATTCTATGGTGAGCAAAAGTCGTTTCAGGAAATGTTGGAAAATTTTCCAAAAAAAACGCCACAGTATAGCATTTCAAAATTTTTCGATGAAAACGTCAAATTTTTCTGATGTTGAAAAAAATCATGAAAACGGTCGTATTATAGCACATAGAATGATTCTATGGTGAGCAAAAGTCCTTTTGGGAAATGTTGGAAAATTTAAAAAAAAAACGCCATAGTATAGTATGTCGAAATTTTTCGATGAAAACCTCGAATTTTTCTGATGTTGAAAAAAATCATGAAAACGGTCGTATTATAGCGTGAAGAATGATTCTATGGTGAGCAAAAGTCGTTTGGGGAAATGTTGGGAAATTTTACAAAAAAAACGCCACAGTATAGTATGTCGAAATTTTTCGATAAAAACCTCGAATTTTTCTGATGTTGAAAAAAATCATCAAAATGGTCGTATTATAGCTTGTAGAATGATTCTATGGTGAGCAAAAGTCCTTTCGGGAAATGTTGGAAAATTTTGCAAAAAAAAAAAATGCCGTACTATAGTATGTCGAAATTTTTCAATGAAAACCTCGAATTTTTCTGATGTTGAAAAAAATCATGAAAATGGTCGTATTATAGCGTGTAGAATGATTCTATGGTGAGCAAAAGTCATTTTAGGAAATGTTGGAAAATTTTACGAAAAAAACGCCATAGTATAGTACGTCGAGATTTTTTGATGAAAACGTCAAATTTTTTAGATGTTGAAAAAAATCATGAAAACGGTCGTATTATAGCGTGTAGAATGATTCTATGGTGAGCAAAAGTCGTTTCGGGAAATGTTGGAAAATTTTGCAAAAAAAAAACCATAGTATAGTATGTCGAAATTTTTCGATGAAAACGTCAAATTTTTCTGATGTTGAAAAAAATCATGAAAACGGTCGTATTATAGCGTGTAGAATAATTCTATGGTGAGCAAAAGTCGTTTCGGGAAATGTTGGGAAATTTTACAAAAAAAATACCACAGTATAGTATGTCGAAATTTTTCGATGAAAACGTCAAATTTTTCTGATGTTGAAAAAAAATCATGAAAACGGTCGTATTATAGCGTGTAGAATGATTCTATGGTGAGCAAAAGTCGTTTCGGGAAAGGTTGTAAAATTTTACAAAAAAAACCACCGTATGTCGAAATTTTTCGATGAAAACGTCAAATTTTTCTGATGTTGAAAAAAATCATGAAAACGGTCGTATTATAGTGTGTAGAATGATTCTATGGTGAGCAAAAGTCGTTTGATGTTGAAAAAAACCATGAAAATGGTCGTATTATAGCGTGTAGAATGATTCTATGGTGAGCAAAAGCTGTTTCGGGAAAGGTCGGAAAATTTTACAAAAAAACGCACTAGTATAGTATGTCGAAATTTTTCTGATGTTGAAAAAAATCATGAAAATAGTCGTATTATAGCGTGTAGAATGATTCTATGGTGAGCAAAAGTCGTTTCAGGAAATGTTGGAAAATTTTCCAAAAAAAAACGCCACAGTATAGCATTTCAAAATTTTTCGATGAAAACGTCACATTTTTCTGATGTTGAAAAAAATCATGAAAACGGTCGTATTATAGCACATAGAATGATTCTATGGTGAGCAAAAGTCCTTTTGGGAAATGTTGGAAAATTTAAAAAAAAAATACCACAGTATAGTATGTCGAAATTTTTCGATGAAAACGTCAAATTTTTCTGATGTTGAAAAAAAATCATGAAAACGGTCGTATTATAGCGTGTAGAATGATTCTATGGTGAGCAAAAGTCGTTTCGGGAAAGGTTGTAAAATTTTACAAAAAAAAACACCGTATGTCGAAATTTTTCGATGAAAACGTCAAATTTTTCTGATGTTGAAAAAAATCATGAAAACGGTCGTATTATAGTGTGTAGAATGATTCTATGGTGAGCAAAAGTCGTTTGATGTTGAAAAAAACCATGAAAATGGTCGTATTATAGCGTGTAGAATGATTCTATGGTGAGCAAAAGCTGTTTCGGGAAAGGTCGGAAAATTTTACAAAAAAACGCACTAGTATAGTATGTCGAAATTTTTCTGATGTTGAAAAAAATCATGAAAATAGTCGTATTATAGCGTGTAGAATGATTCTATGGTGAGCAAAAGTCGTTTCAGGAAATGTTGGAAAATTTTCCAAAAAAAAACACCACAGTATAGCATTTCAAAATTTTTCGATGAAAACGTCAAATTTTTCTGATGTTGAAAAAAATCATGAAAACGGTCGTATTATAGCACATAGAATGATTCTATGGTGAGCAAAAGTCCTTTTGGGAAATGTTTGAAAATTTAAAAAAAAAACGCCATAGTATAGTATGTCGAAATTTTTCGATGAAAACGTCGAATTTTTCTGATTTTGAAAAAAATCATGAAAACGGTGGTATTATAGCGCATAGAATGATTCTATGGTGAGCAAAAGTCCTTTCGGGAAATTTTGGAAAATTTTGCAAAAAAAACGCCATAGTATAGTATGTCGAAATTTTTCGATGAAAATCTCGAATTTTTCTGATGTTGAAAAAAATCATGAAAACGGTCGTATTATAGCGTGAAGAATGATTCTATGGTGAGCAAAAGTCGTTTGGGGAAATGTTGGGAAATTTTACAAAAAAAACGCCACAGTATAGTATGTCGAAATTTTTCGATAAAAACCTCGAATTTTTCTGATGTTGAAAAAAATCATGAAAATGGTCGTATTATAGCGTGTAGAATGATTCTATGGTGAGCAAAACTCATTTTAGGAAATGTTGGAAAATTTTACGAAAAAAATGCCATAGTATAGTATGTCGAAATTTTTTGATGAAAACGTCAAATTTTTTAGATGTTGAAAAAAATCTTGAAAATGGTTTTATTATAGCGTGTAGAATGATCCTGTGGTGAGCAAAAGCCGTTTCGGGAAAGGTCGGAAAATTTTACAAAAAAAACGCCATAGTATAGTATGTTGAAATTTTTTGATGAAAACGTCAACTTTTTTAGATGTTGAAAAAAATCTTGAAAATGGTTTTATTATAGCGTGTAGAATGATCCTATGGTGAGCAAAAGCCGTTTCGGGAAATGTTGGGAAATTTTACAAAAAAAACGCCATAGTATGTCGACATTTTTCGATGAAAACCTCGAATTTTTCTGATGTTGAAAAAAATCATGAAAATGGTCATATTATAGCGTGTAGAATGATTCTATGGTGAGCAAAAGTCCTTTCGGGAAATGTTGGAAAATTTTGCAAAAAAAACGCCATAGTATAGTATGTCGAAATTTTTCGATGAAAACCTCGAATTTTTCTGATGTTTAAAAAAATCATGAAAACGGTCGTATTATAGCGTGTAGAATGATTCTATGGTGAGCAAAATTCCTTTCGGGAAATGTTGGAAAATTTTGCAAAAAAAATGCCATAGTATAGTATGTCGAAATTTTTCGATGAAAACCTCGAATTTTTCTGATGTTTAAAAAAAATCATGAAAACAGTCGTATTATACGGTTTATAATGATTCTATGGTGAGCAAAAGTCGTTTGGGGAAATGTTGGGAAATTTTACAACAAAAACGCCACAGAATAGTATGTCGAAATTTTCCGATGAAAACGTCAAGTTTTTTAGATGTTGAAAAAAATCATGAAAACGGTCGTATTATAGCGTGTAGAATGATTCTATGGTGAGCAAAAGTCGTTTCTGGAAATGTTGGAAAATTTTACAAAAAAACCGCCATAGTACAGTATGTCGAAATTTTTCAATGAAAACGTAAGATTTTTCTGATTTAGAAAAAAAAATCATGAAAATAGTCATATTATAGCGTGTAGAATGATTCTATGGTGAGCAAGAGTTGTTTCGGGAAAGGTCGGAAAATTTTACAAAAAAAAGGCCACAGTATAGTATGTCGAAATTTTTCAATGAAAACGTCAAATTTTTCTGTTGAAAAAAATCATAAAAACGGTCGTATTATAGCGTGTAGAATGATTCTATGGTGAGCAAAACTCGTTTGGGGAAATGTTGGGAAATTTTACAAAAAAAAAAGCCATAGTATAGTATGTCGAAATTTTTCGATGAAAACGTCAAATTTTTCTGATGTTGAAAAAAATCATGAAAACGGTCGTATTATAGCGTGTAGAATGATTCTATGGTGAGCAAAAGTCGTTTCGGGAAATGTTGGGAAATTTTACAAAAAAAACGCCATAGTATGTCGACATTTTTCGATGAAAACCTCGAATTTATCTGATGTTGAAAAAAATCATGAAAACGGTCGTATTACAGCGTGTAGAATGATTCTATGGTGAGCAAAAGTCGTTTGGGGAAATGTTGGGAAATTTTACAACAAAAACGCCACAGAATAGTATGTCGAAATTTTTCGATGAAAACCTCGAGTTTTTCTGATGTTGAAAAAAATCATGAAAACGGTCGTATTATACGGTTTATAATGATTCTATGGTGAGCAAAACTCGTTTCGGGAAATGTTGGAAAATTTTACGAAAAAAATGCCATAGTATAGTATGTCGAAATTTTTTGATGAAAACGTCAACTTTTTTAGATGTTGAAAAAAATCTTGAAAATGGTTTTATTATAGCGTGTAGAATGATCCTATGGTGAGCAAAAGCCGTTTCGGGAATGGTCGGAAAATTTTACAAAAAAAACGCCATAGTATAGTATGTCGAAATTTTTCGATGAAAACCTCGAATTTTTCTGATGTTGAAAAAAATCATGAAAACGGTCGTATTATAGCGTGTAGAATGATTCTATGGTGAGCAAAAGTCCTTTCGGGAAATGTTGGAAAATTTTGCAAAAAAAACGCCACAGTATAGTATGTCGAAATTTTTCGATGAAAACCTCGAATTTTTCTGATGTTGAAAAAAATCACGAAAACGGTCGTATTACAGCGTGTAGAATGATTCTATGGTGAGCAAAAGTCGTTTCGGGAAATGTTGGGAAATTTTACAAAAAAAAACGCCACAGTACAGTATGTCGAAAAAAATCATGAAAACGGTCGTATTATAGCGTGTAGAATGATTCTATGGTGAGCAAAAGTCGTTTCTGGAAATGTTGGAAAATTTTACAAAAAAACCGCCATAGTACAGTATGTCGAAATTTTTCAATGAAAACGTAAGATTTTTCTGATTTAGAAAAAAAAATCATGAAAATAGTCATATTATAGCGTGTAGAATGATTCTATGGTGAGCAAAAGTTGTTTCGGGAAAGGTCGGAAAATTTTACAAAAAAAAGGCCACAGTATAGTATGTCGAAATTTTTCAATGAAAACGTCAAATTTTTCTGTTGAAAAAAATCATAAAAACGGTCGTATTATAGCGTGTAGAATGATTCTATGGTGAGCAAAACTCGTTTGGGGAAATGTTGGGAAATTTTACAAAAAAAAAGCTATAGTATAGTATGTCGAAATTTTTCGATGAAAACGTCAAATTTTTCTGATGTTGAAAAAAATCATGAAAACGGTCGTATTATAGCGTGTAGAATGATTCTATGGTGAGCAAAAGTCGTTTCGGGAAAGGTCGGAAAATTTTACAAAAAAACGCCATAGTATAGTATGTCGAAATTTTTCGATGAAAACCTCGAATTTTTCTGATGTTGAAAAAAATCATGTAAATAGTCATATTATAGCGTGTAGAATGATTATATGGTGAGCAAAAGTCATTTCGGGAAATGTTGGAAAATTTTACAAAAAAAACACCATAGTATAGTATGTCGAAATTTTTCGATGAAAACCTCGAATTTTTCTGATGTTGAAAAAAATCATGAAAACGGTCGTATTATAGCGTGTAGAATGATTCTATGGTGAGCAAAAGTCCTTTCGGGAAATGTTGGAAAATTTTGCAAAAAAAAACGCCATAGTATAGTATGTCGAAATTTTTCGATGAAAACCTCGAATTTTTCTGATGTTGAAAAAAATCATGAAAACGGTCATATTATAGCGTGTAGAATGATTCTATGGTGAGCAAAACTCGTTTCGGGAAATGTTGGAAAATTTTACGAAAAAAATGCCATAGTATAGTATGTCGAAATTTTTTGATGAAAACGTCAACTTTTTTAGATGTTGAAAAAAATCTTGAAAATGGTTTTATTATAGCGTGTAGAATGATCCTATGGTGAGCAAAAGCCATTTCGGGAAAGGTCGGAAAATTTTATAAAAAAAACGCCATAGTATAGTATGTCGAAATTTTTCGATGAAAACCTCGAATTTTTCTGATGTTGAAAAAAATCATGAAAATAGTCATATTATAGCGTGTAGAATGATTCTATGGTGAGCAAAAGTCCTTTCGGGAAATGTTGGAAAATTTTGCAAAAAAAACGCCATAGTATAGTATGTCGAAATTTTTCGATGAAAACCTCGAGTTTTTCTGATGTTGAAAAAAATCATGAAAACGGTCGTATTATACGGTTTATAATGATTCTATGGTGAGCAAAACTCGTTTCGGGAAATGTTGGAAAATTTTACGAAAAAAATGCCATAGTATAGTATGTCGAAATTTTTTGATGAAAACGTCAACTTTTTTAGATGTTGAAAAAAATCTTGAAAATGGTTTTATTATAGCGTGTAGAATGATCCTATGGTGAGCAAAAGCCATTTCGGGAAAGGTCGGAAAATTTTACAAAAAAAACGCCATAGTATAGTATGTCGAAATTTTTCAATGAAAACCTCGAATTTTTCTGATGTTGAAAAAAATCATGAAAATAGTCATATTATAGCGTGTAGAATGATTCTATGGTGAGCAAAAGTCGTTTCGGGAAATGTTGGGAAATTTTACAAAAAAAACGCCATAGTATAGTATGTCAAAATTTTTCGATGAAAACCTCGAATTTTTCTGATGTAGAAAAAAATCATGAAAATGGTCGTATTATATCGTATAGAATGATTCTATGGTGAGCAAAAGTCGTTTGGGAAAGGTTGGAAAATTTTACAAAAAAAACGCCATAGTATAGTATGTCGAAATTTTTCGATGAAAACCTCTAATTTTTCTGATGTTGAAAAAAATCATGAAAATGGTTGTATTATAGGGTGTAGAATGATTCTATGGTGAGCAAAAGTCGTTTCGGGAAATGTTGGAAAATTTTACAAAAAAAACGCCATAGTATAGTATGTCGAAATTTTTCGATGAAAACCTCGAATTTTTCTGATGTTGAAAAAAATCATGAAAACGGTCGTATTATAGCGTGTAGAATGATTCTATGGTGAGCAAAAGTCCTTTCGGGAAATGTTGGAAAATTTTGCAAAAAAAACGCCATAGTATAGTATGTCGAAATTTTTCGATGAAAACCTCGAATTTTTCTGATGTTGAAAAAAATCATGAAAACAGTCGTATTATACGGCTTATAATGATTCTATGGTGAGCAAAACTCGTTTCGGGAAATGTTGGAAAATTTTACGAAAAAAATGCCATAGTATAGTATGTCGAAATTTTTTGATGAAAACGTCAAATTTTTTAGATGTTGAAAAAAATCTTGAAAATGGTTTTATTATAGCGTGTAGAATGATCCTATGGTGAGCAAAAGCCGTTTCGGGAAAGGTCGGAAAATTTTACAAAAAAAACGCCATAGTGTAGTATGTCGAAATTTTTCGATGAAAACCTCGAATTTTTCTGATGTTGAAAAAAATCATGAAAACGGTCGTATTATAGCGTGTAGAATGATTCTATGGTGAGCAAAAGTCCTTTCGGGAAATGTTGGAAAATTTTGCAAAAAAAATGCCATAGTATAGTATGTCGAAATTTTTCGATGAAAACCTCGAATTTTTCTGATGTTGACAAAAATCATGAAAACAGTCGTATTATACGGTTTATAATGATTCTATGGTGAGCAAAACTCGTTTCGGGAAATGTTGGAAAATTTTACGAAAAAAATGCCATAGTATAGTATGTCGAAATTTTTTGATGAAAGCGTCAACTTTTTTAGATGTTGAAAAAAATCTTGAAAATGGTTTTATTATAGCGTGTAGAATGATTCTATGGTGAGCAAAAGTCCTTTCGGGAAATGTTGGAAAATTTTGCAAAAAAAAGCCATAGTATAGTATGTCGAAATTTTTTGATGAAAATGTCAAATTTTTCTGATGTTGAAAAAAATCACGAAAATGGTCGTATTATAGCTTGTAGAATAATTCTATGGTGAGCAAAAGTCGTTTCGGGAAATGTTGGGAAATTTTACAAAAAAAACGCCATAGTATAGTATGTCGAAATTTTTCGATGAAAACCTCGAATTTTTCTGATGTTGAAAAAAATCATGAAAATGGTTGTATTATAGGGTGTAGAATGATTCTATGGTGAGCAAAAGTCGTTTCGGGAAATGTTGGAAAATTTCACAAAAAAAACACCATAGTATAGTATGTCGAAATTTTTCGATAAAAACCTCGAATTTTTCTGATGTTGAAAAAAATCATGAAAACGGTCGTATTATAGCGTGTAGAATGATTCTATGGTGAGCAAAAGTCCTTTCGGGAAATGTTGGAAAATTTTGCAAAAAAAACGCCATAGTATAGTATGTCGAAATTTTTCGATGAAAATCTCGAATTTTTCTGATGTTGAAAAAAATCATGAAAACAGTCGTATTATACGGTTTATAATGATTCTATGGTGAGCAAAACTCGTTTCGGGAAATGTTGGAAAATTTTACGAAAAGAATGCCATAGTATAGTATGTCGAAATTTTTTGATGAAAACGTCAAATTTTTTAGATGTTGAAAAAAATCTTGAAAATGGTTTTATTATAGCGTGTAGAATGATCCTATGGTGAGCAAAACTCGTTTCGGGAAATGTTGGAAAATTTTACGAAAAAAACCACCACAGTACAGTATGTCGAAAAAAATCATGAAAACGGTCGTATTATAGCGTGTAGAATGATTCTATGGTGAGCAAAAGCCGTTTCTGGAAATGTTGGAAAATTTTACAAAAAAAACGCCATAGTATAGTATGTCGAAATTTTTCAATGAAAACGTAAGATTTTTCTGATTTAGAAAAAAAAATCATGAAAATAGTCATATTATAGTGTGTAGAATGATTCTATGGTGAGCAAAAGTTGTTTCGGGAAAGGTCGGAAAATTTTACAAAAAAAAAGGCCACAGTATAGTATGTCGAAATTTTTCGATGAAAACGTCAAATTTTTCTGATGTTGAAAAAAATCATGAAAATGGTCGTATTATAGCGTGTAGAATGATTCTATGGTGAGCAAAAGTCGTTTCGGGAAATGTTGGGAAATTTTACAAAAAAAACGCCATAGTATGTCGACATTTTTCGATGAAAACCTCGAATTTTTCTGATGTTGAAAAAAATCATGAAAACAGTCGTATTATACGGTTTATAATGATTCTATGGTGAGCAAAACTCGTTTCGGGAAATGTTGGAAAATTTTATGAAAAAAATGCCATAGTATAGTATGTCGAAATTTTTTGATGAAAACGTCAAATTTTTTAGATGTTGAAAAAAATCTTGAAAATGGTTTTATTATAGCGTGTAGAATGATCCTATGGTGAGCAAAAGCCATTTCGGGAAAGGTCGGAAAATTTTACAAAAAAAACGCCATAGTATAGTATGTCGAAATTTTTCGATGAAAACCTCGAATTTTTCTGATGTTGAAAAAAATCATGAAAATAGTCATATTATAGCGTGTAGAATGATTCTATGGTGAGCAAAAGTCGTTTCGGGAAATGTTGGGAAATTTTACAAAAAAAACGCCATAGTATAGTATGTCAAAATTTTTCGATGAAAACCTCGAATTTTTCTGATGTTAAAAAAAATCATCAAAATGGTCGTATTATAGTATTTAGAATGATTCTATGGTGAGAAAAAGTCCTTTCGGGAAATGTTGGGAAATTTTACAAAAAAAACGCCATAGTATGTCGAAATTTTCCGATGAAAACGTCAAATTTTTTAGATGTTGAAAAAAATCACGAAAACGGTCGTATTTTAGCGTGTAGAATGATTCTATGGTGAGCAAAAGTCGTTTCGGGAAATGTTGGAAAATTTTTGCAAAAAAAACGCCATAGTATAGTATGTCGAAATTTTTCGATGAAAACGTCGAATTTTTCTGATGTTGAAAAAAATCATGAAAACGGTCATATTATAGCGTGTAGAATGATTCTATGGTGAGCAAAAGTCCTTTCGGGAAATGTTGGAAAATTTTGCAAAAAAAATGCCATAGTATAGTATGTCGAAATTTTTCGATGAAAACCTCGAGTTTTTCCGATGTTGAAAAAAATCATGAAAACGGTCGTATTATACGGTTTATAATGATTCTATGGTGAGCAAAACTCGTTTCGGGAAATGTTGGAAAATTTTACGAAAAAAATGCCATAGTATATTATGTCGAAATTTTTTGATGAAAATGTCAACTTTTTTAGATGTTGAAAAAAATCTTGAAAATGGTTTTATTATAGCGTGTAGAATGATCCTATGGTGAGCAAAAGCCATTTCGGGAAAGGTCGGAAAATTTTACAAAAAAAACGCCATAGTATAGTATGTCGAAATTTTTCAATGAAAACGTAAGATTTTTCTGATTTAGAAAAAAAAATCATGAAAATAGTCATATTATAGCGTGTAGAATGATTCTATGGTGAGCAAAAGTTGTTTCGGGAAAGGTCGGAAAATTTTACAAAAAAAAGGCCACAGTATAGTATGTCGAAATTTTTCAATGAAAACGTCAAATTTTTCTGCTGAAAAAAATCATAAAAACGGTCGTATTATAGCGTGTAGAATGATTCTATGGTGAGCAAAACTCGTTTGGGGAAATGTTGGGAAATTTTACAACAAAAACGCCACAGAATAGTATGTCGAAATTTTCCGATGAAAACGTCAAATTTTTTAGATGTTGAAAAAATTCATGAAAACGGTCGTATTATAGCGTGTAGAATGATTCTATGGTGAGCAAAAGTCCTTTCGGGAAATGTTGGAAAATTTTGCAAAAAAAACGCCATAGTATAGTATGTCGAAATTTTTCGATGAAAACCTCGAGTTTTTCTGATGTTGAAAAAAATCATGAAAACGGTCGTATTATACGGTTTATAATGATTCTATGGTGAGCAAAACTCGTTTCGGGAAATGTTGGAAAATTTTACGAAAAAAATGCCATAGTATAGTATGTCGAAATTTTTTGATGAAAACGTCAACTTTTTTAGATGTTGAAAAAAATCTTGAAAATGGTTTTATTATAGCGTGTAGAATGATCCTATGGTGAGCAAAAGCCGTTTCGGGAAAGGTCGGAAAATTTTACAAAAAAAACGCCATAGTGTAGTATGTCGAAATTTTTCGATGAAAACCTCGAATTTTTCTGATGTTGAAAAAAATCATGAAAACGGTCGTATTATAGCGTGTAGAATGATTCTATGGTGAGCAAAAGTCCTTTCGGGAAATGTTGGAAAATTTTGCAAAAAAAATGCCATAGTATAGTATGTCGAAATTTTTCGATGAAAACCTCGAATTTTTCTGATGTTGACAAAAATCATGAACACAGTCGTATTATACGGTTTATAATGATTCTATGGTGAGCAAAACTCGTTTCGGGAAATGTTGGAAAATTTTACGAAAAAAATGCCATAGTATAGTATGTCGAAATTTTTTGATGAAAGCGTCAACTTTTTTAGATGTTGAAAAAAATCTTGAAAATGCTTTTATTATAGCGTGTAGAATGATCCTATGGTGAGCAAAAGCCGTTTCGGGAAAGGTCGGAAAATTTTACAAAAAAAACGCCATAGTATAGTATGTCGAAATTTTTCGATGAAAACCTCGAATTTTTCTGATGTTGAAAAAAATTATGAAAATAGTCATATTATAGCGTGTAGAATGATTCTATGGTGAGCAAAAGTCCTTTCGGGAAATGTTGGAAAATTTTGCAAAAAAAAGCCATAGTATAGTATGTCGAAATTTTTTGATGAAAACCTCGAATTTTTCTGATGTTGAAAAAAATCATGAAAACAGTCGTATTATACGGTTTATAATGATTCTATGGTGAGCAAAACTCGTTTCGGGAAATGTTGGAAAATTTTACAAAAAAAACGCCATAGTATGTCGAAATTTTCCGATGAAAACGTCAAATTTTTTAGATGTTGAAAAAAATCATGAAAACGGTCGTATTATAGCGTGTAGAATGATTCTATGGTGAGCAAAACTCGTTTGGGGAAATGTTGGGAAATTTTACAACAAAAACGCCACAGAATAGTATGTCGAAATTTTCCGATGAAAACGTCAAATTTTTTAGATGTTGAAAAAAATCATGAAAACGGTCGTATTATAGCGTGTAGAATGATTCTATGGTGAGCAAAAGTCCTTTCGGGAAATGTTGGAAAATTTTGCAAAAAAAATGCCATAGTATAGTATGTCGAAATTTTTCGATGAAAACCTCGAGTTTTTCCGATGTTGAAAAAAATCATGAAAACGGTCGTATTATACGGTTTATAATGATTCTATGGTGAGCAAAACTCGTTTCGGGAAATGTTGGAAAATTTTACGAAAAAAATGCCATAGTATAGTATGTCGAAATTTTTTGATGAAAACGTCAACTTTTTTAGATGTTGAAAAAAATCTTGAAAATGGTTTTATTATAGCGTGTAGAATGATCCTATGGTGAGCAAAAGCCATTTCGGGAAAGGTCGGAAAATTTTACAAAAAAAACGCCATAATATAGTATGTCGAAATTTTTCGATGAAAACCTCGAATTTTTCTGATGTTGAAAAAAATCATGAAAATAGTCATATTATAGCGTGTAGAATGATTCTATGGTGAGCAAAAGTCGTTTCGGGAAATGTTGGGAAATTTTACAAAAAAAACGCCATAGTATAGTATGTCAAAATTTTTCGATGAAAACCTCGAATTTTTCTGATGTAGAAAAAAATCATGAAAATGGTCGTATTATAGCGTATAGAATGATTCTATGGTGAGCAAAAGTCGTTTCGGGAAAGGTTGGAAAATTTTACAAAAAAAACGCCATAGTATAGTATGTCGAAATTTTTCGATGAAAACCTCGAATTTTTCTGATGTTGAAAAAAATCATGAAAACGGTCGTATTATAGCGTGTAGAATGATTCTATGGTGAGCAAAAGTCCTTTCGGGAAATGTTGGAAAATTTTGCAAAAAAAACGCCATAGTATAGTATGTCGAAATTTTTTGATGAAAACGTCAAATTTTTTAGATGTTGAAAAAAATCTTGAAAATGGTTTTATTATAGCGTGTAGAATGATCCTATGGTGAGCAAAAGCCGTTTCGGGAAAGGTCGGAAAATTTTACAAAAAAAACGCCATAGTGTAGTATGTCGAAATTTTTCGATGAAAACCTCGAATTTTTCTGATGTTGAAAAAAATCATGAAAACGGTCGTATTATAGCGTGTAGAATGATTCTATGGTGAGCAAAAGTCCTTTCGGGAAATGTTGGAAAATTTTGCAAAAAAAATGCCATAGTATAGTATGTCGAAATTTTTCGATGAAAACCTCGAATTTTTCTGATGTTGACAAAAATCATGAAAACAGTCGTATTATACGGTTTATAATGATTCTATGGTGAGCAAAACTCGTTTCGGGAAATGTTGGAAAATTTTACGAAAAAAATGCCATAGTATAGTATGTCGAAATTTTTTGATGAAAGCGTCAACTTTTTTAGATGTTGAAAAAAATCTTGAAAATGGTTTTATTATAGCGTGTAGAATGATCCTATGGTGAGCAAAACTCGTTTCGGGAAATGTTGGAAAATTTTACGAAAAAAACCACCACAGTACAGTATGTCGAAAAAAATCATGAAAACGGTCGTATTATAGCGTGTAGAATGATTCTATGGTGAGCAAAAGCCGTTTCTGGAAATGTTGGAAAATTTTACAAAAAAAACGCCATAGTATAGTATGTCGAAATTTTTCAATGAAAACGTAAGATTTTTCTGATTTAGAAAAAAAAATCATGAAAATAGTCATATTATAGCGTGTAGAATGATTCTATGGTGAGCAAAAGGTGTTTCGGGAAAGGTCGGAAAACTTTACAAAAAAAAGGCCACAGAATAGTATGTCGAAATTTTTCAATGAAAACGTCAAATTTTTCTGCTGAAAAAAATCATAAAAACGGTCGTATTATAGCGTGTAGAATGATTCTATGGTGAGCAAAACTCGTTTGGGGAAATGTTGGGAAATTTTACAACAAAAACGCCACAGAATAGTATGTCGAAATTTTCCGATGAAAACGTCAAATTTTTTAGATGTTGAAAAAATTCATGAAAACGGTCGTATTATAGCGTGTAGAAGGATTCTATGGTGAGCAAAAGTCCTTTCGGGAAATGTTGGGAAATTTTACAAAAAAAACGCCATAGTATAGTATGTCAAAATTTTTCGATGAAAACCTCGAATTTTTCTGATGTAGAAAAAAATCATGAAAATGGTCGTATTATAGCGTATAGAATGATTCTATGGTGAGCAAAAGTCGTTTCGGGAAAGGTTGGAAAATTTTACAAAAAAAACGCCATAGTATAGTATGTCGAAATTTTTCGATGAAAACCTCTAATTTTTCTGATGTTGAAAAAAATCATGAAAATGGTTGTATTATAGGGTGTAGAATGATTCTATGGTGAGCAAAAGTCGTTTCGGGAAATGTTGGAAAATTTTACAAAAAAAACACCATAGTATAGTATGTCGAAATTTTTCGATGAAAACCTCGAATTTTTCTGATGTTGAAAAAAATCATGAAAACAGTCGTATTATACGGCTTATAATGATTCTATGGTGAGCAAAACTCGTTTCGGGAAATGTTGGAAAATTTTACGAAAAAAATGCCATAGTATAGTATGTCGAAATTTTTTGATGAAAACGTCAAATTTTTTAGATGTTGAAAAAAATCTTGAAAATGGTTTTATTATAGCGTGTAGAATGATCCTATGGTGAGCAAAAGCCGTTTCGGGAAAGGTCGGAAAATTTTACAAAAAAAACGCCATAGTATAGTATGTCGAAATTTTTCGATGAAAACCTCGAATTTTTCTGATGTTGACAAAAATCATGAAAACAGTCGTATTATACGGTTTATAATGATTATATGGTGAGCAAAACTCGTTTCGGGAAATGTTGGAAAATTTTACGAAAAAAATGCCATAGTATAGTATGTCGAAATTTTTTGATGAAAGCGTCAACTTTTTTAGATGTTGAAAAAAATCTTGAAAATGGTTTTATTATAGCGTGTAGAATGATTCTATGGTGAGCAAAAGTCCTTTCGGGAAATGTTGGAAAATTCTGCAAAAAAAAGCCATAGTATAGTATGTCGAAATTTTTTGATGAAAACGTCAAATTTTTCTGATGTTGAAAAAAATCACGAAAATCGTCGTATTATAGCTTGTAGAATGATTCTATGGTGAGCAAAAGTCGTTTCGGGAAATGTTGGGAAATTTTACAAAAAAAACGCCATAGTATAGTATGTCGAAATTTTTCGATGAAAACCTCGAATTTTTCTGATGTTGAAAAAAATCATGAAAATGGTTGTATTATAGGGTGTAGAATGATTCTATGGTGAGCAAAAGTCGTTTCGGGAAATGTTGGAAAATTTCACAAAAAAAACACCATAGTATAGTATGTCGAAATTTTTCGATAAAAACCTCGAATTTTTCTGATGTTGAAAAAAATCATGAAAACGGTCATATTATAGCGTGTAGAATGATTCTATGGTGAGCAAAAGTCCTTTAGGGAAAATTCTGCAAAAAAAAGCCATAGTATAGTATGTCGAAATTTTTCGATGAAAACCTCGAATTTTTCTGATGTTGAAAAAAATCATGAAAATAGTCATATTATAGCGTGTAGAATGATTCTATGGTGAGCAAAAGTCGTTTCGGGAAATGTTGGGAAATTTTACAAAAAATAACGCCATAGTATAGTATGTCAAAATTTTTCGATGAAAACCTCGAATTTTTATGATGTTAAAAAAATTCATCAAAATGGTCGTATTATAGTATTTAGAATGATTCTATGGTGAGAAAAAGTCCTTTCGGGAAATGTTGGGAAATTTTACAAAAAAAACGCCATAGTATGTCGAAATTTTTCGATGAAAACGTCGAATTTTTCTGATGTTGAAAAAAATCATGAAAACGGTCATATTATAGCGTGTAGAATGATTCTATGGTGAGCAAAAGTCCTTTCGGGAAATGTTGGAAAATTTTGCAAAAAAAATGCCATAGTATAGTATGTCGAAATTTTTCGATGAAAACCTCGAGTTTTTCCGATGTTGAAAAAAATCATGAAAACGGTCGTATTATACGGTTTATAATGATTCTATGGTGAGCAAAACTCGTTTCGGGAAATGTTGGAAAATTTTACGAAAAAAATGCCAGTATATTATGTCGAAATTTTTTGATGAAAACGTCAACTTTTTTAGATGTTGAAAAAAATCTTGAAAATGGTTTTATTATAGCGTGTAGAATGATCCTATGGTGAGCAAAAGCCATTTCGGGAAAGGTCGGAAAATTTTACAAAAAAAACGCCATAGTATAGTATGTCGAAATTTTTCAATGAAAACGTAAGATTTTTCTGATTTAGAAAAAAAAAATCATGAAAATAGTCATATTATAGCGTGTAGAATGATTCTATGGTGAGCAAAAGTTGTTTCGGGAAAGGTCGGAAAATTTTACAAAAAAAAGGCCACAGTATAGTATGTCGAAATTTTTCAATGAAAACGTCAAATTTTTCTGCTGAAAAAAATCATAAAAACGGTCGTATTATAGCGTGTAGAATGATTCTATGGTGAGCAAAACTCGTTTGGGGAAATGTTGGGAAATTTTACAACAAAAACGCCACAGAATAGTATGTCGAAATTTTTCGATGAAAACCTCGAATTTTTCTGATGTTTAAAAAAATCATGAAAACGGTCGAATTATAGCGTGTAGAATGATTCTATGGTGAGCAAAAGTCCTTTCGGGAAATGTTGGAAAATTTTGCAAAAAAAATGCCATAGTATAGTATGTCGAAATTTTTCGATGAAAACCTCGAGTTTTTCTGATGTTGAAAAAAATCATGAAAACGGTCGTATTATACGGTTTATAATGATTCTATGGTGAGTAAAACTCGTTTCGGGAAATGTTGGAAAATTTTACGAAAAAAATGCCATAGTATAGTATGTCGAAATTTTTTGATGAAAACGTCAACTTTTTTAGATGTTGAAAAAAATCTTGAAAATGGTTTTGTTATAGCGTGTAGAATGATCCTATGGTGAGCAAAAGCCGTTTCGGGAAAGGTCGGAAAATTTTACAAAAAAAACGCCATAGTGTAGTATGTCGAAATTTTTCGATAAAAACCTCGAATTTTTCTGATGTTGAAAAAAATCATGTAAACGGTCGTATTATAGCGTGTAGAATGATTCTATGGTGAGCAAAAGTCCTTTCGGGAAATGTTGGAAAATTTTGAAAAAAAAATGCCATAGTATAGTATGTCGAAATTTTTCGATGAAAACCTCGAATTTTTCTGATGTTGACAAAAATCATGAACACATTCGTATTATACGGTTTATAATGATTCTATGGTGAGCAAAACTCGTTTCGGGAAATGTTGGAAAATTTTACGAAAAAAATGCCATAGTATAGTATGTCGAAATTTTTTGATGAAAGCGTCAACTTTTTTAGATGTTGAAAAAAATCTTGAAAATGGTTTTATTATAGCGTGTAGAATGATCCTATGGTGAGCAAAAGCCGTTTCGGGAAAGGTCGGAAAATTTTACAAAAAAAACGCCATAGTATAGTATGTCGAAATTTTTCGATGAAAACCTCGAGTTTTTCTGATGTTGAAAAAAATCATGAAAACGGTCGTATTATACGGTTTATAATGATTCTATGGTGAGCAAAACTCGTTTCGGGAAATGTTGGAAAATTTTACGAAAAAAATGCCATAGTATAGTATGTCGAAATTTTTTGATGAAAACGTCAACTTTTTTAGATGTTGAAAAAAATCTTGAAAATGGTTTTATTATAGCGTGTAGAATGATCCTATGGTGAGCAAAAGCCATTTCGGGAAAGGTCGGAAAATTTTACAAAAAAAAACGCCATAGTATAGTATGTCGAAATTTTTCAGTGAAAACGTAAGATTTTTCTGATTTAGAAAAAAAAATCATGAAAATAGTCATATTATAGCGTGTAGAATGATTCTATGGTGAGCAAAAGTTGTTTCGGGAAAGGTCGGAAAATTTTACAAAAAAAAGGCCACAGTATAGTATGTCGAAATTTTTCAATGAAAACGTCAAATTTTTCTGTTGAAAAAAATCATAAAAACGGTCGTATTATAGCGTGTAGAATGATTCTATGGTGAGCAAAACTCGTTTGGGGAAATGTTGGGAAATTTTACAACAAAAACGCCATAGAATAGTATGTCGAAATTTTCCGATGAAAACGTCAAATTTTTTAGATGTTGAAAAAAATCATGAAAACGGTCGTATTATAGCGTGTAGAATGATTCTATGGTGAGCAAAAGTCCTTTCGGGAAATGTTGGAAAATTTTGCAAAAAAAATGCCATAGTATAGTATGTCGAAATTTTTCGATGAAAACCTCGAGTTTTTCTGATGTTGAAAAAAATCATGAAAACGGTCGTATTATACGGTTTATAATGATTCCATGGTGAGCAAAACTCGTTTCGGGAAATGTTGGAAAATTTTACGAAAAAAATGCCATAGTATAGTATGTCGAAATTTTTTGATGAAAACGTCAACTTTTTTAGATGTTGAAAAAAAAATCTTGAAAATGGTTTTATTATAGCGTGTAGAATGATCCTATGGTGAGCAAAAGTCGTTTGGGGAAATGTTGGGAAATTTTACAACAAAAACGCCACAGAATAGTATGTCGAAATTTTCCGATGAAAATGTCAAATTTTTTAGATGTTGAAAAAAATCATGAAAACGGTCGTATTATAGCGTGTAGAATGATTCTATGGTGAGCAAAAGTCCTTTCGGGAAATGTTGGAAAATTTTGCAAAAAAAATGCCATAGTATAGTATGTCGAAATTTTTCGATGAAAACCTCGAATTTTTCTGATGTTGACAAAAATCATGAAAACAGTCGTATTATACGGTTTATAATGATTCTATGGTGAGCAAAACTCGTTTCGGGAAATGTTGGAAAATTTTACGAAAAAAATGCCATAGTATAGTATGTCGAAATTTTTTGATGAAAGCGTCAACTTTTTTAGATGTTGAAAAAAATCTTGAAAATGGTTTTATTATAGCGTGTAGAATGATCCTATGGTGAGCAAAACTCGTTTCGGGAAATGTTGGAAAATTTTACAAAAAAAACCACCACAGTACAGTATGTCGAAAAAAATCATGAAAACGGTCGTATCATAGCGTGTAGAATGATTCTATGGTGAGCAAAAGCCGTTTCTGGAAATGTTGGAAAATTTTACAAAAAAAACGCCATAGTATAGTATGTCGAAATTTTTCAATGAAAACGTAAGATTTTTCTGATTTAGAAAAAAAAAATCATGAAAATAGTCATATTATAGCGTGTAGAATGATTCTATGGTGAGCAAAAGGTGTTTCGGGAAAGGTCGGAAAATTTTACAAAAAAAAGGCCACAGTATAGTATGTCGAAATTTTTCAATGAAAACGTCAAATTTTTCTGCTGAAAAAAATCATAAAAACGGTCGTATTATAGCGTGTAGAATGATTCTATGGTGAGCAAAACTCGTTTGGGGAAATGTTGGGAAATTTTACAACAAAAACGCCACAGAATAGTATGTCGAAATTTTCCGATGAAAACGTCAAATTTTTTAGATGTTGAAAAAATTCATGAAAACGGTCGTATTATAGCGTGTAGAATGATTCTATGGTGAGCAAAAGTCCTTTCGGGAAATGTTGGGAAATTTTACAAAAAAAACGCCATAGTATAGTATGTCAAAATTTTTCGATGAAAACCTCGAATTTTTCTGATGTAGAAAAAAATCATGAAAATGGTCGTATTATAGCGTATAGAATGATTCTATGGTGAGCAAAAGTCGTTTCGGGAAAGGTTGGAAAATTTTACAAAAAAAAACGCCATAGTATAGTATGTCGAAATTTTTCGATGAAAACCTCTAATTTTTCTGATGTTGAAAAAAATCATGAAAATGGTTGTATTATAGGGTGTAGAATGATTCTATGGTGAGCAAAAGTCGTTTCGGGAAATGTTGGAAAATTTTACAAAAAAAACACCATAGTATAGTATGTCGAAATTTTTCGATGAAAACCTCGAATTTTTCTGATGTTGAAAAAAATCATGAAAACAGTCGTATTATACGGCTTATAATGATTCTATGGTGAGCAAAACTCGTTTCGGGAAATGTTGGAAAATTTTACGAAAAAAATGCCATAGTATAGTATGTCGAAATTTTTTGATGAAAACGTCAAATTTTTTAGATGTTGAAAAAAATCTTGAAAATGGTTTTATTATAGCGTGTAGAATGATCCTATGGTGAGCAAAAGCCGTTTCGGGAAAGGTCGGAAAATTTTACAAAAAAAACGCCATAGTGTAGTATGTCGAAATTTTTCGATGAAAACCTCGAATTTTTCTGATGTTGAAAAAAGTCATGAAAACGGTCGTATTATAGCGTGTAGAATGATTCTATGGTGAGCAAAAGTCCTTTCGGGAAATGTTGGAAAATTTTGCAAAAAAAATGCCATAGTATAGTATGTCGAAATTTTTCGATGAAAACCTCGAATTTTTCTGATGTTGACAAAAATCATGAAAACAGTCGTATTATACGGTTTATAATGATTCTATGGTGAGCAAAACTCGTTTCGGGAAATGTTGGAAAATTTTACGAAAAAAATGCCATAGTATAGTATGTCGAAATTTTTTGATGAAAGCGTCAACTTTTTTAGATGTTGAAAAAAATCTTGAAAATGGTTTTATTATAGCGTGTAGAATGATTCTATGGTGAGCAAAAGTCCTTTCGGGAAATGTTGGAAAATTCTGCAAAAAAAAAGCCATAGTATAGTATGTCGAAATTTTTTGATGAAAACGTCAAATTTTTCTGATGTTGAAAAAAATCACGAAAATCGTCGTATTATAGCTTGTAGAATGATTCTATGGTGAGCAAAAGTCGTTTCGGGAAATGTTGGGAAATTTTACAAAAAAAACGCCATAGTATAGTATGTCGAAATTTTTCGATGAAAACCTCGAATTTTTCTGATGTTGAAAAAAATCATGAAAATGGTTGTATTATAGGGTGTAGAATGATTCTATGGTGAGCAAAAGTCGTTTCGGGAAATGTTGGAAAATTTCACAAAAAAAACACCATAGTATAGTATGTCGAAATTTTTCGATAAAAACCTCGAATTTTTCTGATGTTGAAAAAAATCATGAAAACGGTCGTATTATAGCGTGTAGAATGATTCTATGGTGAGCAAAAGTCCTTTCGGGAAATGTTGGAAAATTTTGCAAAAAAAACGCCATAGTATAGTATGTCGAAATTTTTCGATGAAAACCTCGAATTTTTCTGATGTTGAAAAAAATCATGAAAACAGTCGTATTATACGGTTTATAATGATTCTATGGTGAGCAAAACTCGTTTCGGGAAATGTTGGAAAATTTTACGAAAAGAATGCCATAGTATAGTATGTCGAAATTTTTTGATGAAAACGTCAAATTTTTTAGACGTTGAAAAAAATCTTGAAAATGGTTTTATTATAGCGTGTAGAATGATCCTATGGTGAGCAAAAGCCGTTTCGGGAAAGGTCGGAAAATTTTACAAAAAAAACGCCATAGTATAGTATGTCGAAATTTTTCGATGAAAACCTCGAATTTTTCTGATGTTGAAAAAAATCATGAAAATAGTCATATTATAGCGTGTAGAATGATTCTATGGTGAGCAAAAGTCGTTTCGGGAAATGTTGGGAAATTTTACAAAAAATAACGCCATAGTATAGTATGTCAAAATTTTTCGATGAAAACCTCGAATTTTTCTGATGTTAAAAAAAATCATCAAACTGGTCGTATTATAGTATTTAGAATGATTCTATGGTGAGAAAAAGTCCTTTCGGGAAATGTTGGGAAATTTTACAAAAAAAACGCCATAGTATGTCGAAATTTTTCGATGAAAACGTCGAATTTTTCTGATGTTGAAAAAAATCATGAAAACGGTCCTATTATAGCGTGTAGAATGATTCTATGGTGAGCAAAAGTCCTTTCGGGAAATGTTGGAAAATTTTGCAAAAAAAATGCCATAGTATAGTATGTCGAAATTTTTCGATGAAAACCTCGAGTTTTTCCGATGTTGAAAAAAATCATGAAAACGGTCGTATTATACGGTTTATAATGATTCTATGGTGAGCAAAACTCGTTTCGGGAAATGTTGGAAAATTTTACGAAAAAAATGCCATAGTATATTATGTCGAAATTTTTTGATGAAAACGTCAACTTTTTTAGATGTTGAAAAAAATCTTGAAAATGGTTTTATTATAGCGTGTAGAATGATCCTATGGTGAGCAAAAGCCATTTCGGGAAAGGTCGGAAAATTTTACAAAAAAAACGCCATAGTATAGTATGTCGAAATTTTTCAATGAAAACGTAAGATTTTTCTGATTTAGAAAAAAAAATCATGAAAATAGTCATATTATAGCGTGTAGAATGATTCTATGGTGAGCAAAAGTTGTTTCGGGAAAGGTCGGAAAATTTTACAAAAAAAAAGGCCACAGTATAGTATGTCGAAATTTTTCAATGAAAACGTCAAATTTTTCTGCTGAAAAAAATCATAAAAACGGTCGTATTATAGCGTGTAGAATGATTCTATGGTGAGCAAAACTCGTTTGGGGAAATGTTGGGAAATTTTACAACAAAAACGCCACAGAATAGTATGTCGAAATTTTTCGATGAAAACCTCGAATTTTTCTGATGTTTAAAAAAATCATGAAAACGGTCGAATTATAGCGTGTAGAATGATTCTATGGTGAGCAAAAGTCCTTTCGGGAAATGTTGGAAAATTTTGCAAAAAAAATGCCATAGTATAGTATGTCGAAATTTTTCGATGAAAACCTCGAGTTTTTCTGATGTTGAAAAAAATCATGAAAACGGTCGTATTATACGGTTTATAATGATTCTATGGTGAGCAAAACTCGTTTCGGGAATTGTTGGAAAATTTTACGAAAAAAATGCCATAGTATAGTATGTCGAAATTTTTTGATGAAAACGTCAACTTTTTTAGATGTTGAAAAAAATCTTGAAAATGGTTTTATTATAGCGTGTAGAATGATCCTATGGTGAGCAAAAGCCGTTTCGGGAAAGGTCGGAAAATTTTACAAAAAAAACGCCATAGTGTAGTATGTCGAAATTTTTCGATGAAAACCTCGAATTTTTCTGATGTTGAAAAAAATCATGAAAACGGTCGTATTATAGCGTGTAGAATGATTCTATGGTGAGCAAAAGTCCTTTCGGGAAATGTTGGAAAATTTTGAAAAAAAAATGCCATAGTATAGTATGTCGAAATTTTTCGATAAAAACCTCGAATTTTTCTGATGTTGACAAAAATCATGAACACATTCGTATTATACGGTTTATAATGATTCTATGGTGAGCAAAACTCGTTTCGGGAAATGTTGGGAAATTTTACGAAAAAAATGCCATAGTATAGTATGTCGAAATTTTTCGATGAAAACCTCGAATTTTTCTGATGTTGAAAAAAATCATGAAAATGGTCATATTATAGCGTGTAGAATGATTCTATGGTGAGCAAAAGTCCTTTCGGGAAATGTTGGAAAATTTTGCAAAAAAAAGCCATAGTATAGTATGTCGAAATTTTTTGATGAAAACGTCAAATTTTTCTGATGTTGAAAAAAATCATGAAAACAGTCGTATTATAGCTTGTAGAATGATTCTATGGTGAGCAAAAGTCGTTTCGGGAAATGTTGGGAAATTTTACAAAAAAAACGCCATAGTATAGTATGTCGAAATTTTTCGATGAAAACCTCGAATTTTTCTGATGTTGAAAAAAATCATGAAAATGGTTGTATTATAGGGTGTAGAATGATTCTATGGTGAGCAAAAGTCGTTTCGGGAAATGTTGGAAAATTTTACAAAAAAAACACCATAGTATAGTATGTCGAAATATTTCGATGAAAACCTCGAATTTTTCTGATGTTGAAAAAAATCATGAAAACAGTCGTATTATACGGTTTATAATGATTCTATGGTGAGCAAAACTCGTTTCGGGAAATGTTGGAAAATTTTACAAAAAAAACGCCATAGTATAGTATGTCAAAATTTTTCGATGAAAACCTTGAATTTTTCTGATGTTAAAAAAAATCATCAAAATGGTCGTATTATAGTATTTAGAATGATTCTATGGTGAGAAAAAGTCCTTTCGGGAAATGTTGGGAAATTTTACAAAAAAAACGCCATAGTATGTCGAAATTTTCCGATGAAAACGTCAAATTTTTTAGATGTTGAAAAAAATCATGAAAACGGTCGTATTATAGCGTGTAGAATGATTCTATGGTGAGCAAAAGTCCTTTCGGGAAATGTTGGAAAATTTTGCAAAAAAAACGCCATAGTATAGTATGTCGAAATTTTTCGATGAAAACCTCGAATTTTTCTGATGTTTAAAAAAATCATGAAAACGGTCGTATTATAGCGTGTACAATGATTCTATGGTGAGCAAAAGTCCTTTCGGGAAATGTTGGAAAATTTTGCAAAAAAAATGCCATAGTATAGTATGTCGAAATTTTTCGATGAAAACCTCGAGTTTTTCTGATGTTGAAAAAAATCATGAAAACGGTCGTATTATACGGTTTATAATGATTCTATGGTGAGCAAAACTCGTTTCGGGAAATGTTGGAAAATTTTACGAAAAAAATGCCATAGTATAGTATGTCGAAATTTTTTGATGAAAACGTCAACTTTTTTAGATGTTGAAAAAAATCTTGAAAATGGTTTTATTATAGCGTGTAGAATGATCCTATGGTGAGCAAAAGTCGTTTGGGGAAATGTTGGGAAATTTTACAACAAAAACGCCACAGAATAGTATGTCGAAATTTTCCGATGAAAATGTCAAATTTTTTAGATGTTGAAAAAAATCATGAAAACGGTCGTATTATAGCGTGTAGAATGATTCTATGGTGAGCAAAAGTCCTTTCGGGAAATGTTGGAAAATTTTGCAAAAAAAATGCCATAGTATAGTATGTCGAAATTTTTCGATGAAAACGTCGAATTTTTCTGATGTTGAAAAAAATCATGAAAACGGTCATATTATAGCGTGTAGAATGATTCTATGGTGAGCAAAACTCGTTTCGGGAAATGTTGGAAAATTTTACGAAAAAAATGCCATAGTATAGTATGTCGAAATTTTTCGATGAAAACCCCGAATTTTTCTGATGTTGACAAAAATCATGAACACAGTCGTATTATACGGTTTATAATGATTCTATGGTGAGCAAAACTCGTTTCGGGAAATGTTGGAAAATTTTACGAAAAAAATGCCATAGTATAGTATGTCGAAATTTTTTGATGAAAGCGTCAACTTTTTTAGATGTTGAAAAAAATCTTGAAAATGGTTTTATTATAGCGTGTAGAATGATCCTATGGTGAGCAAAAGCCGTTTCGGGAAAGGTCGGAAAATTTTACAAAAAAAACGCCATAGTATAGTATGTCGAAATTTTTCGATGAAAACCTCGAATTTTTCTGATGTTGAAAAAAATCATGAAAATAGTCATATTATAGCGTGTAGAATGATTCTGTGGTGAGTAAAAGTCGTTTCGGGAAATGTTGGGAAATTTTACAAAAAAAACGCCATAGTATAGTATGTCGAAATTTTTCGATGAAATCCTCGAATTTTTCTGATGTTGAAAAAAATCATGAAAATGGTCATATTATAGCGTGTAGAATGATTCTATGGTGAGCAAAAGTCCTTTCAGGAAATGTTGGAAAATATTGCAAAAAAAAGCCATAGTATAGTATGTCGAAATTTTTTGATGAAAACGTCAAATTTTTCTGATGTTGAAAAAAATCACGAAAACGGTCGTATTATAGTTTGTAGAATGATTCTATGGTGAGAAAAAGTCCTTTCGGGAAATGTTGGGAAATTTTACAAAAAAAACGCCATAGTATGTCGAAATTTTCCGACGAAAACGTCAAATTTTTTAGACGTTGAAAAAAATCATGAAAATGGTCGTATTATAGCGTGTAGAATGATTCTATGGTGAGCAAAAGTCGTTTCGGGAAATGTTGGGAAATTTTACAAAAAATAACGCCATAGTATAGTATGTCGAAATTTTTCGATGAAAACCTCGAATTTTTCTGATGTTGAAAAAAATCATGAAAATGGTCATATTATAGCGTGTAGAATGATTCTATGGTGAGCAAAAGTCCTTTCGGGAAATGTTGGAAAATTTTGCAAAAAAAAGCCATAGTATAGTATGTCGAAATTTTTTGATGAAAACGTCAAATTTTTCTGATGTTGAAAAAAATCACGAAAACGGTCGTATTATAGTTTGTAGAATGATTCTATGGTGAGCAAAAGTCGTTTCGGGAAATGTTGGGAAATTTTACAAAAAAAACGCCATAGTATAGTATGTCGAAATTTTTCGATGAAAACCTCGAATTTTTCTGATGTTGAAAAAAATCATGAAAACAGTCGTATTATACGGTTTATAATGATTCTATGGTGAGCAAAACTCGTTTCGGGAAATGTTGGAAAATTTTACAAAAAAAACGCCATAGTATAGTATGTCAAAATTTTTCGATGAAAACCTTGAATTTTTCTGATGTTAAAAAAAATCATCAAAATGGTCGTATTATAGTATTTAGAATGATTCTATGGTGAGAAAAAGTCCTTTCGGGAAATGTTGGGAAATTTTACAAAAAAAACGCCATAGTATGTCGAAATTTTCCGATGAAAACGTCGAGTTTTTCTGATGTTAAAAAAAATCATCAAAATGGTCGTATTATAGTATTTAGAATGATTCTATGGTGAGCAAAAGTCGTTTCGGGAAATGTTGGAAAATTTTGCAAAAAAAACGCCATAGTATAGTATGTCGAAATTTTTCGATGAAAACCTCGAGTTTTTCTGATGTTGAAAAAAATCATGAAAACGGTCGTATTATATGGTTTATAATGATTCTGTGGTGAGCAAAACTGGTTTCGGGAAATGTTGGAAAATTTTACGAAAAAAATGCCATAGTATAGTATGTCGAAATTTTTTGATGAAAACGTCAACTTTTTTAGATGTTGAAAAAAATCATGAAAACGGTCGTATTATAGCGTGTAGAATGATTCTATGGTGAGCAAAAGCCGTTTCTGGAAATGTTGGAAAATTTTACAAAAAAACCGCCATAGTATAGTATGTCGAAATTTTTCAATGAAAACGTAAGATTTTTCTGATTTAGAAAAAAAAAATCATGAAAATAGTCATATTATAGCGTGTAGAATGATTCTATGGTGAGCAAAAGTTGTTTCGGGAAAGGTCGGAAAATTTTACAAAAAAAAGGCCACAGTATAGTATGTCGAAATTTTTCAATGAAAACGTCAAATTTTTCTGTTGAAAAAAATCATAAAAACGGTCGTATTATAGCGTGTAGAATGATTCTATGGTGAGCAAAACTCGTTTGGGGAAATGTTGGGAAATTTTACAACAAAAACGCCACAGAATAGTATGTCGAAATTTTCCGATGAAAACGTCAAATTTTTTAGATGTTGAAAAAATTCATGAAAACGGTCGTATTATAGCGTGTAGAATGATTCTATGGTGAGCAAAAGTCTGCAAAAAAAACGCCATAGTATAGTATGTCGAAATTTTTCGATGAAAACCTCGAATTTTTCTGATGTTTAAAAAAATCATGAAAACGGTCGAATTATAGCGTGTACAATGATTCTATGGTGAGCAAAAGTCCTTTCGGGAAATGTTGGAAAATTTTGCAAAAAAAATGCCATAGTATAGTATGTCGAAATTTTTCGATGAAAACCTCGAGTTTTTCTGATGTTGAAAAAAATCATGAAAACGGTCGTATTATACGGTTTATAATGATTCTATGGTGAGCAAAACTCGTTTCGGGAAATGTTGGAAAATTTTACGAAAAAAATGCCATAGTATAGTATGTCGAAATTTTTCAATGAAAACGTAAGATTTTTCTGATTTAGAAAAAAAAATCATGAAAATAGTCATATTATAGCGTGTAGAATGATTCTATGGTGAGCAAAAGTTGTTTCGGGAAAGGTCGGAAAATTTTACAAAAAAAAGGCCACAGTATAGTATGTCGAAATTTTCCGATGAAAACGTCAAATTTTTTAGATGTTGAAAAAATTCATGAAAACGGTCGTATTATAGCGTGTAGAATGATTCTATGGTGAGCAAAAGTCGTTTCGGGAAATGTTGGGAAATTTTACAAAAAAAACGCCATAGTATAGTATGTCGAAATTTTTCGATGAAAACCTCGAATTTTTCTGATGTTGAAACAAATCATGAAAATGGTTGTATTATAGGGTGTAGAATGATTCTATGGTGAGCAAAAGTCGTTTCGGGAAATGTTGGAAAATTTCACAAAAAAAACACCATAGTATAGTATGTCGAAATTTTTCGATGAAAACCTCGAATTTTTCTGATGTTGAAAAGAATCATGAAAACGGTCGTATTATAGCGTGTAGAATGATTCTATGGTGAGCAAAAGTCCTTTCGGGAAATGTTGGAAAATTTTGCAAAAAAAACGCCATAGTATAGTATGTCGAAATTTTTTGATGAAAACGTCAAATTTTTTAGATGTTGAAAAAAATCTTGAAAATGGTTTTATTATAGCGTGTAGAATGATCCTATGGTGAGCAAAACTCGTTTCGGGAAATGTTGGAAAATTTTACGAAAAAAACCACCACAGTACAGTATGTCGAAAAAAATCATGAAAACGGTCGTATTATAGCGTGTAGAATGATTCTATGGTGAGCAAAAGCCGTTTCTGGAAATGTTGGAAAATTTTACAAAAAAACCGCCATAGTATAGTATGTCGAAATTTTTCAATGAAAACGTAAGATTTTTCTGATTTAGAAAAAAAAATCATGAAAATAGTCATATTATAGCGTGTAGAATGATTCTATGGTGAGCAAAACTCGTTTCGGGAAATGTTGGAAAATTTTACGAAAAAAATGCCATAGTATAGTATGTCGAAATTTTTTGATGAAAACGTCAAATTTTTTAGATGTTGAAAAAAATCTTGAAAATGGTTTTATTATAGCGTGTAGAATGATCCTATGGTGAGCAATAGCCGTTTCGGGAAAGGTCGGAAAATTTTACAAAAAAAACGCCATAGTGTAGTATGTCGAAATTTTTCGATGAAAACCTCGAATTTTTCTGATGTTGAAAAAAAATCATGAAAACGGTCGTATTATAGCGTGTAGAATGATTCTATGGTGAGCAAAAGTCCTTTCGGGAAATGTTGGAAAATTTTGCAAAAAAAATGCCATAGTATAGTATGTCGAAATTTTTTGATGAAAGCGTCAACTTTTTTAGATGTTGAAAAAAATCTTGAAAATGGTTTTATTATAGCGTGTAGAATGATCCTATGGTGAGCAAAAGCCGTTAGGGGAAAGGTCGGAAAATTTTACAAAAAAAACGCCATAGTATAGTATGTCGAAATTTTTCGATGAAAACCTCGAATTTTTCTGATGTTGAAAAAAATCATGAAAATGGTCATATTATAGCGTGTAGAATGATTCTATGGTGAGCAAAAGTCCTTTCGGGAAATGTTGGAAAATTTTGCAAAAGAAAGCCATAGTATAGTATGTCGAAATTTTTTGATGAAAACGTCAAATTTTTCCGATGTTGAAAAAAATCACGAAAACGGTCATATTATAGCTTGTAGAATGATTCTATGGTGAGCAAAAGTCGTTTCGGGAAATGTTGGGAAATTTTACAAAAAAAACGCCATAGTACAGTATGTCAAAATTTTTCGATGAAAACCTCGAATTTTTCTGATGTTGAAAAAAATCATGAAAATGGTTGTATTATAGGGTGTAGAATGATTCTATGGTGAGCAAAAGTCGTTTCGGGAAATGTTGGAATATTTTACAAAAAAAACACCATAGTATAGTATGTCGAAATTTTTCGATGAAAACCTCGAATTTTTCTGATGTTGAAAAAAATCATGAAAATAGTCATATTATAGCGTGTAGAATGATTCTATGGTGAGCAAAAGTCCTTTCGGGAAATGTTGGGAAATTTTGCAAAAAAAAAAGCCATAGTATAGTATGTCGAAATTTTTCGATGAAAACCTCGAATTTTTCTGATGTTGAAAAAAATCATCAAAATGGTTGTATTATAGGGTGTAGAATGATTCTATGGTGAGCAAAAGTCGTTTCGGGAAATGTTGGAAAATTTTCCAAAAAAAACGCCATAGCATAGTATGTCGAAATTTTTCGATGAAAGCCTCGAATTTTTCTGATGTTGAAAAAAATCATGAAAACGGTCGTATTATAGCGTGTAGAATGATTCTATGGTGAGCAAAAGTCATTTCGGGAAATTTTACAAAAAAAACCGCCACAGTACAGTATGTCGAAAAAAATCATGAAAACGGTCGTATTATAGCGTGTAGAATGATTCTACGGTGAGCAAAAGTCGTTTCTGGAAATGTTGGAAAATTTTACAAAAAAAACGCCATAGTATAGTATGTCGAAATTTTTCAATGAAAACGTAAGATTTTTCTGATTTAGAAAAAAAAATCATGAAAATAGTCATATTATAGCGTGTAGAATGATTCTATGGTGAGCAAAAGTTGTTTCGGGAAAGGTCGGAAAATTTTACAAAAAAAAGGCCACAGTATAGTATGTCGAAATTTTTCAATGAAAACGTCAAATTTTTCTGATTTAGAAAAAAAAATCATGAAAATAGTCATATTATAGCGTGTAGAATGATTCTATGGTGAGCAAAACTCGTTTGGGGAAAGGTCGGAAAATTTTACAAAAAAAAGGCCACAGTATAGTATGTCGAAATTTTTCAATGAAAACGTCGAATTTTTCTGATGTAGAAAAAAATCATGAAAATGGTCGAATTATAGCGTGTAGAATGATTCTATGGTGAGCAAAAGTCGTTTGGGGAAATGTTGGGAAATTTTACAAAAAAAACGCCATAGTATAGTATGTCGAAATTTTCCGATGAAAACGTCAAATTTTTTAGATGTTGAAAAAAATCTTGAAAATGGTTTTATTATAGCGTGTAGAATGATTCTATGGTGAGCAAAAGTCGTTTCGGGAAATGTTGGAAAATTTTACAAAAAAAAAGCCATAGTATAGTATGTCGAAATTTTTCGATGAAAACCTCGAATTTTTCTGATGTTGAAAAAAATCATGAAAACGGTCGTATTATAGCGTGTAGAATGATTCTATGGTGAGCAAAAGTCCTTTCGGGAAATGTTGGAAAATTTTGCAAAAAAAATGCCATAGTATAGTATGTCGAAATTTTTCGATGAAAACCTCGAGTTTTTCTGATGTTGAAAAAAAATCATGAAAACGGTCGTATTATACGGTTTATAATGATTCCATGGTGAGCAAAACTCGTTTCGGGAAATGTTGGAAAATTTTACAAAAAAAATGCCATAGTATAGTATGTCGAAATTTTTCGATGAAAACCTCGAATTTTTCTGATGTTGAAAAAAATCATGAAAATAGTCATATTATAGCGTGTAGAATGATTCTATGGTGAGCAAAAGTCGTTTCGGGAAATGTTGGGAAATTTTACAAAAAAAACGCCATAGTATAGTATGTCAAAATTTTTCGATGAAAACCTCGAATTTTTCTGATGTTGAAAAAAATCATGAAAATAGTCATATTATAGCGTGTAGAATGATTCTATGGTGAGCAAAAATCCTTTCGGGAAATGTTGGGAAATTTTGCAAAAAAAAAAGCCATAGTATAGTATGTCGAAATTTTTCGATGAAAACCTCGAATTTTTCTGATGTTGAAAAAAATCATCAAAATGGTTGTATTATAGGGTGTAGAATGATTCTATGGTGAGCAAAAGTCGTTTCGGGAAATGTTGGAAAATTTTCCAAAAAAAACGCCATAGCATAGTATGTCGAAATTTTTCGATGAAAACCTCGAATTTTTCTGATGTTGAAAAAAATCATGAAAACGGTCGTATTATAGCGTGTAGAATGATTCTATGGTGAGCAAAAGTCCTTTCGGGAAATGTTGGAAAATTTTGCAAAAAAAACGCCACAGTATAGTATGTCGAAATTTTTCGATGAAAACGGTCGTATTATACGGTTTATAATGATTCTATGGTGAGCAAAACTCGTTTCGGGAAATGTTGGAAAATTTTACGAAAAAAATGCCATAGTATAGTATGTCGAAATTTTTTGATGAAAACGTCAACTTTTTTAGATGTCGAAAAAAATCATGAAAACGGTCGTATTATAGCGTGTAGAATGATTCTATGGTGAGCAAAACTCGTTTCGGGAAATGTTGGAAAATTTTACAAAAAAAACGCCATAGTATAGTATGTCGAAATTTTTCAATGAAAACGTAAGATTTTTCTGATTTAGAAAAAAAAAATCATGAAAATAGTCATATTATAGCGTGTAGAATGATTCTATGGTGAGCAAAAGTTGTTTCGGGAAAGGTCGGAAAATTTTACAAAAAAAAGGCCACAGTATAGTATGTCGAAATTTTCCGATGAAAACGTCAAATTTTTTAGATGTTGAAAAAATTCATGAAAACGGTCGTATTATAGCGTGTAGAATGACTCTATGGTGAGCAAAAGTCCTTTCGGGAAATGTTGGAAAATTTTGCAAAAAAAACGCCATAGTATAGTATGTCGAAATTTTTCGATGAAAACCTCGAATTTTTCTGATGTTTAAAAAAATCATGAAAACGGTCGAATTATAGCGTGTAGAATGATTCTATGGTGAGCAAAAGTCCTTTCGGGAAATGTTGGAAAATTTTGCAAAAAAAATGCCATAGTATAGTATGTCGAAATTTTTCGATGAAAACCTCGAGTTTTTCTGATGTTGAAAAAAATCATGAAAACGGTCGTATTATACGGTTTATAATGATTCTATGGTGAGCAAAACTCGTTTCGGGAAATGTTGGAAAATTTTACGAAAAAAATGCCATAGTATAGTATGTCGAAATTTTTCGATGAAAACCTCGAATTTTTCTGATGTTGAAAAAAATCATCAAAATGGTTGTATTATAGGGTGTAGAATGATTCTATGGTGAGCAAAAGTCGTTTCGGGAAATGTTGGAAAATTTTCCAAAAAAAACGCCATAGCATAGTATGTCGAAATTTTTCGATGAAAGCCTCGAATTTTTCTGATGTTGAAAAAAATCATGAAAATGGTCGTATTATAGCGTGTAGAATGATTCTATGGTGAGCAAAAGTCATTTCGGGAAATTTTACAAAAAAAAACGCCACAGTACAGTATGTCGAAAAAAATCATGAAAACGGTCGTATTATAGCGTGTAGAATGATTCTACGGTGAGCAAAAGTCGTTTCTGGAAATGTTGGAAAATTTTACAAAAAAAACGCCATAGTATAGTATGTCGAAATTTTTCAATGAAAACGTAAGATTTTTCTGATTTAGAAAAAAAAATCATGAAAATAGTCATATTATAGCGTGTAGAATGATTCTATGGTGAGCAAAACTCGTTTGGGGAAAGGTCGGAAAATTTTACAAAAAAAAGGCCACAGTATAGTATGTCGAAATTTTTCAATGAAAACGTCGAATTTTTCTGATGTAGAAAAAAATCATGAAAATGGTCGAATTATAGCGTGTAGAATGATTCTATGGTGAGCAAAAGTCGTTTGGGGAAATGTTGGGAAATTTTACAAAAAAAACGCCATAGTATAGTATGTCGAAATTTTTCGATGAAAACGTCGAATTTTTCTGATGTAGAAAAAAATCATGAAAATGGTCGTATTATAGCGTGTAGAATGATTCTATGGTGAGCAAAAGTCGTTTCGGGAAAGGTTGGAAAATTTTACAAAAAAAACGCCATAGTATAGTATGTCGAAATTTTCCGATGAAAACGTCAAATTTTTTAGATGTTGAAAAAAATCTTGAAAATGGTTTTATTATAGCGTGTAGAATGATTCTATGGTGAGCAAAAGTCCTTTCGGGAAATGTTGGAAAATTTTGCAAAAAAAATGCCATAGTATAGTATGTCGAAATTTTTCGATGAAAACCTCGAGTTTTTCTGATGTTGAAAAAAATCATGAAAACGGTCGTATTATACGGTTTATAATGATTCCATGGTGAGCAAAACTCGTTTCGGGGAATGTTGGAAAATTTTACGAAAAAAATGCCATAGTATAGTATGTCGAAATTTTTCGATGAAAACCTCGAATTTTTCTGATGTTGAAAAAAATCATGAAAATAGTCATATTATAGCGTGTAGAATGATTCTATGGTGAGCAAAAGTCGTTTCGGGAAATGTTGGGAAATTTTACAAAAAAAACACCATAGTATAGTATGTCGAAATTTTTCGATGAAAACCTCGAATTTTTCTGATGTTGAAAAAAATCATGAAAACGGTCGTATTATAGCGTGTAGAATGATTCTATGGTGAGCAAAAGTCCTTTCGGGAAATGTTGGAAAATTTTGCAAAAAAAACGCCACAGTATAGTATGTCGAAATTTTTCGATGAAAACCTCGAATTTTTCTGATGTTGAAAAAAATCACGAAAACGGTCGTATTATAGCGTGTAGAATGATTCTATGGTGAGCAAAAGTCATTTCGGGAAATGTTGGGAAATTTTACAAAAAAAACCGCCACAGTACAGTATGTCGAAAAAAATCATGAAAACGGTCGTATTATAGCGTGTAGAATGATTCTATGGTGAGCAAAACTCGTTTCTGGAAATGTTGGAAAATTTTACAAAAAAAACGCCATAGTATAGTATGTCGAAATTTTTCAATGAAAACGTAAGATTTTTCTGATTTAGAAAAAAAAAATCATGAAAATAGTCATATTATAGCGTGTAGAATGATTCTATGGTGAGCAAAAGTTGTTTCGGGAAAGGTCGGAAAATTTTACAAAAAAAAGGCCACAGTATAGTATGTCGAAATTTTTCGATGAAAACGTCGAATTTTTCTGATGTAGAAAAAAATCATGAAAATGGTCGAATTATAGCGTGTAGAATGATTCTATGGTGAGCAAAAGTCGTTTGGGGAAATGTTGGGAAATTTTACAAAAAAAACGCCATAGTATAGTATGTCGAAATTTTTCGATGAAAACGTCGAATTTTTCTGATGTAGAAAAAAATCATGAAAATGGTCGTATTATAGCGTGTAGAATGATTCTATGGTGAGCAAAAGTCGTTTCGGGAAAGGTTTGAAAATTTAAAAAAAAAAACGCCATAGTATAGTATGTCGAAATTTTCCGATGAAAACGTCAAATTTTTTAGATGTTGAAAAAAATCTTGAAAATGATTTTATTATAGCGTGTAGAATGATTCTATGGTGAGCAAAAGTCGTTTCGGGAAATGTTGGAAAATTTTACAAAAAAAAAAGCCATAGTATAGTATGTCGAAATTTTTCGATGAAAACCTCGAATTTTTCTGATGTTGAAAAAAATCATGAAAACGGTCGTATTATAGCGTGTAGAATGATTCTATGGTGAGCAAAAGTCGTTTCGGGAAATGTTGGAAAATTTTGCAAAAAAAACGCCATAGTATAGTATGTCAAAATTTTTCGATGAAAACCTCGAATTTTTCTGATGTTAAAAAAACTCATCAAAATGGACGTATTATAGCATGTAGAATGATTCTATGGTGAGCAAAAGTCGTTTGGGGAAATGTTGGGAAATTTTACAACAAAAACGCCACAGAATAGTATGTCGAAATTTTTCGATGAAAACGTCGAATTTTTCTGATGTAGAAAAAAATCATGAAAATGGTCGTATTATAGCGTGTAGAATGATTCTATGGTGAGCAAAAGTCGTTTCGGGAAAGGTTGGAAAATTTTACAAAAAAAACGCCATAGTATAGTATGTCGAAATTTTTCGATGAAAACCTCGAATTTTTCTGATGTTGAAAAAAATCATGAAAATGGTCATATTATAGCGTGTAGAATGATTCTATGGTGAGCAAAAGTCCTTTCGGGAAATGTTGGAAAATTTTGCAAAAAAAAAGCCATAGTATAGTATGTCGAAATTTTTCGATGAAAACGTCGAATTTTTCTGATGTAGAAAAAAATCATGAAAATGGTCGTATTATAGCGTGTAGAATGATTCTATGGTGAGCAAAAGTCGTTTCGGGAAAGGTTGGAAAATTTTACAAAAAAAACGCCATAGTATAGTATGTCGAAATTTTCCGATGAAAACGTCAAATTTTTTAGATGTTGAAAAAAATCTTGAAAATGGTTTTATTATAGCGTGTAGAATGATTCTATGGTGAGCAAAAGTCGTTTCGGGAAATGTTGGAAAATTTTACAAAAAAAAAGCCATAGTATAGTATGTCGAAATTTTTCGATGAAAACCTCGAATTTTTCTGATGTTGAAAAAAATCATGAAAACGGTCGTATTATAGCGTGTAGAATGATTCTATGGTGAGCAAAAGTCCTTTCGGGAAATGTTGGAAAATTTTGCAAAAAAAATGCCATAGTATAGTATGTCGAAATTTTTCGATGAAAACCTCGAGTTTTTCTGATGTTGAAAAAAATCATGAAAACGGTCGTATTATACGGTTTATAATGATTCCATGGTGAGCAAAACTCGTTTCGGGAAATGTTGGAAAATTTTACGAAAAAAATGCCATAGTATAGTATGTCGAAATTTTTCGATGAAAACCTCGAATTTTTCTGATGTTGAAAAAAATCATGAAAATAGTCATATTATAGCGTGTAGAATGATTCTATGGTGAGCAAAAGTCGTTTCGGGAAATGTTGGGAAATTTTACAAAAAAAACGCCATAGTATAGTATGTCAAAATTTTTCGATGAAAACCTCGAATTTTTCTGATGTTGAAAAAAATCATGAAAATAGTCATATTATAGCGTGTAGAATGATTCTATGGTGAGCAAAAATCCTTTCGGGAAATGTTGGGAAATTTTGCAAAAAAAAAAGCCATAGTATAGTATGTCGAAATTTTTCGATGAAAACCTCGAATTTTTTGATGTTGAAAAAAATCATAAAATGGTTGTATTATAGGGGGAGAAGATTCTTGGGGAAAAGTCGTTTGGGAAAGTGGAAAATTTTCCAAAAAAACCCAAAAAAAAAAAAAAAAATTTAAAAAAACAAAAAAAAAAAAAAAAAATTTTTCTGATGTTGAAAAAAATCATGCAAAATGGTTGTATTATAGGGTGTAGAATGATTCTATGGTGAGCAAAACTCGTTTCGGGAAATGTTGGAAAATTTTACGAAAAAAATGCCATAGTATAGTATGTCGAAATTTTTTGATGAAAACGTCAACTTTTTTAGATGTCGAAAAAAATCATGAAAACGGTCGTATTATAGCGTGTAGAATGATTCTATGGTGAGCAAAACTCGTTTCTGGAAATGTTGGAAAATTTTACAAAAAAAACGCCATAGTATAGTATGTCGAAATTTTTCAATGAAAACGTAAGATTTTTCTGATTTAGAAAAAAAAAATCATGAAAATAGTCATATTATAGCGTGTAGAATGATTCTATGGTGAGCAAAAGTTGTTTCGGGAAAGGTCGGAAAATTTTACAAAAAAAAGGCCACAGTATAGTATGTCGAAATTTTCCGATGAAAACGTCAAATTTTTTAGATGTTGAAAAAATTCATGAAAACGGTCGTATTATAGCGTGTAGAATGATTCTATGGTGAGCAAAAGTCCTTTCGGGAAATGTTGGAAAATTTTGCAAAAAAAACGCCATAGTATAGTATGTCGAAATTTTTCGATGAAAACCTCGAATTTTTCTGATGTTTAAAAAAATCATGAAAACGGTCGAATTATAGCGTGTAGAATGATTCTATGGTGAGCAAAAGTCCTTTCGGGAAATGTTGGAAAATTTTGCAAAAAAAATGCCATAGTATAGTATGTCGAAATTTTTCGATGAAAACCTCGAGTTTTTCTGATGTTGAAAAAAATCATGAAAACGGTCGTATTATACGGTTTATAATGATTCTATGGTGAGCAAAACTCGTTTCGGGAAATGTTGGAAAATTTTACGAAAAAAATGCCATAGTATAGTATGTCGAAATTTTTCGATGAAAACCTCGAATTTTTCTGATGTTGAAAAAAATCATCAAAATGGTTGTATTATAGGGTGTAGAATGATTCTATGGTGAGCAAAAGTCGTTTCGGGAAATGTTGGAAAATTTTCCAAAAAAAACGCCATAGCATAGTATGTCGAAATTTTTCGATGAAAGCCTCGAATTTTTCTGATGTTGAAAAAAATCATGAAAATGGTCGTATTATAGCGTGTAGAATGATTCTATGGTGAGCAAAAGTCATTTCGGGAAATTTTACAAAAAAAAACGCCACAGTACAGTATGTCGAAAAAAATCATGAAAACGGTCGTATTATAGCGTGTAGAATGATTCTACGGTGAGCAAAAGTCGTTTCTGGAAATGTTGGAAAATTTTACAAAAAAAACGCCATAGTATAGTATGTCGAAATTTTTCAATGAAAACGTAAGATTTTTCTGATTTAGAAAAAAAAATCATGAAAATAGTCATATTATAGGTGTGATGTTTATGGTGAGCAAAAGTTGTTTCGGGAAAGGTCGGAAAATTTTACAAAAAAAAGGCCACAGTATAGTATGTCGAAATTTTTCAAGAAACGTCAAATTTTTCTGATTATAGAAAAAAAAACATGAAAATAGTCATATTAAGCGGTAGAATGATTCTATGGTGAGCAAAAGTTGTTTCGGGAAAGGTCGGAAAATTTTACAAAAAAAAGGCCACAGTATAGTATGTCGAAATTTTTCAATGAAAACGTCAAATTTTTCTGATTTAGAAAAAAAAATCATGAAAATAGTCATATTATAGCGTGTAGAATGATTCTATGGTGAGCAAAACTTGTTTGGGGAAAGGTCGGAAAATTTTACAAAAAAAAGGCCACAGTATAGTATGTCGAAATTTTTCGATGAAAACGTCGAATTTTTCTGATGTAGAAAAAAATCATGAAAATGGTCGTATTATAGCGTGTAGAATGATTCTATGGTGAGCAAAAGTCGTTTCGGGAAAGGTTGGAAAATTTTACAAAAAAAACGCCATAGTATAGTATGTCGAAATTTTCCGATGAAAACGTCAAATTTTTTAGATGTTGAAAAAAATCTTGAAAATGGTTTTATTATAGCGTGTAGAATGATTCTATGGTGAGCAAAAGTCCTTTCGGGAAATGTTGGAAAATTTTGCAAAAAAAATGCCATAGTATAGTATGTCGAAATTTTTCGATGAAAACCTCGAGTTTTTCTGATGTTGAAAAAAATCATGAAAACGGTCGTATTATACGGTTTATAATGATTCCATGGTGAGCAAAACTCGTTTCGGGGAATGTTGGAAAATTTTACGAAAAAAATGCCATAGTATAGTATGTCGAAATTTTTCGATGAAAACCTCGAATTTTTCTGATGTTGAAAAAAATCATGAAAATAGTCATATTATAGCGTGTAGAATGATTCTATGGTGAGCAAAAGTCGTTTCGGGAAATGTTGGGAAATTTTACAAAAAAAACGCCATAGTATAGTATGTCGAAATTTTTCGATGAAAACCTCGAATTTTTCTGATGTTGAAAAAATCATGAACGGCGTATTATAGCGTGTAGAATGATTCTATGGTGAGCAAAAGTCCTTTCGGGAAATGTTGGAAAATTTTGCAAAAAAAACGCCACAGTATAGTATGTCGAAATTTTTCGATGAAAACCTCGAATTTTTCTGATGTTGAAAAAAATCACGAAAACGGTCGTATTATAGCGTGTAGAATGATTCTATGGTGAGCAAAAGTCATTTCGGGAAATGTTGGGAAATTTTACAAAAAAAACCGCCACAGTACAGTATGTCGAAAAAAATCATGAAAACGGTCGTATTATAGCGTGTAGAATGATTCTATGGTGAGCAAAACTCGTTTCTGGAAATGTTGGAAAATTTTACAAAAAAAACGCCATAGTATAGTATGTCGAAATTTTTCAATGAAAACGTAAGATTTTTCTGATTTAGAAAAAAAAAATCATGAAAATAGTCATTATAGCGTGTAGAATGATTCTATGGTGAGCAAAAGTTGTTTCGGGAAAGGTCGGAAAATTTTACAAAAAAAAGGCCACAGTATAGTATGTCGAAATTTTTCGATGAAAACGTCAAATTTTTTAGATGTTGAAAAAAATCATGAAAATGGTTTTATTATAGCGTGTAGAATGATTCTATGGTGAGCAAAAGTCGTTTGGGGAAATGTTGGAAAATTTTACAAAAAAAAAGCCATAGTATAGTATGTCGAAATTTTTCGATGAAAACCTCGAATTTTTCTGATGTTGAAAAAAATCATGAAAACGGTCGTATTATAGCGTGTAGAATGATTCTATGGTGAGCAAAAGTCGTTTCGGGAAATGTTGGAAAATTTTGCAAAAAAAACGCCATAGTATAGTATGTCGAAATTTTTCGATGAAAACCTCGAATTTTTCTGATGTTTAAAAAAATCATGAAAACGGTCGTATTATAGCGTGTAGAATGATTCTATGGTGTGCAAAAGTCCTTTCGGGAAATGTTGGGAAATTTTGCAAAAAAAAAGCCATAGTATAGTATGTCAAAATTTTTCGATGAAAACCTCGAATTTTTCTGATGTTGTAAAAAACTCATCAAAACGGACGTATTATAGCATTTAGAATGATTCTATGGTGAGCAAAAGTCGTTTGGGGAAATGTTGGGAAATTTTACAAAAAAAACGCCACAGAATAGTATGTCGAAATTTTTCGATGAAAACGTCGAATTTTTTCTGATGTTGAAAAAAATCATGAAAATGGTCGTATTATAGCGTGTAGAATGATTCTATGGTGAGCAAAAGTCGTTTGGGGAAAGGTAGGGAAAATTTTACAAAAAAAACGCCATAGTATAGTATGTCGAAATTTTTCGATGAAAACCTCGAATTTTTCTGATGTTGAAAAAAATCATGAAAATGGTCGTATTATAGGGTGTAGAATGATTCTATGGTGAGCAAAAGTCGTTTCGGGAAATGTTGGAAAATTTTACAAAAAAAAAAGCCATAGTATAGTATGTCGAAATTTTTCGATGAAAACCTCGAATTTTTCTGATGTTGAAAAAAATCATGAAAACGGTCGTATTATACGGTTTAGAATGATTCTATGGTGAGCAAAACTCGTTTCGGGAAATGTTGGAAAATTTTACGAAAAAAATGCCATAGTATAGTATGTCGAAATTTTTTGATGAAAACGTCAAATTTTTTAGATGTTGAAAAAAATCTTGAAAATGGTCATATTATAGTGTGTGAATGAAGGGAGAAAAGGGGGAAAAGGGAAAAAAAAAAAAAAAAAATTTTTTTGGTAGGGTGTAGATGTTTGGTGGAAAAGTCGTTTCGGGAAATGTTGGAAAATTTTAAAAAAAAAACACAATAGAATAGTATGAGGAAATTTTTTGGAAAAAAACAATTTGTGTTGAAAGTCATGAAACGGTCATTAACGTGTAGAATGATTCTATGGTGAGCAAAACTCGTTTCGGGAAATGTTGGAAAATTTTACGAAAAAAACGCCATAGTATAGTATGTCGAAATTTTTCGATGAAAACCTCAAATTTTTCTGATGTTGAAAAAAATCATGAAAACGGTCGTATTATAGCGTGTAGAATGATTCTATGGTGAGCAAAAGTCCTTTCGGGAAATGTTGGGAAATTTTACAAAAAAAACGCCATAGTATAGTATGTCGAAATTTTTCGATGAAAACGTCGAATTTTTCTTTTGTTGAAAAAAATCATGAAAACGGTCGTATTATAGTGTGTAGAATGATTCTATGGTGAGCAAAAGTCGTTTGGGGAAATGTTGGGAAATTTTACAAAAAAAACGCCACAGTAAAGTATGTCGAAATTTTTCAATGAAAACGTAAGATTTTTCTGATTTTGAAAAAAAATCATGAAAACGGTCGTATTATAGCGTGTAGAATGATTCTATGGTGAGCAAAAGTCGTTTCTGGAAATGTTGGAAAATTTTGCAAAAAAAAAAAAGCCATAGTATAGTATGTCGAAATTTTTTGATGAAAACGTCAAATTTTTTAGATGTTGAAAAAAATCATGAAAACGGTCGTATTATTGCACATAGAATGATTCTATGGTGAGCAAAAGTCGTTTCGGGAAATGTTGGAAAATTTTACAAAAAAAACGCCATAGCACAATACAGGGGTGTCAAACTCAAATACACAGTGGGCCAAAATTTAAAATGAAACAAAGCCGCGGGCCAACGTTGAACAAATGAACTTTTAATATGGACCCAAACAAGTTTTGCTTTAACACTGAATATGGAACAAGCAGGACTTTATAACTAGTAGTGCAGACATGCAAAATCGAATTTCAAATAAAAAAAACATATGAATGGTATATTAAATAAAAACTGTATGCCTCTTTTCCATTTGCTACCTTCTGAGGTAAATATCAAAATAAGCTTTTTCCACAGGCTAATAAATCTGAAAATAAAATAACAATAATGAATGAATCAACCATTCAAGCCTTGGAGGAGCAAGAAAAAGTGCATAAAGAAAATGTTAATTATTGCTCAGTTTGCACTAAGCTGATGTGCCCAAGCCTGATTTTGTGATTTCTTTTGCCACAGTATAACTAGCCTTTCCAGCAGCCTCACTTTGTGATTTGAACATAATCTGTTGTGAAACCAAACTTCTTTTCATCTCCACCACTTTCTGGCTCCTTGGAGTCATTTCCAGATCCTTGTACTTGTCCTGGTGTTTCCTAGTGTCGTCTAATGCTGTACTGCTTAGTTACAGACACGTTGGCTCCACAAACAAGACAAAAAGGTCTGTTTTTACATATGTAAACAGATAATCTGCCTCCCACCTGTCCAGAAAGCTTCTGTTTTCTGCCTTTCTTTTCACCATTTTTGGGAAGGGGTACCATGGTGACAGCGGTAGTATGAGGTTGCGGCGTGGTCTGGGAGAGGCCCAGGGAGGCAGGGTGAGCCGGGGCTTTCCTGCCGAAGCACTGATCCCTACTGACACAGAGTAGAGGGCGTGTCTGGGTCCTGTCCTAATTGATGCGCCAAAACAACAGCAGAGCATTATGGGATTTGTAGTATTAGCGGTGAATGCGTTGTTCTGTACCGGCGGGCCAGCTGTAATAGTAATTTTATATTGCCTCACGGGCCAAATATAATTACACTGCGGGCCAAATTTGGCCCGCGGGCCAGAGTTTGACACCTATGGTATAGTATGTCGAAGTTTTTCTGATGTTGAAAAAAATCATGAAAACGGTCGTATTATAGCGTGCAGAATGATTCTATGGTGAGCAAAAGTCGTTTTGTGAAATGTTGGAAAATTTTTCAAAAAAAAAACACCATAGTATAGTATGTCGACAAATTTCGTGCAAAAAAGTCATAGTATGTAGTATGTGATGACGTCATGTCATATAGTATGTCATAAAATAGTCACATCATAGCATGTGGAAAAAAGGTTATAGTATTTCATCAAAATGTGGATTTCAAAACTGGATTAGTCATCTCATTTAGAATACTTGCAACCCTCAATCATATGGTGGTTTCCTAAATTGGCAGTCTGTCGTAGTTATACAAGGGGTTGTCGTAGCCACAGATGTGAGTGTGATGCAATCTTACCTCATCCCTCCTCCTCTTCTTCTTTTTCTCCAGATGAGTGCAGGACCAAAACTGATGATGATGACCTGAGTTTCTTCACTCACTTCGTCGTCGTCATCTTCTCCTGTATGAATGTACACAGAGGGGTCATCAGGAGCCAATTCAGGGTCATGTTTGCCACATTTTCAATAAAAAAATAAAAATGTCTCATTAAAAATTGTGTTTTTCTGCTCCACAACCCCCTCATCTCCAAAACAACGGGAGGACTTGCATGTGTCATCCTCCCCTCCCCACCTCCATGGAGAAGCTCTGGATACTGGTGTCCTCACAATGGAGACGATTAACCAGGAACTAAACAGCCACACCACCAATGCCATGCACACTTCTTCATTTTGGGTGTTAGACCTCAAAATGCAATGAAATACACCACATAAGGTTCAAAACCAATCTCCAGTCTTCTCCCTGAGCTGGGTTCTCAGACATACTATATTATTATTTTTACAGCGATATATGGCATACCATACGATAACGTTTTTTACATGACATTGTACTAAAATATAATGAATGCAATAAAACATTTCATGACAATAAACTGATATTTTCTATGACCTAAATTACACTGTACTATGACATTTTTTATTTATTTTTGGCATACATTTTTCATGACATACTATACTGTGACATTTTGTGTTTTTCATGGCATACTGTATTATGACTTTTTTTAAGATATATTATACAATAACTTTTTCATGATATACTGTATGTCATATTTTAAGACCTTTTATAGAATACTATAACATGACAGGTTTTATGACATACTATACTATGACATTGTTTATAATCTTTGACACACTATATTATTCTTGTTTATTGCATAGATTATAAAATATGATACTATGATTTTTTTTATGACATACTATATTGTTCTTTTTTAAGGGTTACCATCCTATGACATTTTTAAATTACATACTATTCCATGACCATTTTAATTACCTTTTTATGACAGAAAATGCTAAGATGTTTTATGACGACCAGTATTATGAATTTTTTTATGACATACCATACTATGAATTTTTATAGCATACATTGTCATTGTTTGTACAGAGATACTATAATATTCTTTTGTGCTGGCATAGATTTTTATTATGGAATACTATACTATGATATTTTGTATGACATACTATATTATTCTTTTTAAGGCTTACCATACTATGACATTTTTATGACTTTAATTACACTGTACTATGACATTTTTATGACACTAAACTGACATTTTTTGACTTTAATTACACTGTAATATGACTTTTTCCATGACAGTTTTTATTACCTTTTTTATGATATTGAAAATGCTATGACATTTTTTATGACCTACTATATCACTTTTTTGTGGCATGCATTTTATATGATATACTACACTAAGACATTTTTTATGACATACTGTGACATATTGATGGCATACCCTACTATGACATTCCATGGCATACTATACCATGAATGTTTTTATGCATTTTTCCTTAACATATTCTACTATGACTTTTTAATAACTTTACTATAATATTGTTTATCATCTTTATGACAATATATTATTTTTTATGGAATACTATGTATATACAGTACAGACCAAAAGTTTGGACACACCTTCTCATTCAAAGAGTTTCCTTTCTTTTCATGACTATTGACATTGTAGATTCACACTGAAGGCATCAAAACTATGAATTAACAAGTGGAAATATGTACTTAAAAAAGTGTAAAACAACTGAAAATCCGCTTTATATTGTAGTTTCTTCAAAGTAGCCACCTTTTGCTCTGATTACTGCTTTGCACACACTCTGCATTCTCTTGATGAGCTTCAAGAGGTCGTCACCTGAAATGGTCTTCACTTCACAGGTGTGCCCTGTCAGGTTTAATAAGTGGGATTTCTTGCCTTATAAATGGGGTTGGGACCATCAGTTGTGTTGTGCAGAAGTCAGGTGGATACACAGCTGAAAGTCCTACTGAATAGACGGTTAGAATTTGGATTATGGCAAGAAGCAGCTAAGTAAAGAAAAACGAGTGGCCATCATTACTTTAAGAAATGAAGGTCAGTCAGTCTGAAAAAATGGGAAAACTTTGAAAGTGTCCCCAAGCGCAGTCGCAAAAACCATCAAGCGCTACAAAGAAACTGGCTCACATGAGGATCGCCCCAGGAAAGGAAGACCAAGAGTCACCTCTGCTGCGGAGGATAAGTTCATCCGAGTCACCGGCCTCAGAAATGGCAGGTTAACAGCAGGTCAGACTAGAGACCAGGTCAATACAACACAGAGTTCTAGCAGCAGACACATCTCTAGAACAACTGTTAAGAGGAGACTGTGTGAATCAGGCCGTCATTGGTAGAATAGCTGCTAGGAAACCACTGCTAAGGACAGGCAACAAGCAGAAGAGACTTGTTTGGGCTAAAGAACACAAGGAATGGACATTAGACCAGTGGAAATCTGTGCTTTGGTTTGATGAGTCCAAATCTGAGATCTTTGGTTCCAACCACCGTGTCTTTGTGGAACCAGAAAAGGTGAACGGATGGACTCTACATGCCTGGTTCCCACCGTGAAGCCTGGAGGAGGAGGTGTGATGGTGTGGGGGTGCTTTGCTGGTGACACTGTTGGGGACATATTCAAAATTGAAGGCATACTGAACCAGCATGGCTACCACAGCATCTTGCAGCGACATGCTATTCCATCCGGTTTGCATTTAGTTGGACCATCATTTATATTTCAACAGGACAATGACCCCAAACACACCTCCAGGCTGTGTGAGGGCTATTTGACCAAGAAGGAGAGTGATGGGGTGCTGCGCCAGATGACCTGGCCTCCACAGTCACCGGACCTGAACCCAATCCAGATGGTTTGGGGTGAGCTGGACCGCAGAGTGAAGGCAAAAGGGCCAACAAGTGCTAAGCATCTCTGGGAACTCCTTCAAGACTGTTGGAAGACCATTTCAGGTGACGACCTCTTGAAGCTCATCAAGAGAAAGCAGAGTGTGCGAAGCAGTAATCAGAGCAAAAGGAGGCTACTTTGAAGAAACTACAATATAAGACATATTTTCAGTTGTTTCACACTTTTTTGTTAAGTATATAATTCCACGTGTTAATTCATAGTTTTGATGCCTTCAGTGTGAATCTACAATTTTCATAGTCATGAAAATAAAGAAAACTCTTTGAATGAGAAGGAGTGTCCAAACTTTTGGTCTGTACTGTATATTATTCTTCTTTATGGCTTACGATTCAAAGACTTTGTTATAACATTGTATTCATTGACTTCTTTTATGAACGTTTTATGGCATAACATGTCATTTTATGACATTTTGCATGACATAGGCCTACTATAGCATGACTTTTTTTGACTACAACTACAGCAACCACTACTAATAATGAGCTACTACAACAACCATTACTGCTACAACACAGTTATTACTAATACTATGACAACAACTTCAGTTATTACTACAACAACTACTAATTTTAGTTGATTTGATAGTTACCAAAATATTTGATCCATGCGCTCCAGCTGTCGTCTCCTCCAGGCCCTTCAAGTCCATTTGTTCATTCAGCAGCCTCGACAGAAAACGGACATTGACACCAATATTTACAAAACATATCAAGTCTCTTTTGCTCAAATAGCAGACCCTGGTTCACCACTTTTTAAACAGACTTTTTGCATCAATATTCATGGGGGCAAGTAAAATGCCACATTGGGCTTGTAAATCTAGCAACTGGATAGCACTACTTTTGCTGTTTTTAAATGTGCTCAATAAATAAACTAAATTGGAAATTTGAGTCATCTCACTTCCTTCTTGTGGAAAATGGTGAAGCTTAGCTGGGTGGTGTTAGAGAGGATGTGGGCGAAACTCCAACTACAGTATGTATTGAGCAGTCTGCCAGGTTGAGAGTAAGGTGGATAAAACATGACAATTAACTTGAGTCATTTTTGTTATTTGATAACCACTACTAACTAAAACAATTTTACAAAACATTAACCCTCTGAGACCCAAAATAGACTTGTTTCTGTCTTTTTTTTGGGGGGCCCAGGACGTCTTTAGGGAGAGATAGCAGGTCAACAGTTAATGTCACATAGAAGTGGTATGTGCTATGCCAAGTTGTTCTTGTCATAAATCAGAAGTAAAACATGATACAACACTATGATGGAAGTATATGCTGGTCATCCTCGTAGCTAGGAAAGCCATCCATTCTCTGAATGCTCTACATCTCTAGTTTGTGGCTGTAAAGTTTGAGGAGGCTGTGATTATCCTACAGGTCACCACAGGTCATTTTATACAGTGAGGTCAAGTATCAAAAAATGGTCTCACTACAATACAGTTGGGCTCACTGAATCCAAAAGAGTCTCAGCTTTACAATGATGCTCAAATAAATGTAACTGCAAGACTGTTTAGGGACCCCAGTGTGCAGAAGTATTCAAATACACCATTTTAAAATAGGCAAAATAACATTAAATAACATTTATACTGCATGACAAAAACTGCATGATTTTGCCCCAAGCTGCATGTGATTTTCATAAAGTGGGCATGTCTGTAAAGGGGAGATATGTGGGTACCCATAGAACCCATTTTCATCCACATATCTTAAGATCAGAGGTCAAGGGACCCCTTTGAAAATGGCCAAGCCAGTTTTTCCCCACCAACATTTAGCCTAACTTTGAAGCATTATTTAACCTCCTTGGCCACAAGCTAGCAGCCCATGGAGTCCTTAGGATTTCTATATTATGTTATCTGTATATTCACTCTCCTTCCCAAACTGCACGACAGCATCTGCACAATATTTAAGTCAGTCACGATCGCGGGTCTCAGATGGTCAACGTTGAACCCCGACAAGTAGATATACTGGGTGATGTGCTGATAATCTGATCATGTAATCACAATGTGCTTGGTGTAATGATAACAAGCACAAGTTAATTTAAAAATGACTCACATTTAAGGTCCTTTAAGTCATAAAATGACTCAGTGTCTCTCAGCCAATAATACAATTAACTACAAATCAAAAACAAATAAAACATGCATGTCCAGATAGTCATGTGGTTTCGACACACTATGTAATTCCTCTGGTTCACTTCTACACCACCTACAATCAAGGCTAGAATGGCAGATAAATATCTTTATAAAACAATTTTTAAAAATCGTATAGACAGAGTCTGTTGCTCTATGGGTGTTTCCTTACTCTCTGAGTTCGTCCAGCATCCATCTCGTGTCGGAGAGGGCCGAGCTGCTTCTGATGATGTGGTTCTTCAGCTGCTCCTGCTGATGATGTGGCTCTTCAGCTGGTCTTCCAGTGTTTCTGGAGGACGGTGACACAAAAAAAACACATTAGAGACATGTAATCATTCAAATATTAAATCCTGTCATTTGGCTGTTACAGTTTCCACCTGTGAACAGACAGTAATGTTTTTCAGGACCTCCAACACCTCGTGTTTCTCCTATGACAACCAACAAAAAAGACAAATGAGCTCCTTAAATGGGCTGTAATTTCAGCTTCAGGTATTCTGAAGCATGTGCGCTCTCATCCCCGGCTCTCTGAAGCTCTGTACCTCACTGTTTCCTTGCAAAGGCGGTGGAGTTGGCAGCACCATGGCCCCCAGGGACCACCAGTACAATAATGTTTTACTATGATGTTACCACAATGTACCAGAATTCACAAATATCTAGGATATTACTACTGATATTCATGTAATATTACCTTGCAACACCTGCTGTATTAGCCATGTGTTTTCTACATGTTTAACTGCATGTAGAGCAGGTAAGTGAGATTGGATCACAAGTGGCCAATGGAGACACATTTTAATGCCAGGTGTGAAGAGACATACTTAAAGCTGTCCACTTGTACTTGGATTAATCAAGATGCATGTTAATGCCAGGTCTGAACAAGTTACAGGAAAAATGGCAGAATAATATTATTTTAATATCACAATTCATAATTAATCTGGAAAGTAGATCTAAACAACACTTTGAGGTAAGCTACAAATTTCCTTTTTTAATTAGCCTATTAAGGCAGGTTGTCTACTTTGAATGCAAATATGGTAACAGAGTACAAAAATAAAGCATCAAAGACAAAAACAACCCCTTGCAGCGGTCCATGTAAGCCCCAGTGTTCAAAGCAAAGCGTTGTGACAAGAGCGCCACCATGTTGTAGTACTCTAGCCTGTAAAGTCACTCGGTTGGTTGGCTCAGCTGAGTTACACAGATACAACGGTAGAGACCATGAAAGACGGAGACCGAGGAGACACAGGACAGAAGAAAACAAAACAGAGGACACTATTGTGTTGTTCCTAGATGTAAAGATGAGTTTTAAAATGTTAAAACCAAGGACAAAACAGTCCGTTTTATAAACTATCTCTGAAACAGAGATCAGTACTGCTGCGCTGGATAGTGGGCTGCTGTGTGTGTCGGCTTGGGAGCATAATCAAGTTAGATAGTTGGTCATTTAGTTCACTAGTTGGAGAAGAATACAGGTAACACGTAAGGGATAATGTACAACAAGCCGGTCATTGTTGTGAAAGAAACATTGACCCCAACACGCAAATGCAACTCTGTGATTAACCAGTCAACCAATCAGAATCAAGTATTTAACAACTTAAGTATTTTTTTCTGGAGATAAGTTTCATTTTGTGATGGTAGTTTTGGGAAGCTAATGTTTGTCCAATAGTAGCTAGCTAGCAGAAGCTACCAGCAAGCTACATAAACGGTATAACGTTGGCTTCAGGATAAAGAAATGCTTTTGCCATTTATTGGTCAGCTGCAACTGGACTGTTAGTGTCACTAGGCAGCACTACAGCAACTTACTGATCAACCATTTAGCTGCAGTTTATGAAATGAGCAGTTTTGTCCTTGGTTTTAAAATTGTAAAAATCATCTTTACATCTAGAAGCAATACAATAGTGTCCCCTATTTTGCTTTCTTCTGTGCTGTGTCTCTGTCTTTCACGGTCACTGGGCAACTCATCTGAGCAAACAAACTTCATGATGTCACAGGCTAGTGTACTGCAACATAGTGGTACTCTTGTCACAAAAGATGAGATATATCTTCTTTTTTTAAATGCTTTAAATATGATTGTTGATTTGAGAAATCCATTTAGTAAACCAGCTTAACTTAGCGAAATGTTTCAATTCCACTTCAAGTGTCAATGACTTCACCTATGTTGTTTCAAGATAAGTGAAATTTAATTGAAATTAACACACACACACACACACACACACACACACACACACACATAGGGAGGATGTGCTTTGAAATGTAATCTGCCTGATCAATACACTCACTTACCAGCGTTGCATATTATGTTTAAAATGAGCCCACTCATTGATTTATGTCTACTGCTGTGTGATGCAACCCATAAAACTCAGGTTTCCAGCTTTACAATTACAGCTCTGATGGTCGCTGAAAGGTTACTTATGTCTCAAAATGATTTACTTAATCCGGTTATACTGGTGCCTTCAAATGGGGTCATGTTTACTGGGCCTATATGAACGCCCCCCTCAAGTCATATTCACGACGTGGTAGGCAGAAAGTTTCTGAAAACTGAGTTCACGACTTGTGACGTGTTTGTTGACATTGTGAGAAATGGTGGAGCCCCTGGAAGTGGATTTCTCAGTTCATAATAAGTTAATATTGTGCAGTATATTAGTCATATTGTTTTTCTTTGTAATTTTATAATGTCTGGGGAAAATGTTGATATTCTCAACGAACTCATCTTTCTCCTCTGTCATTATGCCTTCGCATTTCCTGTAGTATCGTACCCACTAGCTAGCATGCTAAACTGTTAGCCTCTGCGGCTCTAGCCTCCTTAATATTTTCAGTGCTTAGCAGCAGTGTTCATGACTTAACCACGCGAACGCCACGCATATCCGTGTTCACGACTTCCCCTCTGGTAAACACAGTAAACATAAACCCATTTGAAGGCACCATTTAACCCAGCCAGTCCTACTGACCGAGCAGCCACCCGCCGCTATCTGGGTCAATTAGGGGAAATGAGACTCACCTGTTCATCTAACTTTGTAGTCGCCATCCGAAAATTGCTGCTGCTCCTCGTCGACGCTTCTCATTTTATGCATCCATGTACTGCACTCTGCGTGTCTGGTCCAACTTTCGCTAGGCAGCAGGACATTGTAGCTCCTGTTTTTGTGTTTTTCTTCAGCTACAAACAACAAACATTTGAACTCGTCCAGCTGTAACGATGTCGTCATTTCCTTTCCTGATGCGCATGCGCATACTGCGTCTTTTAGCTCTTCCTCCTTCTTCTCCTTCTTTGTGCTTTTTAGGCGCATACCGCCACCTACCGACTGGAGTATGTAGTAAGGGATCCAGTTTACCTTAGTCTGTAAACAACAAATAAAAACATTTACTTAAAAAGAAATAAGAAAATAAAACAAACAATAAATATCTTCTCCTTCTTTGTGCTTTTTAGGCGCATACCACCACCTACCGACTGGAGTATGTAGTAAGGGACCTAGTTTACCTTAGTTGGAAACAACAAATAAAAAACATTTACTTAAATCAAACAGAAATAAGAAAAAAAAACAAACAACAAATATCTTATTCTTCTTTATCTAAAATATTTATTTAGTTATGTTTCTAAGATGGAAATGAATAAAAAACTATTAAGACTCCTCAAATAACTGGAAATTACTTGGTAATTAAAAATATTTAAAAAGTTGTATAATATTTGTTTAAGTTTACTTCTCCCTCTCACACTACGATATTGTTGTATATTGCTTTTTTATTTTCTTGTAACGTTTGTTATTGTTCTTTCATGTTTAAATACAGTACATTAAAATGATAATTTTTCAAAGTGATCAAATGAAATATTTATTTCTTGCACAATGCTTGAAATTTGGCCAAATAAAAAAAAGATTCTTGCTTACTTAGGCGCAGCATTAAGCCACAGAGTCTGATTGTATTTATTGTGTCCAACTGTTCAAATGTTTCCACCCTGCATGAAGCACTTGCCAAGCTCTTAGGACAAGAGTGAGTCCACAACATCTAGAACACAATCTATTGGTCTCGTCCTGCTGCTGCTGCACAAAAGCCGAGTCTTGTTGCATAAGAAGACTGAAGGTGAAGAAGACAGGGGACATGTAGCGAGGGGCGCCATCCCCCTCATTTGTGCACTCTGGGCTTTTCAGGGAAAAGCCGTGGGCCCAGCGTGTTTTATTGCTAATGCCTCAGTGACTTCCAAGGGCACTTAAAGGACTTCAATCATTGGATTTGCACTCCACTTGTTCACTTCAGACCCGGAGGAGGCCTCTGAAAGAGGAGGGAGAGCCCCCAGAGAGAATGCTGTTAGTGCCCTTCTTTGGGCTGATTTAGCTGTTTTCTTTTGCAGCTCCTATTGAGTGTTAAGCAACGGCTAAAACCAGCAAGACAAATGTGCGTTTACGCTTTTAAAAAAGAACGTAGTAAAAGGGAGAAAGAGCAATGTTCTCTTTGTGTTATTTGCAGTCCAGGACCAAGGTGGAAAAGCAGCCAAGAGGACATCAGATAAATCAGGTTACCCACAGCAACAGCACTGGTAGGCCTGGGACTGGCCCTTGATCTTCTTCTTACTCATCTTCCTCCTCTTCATCTCAACCAGCGCTTTGTGCTCACCTCTCTTACCTGTTATTGCCTTTCCTTCATCTTTCACACCTTGATCCCAACAACTCTTTCAACCCTCACACCACCCCCTCTTCCTCTTCCTCCTCCTCTACCTTTGTATCAAAGTGAAGCAGATTCCTTGAGCTATGGGGTCATTCCTCCCCAGCAATAATGGGGCATTTGTTGGCCTCAACAGCTAAGACTCAAGGCCTGTTACCCAGGTCGGGGTACAGTATAGGGACAAGAGTTAAAGTCAGAGAAGAGGAGGATGAAGGTTGGGGGGAAATGTGGGAAAATAAAAGACCTGAGTGGTGGAAGAGAGGAAAAGAGGAGACTTGTGAGACTAAAGCCTCATTACAGTCTAAATTGGTGATCCAGTCGGTAGGTGAGCACATTCCCATTAACCCGGCCGTGGGGAGAACTTCCTCCAGGCTTATGGGTTATTACTTCCTCTCCCATCGCTGTAGCACTATTGTTTAGCCACAGTGTGAAGTCACACACACTGCAGCGCCAGAAGCCTGACCTCTGATATGGACAATGCTTGCTATTGTCTCTCGGTTTCTGCCCATTCACTGCAGGAAGGGGCTACATCTGGACCTAATGGAACAAATATATCACAAAATCTTAGTAACAAGAAGAGTAAAAGGGTACTAAAAAGTAAAATCACTGATGAAAAAAATTACACACATAAGTAAGCATTTTGTATTGTTGCTGTATGATTTCATTTGCATTTACTTGTTTTCTGTGTTCTTAGATACACTTCAAGCATGCTAAATGGTGTGCTTACACTGTATGCAATATGTAAATGAAAATATGTTAAATAAAGTTAAGATTGGGAATAAAGGCCATGTCTCATACACATCTCATTTCCACAGCAAAAGTAAACACACCTGATATGTTCACTTCCTCTTGGTGCAGCTTTCAACCCCCGTTTTTTCTTTTCTCTCAACCTTCTTTCTCTGTCATTTAATTACAAGAATCACTGAGGGCTCTGTAAAAAAGTCTGAGCTCACTTCCCCCTCAGAGTCTTGACCTCCAGCCGACACCGGTCCATCAATGCTCTCCTCTATCCATTCCTCTTCAGCCCCTCATCCCTTCATCCCTCATCCTCCTTCCGAACCCATCCTTCTGTCTTCAATAAATAATGAACTATTCTAAACCCATATCGTGTTTGGTGAGGTCTTTGTTAGTGAACAGAAAATAATGGGAAGAAGTCACATTTTATTCAATACACTGCTGATTATTGTGATTTAGTCTTCAGTAGAAACAGCATGATTGAAAAGGGCAGACATTTTCTTTTTCTTCTTCTTCTCTACACACTGCAGTCAGAGCTCTGAACCTCCCATAATCCATCAGTCCTCCTCTCTCCTGTAGATCTCCCAGCTCATTACGAGGTCAGAACCACTTAAAGGATTTGAAATTAATGTAAAGCATGTAAAACTATAGGCCAAGTCCTGCTGGTTTTAAACTCAATTTTGCCATAATGTAAAAAAATAACTACCACTGCGGTCATGTCAGAAGCCATCTTTTCATCCAGAGAGACTTGTGGAGAAGTCTCGATCGAGGTACTAGGGTGAAGATGAGCCTGGTTGGATTCACTCTGTGGTCTCCATATCCTGGAGGGCACAGATGATGGCCTCTCTGGCAGCGATGAATCATTCATCAAAGTCCATCAGCTCACCTGCTGGCCATCAAAATGCTACCAAATGTTTTCAGAAGGAAGGCAGAACATTTGTACATCCAACTGCTGAACTCAAACTGAAACTTTCACTTGACTTGACGAGTTTTAAACATTTTATCTTTACATTTTTCCCTATCAGTTTAGCTCAATTCCACATTACAGGCCGACAACAAAGAGGTCATGAATGTGCTCGCAGCCAGGGATTGGTGATCTGTGGTGGGAGGATGGTTGGGGGTTTAGTCTAATTTGTGCAGTGACAGGGACCTGAGTTATAGCATCAATCTGGGTCACTGGGTAGACTGGTAGCTGTATAGCCTACTGTATACACCCACCCACAGACACACACACACACACACACACACACACACACACACACACACCATTACTAGGCTTAAAGCTGCAGTGGGCAAATGTGATTAAAAAAAATTATAAAACAGTCATTATATCCTGATAGTAGTATATGAGACATGTAATCTTGGAAAAAAAATCCTGTTCATCTGCGTCCTCCGGTGATCCTAACGGCATCTGCAAGATTTCACAGACCAGAGAAAACAACCTATCCAGCCGAGCTGGAGTCTGCCGTCTCTGAGCAGGTGCCAATCACTTGAAAACTCTGATCAAACAGTCAAACTAGGCAGCGCTGATCAGATATGAATCAATATTCTGTTACTCTAATGCCTATTTCTCTCATAAAATGTTTTCAGAAACATCTCGTAGTTACTGTTTAGCTGTAAAATGAGAAAATTTGTGACCCATCAGCCATGTTGAGATCAACTGAGGAAATACCTGAGCACCACCCACCAGCCGGAGCAAACTTTCTCATTTTACAGCTAAACAGTCACAACAAGATGTTTCTGAAAATATTTGAGGAGAGAAATAGTCATTACAGTAACAGAATATTGATTCATATTTGATCAGCGCTGCCTAGTTTGACTATGCATTTGATCAGAGTTTTCAAGTGATTGATTGCTGCCTCCATTGAATGAACAGCCAACAGGAACGCTCTCTCTCTCTGAAATGACAAGTGACTGGAAATTATGATTATTTATAATGATATTTTAAAGCCTGAAAACAAAGCAGTGAGGAGGTGCAGATGTCTAGTTTTCACTCAGAACATTTGAATTACAACATGCTGAAATGTTATAATGGATTTTTTGCCAATGATGCCAAAAATATTATGCCTGCTGCAGGTTTAAGTAAAAATAGGACTTTTTAAACCTCTCAAATCATGATTTTCTCCTTAATTTCCATCACAAGTAGCTTTATAACTTTTTTTTCTAAACTGTACAATCATATTAAAGTCTGCTAAAGTGTGCTTTTTCTTTCCCCCATGAATAAATAAAATAAAAATAATAATGAATAAAAACAGACATGATGCTTAGGGCCTATTGGCGTAAATATTCAAAGGCCAGATGCCTCGCTTCTATGGCTATATGATTTCAGATTCATGGGTATTAATTTGGTGAGTATTCGTGAGTGTGTGAGAGTCCAACACTTCAAAAACAGGTTGGGAAGTGATAAAGAGAAGTTTTCAGAGACAACCTGTTGCTTCCCAGCAGCTCCCAACCGAAGCATTGCAGCTCCACGCATCAGCAGGCAGGATAATTACACACCCACTTCACACCATCACACACTACCCAGATGCCCATCCCCGACTCAAGACCCCCGGTGCACAACTCAGGAGCGACACGGACTCTAGCAGCGGCTTTTAAAGACACATTTCTGGAGTTTTACGCAGGGATACCGGATAATTTAAGTCCACTTAGAGAGGGAGACTTTTTAACAAACGATGGCTAACTCCGGTATTCAGCTGCTGGGATTTTTCCTGTCGTTAATTGGCATCGTTGGACTGATCATCGGGACTATTCTGCCGCAGTGGAAGATGTCCGCGTACATCGGGGACAACATCATCACGGCGGTGGCCATGTACCAGGGGCTGTGGATGTCGTGCGCTTTCCAAAGCACCGGACAGCTCCAGTGTAAAATCTACGACTCCATTCTGCAGCTGGACAGTAAGTAGTCCTCTATATCTACGACAGGACGTCCTCAGTAATGTCAGTCATCACTTGTTTTAATGGTTGTGCCTCTTATTCCACCTGGACACCCACCTGGCCCACCTGAGTGACACCTCAATGCACCACACTGTTTTCACTGGTTTGCCACCAGTGTAAAGTGGGACACTGCCTAATGTGGGACACAAGCTCCACCTAAGTGGGTCTTCTTCAAACAAATAAAATAATAAGATAATAAGATAATAAGATAATAATAATAAGATAAGATATAATAATAAGACTATAGATATTTAATGTCTTTCTAGTGTGCCTGAATGCTTCAAACCATCCATTATTCCTTATTTATTTCTTTTTTATTATTTATTGTTTGTTTGATAGCCAGTGTCCACACATAAGACAGACTTACTGAACGTGGGATTGCACATTTAGCCTTGAGTGTTTCAGCCTTTTAACAGACTTTTAAATGTCCCACATTTTGGACATGACTGTCCCACATTAGAAAATCAAGATTTGACATTAGAGTATTACTATGTCTACCACTTCTGTTATGAGTGTGATAGTCTGAATTTTCTGAAATGTAAAAAATGTCCCACATTAGGCTGATTCACCCTATATAACCTGCTCATCGCATCATAAATACTAACCACACATCAGCAGTCACAGTCCACTGTAAGCTGTCACTACAGTGGACACCGTCTTCCTCACAATCCAGGTTAAAAAAAAGTGTGAAAGCAATAGGAAAGATTAATCTCTATTCCTAAAAGCATTCCTGGGAATCCTCACCCACACATTGTCACATTCTGGGAAACCCTCCCACCTCACCTCCCAATGCACTTCAACAGTAACACACACACCACACACACACACACACACACACACACACACACACACACACACACACACACACACAGTAGCAGTGCCTTTGTGGAAATACTGTATATAACCACTCCCTACCTTGTTTTCTTAGTATCCCAAGATCTGGGTGACTGAAAACTTCATACATACTTCTGTTCTCTCTTTCGCCACCATGAAATACATTACAAACACCACAACAGTTGTTTCTTATCACTATAAAGATGTTGCCAACGTAATCAGCTTCAAACCTTCATAGGAAGTGTGACCATGGTAACTACACTGCTGCAGCACAGGCATCTATTACTGTACATCACCCAACACACATGCACACAATGGATTCAACCTGTTCCCATGCAGAAATGCACAAACTGGGAGATCTGGATTTAACACACTGGGATCGTTGGTAACGGCACCTGCCCAAGAATCCTGTACACTTATTGCCTCATTTGGTGACATATTAGAAAATAGTGTGTGTTTTAAAGCTGATTACAACCCACCTCTTGTAATGGACAGACACTCTTACTTTCTTTGCTAATTTTAATTAAAAAAAATATTCTGATCTGACAGGATCTATTTTTTTTTAAAGAGATGTCATTTAGCTACGGTATCCTGTGCACTGCAGTATATTGTATACAGTAGGCTTAATGCTGTGCTGGGTTATTAACCAGGAACTGCTGGCAACCAGCCTTCAGGGACCCAAAGGCCGTTTTTTCAACACTGTGTTAATATAATTATATGCATATTTGTTTTAGAAGGAGTTGAGGGGAGTTTTGCCCTCTTTTTTAGAGGGGTCGGGGAGAGGGACTACAACAGAGTATTAGGGCCCATTGAGGGAAAAAAATCTGAGATTTCAAGAATAAAGTCAGTGTAAGAGAGAAAAGTAGTATTATGAGAATAAAGTCCATCCATCCATTTTTTATCCCAGCTGGCATTGGGCGAAGGCAGGTTACACCCTGGACAGGTCACCAGTCCATCGCAGGGCACTGAGAATAAAGTCCTAATATTATAAAATAATAATTTTGTTATTTTTGAGGGGAAATAGAGCAGCTTGCTGCCTGTGTGAAAATGAGGAACGTGGAGCATCTTGTGAAGTTTATTAGTTTTCACAAATAACAAAATACTTCAACTTTTGGCACATCAGCACCACATTATCATCAGTATCAGGACCTTGAAAAGATTGAAAAGAAACTTTGTTTATTCTGAAGAACCACACAGACCTGTGAGAAATGGGTAGATAAATAGTTGATGGGTACATAAATAGTTAACGTAGAAGTGGTGTACATAATCTTAAAGCTGAGAACCTGAAGATTAATTTGAGATGTAGCTCAGCACTATGTGACAAGTTGTTCTAGTCATCAATAAGACATACAAATTAATTAATAAAATAAGTAATTAATTAAAATAAACTGTAAAAGTGTATAAGGTTTTATAACATTATGATAGAAGTATATGATGGCCATCCCCATGCTCTCTTATGTCTCATAAGTTGTTGTATTTTGGGTTTCTACCGGTTGTTACAAAGATTTTATGCTAAATGTAAACATTTTTTTTTTTTACCACTCCAGTACTGCTAAAAATGGTCAATTATCCCTCCAACACGCCACATTAAGACACCAAGACCTTGAGGAACACCACAGAAAAAGCTGTGCTGTGATTTGGTATCAAAAACCTTTGACATTTGGAGATTTCTGCAGGAACTGAATACAGATGGGCTCATTGGATCCACAAGAGTCTCAGTTCCAAGACTGTTTAGGGACCCCAGTGTGCAGAAATATTCATCCTGAGGTTTTCTAGTTTCATATACAAGTATTTTCACTCTACCTTGTAAATTCAGCCTGCAACAACCTCTGAAAAACAGAATAGTTGCTGGACCCGCCAGTGGGCCATCTGAGGTTTAAGGGTTATTAGTTGAAACAATATGTGCTTCTGTCTTGTAAAAGCCCCTATTTTAAAAGGAAAAAAAAAATGTTTTGCCACATTACCCACAGCCAATTTTCACCTCAGGGCCCCTGATTGGGCCATGGAGTACCTGTGAAATCATGATAGGCTAAAATGATGTACTCTGTAGTATGGTTGTGTAACTAAATATTTAAAAATACTATCTAGTATCTCATGTGCGTTCTCTTCAGTGAATGGCAACAGATGTGCCACACTTGTGAAGCCAAAGCTGCCATAGACGGCTCAGCAGCAATAATGAGAGCAGTGAGGTGGAGGTCCAAGCCAGGATACTATGCATCCTGTTCTCTATCTGCATTTACTATATAATCCACCCTATTGTTCCCGAGTATTTTATAGTTAACCCCCCTACTCTCTCTACTCTCTCTCTACCCATCCCTCCACCCCTCCGTCGCCACTGGAGGGTTTTGTTTGTTTGGGCAGGGCAGGGATGGCCTAGACTGGCACAGACTGGTTCTAGGTGGATGGAGGGGGAAGACAAAAGGGGGGACTCACCCTGTGATAGGTTTATAGGGTGAGGAGGGGGGGCTTCTGACAGATGAGGACAGTAGTTTCAGCAGGCCTCCACCTCTTTAACAGCAGCAGATGGGTGGACGGAGAAGAAGAGGGAGTGTGAGATGAGTCTGTGTGTGCTGGTGTGTATCCCATGGTTTCTCTTCCAGGAAAAGCTCACATTCAAAAGTCCTGACAGACTAATGTGAGTGTAATTCACAACCTCTGGACACACACATAAAGCCTCTCTGATAAGTCGAGGCCCACTCTTTCCTCATTATTTACCAGTTTGTGCTTCCAGATTTGACTTTATATGATCTTTTTTATTGTTTTTTAAGCAACACTTCCACGATCCACAAGACAAAAGGCCATCTATTCACCGCCTCCCCCTAACAAAACACACTTTTCTTCTCATACGTAATAATCATTTCCCCTCTCTCTGTCCTCCCCAGGTTCGCTTCAGGCCACTCGAGCCTTGATGATAGTTGGCATCATCGTGTCTGTCGCAGGTCTGGGCGTGGCCTGCATGGGAATGAAGTGCACCACCTGCGGAGGGAGTGACAAGCTACGCAAGTCCCGCATCGCCATGACAGGAGGCATCATCCTGCTAGTGGGAGGTGAGGACGCTATGCATTGTTGATGACAGTCGCTACAATGCAGATGGATGACAAATTAAAGGGAAAACCAACATGGAGGTGTTGTTCAACTACAAGCTGCAGGAACAGCTTCTGTGTGTTGAACTGCACTGGAGGGATGAACGGCATCCTCCATACTGCCTAATGCCGGGTACACGATACACGAGAATCAAGACGATTTTGGGCCCCATTCTCCCTCCTAACAATCATCAGCAAAGCCCTGGTTGTTTGATGATTATCTTGCCAGATATTCCTGTGATGTGAGTTATGTTAAGAGTGTTTTTTACATCCCCAATCGTCCCAGAAGTCAATTCTGGCTGCACTGACGTAAAGACGTAAATATTAACCGTTCAGTATCCACTCCAACCAGCTGTCCACGCCAGCTCCGCTCTAACTAGATTGTTTACGGCTAGAAAAGATCCATCTTGTGTAGATACGACGTCACATTCTTGTTGTATTCAGGGCGACTCAAGGAAAAGAACTTAGAAGGGATCGGATGTCCAAGAGAAGACGGTTGTATTAACATTTTAAACAGATGAAATCATGCAGGGTCACTAGAAACTCCTTTGGCTCACTTCAGCGGTGCCCTCAGCAGCGACCAGCCCACAACGGACTGACCCAGATCCAACTTCCCAGCAGTCTGAGCTTTGGCGGGAGGTGGAGAGCTCAGGCAGTTCAGCAGCAGTGTTTCTGTGGGGAAGAGTAACTCCCTTTGCAGACCTTTTACATGCACAAAAATCTATATAACACACTAAAGAAAAGGGAGAAAGCGTAACAGCATAATAGGTCCTCCTTGGTTTGTCACCACCTGTATGTGTGAAACACGGACGCTCCTGCACATGCCCTGTGATAATCAATACAGACCCGGTTACATAATGTTTCATCAAAGCTCACCTCATCATCACATTTTTGTTTAGATCTTGCGAACATCACACAGTAGGTAGGAGGAAGTTTGATCCCGAGTCCAAAAAGCTTTCCTCCCACTCCTCTGCTGCCGCCCTCCAGAGGTCATTAGACTAGATGAGTCCAGAACTCCTGGCTCTGAATCCGACGCAAGAGGTCTAACTGGCTCTGAAGAGAGCAGAAAACACTAAAAGCTAATTGCTCTACAGTCAATAGCTAGCCGCGTGGTGACAGTAAAGGGGGTAAAAGCATATCTACCCTCTCAGGTTTTGATGATGTGCTGATTGATCTCTGTTGCTTCCTCTCCTCTCAGGGCTGTGCGCCATCGTAGCCTGCTCATGGTTCGCTCACAATGTGATCCGGGCTTTCTATAACCCCTACACTCCAGTCAACACCAAGTAAGGAACCCCCAAAACACAACGTGTTCAAGTCCTGTAATCAAAGGAATAGTTTGACATTTTGGGATACTTGCTCATTCGCTTTCTTGCCAAAAGTTAGACGAGAAGATCGATTCCACTCATATCTGCCAGTTAAAATATGAAGATACAGCAAGCAGAAATTTAATTTAATACACCTACAGTACCAGCACCTCTAAAGCTCACTTATTAATATGTCTTAGTTTAATTCATACAACAAACCCAAATGTAATAATGACACGTTGTGGTTTTACAGCTGTGTGTCGGGTGATTTAATGGCCCGGTGCAGTGACATAGCTAACCTACCTAGTTTCCCTGTTTCTGTTTCTTAATGCTAAGCTAACTGGTTGCTGGTATGAGAGATGTAATTTTATCTAATTCGCGTCTAGAAAGTGAACAGGTGTGTTTTTTTAAAACTCTCAAATGATTCATTTAAATATTATTTTACTACTCCTTTATATATTATTTTATAGTAAGTACGGGTACATTTTGTGCAAATTTATAGTTTTAATCTGCACTTTTTACTCTTTTATTGGACAGCTAGGCCATAGCTATTGTGCCTTTGCATAGTAAGACTTTCTATAAAAAATTATTGAATTTTATTTTATTAAAAATATTTATAGCATTATATTAAGTACACTGTGAGTGCACGGAACTGTTAGTTGAAATGAATTAGGGCGGTCAAAGTTAGCTCGACAACTATCAACGATCCGTCGGAGGTTGTAGCATCGTACCACTTGCACCAAACACGACATACTAGCTTGTTGCAACGGAAGCTAAATAACACTCTAAACTAGCACAGCTGTTTTCAAAGGAGTCCCTTGACCTCTGACCTCCAGATATGTGGATGTAAATGGGTTCTCTGGGTCCCCACCAGTCTCCCCTTTACAGACATGCCCACTTTATGATAATCACATGCAGTTTGGATCAAGTCATAGTCAAGTCAGCACACTGACAGCTGTTGTTGCCTGCTGGGCTACAGTTTGCCGTGTTATGATTTAAGCATATTTTAGGCTAAATGCAATACCTGTGAGAGTTTCTAGACAATATTTATCATTGTTTTGTGCTGTTAATTGAGTTCCAATAATAAATCTATACATACATTTGCATAAAGCAGCATATTTGTCCACTCCCATGTTGATAAGAGTATTAAATACTTGACAAATCTCCCTTTAAGGTACATTTTGAACAGATGAAATCATGTGATTAATTGCAATTAACTACGGACAATCATTCGATTAATCGTGATTAAACATTTTAATCGACTGACCGCCGTAAAAGGGATAAATTTGATTCAGTTGTATTGATGCTTTAAGTGACATCAGCCTTTATATAGATAAAGCTTTAGTTTAGTCAGTTTGCTGGCTTAATGACTCTTCTTTACTTGTGTTACTCTTGCATTAATCTTGCCAAATTTCCCTCCGGGGATTAATAAAGGTTCATCTTATCTTATCTTATCATTACAGTTTAGCATTTACCATTATCCCATAGATAACACCTGTGGCCATATTGGCTGCCAAACAGCAATAGCCTCAGTTTAAGTAAAAGACCAGAGTACATGTGAACATCAACTGAACTAATGAGATAGATTCAACAATAAAATGGAGACATTAGTTTTGCAAGAGGCTCAATTTGTCACTGGAAATCCAAACTTTTCATTTTGAAGTAAACACAGCGTTGTTGTACCTCAGGTTTGAGTTTGGCGCAGCCATCTTCATCGCCTGGGGCGGCTCCCTCCTGGATGTCCTGGGCGGAGCCATGTTGGCGGCCTCCTGTCCACGCAAGAAACAGGTGTCCAAGTACCCGTCCATGGCCAGTTCCCGCTCTGGCCCGCCGAGCAGCACTAAAGAGTATGTGTGAGAGCGCCCCCTACAGCTCGGGACAGACAAAGAAGCCCCCCTGCCCCCCGGCGAGGCGTAAACCTGAAGGTGTGAATCATAGAGGCAAAGAATTACTGAAATGTGACTTTTTCTTTTTCTTCAGGCAGACCTTTGATAACCCCTCGATTATCATGCAGCACTCTCAGTTGTTTCATGAACGATGTCTCTCACCCCGTCCACACATTCCACATTTGTTTACAAGTGATCTTCGCAAATACATTATAATTGGATCCCCTGACTTAATAGACAAGCCCTCGGGGTGTAACCTCTTGAATTGTAGCCTAAATGGTGGATTATAGCCAACACTTGCACCTCCACGTTAGAACCAGCATCTATTAGCGTTTGCCATGTAATTGAAAGTAATCAATTCGTTGTCTAGGCTGCGACTCAGGGGCTCCGTACCACAGAGACACAGGGTGACCATACGGTGTTTTATATTAACTGTTGGTGGTCCGAAAATAGACGCTACGACGAACAGGGTGTGACTTCACACACAGGGCTCACTGTGTAGCGTGGCCTGCATCACACAGGCCTTTTACTACAACACTCACTACAGGCTCTTCATACCAGTCTGTTACAAACCCTGCTCAGATATGAAATACTTCATTATGTAGTCATCGCGCCGTTATCACTCTAATAGCTTCCATATCAGCCACTATGAGAATAAACTGCCTCTATTTATTTTGATAAACGTAGGATGAAGTTTTGGCTCCTGTGTAGGTTTATATAAGAGGTAGATCACTGTGGCTCAGTAGCTTTCAGACATTATAAAGTCATATTTCAAGATGTTTTATGCTCTGAACAGTATCTGCTGTTTGTTTTTTTTAATGTCATAGTTTTATAAATGTGGCTCATTTAGCAAGTTATACATTTTTAACATGTCCAACTGTACTTAAATAATAAAGAAATTGCAAATTTGTTAATGGTGTGGTGGTCATAGTAGCTGATTATGTAGGATTACAAAGAGCAGAGTTTCTCTCCTCTTCTCCAAACTCTTCATACAACTAAAATCAACATTTAATCTAAAAAAAAAGAAAAAGATGGAAGACAGCAATCAGAGCTTCACGTCATAAGTTTACATGATAACGAAAAATCAAATCAAATCTTTTAAGTCCTTCCATCTCTTCCATTTAAAAATGTATTTTGTATTTATCTATTTTACATATTTTACTCACGTTTGAGCCTGACACAATGCAACGCATTCATCTGCTGAAAGTTTCAAGTATTAATAAACTAACTTTATACATATTAGAAACAAATGCATACAAATAAATAAATATAATACATACATAAAATAGGGCTGCACGGTGGTGCAGTGGTTAGCACTGTCGCCTCACAGCAAGAGGGTCGCAGGTTCGATTCCAGCTTGGGACTTACACCCGTGTAAGCGTGGGTTTTCTCCGGGTACTCCGGCTTCCTCCCACCGTCCAAAGACATGCTGTTTAGGTTAATTGATGACTCTAAATTGCCCGTAGGTGTGGATGTGAGTGTGAATGGTTGTCTGTCTCTATGTTGTCTGTCTCTATGTGCCCTGCGATGGACTGGCGACCTGTCCAGGGTGAACCCCACCTTCGCCCAATGCCAGCTGGGATCGGCTCCAGCCCCCCTGCGACCCCTAATGAGATAAGCGGTTGACGATGGATGGATGGATGGATATACATAAAATACAAATTTCCGCACATTATCTCGAATAGCTCAACCAGCCAATTTGAAGACATATACACGTTATAAATCATTTTATACTGTTTTTATAAATTACTTTTATGCAAACATATACACACGTTAAATACTTTATAAATGAGACCAAATGCATGCATTTAGGCATTTTGCGTATTCTCATCAGAATTCTCATTCTCATTCTCATCAGAACCGAACTGATGCTAGCCTTTCATATTAGACTCAGTATTATTCGGGCTCCCTCATGTGGCTCAAAGTTGTACCGCAGATAGAAATGTTCGATAAAAGACTAAGGAAAACAATACATTTTTTTAACAACCCTAATAAAATCTCCTGGGACCCTCCTGTGGTTCCAGACCCGGTCCAAGCTTGAAACCTTGAGCGCACATACATTTCAACAACTTTTGAAATGAAAAATATTTCCATATTCACAGATTCTGGTTTTTAAATGAGGATGAAGAAGAAGAAGTTATTGCAATAGTTTTCCTATCATATCAGACAAATTATTATTCAGAGCAGAGTATGTTTGTATGTTTTAAAACATGTCTGGTGGCAATCTTTAAGCATACAGTATTTTTGTGTTTACTACTGAATATCCTGCCTGTAATTTGCATAAGGCAACATCACACTACTGTAATGTTAAGCTTAAAAATGCCTGACATGATAAATCCAGCTTTGGCATGACTGCTGTGGTGTCATCACAGCTAAGTGATGAGTGAAAACTCAGAGAGACAACCGATGATTTCGGATGAACATGGATGGAGCCTCTCCTGAACATTTGAATCTCACCTACATATCAAATACATTTCCTTTGCTTGTGTGTGTGTGTTTTTTTTTTTCTTTTGGGGTGGAGGGGGAACAGTATGTAACCAACCTCGTACTGTATGTCCCTTTATGTGACTGTAGAGTATATTGGTTATGACGTCAAGCGTAAATCTGCAAATGTTCACACAATGAATTAATCAACACAATAGAAAAAACAATTCCATTGGGAATACGACACGTGAAGTTGTGGTAAAGTTAAAAGAAATGTGTGAAAAAACAGAAGATATTAAAGGGACAGTTCAGATTTTTTGAAGTGGGGTTGTATGAAGTCGTTGTATTACCTACAGTAGATGACGGTCAGCACACCTCCGGTTGGAGAAACAGACAGTTCGGTGCTGTGGATGGGGGCAGCAGCAAGACAGATTTTAGACACCTTGAAAATCAATATCAGTTTAAATGTACATTATATTTAGAATATTTTCTCCACTTTACCTTGTCGTCCGACGGGAAGCTGCAGCCGTTATTGTCGCTATCTTTAAAGCCACCAAACTTCGTTGTAAAAAACATCATTTTATCTCGTAAAACAGTGAAGTTGCTGGTCTACCGCTGCCTCAGTCGGTTAATTTGTTTGTGTTATTGTGCGACTTTGGTGTTTTAAAGGGTTAGTCACACAATAACACCAACTAATCGATGGAGGCAGCGATAGACCAGCAACTTCACTTCTGCAAGGTAAAATTACTGTTTTTGTCAATGGGGACTGGTAGCTTTGAAGAGAGCATAAATAACGACATCAGAAAGAGCTGTCTGACAGCAAAGTAAAGCGGTAAAAATATTCTAAATATAGCGTTTACTTAAACTGATGAGGTGGCTAAAATATGCTGCTCCTGTCCACAGTAGTACACAGTTGTGATCACATGCTGCTACTTCTGTCTGTTTCTCCAAAAAGGGGGTGCACCGACCGCCATCTAGTTTAGATAACATGCTGAATGTGGATAATTACCTCATACAACCCCACTTCAAAACATCTGAACTCACCCTTTAACAGTTACGTGAATGCATTTTCACAACACGACCAGCAACAAGTGCATCGAAACAACAGATCCCACAAAGACTCCACAAAGAATCATCTTTAATTTCCCGAGATGCATTATGAAAAGTCGACCATTTCCATGCAAATGGTGTAGCCACAACCAACAATCTTTGAGTCAGAGAATGGGCTGTGAAATGCAGTGCTTTCATGACGCAAAAAAAGTGAACTATAGTAACAATGTCACAGCCAGCTAAGTAACATGACATCAGCGTGAGCCTCAATAGCATGTCATTTCAAGGTCCACTGCAATCATTAAAAAACCTCAAATGACCACCAAAAAACATCAGGGTTAAGATTGTCTCAGCAGTGAGAACTGCTTGTTTTCATTATCTCATACTATAATTGTAAAGGGTGACTTTATCTTCCGAAAGACACTATGACGCCATCTGGGTGTAGCTTAACAAGCAGGTTACTGCTGCAAATATTAATACAAAGTAAGTGTTCATTATGACGTATCTGTGTGTCCATTTGAATTATCAATCTGTCACGGCGTCAAATATAATTTTGATTTAAAAGAACTTTACGTGTCTTTTATCACAGTTGTCTGGCCAACTGGGAAACCCAAACAAAACCTCCATAAATCTGTTTATTTAACTGCTGAGTCTGCAGCCTGAGCCAACAGTGAGTTTAGGAAACTGTTGACTTGGCGTGATGTAAAGAGCATAACGGCGCCGTGGTTTGAAATACTACTACATTAGCCCTTAATAAGAGGATACCAGTTACGCGTTTTGATGCTTCAACAGACTCCATGCATAGAATTCTGCAACATGTCACTGCACATAATAGGCATTCCCACAAAGTGCACCATTTGGAAACATAATAAATCTCAGTTACAGATGACTGAAGCGATTTCCATTCAGAAACAAGTAAAAAACATGTAGAAGCCATAACAACACAACAAAGTGTTTCATTTTTTTTAAACAATAAATAATTAGCAGTAGTTTTTTTTTTCTTCAGTAAATAGCGAGCTTTCATCCACTGGATATTAGTACACCACTTGTGTGAGAGTAGAGAATGATAGTCATTGCACAACCAAAGCTTAACATTTCACCTGTGTGTTACACGATAACAGGCGCGTGTTCCCTCACGCAACCGACCCACTTCAATCAGAAACCCTCACCGGAAAACAGGCAGGCGAGGGGCCGCTTTTCATCGAACCGTTTGCTCAGTGCAACTTTAGAAATTTAGCCCTTGTTAAGAAGCGCTGAAAAATATAGACACTTCCTCCTCTCAAGTCCTGATAATCTACTACTGCCTACCGAGGTATAGAGTAGAGAGCGATGCAATACAATCCATTCACAGTCTGACCAAAGGTGAGTTAAATAAACACTATGTACAATCAGGGCCTAGGCTTCAGCTGCCGCTAAATGAGGCGTTTTATGTGCCTGGTTGAGCCGTCAGAAGCTTCAGTTGGACACATGACAGGATCAAGGCCAAGATCACTGACGGGGGGTTTTGGCGTCCTGGGGGATTTTTTTTTTTTGGCACTTCGTGGTGAAGTTTAGGAGATGGGCGACAGGGATACAGGACACTGGCCGTTGTTGTTCATGATGTCATCCAAGTCTTCATCGTCCAAGTCCACTGAGGAGGAAAGGTCAAAGGTCAGTAACGTGCGCCTCTAAGAGAAGAATGCATTGATATCAGTATCTATTTTGTCCATTTAGAGAGATGAACTGGATCAGTTCTCGTAAAGCCCCCCCCCGCCAGCCAGTTTTGCTTCCAGTTTGTTGGTTAACGTTCTTTCTCAAATTGAGAATAGGGGTGTGGTTAATAGTCCGATGTAATTCGTTACCATAGCAACCAGACTGCATCATCTTTCAACCCAGTTTAGATGAATTTACTGTTCATCTGATCACAAATGAGACAGGAATTAGCGCAACACACCGACTCTCTCTCATTCGCTTTCTTCTTCAGCATCTTCTCCTGGTGAGGCGGCCGTCTGGCTGCTGCACCGAGGAGCCGCCCCGCCCCACGCTGGCCATAGAGCACCGGAGGAGGGATAGACATGTTGCAGGTCTGCCGTCCACCAGACGCTCTCACCTCAGCTCCCAGCACCGAGGCCACACCGGGCTGCACTGTGAGCCCTTTATTTCTCTAACGGGACGTTTCTCTCGTTTTATTTTGGCCTGAAAGTTGTGAGGTGTAACCTCCAAACGGCATTGGCTGCTTTCCATTAACTTATCTCCAGGAGGAGACAGTAAAGAAGAAAGCGAGTGAGAGAGACAGTCAGTGTGTTACTTCGTGTCATCCACTACATTGATTTCAGTCAAACAGTGTAGCTAATCAACTTAGTCAGGAAATGACATGAATTGACATTGAAACGTCTACATTATATATTTGGTGGAAATGTTTCCAACAACTTTCAGACCTACAGAAATCTGTCATTTTAATCAAAGTAAACTTAGATTTCATTTGGTCAGTGGTGTAACATGTGTCAAAAGCTGTTTTAAGCCACATTTTCACAACACAAAGTGTATTGTGAAACACAATACATCTTGGTTATTTTTAACAAAATATTTTAACTCAATAACGTATTTTAGTCAATGGACATCTTAATCTTAAAGGGACAGTTTGGATGTTTTGAAGTGGAGTTGTATGAGGCACTGATTCATAGTCGGTATATGACTTACAGTAGATGATGGTCAGCGTGCCCTCAGCATTGAGAAACTACCAGAAGCACCAACACCAGAGCAAATGAATACAATGCCGTTGAAGAGCACAGCAGAAAAACATATTGCCATAAAGACAAATTGATACCTGTTTAAGTGTACCCTATATTTAGAGTATTTTCACAGCTTTATTTTGCCAACAGACAGCCCTTTCCTTCTCCTTTCTGATGATGAACTGAACTGAAAGTGAAACTTATCTCTGCTCTCTCCATAGCCAGCAGGCTCAGATGACAAATTATTATATTTGCAAGTATAGTGTACACTGGAGCCTTTCTTTTCAGTGTCTAAAATACATTTTTCTGCCGTTCCCATCCACAGCACTGTATTGCTTTGCCCAGGTGTCCATACTGTCTGTTTCTTCAAGGGGGCACAGCGACCATCTACTGTAGGTAAAAACACTAACTATGATTAAGTACCTCATTCAACCCCACTCCAAAAAAATTCTGAACTATCCCTTTAAGTTATTAGAGTAACCAGCAACAGTCTGCCAAACATTGCTGGAGAAACAAACTGCTTTATTCAATGTTTTTACTGGTTTTAATCATCTGGTCTGTTTGTTTTTGAGAGCAGGAGACCTCTGTGGATAATTCGGCTCTCCGTAAAAACGTCCAGACCGATGAACGCTGAAGGACTAACTAATCCTAAGAAGCTGACTAATGACGGCAATAGTGATAAAGACAACAACTCTCCTGATCCCACGCTTCTTCACAACATCACCAAACGTGGCAGAAAATTACATATGACGCATTTAATGGAGCATCTTGACATTTTAGAAAAGTTGCTCATCCGCTTAGCCAGGCTAGCTGTCGCAGCATCCCCCATCCTGCTTTTAGATGTGTTATTATAGAAACTGTTTGAAACTCATGAACAAAAAAGTCATGCATTATGTTACTTATGGATGGAATTATAATTAAATTAACTTATTCCCCATTTACTTGGGTCCCACTCGGACCCCCTCAAGGACCTCTGTGAGGCCCCGGACCACTGGCTTAATATTATACAGACATATCAGTCCTCTTGTCTAATTCTCGTCAAGAGAGCAAGTAAGCACATTTCCCAAAATGTCAAACTATGCCTTTAAATATTTTACAGTTTGCGATTACCATCCCTGCTTCAGAGCCTTGCTGACATTTAGGTGTGCAACTGTCTGCTACGTTCTGAAAAATCAACTTCATATTCACCAAATACTCTTCAAAAAATCCAAATCAAAATCTGTCTTCTTGCTTTCTGAGAATAAGCAAAGCAAAGAGGTAATAAAAAGTGGTGTTACTGTTAAATCATAGCGGTGGTGTTATTGCTCTCCAAATGATTAGATCATCACTGCAGCCCTATAAACCTCGTTTGAGCCAAAAATGAGTTACCATTGTGTGCATCAGTAATTCCTGCGTGGTATGGGTAGAGTTTAGATTTTTTTATTATCCCAGAGGGAGATTTGTTTTCGCAGCCAGTAGCCTACAACATACTGGATTCATGGTTTATTAAAATTATTGTGTTTTTAATAACAACAATAGAAATGTTTCCTTGCTGGACAGGGGTTCTCATTTTTTAAACAACCTGAACCCCCTGAACATGCATAATTAAAATAAGACTGTTATTTCTCCCTTTGGGTAATTTTCCCCTAAAGACCTACAAATTATATCCCCCTTTGGTCTGAAGAGCCCTGCTGGCACCAGTTTTTGAACCACTGGATGTTAAAAGCAGATCACTGTCTCCATTACTTGAATTCATCACAAAAAAATTAATGATAAAATTCTTCTAGATTTGAAACTTGAGTAAAATGTGCTGTCATACATGGATGTAGACATGATTTTCACTCCCTCAACAGATCAAAAATAGTGTATTTAATTATTTAGTTTAAGAATACTACTGAAAAAGCATCTTCTGGACAGATATTTCAAAATTACTGTCATTATAATAACATATTTATTAGTAGCTCGGACTGTGCGATACTTCAATATCGCTATTATGACAATATTGTAGGGTGGACTATTGGTGCTTTCACAAAATACTTATACAATTACATGTTTGATGAATGATCATTGTTAATGTGGATATAATGACTAAGTGGGTAAAGGTAACAGAGCACCTAGAACAGTAGGGTGAGTTCAGAAAATGACACCAATTTACTGTGATGCAGCCTTTAAAAACAACATTTACAGTATGCCATATGATGATATCCAATATCTAAGACGATTTCTCGTCTCATATCATAATATGGCAACACATTTTACAGATCCACAAATGTCATGGTAATTAGGTGATAATTAGCAAGAAACCCAATTGAAATTTCTTTAGAATTACAGCCAAATTAGCCCAATATTTACCTAAAAATTGATCGATTAGTATATTATAAATATTATTTAATAATTATAAGCTAAATTAGCCTATAACAGTTAAAATAGGGCCCTTAGGCTTGAGAAGAGGCTGTCTGCTGCTCTAAACTAATAGAAGACGCTTCTGATCAACACACATTTCACTATTGTGACTTATTGTCTACACTAATGTAACCTGGTACCTAATGTCATGATTCAGGCAGTTTTTACAAGAAATTTAAATAAGTTATTTGGTAATTATCATCTATTTACCAGCAGACATGGACATAAAGAAAATCAATTAACTTTGTATTCTTTTGATGGAAATATATTAAATAAATTACCAGCCATTGGGAAATAGCTGAATATAATTACTGAATAATGTTAATAATAATAATAATAATAATAATAATAATAATAATACATTTTGAGGTTAATATTGGGGTAACTTGGCAGTTACTGCAAAGAAATTTCAAATAGGTTACTTGTTAATTATCACCTAATTACCATGAAATTGGCATCATATAATATAGATATACTGACCGGCCCTAATAGTAGCCTACTTCATTTTCCACAGTTTGTTTATTTTCTCATGTTTTACTGGATATCTTGTCATTCTGCTAAATGAAGGTAGTGTTTATATGAGTGTAGCTGTTGTCACTGACATGTAATTGATCCAAATAAACAATTAAACATAGTTTTGAACAGCATTTTCTCAACCCAACTCGTCACATACTGCCGCTTTGTCATCACTATCGTTATTTTGTACCAGTCACTCACCTTTCTTGGTTCGCCCAATCTGTCCCAGCTTGGGTGCCCTCTGTCCGAGCCTCTGTGGGTTGGCCCCGCCGCCGTCCCCGTTCACCTGGGGGTGTCCCGGGTTGTACTGCCCCGCCGGACCCGGCTGCCGGGGCGGCCCGCTGGGCGGGATGAGCTCTGGGATGCCTGAAGCTCCGTACATCTCTAGAAGGCGCCTTCTCCTGATCGGCCGCTAGATGTCCGCACTGCCCAAGCTGTGTGTTGTGTCGAAAAGCTGCTCACTTCCGCAATGGCATTCAACACAATGAATGTATGAACACACGACAGAATGCTGGAAATAACAGAGAGAAAGTCCTCGCAGCCTGTGAAAGAAAGTAAATACGTCCGTCAAAAATAGCTCCCATGCGTCAGAGAGCGGCCAGCTCTTGGCAAGTGCGCACAAACACTTCTCCGCTGTTTATACTGAAATAAGCGATGTACTCGTATGTGTTTGCCACTATATTACAAATAACAGGTGTAGCTTATGCCTTCCTGGCCATTACAATAACTGAGCAGTACAATAACGTGGCTTCCGTTTGATCCACTCGCTGTAATAAACTGCCTTTCCGCCCGCTTCTAAAATCAACACTAACGGGTCGATTTCTCTTCAATCCTGTAGGAATACGGTTAAATATGATAAATATTACCTCACCTCTTCTTCACCGAGGCCGCAGTAAAGAGCTGAATCCGGTAAAAGCGGAGTCTGAGAAAAATCGTGTTGTTGTTTATCAGAGCTCTCTCTCTCTCCCTCTCCCTCTCTCTTGGCACAACACGGAGGAAGCGTCGATTTAAAGGGGCCTCTCGTCGTTTTCTCGGCCTTGGGGATTTCCTCGTATTGTGTCTTGACTCATAACGACAAGCGGACGTCACCGCACGGCTGATATAAGGGACAGTGTGCTGACACTTCGGATTATACAGCGGAGGTGTGCCAAAGTTTTCGAGGGCGCAGTGCGTAATTACGCACCTTCGGTAATGAGAGCGTGACTCAGGCGCCAGCCAATGACAGACTCTGCTCGGTAATCCCCATACATAGCACATGTAATGCTTTTATGTCAGAGGCAGCAGGTCACGTCAACTCACTTAAGTGCAGCTCTGCAGTCCGTAAACGTCAATATGTTAGAAAAACAAATAAATAAAGAATATAGAAAAATCAGTTCAGTATGGTGGAACCTAAAGATTAAATTGAGATGAGTCAAGGTGTTCCAGTCATTAATAAGAAAATAATAATACATTTAAAAAATTTTGAAAGTGAAAGTGTATAACATGATGATAGGACATGACAAACATTCTCGTGCTCTTTTATGTCTCATAAGTTATTTCAGCAATTTTTGGTAGATGCTATTTGTTACACAGATTTGGTGCTAAATTTAATCCTTTTTACGAATCAGTGATAATAATCCCTACAAAATACAGCATTAAAGGCGAACTACGCTCATTTTCAAAATTCATAATGTTATTCCTAGGGTCTAAGACAGTCCAAAAATAAGTAGTAAGTAAGCACAAACAACTCTCTCCCAAATACAAAAACTAGAGCACTAAAACTCAAACGTGATGCCATAGGGTGTAAAGTGTGGAGTTGCCCCGTAGACAATGAATGGGAGAAATGTTCTAGATGACACTGAGAGCACCCAGGGAAATGTTCTGAGTATATAGGGACATTTTTTGTTTCACAACTGACAATACTACAACAGACTAAAGCTTATTTAGGTATATATAAAAAAGAAAACAAAATCAGTCTCCTATTCATTGTTTATGGAGCAGCTCCAGACTTAATACCCTGATAAACACAAGTTGGCTTTGAGAGAAAGTAGCTCATGTTCACTAATATGCCATGCCTAGGCCATGGAAATACCATATTTGAATTTTAGATGTAGGTGGGGTTCCCCTTTAAGACACCAAGACTGTGAGTAACACCACAGAAAAAGCAATGTTGTGATTTGGCATCAAAAACTTTTAACATTTGGAGATTACTGCAAGAATTGCTTTTTTGGCGATTAGGCAACTGTTCAGAAACCCCCTTATTGTCAGTCTACCTAGTAAAGCCATCCATCCTCTGAATGTTCAAGGTCTCTAGTTTGTGGTTGTGAAGTTTCACAAGGCTGTGATTATCCTGAGTGAGGTCAAATTTTGTCTCACTACAATGAAATGTCTAATATGGGGACTAACATCATTACATGTGAATACCATTGAGGTCATTGGATCCACAAGAACTTCAGCTATCCAGTCATAACCTATTAATGTAGTTCCTAGACTGTTTAGGGACCCCAGTATGCAGAAATATTCAGATACATCATTTTAGAGTTAGTGAAAATAACTTGTACTGCATTCAAAAAATTGAATGTGATTATCATAAAGTGGGAATGTCGGTAAAGGGGAGACTCGTGGGTACCCACAGAATCCATTTTCATTCACATAGCTTGAGGTCAGAGGTCAAGGGACCCCTTTGAAAATGGCTGTGCCACTTTTTTCCTCGCAAAAATTTAGCCCAGTTTCGAAGCATTGTTCAGCAAGTTCTAAAAGCGAGCACTACTGAGGCCGTAAAGTTGGACAGCGCACCCTTGAGGAGTTTAAGAGGTTAAGTTGTTCAGTGCTCAGTGATTTATTGACTAGATTATTGGCTCAGTTAGTTCTCTGTCAACAGCTACAGCTTCATAGTACGGACTTGCTGTCAAAGTCTGTTTCCTCATTGATTCGAGTTTTCCTTTACCTTTGCCTGAACCTTGCCTTAATCCCAACCAGTCATCTCTGCAACACCTAACCATAACATTATAACTTATTGGGACCTGCTCTGATCCACAGAGGGTAGTCCTTAGTTATGAAGACCAACACACACAGAGATAGACCAACTTCATTCTCTGCTCAGGTAGACATTACTCCTCTATATCTTTAAAAAGCTAGTAGTTGCTGCTATATTAATGCTCTGGATATCAAATGGAGCACTTTAAGGAGGAAATGAAAGAATAGGGAAAAACTAGATGTTAAGGGATTAACTTTTAGGCTATAATTCTGGCAAAAAGTTGAATCGAAGGCAACTGGACTTAGATTTGTCCCTGACGACGTTTCGCCCCTTATCCAAGTGGCTTCATCAGTTCGAACGCTGCAGTCTGACTAGTCCCCACTAGTCTGACTGCTAGTCTGATTTCTGATCTCTATTTTAGTGATATAAGTGTTATAAAGCAGTGATTTCCTACAGAGCGTACTTGCATGGCCACATTTTTGTGTTCAAGGAGGAAATAAACAGCTAAATAATATTACAAATTAGTCTAAGGTTGATTTTAGCACATTTTATTGTTACTAAAACCAGTAACTTTCCACCTACAATAAAGCGACTGCACAGGACAAAACCTTAGGCTAGTGGTAGGAATGTTATCTCTATCATTCATCACTCTAACGATGAATCCAACCACAGTTGAGAGATTACCAAAAAAAAATCCCCCCTTAAGTCTTGCCAAGACTGATTTGCCCATAGATCAAACTCTGGTGACCCACATGGATGTGAACAGGGTGGGTATATAACTGTCAAAGTTGCTCTTCTCCTGTAGAACAATCAAACACTTTGCCGTGAACAGAGTGAAACACACTGTCATCATGTCCAGGATTATATGCGTTACTCTCCTTGTAATCGTTCTGGTTGAAACCTTCGGTACCAGCACAGGTAAACACAAAGAGAACTCTTCCCGAATCTGATGATCTTGCCAACACTGAAAATATTATGTGCCGGTTGATGGGTAATGTATTATTGTTCCACATAAATGATTTGTTGCTGTTTCTTATTTTTTTCCACTGTGTACAGCTTCACATGCTGGATTTCATGTGTCCAAAGTGCACATCCGTGAGTGCAGGTGCAGAGGTGAGTGTCTGTTGGTCATTCACACATGTTGGTTAAAAATTTGCAGTTGCCTGATCACTTTGGCACATTATTGACTGAAAAGATTGGTTTTCTACAGACTTTTCTGCCATTTTACACACTGTAGGCTAACATTACAGTCTGTTGTCAGGTAAAGCATTTCAATGACCACGTCTGCTCTCGTTGCAGCTTTTCCCAGTGGAAAAATAAAGTGTCGCAATCCACTGTTTCCCACAAACCACGTAGAGAAACAGAATCTGATCAAATGCTTCTGCAGCAAAACAAACCAACACAGTGAGTGAACTATGACATTGTATATGTGGGTGTGAGATAGATGGAGAGAGGTTTGTCTTTTCTGTGCTAATATTCACAGTAAAGATGTTTAATTTGTTGCCATTTTTTGTTTTTCCACTTAATTTGTAGAGTTTCCAGAGTTCAAGGCAGCCTGCACTAAGCGGCGTCCTGGTTTTCCAATCTCCCTGGTATGAAGGAGTGGACATATGCGGGGAGAAGGACCTTGAACACGGAAGAAGATCCAGTGATGATCAAATGGTGTTAACCACTACATCTCATTATGTCACGTTATATAACAGTCACAATATGACAAGCAATTGCATCACATTGTTTTTGTAATACACTATGGATGTCTGTCATACATTGTAAATGAAGACATTTATTATCAGAGACTATTACAGTTTTTCTTCTCAGTTTATGTATGTTTGAATGTATGTGGAGTTCAGCAACAGTTTGACACTTTGGGAAATATGCTTATTCTCCCTCTCGCTAGAGAATCTCAAATGTGAGATTGGTATCAATCTTCTCATCTAACGCTGGGCAAAATAAGAGAATATTTCATAAAATGCTGAACTGTTGCCTTAAACAGATGGTTGAAACAGATATCAGATATCAGATATCACAGTTTCAGGTATATGTATAAAGTTCTGATACCTTTTGTATTTGTTATCAATAAAGACAAATAAAGACACTGTCAGTTCTTTTTAATATATCTATATCTTTATACATATGCTGTATATACTGTACATATTCACATCTATATCTAGAGCTCTATACAGTATATACGTATATCAGGTTTGTCAAAGTTAACACCCTAAATTCTCTAATACAACTTGCAATTTTTAGATCGTAGTGGACTCAGTATTTTTGGTAAGGAAAAACCGTCCTGGTCATTTTCAAAGGGGTCCCTTGCTCTCTGACCTCAAGATGTGTGAATGTAAATGGGTTCTGTGGATACCCACGAGTCTCCCCTTTACACACATGCCCACTTTATGATAATCACATGCAGTTTGGGGGCAAGTCAGAGTCAATTTGCTGTTGCCTGTTGGGCTTCAGTTTGCCATGTTATGCTTTGAGCATATTTTTTATGCTGAATGCAGTACCTGTGAGGGTTTCTGGACAATACAGCTGCAAGAAAAAGTATGTGAACCTTTTGGGATAACTTGGATTTCTGCATAAATTGGTCATAAAATGTGTTCTGGTCTTCATCTAAGTCACAACAATAGTCAAACACAGCCTGCATAAACTAATACTGCACAACAAGTTAGATGTTTTCATGTTTTTATTGAACACAACATGTAAACATTCACAGTACAGGGTGGTAAAAGTGTGTGAACCCCTAGGCTAATGACTGATGACAGTCAGAGTCCTGACTTTAACCCCATTGAGATCCTGTGGCATGACCTCAAGAGAGCGATTCACACCAGACATCCCAAGAATATTGCTGAACTGAAACAGTTTTGTAAAGAGGAATGGTCCAAACTTCCTCCTGACTGTTGTGCAGGTCTGATCTGCAACTACAGGAAACGTTTGGTTGAGATTATTGCTGCCAAATGAGGGTCAACCAGTTATTAAATCCAAAGGTTCGAATACTTTTCCCGCCTATCATTTTTTTGTGTGGTATTAGTTTAAGCAGACTGTGTTTGACTTAGATGAAGGTCAGAACACATTTTATGACCAGTTTATGCAGATCCTTTCCTTTATCCCTTACATACAGTAGCCTATGGCGTACAATGACCAGGTTCTGTATGTTTGAGTGGATGTGATACTTTCTCACCCACCATGAATGTCACCTTTATTAATCCTCTGTATAATCATCGGTGTCAGCTGCAGCCCTTATGGAAGAGGAAACCGGTTTCGTTTGATATGGGTAGGATTCACCTCACTGGGCCTTTCCAGTTTCACACACTGCAACGAGGAATCAGATATTATAGTAGAGGCATTTCTTATGTTGCACAATGTCATAGAAAACTCTTAAATATGGTGCAATCTCACATGGTGTCTTGTGTCCATGTTTAAATGTATTTTTCACTAAGCAGAATAGTAAAGAGACTGTAATTCATGCTATTACTCTCAACTATATGGCACACTGTTTTATAAAAATGCTCTGTGATGACATTTTGTTATTTCTTGGGCCTCTTACTCAACTGGTACAGATCAGGAGTACGCAATGGTGTAACTCTCAAACCAAAACACGCTTCTTTTCCTGATAAAATGGACTTGACCCAACACTGACTAGTGAAATAAAATTAGTTTTAGTTTAGTTTTTTTTTCTGGACATCCTTTTAGACATTTCTCACTGAGGTTTCTGAAAAAAAAAATTAAAAGGTCTGCTGAATTAACTGTCATGGGAGCACGGTGCCTTGTTTACTCACCTTATCTGGCAGTTTCGTATTTACACCAAAACACTGCGGTCAAGGAAAGAGCACACACGCACATTAAAGTCAAAGTGAGAAGACAGAAAGAGAGAAAAGCCCCACAGTAGATAACAAAACCGCGCTGTTTCCTGGGATTTTCATGACTAAACTCTCAGACAGGTAAGTCGTCTATTCTTTATCAAAACAGGCCTGGTTCCATATTTTCAGTTACACTGATGTAAATCATTGTTCAGGGTACAGCAGGCTGCCTCTGAGCTAAGCACGTACCAGAAGAACAGAAAGATCCGGTGCAGTTTGGAGCTCAGGAGCACAGCTACAGAATAACTCGGGTCAGGAGACAGTGGTGTTTAATCCTAAACGAGTGAGGGGCGTGGACGTTCGTTCTGAGCGAGCACCTCACCGGTTTGTTGAGCTTATCTTTTCATGAGATAATGGTTTCCTGTGGATGTGGCTTTGGTCGGAATTATGGGTCACAGATACAAAGTTTGCTGCTTTGTATCCTCTTTTTCCTACCTGGTGTTAATGTGTAGAGGTGATAGATTGTAGGGGGCATCAATCAACACGTCAGGCTTCCTTTGGATGCAAACTGGTAGATCAGATAGCAGTTTAATCTCTTATTAGGGGTATTTCCTACTTGTTTGTTGTTGTCGAAGAACTGCTTTCTAGATTCCTTGCAATCTGGTTTTTCAAAATCAGGAAGTGTTGACATCAAATAATCTCAGTGGCGGTTTGTAAATGCTGTACTTTTTGCACAGTTTTGAGGTATTTGTACTCAACTCAAATATATCAGTTTTATATAGGGATGGTGAAAAGTAGCTCCATCTCCATCAGATGCCACATTAAATTGCTCTAACTTTATTTCAACAGACTGAAATAATAAACAAATATTATAATATATAATAACTTAACATTGTGCCTGACATGTGCCATTTGCCAAACTAGGTAGATAGTTTCAGAAACATCTTGCAGTGACTGTTTAGCTGTAAAATGTGGAAGTTTGCTCTGGCTGGTGGGCAGTGCTTGGTATTTCCTCAGCAGATCTTAGATCTCAACAGATTTTACAGCTAAACTGTGCACTACACGATGTTTCTGAAGAAGAAGAAGAAGAAGATCTACCTTTATTAGTCCCACAGTGGGGAAATTCAATTTACACTCTGTTAAACTCATACATGGTACATGCAGACCTGAAACACACATACATGCATTAATGGAGAGATGTCAGAGTGGGGGGGCTGCTCCTGACAAGCGCCCCGAGCATTTGGGGGTTTGGTGCCTTGCTCAGGGGCACCTCGGCAGTGCCCAAGAGGTAAACTGGCACCTCTCCAGCTACCAGTTCACACTCAGTTTTTGGTCCATGTCGGGACTTGAACCGGTGACCCTCCGGTTCCCAAGCCAACTCCCTACAGACTGAGCTACTGCCGCCCCCAAACAAAAAAAAACATCTGGGGTGAGAAACAGGCATTACAGTAACAGAATATTGATTTATATTTGCGCTGCCTAATTTGACAGTTCGATCGCCATTCACGAGTGACTGACAGCCGACTCTCACAGATGAAAGCTGGACAGGAGGCTCCTGCTCAGCTGTGATTGGTTGTTTTCCTCCGGTCTGTGAAACTAAGCGATCTGATCTGAATACTTCTTCCATCACTTGACACTCTCTCCCTAACCATAACCAATATAAACCATATTTGCTAATGTAAACTAGATGTATAGGCAGCGCTGAATGATTAAAAAGACACATAACAAGCCTCCATCTTTCTTTTCTTCCTCTTGAATCTTGCATGCTGGGAAGAATTTTTAGCCATGAACATATTAAACATACCTTATAAAGAGCATCAAAATCATAATGTAACCCCACCTCTCCTTCATGGTCATATAGACGGTCAGCTCAGCCATGTCCCAACAAGTGGTCCAGGTCCAGCCGGAGAGCAGGGTTCAGGAGTTCAGTGGTCAGTGGAGTACTGGCCTGTGTGAGTGCTATAAAGACGTGGGAGACTGTAAGTGTTTAAACATGATCCAGCATACAGTATGACACAGAATGTGTATTGTATCTCTGTTGAATGATGAAACATGTCATGTTTTTGTGTACTCTGAGTTGATGTAATGTGTGTGCATGCAGGCTGCTTTGCCCTGTGCTGCCTCCCAGTGTTTACCTGTAAGGTGACCAGTGCAGTGGGAGCCTGTCCCTGCCTGCCTCTGCTGGACTGTATTGGCTGCGTATCACCGGCCTCTCTCGCCATGAGGGCGTCTGTCAGGGAGCGATACGGCATACCGGTAATACAGCACAGATTTTAAATACATCATGTGGCCTTTTACATGTTGACTGTGCCGTGATTTTCTGTTGAAAGTATAAAGTGACCTTAACCTTTCACCAAAATGTTATCAGTTCACCCTTGATGCCAAGTGGATGCTCGTGTAAAATCTGCAGAAATTTGGGCAGTGTGTTCCTGAGATATCACGAGAATGGGACGGATGTGAGGTCGCTGTGACCTCTGACCATAAAAATCTAAGCAGTTCATTTGTGCCAGATTTGAAGAAATTAAGAGGTCAAGACCAAGAGAACTAGATCACAGGTACAAGTGGGCGAAACAGGTTTTCTCAGGAGGGTCGCTGGCATCTCCCTTAGATAAGGTGAGAAGTTCAGCTATCCGTGAGGGACTCGGAGTAGAGACGCTGCTCCTTTGTGTTGAAAAGAGCCAGCTGGGCGCCTCCCTAGGGAGGCGTTCCAGGCATGACCAGCTGGGAGGAGGCCACGGGGAAGACCCAGGACTAGGTGGAGAGATTATACCTCCACACTGGCCTAGGAACGCCTCGGGATCCCCCAGTCAGAGCTGGTTAATGTGGCCTGGGAAAGGGAAGTTTGGGGTCCCCTGCTGGAGCTGTTGCCCTGAGACCCGACCCAGATAAGTGACTGATGATGAATGAGTGAGTGATCTCCAGGAGTTCCTGAAATATTGTGTTCACAAGAATGGACCGTGGACGTATGGACATATGAGCACACAATATGTACAGACAGACGGACAACCTGAAAAAGCTGTCGTAGGTGCAGAGGCATAAAAACAGCAAAGAGGATCACAACACATTGCTTAAATTGAGAGGACAGTATGTCTTTGCAAACGGTCATGGACTGATTATCTTTGGAACATTTACGTTGACTTCCATTGTTTTTACATTAGGTTTGCATCTGAAATTCCACACTAACATGCTGTTTAGTACGCTAAAACAGCATGTGAGATAATTCGGTATGTCTGAAACCAATACGGGAATTGCATACTATTTCCAGTGAAATTTTGCAGTCTGCAATGCTGGACACTACAGAGGCTTAAATATCTTGCAATGCAACATGACACTGATGACAATGTTTATAACGGACGCTGTAACGTCAATAACGCTTCAATTTAAGTGCAAGTATAAGACTTTGCTAGGTGTCGTACATTTTTTTAGTTAATTCATGCTTTGGCATGGGTTACCATGGCAACACTGGCAAGGAAGTGACAATGTAAATTACTGCTCAGTGTGTCCGAAGAGATAAATACTAGTTTATTCACATAAAAGTATGGTGAACGATAGTATACCTGTTGAATATGTAGTGCATAGTATGTGATCCTAGGCTAAGACTGTCACTATGATCTGATATCATTTCAGCACTACAATTAAAGTAATTGGTTTTACAACTTTGAAATCTAACAATTGATGGCTAACTTGACAGCTTTGGTAATGTATCTTCATCATTTAGTTTCAGAAGAAGAAGTAACTGTGAATAAACCAGTTTTTCTCTGAGACGTTTACTTGACTGGGGTTGGCAATGTGAGCCTTGTAAACTTGTGATTAAATTCTTCCAGTCAAGTGGAGTGGCTCCTGTCGTTGTGGTGCCATGAACAAAATGCAGCTGATTGCGTATCACACTGTGTCCCCAGCTCAATTACACAGAGCTGCTGGAGCTCTGGATAATTATGATTGCTGCTGAGACGATGGAGATGTTTTAGCAATGAAACACCATAACAGCACACGGGGGAAATAGCTGCAACATCACGTAGGTCTGCCTAATGACACAGGTTATGACTTTACCAATGCAAACAATGTTTTCAGTCTGTGCAGTGACATCAGATGAAGCTTAGATATATGCTGAAGATGCACTGAAATCAGGCCACATTTATTAAATTAATAAATCTGCACAAGAGCCATAAATAACTTAATGAATAAACAACTAGTTGTTAGTGCCTTTAAGATACAACAAGCTGCTCAGGCTTCCCACCCACTGCTTCACTGTTTGTCCACACTTAACACTCCTCACACCTGCGTGCATGACTACAGATCTCAACAGACATCAGGTCACTGATCAGTGCGCATAACCAGTACCAGACAGATGTTCAACATGCAAACAGCACATGCCGGGGCCAAGTTGTGCGAGTCTGATGTTGGATAAGCTCGCTCGTTTCTGGGACAGTGAAGCGAAGGAGCGATAAGGCAGGAGGTGGGAGTGGTTGGAGGCCAGGCAGGCAGAAGCTGGAGCGCTGCCATCGGAGAGAAGGAGGTGGTTGGTAATGTTGGCTTCTCTGGAGGTGGAGTGGGTTGTGGATCGCTGTCAATACTGCAGAGCATGAGCTAGGGATGGTGCCAGAAGTTCTTATGAAAACAAGTCCCAGCATGTAGGTTGTTTGTAAAGCAAACTCTCTCATGGGTGGGAAACACTGTGTATCATGAGAATTAAACTGTGGATTCAGGCTGATTACTTCAGCCATTTGGATATGCATTAAAAAGTTCTGGATCATCTTTCTGTGTGTACAGTAGTTTTCTACGCTTTATTTTCTGAAAATATGGTGACTTTAGTATATTTAGTCTAGCAGCATGGCTCTAGGGATGGCAGGGCTGGTTGGGCGGTCTACCATTGGTCCAGACTGAAATATCTCAACAACTGTTAGATGAATTACCAGAAAATCTTCCACATTTACGGTCCCCAGAGGATCCCCCAGAGTCCTAAGTGAACCCCTGACTTTTCTTCAAGCAGAAAGTGTTGATGTTTGTAGTTTTGAGTGAAATGGCTCAACAACTATTGGATGGATTAGCATGAACTTCGGTACAGACATTCATGTTCCCCTTGGGATGAATTGTAGCCATAGACTGTATATAAAAAGTGGATGTAGTCCATCATCATCTTGGTTTTTGGCTGTCGCCAAAGAGTATAGTATGTCGCCCATTTTGGACTGAAAATACTTATACTTATAATATTTTATTGTTCAACACAGGCCATTTGTGAGGATATGAATACAGAACAGAAATAAATAATTTTGGATTACTTTTGTGCAGCACTTTTTAGGTGGATGTTTTACTGGTATCCGGAGGTCCCTTTCAGTCGAAAATGGCTTTGCTGCTGGGCACTGATGTTGCAATGGAACAAACGTCTGACTTTCACATCTTGGCAATATGTGTTCTTTACCGTGGTCATCTTGGCTTTTGGCTGTCACCATCTTGATTTTTGCAACCAAAAGTGACACAAGAGGATGGAGCTATCTGCAACTGAACATTGAATTTTGAAGATGTTTGTAGGTGATCAAAAGGTTATGATTAACTTTCAAGGACTGAAAACACACTGAAAGGGTTAAAGTTGTAAGACAAAAACATGGACAACTCCCAGACTGGACAACGTCATGGTAGTGACCTGTCAATCACAAGGTAGCCACGCCCTAAAGCATCTCCTGCTTTATGGTCAATTTGACTCTAAATAGGACCATAATTTACTAAATGAACATCATGCTGTATTGAAGAAGACTTGAAACCAGCGATTGAGACCATAAACTCATGTTTACAATGCTTACTGATGTGATAAATCAAATAAGAAGACTATACAATCAGACTTCTTTTTACAACCAGGCGTCGCCCCATTCTGGCTATTAGAAAAAATGCAGGTTTAAGGCACTTCAGCATCAGCTTACCTTCTCAGACCTGGAGGTTGCCCACTGATTGCAGACAAATAACTTTGGTGATGCCTTAACCTTTCATCTAGCACCATCATCAAATCAAAATTTCATGACCAAATACCTGAAAACTAAGGCCATTCCCATCAGCCTCAGCTGTAGCCTACTTTGTGTTTAGTGCTGGTAGCAAATGTTAGCATACTTAGATTGTATTTTGAGGAAAATTGGTTGTAACCATGACAACAAATAGATGTAAATGTGTAATTTTATAAAACACATTAAATTACTCTTTGACATGTCTTCAAATCTACTCAGCTTGTTTTTTTCTTTTAAAGCGAGCTGACATTGCTATAATGTGTGGAAAGGAGTATGTGTCCATGTAGTAGCCTACTACCTACCTACTACCTAAGACAGGATGAAGACATCATAGCCTACACCAAGTCAGACTGGCTGGAGAAGAGATGCATCAGCACATACTCATATTTTGCTACCTGGAAATGAATTAAAATGAGAGAGCACAGACTAAAACCAACTACTAATTGTAAGTGTTGTAAGCATTGGATCTAAAAACTATAAATCAACAAATCACTCCAACGTATGAATCCAAACTTTTAGTTGATACAATACATATTTTCCTGTTTATATTCATTGTGGTATGGTTGCATATGCAAACTTTAAATCCCACAGTTGCATGTTGGATTCAAACCTGTAATGATGTTTGGGGGCGTAGTGATTTTTAGTTGTTAATGTCACCCTCCCACATTGAATTCACAAGGGAGGCAGCGCAGCACAGAGAAACAGATCCCAGGTCTGAGTGTAAATCTTTAGATTATTTTTGATGCTCACCAGCACTTACAACACAGTCATATCAGCATCAAAAAGTTGTATTCAGAGCCTGTAAAGATGCTTGTGAGTGGAGAAATTACTTTTTTGATCATGTCACCTCTAACATTAAATTCACTGTAATGCAGCAGTTGGTGTTACTGCTCCATGACTACAATAATATGTCAATAAAGTTCACAAATGTCTTATGATCCAGCTGTTTCGACTTGACAGTGATGAAGCCAGAAGTAATAGTTTAGTAATTAAAAGTGACAGAAACTGGTAATCAGGCTGTAAATTACAGCGCTGACTCAGTATCATGAAGGAGAACTCACATGCTCAGGCTGCACATGCAACAACAGGAGCTGGTGCTTCTCAGACGTTATTGATTTATCAGATCTCACCCGCCCAGCATTTCCATCTTGACATTACTGACAAGCTCTTTATGTTGGTTGTTGTTGCTAAGAGCAAAGACTTGGCTGCAAGAAACTCACTGTCCTCAGAGGGAGGATATTTATTGAAGCAGAGGAGCACGATTATTACTGTTACACTGACAAATATACTGCCATCTCTCAACTTCAAGCAGCCATAATACTGTACATTTTCTGGCTCCCTGATAATAGGTGTGTTTACCTAATTTCATCTTTTGTAACATAAAAGGGAATGTGGAAAAACTATGACAAATTTGAAATTTTACTGTGTACTTCAAGTCGGTTAATTGCAACAGTATAAGCTCATAACAGAGTATAACAGGGAATTGAAACCCAGATCTGCTGCTCTGTACATGAGTAAAAATGTGCTTTTTTTGCACCTAAATGCAAATGTTCACCTTTTGTTCGAGCCTCCCACCTGTGTTCAGGCCTCTCTCCGTGCGTCTTACAGGGGAGTGTGTGGAGCGACTGCCTGTACGGGTGCTGCTGCTATCCGCTATCTTGGCTCCAGATCTCCAGAGAGCTGAAGAGAAGAGCAGCATCCCACGCCTCCTCCTCCTCCTCAGCCAGATACACTGCTCTGACCTCCCTGCAGGGGGCGCACTTGGTCTAGACACACTCCTGGTCCTCCGCTGCAGCCTGCCCTCCAGTGTACAGGACCGGATTTAATCACACTTCCCGGTTACCTCAGAGGATTCGGCAGCATCTGTCCCACAGGGAGGAAAGTAAAGCTCAGTGTGACCCAACATGAAGTGAAAGAAGTACAATAAAAGTTACATTATAATATATTATATAATATCAGATCACAGTTTATGCTGCATGTTATTGTGAGCAGCAGAACTGGCATAATGCATTATATTCTTTCAGTGGTGAAAGGTACATTTAATAAAGTACTGTACTGTACCTGGACATTTCATTTGAATGCTACTTTATCCTTCTACTGCACAAATATTGTACGTCCACTATGTTAATCTGACAGCCATAGTTACTAGTTACTATTCAGTTTAAGATTTTAAACCATAAAAAAACATTTAATAATGCCATGAATTATGACAACCTCAGTCAGTGCTTTTATTCCATTCTATTGCTTTTATAAAACATAAATAAACCAATTTACAGCAGGGACCAGCGTTTAAATTAAATTTTGGGGACATTTTACGGGGTCTTTGCTACCCTCAAAAAAAGCCCTGCATTTTATCTGCTAAAGAGGAGACTGAAGGGAGAAACACCCCGAAACAAACAACAATTGAAAGAGGCAGGCCTGGAAAAGCATCACAACAGAAGAATGTAAAAGTTTGGTGATGTCAGTGGGTCGCAGGCTTGATGCAGTTATTGCAAGCAAAGGATTTGCACCTAAATATTAAGTATTATTCACTATTCTATTTTAAGTCTATCTGTTCCTATCTACTCACCTAAAAAATAAAAAGTGTACTATTACAAATGATGCTATCTTCGAAGTTGTTGAACAGATCTAGATGTAAATACCTGGAAATAGAAGCTGAAATGCTGATCTCTGGTCTCATGTTCATCTTTTGATGTCAAACCCAAATGTTTTCAGTGTATAACAAAAATAAAGGAAGTTGCTGTTCCACTAGTTTTGAAGGGGACTCTATCTTGAGGTCAAAGGTCAACCTTTGAAAATGGCTATGCCAGTTTTTCCTCACCAAAATTTAGCCCAACTTGATCTGGAGCGCTTTTTATCCTCCTTCTTGAGAAGTTGGTAAGACATTGTTGGCACTAATGGATTCCTTAGGTTTTCTAGTTTCATATGATGCCAATAATTTCACTCCAGCTTTAAAACTCCAGATCTAAAAATCACATGTTGCGTTAATGTGTTTAAGAAATTTGTGAAGTTAAAACGAATTTACCTTAATATGTTAATAGCGCATTAACTGACAGCAATATTTAGCTGATGATACTTCTGCACTTTTACTGATGTAGGAGTTTGGATGCAAGCCTTTTACTTAATGATGTATATCCTGCATTGTTTTATTTTTACTTTCACTTTTTTACTTTTAAGTTTGATCTTGCCATGTATTTACAAAGACAAATTATTAAGCTCATTTTCAAACAAAGGCATAGAGCTACATGCCAGGATAAGCATAACACAATCCATTCTCGTCTTATCATCACATACCTCTGTCTAAGAACAGATTTGTACACTTAAAATGAGGTAATGTGCATTTTGTGGTATGATGACGTCTGAGATTTAAAAGGATTACGACTGTCAGATGGTCTGATGTCTGACTGTCAAAGATGTTGACATAAGACAGACTGGACAGACCAGTCAGTGACATGCATCCTGTGCTGTGCTGTCACGGTCACTGCTCTGCAGCAAGTCTATAAGATGCAACGCTCGTCCTGGAAATCCATCACTTCACTGGACTTCGCTCACAGTAAGGTAGGACCATACACCACTGAGGGCTTGAAGCAATGACAGGTATAGAAACAGCATGCAGATCAGCTGTAGGACATACCGCATGAATTCAAATTAATTCTGAATTGTATTGTATTTTTAATCAAATGGTAGAGCTACTTTACTATTAACATTTTGAATGTAATTTCTTATTGGCAAATGAGATTGTCAGGACTGACTTCAGGTGAAGGATAGTGTGACCTCGTAGCTGTTAGCGGGGAATTGCAACTGCAACTCGTGGATTTGTGAAACCTTTGAAAAGCAGAAGAAGTTGAACAAACCTGTTCACCTCCTATGAAGTCTGTTTATCTTGATTTCTGAAATGTCAAAGATATGAGGTGTTTGCTTGATAACAGCAACGAGGAAGTTATCTTTCACGACCCCGGAGAGTCCAGTGTACTTCTGAGAGTTCACTTTTCTTTAAGAATCCATTGGTACCAACCCTATCAGAGCTAGTGCTTGCTTGTCGCGAAGGAGGCTAATTAACGCTCCAAACTGGCAAAAAAAAAAAACTGGCATGGCCATTTTCAAAGGGGCCTCTTGACCTCTGACCTCAAGATATGTGCATGTAAATGGGTTCTGTGGGTACCCAAGTCTCCCCTTTACAGACATGTCAACTTTATGATAATGACATGCAGTTGTGGGGCAAGTCATAGTCAAGTCAGCACAATGACAGCTGTTGTTGATGTTGAGCTTGAGTTTGCCATGTTATGATGTGAGCATATTTTTTTCTGTTAAATGCAGAACCTGTGAGGGTTTCTGGACAAAATATATACATACATTTGCATAAAGCAGTATATTTGTCCACTCCCATGTTGATAAGAGTATTAAACTCTTGACAAATTTCCCATTAAGGTACATTTTGAATGTGTGATTAATATAAAATTAACTGCAATTAACTATGGAAAATCATGCAATTGATCATGATTAAATATTTCAATCATTTGACAGCCCAAGTTTTTATATATTATGAACCACAAACACACAGATATGAAATCTTAAACAAGGGGAAATGTAATGTCGCTGCAGTCAAATGAACACCCTGTCAGCTTTTCAGGAACTAAGACCAAATCCTTCTTTCATCCTCTAAACAATGTTGATTTTATTTAATCCAGTGGGTTTCGAAAATAATGTATTGTCTAAGAGGTAGAGGGCAAAACATTATCTCATTCACTACAGAGCTATATAGATTTCACTAGACAGTGAGGATGCAAAGATGGATTATGTGGCAGCTTTGTTCATATCCAATGAGACTATGCTTATCAAAAATGAATGAGATAGCATAGACATAATTTGGAAAAAATATTTCACTAATGTACTCTCCTGACCTTGTAATCATGCCAAAATATTAATGTCAGTGTGGTCTCATTTACCGCAATACACTGACATTATTATTTTAGCAAGAAAAGCCAGCAAAGGTTTTGTCTTGACAGTTACTGTAATCTGTGTTTTTTTTGTCAGAACTTATGTCTGAAAATATGGCCATAACTCAACCCAGACCCATCATCACGTCCACCCTGTCCAACCGATGGACCTCTGGCATCTGTGACTGCTTCCAAGATCTGCCCCAGTGTAAGTGCACTTCGGCAATTTGACCAACCGGTATAAATATTTTACAGCGAACGATAAGGTGGCGTAATTTTTAGAGACAACAACTCATCCATTGTCATCTAGATCCACCTCTCGTTCAAGTTGAAAACTTCATTCGGTTCAGAAAACAGACGGCAGATTGGAGATTAGTGGGTGTAGTGAAGTATTTGGGCCTTGCGTGCAATACCATTGTTGATGTTCCCTATGATACCCAACAGTGACGATAAAACGTGATATTAACTTTCAAAACTGAAGCTCTGGACTTGTTTCTGAGTGCAACATTAACATGTGTACACCTTTAAGAGGTTTAACAGTTTAAGAAAGGATATCTGGGTATGACCTCAGTGACTGATGTTCTCCAGCTGTGAAACCTACTGCTAATGGTTGTGATTTGATTTCAGGCTGCCTCGCCTTTTGGTGTCTTCCCTGCTTCACCTGTAAGACATCACATGAGGCCGGGGAGTGTCTTTGTTTACCTCTGCTGGACGCTTTTGGAATCATCCCTCCTATGACCACAGCCCTCAGGGTGTCAGTACGTCAACGATATGGCATTGAGGTACTACGCTATCCTAACCTGCTGTAGATGGTGCAGTTACCCACATAAAAGTCAGCGATGCCTTCACCATTTAACTGATTTTTGATCAGTCAACCGATAAAATATAACAGCTTAATAGTAACAAATGATACACAAAATTTCTCAACTTCAGTAACTTAGTCAAATAAACACTCTGTCTCTCCAGTCTACATTTTGTCTGCACTGCAGTGCACTTATATATTTTAAATGAAAACAATGTATAATCTAAATATACGTGAAAAAGGTCATCAAAAAAAAAAAAAATAGAAAAAAAAAAGTTTGGAGGAAAGAAAAAGTTTTAGTGCACTTAGCAGCATTTATGCACCTGCTTGATAATCGGTTTATATGCTCAGACATCGGCTAATGTTGATTATGGCAAAAAGTAAAATAATTGGCCTGAAAAATTGGTCGGCCGATTAATCGGTCAACCTTTAGTCTTAAACCTATTTAGCCTTTCGTCACTGTGTGTTTTTACATTCCTTGACAACATGAAGCAATTTACGTAGCATGGCCGTCAAAGGGCCACTATTTTCCCCGTTGCAGCTGATTTGTTTAGGTAGACTTTGATAATGATTGTCTGAAGCAAATAAAACAGCTTTACACTAAATTAGTGCTCTAGTCTACTCAGGGCGTGGCCATTTGGAGCGCTAACCCGCCCGGAAGTGCAGGTTGCAGCGTTGTTGTGAACCGCTCATCGCTCGATGACTCCAGTAAAGTAAAGAAGAGTTTGGCTGTATGTTAGTATACCCAGCATGGCTGTGTAAATAAGGTAATCCACAATTTGGGAAACTCTCATGAGATAATTAAGGTTAGGCATTGGCCTCGAATAATGAAGGTTATCCATTGACCATTATATGTTGTAAAAGGCATTTGTGTTTTCCCTTAACTGTAGTATGACTATCACTTCTAACCCGCTTAAGCTACCACTAACTAACCATAACTGACTCTTCACAGGATACAGTTTGCAATGACTGCATTTACGCCTGCTGCTGCGGTCCATGTACCTGGTGTCAAATAGCAAGAGAGATCAAAACGAGGATGAATCCCATTACCTTCATCAACATGACCGCCTGATAAGAAGGAAGTGCTGAAGTCATCACAGTATCATCATGATTGTCTGTTTCAAGCATGTCTGCCTCTGAGGAATGTAACTGAGCAACTGATTGAAGATCAGCATGAGTCATAAATGTTGCATCACTTAATGACGGAAAGATAAGAGGATAAGCACGCACTGACATCTACTAACAGATATGAATAAAAAACACCCTGTGACAGTATAGTGATGTACCAATGAGCATTCTGGGTAAACTGAACTGTTCTGTATATAGTTTTTTTAGGGATTCACTGACATTGCACAGATTTCACACAGAGATCTTTCAAATTTAATTGGGGATGTTTTTGTACTTGTTTTTTTCTCTTCCAAGATGTTTTTTATATGTTCACAGATAACTGATTGCTTGGTTTAAGATAAGATAAGATAAGATGAACCTTTATTAATCCCCGGAGGGAAATTCGGGGTTTCTAGTATGGCTTGTTATCATATGTACATGTTTATACATATGCTCATTTTAACTTGTTAAATGAAAAGCCACAACTATGCATTGTACTAAAACAGATATTCCTTAAATAGTTAGATTGTTGTAATCGATTTGTTGTCAACAATTAAATTAATCAGCATCTAATTTGACAATCGGTTATTCGGTTTGAGTATTTTTTTTTTTTAATGAAAAAAGTTAAAATCCTCTGATTTTAGCTTCTTCAAAGTGAATATTTTGTAATTGACAGAATATCTGAGTTGTGGACAAAACAAGACATCTGAGGACGTCATCTTGGACTTTGGGAAACTCACCATTTCTTTTATAGACCAACAAGTACTCAATTAATAGAGAAAATAATCAATGGATTAATCGAAAATGAAAATGATCATTAGTTGCAGCCCTAATTGAGTGTACGGGAACTAAAGTACAGAAAGTGATATAATAATACAATGAGTAAAGTAACATATTACTTTTGATACCAAGTAATAAAGTAACATTATTATTTTTTAAAGGAGTAATAAGAAATAAAAACTGACTCCTTACACTTCCTGAGTAAATTTCCCAACACTGCTTTTTTTTTTTTGCATTATATACCAATATGTTTCATTTGACCCTTCATTGAGCACCATCATCAGGTTAACATTTTATTTATATTAATATAACACTATACATTACTATGACCTAATACTTGCAAAAGGAATGAGATTCCCATTAACCTCAGCTGTATTTAGTGTTTAGTGCAGATTCTAGCATGCTAACATGCTAAACCACAGTGGTGAACCTGCGGCAGTAGCTCAGTTGTAAGGATTGGGTTAGGATTGGAGGACCCGGGTTCAAATCCCCCATGGACCAAGACCAACTGCTTGCTGGAGAGGTGCAGTTTACCTTTGGGATGGAGGTGCCCCTGAGCAAGGCACCAACCCACTGCTCTGGGCGCTTGTAGGGCAGCCCCTCTTCTGCACTCTCCATTGACATGTATATGTACTGTGTGAACAAAAGAGTGTAAAACTGAATTTCCACTGTGGGACTAATAAAGGAATTCTTTCTATCTTTCTTTCTAAACATCAACCTGTTGGCGTTGTCACTGTGAGCCATGGATGTCTAATGAGATCGGATTACTGTGCTACCGCTCAGCCAATATCTCTCCAGTGGCCACTCATGGTATCGCAGCAAAAATTCCCCTAAGGCCCAAAAAATTATTTTCCCATAGACCACCACTGAAAAACTGTTGACAGGACACTTGGAACCACAAAACAAACATCATTTGTGGCTCTTTCTATTCTGAATTTTTGATCCATGGAGGTTTCATTATCGTAAAACTTTTGGAGAAAAAAGCAATTAAAACATCTATGATATCATCACAATGTAAACTCTACGGGTCGAGTGGTAACTTGTGGGCGGGGTCAGCGGGAGAAACACTACTACGTACAGTATATTCAATGGGCCGCATACCAGAGGTAAACCAGGAAGTAAGAAAACTTTTTAGGTGTATGCGCCAGGTGAGCAATTCTCATTGGACTGAATATGTCTTGGTCTGGTCTTCAGTTCTAATAATACATCCATGCTGTGAGCATATTAGCATGCTGATGTCAGCATTTAGCTCAAAGCAACACTGTGCCAAAGTGCTAACATGGCTGTACACTCTCAACACTTACTTTCCTGCACACCTTTATAACAGAGGTGTGCAAAGATCACTTTTCCTGAATTACAACTAGAATATACTGATTGTTAGTTAGAGGAAGTTGTTCAAAAGATGCATTTGTGCTAAAACATTCCTTATTTTTGTTACACATTCATTATATTTATGTTCCTGAATTCTTCATAGCCATATTTTGCATGACATGGGAGTCCCCTTGTACACTGCAATAAAACTCAATGCCTGTTTGAAGTTCAGATCAATAAATCTCAGTGTACTCTATCCTTTGCAAACCATGAATGCAAATCTGCCTTGGCTAAATCATGCCTTGAAGTGTTAAATAGGCTACCAGCTTTTGCTCTATGTGATCAAACTGGTGTCCAACATAAAGAGTTTACTAAAATAAAGATGAAATTTAAAAAAGGTAGGCACTGTAGCACAGAAAATCTAAAAACAATAGTCTTGTAGAGGAGGCGGATGTTTTGATTAATAGCGATAGTACATGTTAGGCATGTGAGTAAATGGTTTGAATGCTGTGATGGGGATTGAAATGAGCCATATCACCACACAGAACAATTGAAGGAAGGAAAGGTTTTGAACCAGCGGGTGTCCCGGGAGCTTTGCGCAGATATTTGGGCTTGAGGTCAACTTTGAAAAGGTGCAATGAACGTTGAAAGACTCCCATGGGACAAAAACGGTAAAAAACGTTTTCATTCTCAGGCCTCCCTTATTTGAGTGATCACCATGGCAATGAATGCATTCATCAGCAACCATGCAGCCCAGTCCAACCAGTGGAGCACCAGCATCTGTCACTGCTTCCATGATTTAAATGTTTTGCTCTTAAACCACATTGTCATGTCATAATTTGCTATTAAATTATAATCTTGATGGCCATGTTTTCATAAGGGTTGCACACACACACACACGCGCGCACACACACACACACACACACACACACACACACACACACACACACACACACACACACACACACACACACACACACACACACACACGTTTACTTAGGTCACTTTTGGGGGCATTATATTGATGTAATTTCCTGGAGACTTACCCTAACCCCAACCGTAAACACTACTTACCTAACCTTAACCCTACAATAACCTCAACCAATGACCCAAAAATCATCTTTTTCCCGATTGAGTGGTGCAGGGATGACCTATTTTTGCAAAAGCCAGTGAGACAAAACATGTGTTTTAAGCAAACACACGTTTGTGATACTCTCATGGTTTGTTCAATACAATCTCCACAAATGAACACTTAATAATGTACTAACTACTAATGTACTAGCTGTAATAATATACTTTAATGTTTTTTGAGGTGTGAATGCAATTGGCAGAAGTAAAAAGCTAATATCTAGCTATAGATGAATCGCACTACAGTTGCATGAGTGAGTATAAACAAAAAGCTGTAAAGGCGGACAAGTTGGTGTGATGGCGTTTTGTAGTCTCATTTAGCCACTTATTAGCAACTGCCTATTTTAAGACACATAAAGACTTCAAAATTCACATTGTTGGGGTACCTTATTTTAAGGCATCCAACTAAAAAAACATTTACTGCCAGATGAAGGAACTGTAACTGCTAAAATGCTAACTCATTTCTGGGTTTTCTGACTCATTCCCATAGAGCTCTTTTGCATCCCCAATTAAATGCTTTTATAGTCTGAAATGTGTCCCCAAAAGTAGGCTAAGTAAGAAACACACACACACAGAAAATTCAACAGGACTTGGTCGAGACTAGAGCCGTAAGAGCTGAGAAAGGAGGCCGACAGTGAGACCAGTCTGAGATAATAAAAAAATCGAAGGAAACTGTGCACAATCAGATTAAACGATGATAAGAGCAACATGCTTGGAAGTGAAGACAGGCTGGCGGTATTTCATTTTCATTTACTAAAGGACAACAACAAGGTTTTTTGTCCATTAGTCATAAAAAAACATGTTTTCCTTTTATATGTAAACCAGAGCCTCAATTCTGAAATTTTTTATGAAACCGCCCGGGCTATTTTGAAAATTAACGCAATAAATTAACGGTTACTGTTTCTCCAAATAAGACCTGATGTCAGTGCAAACTGAACTAAACCTTGTTCCAGGTTTCCCCCCACTTCACTTGCTTCGCCTGCAACACCACCTCTGAGTTTAGACAGTGTTTCTGTCTCCCCCTGCTGGAGATGCTGTGGGCCAACCTTCACGTGGTGTTTGGCCAGTCATGCGCTCTACCTGTTTCTGTGTCCGTGAGGGTTCCAGGTGAGTTCTCTGACAATTATTTCAGCTGTTTCTCAGGGCGTCCTGACCTGAGGTCATGTGACTTCTGGTTCGCTTAAAACCTGCTGATTTTTATTTTAGTTTTTTGCCTCTACATGTTTACCGATCTATAAAGAACAATACATCTGGGCCCAAATGATCTAATCTGGAAAACCACTTAGACATAACACTGTGCCAGCTGGTGTAACATATTTAAAAAAAAAAAAAAAGAAAGAAAATGTTTTAATTTATTTTTAATTTAATTAATTAATTTAAAAAGTTTTAATAGTTTTACACAACATATAATTCATTCCTTGATGCTAGGGATGTTAATAATTAACTGTTCAACCGTTAACTGACATTAAGCATTTTAACTGATTAACACTTTCGGTTAAAGGGTTAAACCTCGTAGCTCGTGGCTGCTACAGTAACTCTGCCAAACGGTGAACTGAGGACTCAGCTGTGTTCATATACTGCAGCTGGTGCATCGCTGCATGCCAGGCACAAATCTTGTTGGTTACGGTTAATAATCAGTTTATGAGGGTTCTGTTATCTGTTAAGAAAGTTTTTCAAAATTATCATCCCTACTTGATGCACATACATGATGCAATTTTTGTATTTAATTTCACTTTACCTGTATCAAATCATCAAGATGAGATGAGCCTGAAGGTATTTAATCTACTTCTGATAAAAGCTAAAATATGTCATGATTAATCTGATTTCATGTTACTGTGATGCCTTTCTTTTTCAAATGAAATCTTCTACTGCTTGTTGGGAGGGTGCGTAGGAAGCTTCAGAAATAGTCCTGCTCTGAGGTAGGAGTATTTTTAGCCCTTATTCATAATGTAAAAATAAATGATAAATATGGGTCCCTCAGTTGTTTGTCAGCTCTTAAACTAGCTACTTAGTCAGCTGAATATTTTTGATCCGTATCTTATCACAGCTGCGCTCATGTTTATCAAGCTCTTTTTGAGCTGAAGTGAAAAAAGTAAAACTCACTCACTCAAACTCATTCACTTTAAAGCTCGGGTTGGTTGTCAAATAGCAAGGGTACGCTCCAATGAAAACAGCCAGCAACGCTGACTCCAAAAGTCGCCAAGTCGGCAACACTGACAGCCCCCCCCCCCTTTCAGACCGCCCTCCAGATTCACGCCCCCAAAATTATCATTATCATCATTATCATTGATTGCTTTCAGGATGTACTGTAATGAAAATTTCAACAAACATAAGATTACAACTCTAGATTTAACATGGATGGACACAAATAATACCTCATTTCTGATTTTGGAATGACATTTAATGTGTAATCTATCATTGGTCATGATGAACACTATATCTGAAGAAACATGTTTAAATATTTCAATGTACTAGTTTTTTTTCAAAATTTATTATGCTTTCTCTCATGTACCTCCTGTACTAGCAGCAGACTTTCCTCCAGTCTATGTTCTTTATAATGTCACTCAGTTTCGTAATACGTATTTATTGCATGAGTTCAACACCGTTGGAGATTAAGATTTCACACATAAAATGAACTGTAAAAAGTTTAATCATATAAAGGCAGAGAAAATGCATGTTGTTTTTTTTAACAGAATGAGCTGTCGATGAACTGCTCGTCTCTGATTGGCTGTTCTGAGCACATGCGTGATTAATCATGTGATCACTTACAAAAAGCTACTCTTAAAGGTCACTACTACGTTTCACTGTAAGTATGAGATGACATGCTTGTTATTGTGTCTTTTTCTTTACTGTTGACTCCAAAGATTGTTCTGTCGAGGATTCATGAGTGTAATTCAGTGATTCATACGAGCTGTGATCTTGTCGGGACTTGAAAACTCTTGCGCTAAGCTTCTTGTCTTGATCTCTGCTGTTACCTCCAGCTGACTGTTGTTCCCTGGCTCAGATTTATATAACTCCACAGAGGCAGAGGAGAGGAGGGGAAGGCTGTGGCCCACTGATATGACTGTTGAACACTGACTCGTGCTGTTATTGTAATCACCAATGCTCACTTTATTTTCGCTCCGCTGTGTGACCTCGCTGCTTCCTCCTTCCCTCGTTCCCTGCCACTCCCGTCTCATACTCTGACTGTGTCCCTGTTTGGATTTTTCCCCCGCTCTCCTAAAGTTTCCTCAACAGGCTGATTGGAAAGTCCGTGCACTGAACTTGCCTGTGAGTATTCAAATTGTAATCTCTAAGAAATGAAAACTGTTATCCAAAGAAATCAAATAAGCAGCAATGATGAGTAACTAACTAGAGAAAGACATTGAAATGACTTGACACAAGACAACTCAAATTATCAAACCATTACAGCTAGGGTTGGTAATGTTGAGAAACTTATAAGAAAATGCTAGATTTAAAAAAAGAAATACCCAACCAAAAACCCAGCCCAGTGTTGCCAACTCTTTCCCAATGAAAGTAGCTAGCAGCACTAGCTCCAAAAGTCCCTAAATGTACAATACCGACAGTTCATCACTTCTGGCCTCCCTCCACAGCCACTCCCCCAAAATTATTATTATGAATGTAAACAACAAACATGGCTATTGTTGGGACTCACTACTGTCAAGCTAGCAGCTTGTGGACCCTGGAGATGCACAATGAGTGCATGCAGGTCGACAGGCAGGTAGCCTGTTCAGTTAGGGCTGTCACAATATCCAGAATATAGTAATACTGTGATACTGACAAGCCAACCGCAGGGATGACAAGCAACCACCACAACTGCTATATTTGTGTTATTTCTTTTTTAATTCTTTACAGTGGGAGTGCCACACTACTCTTCTGCACTGTGTTGCCCATATGCTGATTTTTTCAGGTCGCCAAGATTTGAAAAATGTTCAAATTCACAAAGACCAACCGTCACATCCATGTAAGCTGCAAGTGTTAACAACAGCGGAGGAGAGATGAATACACAGACCGACGGGTCCATCCTCTCTACACGCTCTAGCCTTCCCTTCATCCAGCGCAAGTACCCGTGCTGACATTTTAATATCCCGTATCATAGCAACCAGACGCAACTGAAGTGCCTAAACTGAAAAAAACGCTGCAAATTAATTTCCCATGTGTTCTGCATTTAACGATAAATAAGTATTTAATTAGTGTGAAAATTGTCATCTGTCTTTTATAAAGCAGTAATATAGCCTACATAATGATAGCCTAATAATAAAGCTTAAAATCAGGATATATAAAGTTATTTGCAAAAAATAATGGGCTTATTAGTTCTGCAACAGCCGCCCACAGGGAACAGATTTTTCTCTCTTTTTTGTCAGATATGGAATTTATTGATTTCTGTCAGGATGCAATGACAGTTTCAACAAATATAACCAAAATTACTTTTTAAGAACATTACCAACCACAGTTTTAATATGCACTCCACCACACTTGCATGCAGTGCGTGTCATGCATACATCGACCTTTGCTCTTAATTCCAATGCACATACCTCTGGGAGTTACGTATAAAACCCAAACTGGACTTTGACCCGGTAGAATGTGTGTAAAAGTTAAGCTGCATTGAAACACATATCACGTTGTATCCTTGCTCACTCAGGACCTGGAGCTTAAACCAAACTTCTGGATTTTGATACAATAAGATCGAGGTGAGGCTTTTGACAATTTACATAAATAATATTTTAATTAACTTCAACTAAACATATTTTAAAGTGGCTGCATGCGTCCTCAACAAAACATGCAGCACCATAGTGGCTATAGCAACTCTCCCATATGGGTGAAGCGGGGACTCACTTGTCTGTTTTGTGCATATACTGCAGCTGGTGCAGCGCTGTATGCAACACATTAATCTTGTCGGTGGTTGGTTATCAGTTTTTTTAAATAAATAAAATTAGCATCCCTAATATAGAGCATGCACTGTTTAATTTAATTTCTATGGGTACTGCTGCTGCTGCTCTAAATTAAAATCCAGTAACTATAATGTGCTAATGATTCGAGTCCTTGGATGATGACAGCATTTTCACAGCTGGAAGGCAGAACTTGCATTGTACTGGGATGTTGTCTGAAATTCCATCATTTTTCTTTTCTTTTGTTTTTATTTGCATATTATTGAGTTAAAAAAAAGTAAAGTTACGGAAAATAATTAGATTACGGTAAATAATTAGATTACATTGCTTTTACATTGTGATACTTTTATTATTACATTTTTTAAGAGGTAATTAATAATTGTATTGGATTACATTTTTTTATGCTCATAGGGGGTCGTACTCTAAAGAACAAAGGGTGTCGTATCCTGTACAGATTGTAAAACCCCCTGAGGCAAATTTGTGATTTGTGATTTTGGGCTTTATAGACTTGACTCCCACCCTTATTTTGACCTCATTTACATGAATCAGCTTTCAATACGTCCTTTTTTCATATTGCTGGTCAGTCCCTGTTGCCTGGAATATCACAATGTCTTACAATGCACTTTGCTCCCTTCCCACAGAAAATTGATGGGTTGGTAGATAATGTTACACTAACATGGAGTAGACGTGCTATTTTCTTTTATTTGCCACAATCAGTTTTAGACAGTGAAGACATATGAGCTGTACCTTAACGCCCAGACACACCAACCTGACTTTAAAAACTAATGGCGACGAAGGTGGACCTTTGAGCCGCCTCACATCGCCTTTGTCTTGGCCAAAAAGTTGCACTCAAACACACTGTAAAGACTACAGCCAACAGCCAACTCCCACGTACGTTCTGCACCTCCGCGAGATGAAATAACTCTTCCCACCAGCAGGTGGTGATTGTCTGTATTCATCATTCAAAAAGGGAAACCGGAAGAACGAGGACTGCTGTGTTTGCCAACCATTTTCACACCACTCTCACTCACGACTTAGCTTCATTCCTGATGGCCATGTCATTGTGAAAATATCAGTATATTGGAATGATCAATGCTCGTGCACTATATTTTAATAAGCACAACAGCCAATCAGAGTGATTTCATTCAACATGCTGAATTGGCCCTTGAATTCTGACAAGGGCAGACTAGAGCCCAAGGTGCAGGACACACCGCAAAAAACTAGTCCGACAGATGCTTATCAATAGTCCAAAACTGTCCGACCACGACAAACTGTCTGACGATTGACCGTCGGCTTGGTGTGTCAGAGCCATTAAAGTTACTGGGTTCTAATCAGTCTAATAATTTCTATCTGTTATTTCTGGCAGGAAATGATCCCCATATTCCTGACAGGCCTCTGCTTCCTGTTGCTCAGTACCACTTGTTGTAGCGGCAGCAGGATCCTGGTCGTGCCCGTTGATGGCAGCCACTGGATCAACATGGAGGTCATCCTCCGAGAGTTGCACCACAGAGGCCACAACATCACTGTGCTGCGCTCTGCTAAGAGCTGGTATATCCCTAGTACCTCTTCCATTTATACCTCTATTAACGTGACCATGCTGGAGGATGAGGCGGACCCAAACTACTACAATAAAATGCTACTAGATGTCATGGAATGCCGCAAGTCGGCGACATTTATACGCACCTTCTGCCAACAGCACCTGATCACATCCATGTTGGCACAGGGTCATAAAATCCTTGCCAGAGCAGCTGCTACAATGTTAGATGATCCTGTTTTTATGAAGAAGCTGCAAGATGCTGAATTTGATTTAATTTTAACAGACCCTGGTCTGCCTATAGGGGTTCTTCTGGGTAGTTACCTCAAGCTGCCCATGGTTTTCAATGTGCGCTGGATTAATAACGGGGAGAGCCATTTCGTCATAGCTCCCTCTCCTGTCTCCTACGTCCCCGTGTCAGGAAGTGAACTTCACGATCAGATGGATTTTCTGGAACGAACCAGGAATATGTTGCATTATCTCTATAGTTTTGTTGAAATGCACTTCATCATTAACCCCATCTACTCAGATCTGCTCCAGCGGCATTTCCCTCCTGGAACCGACTTGCTGTCTTTGGAGCGTGCAGCTGATATCTGGCTGGTGAGGACGGACTTTGTCTTCGAGTTCCCTCGACCCACTATGCCCAATGTGGTCTACATAGGGGGGTTCCAGTGCAAAAAGGCCAGTCCCCTCTCTGTTGAGCTGGAGGCCTTCATGCAGAGCTCCGGGGAGCATGGGGTGGTGGTCATGTCTCTGGGGACATTGGTATCGGCGCTGCCTCGTGAGGCCACAGAGGCCATCGCTGCTGCTTTCGCTCAGCTGCCTCAGAAGGTGGTGTGGAGGTTTGTGGGTGAAAAGCCTTCATCCCTGGGGAACAACACACTGCTGGTGGACTGGCTGCCTCAGAGAGACCTCCTGGGACACCCCAAGACTCGTGCCTTTGTAGCCCACGGAGGCACCAACGGCATGTATGAGGCCATTTACCATGGTGTTCCCGTTCTGGGCCTGCCCCTCCTCTTTGACCAGTTCGACAACCTACTTCGCTTGCAGGTACGTGGGGCAGCTCGGGTGGTGGAGGCCAAATCACTCACTAAAGAAGACTTCCTGGAGGCTCTAAAGGACATCCTGGAGACTCCCTCATACCGTGAGAACATACAGCGTCTCTCACAGCTACACCACGACCGACCAATGTCTCCCATGGACACCGCCATCTTTTGGATTGAGTATGTCATCCGGAACAAAGGAGCAGCCCATCTGCAGTCAGCAGGTTTTAGTCTGCCCTGGTACTCCTATTTCTGCCTGGATGTGGCTGTTTTTATTACGGCCCTCATTGGAGTCTTTGTCTGGGGTTCAGTCTTAGTCTGTAAGATTCTCTGCTGCCGAAGGTCCCGGAGAAAGATGAAATCAGAGTAAATGATTCAAATATAACTCATGCTAAATGACTGCCCAATGGAGTTTACCAGAGACTGACTCTCATTTACCTTTTGAATAAATAGAGGTCTTAATCATTGTGTAAATTGTAATTTCTTCTAATGCAGACTATCATGTATTAGAGATGTTAAGATAAGTCACAGGTTGTTTCACCCCCAAAGAGGTTTGGCACTTTTGGACAATACTATCACTTGTCATACAGTCCTAAATGCTTTAAAGGGGACATACTATATCGTGCTCACTTTCAGGTCCATACTTGTATTTTGGGTTTCTACTAGAACATGTTTACATGCTTTAATGGTCAAATAATACATTCATTTTCTCATACTGTCTGTCTGAATATAGCTGTAGCTCCCAGAAAAGCCCAGTCTACTCTGATTGACTTGCAAGAAAAACATGGTACTACCTTTGCAAACGTAGTTCTCAAGCTGTGGGAGGTACACTTCAATTACTTTAATGAGTCTACATGTGACATAGGAAGGGGAGCCAAATGGCTTGTTGAGTTACGTGTTCTGATCTAGACGGACAACAAAAAACTGGTAGTAGAGCTTGACAATATGACAACATACTGTATTGATATGACATCAATATCGTGATATGAGACTAGATATTGTCTTAGTGTTTGGATGTCGTAATATTCTGATATGGTATAAGTGTTGTCTTTTCCCAGTTTTAAATACTACATTACAATAAAGTGATGTAATTTTCTGAACTTACCGGACTGTTCTAGCTGTTCTATTATTTGTCTTTTACACTGTCATTATATCAACATTACTGATGATTATTTATCAGAAATCTCATTGGGTAAATACTGTATTTTGTGAAAGCACCAATAGTCAATCCTACAATATCATTGTAATATCGATAGAGGTATTTGGTAGACACTCCTAATGTCCAAATGTACTGTATATGAACAAGCACTGAAAAGCTTTTTGTTCATGATATGTCCCCTTTAAAAGACAATCTTAATAGACATAAAAAATACAAGCTTTTCTAAGCTTGTTTCCATCATTGTAGTGCTATGTTGATTGTAAAAAAATGTATGTATAAAGTCCATAACTTGTTTTTGTCACAATGTCCTCTGACCTGAGAATAAACATGGTGGTAGGTGGTACAGCATGCTGCCCAAACAACAGTTTATATCAAACCGAAATAAAACAAAAAAATATTTACTTACATTATTCTACCCACTTCCCGTATGACACAAACTCTTTGCATGAAGAGGAACTCATTAAGGGCTCAGATAGAGTGTGGAGACAAAATCTAAATCCTCAATTATTTAATTACTGTCTGCATTGACCTTACTTCAAAACTGCAATCATATTGTCCAAGTAGTAATAACAAAAACTACTATTATACCAACATTAGGGGCAGTGGATTAAAATATTTAATCACAATTACTTGAATGATTAATTGCAACTTAGTCACATTTTTATCTGCTCAAAATGTACCTTTAAGGGAGATTTGTCAAATATTTAATATTCTTCTCAACATGGGAGTGGGAGAATTGAGGTCAGAGGTCATGGGACCCCTTTGAAAATGGCAATGCCAGTTTTATTTTTAACAAATTGTAATTGCAAATACAAATGAGAGTCTTATCATGAGAACATTTCAGTGCACACCACAAACAAATGTGAGATTGTGGTGTACACAATTGTTTTTGTAGCTGCTAAATTTGGAAAAGAACCTCAGACCAGGTCAAGCAGGGGGCTCAAGCACTGAGGAGAAAAAAATACTTTGGTTGCTAGACTATAACAGAGGTGAAAATGTTTTACAGAACTGTGGTAAAATGTTTTTACAAGCCTGTTTACAATTTTATCTCAGCTATGCAGATACAGAAAGAAATAAAAAGGAAAACTAATGTTTCTGTTCAGTGATTGGGCAATGTATGGTGGTGATTCAGAGGAAAGATAAGAGCAAGAGCTGATGATATGACATGGAAAATGGGTTGCATAATAACATATGAAGTACATACACAGCACATACTGCAGTTCACACCTTATTCCACAAAGCCTCCTACAGAGGGCCCTGGGTGTAGCGTCAGTGTCATGCCTTTATGTCCTACAGCTTCCAGGAGCTGAACGAGTACATATTAGAAGAAGTCCTGTAGTCCTGTCTTATACTGACTTTTTAGTGGCAGAAAGATGTCGCAGTAAAGTTGCCTCAGCTTCCTTTATGATTTTCATTTTGCAGAAGCACTCAGGCTTAAGACTGTAAAGGGGACATAACATGAAAAAGTCACTTTTCTAGTGCTTGTGCACATAAATCTCACACACGCAAATTATTCTCACATTTTTTTGTGTCTGTTCAAAATGTACCTTAAAGGGAGCTTTGCCAAGTATTTAATACTCTTATCAACATGGGAGTGGGCAAATATGCTGCTTCATGCAAATGTCTTTATCATTGAAATCATCATAAATTGTCATTGCCAACTATCACTATCATAATAATGTGGGCATTTCTATAAAGGGTAGACTCGTGGGTATCCATAGAACCCATTTTCATTCACGTCTTGAGGTCAAAGGTCAGGGGACCCCTTTGAAAATGGCTGTGACAGTTTTTCCTTGTCAAAATTTTGCATAAATTTATAGCGTTATTTAACCTACGGTGCGTCTAGCTAGTATAACATGAAAACCAATAGATTCCTAAAGTTTTCTAGTTTCGTATGATGCCAGTATCTTCAATCTAGCTTTAAAACAGAGCCTGATACAACCTAAAAACCGCAAGTTGCGTTAATGCGTTAAAGCAAAATTACCTTAACACATTCCTATTGCTAACTGACTATCGTTAACTTTGACAGCCCTACATCATTCCCATCTTTCTATGTGCTTACAGTATGTATAACTCCCTATTCCATGACTAGATGAAATTCCAGCAGAAAACATCCTTCAGCCAGCCTGCTGCAGGCACTACTTATCATGCTGACTCTCAAATGGGATCTTCTTCAAGGACACTAGAGGTGATTTGGTCTCTGCGCATTGTACAGCTGATGTCTGTCTCTCCATGTCCAACGTGGTCTTTGTTGGCCTATAGGGGGCAGAACTTAATGCAGAGCTCTGGGGAGCACAGAGTGGTAGGATTCAGGGGACTGGGGACTAGTTACAGTCTTGGATTGTTCAATAACTCAGACATTGGTGGCATTTTAAAGAAAACAAAGTGAGTGATTAGACCCTCCTTCCTTTCAAACCATATGGTAAAAATACTGCCAAACAGCCATTGTCTCAACGGACCCATTCTTCCCCAAAACAATTTCAATTGTGTAAGATTTTTTTTTTTCCTCCCAGTGGTGCGCGAGCAAAGTTCAGCCTGGGTAAATCAAAATAAAACAAACTTCTCTATTCAGTTATGGAAAACAAATCTAAATCTGCCAAAATAAATTCCTGCATACTTACTCAGTGAAAACAATATTCATACGTTTTGAAACACGTTTTAAAGACAGCACAGCAGAAGGGTTAATGTGTTCAATGGCACATGGCCAACAGCCGACAATCTAAGAGGCATTAGTGGACACTCTACATCAGTTCCTTCCCTCACAGCTCCTGTCCACCTCAATCATCCTGCTACTGGAGCAAGAGAGCCAGGACAGAGGGAAAGAGAGAGTGTATGTTTTTGTTCTGGGGGAGAAAGGAAGGCTCCTGCCTCAGGATGTTGCCTTTAAAGCTGAAGAAGTGGGTTTCCTGTGGAGGAAACGATCACAGAATAGACCAGGCTTTGGTCGAGACACCGTGTTCCCAACATTTCTTGAGCACAGGTCACCCAGCTGCAGAGCGTGCAACAGGCTTTTGTGGAACAAAGTCGACCTCACAGACTCGAGAGGTGAGTGAAAAGATCTTGGTTTGAGTTGTATGGTTTCCACCTGCTGATACTAAACCATCTAAGAGTGCTCTTCTCTCTGCTTTGAAGGTGTTTGTCTCTTGACGGATCCTGGATGCTTTGGAGACTGGCTGACTGATAATCTGAGTCAGACCTTTTCAACAGGACAATGCATTTATGAATATTACACAATGGACAAATAACAAGTGGATGCATCCAACTGATAAGAGACTTTTGCTTTGAGTGAATGAATGGGTATTTGGTAATAACTCATCATCCTGCAAGTATCAATCCAAATCTGAGTAAGGTCACGTCTAGTGTCCCATGTCAGGCACTTGACCAACAGAGACATGTCCAATGACAGCTGCAACCTCCCGTTGGACACGGACACGTTTGGCCTGACCTGTATCTATGGCCTGATCTTCTCTTTGGGCCTCCCCAGCAACCTGTTGTCTCTCTGGGGACTGTACCACCTGGGCCGCTCCGGTGGAGGAGGCTGCCAGCTGGTCTACATCCTCAACCTGCTGCTGTCAGACCTCCTCCAGCTGCTCACCCTGCCACTGTGGATCCTCTATCTCCAAGGTGGGCACCGCTGGCCTTATGGCCAGCTAACATGTGAGCTGGTGGGCTACGTGTTTTACGTAAACGTCTACGCCAGTGTCATGTTCCTGTGCCTGATAGCGCTGGACCGCTGCCTTGCCATCGTGTACCCGCTGAGCAGCCGCAGGGTGCGGACTGTCAGGGTGGCGGCAGTGTCCGGCGTGGCAGTTTGGACCCTCACCTTCCTGTTTTGCCTGAGCGGACTGCTGCCGTCAGTGTTCATTTCTGACAGACTGCTGTGTCTGGAGCAATACCCCGTTAGCCCCAAATACGCCCACTTCAAAATCACCACAGTGGCTCTGGGCTTCCTGCTGCCATGTGCCATACTCGGGTGAGTTAACCCCAATGTCCCAATCCTGCATGTCGTGTTTCTAAAACTGTTTATGCAAAGGTTCTGTGGTGAAATAAGTCGACCTTTTCCAATGCACAAGAACTTTTGTGTCTAAATAAGGGCTGTCAAAGTTAATGCAACAACACAAAGTCGCCATAACATTTTAACATTTCAACTCCACAAATTTCTTTAATGCATTGACAAAATCAATCTTTGTGAGGTTGTAGCAGGCTACATTTTAAAGCTACAGGGAAGCTATCATATGACACTACAAAATCTAAGGAATCCATTGGTAACAACCATGTCATAGCTTGTCATGAATGAGCTTAAATAACGCTCCAAACTTATGCTAAATTTTGCAGAACAAACTGGCATGGCGACATTCAAAGGGGTCCCCTGACCTCTGACCTCAAGATACCTGAATTAAAATGGGCTCTCTGGGTCCCCACCAGTCTCCCCTTTACAGACATGCCCACTTTATGATAATCACATGCAGTTTGGATCAAGTCATAGTAAAGTCAGCACACTGACACACTGACATTTGAACATATGCTAAATGCAGTACCTGTGAGAGTTTCTGGACAATATTTCGCATTGTTTTGTGTTGTTAATTGATTTATAAAAATAAATATATACATATTTGCATACAAGAAGCATATTTGGAACCTGAGTATTAAATACATGACAAATCTCAATTTAAGGTACATTTTGAAGAATGTACTGAAAATGTGTCTGCAATTAATCATAATTAAACATTTTAATCGATTGACAACCCAAGTCTATTATCTGCTACAGCAACAGAGAAGTGGACTATTTACCAACCTCAAATTGAAATAATCCCAAAATCTTTGGGAGATTATTGTATCCTAAATTACAGTGTAATATGGTATAATTGTGTAACATAATAAGATAAAATAATATGATGCTATATGGTAAGGTATAGCATACTATAGCAGTTATATTAATATAATACAGTATAGTATATCACAGTATATACAGTATATCTCTGCCACAAAAAGCAGAGAGAGGAGGAAAAAGTAGATGACAATAAAACCATATTTTTGTAGATTAGGATACACTGAAGGACTGCGGAAGGATTTGTTTTGTTTTTGTAATGATTATGTACTGAGGTGGGTCACACAGATACTCCTATTGAAATGGTGCAGCTTTTTATATTGTAGACTGTTGTAATCTAATTTTTGAAACACTTCCTAAATAAAAATGAGTTCAGTCCTGTTTAAAGAAAGTGTAAATGACAGTTGTCATTGCATAAATCCAATGATCTGTTGATGTTTACGAATCAAGACTTCATAGTCTAACAATGTCAAGCTTAAACTGAAAACTGAATCGAATCATGACCTTAAAACCGAAAGTCAAATCGAATCGTGGATTTGGAGAATCATGACACTCATAGCAAACATTATGCAAATGTGTTACATGGTGACATCACCACGTCACAGACGGCAAGGCATTTCAAGCAGTTCAGGAGGGCTTTGGGCTTTTTAACTTTGCAGACCTTTTACATGTACAAAAAACTATATAACACCCTAAAGGAAAGAGAAAAGGCACAAAAGCATAATAGGTCGTCTTTAACAAAAGAGACAAATCCTTAAGGGGACATAACATAATTTAGTATGTTCTAATGGCTGACAGCTTTCATCTGCAACTGTGCTTCCTCCCTTAGCTACACCTCAGCCCACATCGGGGTGACGCTCCGACGATCTCCTTCCCTCTCTGACCACGAGCGGCACAAAATCGTGGGCATCCTAATCGTGATCACCGTCAACTTCATTGTCGTGTTTGGACCCTATCACCTCGTGGGCGGATACAGATTTGTGTCCTTGCTGCTGACTGACGAGCCGTGCGGGTTGGAGCGTTCCATTTTCCTCATCTATCGCCTGTGCTACGGTCTGACCAGCCTCAACACCCTCCTGGATCCCCTCTTCTACATCTTCCTGTGCCCTGATGCCAGGCTAGAGCTGCAAAGATCCCTGCCCTGTGTGGGAAGGGGGCAAAATGCCCGTAAAAAGATTGCCCTCAGTACCAAAGCTCCCTCTGACAACCAGAGGGAGAGTGTAACTGGACATAATGATCTCCTAGCAATATAACTTGGATTTGACCACAGAGCTGACTCCTGGTATTTAGTCAAAGCAAGTGTGCCACCCAGTGGTAACGCATGTGCACAGTGTGTTTCAGCTGTAAGTGAATACATTCATTCAGTATTTCAACCCCCTGAGCTAAAAGACTTCCACTAGCACACAGATCTCAAGGTGAAAAGCTTGGGGGCGGCAGTAGCTCAGTCCGTAAGGACTTGGGTTAGGACGCGGAGGTCACCGGTTCAAGTCCAAGTTCAAGTTCATGGACCTGGAGAAGTGCCAGTTTACCTCTTGGGCACTGCCGAGGTGCCCCTGAGCAAGGAACCAAACCCCCAACTGCTCTGGGCCCTTGTCAGGAGCAGCCCCCTCACTCTGACATCTCTCCATTGACATGTATATGTACTGTGTGAACAACAGAGTGTAAAAACTGAATTTCCCCACTGTGGGAGTAATAAAGGAATATCTTTCTTTCTTTCTTTCTTTCTTTGAACTGTTGCTGACATAAACAAAACGCTATATAATTTAGTACAAATATGTAAAAAATCCACTCTTTTTTGATATCAGTATCCATAATAGTTGTAGCTTTAAATGAAACGTCCATCCATCCATCCATCCATCCATCGTCAACCGCTTATCCCGTTGGGGGTTGCAGGGGGGCTGGAGCCGATCCCAGCTGGCATTGGGCGACAGCGGGGTTCACCCTGGACAGGTCGCCAGTCCATCACAGGGCACATGGAGACAGACAACATAGAGACAGACAACCATTCACGCTCACATCCACACCTACGGGCAATTTACAGTCATCAGATAACCTAAACAGCATGTCTTTGGACTGTGGGAGGAAGCCAGAGTACCCGGAGAAAACCCACGCTTACACGGGGAGAACATGCAAACTCCACACAGAAGAGTCCCAAGGCGGAATCGAACCTGCGACCCTCTTGCTGTGAGGCGACAGCGCTAACCACTGCACCACCATGCAGCCCTAAATGAAACGTATACAATCAAAAGAAATACAATTCATTTGACTCATCTATTTGCTAGATTTGCTTTCTGACAAGTGTATGGAAATGTTCAAAGTGAAACTTTTTTCGTCATGTTTATGAGTAAAGATGTACTGTGTATTTCATCACTTGTTTGCTGTAAGTCATTTTAAAAATACAGGTGTGAATTACAGCGGAAACACAAGCATGACTGTGTATATCACTGCTTGGTGTCATAAAAAGTGTAAACACATGTTTAGATGTCACAGCATTAAAATGTATAGACATTAGATGAATGAATGCAATGATGGACTTTTAAGACATTTATTCTCAATTATAAGCAAAATTGGCAGACATAAAAATAACAGGAACATACTATATCTTCAAAATGTTGCTTGTGTCAGCTCCTGCAGCTACTGACAGCATCTAGTGAGTTAAGTACAGTATGTGTGTCCAAACTCCAATAAAGACAAAAAATATAAATAGTAGAAAAAATTACCACTGAGGAGGGATTGAATGATTTATAATCTAAAAACTCACATAGTAAATTTATTATAATGTAAATTTCTATACCACTAATTGCATCAGTTCAGTGGCTTCTACTCTACCATCTTTTGAAAACTATAAAGTTTCTATCAATAAAATGTAATAATTTCTGCCCATGTTTCAAATTAAAAGATTACCAGGAATGGAAAGAATTATGCTTTTTTAAGCTTCCAGGTTGATTAGGAGCATATCACAGTTAATTATGTTAAACATAATAATGAGCTCAGGACAATTTTTTTTTATTTGTTTAGGATATTCCTTCAAGCCTAATTTATCTTTTCTGTTTATTTCCAGCATATTGGAATGAATTGTGAATAAATGGCACTAAAGTTTAGTTTAAAACAACTGTGAAGAAAGTGCTGAGTTTCACTGATAGTAGCCTAACATCGACTAAAAAAACAACTGGAAAATGGAAGCAAATGGAGGCAGGAAGTGACGGGAGGTACATGGTAGATACTAGAATGTAAACCACCACACACAGGTCATCTCAAGAGCTTTGCGGATCTTTTGGCGCGTCATCTTGTACGCCACATAGTCTGTGCTGACTGCAACGGAAATGTATCTGCGTAAAGATGCTACGCTCAGAGCTAGTGATGTAGAATAAAAAGGGAGAGAGACTGCTTACGACAGGAGGTTGATGGGTCCAACAAACACAGGACTTTTATGTTATGTTTTGTAAGTATATGTTAGTGATGTTTATATTCGTGACGCTTACATCAGTGATGTTTTTGGTAGTAATGTTTACGTTAGTGACGTTTGTGACATGAATTTTATGTGATGCGTTTTCCATATTTATGTTACCTTGTTTCCGTACATACATACCATACATGTCATTTATACGCCTTCCCATGAGATCTCGCCACCCAATGACCTATCCTAACCTTCAGCATTTGAGGTTGATGCCTAGTCTTAACCCTTTGTGAGAGTTTTGCAAATCAAGGGTTACCATCTAGACACAAACTACGTTTGATGGGTACATTCTAGCATCTAAGAGGTGAATGAGATCTGTATTTCTCAGCAGCAGACTGGTGAGTATGAAATGACTGATGTAGGGCTGACCCGAATGCTTCGAAGCTTTGAGCGTTGCCATAGCAATCAACCAAAAATCATTATTCGAATGTTTTGGGGGTTTTTTTGTAACAATAAAATATAAATCCCAAAATAGCCCATGAAATAAGGAAAAATCCCACATTATCAATTATTCATTAGTTATTCTCAGAAGAATGCCAATGTTTGTGTGCGGTTGTGGCGCTGTCCCGGGTCCCTGAAACCTGTGAGATGGAGCCCAACAGACAGAAAAACGCTGCGCAACGCAAAACTTCAAATACCTTCAAATATTTCTTAACGAAGCTTCGAAGCTCAAAAACTGGTATTCGGGATGGCCCTAGACTGATGAGAGCGATGAATTGGAATGAAAAGTATCTTCAATTCATAAAGACAGAACATCAACAGTAAATTCAAACTGAAGCAAATCAGAAAACACAAGGGGCTTCTTCCTAAAATATGATATATTGTTAGAAAACCACAAAATTACAAAGGCCTGTCTCATATATATAGACCTGTTTCGAAGACGTAAATAAAAGCCTCCCCACTATTAGAACATTTATTGTACGTTTTTGTTTAGTTCTGATCCAGGTCTGCAAGACTTATATTCTCCTGCTGGTCCTCTACTTTCACATACGAGGTTGTAATAGAATTCTTCGGCTTCAGCACGGTCTCACTGGTGCTGATGGAGGCGCGAGCCGTGCTGCGGCGCCGGGACAGTTCTGCCAGATCCTCAGCCAGAACGCTCTCCATCACCGCACCCAGAGAATGCCTAATCTTCTTGCACAGGTCAGGGCAGCTGAACACGTACAGAATGGGGTTAAGGACACTGTTGAGGAAGCCGATGGTTGCTGAGATTTTGAGAGCGCCGCTTGCAAATATCTGCGCCGGATGCCCACTGGGAGCCATCACCTCTATGATGATGAACAAGTGGTACGGGGCCCAGCAGAGTACGAAGCTCACCACCACGGCCACTACGAGCCGAACGAAACGGAAGGGGCGTCGGCAGCCTCTGCGAGCCAAGCCATTGGTCACAGCGGCATAGCTGAGGATGATGATCAGTAGAGGGATCAGGAAGGATAGGAAGAGCTTCATGAAGGCCAAGGCCTCCTTGCGCTGCTTACATAAAGCTCCCAGATCAAAGGGTTCAGCAGGGAGGAGGCGAGCAAAATTGTAGTAACAGAAGATCTGGCCGTTAGGTTGGGTAATGGTGTCACGGAATATGAAGAAGGGGACAGTGAAGACCACAGCCAAGGCCCAAATCACCCCACATATCCTCCCAACTAGTTTGGTGCTCCTGTAGTTCTGGGCCCAGACAGGTCTCAGCACCACCAGGCAGCGGTCCATAGAAATGGCCGCCAGCAGGAAGCCACTGACAAACATGTTGAGAAAGAAGATAGAGGAATGGATGCGGCAGAAGGTCGAGCCCAAGGTCCAGGTGTTTCCGCGGGCCATGTAGAGGGTGAAGAAGGGCAGGGAAGAGGTGGCCAGCAGGTCAGAGAACGCGAGGTTCAGGATCCAGATGCTGATGACAGAGCGGCGGACATGGAAGCCCACTACTCCGAGGATGAGGAGGTTTTCTATGATGCCGATGGAAGAGACCAAGCCGTGGAGGCAAATGGTGAACATGCCTAAAGAGCTTATCTTGGCTGTTTGGTTTGATGGGTGAAAAATGCTGATATTTGCCTTCTGGCTGACATGACACAGTTCCATCTTGGAGAGGAAACGTCTTGATGTCGTACTGAGCTGATGTCCTTTAACTTAGCCTTTTGCTTCACACTGCTGTGATCTAAAACAGAGATAAGAACATGTAAAAACAGCCAATTCAGGGCACAGAAGGAGGTTTTAGCTTATTTTCTCTAAAGCCATTGAGATCTTTAGTCATTTCTATAACAATTAGGGCTGTCAATCAATCAAAATATTATAAAATAAAATATGATAAAATTTTAACAGCCCTAATAACAATAAATAAAATGTTTAAAATCATTGTTTATGTTCCTGATTTGACACTGTTTTCAAATTCAAAATGTGAGGTTGTCCTAATTATGGATAAGGTGTTTTTTAAGAATACATTACAGAATACACACAGTGGGTGGGTGTGCCGTTTTGCAGCTAACACAGACTTCTGCATGCAAATTATGCATGCAAAGTTAATGCTATTTATAAGCTGTATGTACCGTGAATAAACTATTCATCAAGGCTTTACAGATCAGTAATAAGCATTTAATTAGTAAAAAATTTGTGGAAAAACCCCCATCCAGCCAAAAGGATTTTTTGCAACCTGGAAATCCAAATGTTGATCTTCTTGGCTATGAGGAATTAATAAGTAATTCATTAACAATTAAAAAACATTAACTAATTTTCCCAAGGAAAGATGGCAACATTACATCCACCAGTTTATGATGCCCCAAAAAAAAACCTTATTGTTAAAACCAAACTACCTCCAGAATATAGAATTGGACACAAGCTAGCTCACAGTTGCACCTGCAATATGATGATATGAAACAAGAACCACAACGTCTCCCGCTGATTTTAACCTTACTGTACAAGACGTGTATTAATAGCTTCACTAACAAATAGCTGAAATGCAGCAAGCACACAAGTGTGTTTCATTGTAAAACTCCCATTTACTTGTAATATGTAAACCTTGCATTAAAGAATAGCATTTTTGTCTGTTTCAAAGCTGCTGAAAGAGGAATTTATCTTTCTGGGTGCAGACTTTGTGGTGCCACTGTATGTCTTTGCAGTCTTATCTTTCATATTTCCCACATCCTCTGTATAATTCTGTTTGTATAACAGCTAGCCCGCCTGGTCCGCTCATGACATGCAACACGCTAAGATGCTAAGTATCTGCCTGTTAAGAAGTTTAACATACAGCAATAAACTCAAAGGCTCACATAATTTGAGTTACCTTTTTTTTTAGTTAGCTTAATGCATGTGGCTTATATCTAAACGCTTGAATCGGAGATGCGCAAGATTATGCACAATAACACAAAGATTAGGATAAAATGTATTATTAAAATTAAAATTTTATGTCTGGCCTTATATTCTAAAGTTGGCCTTTTGCTCAAAAAAAATGAGAAATAATCAGATGGCATTTCACCTGTTTCCAATGCACCAACTTGATTTGTGATGAGTGAAAAAAATGGCATTAGTGAATTTATTCCTTATTGCAAGATTTGTGAAAACAGTGGCCTATCTCTTAACCCCTGAGCTAACCACCCCTGTACTAGAAGCTCTCAAACTTTCTCCTCACAAAAAAACACTCACCTATTCCTCCGTCTCTGGCAGGTCTGATGGGATCTCTGTCATGTTAACATACGACACGGTACCCAGCAGTAGCCTCGTGGGCATGTACGTGTTGTAATAGGAAGTCACAAACCGCAGAAGGAACCTAAACTTCTTGATGAAGTAGAGCTGTGTGAAGTGTGAAACCAACCGAATATGGCTCAACATCAGGCCTTTAATATAAAGAAAGTGCTTTGTCAACTTTTTTATGCAAAGCATGAGCATGAGGAAATAAATAACAGAAAGTGCTTCATGTTCTATGATTGGAGGTGATCACATTGTCTAAATGCACAAATATATTTGTGGGTTACTATTTCACAGTCATTTCATTTCCTGTTATTCTAATCTGTAGATCTAAAACCTTTTTTTTTTTAAATGTTCTACTTCAGTTTTTGCTTTGCACAAGTTGTTGGCATCATAAAAGTGTCTGATGGCCTTTCACCAAAATCACTTCAACTACAGCAGTGTTAACATCAAAGGATGCCAATATGAACAGAACACACTGACCTGAAATAACAGGAAGATGACACACAATTGTGACCATACAGCACATATTGAAGATTAACAACACAGCTGTTTCATTCGATTTAACTCAAACCCGAGCTTGGCTCCAATAGGAAAAAGACGGAGGAATTCACACACGTGCTAGAAAATACTCTTCTTTTTGATGTGGAGACTTCACTCCCTGGATCACCAAACTACACTCAGATATTAAATTCTGGTAAAGAGGTTGAGCTGGTTGAGTTCAACCACCAGTATGTGTTACTGTTTGACTTAGATGTTAGTTCGGATTTTGGAGGTCATGATTCGGAGGTCGTGATTCGATTACATTTTCGTTTTAAACATGCCATTATTAGACTACGGCGTATTGATTCATAAAGATCAGTGGTTTTATGTCCTGACAACTGTCATTTACACTTTCAAATTGTTCTTTAAAAAAAGAACTGAGCTCCCCTTTTATTTAGAAAGTGTTTCAAAAACGACTACAACAGTCTACAACAATCAAAGCTGCACCATTTCAGTATCAGTATCTGTGTGACCCACCTCAGTACATATTCATTACCAAAATAAAACATAAATTCTTCTGCAGTCACACACACACACACACACACACACACACACTTTACCGGTAGTAACAGGCAGCGCCTGTGATGGTTAATGCAAGGGAAACACACATTTTTTAAGATGGACAATAGTCGCATGAACGATTTTTTTTATAATTTAACAACTATTCGAAAAATCAAAAATCATAACCCATCCCTACTGAAACAAAGGCACTGAAATGAAAAGTAAAAGGTTCTGTGACAAAATGGACCGGCGGTAGCCTGTACATAACCATAGACAACCTGTATGGATGTGATGTAGTTTATCGGGTCTTGTATCACGTGTGTATGTTAAACAAAAACGTGTGTTTATCACGGTAATGACAGTAATTCAAAATCCATGTTGTAGCCAAACGCGACACCAGTGACGGTGAGGATACCGGTATACCGCCCTCTCCTAGTCTGCATGCTAACTGCCATACAGTACATGTCATGTGTGACAATTCTCAGTCACAGCAGCCTTTAAACCAGAAATGTGTTAACATTCGATTGAAGGTCTCCGTAATCCCCAAGTGGACATGGCAGCATTGTGAGCTAAGTTCAGTATCTGTGAGTGGCACACAGAGGGAACAACAACTTGGTAAGAGGCGCTGCAGTCAGACCCATCAGGCAAAGGCAGCCTGCTTGCACATCATCTTCCAGAAAAAAAACCAAGACCAGGACAGATAGCAGCTAATTCGGCTTAACAGCTGCAAAACACGTAGCCAAGGAAGAATCAGCCCTCTGTGACGTCGCTAGCTCAACTCTACGTAGCTGCAATGGACACCAGGATTACACAACATCAACAACTTTAGAGGCTGTGGATAAATTATCATAGCCACTTTCAGACATGACTGCATGAGCAGCAACCAGCTCTGGCTCAGCTGTATCTGGAGGATCAATCAGGATAAATCAGGATAAATGTTTCAAGCAAGTCGACAGTCAGCTAAAATATGAAAATCATTTTATCAGCAGCACCATTTGTATGAAAACTAAGGCTGTCAAAGTTAACATGATAGCGCAAATTTGTTTTAATGCCTCTAATTTCTTTAACGAAACTTGTGGGTTACATTTTGAACAGATAAAAGATGCGCGATTAATCACAATTAACTCCTTTAATCGATTGACAGCCCTAAAAAATGTACGTAATCTTAAGTATTAAAAAGTGAACGCTCTTGTCCCTAAAAACCAGCATATTCCTCATTCTTATCACATCTGTGTGCTGTGTTCGCACGGTAGCTATATGGACAGTCACACAATTAATCACAATTAAATATTTGAATCGATTGTCAGCCCTAATGATAACAGATGATCATAAAAGCAATGAACATTTAAGAGTGCTTTGTTTGTTGGCACTTGTCCCTATCATACTCATACTACAGGTAATATTATTCAAATGTACCTCATAACATTTCCCCTGATGTGTCATCACAATGTGATGAATGTAAGGTACTTTCACCAAAGCACCGTTTCCTGTTCTAAGGTAGTTAACTACTATCTTATCACAAGTGATAATTCATTCATTCAGGTTTCCTCAAAGGCGGCTAAATGCTTAATACAGTGGTTTCCCAACCTATGTTTCTAGAAGCTCCCACTAAAACAAGCAATACGTTGTTACATTGAATGAATTATTTGATGTGTTTTAGTGATATGCATACTATAGTTGATACATGCACTTATATTTACAAGATATTAAGTTACATGCGATTAGTGCAATAATTGTTTTACCACATTTTTTTGCAATCGCAAAAGCACAATTTCTGAAACTAGCTAGGGCCCTCTGTGGAAACTATACACACAAAAACGAAAAACATACCCAAAGTGTCTTACGTCTCTTGCAAAAGCAACACTTTCCTTCAATATAAACTTCTAAATTGTTTTTTTGCATCACAATTTTATACATAAACACAAAATAAATATCCCAATGCGAACTGCACACTGACGTGCTAAGTATAAACATTATTATCTAGGCTGGACAATTCACTTGTCTTCCAATTCAATACTATCATGATACTTGGGTGCTGAATCAATATGTATTGCAATTTTTAAATATTAAAATTTCAATAACTTGCGATTTTTGTTACCTTTTTTAACACTTGACGATGGGAAAAAGCATGCATGTATGTAGTCAGAGATGTCCTAAAGTCAAATATATCAGTCATTGTCAGGCAGTGTCTATTACATTTTTTCCAGCAACCCCAAAAATCAAAAAATGATGACATGTTCCTCCCAAATTAATCAAATTATCTTTTTAATTTATAAAGGGACGTGTTTTATGCTTCTGATGAATATAGCCAATTAATCTAATTTCCTTATATTTATTTTGTATATACAGTCCCCTTTGTTAAAACTTTATTTTGAAAACCAGACCCATCAGCTCCATTCTCTTTATACATCCATGCTCAGCTCCACATAAACATCAGTATATGCGTTGTAGCGTCGTCTGATTTAACCACGACGACAGTGACGGCTTACTTGATCGCACTTTACCACAATACGATAACATTTCCTATCCCTGACAGAGTTAGCATGCAGCTTTAGCCGTGATGTCTAGCTCTGCTTTTCCTGCAATGTGTGAAGTGTTTCCTTTACCTTTACTTTATGTGTAATGTTTACCATTCTGTATTTAAAATGTGAGAGTGCAGGTCATATCTGCGCAGACCCTCCACCGTTTTCTGCTTTTTCCTTTCAGCTCCGGCTTGTTTAGTCTAACTTTGTCTCCATAATTGGCCTCAATTGTTGTGCACACCGAAGAGCGAACCCGTATCCTATTTATCATGTTCAAGCTCTGATTTCTAAGTGACATAATTGGTTACAGGTGTTTTCACAGGTGCATTCTGGGTACAGGGGATCGATAACTGAGTGTGGTATTTCACTGGCAGTGTTTAGCAAACAACACATACAGACCTTGACAGTTTCTTTACAATTGCCAACAAGTGTTTACCTATACTTCAGATACCTTTTCTAAACCATTAACACAGCAACACACCTATATCACATAATAAGCCTGTTCAAAATACGATTGGACGATATTGAAATTTCCCTACTGTATAGACAGTTATACCTATTTTACACAAGGACATGCTGAGATCAATAAATCAGCTCAATCAGCTGGTGACTAGTAACTGTCCTTGTACAGTCTCACCATCATATATATTTTATTTATTATTTATTTATAGCTGTTTGTGGAGGGAGCTGGTGGCAGACTTGCGTATTCTGCATGGCGAGTTTTAAAAAGGGGGGCAGAGATTTGTGGCGTTTCCATCTTTAGTCCTTGTTTATCGCACAGTTTACAAATTACTTCGCTCACATTCTCTGGCTCTCCTTGTTTGCTAAGCAGAAGTTACTAAGGGCAGGAGTGAGCTAGGCTGTCGCATGGTGAAACATGAGAGGGCATGTGCTAATCCCTCTTTTACATCAGTACCAGTAAATGCTACCTGCTGTGAGGATGGAAATGCCTGCGATGTGTTGCCACAGAGCAAATACAACCCTCCGCTGTGACTGTGTCGTGCTCTCGGTTTACACTGACACCTGCTGGCTCACTGTGGCAATGAAACATTTAGATTCTCAGTGGTTTTCTGGTAATTCCTCGTTGTGAGAAGCCATCAAAGCTGTAACTCTCTCTTCGTCTGCAATGCCACCATAACTTTTATTATAGATTTTTGAAAGACATGACAAGACTTTTAAATGATGTTCATACAGTGATTACGCAAAGGATACAGCGACAAGCACTTACTTCTGCTTTTCGTCTCACTGTTCTCATATCTGTACGTACGACACAGTGACAAGACAAACCATACCGTCCCTTTGTTTTTTCTCTTTAAGCTTGCAAGTCATTTACTTGCAGTTTCATCACATGTCAAAACCACCACACTGTTTGTCCTTGACACTAAAGAGCAAAACAAAAGAGTAAAAAACACTTTCCTTAGTGAATATGAAATACTTGGAATACAACATATAACAAATACAAAGAATCAATACATCCTTCCAAGCACGGTCTGAAATGAACTTATTTCACTGCCCACCACTGCAGCAGCAAGTATTTATTTTTGGTCTGCGACGGAGAAATTTTATCTGCCGCTTTTTAAATCTATGGGCTGAATGAAGAAACCACCGTGGCTTCTGCAAGAGCTCTATGTACTGTTTTTGTCGCCTATAGTGGTGCCTTGATTCAAAAAATATTGGCATCAGTAGTTCTAATTATGTATCATAAGCTGCTTGGTGTTAGGAAGTTAAACAGGTCTCTCTCTTCTCTATTATCTATGTTATATTAATGTGAAAACATCTTCAAACAACTTGATTTATTCAAGTTTCTCGCCAAAGCTTAATTTTACGAGATTACATTTGAACACATCATAACGAAAAAACAGTCATTCTTAACTGAACAGAGCGTGAACACATCGTAATGTAACTCGATGCGTTAACGTTAGTAGCTCTGTTATTTAGCCAAGCAGCTAACGTTATTAACTCTCCTCCAGTTGATTTCAACACAGATTTGTTGTTCACAGTGTCGTATTATCAGAGATAAAATAAGGTGCGTCCCTGAGGTTTAGTAGCGGCTTTTGAATGTTTTTTTCTCTACTCTGTGGCTTCGGTCCCAAACAAACTGAAACATGATGCAGCATGTGTATGCGTTGCTGCGGACCAGTCTAAAATAGCCTTGTCGTGGTAGTCGTGTTACCGTTGTTACATGGTGGTCGGGCACACACCGATTACATTATGTACTCACCGCCCCCACTGTCATTTTGTTTTTTTATACAGAAATAAAAACCATTTGTTCATTTTGGAGTATCAGCGGCGTGTTATCAATAGATAATCAGACAATGGACACTACAATCTGAACATGAATTCATCTGTAAAGAGTCAGCGCAGAGTAGCAGGAGTCACCAAATGCGCCTATTTGGCAATATTTTAGATTTAAACCCAATGCTATAAGGGAACGATAATGTTAATGAGGCATCACAGCCGGTGTGCGTGGCACAGCGGTGCCAGATAGACCCCTGCAGCGCTGCCGTAAACGGTGGATGGAGAGGCCAGACACACCGCCATCCAACAGTAAAGATTGCGCTACACATATTGACCATCATCTTTTCTTGTAAAATGTCCGGTATAATCGGTAACAATGGTGTTGTCACAAGTTTATTAACCAGTGGGGAAATTTCCTCACCATCACATCCCTAGTTGGAAAGCATCAAAGACGAATCAGTAGTCATGGAGGCATGCGATTCCAAGGAATCAGACAACTAGGAACCGGTTCTCTCCTCCCATTCCCAATGTTTTCCATGCCTGCCAATGTGGCATGTGGCCTGATGATTTTATCTGCCACTGCCAACAGCTTACCCACATTTGACGGCTGGTGGGTGCTAATATCAGACCATTTATCCAAGTCATAAAACATCCCAGAAAGTTCAGCAGCCTGCTGTGTAAGATTAGACCTGCAATCGCTGTTACTCATTACTGACAATGTGTAAATATTATATCCAAATTAACTTGAAGAGAAGAAAAAAATACATCTAGAAAACATCTCATTCTGTTAAAAAAAAAAAAAGGATGCAGTGTAGTTGGCGCCCCCTCAGACAAATCAGTTTAACGGTTATCTGAAGCATCACTTGCATGCACAAAAGTATGCACACAAGTCTGGTACACTCTGAAAACACATCTAAACCACGAAAAACAATGGTCTGCCAAAAGCAGCCGAGGATGCTCTAGAAAGATTTTGGGTCAGCTACGGTCAACAAACCAATTATCAAAGCTTCTGAAAAATCAGAGCTTCTCACTTCCTTTCTGAGCCACCTCGGTCATGTACAGACATTTTCCGCTGACGGTGTTGATTTTGTCCTCGACTCCTTTCACTGAAACCACCATCACAGTGGAAGAGTCTGAACAATGGAGATGTTCAAGTTTTATGTGCTCTTGGTTTCCATCTTTAAAGCCTGTAAGTCACTGCCAACAATATTTTACTGAAATTAATTATGGATATCATAAATCTTACTGAGGTGGGATTCAGCCTGAGAGGGGATTGTTTAAAACTTTTTTACTCGTGTAAAGGGATATTTGCATTCACTGGTCATTAATATATAACGATTTGTGTTTCAGATGGTGCTCTGCTCTACGTTAACCTTGGACAAAATCTAACTTTACCGTGTTTCTACGCCTCCGATGCCAAATATCTGTGTTGGTACAAGCAGTTTGCAGGGGAGCAACCTCAAATAATAACCTCTTTCTACAAACATTCGCCAGACACCAACAGCTTCCACAACCAGTTTAAAGACAACAAACGCTTTTCGGTTCATACTGGAGCAGGGTTCTACCATCTGAAAATCTCTAATGTCCAGGAATCCGATTCAGCTCTGTACTACTGTGGACAAACCAGCATTACAGTCACTGAATTTGATAATGGAACATTTTTGGTTTTAAAAGGTATTTTATTTTAGACTTTGGACACAAAAAAAGCATTTTTCCGATTTGATTTTCCATTTTGTAACCCTTTCTAAAAATGCTCATTTCTCAGAGTCCAGTCGGAGGTCTTTCCTCCAGCAGCCGGCGTCCGACTCGGTGCAGCCAGGAGGCTCTGTGACACTTAACTGCATGGTGCACACTGGAACCAGTGACACAGAACACAGTGTTTACTGGTTTAAAAGGGAGAATTCAAGAAACTCCCGCTTAGGAGTCATGTACGTCCACACACACAGCAGCAGTCAGTGTGCACAGAGCCCGGGGTCTCCTGCACAGAGCTGTGTGTACAGTTTATCGAAGAGGAACGTGAGCCCGTCAGACGCCGGCACGTATTACTGTGCTGTCGCTTCGTGTGGAGAGATACTGTTTGGGCAAGGAACAAGACTGGAAGTTGGAGGTGAGCAGCAATATTTAAAAAAAAATCTAAATTAAAACCACTTTTTTTTTTCTTTTTGCACATCTGCACTGCTTTGTTTTGTTTTCTCAGGGAATCAGGATGACATTTTCCCTCTCTTGATGCAATGTGTGGTTGCAGCTCTGCTTGTGTCTGTTATCTTGAACATCATCCTAATTTGCATCCACGCATCCAGAAAATATCTACATTCTGGAGGTACAATTAATTCATAATTACCAGTGAAGAAGTCTGCCATTCTGTCTGTTTTTGCGAAGATAACACGAGGAAAGAGTCACACTAATTTCTAAACTATAATTTCTTACTTAGCGATATGAAGCCACAGAGATAGTTTTGGTTTTATCTGACTTGTCTTGTCAGCATTTTAAAAAATTAGGGCTGTGAAAGTTAATGCAAATTCGTTTCAATGGCACACATTCTTTAGCATTAATACAACTTGCAATTTTTTAGGCTGTAGCGGGCTCGATTTTAAAGCTAAACTGAAGATACTGGTATCATATGAAACTAGAAAACCTGAGAAATTACATATTTTGATCAATTGACAGCACTTTAAAAAATAATTTAAAGTAGGGCTGTTTATTGACTCAAATATTTCAAGATTAAATGCATGAAAAACTCAAATTAATCACACACTTTTTATCTGTTCAATATGTACTTTAGAGAGAGATTTGTCTTAGTATATTTAGTATTTAATACTCTTATCAGCATGAGAGTGGACAAATATTATTTAATCAATGTTATTTAGGCAAATGTATGTATACATTTATTACTGGAAATCAATTAACAACACAAAACAAGGAAAAATCTTGTCCAGAAACCCTCACAGGTACTGCATTTACCCCTTTGAAAGTGGCCATGCCAGTTTTTGGAGCATTATTTAGCCTCCTTCTTCGGTACCAGTGGATTGTTTAGGTTTTGTAAAAACTGAGCCCACTCCAAGCTAAAATTCACAAACTGCTTTAATGCATTAGTGGAAATTAGTGGTGCCAAAATCAATTTGCATTAACATATTATTATCGTGTTAACTTTGACAGTAGCCCTAATTTAAAGGGGATATGTCAGGCTAATATTCAGGTTCATAATTGTATTTGGAGTTCCTACTAGAACATGTTTACAGGCTTTAATGTTCTTATACTGTCTGAATATACCTGTATTCATCCTCATGCTCCATATTAGCACCTGTCTCTTTAAGACAGGCGCACCTTTGCAAAGGTAGTTCTCAAGTGTAAAAAATGACTGAAAGGTAATGACTATAAATGAGATGTTTTCATTATAGGGCTGCACCCCCATTCAAGTGTCCCAGAATACACTGCTAACAGTCAGGTAAGCTCACAAAATCTTCCCAAAATGAGCTATGTTGTTTTTGTATATAGACATATTGCATATCTAACAAGTTCAGCATCTGGTAATAATAAATTAGTTTTCTCATTTCCTGCAGAAGGAGGAATCTGATGCTTTGCAGTATGTAGCACTGGACTTCAAAAAGAGGCAAGGCAAGAGCAGGAGAGAGAGGAGCACAGAGGAGGAGACAATTTACTCTGGAGTGAGGCTGTCAGACCTGCAGTGACTTTCTACACCTCCCACCAGCTCCTGTAATTTCAATTATTATAATATTAAAGATGCTAAATTCAATATTCAGAGCATTCATATATCAGCAAACAACTACTGTCTATGTAAAGATATTTAGAGAATGAAGCCGCTCTGTGTGTGTGTTGTAAACAGAGCTTCTCCTTGCTTTATTGACATAGCTGGGCCGGCCGTGCATGCCAGTGTATTTATTGGTGCCTGTTAGTGTATTTAAGTATTGTGCTCCACTGGCTAGCTAATCACCGCCATTCAGCACTGCGCTCATTCGGCGCTTTCAACTGATAACGCCATCCCAATCAAAAGTGTCGTTGTGTAGTGTAGCTCCCACCCTGCAGTTCCAGTCAGCCCGGTACAACAGTCCCGATGGCAACAGTACACATAAAAATGGCCGCCTCTCTGACCATCCTGCTGCTTCGATTTGAGTGGGAAGGTCCACTCTACTCCCATCTTCTATCTGTATGATATGCCCTTAATTCACAATTTAGCCCCTTTAAGATCAACTTTTGTGGTTTTAACATCCTTTTAATCTTTTATATGCTTAACTGTGATGTTAAAAGTATTTTCATATGACAAAAAATTAGAATTAAATTATTGAAAAATTACGTTTGCCTTATGATGACCACCAGCAGCTGAGCGGCATAATGCATCCGCTAATATGAAGAAATAAGAATTCCTTCAATGGATTCACTCATTTTCCTCTCTAAAAAACAATGTCTGCATGTGAGCTACATGACTTTACTGTAAATGTTTTGTTTTGACCATTCGAACATGAAAATTTTATAACACACAGGTGGGCTACCGTGACTTCAGATGGTTTTACCCTCTTCTACATCTGTGACTGTGGCTAAAGGGGTATTCCAACAATTTGGTATTGCACTTTCATAAAGTCAGGGTTCTCACAAGAGACAAAATGAATGGCCAGATTTGAAACTGCAAAGACAGAGATATTGTGACTTTTAGCCCCCGGTGTGGGTTCGGCTCCAAAAACATTTAGTCCTACATTTCACATAATGCAATTTTGTGAACATTGTCAGAGTTAGTAGAGTCACAGACGACTTTTCCCAAGTAGCTCTCTTCTTGATGAGTAATGCTGACCTAACACTGAACAACTTTTTAAGCAATGTCACTGTTGCAGCACACTCCCATGATCGCTATCATTTAGTGTAAGGTGGTCATAAAACGCCGTCCAAGCTGTGTCCAGTAAGTCTTTTTCTCATTTTGACGTGCAGTAAAAGATATCGTAAGTTCAATGAAGCGACCATTGTCAACAACCAATAGGCATGCTGCTGCCAGCACCAAGCAAGCAGCAAATGGGGTAAACGTGGAGAAACTGGTGGAGCTGTGGAGTGAACAAGAGTGATTATTTGACGTGTCCTCCCATTTGTATCACAATAAAGTGGAGGAGAAAAAAAAAAGTGGACAAAAGTCGCTGCTCTTCTCTTGAAAGCCCTGGTGAGTATGCTGTATGCCATAGCTAGCTAGCTAACCATTGTCCCCAATGGGGCAAGCTGACATCAGCTACTGGAATGTTTACTAGCCTACAAACTGAAGTTTGCTGGCTTCAGTCATATAAATCGGGCTGTAGTACTTGCGCTCTCTCTTTCTCTTATATAAATGTGTCGACTTTTATGACTGAAGCTAGCAATCTTCAGTTGAAACATACAGTTAGCTCATAGCCTAATAGCATTCCAGTAGCTAACATTAGCTTGCAAATAGCTCCATTTGGGACAGTGGTTAGCTAGGTAGCTATAGAATACTCACTGAAAATTTCGAGGGTTGCAGTAATTTCTGTCCACTTCTTTCTCAACAGTTTTCTTGAAAATTTCTAAAATTTCAGGATGTGACATCTCAAAAGAAATCTAGCTGTGGTCCTGTAAGTCATGATCCTGCAAGATCCCCAGTCTTTGCAAATATTATAGTCTTATTAAAAAAAAATAATTTAACACACAGTCTAGATGAGAGGGCGTTAGTCTTTTAAAAGTCTTTTACAAGGAACAAACTGAACAGCATGTTTAAACTCAGTGGAGTGCCCCTTTAAATTCAGCGCCAGGCCTTGCTTCTATTCAGTTAGTTATGTGCAGTTAAGCTCTTGGTCGTTAGGGAGCAGCAGCCCACCTACAAGTACAGTTACACCAGGATGCTTATACTTTTTACCTTTTTAAAATGATCAACACACTTTGCTTAACTGATCACACAATAGTTACATGTCAGTGTGACCACTCGTAGCTCAGATTGGAAAGATGCATTATTTAAAGTAAACTCTCCACAGAGTTCGTTTTAAGGTATAATTGTGCTCAACTGACATAGAGTAAATATCTCAACTCCGCCCTTCAGATTCCCGGAGCACTGTCAGTACCATGACAGTAACATGTCGTCACTATGTAATCAGAAATGCTCAGTTTTATGCTTTTCAGCAGATGGGTTTGGTCAAAATATACATTTATTTTTGAAAATATGGAATTTCAACTTTCCCCACCGAGTAGTTCAGCTTTTAATCATCTTAACTATGTATTATGATCATTTCTAATATTATATATATTCACTGTCATGCATGCGTTTTTCCCAAATCGAGTTGAGAACAATGTTTGACTTGTTCCTCTCAAACACTCAGGTTTCTCAGACAGTGATGTCTTTTCAAGTCCTGCAGTCGGCTGACTTATAAGAAAACAAAACAGAAGCAAAAAACGCCTCGCCTCTGAGTTCCCGCTCTGGTCAAGCTCACTCACAGAGTTCAACACAAGTGGTTTTGTCGCCCTCCTCTCCCCCACTGCCCTCCCGCTTTGACAGGATGTCTATGTGGTCTTACAGTATTTCACAATAACGCCTCCACTTTTTCACTTCTGTGTCATGCATATAGTTTTATACTTATATGCAAATTAACAGGTTAAACAGGAATAAAGTCCTGCTTCATATTAACAAGAAAGTACTGATTAAAAGGCATCCATGCAGCAGACTTGCTGTGAGGAAGGAGGAGGAGGAGAATTATGACAAGGTTACTGGGGCCAAGCCTTACTTTCTCTTCACTAAAACCACATTTCTGTTTTTGAAGCATATTAAAGTTGTAAGTGGTAAAACGCAGATATGTTCTTTTTTTAACAGTGCAGACGTACAGAGGAAGTAATTATGTCTGCCTCTAACTGACCTGATTTACTTCTTGATGCCAAAAGCTCAGTAGAAAAAAAATCCCAGTGTTGCCACATGGTGCAGCTCTCAGTGTTTCTGACCTACTTTCAACAGTTATGACAAACAAATTGATTGAAGCAATGCATAAATCCCTATAATGTTGAGTGTCCATGTTTTGGTGCAATACAACCATCAAGATACTATATCAAGAGTGGAAAATGTGAAAATGAGATTAGATTAAGGCAGATGCTCATAACACCCAGGTGTCATTAGCCAGCAGTATTATTTACTAGGGCTGGGACGATACATAACAATACACAATATGTATTGTGATTTTTTAAGTATTGTGATTCTACAACTTTGTTAACATTAGATCATGGGAAAAAGCTGAATAATACACTTCTAGGGACTTTTACTTTGGAGAATATCTAAATTGATGCAGTAAAATTTTGATTTTCAGCATGTATGCAGTGATGTCCTGACGTTAAAAATATCAGTCAGTGGTATTTAACTTTTTCCAGTAATCCAGAAATCAAAGAATGAAGACATTTCCCTCACAAATTAGTGGTATTTTCTTTTTAATTTATAAGGGACATGTAATGTTTCATACTTCTGTGAATATAATAAAATTTATGTTATTTTCATGTATTTTGCATATACAGTACATATCATTTGTTGGTTAATGGTTAAAACCAGACATAGTCACACGTGTACTTCCTCTAACTTCTCCAAGGTCGTCGCTAGCTCTTCTTCTTCTTTTTACACATCCATGGTCGGCTCCATCGGGGCCGTTTCAATGCATTTAACGTAAATAAGATAAGAGAGATAAGATAAGATATTCCTTTATTGGTCCCACAGTGGGGAAATTCACAAATGTCAGTACATGGCGCTCTACAGTTGTAGCGTCAGGCGATTTGACCACGGAGAGGAGAGTGGCGGCCTGCTGGACCACATGTTACCGCAATATGGTTATGTTTCCTGTCAATGACAGCTATAACGTGCAGCTTAACCATGATAGTCTGCATTTCCTGCAATGTGTGAAACCCAAAATGTTTCCATACTTCACTGTATGTGTAGTGTTTACCACACTGGATGTAAAATGTGAGGGTGCAGGTCGCATCATGCAGATCCTCCCCCGTTTTGGCTTGCTGCAGCTCTGTTTCGTTTTTTGATATAAAGTTACGTTACTCGGACTACAACAATAAAAGCAGTAATTTCTCTCTACCTCTACATAGACTCAAATAAAGCAAATATCAATTCTGCCACACTCACACATATCTTGAGGTCAGAGGTGAAGGGACCCCTTTGAAAATGCCCTTGGCAGTTTTTCTTCACCATAATTTAGTCCAGGTTTGGACCGTTATTTAGCCTTCTTCGTGGCGTTACAGTATGACATGGTTGGCACTAGTGGCTTCCTCCATGTGTCACATGCAAAGATCTGAATAAAGAAAAGCATTTTGCTCAACCTGCCAAAAGCAAAGTAAGCAATTCTTCATGTGTTATTTAAGTAAACGCTTTTAACATGCAGCACTCCTTCCTCTTCTCATTGTTTGCCACATGGTCTGACTCACATTCTCTTGAAAGACGAAGGGGAGGATCCATTTTCCTTTTAAGCTTTGACTCATTTGAGAAACAACGACCATTAGGCCATCCCACTGTCACTTTGCAAGACGCAGGACGTGTGGGTTCAAGCGAGAGGAGCGTTGGTCAGTAGTTCCTCGTCTCTACTGAGTCAACAACCGCCACAGCTTTCTTCACGTTATGTTAAAGCATGAACATACAGACCACAAACATTAAAAGACACATTTGAGTCACAAGCAGTAGCCTGCTTCTGCTTGGTAAAGTCTACTGCATGAGTTGACAGTGTTGGTACTTCTAGAAAGACGAGGCTGAGGCTGTTCCAATAAAATCGAATAACATTACATAATATCATTGTAAGTTCAATGATGCCAACATTGTCAGCAACAATGATCACATGTGCCTCTTTGAGTGGATCCCAGGTGAGTATGCTATAGCTAGCTAACTAACCACTGTCCCATATGGGGCTAATATTATCTACTTGAATGTTCGCTATTAGCCTATGAGCTAATCATACGTTTCAGCTGAAGATTGCTGGCTTCAGTCAGATAAATCTGGCTGCAGTACTCACTCTCTCGCTATTGATTTATATGACTGAAGCTAACAATCTTCAGCTGAAATATACAGTTAGCTCATGAGTTAATAGCAAACATTCCAGTAGCTAACATTAGCTAACAAGTATCTCCATTTGGGACATTGGTTAGTTTGCTAGCCAGCTAGCTAGCTACAGCATACTTATCAGGGATTTCGAGAGCTGCAGCAATTTCTGTTCATGTCTTTCTTCACAGTGTCTATTCATGTAAGTGTCCACCAGGAGCAGGATGTGACATCATCTCAAAAGGAATCAAATTGTAGTAAATAGTGATCCTGTAAGATCTCAATCTTTGCAAAATAGTATAGTCTGTGACTAAAACTCTGTCTTTAGATGTGAGAGGGTGTCAAACTTCAGTCTTTTCAAGTCTTTTCAAAGTCTCCTAGTGTATGGTAGGCATAAATATAAAAACTAGAGTGAAAAATCTGTGTCATGACTGAGCATGTTTTTCCAAACTGAAAAAAAGTCCCCTCTTAGCACTGTGCATATATTGTGAAAAAAAAAAAAAAAAAACACTGACAAACATCGACCTCTACACTTTTAACAATGATGCAACCAAAGAGACTAAATCAACCCAAATTACACCTCTGGTCACCTGATCAGACTCTCGCTAAGGACAAATCACAAGTCTGGCTGCACCCAAACCAGTCAGCTTAGCCAATCACAAACCACATTTGTTTCCTATAAGGGTTGGGTGCATCCGTCAACACAAATGATGCAGACTGCAGAACTCCAGGGATGATGCTACTTTGCATTTTTTTTGTGCTTTTCAGTCAAATCTGTGAGTATTTTACACCCTTTTCACTGTTTCTATGTGCATGAATATCATTTCTGAGTGGGAGGGGTGTGGTTTTAAAAGCATAAATAATATAATTTGATGCATATCTCTTATGCAGGTCAGGTGCCAGCTGTTAAAAAGACCTCAGGTATAACTCAGGACAGTGGGGTCATAACGGCTAAAGTTGGGCAGAATGTGTTTTTGAGATGCTTTTGTCGGGATGAGGGTACAACTTTCCTCTCTTGGTACCAGCAAAGCTTGGGAGGCAAACCTCTCATCGTATCAAATCGGCTGAAGGACAACACAGAAGCGTCCATGTCCCCTGCGTTTAAAGAGAGGTTTCGAGTCTTGGCACATGGTCAAGAATGCATCAACCATCTAATAATCGAAGATCTGCGTCTGTCAGACTCAGCAACATATTACTGTGGGATTTTAGAATTCAACGCAATTGAATTTGGACAGGGAGCTTTCCTTCATGTCAAAGCATCACAGTCCAACATCCAAGCTGTCGTTCATCAGCCGGCGTTGGAGACACTTCGGTCGGGAGACTCTGTGAATTTGAGCTGCACAGTGTATGCTGAAGCATGTCGGGGGAAGCAGAGCCTCTACTGGTTCAGACACGGTGCAGCTCAGCCTGCAATCGTGTACCGCAGTGAGGGACGGTGTAAAAATGTCTCCATTAAAGAGCCTCACAAGAAAAACTGCAGTTTAAGCCTTGCTTTAAAGTCCGTGAGCCCCCCTGATGCAGGGATGTACTACTGTGTTCTGGCCTCCTGCAGGGAGATTGTGTTTGGAAGTGGAACGAGAGTGGAGATTATAGGTAGGTGATAAAAGTTGATCGACGTGGTTGTTAAAAATAGTCATTAAATTAACTGTATTTGTATATATTAAGGCTGTCAACTGTTTAAATATTTAATCATGACTACTCACATGATTGGTTGATGATTAGTTAATCATGATTATTTGCAAATTTATCACACAGTTTCTACCTATTCGACATGTACCTTAAAGGGAGCTTTGTCAAGTATTTAATACTGTGATCAACATGGGAGTGGGCAAATATGCTGCTTTATGCAAATGTATACATATTTTTGATTGGAATCAATTACCAACACAAAACAATGACAGATATCCAGAAACCCTCACAGGTACATTTAGCATAAAAAATATGCTCAAATCATAACATGTCAAACTGCAGCCCAACAGGCAACAAAAGCTGTCAGTGTGTCAGAGTGCTGACTTGACTATGACTTGATCCAAACTACGTATTATTATCATAAAGTGAACATGTCTGTAAAGGGGAGACCGTGGGTAACCAAAGAACCCATTTTCATTCACACATCTTGAGGTCAGAGGTCAAGGGACCCCTTTGAAAATCGCCACACCTGTTTTTCCTCGCCAAAATGTCGCATAAGTTTGGAACATTATTTAACCTAGTTTGTGACAAGCTAGTATGACACAATTGGTACCAATGGATGCCTAACGTTTTCTAGTTTCATATGATGGCAGTAACTTTGACTCTAGCTTTAAAATGGAGCCCACTGCAACCTAAAAATCGCATGTTGTGTTTATGTGTTAAATTTTAGTGGGGCTAACATGAATTTGCATTATTGCATTATTATTGCAATAACTTTGATAGCCCTAATGTATATCAATCAATATAAATATATAAAAGGGATCTGATATGTTTTCTTTCTCCTGCATGTTAGGAGGTTCTACCAAAGCCCCCCTCTCCTGGTGTACTGCCTGATTGGAGCTTTGGTAGCTTCCATTATCATGCTCCTTGTCTTGGCTTTCACCATGTACAAGTTGAAAAATAAGTTATGCTTTGTCTGCAAAGGTAAGACTTTCAGAATAAAAGTATTTAACATTTTTTTCTGTATAGACCTGGCTTGATCATTCTCGTATCATCCATTGATTTTCAGGAACTGTTCCTCATCTCACCTGTTCTGCAGCTTCTGATGTCATAGTAGGTGAAATAACTGTATAATAAAAGCCAAATTTATACTTATAGAAATGAGAAATAAATAGAAATAGAAATAAGATTTTACAGACCCAGTAGCCAGGGAAAAATGTTGCAACTGTTTTAACGCAATGCTGTTGATTAACGCAACACTGCTGTTTAATGTTGTTGTTGAGGGCAATGTTGCTGTTTAGTAAAATATTGCTGTTTAGCGCAATGTTGTTTAATGCAACATTGTTTAATGCAACGTTGTTTAATGCAACATTGTTTAATGCAACGTTGTTTAATGCAACGTTGTTTAATGCAACGTTGTTTAATGCAACATTGTTTAATGCAACGTTGTTTAATGCAACGTTGTTTAATGCAATGTTGTTTAATGCAACGTTGTTTAATGCAATGTTTTGTTTAGCGCAATGTTGTTTAATGTTACATTGTTGTTTAGCACAATCTTGTTTAAAGCAACATTGTTTAATGCAATATTGTTGTTTACACTTGTTAAACACAACATTGTTTAGTGCAGTGTTATTTAACGCAACGCTGTTTAGAGCAATGTTGCTGTTAACGCTTGTTACGTAACATTATATGAGAGGTTGTTGTTTTTTTACGGTATTATGTTAAATTGTTACATTACATTGCTACATTATTATTTGAACACAAACTATGATCTTACCTTAATCATTTAGTTATGTTGCCTAAACCTGACCAGTCATTTCATAATGTTAACCACGTGGCATTGTGCGTTTCTGCAAGTGTGATACGACGCTGATATGACACATTGATGAAACATTTTTTGTTCAAAAACACCGATGTATCCGTGGTTTGCAGAAACTTAAAACACCCCAATTTTTTCTTACAACTGGGTTTGCATTTTATTAACAGCTATTATATTTTTTTCTTCTAGTACTGTATTTCTTACATAATTTGCCGATGTAATTTCATCATTGCCAGAGCCAAGATGCAGACGTCCTCCATTATGCTGCTCTGAGTCTGAACAGAACCAGCGAACGACATCGTCAAGAGGACAACATGGACAACGTTTGTGTATACTCTAGAGTAAAGAGCAGGAAAGAGTGAAGTAGGACTTTGCTTTTACAACAACTGACCTCTCTTTCCTGTCAATCACTTGCAGGACAACAACACTTCATGTGACTTAATGTACAATATAAAATAAAATATTTCTTGTGCAATGTGTTTCATGTAAAATATCTTCCAAGAATGTGCCACAGTCACATGTAGGAATATAACGGTTACCAGTTTCACGATAAAACACAGTCAAATTTGCAAAGTTGAGTATTAAAGTTTCAAATTTGGGTTATCATTAAAACCGTGTTTGATTACCACCAGTGTCGAGATAGGCAGCGAGCGACAGAGCATCCGTGTGCGACTAAAAAGTTCACGTTTTTGGGGTGACGAGATCTGCCAGTCAGTGTGTTGCAAGCCTGGTGGCCCGTGAAGTTAACAGACCGAGGGAGTATGAAGTGATCAGTAACGGCATAGTAATGGGTGTACAGTGTCGACTGTCAGGGAGTAAATGCTACAACTCTTCAAGACCCAAGCCAAGCCTGTGTGTCTTGTTGGCCACTTGCTGATTAAGTAAAGGGGGTCAGCCTCGAAGTTAGCACCAACAATGGCTCAGACTCACATAAAGCCCCCCTCCGGCCACTTTTACTTCCTGTTTTTTGGTTAATGTCTTTGTCAAACAGAGAATGGGGTATGGTTAATAGTCAGATGTAATGTATTACCATGGCAACCAGATTGCATCGTATTTCAACCCATCTTAAATTAATTTGTTACAGTTAGTTTAGTTACTGTTACTGCTGAGGATTAGCGCAATATTCCTACTCTCTCTCTCTCACTGTCTCTTCTTTACCGACTCCTCCTGGTGAGGCAGCCATCTGGCTGCTGCACCTTAATGTGGTCCGACATTTGAAATGTAGGTTCGGGGCATTGTGGGGATGCGCCGTCCACCAGCACCGGCCGCTTTCGCCGACACCACACTGGGCTGCACTCGTTTATTTCTCTAACGGGACTTTTGTCTTGGCTGCACGGTGGTGCAGTGGTTAGCACTCTCGCCTCACAGCAAGAGGGTCGCAGGTTCGAATCCGGCTTGGGACTCTTCTGTGTGGAGTTTGCATGTTCTCCCCGTGCAAGCGTGGGTTTTCTCCGGGTACTCCGGCTTCCTCCCACAGTCCAAAGACATGCAATTCAGGTTAATTGATGACTCTAAATTGCCCGTAGGTGTGGATGTGAGCGTGAATGGTTGTCTGTCTCTATGTTGTCTGTCTCTATGTGCCCTGAGATGGACTGGCGACCTGTCCAGGGTGAACCCCGCCTTCGCCCAATGCCAGCTGGGATCGGCTCCAGCCCCCCCGCGACCCCTAACGGGATAAGCGGTTGACGATGGATGGATGGATGGACTTTTGTCTTGTTTTTTATGGACTGAAATTAAAAATTAAAATGGAGTTAGGTAATGCAACAAGTTTAGCTAGCTCACTACACCTAACTAGCTAATAAACTGGAAAGACAAACCGACAGATTAACAGATTTATCGGCCACTGAGTGTGCCTGCAGCTTGGAGGATGACCTTTGACCTGCAGCTTCTATTATATTCATAAGTCATATTCCCATTTTACCAACAAACTTCTTTTTTCAACTTTGAGCACAAAATTAAGTAATTTTGGCAAACAGTGCGGCTAATCAACATAGTCAGGAAATGATTCAAATAAATATTAACTATGATAGTGTGTATATTATAATAATAACAATAACAACAACAACATTTTCAGCACTTTTAACGATATCGCGATGATACTGATAACCATGATAATTTTGATCATTATAATTGTGATACGATTCATACTGTTTCATCTCTAGTCACGTGGATCTTCCTTCGTACATACTGGATACAGATATAAACAAAGGACACTAAATGTGAAAATCCCCCACGATCTATTAATATACGTTGAACCTTTCAGTTTATAGCCATCTCGCACCATTTACCTTCTCACTCCTGTGGTGAAGGTGGTGTGAACTACTATATAAGTTTCCATTAGTGGAAAAGCAAGTCCTAGCAGAGCTTAAACACAGGAAGACCACAGCGCCTTGCAGCTTATGTCTCACTTTGTGAAACGAGCAGCACGATGCAGAAAACATGCTGTGCTTAATAAGAAATGTGGCAGTATTTTGTCATTGAAATTAAGTGAGGAACAACAGAGCGAAAGAATTTTTACATACCCACAACTCCAACAGTCACTTATACAAATACTGGTCTGAGTGAAGCTTTCAGTTAACGAAAATGATGTTTCAGTCCTTAGTAACAGTTTGTTTCATAATTTCAGTTCCCTAAAAACTACTCGCTAGTCGACCTAATGATGTGCTTTTTCTTAGGAAATTCATCATAATGACATGCTCACAACTTTTGGGCATAAATATCTTTCACTAGAAACTCAATTTGATTTATATAATTTTAATTTGCATTGTTTAACTTGAATACTTGCACTGAAAAACTGAATGTGAACGACATAATTTGAAAACGATTGTATTAGTTTGGAAGTGAATTCCAGTAAACTTGAAACTGAATGTAATATGAAACTGAATGCAGTTGATCTGAAGCTGTTTGATCCTCACTGAAAAGTCACCTCTCTATACTGTACTCATTTCTCACATTTCAAACTCAGTTCTTGTAATTGAATATCAGTTTACTGAGACACACATCTGGTCATCAAGGAGGAGCAATTGAGTGCAGACTCACACAACTCCGTACGTTTTGATTGATTGTCGATCGAATCCTGTATCCGAAGTGGCAAAAAGGAAGGTCCGTCTCCATGAAATATGACCACTGCAGTAGCCTGGAAAATAGTGATATGAGGCATTGATTTGATGAATTTGATACTATGATGTGTATTTATTAACCTGATGCATGTGTAATATCTGTCTCGGTAAGAAACATTCATTCATTCATTCATCGTCAACCGCTTATCCCGTTAGGGGTCGCGGGGGGGCTGGAGCCGATCTCAGCTGGCATTGGGCGAAGGCGGGTTCACCCTGGACAGGTTGCCAGTCCATCGTAGGGCTCGGTAAGAAACAATGTCTTGATATACGAAACAGTAATGGGAGCAAGGTGAAGAGGAGGGCTGTCAATGGTCTGAGTTCCTCCACTTCTCAACACAGTCCAACAACAATCACTTTACAGGGTCATATTAAAGGTGCAGTGTGTAGGATTTGGTGGCATCTGAATACTCCTCACTGCTCTCTTTCCAAGACTGCGGTAACATGAGCTGCTGAGTGCAAAACCGAGGTCAGCTTCACAAGCTTGTCAGAGAGCTAGGGGTCCTTCGGGTAACGTAAAAACCATAGGCAGTAGTCACCATAACGTCACCCATTGGTTTATAGACTGCCATTCTGAAGCCTCAGGTTTGGCATTTTGGTCGTCGCCATATTGTTTTTTTGGCTGTCACCATCTTAGTACAACCGAATGCTGAATTAGATATTTTCAGGCAACCTAAAAGGTTAAAATTAACTTTCATGAACTGAAAACACACTTTGAAAGGGTTTAAGTTCTAAGACGAAAACATGGACAACTCCCAGACTGGACAACACTGTGGTAGCGACCTGTCAATCACAGGTAGCCCCACCCTAAAGCATCCCCTGCTTTATGGTCTATTTGACTCTAAGGACCATAATTTACTAAATGAACATCATGCTGGATTGAAGAAGACTTGAAACTACCAACTGAGATCATAAACTCATGTTTATAATGTTTACTGAGGTCATAAATCAAGTGAGAAGTAGGCTCATTTCCATATAGACTTCAATACATTCAGACTTATTTTTGCAACCAGAGGAGTCGCCCCCTGCTGGATATTACAAAGAATGCATGTTTAAGGCATCTCTGTATTGGCTTGACATGGAGGTAGCCCACTGATAAAAACATTTTAAAAAATTGTACTAAAGGGCAAGTGTGTAGGATTTGGGGACATCTAATGGTGATAGGGATGCTAATTTTTTATTTTTTTAACCAATAACCGACCCTCATTAACAAATTATTAATTGTTAACTGACAAGGTTAGTGCGATGCATGCAGTGGTGCAACAGCTGCAGTGTATAAGCACAACAGACAACTGAGTCTGAAAACATAGCCTGAATGTTATATTACATTTCTGCTAAAAGTCCCCCCATGAGGCTACACACACTCTTTAAGAGACATTTCAGAGTCTTCTAATTTTGAGCATTTAACACTGCCAAAGGCCCACGTTACACATTTTGTGTCTAGTTTCCAAAAGGATAACCTGCCAAAATTCTGCTTGGATTTCCATTAAAATTCCTTCTCAAATGACCAAAATCAAGAGACCATGTGACCAGAGTCTCTCTCTGATTGGCCAATCACACACAGCCTTGTCTCTGAAAAGTAGAGGACGTATAGAGGTTCCCTCAATTGACCATGGCAACAAGATGACACCTGTAATGTTTGCATTGTATTTGTCCTGTCTGCTCTCGGGGAGAATGGGTAAGTTGTAGCTTTTGTAGGTGAATTTTGTCACTTTCTCTTCTGATGTTTTTGCAATATTTTTTGGTTTACAATATTCTCCCAGTTCTGGTATAAAGTTAATGTCTTTCCATTTTCTCCTCAGCTCATATGACAGCCCTTCAGCCATCATCATTTTTACGGTTTGTATCCGTCAGCATCGGTGAAGATGTGACTTTGGAATGTTTCAATGTCGATAGTGCAATGGTGATGATTTACTGGTATAAACAAACGTTCGGACAGAAGCTGCAGTTGGTGTCTAAATTCTACAAGTATAACAAAAATGTCACTATGAATGAGGAATTCAAGAACAATCCACGCTTTGAAGTGGAAACCAGCACCAGTAAAAATCACCTGAAGATCTCAGATGTGCAAATTTCAGATGCAGCTACTTACTACTGCATAACTGGCGATTTGTACATATATGAATTCGTGGAGGGCACTATTATCCACATACAGGGTTCAGGTCTGAACATCCCAGCTGTGGTCCAGCAATCACCATCTGAGACCATCCAGCCAGGAGGCTCTGTGACTCTGAACTGTACAGTACACACTGGGACCTGTGATGGAGAACACAGCGTTTACTGGTTCAAAGACTCTGAAGAAACTCATCCAGGACTCATCTACACCCATGGAGGCAGGAATGATCAGTGTGAGAGGAAACCCAACACACCAACACACACCTGTGTCTACAACCTGCCAATGAAGAGCCTGAATCTGTCTCATGATGGGACTGACTACTGTGCTGTTGCCTCATGTGGACACATACTGTTTGGAGACGGGACCAGACTGGACTTTAAAGGTGAGTAACATTTTCGTAAAGATTATCTCATTTGTTAAATACTGATGGATACTTTCTGATAAAATTTGATGTGAAAAAAACAAACACTGAAAGCTGTAATATTTCCTCCTGTTCATCTGCAGATGAGGTGGACTCTCTTGTCTTGGTGTATTTCTTGAGTGGAGCTTTGACATTCACCACCATCCTGGTTGTTTCACTAGCTTGCACAACATATACAATGTACAAGACAAACAGCTGCCAATGCACAGGTAGGATAAACTGATTTACAGGGCTGCCAATTGATTAAACTATTTAATCACAATTAATCACGATTGTCCATGGTAAATCTACATTAATCGCAAATTAATGACATTTTTTATCTGTTCAAAATGTACCTTAAAGGGAGATTTGTCAAGTATTTAATACTCATAAGCATGGCAGTGGGTAAATATGCTTTCTGTATGCAAACTTAACTACTGCATTTAACATAATAGCCAGTGTGTTGACTTGCCCCAAACTGCATGCGATAATCATAAAGTGATCATGTCTGCAAAGGGGAGACTCGTGGGTAGCCATCGAACCCATTTTCATTCACATTTCTTTAGGTCAAAGGTCAAGGGACCCCTTTGAAAATGGTTTTTCCTTGCTAGAATTTAGCATAACTTTGGAGCATTATTTAACCTCCTGCCTGACAAGCTAGCAAGACATGGTTGGTACAAATGGTGTCCTTGGGTTGTCTAGTTTCATATGATTCCATCACCAACTGAGCCCACTGCACCCTCCAAAAGATCGATTGCATTAATGCGTTAAAGAAATTAGTGGCATTAGCGCTAACACACTAGTATCGCATTAACTTTGACAGCCCTATTATTTACATTAGATAGTGTTCAATATGCGATACTAAAGAGCGCAGGAAAGAATTAAATGAGATAAATGAGTTTTTTTTCCACCACCAGACTCTCAGGCAACATCTCCAGCTGCCTCAGCTCCCAGTGCAGAGGTGAGTCTTTCAAAGTGTTGTGCTACTATAACTATACTTTATTTAACAGCAAGAAAAGAGACATGAGGATGAAAGAGTATCACCAGTTCAATATCCAGTTCAATATATTGCAGTAAGAACGACATTACCTTGTGAGGACTGATTGCAAGGATTGTCATCGTGCAAGCCTGAAGTTGGTGCTGTTGTTGTTTTGGATTGCATTATTTTTGGACGTGTTTCCATTATTTTGTCCACCACTTGAAATAAAAAAAAATACAAAAAATAATTAGAAGTTATTCTTGTATTTGAATTAGACTGAACAGATGTTAGTGATGCTGTTTTCAAAACCTTTCAGTCATGAATTGTGAATTTCTCCACTGTGGGACTAATAAAGGAATATCTTATCTTATCTTATGAGACGTATACTGTTATGGCAACTACTTCCTTTTTTGTTTCCAGGGTTGCCAAGATGCAGACTGCCTCCATTATGCTGCTTTAAGGGAGAACAGGGCCAACAGATCAACAACACAGAGAGACAAAATGTCAAGTGAATGTGTGTACTCCAGTATAAGGCTGTAAATCTGGACATGTTTCATTTGTGTCTCTGTTACTAGAAGTGACAGTCTAGTCAAATTTCACCTCCATATGATGAATGTAAAGATTAAGCTTGCAAAGCACAAATTAAACATGTTCCCTCAGCTACAGTTAAACCATGTACAAACACACGACCACACATAAGTGATGTCTGTGGCGACAGTGCACTCAAGGACAAGAAACAGAAAGTAACCTCCCCCTTCATGCATTATAGGGTTCTTGTTTGTGGTTACTGAGCACATCAAACTCTCAGCAGTACTACATCAGAGTCAGTGGTGCGCAATCGGTACGACGTTACAAACACCAAGCATGTCTGACTCCTTCAAGCAGTGGTAGCGCGCTCAGAAACATCACAGCCAGGGTGACAAAACCCGCCAGTGTCGAAAATACTACTCCAGGATTGGCCCACTTGGCCCTTATGTCAAACGTAACTGTAGGAACCTTGCTGTTATATTTGACCCTCAACTGAAATTCAAACACCATGTGAATAAACCGATTGAATCCACTAGGTGGTCTAGCTATTAGAGGTGGGCTAAAAAAAGATTCACCTATGTATCACCATTTTTTTTTTTATTTTGAAATTGATCTTTTTTAATGCAACAATTGATACATTTGCTTCATTTGAGTCTGTGGCGGTAGAAGGAAATTACCGCTTTTATTGTTGTAGTCAGAATAATGTTTCAAATAGTATTTTTGCTTGGAGTGCACATCCCTACCACAAACAACGACATACAGTTTGTCGGACACCCACTAGCATGACAGCGGGCAGACAGTAGCCAGGCAGACACACTGCTGATAACCTTGCAGCTAAACTAAATAATGCGGCAGATAATTACTGGAACAATACACGCAGCATCATGGCTGCTACAGTAACTGTCCCAGCGCTTACACAGCAGCCAGTTAACCTGTTTGTGCATCGGCTTATTGTTGCAGCTGAGTGGCTTGTTCGGCACTGAGAATAGCACCGCTGCTTGCAATGTACTAATCTCAGCGGTTAAAAGTTAATAATTGGTTAACAAGGGTTGGTTACTGGTTTAAAAAAAAAAAAAAAAAAAAAGATTTTATGACATTTATTCATAATCGTCAGCAATTAGCAAGCAGACCACATCTGCAGGCAGTCCAGTGTTGTTAATGTAGAACATGTGTGACAGACAGACTATGACTGTTCAAATGTTTAATTAATTTTCTGTATTAAAAAACAAAAAAAATCGCAATCGCAAGAATTCATACTTTTAGGTGATTATACACTAAAGAAAACATATTTATTAGTATTATATTCTATTTCTGCCAATAGATCCCCCTAATTGTTACACACTGCTCCTTTAATTTGGCTTTAATTTCAAGGGTTGATCTGAGTGGTGACTGGTTGCTGTATCCTTCCTTATACTGGTTGTATGATTTTTCTTTTGTATGCACTTTGTGCTTGCACTGATGCTGCTCTAAAGCACTTTTTAACCTGTATTAAAAATGTGCCATTTGAATGATGTTTTACTTATTGCAATATGATTTATGAGGTACATGCTGCCTGCAGCATACACTGATCTGTGAACGGCCACCCTGAGCGTCTTGAGAATTGCAGTTATTCTGAACAGGTTGTTTACTGTAAATGAGCCGATGTCACACCACTAACCCAGATCTGTTTTAAGCCTCGTTGTGATCGGCAGTCAAAGACTAGCTGTTAATATACTTTGGTCGTGCACTTCTCTAGGACCCTCTGTGGTTTCAAACAGGAAGTCTCTGCAGTGCTTTCATGCACAGCAGTCACAGTATAACTCTGCCCAGACTATTATCAGAAGATCAGAGATTATTTCAGCATTCTAACTAGTATATTAATTTGGAAACACTTACCGATTAGTACTGTCGACGCACAGTTGTGCTAACACACGCATCCCATTTTTCGGTTGTGTCATCTAAAGATGTGTGTGCTTTGGGAAGGAGCGCGATCAACTTCCCTACTCAGCAAAATTAGCCACATGTAGTCAGAATAACCACAACCATACTTCAGATTTAGAGTCAATTGCTAGTTTCAAGTCAACTTCAATAGAGCATGATGTTGATTTAGTAAATTATGGTCCCACTTTGAGTCAAATAGACCATAAAGCAGAGGATGCTTTAGGGTGGGGCTACCTTGCAGCTGACAGGTTGCTACCATTGTCGAGTCAGGCAACGACTAGAACTTTAACCCCGGTGCAGCAAGAGGGTCGCTGATTCAAATCCGGCTTGGGGGCCTTCTGTGTCGGGTTCGTATGTTCTTCCCATGTTAGCATGGGTTTTCTCCATGTTCTCCAGCTTCCTCCCACAGTCCAAAGACATGCAGGTTAGGTTAACTGATGACTCTAAATTGCCTGTAGGTGTGAACGTGAGATGGTCTCTATGTGCCCTGGATGGTGTACCCTGCCTTCACCCAGAGCCAGCTGGAACCGGCTCCAGCCCCCTGCGACCCCTAACAAGATAAGCGGTTGCAGATAGATGGATGGAACTGTACCATTTTGGCCACGTAAAAATATCTTATTCAGTATTCGCTTGTACTTAACTCCACCCTCTTGTGTCACTTCTGGTTGCAAATAAACAAGATGGCGAATGATGATGTATTGGCCGAATGGCCGAACTTAAGGTTTCCAAAACCTTAGTCCACAAACCAACGTCCATTTCTTATGTAGTCTATGGAAGGCATGTCCAAAGTCTAATTGCGGCCTATGTTCAAATTTGACATAGATTTAGTTTTTGATATCTGATTCAAAATCAAATAAGGTTTTTTTTTAATTTTTGATGGTAAACTGAAAAAACAAAAGAACGATGATGCAGAGATTCATATGGCCCTCGAATAAGATAACCGTTTTTCTGTTAACATGTTGTGAATTTAGACGTTAGTGAATTTAGAAGAGTGATTTTGAAATAAACTTGCTCCGATTTTTTGTGTTCTGTATGAAGAAATTGTGGGAAAGTATGCCTTTTGCAATAAAAAATGTCATTAAAATGATTAATTTGCAATTAAGATTAATGGCTCAAAGAATGTCAGGCTGAATGGTTGGCCCCCACACATTTTAACCTCAACAAATTTTTCCCTCTTTGCAAAAAGTCTGGGCTCGACACTAAACCTATGTGCAAGGGAAGACATGTTGAGCAGGGCTAAAGGAACGCACAAAGCAAGTACAGGAAACTCAAAATACAAAAAACAGAGGGCCAGTACAATAACACAAAAACACCCTAAAAAAAAACAAAATGCCAGCAGAAGAGTCCAACAGAACCATGACACAATCTTGATATCTATCTCTAGATACATACTTGTCAGTGCTCTCTGGTGGACAAACTCTGTAATGGAGACACCATTTCTTAACTTTTAAACCCAGCCTAGCATTTGTGGTTACTTATGGGCCGACATATACACCACAGATATATCTGCAATAAACTCATTTTTAGCCGATTTATCAATCTAGCTCTACTCTGGCTCTCTGCAGATGAGGCGGACCCTCCTGACGGTGTACTACTTGAATGCAGCTTTGGTGTTTACCACCGCCCTGGTCATTTTATTTTCTTTCTTAGTTTACAAGATGAACCAGAGAAACTGCTGCAAATGCAAAGGTAGCTAGTGTTGATTTTAACAACTGAACCACTTGTTTTCACTAATGATGAAATGACTGAAAGACCTTTCTCTACGTTTCATAACCAACATCTAAAAGAGTTTCAGCTTCCGCCACAAAAAATGCAGAGATGAATAATAAATATATTTAAAACCTTTAAAATACTGTATTGTGATTTATTAATATATTTTTTATTATCAGGGTTTCCAAGATGCAGACAAAATCCATTATGCTGTTTTAAGGGTTCAAAGTGCCAACAGAAAAAGAAAAAATAGAGAGGACACAAAAAAAAAAAATAAAAAATAATTAAATATAGGGGGAGGGGGGATAGGGGAAAAGGTGGGCATTCTCTTCCCTTCTATGTTTATATAAACCATACATTATAGACTGGAATTTTAATTTCAGTTTAAGTCTTGACTAATTTCTTGCTGCATTAAAAACAGTTGTTATGGTTATAACAGGTTCCTGTTAATTTTGAAGATTTTCTACCAAGGGGCTGGTGTACGCATAATAAATAATAATGTATATCTATGTATATATGTTACATTTTGTTTTGCAAAGTTCAAATTTTCAACATGATTTCATATATACAGTATACTCTATAATGAAGGTAAATAAGGTAAATATTTGGGCCTTAGGTTACGGTAAAGTATTTGTCTGCTCCTGAAGGGAGCAGCCGAAATGAGAACAACATGGTATGCATTTCTTGATTGTCAGTTAGGGCTGTGTATTGGCAAGAATCTGGCAATACGATACGCGTCATGATGCAGGGGTAACGATTCAATATATTGTGATACTGTAAGCAAGGTGATATATTACAATTTTTTAAACTGAATTCAATAGTCATAGTATAAAGAACATAACAGAAATGCACCATTTTTAAATATGCAAAAACAACAGATTAATACTGCACGGAACAGAGTCGCAGTGGGGGGGAAATGGACTTTCTATTTCTTCTATTCTAGTTCTACTTACAACCACAAGATGCAAGAAGCCGTTTCAGTACTACGGACAGCACCACACCTGCAGTACATATACACCACGGCCCCTACATATAACAAACAGCGCTGTCCATGGTTCTGAAACAATAGATAAGCGTTAGTCACATGTATCTCAGCCAATAAATTTGTTGTTTTTTTGTCATCTATAGATATATAAATGGAGCAAAAAACACAACTGAGCAGGCTAAGCCCACTTAAGACCCCTCGTAGCACCGGGCCAACCCAAAGGTAGTTTACACCAGTGATTCTCAAATCTCTCAGGAGTTCCGCAAAATAATTTGCTATAAAATCTAAAATTGTGCTGCATAATTAAAAAGTGCAAATCTACCGATGGGGACCATCTGCGCCAGTAAAACAGAAATCTGGGCTCTCAACTAACTTTTTTTTTTTTCAGAACCATCCCGAAATACAACCTAAACCATCCCGAAATTAATGCAGACCATCCCAAATTCAAGAGCTTTGTTTCTCTACATTATCATTAGTTTATCATTCAAAGTGACCGTTCACATAAATCAAACCAGAATTTATCTAAATCTCTTTTTTTATCTTTTGCATTATTTTATTTTATTTTTTTTTATATAATTTGCAATCCAAACATGCAGCTAAGTAAATTTTTTTTTAAGTGTAAAAAGTAGCATTCGGTCAAAAAAAACCCAGATTTGACATATAGATGTACAAGCAGGATGGCTCAGACACTGACAGTGTGTGTGTGTGTGTGTGTGTGTGTGTGTGTGTGTGGGGGGGTGTGTGTGTGTTTGTGTGTGTGTGTGTGTGTGTGTGTGTGTGTGTGTGTGTGTGTGTGTGTGTGTGTGTGTGTGTTTATGTTGAGATTTAATAACAGGGTGCAACACAAAATATGGTCATTTTCAACACCGTTCATTCAATATAATGGGTATTTTTCTTTTAATTTTTGCCCCAAATTCATCCCAAAATTAATTTTCATCCTCCCTGATCATTAAACTTGAGCCCTGAAGCATATTGTGTCCTTTACTCTCTCCCACATTAGCTCTGGGGCAATAGCAACTGATATACTTGTGAAACACAGCAGTATGTTTGTCATTTTTAACTTGAAACACTTCAGCAGCTTCAGACTGGTCAGTTTAATCATGTGGAGTTATTGGGAGTCTTGCTACTGTTCATTTTCTGAAAGCTTCAATTACTTGACAAGTATAAATGCTGTGAAGTTGAATCCAAATGATTCAACTGAATCATTGAAATGTGATTATGGTTATCACTATGAAACAGGTCTGAAGTATTTAGGTTGAAACATTTTGGAATACAAATAGTTCAAATGACATCTAAGAGTACAAATAGTAGTAAACATTAGTGTTGGGACAATACACCTATCTCCCAGTTCAATACTATCATGACACTTTTTGTGCCATTTCCATATGTATTGTGATTTTAAGTATAGCGATTCCACAAGTATGCAATTCGATATCACGATTTATTGTGGTTTTTGTTAACTTTTTTAACACTAGACCATGAGAAAAAGTTGAATCTCTTCTGGGGACTTTTACTTTGGAAAATATCTAAATTAATACAGTAAAATGTTTGATTTTCAGCAAGTATGTAGTCAGAGATATCCTGAAGTCAAATATAATGTCAGGAATTTTATTATTATTACTATTGTTTTTATTTTATTTTTTTCCCAGCACCCAAATATCAAAGAACAAAGACATTTCCCTCACAAATTAGTGGTATTTTCTTAGGGTTAGTTAGCATGCAACTTTAGCCATGATGTCTAGCTCTGCATTTCCTGGCAATGTGTGAAACCCAAAATGTTTTCATACTTTACTGTATGTGCATTTTTTGGGTTTAAAATGTGATGGTGCGTGTCGTATCCATGCCGACCCTCCGCAGTTTTAAGCTCTGCCGTATCTGCCGGTTTCTTCTCGCTACGACCGGCCAGCCACGGTCTGTTTTGAGTGATTAATACAGGACGGATATGACATCACGTCACTCTGACTATAACAATAAAAGCAGCAACTTCCTTCTACCTCCACATAGAATCAATAAATCCATAAATTGATATCAAAGTTTGGAAAAAAATTTAAAAAATCAGGATACATAGGTGAATTGATTTTTTTTCCCACCCTTAGTAAGCATGTGCTAAATCAGTGTTATGATTATGCGGGGTCCACTGGAAGGGGTCCCTGGCCCCAAAACGTCTGAGAACCCCTGGTTTACACAACTACACTGACTGTGTATTGAGCTGCATCTGAGTGTGCAGCAGCACTGAGGCGGATACGGAGGAAGACCGCAGCTGCAGCAGCTGGTAGCTGATGTAAGCCAGGTGTAATAAGAGCAAAGCCTTTATGAGATATAATAGTTACTGTGCGCTAAAGTGTTTATCACTATGAATTACTATACCATGAACATACGCAGAAAATAAATGAAGTCTTCATTACTCTCAGACCTGTGAACTTTTACCCCCTATACTTTTTTGTATTGCATGTTTTTCAGAGCATTCGGTACATTTTGTGGTTTTCAGCAGGATGTAAGAGCGTTTCAGAAGAATACCTCTTCAGCCAAAGACCACTTGAGCAAAGCCCCTTGACACAAAGGTTTGATTTGTGATGTTGGGCTGTATAAAGAAAACTGACTTCCCTTAAAAACAGCACGGCTCTCATCAGGTCAAATTTATAAAAAAAAATGACTCTAAACTGCTACATTAAAGTTTAAAGCATGTCAAAGCATATGCACAGTGGTAGTAATTCATGTAGATAAAACTGATTTTATTTGACTTCTGATGCCAACCCAGTACAACGCAGGTCAGCCCAGTACAATGGAGCTGAGTGACATCAAGCAAATTAGAAATAAAGCCACTTAGTCTTGCTACCTGTTTTTATTGGATATGAGATAAAGATCAGGTCTTTCCTTTCTTGCCTGGTTTTAAATCTAATGCCAACATATTATGTTCTTCATATATCTCTCACACCATGTGGGCCTTTTCTAAAAGAAAAAAAAATACTTGACACTACAGATGGCAGTGAACAATGTGTTGTCTCCTAAGTAGGACATACAGTGTCACATCAGGTTGGCCAATCAAACGCAGTCTCGTCTGAGGTCTGGAGAAAGCAACTACATTCTTTTCATTTCACACAGCTATTTGGACACGATGAGATCGCCAGTGTTTGCTCTCTATCTCACATGTCTGCTCTGGGGGGAAATAGGTGAGTTGTATTCATTTACTCAGTTTTGTCTTTCTGTATATGATCACTCATACGAATGTTTCTAATATTTTTAATTCCGCTGAAATCTGCCACATTAAGTCAAATTTATATTTGCGTTGTCTCTTGATTCACTTCAGCTCAGACGGCCAATCTGAAGTCCTCATCTGTCCATCAAGAGAGAGGTTTTGTATCAGTTAAAATAAGGGAGAACTTGACTTTGAAGTGTTCCTATGAAAGCCTTGTTGGTGCAAAAATTTACTGGTACAAGCAAACACTGGGACAGAAACCAAGGCACATCTCCACCTTCTATACGTATGATAAAAAAATATATTTTTATGGCGAATTCAAGAACAATTCACGCTTCACACTGGATGCTGAAAACGGTAAAAATCACTTGACAATCACAGATGTGCGCATTTCAGACTCAGGTACTTACTACTGCATAAGTTGCTATCTATACACGTTGGAAATTTTGAAGAGCATTTTAATCAGTGTGCAGGGTTCAGGTCTGGACGTCCCAGTTTTGGTCCAGCAATCAGCATCTGAGACCATCCAGCCAGGAGGCTCTGTGACTCTGAACTGTACAGTACACACTGGGACCTGCAATGGAGAACACAGCGTTTACTGGTTCAGAAGCTCTGAGGAATCTCATCCAGGACTCATCTACACCCATGGAGGCAGAAATCAGTGTGAGAGGAAACCCAACGCACAAACAAACACCTGTGTCTACAACCTGCCAATGAAGAGCCTGAATCTGTCTGACGCTGGAACCTACTACTGTGCTGTTGCCTCATGTGGAAACATACTGTTTGGAAACGGGACCAAGCTGGACTTTGAGGGTGAGTTACTTTTCTAGCCGAGGTTATTGCATCTGTTAAGTACTGCCTAAGTGTACTTAAGATAAAAACCTGCTGAAAACTACATGTTTCTGAAGTCCGTCTCTCTGCAGATGGCGCGGGCTCTCTTGTCTTGGTGTATTTCTTGAGTGGAACTTCGACGTTCGCCTCCATGCTGAGTGTTTTTCTGGCTTTCTCTGTGTGCTTGATGAGCAAGAGGAGCAGCTGCCAATCTACAGGTGACTATTTTGTATTTGACAGCTCGTCTTCACTGAATTTGGCTTTTGAATAACAGAGCCTTTTTTTCTGTTTCACAACCAGAGTCACAAGCAACACTTTCAGCTCCCTCCACAGCATATACAAAGGTGAATAAAAACTGTTTATTTATCTGCTGAATTACCATTCACACACCTTTTTATAGCTTCCTGAATATTATTTTCATTTCTGTCAAGAACTAAATAATGATCACCTGGTACATATTTCGTTACCAGGGTTTCCAACATGCAGAAACACTCTATTATGCTGCTTTAAGTGTCAACCTGCACAACAGATCCAGACGACAGAGGGATCAGACCTGGAGTGAATGTGTGTACTACAGCATCAAGCAGTAGAACTGGATATATTGCAGAAAACAGAGTTTTCTTATTGCCTCTTTTAAAGTGTAATATAGATGCATATGTAAGTTTGAAATAAATATGCTTTTATAGCTTCTTTGCTGTCTACAGCCAAAAATAAATCACTCTGTTTTTTGTTAATGTGCTTATTTAGGATACTTACTTTTTTTGTCTCCAGAATGTTCTTGCAAATACACCATGTATCTAAAATGATTCTTTAATTATTAATTTTATTAAGATTATTTTGAATGCATATGAATAAATGTTTTAACCAGTAAATTAAGAAGCTCAGATTCGTCGATGATGTAAAAGTCACGCCCATGCTTTTAGGATGAAGTCGTTTTTACACAAATCATATATGTGTTTTTGTATGTGAAATTGTTAATGATCAAATAAACATATTCAAAATTTGGAGCACTTGTGAGTGGCTGTTGGCACTACGATCATCAGAGAATGTGGTTGACCTCACCTACGGCAATGAGTGGTGAAACTCAACGCTTAAGGTGGAAAGAAGCAGTCAACCAAGTTCAGCCGATTTACTACGTAAATGGCGCTCCACTCTAATGAATGAATGAGTTTCACCCCTGTTGGTGTGGGTGAGGTCAACCACATACGCATACTCTTTCACAGCTTGTTTTCAGTTCATTAAAGTTAACTGTAACATTTTGGTCGCCTAAAAATGTCTTATATTATATTACTGAACACAGGGCTTTAAAATGGCAGTCCACAAACCAAAGCATTAAGTCATGATGACTATATCCACTTCTCCTATACAGTCTATGTATGATCCAACCATATGTAAAGTTATTTTGGTTTTTGTAGCCTATAAATGCTAATCAATGAGGTAATGAGGTCTGTCAATTATTCGACATGTCAAAAAAAATAGCGTAGATTATTGCAAGTTATTCTTTCTAGGGATAATGAAGGCTCTCTAAATATTGCTGTATTAAAAAAAATCAACTTGTCATCTTGTATAAGTAAATTTATTCTCCTCTTGTAATGAGTAAGGTTAAGTATTGGTTATCTTACTGCAACAAACATAATTACTGGTTATCATTAAATACCCTGAATTTCCATATTAGTGCATCTGTAGCTGTACTCATTTCAGGTGATGGTGCTTTTGACTGTCATCCTCGTCTTTGAATCTGGTTCCAATGAGCAGACTGCAGTGTTTTTGTCAAAACTGGGGACGGATACCTTAATTTGTTCTTTCTGGCCATCTTTCTTTTTTGCTTTCTTGTGACACCTTTTTTTTGTTTCTACATGGCTTTTTTCTTCACCACATTTTTTTTTAACTCCGCTGTCTAGATATATTTACATCCATGTCCTGCCACCCCCTCTTCCTGTAAACCGTTTTCAATGTGGTATGACACATACTTTATTTGTTGATGTAGCTTAAGGTCACTGAGAGGCCCCACTGATTAAATGTGTAGCCCTGGATGAATACAATTTTTATTGATTATTGCAAAGAAAAGATGTGTCTTTAATACAGCACACAGCACAATGTTGTTTCACCATACTACAGCTTGAAACGAGAGTTGAGTACACAGTAGTATAGTATATAATATCAAGTATAGATGGTCAGATGGAGCTGCTCAAAATCATTTTTTCTTACCTTTTTGTTAAACACAATGATGATCAGTCGATCACTACATACTGAGCATAAAAACACTGTCTTGTTACAGATGTGTATATACTGGATAAAAAGACTTTTCAGTGACTTAAATCATTAAATATCTTTCAACATGTAAACCAACCTTCATACAATAGGTGGCAGCGACCATGTGATCAAGTTTCCTGAATAGGACGTTCGTTGTCACTTCTGGTTGGCCAATCAAATGCAGTCTTGTCTGTGATAAGTGGAGAAAGGACTGATATTTTCATTCAGCATGACAATTTGAACACAATGACATCTCTGAAGTTTGTCTTCTGTCTGACATGTTTGTTCTTGGGGAAAATGGGTGAGTTTTTTGTTGTGACTGCAGTTTGAATCTTTTAAAGTGCATGGTCCTCTGATGTTTGTTTGTTTTTCATGTGTTCACAAAGTGCGTTTGCTTTGTCCTTTCTCATATCTTCAGCTCAGACGACTGATCTGAAATCCTCATCTGTTAATCGTCAGAGAGATTTTGTATCCACTAAAACTGGAGAAAGCTTGACTTTGCATTGTGTCTATGAGAGTGACATTGCAGCTAGGCTTTACTGGTATAAACAGACTCTGGGACAGAAACCAAGGCTCGTCTCTACCTTCTACAAGTATGAAACAAGTGCAAAATTTCATGATGAATTCAAGAATCCACGCTTCAAACTGGATACTGAAAATGGTAACAACCACTTGAAGATAACAGATCTGCAAATTTCAGACTCAGCTACTTATTACTGCGCTAATAGCCATTCACATCAGTTTGAATTCATGGACGGCACCTTAGTCAGTGTGCAGGGTTCAGGTCTGAACGTCCCAGCTGTGGTCCAGCAGTCAGCATCTCAGGCCATCCAGCCAGGAGGCTCTGTGACTCTGAACTGTACAGTACACACTGGGACCTGTGATGGAGAACACAGCGTTTACTGGTTCAAACACTCATCTGAAGAATCTCATCCAGGACTCATCTACACCCATGGAGGCAAGAATGATCGGTGTGAGAGGAAACCCAACACACAAACACACACTTGTGTCTACAACCTGCCAATGAAGAGCCTGAATCTGTCTCATGATGGGACCTACTACTGTGCTGTTGCCTCGTGTGGACACATAGTGTTTGGAGACAAGATCAAGCTGGACTTTGAGGGTAAGTTACTTTTCTAGCAGGGGTTGTGTTATTTCCTTTTCACATATTTTATTTTTAGGTTTCATTCCATTCATTCCACAGAAAAAAAAACATAGTTTTTCATGTACTTTTGAGATTTGGGGCTAAAGGTGTTTATTTTACTACACTGTGTCTATTCGTGTTTAGATTTCTTGATAGATCCAGATAATATCTCATTTACATATTTAGACATAACATTTCATAAAACAATAATTACACATTAACGCAAATTCATTTTAACGGCACTAATTTCTTTAACGTATTAAGGCAACTTGTAATTTTTAGGTTATAACAAGCTCAGTTTAAAGGTTTTACAGTGAAGATACTGGCATCATATGAAACTAGAAAATCCAAGGATTCAATTGGTACCAAACATGTCATAGTAGCAAGTCATGAAGGAGGCTTAGTAATGCTCCAAACATGCGCTAGAGACAAGGGACAAAGGGGTCCCTTGACCTCTGACCTCAAGTTATGTGAATGAAAATGGGTTCTCTAGGTACCCACGAGTCTCCCCTTTACAGACGGCTGTAAAGCCAAGTCAGCACACTGACACACTGACAGCTGTTGTCTGTTGGGCTGCAGTTTGCCATGTTATGATTTGAGCAGATTTTTAATGCTAAATGTAGAACCTGCGAAGGTTTCTGGACAATATTTGCCATTGTTTTGTGTTGTTAATTGATTTCCAATAATAAATATATGCATACATTTGCATAAAGGAGCTTATTTTCCCACTCCCATGTTGATAAGAGTGTCAAATATTTGATGAAGCTCAATTTAATGTACATTTGAATGGATAAAAGATGTGTGAATAATTTGCAATTAACTAATGGATATATTTTTGATATATTTCTGATTTATGGAGTGATAAAAAGAAATCCCACAGTAAAAAACTTTAACTCTAATCAGCAAATCAATCAGCAAATTCAATTCAAACCTGGTTTTATCCAGTGTTCAGGTATCTGCTTTGGAAATTTATGAAAATCTACATACTTGTATATATAATAAGACAATGCCTCATCTGTATATTTTAACAAAATTTCAGAAAACTTGTAATGCAGAATTGACTTGTTTTAATAGAAGTATTGACCTGGAGAAGTTTCATGGCGATATCTATTAGTTAAAATTAGTACAAAAGGCTCTGTGATGTCTCCTGATGTCTGTCTCTCTACAGATCAGGTGGACTCTCTTGTCTTGGTGTATTTCTTGAGTGGAGCTTTGGCATTCACCACCATCCTGGTTGTTTTACTGGTTTTCTTACTGTGCACGATGAACAAGAGAAACAGCTGTAAATGCGCAGGTACTGTAACTACTATTAATTACTAGTCTGTACATGCTTTATAGTAACAGCATTACAGTGAAGGCAATTTTCTTTCTTTTTCAGAGACTCGTGCAAGATTTTCACCTCCCTCCACAACAATGCAGGTATTTTTTTTTTCTGTAGATCAGCTATTGTATAGGAATTCAAACATGACCACATTTTTGGTTTTTATCTCTCTCAAGTACAATATTGTGGTTTATATTTTATTAATAGGGTGACCAAAACGAAGAAAACATCCTTTACGCAGCTGTAAGGCAACACAAGGTCAACAGATCTACAATGAGAAACCACAGCGAGACTGAGTGCACATACTCAAGTATAAAGCTGTAGAAGTGTACTTGTTTTATATTTGTTTGTGTGTAACATAACTAATAAAGGCATGTCAGCGGTGGCTGCCTCGCTGACCTGCTGCCTCTCTCACGCATGTGGCGTCCACACTAGCAACATTTCTGCTGAAGCTCTGCTACTGTCAGCCATTTCTTGCTACATAGAGTTTCCCTTAATGGCAATTTCATTTCATTATAAATGTCTTTTATATTTATTTAAGACAGATACATGTTAAGAAGTGTGTACTCAGTTGTAAACAATTCACTGCTCAAAAGAATTAAGGGAACACTTTAATCACACATCAGATGTTGATGAACAAATTATTCAAGTTGAAAATCTTTACTGATGTTCATTGTAAAATTTGTTGAGAACAAAATGACATAACAAAGGTCAATGGAAACCATAACCATCAACCCACTGAGGGCTGGATTCAAAATGACACCGAAAATCAAAGTAAAAAATTGAAATCGCAGGCTGATCCAACTTGTGTGAATTTCATCGTGGCAACCCATAATGTGATTCAGAAGTGTGTTTGGCCCCCACATACCTGTATGCACTCCCGACAACGTCTGGGCCCCTGATGAGTCGGAGCATGGTGTGCTAGGAAATCTCCTCCAGATCTGGATCAGGGCATCAGTGAGCTCATGGACAGTCTATGGTGGTCCTTGGTAGAGTCAGATGCACCGATACAACGGCAATGCCAATGGCGGACCTGCCAATTCTGATGTTCTCTGGCGAATGGCAGTCGAGCTGAACGGTGCTGGACTGTGAGCACAGGTCCCACTAGCGGACGCCGGGCCCTCATGCCACCCTCATGGAGTCTGTTTCTGACAATTTGGTCACAAACATGCACAGCAGTAGCCTGCTGGAGGTCATTTTGTAGGGCTCTGGCAGTGCTCCTCCTGTTCCTCCTCACACAAAAGGCGGGTTGATGCCCTTCCACGGCCCTGTCCAGCCCTCCTCGTGTAACGGCCGGACTCCTGGTATCTCCTCCTCCCTTGAGACTGTGCTGGGAGACAGAGCAAACCTTCTTAAAACCACATGTATGGATGTGCCATCCTTGAAGAGCTGGACTACCTGTGCAACCTGATTGGGCTGCAGGTACCGCCTCATGCTACCAGTAGTAACAAGGACACTAGCAGAACACAAAACTAGAGAAGAATCAGTCAGGAAGGATCAGGAGAGAGCAACTGTCTGTGGCCACCTCATGTAAAACCATCCCTTTTTTGAGGGTGATCTCGCTGTTGCTTCTCCACTGCGCCCGGTGGTGAAAGTGGTTCACAATAACTTGTGCTTCCTAAATGGACATATTGTTATCCATGAAGTTTATCCGACTTGGTGTTATACTGGGATCATTAAGTGTTCCCTTAATTTTTTGAGCAGTATAGCAATAATATATCCACAGTTAAAAGCAGGTACTGTATTCATTCATGGAGCCCTACAAGTCACTGCATTTTCCACAACACTCCTGCAAATATTTCAGAATAAAAGCCTTGTGGTAAGAAATTAAGGAATTTTGTCCACAGAAAAAAAAAAAACTATAAAGGGCTTTTATTCTGAAATGGAAGCAGGAAGTGTTGAGTTAAAAATATCATTTTAGCATCTGTGACATGTCCTCCAGATATGGATACTGAAATTGTAGTAATGTAAGTAAGTAATTGCAAGTTGCCTTCTCTCAACTCTAATAGAGTGCTACTAAGTCCTGAGAGTCTTAAAACCCAGAAATGGGTTAACATTTGAGCATTTTCAGTTCTCTCGTCTGGAAGTCAATGTTTTTTTTTTTTTTTATGGATTTTTAATTTAATGCCTGAAATAAGGTTTGTGGTTTACACAAGCTTACGAGATTTTAACGTTTTGTTCTACAATATACATCAATAAATATCCCACTGAATTTTACAGTCTTTGGTGGTTGCATTAATGTGTAATTAATGTGCAGCTGATAAAGGTGGAGCTCATTTTAATAATCTAATAGCTTAATATATTACTAAGTCCCTGGAGCAATCTATTACCTGACAGCTTAAAACACCTGTCAATTAAAAAATGAATGAAACAGGACACCTGGCATTTTTCTCAAAAAAAATGCAACTTTTTACAATTCAGCATTTAAATTAGGGAATAAATTAATTTTTTAAAAAAACACATCCCTGTAGGAGGAATTAACAGCTATTTCAGAGACCACTGAAACAATTTAACACCTTAACACCTGTAAATTTAAAGAAAGCAAAGACAAAAATCAATAAGAGAGATCTGCATGAAGGCACGGTGCTACATTACTGAGGTAGTCTACTGGTTACTAGTTATTTCCTTGTTTAATCTTATGGGATCTAGTACAGCGGGGACGATACATCTATCTCCTGATTCAATGCTATCACAACACTTGGATGGTGACTCAACATGTATTGCCACTTTTAAGTATTGCGATTCTTCAAGTATTGTGATTCGATATTACAATTTATTGCAATTTTTGTTATTTTTTTTAACACTAGACCATGAGAAATAGGTGAATCACACACTTCTAGGTACTTTTACTTTAGAAAGTATCTAAATTAATACATTAAATTTTTGACATTAAGATTTTCAGCATGTATGTAGTCAGAGATGTCCTGAAGTCAAATATATCAGTCAAATTAAAGAATAAAGACATTTCCACCACAGATTAGTGGGATTATCTTCTTAATTTATAGGGACATGTGAGGTTTTATAGTTCTGGAGAATGTAATCCAATTAATCTCTATATATGCTGTTCCCTCTGTTAACATCTTATTCCAAACCGGACATCAAGTTTGTCGCTAGCTCTTACTATCAGCTCCATTCTATTTATGCAACCATGATCAGCTCCATCGGGGCCGTTTGACTGCATCTAACATAAATGTCAGTATACGGGTGCGCTACAGTTGTAGTGTTGGTGGATTTGACCACTGAGGTGCAAGTGACGGCTGGCTTGAACGCACATTTTCACAATACGATAACATTTCCTTTCCATGACAGTTAGCGTACAGCTTTAGCTGTGACCTGGCAATGTGCGAAATCCCAAGTGTTTAATGCATGCGTAGCATTTACCAATCTGGATTTAAAATGTGAGGGTGCAGGTCGTATCCACGCAGACCCTCCGACGTTTGTCGTCTCGGCTGGTTGCGGTTTGTTTTAGTTGGAGGATGCGGGACGGATATGACTTCACGTTACTCAGACTACAACAACAGAAGCGGTATCTTCCTTTTACCTCGACATAGACTCAAATGAAGCAAATACATCAATTCTGGCATCAAATAATGAATTTCAATAAATTGCAATACATACGTGAATTGATCTTTTTTCCCCACCCATAGAATCTAGCCACATACATAGATGCATTTGTCCCAGTTTTGGGATAGTTGTCTTTTTATGGCTCCACCCCAATAAAATAAGAGTGATCGAAATTGAATTAGTGATGCTCACAGGATAGAAAAAAAATAACAAAAAAAAATTCAGCAGAAGCATATATTTCCAAATAGCATCCATGTGTCACTGTTTCTGGAAAGAGAGGAAGCAGTTTTTGTATTTTTTTTTTTTCGAATGTTCTAGTTACCAACTTAGCAGACCTCATTCAGGTCAGCACCACTGAACATTATGGTACAGCTGCGGTAGAAGTACACATGTAAAGTAGATATGCTCTTGAATCTGTTACCCACATGTTGCATGTAGACACGCTTTGAAACCCTTTGAAAAGTCAACAATCAATGAAGTCTTCCATTCTTCTGTGAAGTATGCGTCTAAATTGTAGTTTTCACTTTACCAACCTCATTGTGGTTTGTGTTGCCATTTAATATCAAAGAGGTGATGACTTGCTGTATCTATACACAAAGCGACCATATTCATTCTGTTTTTACACTCTGCTGATGTCAAAAAAGGCCAGGCTTTAACATGAACCAGCCAACCATGTTTTGCAAGGTGAGGATGATGAACCAATCAGGCCTGACGGATGTGACCGAATGTAGGACAAGTGGTGGCTCTGTTACGCCTGCTGTCGCTTCAGTAAGTCGGAACTGCTGTGGAGTAAGAAGCTGGACCAGTGAAGACAGATAGAAAACAGACAAGATGATGCTGTACTTTGTAAATGCTTCCCTGCTCTGGTCTTTGTGTAAGTAGCAAAAATCCACTCCTTTTCATGAGCGCTGTCACACACAAAGCGACTCAATCTCTCTCTGTATATTTCAGGTGTGGCACTAACAAGTGAAATCATTCAGCCTGTTGCTTTCCAAAGAGTGAAGCTCGGAGACTCGACTACTATTGAATGTCATATAAAGAGTGACCTGAAAAAACGAGTGTGGTACAGATTTACTACAGGGAAGAGACTACAGCTTGTGGCAGCATTCAATTATTACTACAATCAGAGTGAATCTGCTGATCAATCTCATTATACAGTCAAATTTGACATGATCAGGAGTCATCTGATCATCTCTGCAACAACGTGGGAAGACTTTGGAACATACTTCTGTGGAGTCCTGCACTTCAAAAACATACAGTTTGGATCAGGAACCTTTCTGATGCTGAAAGGTATTCATTCTCTGTAATTTATCATTAAAGCACCCTAACTGCTAGAGCTGGGATGATTCACCCATCTCCTGATTCAATGCTCTCACCATACTTGTGTGCCAATTCAATATGTATTGTGATTTTTAAGTAGTGCAATTCAATATTACGATTTAGTGCGATTTTTGTTAACTTTTTGAACACTAAACCATGGGAAAAAGTTAAACCATACACTTTTACTTTGGAAAATATCTAAATAAATACATCAAAATGTTTGATTTTCAGCATGTATGTAGTCAGAGTCCTTGTAGTCATTGTCAGGAATTATTTTTCCAGCAATGAGAAAACAAATTAGTGGTATTTTCTTTTCAATTTATAAGGGACATGTAATGTTTTATACTTCTGGTGAATATAATCCAATCAATCTTATTTCCATATATGTATTTTGTATATACAGTTGCCTTTGTTGACACCTTAGTTTGAAAACCAAATGACTTACTATCTCTGAGCTCTTCATAAATCCATAATCAGCTCCATCAGGGCCATACAAATGCATCTAACTATAAATGTACTAAAGTTGTAGCGTCAGGCGATTTGATCTCAGAGCTGAGACTGACGGCTGGTTTGACCACACGTTACTGCAACACCATAACATTTCCTGTCCATGACAGAGTTAGCATGCAGCTTTAGCCCTGATGTCTAGCTCTGCTTTTCCTGCAATGTGTGAAACCCATGTTTCCATACTTTACTGTATGTGCAGTGTTAATCACGCTGGTTTTAAAATGTGAGGGTGCAGGTTGTTTCCACGTGGACACTCCGCCATCTTGTACTTTCTTGTTTCAGCTTGCAGTTTATTTTGGGTGACGTATACGTAACGGATATCTATATCACATTACTCAGACTACAACAATAAAAGTAACAACTTCCTTCTACCTCTGCATTGACATGATGTCAATGTAGAAAATATTAATAAAATAAAATATATAATAAAATATTTCAAAACCTATTTCAAAATCATAAAAAACAATTGTTCCCCACCCCTATTAATTGCTAGTGGTAATATGAACATAATGCTAATGATCATTATTATTTGATGTCTTCCCCAAGGTGCAAACATGAGCAGTGACTCTGTTGTCCAGCAGCTAGAGTCTAAATCAGTCCAGCCAGGAGACTCTGTGACTCTCAGCTGTTTCGTTGACACCGGCCACTGTGCAGCAAAACACACGAGTGTCACGTGGCTGAAAACCTCTCATTACGCTCCGCAAATGATTGACGCCTCTGGAGATAAGATCTGCCAGAGGAACAAGAGCAGAGGAACTACCTGTGTGTACAGCCTTCTCATGAGGAACCTCAGCTCTGATGATGCTGGAACCTACTACTGTGTTGTGACTTCATGTGGACAGACACTGTTTGGAAACGGGACCAGGATTAATATTCACAGTAAGACAGAAACTGTCACTATACTTGTAGGGTTAAGTCAAAAGCCTGTTGATTATTCCTTAAAGGTGCAGTGAGTAGGATTTCATCACATCTACCGGTGTGGTTGTAGTTTGCAACCAACTGAAACTTCTCCCACAGGAAAACTACAATGGCCAATGAGAAAATTTGAAAAAGCGAATAGCCAGATATAGAGCCAGGTTTTGGTTTGCCCGTTCTGGGCTATTGTAGTAACATGTCAGCCAGCTCTGTGACGAGGACCCACTCCCTTTATACATATAAAAGGCTAATTTAAGCTCATGAAAACACAACCATTTCTATTGCAGGTGACTATACACTAAAGAAATACTTATCTATATTAAATTCTATTTCTATCAATAGATCCCTAGAAATGCTACACACTATTCCTTTAAAAGGCAGGGACAGTAATGTTGACAAAATAGCAACAGTATTCTAGATATTAAGAATGACCTGGGTGAAAAACCTACCCCAGTGTTGTCAACTCTTTCCAATGACAGTGGCTAGCAGTACAAGCTCCAAAAATCCCTAAATCTAGAGAGAAAGTCTGCAACACTGACAGTGCGTCCCTCCGGAGCCACTTGCCCTAAATAATCATTATGAACATATAGATAATGAATGAGCATAGCCATTGTTAGTACTCACAGCTGTCAAGCTAGCAGCTTGTGGAAGAATGGTGATGCACAATGAGGCAGAGTGCGTACAGGCAGGCAGTCCTGCAACTTCTTATTCATTAGCAATATAATAAATAGCACACCAGCGACTTGAGGAAAATCTTCAAAATTAACATACTTTAGTATAAAGTATGTAAACATCAAATTTAATTTAACAGATCAGCCCCATTGTCACTGATATACGATCTAGTGTTGGTATTGCTGCATCCCTAGCGACAGGCTGCTGTATTGGGCAATGACAGATATCCTAAATAAACCCAAACTATTTGCATGGCTAGATACATATGTGGAAGAAAATATTTTTCTGTGTGCACTTTGGGTGAACTGACACTTTAAATATCAAATACTGCATGATACGGTCTGCAATAAGTGGCCAAATCTGGACATTCTCTGTCCAATAATAATGCGTTACTGCAAGTTTGTTTTAACGCCACTCATTTTTTTCTACGTAGTAATGCCATCAATCTTTCAGAGGTTGTAGCAGGCTCAGTTTTAAAGCTTAAGATAGTGAAGATGTGAAGATCCTGGTATAAGAAACTAAGGAATCCATTGATACCAACCATGTCATACTAGCTTGTTACGAAGGAGGCTAGATAACACTCCAAACTTATGCTAAATTTTGGTGGTAAAAAACTGCCATGACCATTTTCAAAGGGGTCCCTTGACCTCTGACCTCAGGATATATGACTGAAAATGGGTTTTGTGGGTACCCACAAGTCTCCCCTTTGCAGACATGCCCACTTTATGATAATCAAATGCAGTTTGGGGAAAGTCAGAGTCAAGTCAGCACACTGACGCACTGACAGCTGTTGTCGCCTGTTTGGCTGCAGTTTGCCATGTTGTGGTTTGAACATATTTTTCATGTTAAATGCAGCACCTGTGAGGGTTTCTTGACAATATTTGTCATTGTCTTATGGATATATCTTAAGCGACTGACAGTCCTAAAATAATATTAAGCACTGTTTGTTTATTTTCCTTTTGCAGACAATGCTGTCGCCAAACCAGCTGAACTGAGTCCAGCTGTTATTGCTCTGACGTTGTCAAACATCCTTCTTGGGATTACAACACTAATCCTTGTAGGGACACTTTGCAAGAGTCGGAGGAAAGACTCCAAAGGTATTCAAAACCATATTGTTCACCTTAGGGGTGGGCGAGAAAATCAACTATCACTGTATTTTTTTACCAAATACCTCGATATCGATATACTATGACTAATTGGTAAATGAAAATAATAGAACAGCTAGAACAATCTGGAAAGTTCAGTTTATTGTAACGCAGCATTTAAAACCAGGAAAAGGCATTATGCAATATCACAATATTTCCACATGCAAAATCTAGGACAATATCTAAGTCTCATATCATGATATTGATATTATATAGATACATTGCCCAGCTGTAAGTCGCCTGAGCATCTTTATCATGTCTGTCTATTGTCTGTGCCTGTAAAATGTGTGTCACGACAGACACCTTGTCTTTTTTACTGCAAACCAAATTTACCTATGGGCACAAATAAAGTAACCTGAACCTGATCTGGAACTGACTTTTGTTATCTCTTTGTTTCCTCAGAAGCAACAGAGGGATCCTCTGAAGGCAACCAAGTAAGAGTTTCAGCACCCACAGTCATATTTGTCAGCTGGATATGACCCTTCTGCTGGATTTGCACTACGTTTTTGTACAAACAGCTTTCAGAGCAAGAATTAATTATTATAATTTCCATTTCTCACAGACTAGTGATGCCATTACCTATGCATCTGTGTGTTTGCCACCGAGAGGCTTCCCCCCCAGACAAGCTACAGGGAAATACAGCGGAGACTCTGTAGTTTACTCAGACATCAGACTCTGTCAAGAGAACCAAGAAATTTCATCTTGGGAACGCAGACAAACCAGGAAGATTTGAAGACTGAAGACTGATGGGGTAGGAAGACCTAAACATACTGTATATCTCCTATTTTGTGGTACATAAACAAGGTTAAAATACGACCAAAGAACTCTTTAGCAAATATGAGGAAGTCTGCCACTGGTGCTTTTTCATGACTATAATCAAAGCTGCACTTCACATCTTTGCAGCTCAATATATAGAGTATAGTATATTTGAATACTGAGGACTTGAATATGCCAAATCCAATAAGATTTCCAATGGTCATATTTACTAACCAGCTTAAATGTAATGGACTGTATGTATGACTATATGAATGTATTGCTCACAGTGGCCTACTCTATTGGACAAAGCAAAGCTGATGTTTTAGAGCCTTTTGATTTAATTGTATTCTTGAAATTCTTGTTTTATTATTATTCAGTACTTTGTTTTTACAATCTCTTCTGTAAAGTGCTTTATCGTGTGATATACTATAAATTGTACCGTGCTGTGGTACTTAGCAAAAGGCCAGTCAGTGGACAATAGTACTGGAAATAACCTGTTATAGTTCAGTAAGCACTCATGGCCGGGTCTGTGTGCTCTGTGACAAATAACTGAATGTGTTGCTGAGTCTGAATTTGTCTGCTGTATTGTGAAAGAAAATTGTTTTTGCTTCTTAAAGCTTTGAAAAATGACTTTTTAGATCAGCAGTGTCCAAAAACAGTGTTATTGTTACATTCCGACTGTCAAAGTTACCATTTTATCGTAAATTTGTTTTAACGCCACTAACTTCTTTAAAGCATTAACCCCCATGTTGCTAAGAGTATTAAATACTTGACAAATCTCCATTTAAGGTACATTTTGAACAGATAAAAATTATTATATTTATATTATATTATTATTATTATATATTATAGTAACTCAAACTAATTCTATTCACCTCCACTGTATGACAATGAAAAATCATCAGACGCAGAGCCAGCCCTAAGCCTAGACGGTATAGGCGAATACTAGGGGCCATCCATCCTTCTGGGCAACCCATATGAGGGAAGAAAATATTCAACATTTTGAACTTTTACATTTTTTTTACTATTATATTATTATGTTTTTGTTACATTTTAGTCCTATTGGGGGCGGCAGTAGCTCAGTCTGTAGGGAGTTGGCTTGGGAACCGGAGGGTCACCGGTTCAAGTCCCGCCATGGACCAAGAACTGAGTGTGGACTGGTAGTTGGAGAGGTGCCAGTTTACCTCTTGGGCACTGCCGAGGTGCCCCTGAGCAAGGCACCAAACCCCCGACTGCTCGGGGCGCTTGTCAGGAGAAGCCCCATCACTCTGACATCTCTCCATTGTTGCATGTTTGTGCATGTGTGTGTTCGGGTCTGCATGTACTGTGTATAAGTTAACAGAGTGAAAAAATTGAATTTCCCCTCGTGGGACTAATAAAGGACTATCTTCTTCTTCTTCTTCCTCTTCTATTATTTTTACCCCAAAAGTCCACAACAACATAACTATGTAGCCTATTAAATAGGCTCCATTTTCCAGTACATAGCAACTTTCAATAATTGAATAAATGCAGTAATACATAGGGCTGGGACAATACGCCTATCTTCTGATTTGATACTGTCATGATTCGATCTGTATTGTGGTTTGGATTTCATATTACAATTAATTAATTTTTGTTCATTTCTAACACGACCATGGGAAAAAAATGAATCATACACTTCTAGCGACATTTACTTTTGAAAACATCTAAACCAATACAGTAAAAATGTTTGATTTCAGCACGTAGTCCTGAAGTCAAATTTATTGTCATTGTCAGGTATTACTTAAGAAAAACCTTCCAGCAAACCACAAATTAAAGAAAAAGACATTTCCCTCTCAAATTAGTTGTATTTTCTTATAAATTTATAAGGGACATGTCATGCTTTATCCAATCAGTCTTATTTACATATATGTATTTTGTACATGCAGTTCCCTCACGATACACATTTTTTTTCACAGCCCTAGTAATAAATAGAGTTAATGTCAGTTACTCTGTCTTAAAAAGTTCCAAAGATTATTCAAGTTTTTGGGGAATACCCGACAACTTAATCTTGAGAAATATTTTTTTTGTGCACACACAAACATCTACTGTCTGCCTCATGAATCGAAAAGATACAAAGCTATATAGTTTCTGTGTGAGTGTATGACCACAATGATTGGTGGTGGAACTGGCTGCGATGCAAGTGGCACCAGTTAAAATCTTGCCTCTAGGACACCAAATTGGTCAGGGCCGGCTCTGTAGAGACACCTATCTCAAAACCCCAACAGATAAAACCAAAACTACTGTGCGCTGTAATATATTTGTAATTTTACTAAACTGGACAACATGAAAACATGATTAAGCACTCACAAAAACTATCCAGTCACTCAGTTCAGCTGGAAGCTTCACAAAGACCTTGAAATGGAAAAAGCTAAACTTCCAACACAAGCAAGCAACAGTGCATTACAAAAGGTATTCAGCCAAAAACTTTCGTGTCAGATGTGCAGTCTAAGTTTGTAAAGTAATATCTGTGTATGCCAAAAGAAAATAACTAATATACAGCAGTGGATGCAGATATAGATAGAGCATGCTCAAAAATCCCCTCCTTCTTCTAACTGTGTGACATGTAAGCAGAGGGTGCAAGCTTTAACCCAGCCACCTCTCTGCATTTGACTCTGCATTTGACTCTTGTTCTGACTGCTGTGGTAAATATGGTGTGAACTACTGTGAACAGGTTTCCGCTGGTGGAAACTTAAGTCCTTGCTTGAGCACAGGAAGACTGGCCTGTGGCCTCCAGGCCAGTGTACAGCCGCTCAGTCAGAAACCAAGAGTTAAGAGAAGTCATTTTAGAGACGGAGCTGTGTCAAATGCTGTGCACACAAATGGGCAAGTCCTCATTAGGAAAAGACTGGCAAAAACGCTGTAATAATGCAGTGGGGAGTAAGATAATGAGTATCATCTTATGCTGAATTGCCTATTACTATTCAATTATTGTAGTGTTTTTAGTTAGCTCTATCTGTTTGGCAACACTGGGCATCTGATTGACATTTTCCTCATCTGATGAGAGGATTGCATTGTAAAGGGTGTTGTATCCTGTACAGATTGTAAAGCCCGCTGAGGCAAAGTTGTGATTTGTGATTTGTGATTTTGGGCAATACAAATAAACCTGACTTGACTGTGTTTCCAGACTACTCTATTAATTGTATCAACCAATTAATATCTGTGTGTTTTTTTAACCGTTGCTAATGATATGAGACAAACGTCATGCACCTTTATGTACATTTGCCAGTTTTTACTGATCACAAATTTGGTTTATTTTTGTGTACTGTATGTAAGTTTTTATTTTTAATTTGCCAGATTAGTAGGCTGCATGTGTTGCCAAATCACGCAATATTTCCCATTGACTGTAGACGGGTATGTATCCGTGTGAACACACTATCACGTTAAACCCTGCATGCTGTATATTTATAGTAGACCCTAATGTATACTATAACATTGACTGTCTCTTCCTAGTTCAACTTGTTAAAGGTGCTAAATGCGAGATTGGGAACATTTCTATTGTCTCCGCATGGCTCTCAACATGGCGACGGCTGAGCTGGTGGCTCACAGCCATGGATGTATAAAGAGAACTGGATACAGCTTTGGAGGCAGGACTCTGTTTATTCCAATGAAAGTTGCTCTATGACGCATGAAGTCAATGGGTAGGCTTCCAAATCTGGAGTACCCGGATCTTCTGGGTCTTCTGGGTCTTACTGGGCCCTAGTGCACATGTTCGATATGCGCAGAAGCATCCGCTCGATCACAAGACTCAGTCACAGGGTCCCAACGTCACAGTTTACGCTTTCTTCACGATCTGGGTCCACAGACATAAACAGAGGAAGGCAATAACTATGGATTCAGCTATTAGTGCGCTTTACAACTTTTAGGACCTAATGATTTGAATAAGGACTATTAGAGTGTTCATACTGAGGAGTTGGTTTACCTCAAAAAAAAAAAAAAAAAAGTATCCGCTCAATGCTAGTCTATGAAAAAAGTATGTTTGGGCCCAATGGCATCACGTGACAGACACAGAAGTTACAGTACTACCGCTGGTCAAAACGACCACGTTGGGACGGCCGGTCAACGGCCAGCACTCTTCCTGGGGGCTTGGTTCACAGCCATGGATGTATAAAGAGAATTGGATACAGCATTGTAGGCGAGCTCCAGTTCATTTCTACCGGAGTTGCTCAGTAGTATATGAAGCCAAAATGGTTTGACTGCCAAGTGCTAAAGTACCCAGATCATCCAGTGAGCTCCTGCATCCATTGGGCCTAAAGAGCAGGTGCAGTAGCCGTTCCTTTAACTCCACCTCCCAGCCCTAAGTCCAGCCCCAGTCTGGGGCTCATTCATATGAACAGAGAAAGGGAAATAACTCTGGGATCAGGAATTAGTGCATTTTACATCTTTTAGGACCTATAGATAAAAAAAGGTCTATCCAAGTGTTCATACTGAAGTTGTTACCACAAAAAAGATGATTAGCTGAGTTACAGATGTCTCTTTCCCAGGTCTATGGGAAAAAGTCCTTTTGGGCCCAATGGCATCATGCAATGACACCGAAGTTATAGTACTACCACTTGTCCACTATGAAAGTGTACTTCAATGCCGGTACTCTAACGGTGCTAACAGCACTAACAGTGATACGCTTCCACAACGTCACCGTCGGTTGGGATGGTGTTATCAGCTGTAACCGCCATATGAGCGCAGAGTGGCGGCCATGAGCTAACCAATGGGGCTCACATGCATTAACATGCACTAAAATGCATGTGTGGCTGCTGTGATGTGTCAAACGAAGCACAAAGCTCTCATTAAACCCACACAGACCTCATTCTCTGTTTACTCCTCTGTATCTTTATATAGCTAATAGTTCCTCGCTGCTATATTAATGCGCTGGATATCATAGCTTATAGAGCATCTTAAAAAAATCAACATTGCCAAAGTAGGAGCCCCTGAACATGTGTTTCCAAAACCACTGTTTTCAAATTAGGACATTCAATCTGATTGGGTGATCAAACACAGACTTCTCTGTGAACAGTGTAGGACATACAGCGATACAATTCATTCACCACAGCATTTGAACCACGATGACGCCTCCAAACTTTGCTTTGTATATCACATGTCTGTTTGTGGTGAATATGGGTAAGTTGTGTTTGTTACTGCTTACCTTTTACCCAAAAATATAATCATGTTTTACATATTAGTATTAAAATTGCTTGTGTATGTTCTTTGTCTTCATTTTCTCTTCAGCTCATACAGCAACTTTAAAACAATCATTACATTTTCAATCATATAATGTTGGAGAAAGAGCGACTCTGCCATGCGTCTGTGAAGATAATTCTGTGGTGATGTTTTACTGGTACAAACAAACTCTGGGACAGAAACCACAGCTGGTGTCTACGTTCTACAGGCATAATATTAACAGCATCTTTCATGATGAATTTAACAACAGTTCACGTCTCTCACTGGATACTGAAAATGGTAAAAATCACTTGAAGATTTCAGATCTGCAAATTTCAGACTCAGCTACGTACTACTGCGTAGGGAGCAATTTACTTGACTTTAAATTTTGCGAGGGTGCTATGGTCAGTGTAAAGGGTTCAGGTTTAAACGTCCCAGCTGTGGTCCAGCAATCAGCATCTGAGACCATCCAGCCAGGAGGCTCTGTGACTCTGAACTGTACAGTACACACTGGGACCTGTGATGGAGAACACAGCGTTTATTGGTTCAAACACTCATCTGAAGAATCTCATCCAGGACTCATCTACACCCATGGAGGCAGGAATGATCGGTGTGAGAGGAAACCCAACACACAAATACACACTTGTGTCTACAACCTGCCAATGAAGAGCCTGAATCTGTCTCATGATGGCACCTACTACTGTGCTGTTGCCTCGTGTGGACACATAGTGTTTGGAGACAAGATCAAGCTGGACATTGAGGGTAAGTTACTTTCTAGCAGGGGTTGTTTTATTTAATAAATAGTGATAATAACTAAGGATGTCACAAGAACCGGTACTTTGGGACGAAGTAAATGCCAAAATTCTAAAGCCGTGACGGTACTCTTTTGCCTGTTAGGGATGCTAATTTTGAAACTTTTTATTGACCGATAACCAGTTTGCCATTAGGTATCTGTGCCTCATGTGCGGCAGTATATGAGCACAACCGACAACTGAGTCAATAGTTCATCATCAGGAGAGTTACAGTTACAGCCATGGTGATGTGTTCACTGTCAGTTCACCGTCCCAGCAGTGTTAGCAGCCAGCCTGCAAGTAGTGTTTTGGACATGCGAATCCGAATTTCCATTCCAAAACATCCGAATTTCCCCTCCGGGGATGAATAAAGGTTCATCTTATCTTATCTTATCTTATGCAGCCACTTTCCCAATAAAAGACTCCACGGTACATTTAGTTCAATTTAGCAGGTTGTCAGCTGTGTGTCTGCCCAGCGTAACAATAGTGATTGTCTGACAAACAGTGTGTTTGTGCAAAGATGAAGTGGATATAATTGTTCTGCTAGCATCTCTTCTCAGGTCTCAGGTCAGCAAGGAAATCCTTTCCATGGAAACACAAAGAGAGGATTTTGTACTACAAATACTAATATTGGAAGACAGATGGGGGACTTTGTCCCCTAGCTTTTCTTCAGTGGCTGAGAACCGCTGACCAACATGTCTTTCAGCAACCCAGTCACCAGAGTAATTGTACAAAAATGTATGTTTCTGCAAACCACCTATATATTGAATTTCAGCATTTCTGAACCAAAACACATTTCATATCAACATTTCTACATGAGTGTGTGTATAGGGCTGCACAATTAATCGTTTATTAAGCATGATCACAAAACTGGCTTCTCACAATTAAATGAAAATGATCGTCCAAATGGGAATGTTAGTATTGTTTTGTCAAATATACTTGAAACAATCCAAACCTAATCCGTTAATTGACATTAAGAAAAACATCTAAAAGCCCTGTACGGTCTCCTGATGTCTGTCTCTCTACAGATGAGGTGAACTCTTCTGTCTTGGTGTATTTCTTGAGTGGAGCTTTGGCATTCACCACCATCCTGGCTGTTATACTGGCTCTCTTAGTGTGCAAGATGAACCAAAGAAACTGCCAATATAATGGTAACTCTTTGAATCTGACAGCAAGTACTGAGTGCATATTATATTTGAATAACATCGGGACTTTCATTCTGTGTCACAACCAGATAATGTTACATTTTCAGCAACTTCTACTCCAAATACAGCAGTAAGTATCATTTCCTATTGAAAAATAAACTATTTGCACAGCAATATCTTTATTTTTCTTTACCTGTTGGTTTCTGCTATGACTGAACTTACTTAGTACTATTTGAATAACTTATATAGAGAACCTGACAATTGTGTGTTTTCTTGACAAATGTTCATAAAAATGATTAATTTGAGATCACGGATTAGGGTCTCTCTTGTGCTGTATCTTTTAAAATAGCAATTAATCATTTTATATTTTGTCACCAGTTATGTCAAGACACAGAGGACCTTCATTATGCAGCTTTAAGGGATTACAGCAGCAACAGGTCAAGAAGACAGAGGGACAACACCAACACTGAATGTGTCTACTCCAGTGTAAGGCAGTAGAGCTGGACCAGCCCGGTCACACAGGAAGGCGTATAAATGCCACGACATTACATGAGCATGCATTTTAGCCTTTTCGGGGGTTATTTGCTTAACTGCTTTTTGCGTGTAATTTGTACGCTACGTTAGGCGTGTCTCAAACACGGATATTTTTTGGTTTACTGATATCCACTGTCATTAAACCACTTGTTGCCAAATTTTAGTACTTTAAATAATAATTCTAACCAGCCCTGCATCATTGGCTTCACATATGTACATACTGTACATAAAGGCCAAAGCCACCGCAGAACACTCTTTGTAGGTTGTTTATTGTGCATGCTGTCACATACCCGGATATGTAAGAAGCTTTTTGCAGTAAACAGAAAAGAGAGGAGATCTCAGACCCTCTTGTGTCTTTGTCTTTGTCTCTGTGGTTACAGGCAGGATGTTACCACATCACTGCTTCTTAATGCTTTTCCCCTATATACTAAGGTGGGTTTGTTTTGCATGACAAACACTGCTCACTAACGTTACTATGTTTTCTCTGGTCCTGACCTGATATGGAGAAAGAGTCTAATAAAAAAAACATTTGAATCTGAGCTATAGATCCTATGCAGGTCACTGACAAATACATCATATAGAACAGAGATGCCACAATGTTAATGTAAGTACTGCAATGAAATTTTAATGTAAAGGCAACATCAACATTGACCAAATTAAAATTCCAGAGTCCAATGTGAAAATCAAATACGCATCTTTGGGCTTGTTTTCCTTGTTTTTTAGCTTATATCTAATGTTTATTGCTTATTTGGGCTTGCTACCGTCTCTCCTCCATACCGATACAGTTTGTCCTGTTTCAGGATCTGTACATCTAGTCTGATCTAGTGTTGCTGTTGTTGTGAGACAAATCTTCATGGGGTTGATGGAGTTTAGATAACTATGCCAGGTACTAGGAGAGCAAAATATGACAATAAAATACAACAAAGACTGGGAAATAGAGAGCAGACTTAATTATTGGGGGACGATTCAAAGACAGTTTGCCAGTTTTGTAAGTGTGATATATAAGCACATCATGCACATGCACATCAATAAATTAAACAAACGTAATGATCATTCAATATTAAGGTAATAATCATGAAAGCCAAGGCTGGTATCATAAAGTGAATTAAACCCATGGCTTACCTTTAGAAGAGTTTCAGGCGGTGACTGCCGGTGCTGAACCTCCTTCCACACAGTTGGTCATCTGGGTTAAAGTCCCTCTCAAACGCAAGCTCAACCACCCGAGCCTTTCCTCTATGCAGCATAGCGTCTGTGGTCCGGAGAGGCCAGCGTATGTTACACGAAGTCCACGGTCGCAAACGCATCCAGTGTCCGGGACCGCGGTGTGGCGCCAGACCGTCGACAGCCAAAACAACTTGACAAATGAACGCTGAAACTGAAACCACTGAAAATGCTGGTACCGTTATCAAACGGCTGTCCTCCACGGCTACTGTTAGCTAGCTCTTAAGCTAGCAGGTACATCATGGCGGCTCACAGGGGGTGAAGGTGCTGTGCGTATTTGCTCCCTCTTTCCGTAGGTGGAGGAGGAGGTGTCGAATAAGCGGCACCGTGCAGCCCCTTTCCTTATATCCATTTTGTAGCGCAGTCTGCTAACCGCTAGCTAGCTCTCACTGTAAACATATCTAGCGCAATCTGCGCAATGCTCGCGTGAACGCGGCTGCGCGCCTGTCGTGACGTAATGACAACAAAGGTCATAGGTCAAGCACCCGACCAATGAGCACACGTCTCACATAAGGTGAGAGATAATTAATTAATAATTAGATTAATTTACAAAACACGAGGGTTGGCGTTAAATGGCATTCCATATGTTTGTTTTTTTATTCAATAGACTTTAAATGTGTAAACAATACAAAGAACAATTCAGTCAGGTAAACAATACATATAAATTAAATAAGGGATAGATAAAAACAAACATACAAATAAAATAAATAAATAAACAACATAAAATACGAACAGGTTTAACTGTAGCAAATTTGCATACAAATAAATATATATAATTAATATAGTATATATGTATATATAAGTTTATATAGTTGTAGAATGAAAAAAATGTGGTTTATTATTGATTGATTAATGCTGACTGATTGATTGATTATATTTAATTAATATTTTAACAAGATAATTCAAAATAACACAATTAATATATGTTATATTGATACATATTATATATAATAAAAATATATATATAAAGCACAAACTCACTGTTTTACTAGCCTTTTTGTTTATTGCAGAGGTTACTGTCTAAATATATAGTTCCATATCTTTCTTGAAAACATTAAAGTGAGGTTTCTCTTGCACATCTGCAAGACACATTTTTTAAAACCTAATTAAAAGCAAAACATTAATTAAAAAATATAAATAAACACAGTTCTATATATATACTCAAGATATGCATATATTTAGAGATATATATGGAATATATGCATATATTTGCATATATTGAATATCAGTCAAATCTGATCACAAAAAAAATGTATATTTGTTGTATCCTCATGTACATTCACTGATAAAAACATAAGCGCGAGAACATTAACCTGTATATATATAGATTTTCTGTGGAGTGTCATGTTCCATGACATCTCAGCTTCACCAAAGGTAAAACCTTTCAATGTCTTTTTATAGCAGCCTTGTGGTCAGCAGTGAAAGAGAACTTTCTAGACACAGTCTGGTTTAAGACCCTGTGCTCTTAGTGTTTGTATGTAGGTGGTTTCAAGCAGGATGTCCTCATTTTGTTGCGAGGGACCAGAGTACCTCCACTCCTGATGCTTTCAGCTGATCACATGGATGTTTTTGATCAATCTATGTGTTTAGACGCAGCAGTTCATTTATGTTCCACGACACAGTGGGTGTCTGTGGCTGGGAAAACCTTAACAACGTTTATGAGTAGATTAGACAGTAGTTTCAAAGTGTAGTCATTGGTTTGATTTTTTAGTGTTCACAAATGAATTGTACGCTTTAATTATATCTCCACCAACAAACAAAGTTGCTTTTATTAAGAAAAGTGTAATACAGCAAAACAACAAAACATGTGTGTCTAACATGCTTTTTTTGTGAGAACATACTTTATATGTAACAGAGATTCATGAACATTTTTAGCCAAACTCTGACTTCACCAGCTCTTACTGATATAAACTGAGAAACAAATAGTTACAAAGAAAAGGACAATCCCAGCTCTAATGATGGAGAGCCAAACTAAGATTCTCATCTGTGCCTTTTGGTCTTCACCATCAGCTTGGACGAGCAGCTTGCTTCCATTACCGAGCAGCACCTCCCCGCAGGAAGCCATGGCACAGTAGTAGGTTCCAGCATCAGAGGAGCTCAGGTTCATCTTCTGCAAATGGTACACGCAGCTCCGGGAAGGAGACCCAGGCGGCGTGGGGATGCGTTTGCATTGATCCCTGTGTGCATGAAGGATACCTTGGCGAGATCCTTGTCGGAACCAGTAAACGCTGTGTTCTCCTTCACAGGTCCGAGTCTGTACAGTGCAGTTGAGAGTCACGGAGCCTCCTGGTTGGATGGTCTGAGATACTGGCTCCTGGACTATTTGTTTGAGATTGGTTTCTATAATCCACAGGAGGAAAAAAAAAAGATTTTTGGAGACATATATTTAGGTCCTTTCATTTTTTTTAACGGATTTAACATGAGAATTGGCCTTTTTTAAATAGTTATTTATTTATCAAAGTTAATGCAATAATACTTTCACACAAATTTGTTTTAATGCAACTAATTTATTTCACATATAATTCTGGCCTGGCCATTTTCAAATGGGTCTCTTGACCTTTGACCTCAAGATATGCAAATGAAAATAGGTTCTATGGTACCCACGAATCTCCCCTTTACAGACATGCTCACTTTATGATAATCACTTGCAGTTTGGGGCAAGTCATAGTCAAGTCAGCACACTGACACACTGATAGCTGTTGTTTCCTGTTGGGCTGCAGTTTGCCATGTTATGATTTGAGCATATTTTTTTATGCTAAATGCAGCACCTGTGAGGGTTTCTGGACAATATTTGTCATTTTTTTGTGCTATTAATTGATTTCTAAAAATAAATACATACATACATTTACATAAAGCAGCATATTTGCACACTCCCATGTTGATAAGAGTATTAAATACTTGACAAATCTCCCTTTAAGATACATTTTGATTTGATATAAAAAGGATGATTAGTTTACTATTGACTGTTTTAACTGACTGACACCCCTAGAAAAAAATTAAAGTCCAATACCTTTGACGCTTATAAAGACCCCCTCTCCAAATTCCACTATGTTGGAGTGTGAGCTTCCACACAAGTATGTGGCTGAATCTGAGATGTGGAGGTCAGAGATGTGTAAATGATTCACCCCTTCCTTCCTTTGCACAGAGAAACGGGGGTTCTTCTCCATCCAGCTGTACACTTTGGATGGCTCATCAAACTTGTAGACGATAGACAGCAGCTCAGGTCCACTTCCTAAGGTCTGTCGGTACCAGGAGAAGTGCATCGCCACTTGGCTGCTGTGGAAGCAATGTAAAGTCACATTGTCCCCGACACTGGCAAATACAACCCCAGTGTCCTGCTTGACTGCTGCTGACTGGATCGCCACCGACAGGTGAACTGGGTCAAAAAGAGTTAATATTATAGAAACATAAACCGACATTTCATTTTTAGCCTTACTTTAAATAACACACAGAAATTATAGTATATTAATAGACTTACAGGCTCCACAGAGGATTGTATACAGGTGCATCGTCTCAGAGGTCTCAAGAAATGAAGGTTTTGAGCAAAGGAGCAGACACCAGCCTAGAAATGGGGTTACCTTTGATTGGTCAAAAAGAGGGTCAGACTGTGACATTTCAAACATCCGCCTTGGCTTCAGTGGAAATGAATTAACATAACTGGAAAACAAAACATGTAACATGCAGATTATTTTAAGTTTCTCATGCAGTAAACTGTCAAGTCTGACATTTATTACGTTAATTATAGCATCTAAATCTAAATTTTGTTTTCTGCCATGTGGCATCACAAAGCTCTCTTATGTACCTGGAACAGTAATACTTTAACCAATGGAAAGAACGCAGGTTTGAGAGTTTACAGGACGTGAGATTAGAGATTATAACTAGCACAGAAGCCATGTTGGATGATACTGACAGCAGTGCATTTAGGTATAATCAGAAATATTCAGAGTTTATCTCAAACCATTTAGGTTCATCAGTTATATTGCACTGTGAACAGCCACAAAAAAACATCTTTTGAGGATTTTCCTCGCCTCCTATTGGGAGAATAGTGTGATTTGTGTAAAAAAGGTCATTTTTGGTCTGATTTTTTTCCGTATTTTAACATAAGAGGGCTTAATACAGTGGCTATGACGCTTCATAAAATATTCACTCCAATTACAATGATTATATTTGTTTATTATTTATTTATTATTAATATTTAATGACATAAAACCGATTTGTTTTCATTCGTGGACACTTATTTAATATTTATAATATCTTCAAAATACACTGTAAAATTCTACTCTTCTGATATGGCTTTGATTTGACAAAAACGTCCAATTACCTGTTGTTGAAAATTATTAAAATTACATCTACTAGTTCTATCTTCTATATGAATATGCAGATATTTTACATTAAAATGTTTAATTGATTGATGTAGATTGTCTCCTACTTCCAAAGTATGTTCGCTGGAGGCTTCAGTTTTCCACATCACGCTTGTGTAAGTCACAAATTTAACCATGGTTGACTCTCAAATTGGTTGTGATGTTATAAATTCCTGCTTGTACATAAGGTACATGTCCTGAAGTGAGATTTAAGGTGTGCACATACAGTTTATCAGCCAGAAAGACATTTACTCACTGCATAATGCGGGGATGTTGGATTTAGGAAGGAGTTCAGTGTGTTTACTGCAGTGGGACAGAAATTGTTTTTGGAGCCAGCTTGGTCTGGTAGACAGAGATCTGTAGTGCCACCTAGAGGGGACAAGTTGAACATTATGTGGTGAGCAGGAGTCAACTGGTAAACTCAAGAAGATGGAGGATGGCAGTGTGAACATGGGTGGAAATTACTCTGATCTGATAAAAGAGGCTGTAGGTGAAGTGCTGTTTGTTCTACACATGGGGTCAACACACCCCTCTGTCACTGGGGTTTGGGATTTGATGGACACAACACAGGAGAGTTTATGGCAAATAGCCCATATATCTTTAGCGCCATCATGCTGACCACTGGTGCAACACACCCACTCACTCCCAACTCATCAGATACAGATTGGTCAGTGGCCTTACATTTCAAATTAAGACGCTCTAAGCACCCGTCTAACATCAGTTTCAGACATGTCAGGGACGGAGTGTCACTTTCCGCTCGTTACATAGATAGTAAGTGTTAAATGCATAGTGTCTTTTCAAAATAAACTTGTGTGTTCCCAGGAAATGTACAGTTTCTGCTCGTTACATGCCTAGTGCCTTTTCAAAATAAATGTCTGTGTTCACTGGAAACATACAGTTCCCGCTTGTTAAACACATAGGGTCTTTTCAAAATAAACTTCCATGTTCACAGGAAACATATAGTTCGCACTTGTTAAACACATAGGGTCTTTTCAAAATAAACTTCCATGTTCACAGGAAGCAGACAGTTCCCACTTGTTACTTGCATGGTGTCTTTTCAAAATAAACTTTTGTTTTCATGGGAAATATACAGTTTCTGCTTGTTACATGCATAGTGTCTTTTCAAAATAAAAAATCTGTGCTCACAGGAAACACAGTTTCCGCTCATTAAATGCATGGTGTCTTTTCAAAATAAACCTCCATATTCACAAGAAATGTACAGTTTTTGCTTGTCACATGCATAGTGTCTTTTGTAGTTTACTTTTTTTTTTTTAGGTTAACTTGATTAGGTTTAGGCAAAAAAACATTGCTTGGTTAGGTTGAGGAAAAGATCATGGTTTGGGTTAAAATAAGTACTTTTTTATGTTAATGTCTAAGGCATTAGTTAAGTACATATGTTACATAGTGAAATTAAGGTAAAATAAATCAACGTTGACTTCTTTAACACGGGTCATGAACAGCGTTATCCTGGGTGAAAGTCTGTGTTTGTTAGGTCCAACCAACCGCTCCGACCTCCTCGCTAAATGGATGTCGTCGCTCTTTATACTGAGTCAGTTGCTCTGAGCGTCTAATAATGATGAGGATGGGTTTACAGTGGAGTTCGGTGAAAGCCTGGTGCGTCTCATACAGATGCTGATGTGTTCCTCGGTGTGTCGGTATCAGGGACTGAGGGGTACTGACCAGGCTTCAGAACGGATGGACTGATGTCCCTCAGGGCTCGATGCTAACATCTAGCGGCTTCAGTCATGTCACTAAGTCAGCAATTCAGTGTAAATAATGTGTGAGTGACTGACTCAATGTGTAACACAATTTCATGGGAAGGTGTATAAATACCGTGATATTAAAATGAGCATTTAGAAAGCATTTTAGCTTTTTTCATGGCATTTTTAACCTATGCAACAAAACTACAGTAACAGTAGCAGTTATATTTTGGCAACGAAACCACTTAGGTTTAGGAAATGCATCAAGGTTGGGCATGAAATAAGTACATAAACTAAGTGAACAAGAAACAACATTACAGAAGCATAGAAAACACCCCTCCCTTTCACCATAAGCAGTCTTTCTCACTTTTTATTCTGCGTCACTAGCTCTGGATGCAGAGTGTTGACGCCGTGCAGTCAATACGGACTACATGGCACACAAATGACAAGCCAGAAGTAAGAACGCCGTTTTTATTGCATGCGAAATGACAGGTGAATTGAATTCATACACCATTTAATGCAACTGCGATACGAACAAGACAAAAGAGATGTCATTGCCAGGATGGGTCAGATTGATTTGTTTTCTGTGAGCCTTGGCATTTAACTACATACTTGAATATGGATGAATAATAACAAACTTGCATGTGAGCTATGCATGTCTGTGAAATCAGTCTGCTTCAGTTGTACTGGTACAGGTATTGGTGATTTGAGCTTCCATGCACTAACCATTCAACACCCCGCCCCTTTCCAATGAAAGCCCCTTTACAGTGATATAAAATCCTCTTGCTGTGACGTGGTAAAACACACAATGGAGAGCTTCACTTTAATAACAGCTTTGCTCCTCTGCAGCCTAAGTACTGGTAATGGAATATATTGAGCAGCAAATACACTTCTAATCTCTCATTTATGCAGAAACCCACCTTTATCTTTTAACTTTTCAAATGAGTTAGCGTTGAACAAATTTAGATGTTTTGATGTTGCATAGCTGAGGAGTAAATCTCTTGTTGTCTCTGCTGTTTGTTTCAGGCTGGATCTCTGATGTCTCAGGTTCTGAGTCTCAGACTGTGGAGGTTCGGTCTGGTGGTGAAGTCCTACTAACGTGCTCCAACATTTCCAGCACTCCAACTCAGACAGAGTGGTTCAGAGTGATCAACAGTACCAAGCCCAGCTGCATCTCCTCTATGTACGGGTCTGATGGTGATGTTTCATTCTGTGATGGATTTCAAAAGGGATTTGAAATGAGCTCCAACATCTCCACTGTCTTTCTTAAAATCAAGCGAGTGGATTTATCTGACTCCGGACTGTATTTCTGTGGATTCTACATTGACCAACATACTGTCATTGCCAGTGCAACACATTTAATCGTTCAAGGTAAGACTCTAAGATCTTTTTTTCTCATCATATTTACAGTATATCTCATAAAGACAAATAAAAAACCAATGCACATCAAAAACAATTCCATACCCATCTTTTTTAAAGGTAATAGTGAGCCTGATGGTGAAGTGGATTTTAAGACTGAAAGTAAGATTCTTCTTCTTCATTGCACAAGTTACCACAGAGCCAGTAGTTTCATTTCTTTGAAAAAATAGAGTCTAATTCTCTCATTGTTCTTGTAGAGAAGCCTGATGAAATAGCAAACCTTATGAGTATGATCCTGGGCAGTCTGACCGTTTTCCTTGCCATAGTCATCGTTGTTCTGGTTGTTAAAGTCAGGAGACTTCAGACAGGTACAGCAGATTTGTAATTCGTTGCACATGAGCCAAAGCAAAGTATATGAGCAGTAATGAACTAATCACCCTTTTGTCTGTTGCCATTTAGCTGTGAATGAAGAGCCGCAGCCAGAAAGAAACAAGGTGAACTTACCATTAACTTAAAAAAAATTGTGCTATGGTTTTAAAGATATGCATTTAAACACATTTGTTAATGATCTTTGTCCCGAGCTGATGCAGGTGGCATCAAGCAGAAAATAATCCTCACTACTTCCTACAGTGGTGTTCCTTCAAATTTTGGTCAAAATATATGTTTTAGCATCAAAATGCTAAAAAAACTTTCCTGCCGTAGATTTCTGCACGATGACGCTGCTAAATATGCAGTACATAGACATCCTTATAGCCAGTGTATCGACGTTATATACCGTAACTGAGATGTTGATTGGCGTGATTCCAGTTTGGAGAAGCAGACAAGAGAACCGGCACGGAAACTAAGCAATGTACTGATCTGGACGCTCATTATTTTGGCGCCAAAAGTCACACAGTAACACAAACTAACTAGCTGATCGATGCAGCCGTAGTCTAGCAACTCCTGTGACCTGCGAGGCAAAATTACTGTTTTTGTGGATGGAGTCTAGTGGCTTTGAAGATGAGCAATATAACAGCTACAGTTCCCTGTCAGAAAGTGCCATCTGATGGCTTTGCTCCCTTCAAAGTCACCAGGCTCCATTCACAAAAACAGTCATTTTACCTTGCAGAACTCCACTTAAAAAATTCCTAACTAACCCTTTCAGTTATTTACAAACACTAATGTTGACTCAGCAAATGCTAGTGTTCACACTATTCATAACCTTATTGAGTAGCTTCGATTAGCTTACTTTGGGAACCTACATCTCTGCTTTGTACTAACAACTGGATGGGTGTTTCCATTTGAAAAAAAAAATGTGCAACACAGCTGAGATTATATTTAAAATCATGTTTGTTTTTGACTAAACTATGGTTAACACTCATCTGGACTGAAATGAATCCTTTGTGGAACAACCCACAAATCCACCAATTTTACAGACTTTTGGAAAACTCAGCGACAGTGCGTGTGATACCGTGTGTGACTCTAAATGCTCTGATTTACAGGATCTGGGCTCAGATGAATTGAACTACGCAGCTCTAAGTTTCCAGGCGAAGCCAAAACGAAGCCGCAGGCCCGCACAGGAGAGAGAGCTGGAGTCACATGTCATTTATGCTGCCACCAGATAGACTCAGGAAGTAACGGGAGCTCATGCTTTATGATGTTAATCTTATTAGCTGGAAGTTTAATTAGGTGTTTGTGGGGTGACTCAATGGAAAGAAGTATATTTTGAGTAATGTTTAATATTTTCTCGCTCCTGATCCTTTAGGTTACTCTTTCTTATGACTATATTTTTTTTCCTGAGGAAAGTAGTGTGCTTTATGTGTGATGGAAAAGTCAGAAAGGACACTGATGACTGTGAAATTTTCTTGGTCTGTGGATGGAGTGACGTGCACATCACTTGACAGTTTAACAGGAAGAGCGAACACAGTGTGGTCAGAGAACCACTGAGGTGAAAATCATGAGGCATCTGAAGTCAAAGCTCTGTGGAGACTATAAAAAGAAGGTGTGAATACTGGCCAACTGGTTTACAGGAAAATGAAACTACCTGCTGTACCTGTGTTTAGACCTTCTGGGCGTATAGTGGAAGAATAAAAAGAAGAGACCAGACCAGCCAACCTGGGTTGAGTCAAAAATAAAGTCTCCACCATAGGAAGGCTTCAGCAGGGACCACAAACATCAACAGACAATAACGCCCCCTTAAAACATGTATATCAATCTCTTCTGATGTTAAAATCACTCATCACTTTACACAAAGTTTTTTAAAGCTGCAGTGGAGAGAAATTGATCAAATATGATTTTAAAAAAGGTTCACTGTATCCTGACAGTAGTGCACAAGACAAGTAATCTGAAAAAAAAAAACATGTCCTGATGGAAGCTGCAGGATTTCACAGGCCGAGAAAAACAACCAATCAGAGCCAAGGTGGAGCCTGCCGTCTCTGAGCAGCTGTCAATCACTCGCAAACTCCGACGAAGCAGTCAAAGTAGGCAGCGCTGAGCAAATATGAATCAATATTTTGTTACTGTAATACCTATTTCTCACATAAAATATATTCAGAAATATCTTGTAATGTGCTGTTGTGTTGCTGTAAAATGAGAAAGTTGAGACCCTGAAAACAGAGCCAGGAGGAGGAGCAGGAGTCAGGTTTTCTATCAAAACACTGTCTGAAAGGTTATTATGTAATTTTTGCCCAGTGATGCCAAAAAATTGTTGAGTTTTTGAAAGAGAGAGAGAGAGAGAGAGAGAGAGAGAGAGAGAGAGAGAGAGAGAGAGTCAAACAAAGGTATTATTTTGATTGTATGGATATACTGATTTTTTTAAATTTCTATGCTGACAATGTGTATTTAAAAAAAAAAATCAAAGAGGTGGCTTTCTGGCCTGGCGGGGATGTTGGATTTAGGAAGGAGTTCAGTGTGTTTACTGCAGTGGGACAGAAATTGTTTTTGGAGCCAGCTTGGTCTGGTAGACAGAGATCTGTAGTGCCACCTAGAGGGGACAAGTTGAACATTATGTGGTGAGCAGGAGTCAACTGGTAAACTCAAGAGGATGGAGGATGGCAGTGTGAACATGGGTGGAAATTACTCTGATCTGATAAAAGAGGCTGTAGGTGAAGTGCTGTTTGTTCTACACATGGGGTCAACACACCCCTCTGTCACTGGGGTTTGGGATTTGATGGACACAACACAGGAGAGTTTATGGCAAATAGCCCATATATCTTTAGCGCCATCATGCTGACCACTGGTGCAACACACCCACTCACTCCCAACTCATCAGATACAGATTGGTCAGTGGCCTTACACTTCAAATTAAGACGCTCTAAGCACCCGTCTAACATCAGTTTCAGACATGTCAGGGACGGAGTGTCACTTTCCGCTTGTTACATAGATAGTAAGTGTTAAATGCATAGTGTCTTTTCAAAATAAACTTGTGTGTTCCCAGGAAATGTACAGTTTCTGCTCGTTACATGCCTAGTGCCTTTTCAAAATAAATGTCTGTGTTCACTGGAAACATACAGTTCCTGCTTGTTAAACACATAGGGTCTTTTCAAAATAAACTTCCATGTTCACAGGAAACATATAGTTCGCACTTGTTAAACACATAGGGTCTTTTCAAAATAAACTTCCATGTTCACAGGAAGCAGACAGTTCCCACTTGTTACTTGCATGGTGTCTTTTCAAAATAAACTTTTGTTTTCATGGGAAATATACGGTTTCTGCTTGTTACATGCATAGTGTCTTTTCAAAATAAAAATCTGTGCTCACAGGAAACACAGTTTCCGCTCATTAAATGCATGGTGTCTTTTCAAAATAAACCTCCATATTCACAAGAAATGTACAGTTTTTGCTTGTCACATGCATAGTGTCTTTTGTAGTTTACTTTTTTTTTTTTTAGGTTAACTTGATTAGGTTTAGGCAAAAAAACATTGCTTGGTTAGGTTGAGGAAAAGATCATGGTTTGGGTTAAAATAAGTACTTTTTTATGTTAATAAGTAAGGCATTAGTTAAGTACATATGTTACATAGTGAAATTAAGGTAAAATAAATCAACGTTGACTTCTTTAACACGGGTCATGAACAGCGTTATCCTGGGTGAAAGTCTGTGTTTGTTAGGTCCAACCAACCGCTCCGACCTCCTCGCTAAATGGATGTCGTCGCTCTTTATACTGAGTCAGTTGCTCTGAGCGTCTAATAATGATGGGGATGGGTTTACAGTGGAGTTCGGTGAAAGCCTGGTGCGTCTCATACAGATGCTGATGTGTTCCTCGGTGTGTCGGTATCAGGGACTGAGGGGTACTGACCAGGCTTCAGAACGGATGGACTGATGTCCCTCAGGGCTCGATGCTAACATCTAGCGGCTTCAGTCATGTCACTAAGTCAGCAATTCAGTGTAAATAATGTGTGAGTGACTGACTCAATGTGTAACACAATTTCATGGGAAGGTGTATAAATACCGTGATATTAAAATGAGCATTTAGAAAGCATTTTAGCTTTTTTCATGGCATTTTTAACCTATGCAACAAAACTACAGTAACAGTAGCAGTTATATTTTGGCAACAAAACCACTTAGGTTTAGGAAATGCATCAAGGTTGGGCATGAAATAAGTACATAAACTAAGTGAACAAGAAACAACATTACAGAAGCATAGAAAACACCCCTCCCTTTCACCATAAGCAGTCTTTCTCACTTTTTATTCTGCGTCACTAGCTCTGGATGCAGAGTGTTGACGCAGTGCAGTCAATACGGACTACATGGCACACAAATGACAAGCCAGAAGTAAGAACGCCGTTTTTATTGCATGCGAAATGACAGGTGAATTGAATTCATACACCATTTAATGCAACTGCGATACGAACAAGACAAAAGAGATGTCATTGCCAGGATGGGTCAGATTGATTTGTTTTCTGTGAGCCTTGGCATTTAACTACATACTTGAATATGGATGAATAATAACAAACTTGCATGTGAGCTATGCATGTCTGTGAAATCAGTCTGCTTCAGTTGTACTGGTACAGGTATTGGTGATTTGAGCTTCCATGCACTAACCATTCAACACCCCGCCCCTTTCCAATGAAAGCCCCTTTACAGTGATATAAAATCCTCTTGCTGTGACGTGGTAAAACACACAATGGAGAGCTTCACTTTAATAACAGCTTTGCTCCTCTGCAGCCTAAGTACTGGTAATGGAATATATTGAGCAGCAAATACACTTCTAATCTCTCATTTATGCAGAAACCCACCTTTATCTTTTAACTTTTCAAATGAGTTAGCGTTGAACAAATTTAGATGTTTTGATGTTGCATAGCTGAGGAGTAAATCTCTTGTTGTCTCTGCTGTTTGTTTCAGGCTGGATCTCTGATGTCTCAGGTTCTGAGTCTCAGACTGTGGAGGTTCGGTCTGGTGGTGAAGTCCTACTAACGTGCTCCAACATTTCCAGCACTCCAACTCAGACAGAGTGGTTCAGAGTGATCAACAGAACCAAGCCCAGCTGCATCTCCTCTATGTTCAAGTCTGATGGTGATGTTTCATTCTGTGATGGATTTCAAAAGGGATTTGAAATGAGCTCCAACATCTCCACTGTCTTTCTTAAAATCAAGCGAGTGGATTTATCTGACTCCGGACTGTATTTCTGTGGATTCTACATTTACCGACATATTGTCATTGCCAGTGCAACACATTTAATCGTTCAAGGTAAGACTCTAAGATCTTTTTTTCTCATCGTATTTACAGTATATCTCATAAAGACAAATAAAAAACCAATGCACATCAAAAACAATTCCATACCCATCTTTTTTAAAGGTAATAGTGAGCCTGATGGTGAAGTGGATTTTAAGACTGAAAGTAAGATTCTTCTTCTTCATTGCACAAGTTACCACAGAGCCAGTAGTTTCATTTCTTTGAAAAAATAGAGTCTAATTCTCTCATTGTTCTTGTAGAGAAGCCTGATGAAATAGCAAACCTTATGAGTATGATCCTGGGCAGTCTGACCGTTTTCCTTGCCATAGTCATCGTTGTTCTGGTTGTTAAAGTCAGGAGACTTCAGACAGGTACAGCAGATTTGTAATTCGTTGCACATGAGCCAAAGCAAAGTATATGAGCAGTAATGAACTAATCACCCTTTTGTCTGTTGCCATTTAGCTGTGAATGAAGAGCCGCAGCCAGAAAGAAACAAGGTGAACTTACCATTAACTTAAAAAAAATTGTGCTATGGTTTTAAAGATATGCATTTAAACACATTTGTTAATGATCTTTGTCCCGAGCTGATGCAGGTGGCATCAAGCAGAAAATAATCCTCACTACTTCCTACAGTGGTGTTCCTTCAAATTTTGGTCAAAATATATGTTTTAGCATCAAAATGCTAAAAAAACTTTCCTGCCGTAGATTTCTGCATGATGACGCTGCTACATATACAGTACATAGACATCCTTATAGCCAGTGTATCGACGTTATATACCGTAACTGAGATGTTGATTGCCGTGGTTCCAGTTTGGAGAAGCAGACAAGAGAACCGGCACGGAAACTAAGCAATGTACTGATCTGGACGCTCATTATTTTGGCGCCAAAAGTCACACAGTAACACAAACTAACTAGCTGATCGATGCAGCCGTAGTCCAGAAACTCCTGTGACCTGCGAGGCAAAATTACTGTTTTTGTGAATGGAGTCTAGTGGCTTTGAAGATGAGCAATATAACAGCTACAGTTCCCTGTCAGAAAGTGCCATCTGATGGCTTTGCTCCCTTCAAAGTCACCAGGCTCCATTCACAAAAACAGTAATTTTACCTTGCAGAACTCCACTTAAAAAATTCCTAACTAACCCTTTCAGTTATTTACAAACACTAATGTTGACTCAGCAAATGCTAGTGTTCACACTATTCATAACCTTATTGAGTAGCTTCGATTAGCTTACTTTGGGAACCTACATCTCTGCTTTGTACTAACAACTGGATGGGTGTTTCCATTTGAAAAAAAAAAATGTGCAACACAGCTGAGATTATATTTAAAATCATGTTTGTTTTTGACTAAACTATGGTTAACACTCATCTGGACTGAAATGAATCCTTTGTGGAACAACCCACAAATCCACCAATTTTACAGACTTTTGGAAAACTCAGCGACAGTGCGTGTGATACCGTGTGTGACTCTAAATGCTCTGATTTACAGGATCTGGGCTCAGATGAATTGAACTACGCAGCTCTAAGTTTCCAGGCGAAGCCAAACGAAGCCGCAGGCCCGCACAGGAGAGAGAGCTGGAGCCACATGTCATTTATGCTGCCACCAGATAGACTCAGGAAGTAACGGGAGCTCATGCTTTATGATGTTAATCTTATTAGCTGGAAGTTTAATTAGGTGTTTGTGGGGTGACTCAATGGAAAGAAGTATATTTTGAGTAATGTTTAATATTTTCTCGCTCCTGATCCTTTAGGTTACTCTTTCTTATGACTATATTTTTTTTTCCTGAGGAAAGTAGTGTGCTTTATGTGTGATGGAAAAGTCAGAAAGGACACTGATGACTGTGAAATTTTCTTGGTCTGTGGATGGAGTGACGTGCACATCACTTGACAGTTTAACAGGAAGAGCGAACACAGTGTGGTCAGAGAACCACTGAGGTGAAAATCATGAGGCATCTGAAGTCAAAGCTCTGTGGAGACTATAAAAAGAAGGTGTGAATACTGGCCAACTGGTTTACAGGAAAATGAAACTACCTGCTGTACCTGTGTTTAGACCTTCTGGGCGTATAGTGGAAGAATAAAAAGAAGAGACCAGACCAGCCAACCTGGGTTGAGTCAAAAATAAAGTCTCCACCATAGGAAGGCTTCAGCAGGGACCACAAACATCAACAGACAATAACACCCCCTTAAAACATGTATATCAATCTCTTCTGATGTTAAAATCACTCATCACTTTACACAAAGTTTGTTAAAGCTGCAGTGGAGAGAAATTGATCAAATATGATTTTAAAAAAGGTTCACTGTATCCTGACAGTAGTGCACAAGACAAGTAATCTGAAAAAAAAAAACATGTCCTGATGGAAGCTGCAGGATTTCACAGGCCGAGAAAAACAACCAATCAGAGCCAAGGTGGAGCCTGCCGTCTCTGAGCAGCTGTCAATCACTCACAAAGTAGGCAGCGCTGAGCAAATATGAATCAATATTTTGTTACTGTAATACCTATTTCTCACATAAAATATATTCAGAAATATCTTGTAATGTGCTGTTGTGTTGCTGTAAAATGAGAAAGTTGAGACCCTGAAAACAGAGCCAGGAGGAGGAGCAGGAGTCAGGTTTTCTATCAAAACACTGTCTGAAAGGTTACTATGTAATTTTTGCCCAGTGATGCCAAAAAATTGTTGAGTTTTTGAAAGAGAGAGAGAGAGAGAGAGAGAGAGAGAGAGAGAGTCAAACAAAGGTATTATTTTGATTGTATGGATATACTGATTTTTTTAAATTTCTATGCTGACAATGTGTATTTAAAAAAAAAATCAAAGAGGTGGCTTTCTGGCCTGGCTGTGTTTGCATGCACATGTGGGCAATAACAAGTCTTGAGCCCCTGTAATTTTCCACTGTGGTGAAAACACTTCGTGCATAGGCTAAAGTGAAAACCACATGAAGACTGGCCCTCAGTTCTCTGCAGTAAACCCACATGTCGCATGTATCAAAAACTGCTTAACTTTCTCACAAAAGCTTCACTACTGTCTCTTAAAATTTGAAGATATCTTTGTTGTATGTGCAGAAATGTACTAAGTAAGAATCCCACCAGTTTCTCAACATTGTCACTCTCTTTACTGACGACACTGACCAGTTTCCTCACACTCATTTCACTCTTTCGTTTTTATATCATCGGCTCCCCGCTTGCAGGAAAAACGCCTTGTGCAGCCTCATGCTTGCACAGCGAGATCACCGTGTCTTCCTCAATAAAGTGAGATACAGATTTCTTGACCCCCGGAAGTGCTGCTTGCATCAGTGTCAACAACTGCTCATTGTTTATAGAGACGCGAAGTCACACCGCTTCTGGTGGACCACCATGGGGCTTTATCATTACAACAGTCAACTACGAGGGACAATTTTTTTTTTAATCCTGTTTGAATAACACACTGTATGTTGAAGTAACAGACTGTGAAAATACATAATTAGAAAGACGACACACTCAAACCTTGTGTACGTGACGTCTCTCTCTGAGGCTATGATGCCTGTGTGTTTTATACTGGGATGAAACTCAACAAGCAATGTATCTCGCTCGTTTTTTCTCTTCCTGGCTGATAAAAAAAAAAACAGGAGTCGCTGGATAAAGCACATCAGGTAAAATAACATTTCATTTGTGTTAGGAGCATAGCTAAGTTAGCTAGCTAGTGTTTGGTGACGTACGTTGTGCAAGACATGAGATGTAGTTCACTGAGCGGTTTCACACAAAACTAAACAATACAACGACAAAACGGCGACTTTCTTAGCTTGCAAAAGTATCTTTTAAATTGACAAACATCATAATTATGAATCATTTAGCAAATAAAATAGGAAAAAAAAATATTTTTCTCACTGCTGACTACTCTATATTTTTCTGAAATGAGTTCCTACGATGTCCACCAGAAGGTGGGAGGCTTTGCCTCTCTATTGACTTCAGGGAAGTAAAGAGCAGTTGGGCTATAATGTTAGTATATCCAGCATTCAGCAGCAAAAGTGAACTGCAGTCAATGAACTGTGAAGGCATGCTGCAGATGACATGCAAACTTGTGCTAAACTTTGGCGAGAAGAAACTGGCATGGCCAAATCAAAGGGTTCCTTGACCTCTGACCTCTGAAAAAGTAAATACCGAGCCCACCTAGCCTTGGTCATAAAGATGAAGAAATACAATCTGTGGCTTGATGTTTTGGAAAAACAAAGTGTAGTGTCAACCACAGGAAGACTGGTTTTCAATCATAACCACACAAATTGAGGGCCTCATAGTTGTTAATCATCGAAAATGATTGCTACTTAATAAGTTTCTATCAACTCCTTCTGACACTGTCTCACCACTGCAGTCATCACTCAAATGGACTAATTGACCTTCACAACGCATGCCAGTCAAGTCTGCTTTCAGACTTGTGAAAGGTACAAACTCACAACCTATATGAGAGCGTTTCACCCGCACAAATTCATACACTGATAGCAGAGGCTACCGTACGAGTTTCCAATCTGCCCATCAGGATCTAATGTAAACGCTCATTAACACACCAGTGACCTTCTGCAGCAATTTTTGGGGTCCAGTGCTTTAAAAGCTGGTTTAAAGGCTAAAGCGTGGCCTAGCATACTGCTGAATACATCGATTTAGCCATTGCATACTGCATACTGCTGAGGAATGCAGTATGTAGTATGTACTGTACACTGCATGCTACGTTGTCAGTAGTATGTAGTATGCAGTTTTGAAAACAGAGATTGGCTTTTCGTTGGGGGAGCCCTGAGCAATACCAACATCCTGGTTGGCCAACAAAAATACTTCATCCCTGGAGGACTTTATTTGTTATGTGTGAGCTGAGTCTTGAAGGATGTGTAATGCAGTGGCATATAAGTAGTTATGACAGGCCCCAGTGCACGCTAGTTACTAGTTACAAAGCACACACACTTAGCATCTAGCTACTGTATATCGTATTATTGCTTCTTCAGAGGATCAAATAGATATTTGACATCAGACAACATCGACATACATATTACCCAGCAGTCATCATTGCATATCTGTATATGATAAAATACCAAAGAAATTATTCATTTAATAGATTTTTTACAGTTAATTTATAGTTTTCAGATATCATATGTAAAATAAGCACAATATTTTTGCCCAAAAAAGTAAAATCATGATGGAGATGGGTTTTCCTTTTTGAGTGCATATATAGCAAATAACACCCTTCTTAATTATAATGAGGTCTTCTTTAATTATAATTATGAAACCTGATTTGAGATCTGCAAAATCACTTGTCAGACTCGCTGGCTGACGACTTAACTTTAACTATTTAAGATCAATGCCTAACCTTATCTATCCAAGGTCAATGCTTATTATATTTATTATATTTTTGTTGTTCAACACAGGACATTTTAGTAGAGACATTAATATGACAATAGAATACAAATAATCTTGTTTTACATTTATATGACGCTTTGTAGGCAGACATTTTACCGCCATCCAGTAGTCGCTCTCAGCCCAAAATGGTGGAAGCGAACCTTTGCTGTTGAGCATTGATGTTGCAATGAAATCACCATGTTTTGGCAATACACGTTCTTTATCCATGTGGACGCTACAGGGTCCTTGCTATATCACAGCCACCATGTTTCAGAGCCACAGATGGACAATGCTTCCAATACTTCATCGTGGATTAACTCTACAGCTCGTGTTTCCATCCGTGGGAAAGAATCTCCATCTAAACACTGCCAGGCATTAACATGTTAACTTTCATCTCAAGCTGAGTATTTGTCTGAGTAGTTATCTGTTATTTAGTCAGAGGCTGTCGAGAGGCTCTAAAGCATTACGTTTTCTGACACCTCTCAGCCATCTCATGAGGTTGTGTGAACCATTTTCTTCCTGAATAAATCTTTGGATATCATTGAATTTTATGTACTTTTGGTGTGAAGATATTTATTATGACATAACATTTTCTGAAAAATATCTTTGTGTCAACACACATTTTCCTCAAAGTATGTACAAGATCAGAATAAATGAATTAATGAATAATTTATTTTCACGTCTGGTCATTTAGATAAACCATCTTTCATGGGATTATTCAGACACATTAACAACAAAAAAAACATTCCAGCATGTTAGACCACCGTCATCTAACTGCACAACACACCAGCATCATCCAAACATAAAATCAAACATCACCTCGACATAATGGCACATGTCAACCTCCCACAATTTATGCTCCAGAATATATTCCCACGATGAAAATACAACAATATAACAGTCACAATCATGGTCCTAAGCACAAGACACATACACAAATCTAATGATACAAAAAAAAGCATGAGTCTGTTGTATGTTGCTTTTCTTCTCCTATCTCACGCTTTAGACAGAAATTCAGCAAATACAGAAACATTATAAAAAAGAATAGTCAGTTAAGGCGCCAGTCTCCGTACCTATCAAATCTAAACCAGGAACATGAATGTTTTTAAAAATATTTGTAGGACAAAATAGTATTAATTTCGTTCTCAACCTCATTTGGTTCACAATTGGTCTTCAGTTACACCTCTGTATCTTCCTGTTTCGTGTGTAGTGGTAATATACCACATCTTAACCGAGCACAAATTTCCCTCCGACTTTTAGGCAAATTATATTGCACATATTTTTTACATTTGTAATATTTCTTTAAAAAAATGACAAGTTCTCAGTTTTGGCCAGATTTCTTCTGCCCATGACTGTATGCATTTAGTCCAGCCACCTCCACAGTTGCTTTTCGAAAGTGGTGTTCTTCAAGTCCACACTCTTCTAGTAAATCAAATATTTCCGATGCCTATTCACCTGTAACAGACAAATCCCAGTTAAATATCTCATCAGCCACCCTGCTGGGTGGTAAACCACAGACTCACCGTGCAGACCTTCAATCTTACTTCACAGGAGTCCCACCCCAAATCACCAGTAGCTGCCAGACAGGCTCATATTTATGAAGCCCCAAAAATCTTTTGTAAGCCACATTCCTGCCACATGGTCCAGGACAGGACACGTTTGATATAGTTTGGAATATGTGGCATAACCCATATCGCTCATCATTTTAGTTTTACCTATAACGCCCCCCAATGCCCTACTTGAGTCTGCTAGAACTCATGCACCATGTAAAAAAGACATAGTTTCATCTCAGAAAAAGCCAAGATACTAATATTTATTTGTAAATTCAAGTTCTTCTCACCAACACAAAAGTGAACATATCTTTTTACACCATTCATCAACACACGTCAGCATTGCTTGTAAAGCTTCCCCATTTTCAAAATAATGTCGTCAGCATAAGAATGTTTACAAGTGCATGTACATACAGTACATACAACCAATTTCCCCAGCAGCTTTATGTCACTGCCAGTTTGTTCAACAGAGTAAGCATCAAAAAAACACCACGCCTCTTTACTTTGAAAGCACCCAGACTGGAGCACAGCTCAGCAGCGGACATTGCAGAGCCTCAGTCACACGCACCATGACGAAGTTCACCTTGATAACAGCTTTAACTCTCTGCAGCTTTAGTGAGTACAACTGCATCTAAAACTTTGGTAGCTTTAACCCACCAGATTTGAAAATGTTCAATTATTAATCAATTATTCATGTTCATTTTGTGTAATTGAAACTAAATCTGCTGTTTGTTTCAGGCTGGATCTCCGGTTCGGAGTTTAAGACAGTGAAAGTTCTGCCTGGTCAAACAGCCACACTGTCGTGCGCCAACATGTCCAGTTACGACTCTATGACATGGTGGTCCAGACTGGTGAACAGAAACAAGGCCAGCTGCATCTCTGTTATGTACAATGTTAAAGGCAATGTTGAATACTGTGAGGGAATTGACAAGTGGAAATTTGAAATGAAGTACGACCTCTCCACCCTCGTTCTCAAAATCGGAAATGTGCTTTTTTCTGACTCTGGACTGTATTTCTGTGGATTTCACTCAAATGGCCGTCCAACATTCAGATTAATATATTTAAATGTTACAGGTAAGGTCATTCTGAAGTGTTTTGGTTTGGTTAAGTCCTGCTTATACTGCAGAGTAATCATCAAGAAGTTTCATAGAACATAATGTATGCAACAAAATTGTAATTTTGAATCTGCTAAACTGGAGACAGATCGCGTCATCGATGGGACAAACAGCGATGTGGACAGCAAGCATGAAAGTAAGATTCTCCTAAAGATTTCTATCATTGTACAGATTATCAAATGTTTGAGGATAAAACAGCTGAGCTGAATTCAGTTTGGTCCATTTTAATTTGAGCCAGATCTCACGTCTAACTTAATGATCTTTCTTGTATGAGTGAGTGAGTGTGATGGAACAGCAAAGCTGACGAGTGTGATCCTGGGCGGTCTGGCTGTTTTTCTGGTAATGGTCATCATCAGTCTGGTTGTTAAAAACAGAAAGCATCACACAGGTACTGTCTGGTTTTGTTGCAACTGTAAATTCTCCAAGTTATGTCAATATGCTGGAAATATGCAAAACTGACCAGACGTTTTGTTTCTGTCTCTTTGCTGATGAAGAAGAAGAGAATCCAGAGCAAAGAGAGGTGAATACAAAATTATCCTTTACTTATAAGCCTTGGAAATTTGTGTTTGGTCGATTATTTCTCTGTTGTTACAGTGCTAACTGGCGTTGTATTTTACATCGTTGGAAAGCCTGTTTATTTACCTTCACAATGACGTAAAGATCATGAATTTATGGGATGAGCAGCACAGCTGATTATGTGGGTAGTGCCCAAGTAAAATTTGCTAAAATTTTAACAGTGTATTCTCCTGTTGGTGTTGACTTGTTTTGAGTTGTTTTGTGGATTGAATGATTGATCTTTCAATCAGCAACAAGGAACAAACAAGACATACTGGCAATTTTACACAGTAAAAGCAACAGTAGTGGATGGAAGATCCTTACGCAGCCACGAGCCTGGCACCTCCTCCTGCTGACCTGCTCCATGCTGGTCACCAACCTGGTCTGTGGGATGGCTTTCCATTCCTCAACCAGGATTTGTTGGTCACTGCGCTGCCAATCAGGAGAGTACACTGTTGAGCTGAGAATTTTGGCAAATTTCATTTGGGTGCTACCCACCTAATCAGCTGTGCTGCTCATCCCACAAATGCATGATCCTCACAAGTTGGACCTCATTGTGAAGGTAAATAAACAGGCTTTCCAACAATGTCAAATACAATGACAATTACCTTTGTAACAACAGAAATAATCTACCAAACAAATTTATTTTTTGTGTTGTGTTTACATTTTTATGTACTATTTGTTTATGTGTTGTTTAATAGTGCTCGACGCCGAAACACCCGGGAATAATGCATATTGTGTTGGCTAATATTAGCTTGTCTCCAAAATGATACAGCATTTGTATGGATGTATATAGTTGTATTACGTATAGGCCGATAAGTCACAAGAAATGGCAGTACAGAAATGCTAAAATTATGTTTGAGCTACTTTTGAACAGTGACTCTCAAAGTACGGCCCGTAGCACACCATCGGGGGGCCCGCAAAATAATTTGCTATAAATTATAAAATTGTTTTGTGTCATTAAAAAGTGCATTTCTACAGATGAGGACCATTTGCGCCAATAGAACAAGCATATTCTGTCTAGTACAACCACCCACATCAGCTTTGGGCCCGTAGAAACAGTCTGTCATGAATCAGTCTCTGGGCACAACGGGCCATTCCTGCTGCTGAGTGGCTCAGCTAATGGGGAAATATTTGAGTCAGTCCACATCGTCGAGCGACGCTAAGCCCAAACTAGCTAAAACCGAGAAAATATGATGACAGCGATCTGTCTCTGAAAAGTCCGCTTTTTCAAAACCAACATTCACTCAGTTCAAAACTTTGTTTCAAAACAAAACTGCTCATCTCTTCTCTGACATGGTTTGACATCAGATGAGTCGCTACCACTTCACTTTATAGTGATGTTTGTTCACACAGAGAGGCTGAAGTCTCATCTGTCGCTGGATTTAAATTAATGTCTCTGACTGCAGTAAATGCAGAAAGTAGTGTCCAGGTCTTATCACCTGTCCCTAGAGGAATGTATAAAAATAAGATGCGTCTTCTGATTAATATAAAAATCAGACAGAGACGGGAGACCAAAATATGCAGAGTGTCTTCAGGTGTTAGCGAATGAAGCCTCGAATCTGGCCACGCTAAAGCTGGTGACAAAGCACCCAGAATATCAGGGCAAAACGAAGAGGTGATAACATGATTTACAACTCTGAAGTATTTAGGTTGAAAAATTTTACAGTGCAAATAGTTACAGTGGCATCTAAGAGTAAAAAACATCGGAAGCATTATGCATAATTAGTGTCACGATTAAGGGGTCCGTGGAAAACTTCCTCCCCTTTAAGGTCCCCAAAAAGTTTGCGAACCTCTTCTTTAGAAACTCTCCTTTTATAGTTTGTCCATTGGAGAGCACCAACAACTTTAGTTTTCAACTGTAAAATGTCCCGCTTTATAAATATCTTTGTCATCATCCTTTAAGGGAGTTTCATCAGCAACCTTTGTTAAACATATGTATTTATGAATGAATATTATTATATAACATAAGAAGCTTCTCAGCCTCAAAAATCCAGTATCTATGGGGCCGTTGTGTGGGGATTAAAATTGAGTCAGGTCACCACATTAAGACTGTAAAATACTTGTCTTACAGAATGTGAACTCTGATGATCTGATGAACTACGCAACGGTGACATTTCAACCAAAAGCAAGAAGAAGAGAGCCGGAGTCAAATGTTATATACAGTGCCACCAGATAATACTTAGTACTGGAGCTGATGCTGTATTCATGTTAATATGCTTTGAGGCATGTGCATAGCTTTTTGGTCAGAGGAAGAAGCAGAAGCAGAAGAAGCACTCTTGCCAAACATTTAATTTTGAAGTTAAGAGCCGTTATTCATTGATATGCAAGCATGCAGAGCTTTTATTCTGAGCATTTCCTTTCTCTCAGTCAACGAATAAATGTTTGGTCTTTGATGGAGGACGAGCCTGTCCAGAGTCTCTAATACTGAGGGTTTGATGGAGGTCTGCAGCCGTGAGTGAGGAACACATCACTTGTTAGACAGGAAGAGGCAGCACAGTGTGGTCAGAGCACAACTAAGTTGAAAACCATGAGGCCTGTTAAAGGTTTCTAAAAATAAATGTGGAAAGAAGAAGAAGAAATGTGGCTGAGAAGTTTCAAAACCTCAAGAACAGAGAAGAAGAGTATTTTGACTGTGATATGATATGTGAAATGAATTAAAAGCGCAATGTATAAAAGATGGATTACCACTGGCAGATAGGCAGACAGGCAGATATAGGTTCAGGTTCGGGAGGCTGGAGAGCAAAGGAACGAGCTGGGGAAACAGGGCTGGTATAAATATTGTGATTGGATATAGTGATTGGAGAATGAGACTCAGGTGAGCAGGTGGATGTGGGAGTCAGGTGGACGGATGGAGAATGGTAAAGACGACAAAGCTTCACTAAAATGAGTCTTAAAGAGGACCTTTTGTGCTTATTTTCAGGTGCATACTTTCGTATCTTTGGTTTCTACTACAACATGTTTACATGCTTTAATGTTCAAAAAACGCTTTTTTCACACCGGCTGTGCTGCACTGAACCTGTCAAAATAAAAAATAAATCAATAAATAAAAATTTCATTAAAAGTAGCACAAATTTGTTTTCATTTTCTTTTTAATTCATTTACCTTTTTATTAATTCCCGTATTTATTTACTCCTACTTTATTACTTTATATGATTTTTGATTATTTATTCATTTATTTTTGCTTTTATTTTTAAATGTATGTATTTAAGCATTTATTTTACTTATACATGCATGCATGATGCTTATTTATTTACTCTCCTGGTTAATTTCCACTTTTATTTATTTATTTGTAGGAATTGCATAAATATTTTTGCGTTTATTTTATATTTTTTTAAATGTAGTTATTTATGTGTTAATTCATATCTTTATTTATTTATTCATGCACGATTTTCACTTTCACATGCATTACACCCATTTTTCCCCAAGCTTACCATCTCTGTATTCCTTTATTTGTACATTTATCCATACATTTAATTTATATTTCTTCATGCGTTTCTGCTTCATTATGCGAATGCAATGCACTTGCTCTTTGCTAGTCTGAAAATTCGAAACAGTAGGAGGTGAAACTTCCACTCTCTTCAACATTTCAAAACCTGACCAGCCGACTTCCTCATCATTGCAAAGATCCAGACCTCAGCCTCTCAGCCCAGCACATCTAACGGCAGTCTTCATGAGAAGCCATGCAGGAAGCTAGCCAGTATTTCTACAAAACCTCCAGCAATTTAATTTAAGACCCTGATCCTTTCTTAATCCGTAACATCAACTGACACTCAGACCTGAGCTGTTATACTGTTAATTTGACTCACTGCTCCTCAGGCAACAGTTTATCAGCCAGCATAATGTATTCTATGTGTCCTGACTGGGGGTAAGGGTGGAGGGGCAGAGGAGGACTCACCGGGATGCTGAGACTGGTTCAGTGGTCCGCTGTGGTGCTGCTGGGTCTTCCTGGGATGACTGGTTGGTTGACGTCAACTCTCAGCTGCCCCAGCAGAGCCAAACACATGGAGGAGTCCTGGCCATGAAGTCTTGAAGTGAAGACCCAGATGTAGATGGGTGACATAGTAAATTTAGTCAATCAAAGATGGGACGTGGTAACGGGCCAAAAATAAATTAATTAAAATTAAAGTTAAAAAGTCAATTTGGCATCATATTTGCAATATTAATAAATACAAATATATAAATAGAAATTTGTTTTATTCATAAATTTGTATGAATTTATTCATACTGATTACTTAAAGGTGCTAAGTGTGGCATTGTAAGCATTGTTATTGCCTCTACACAGCTCTCAACATGGCTCACAGCTAACTGTGCTAACTGTGTTAACATCTAAAACACCAAGCAACAGTGCTGACAGAGCTAACAGTTTACCTCAGAGGGGGAGAGACTGGACGTAATCAGCTGTAAACGCCGTATGACAGCAGTGCAGAGCGGCGGCTGTGTGCTAGCCAGTGGGGCACGCTCACGTGCGCTAACGCATGCACGGTCGGCCCGGCTACGTCAACAAAGCACAGAGAAACAGCACATACAGAGGGAGAGCGACTTCATTCTCTGCTAAGGTAGACATCACTCCTCTATATCTTTACATAGACAATAGTCGTTTGCTGCTATATTAATGCTCTGGATATCATATAGAGAACCTTTAATACAGCTGTCATGGATACCAACAGCTTGTGTAGACCATACAAACATGACTAGCATCTACAGGTATATGCTGAAAGACTCAAGTCTGCATCTGTAGATAACACATAGAAACAAGAAGTCCCTCACTTACAGTACACAGCGTGATAATGTCAACCTGGTTAGAGAGTGACATGCATCTTTCAGTCATCAGACCACGTAAAATCTGCTCGTTTAAGACCCAGCCTCCTCATTTTGAAAGCAGCCATGAAGAAGTTCACCATGATAACTACTTTAACTCTCTGCAGCTTTAGTGAGTACAACTGCATGTGATATTTTGGTAAATTTAACCCACCAGATTTAAAATTATTTAATATTTAAAACTGCTGTTTATTTCAGGCTGGATCTGTGTCTCAGGTTCGGAGTCTCCGACTGTGGAGCTTCAGCCTGGTGAAGAAGTCACATTGACGTGCTCCAACTTTTCAAGTGCTCCCACTCAGATAATCTGGTTCAGAGTGGTCAAGGGATCCCAGCCCCGCTCTGTCTCCTTTATGCTCGAGCCTTTTAAATCAAAAGTGTCTGCTGGATTTCAGAATGGAAAATTTGAAATGATCTCCAACATCTCTACTGTTTTTCTCAAAATCAAGCATGTGAATTCATCAGACTCCGGACTGTATTTCTGTGGATATTACTTCGAAAGAAAGCCGGTTATTTTTCATGCAACATATTTAGAGGTTCAAGGTAAGATTGTTGTGTTCTGTCTATTGATTGTTGTGGTTATTCTCACTGCCTTGCATTTTGTCCATTTAAATATTAATCAGATTTCAAACATCTAGTTAAATGTGAGTCTAATTTAATATATCTTGTAGCAGCGTTTGGTGGATTAACAAAGCTGTTGAGTGTGATCCTGGGTGCTCTGACTGTTTTCCTTATGATGATCATCATTGGTTTGGCTGTTAAAATCAAAAAGCTTCAGAAAGGTAATTAACATTTATATATTTTCACATCCTTTTTCCCCACAACTTCCTATTTAATAAAACACATTGACAGGTGTATTTTTGATCAGTATGACTCATTTGACATATTGTTTCTGTCATTTAGATGAGGCTGAAGAACAGAACCCACAACAGACAAAGGTGAAGTTTAAGATGTTTGTATTTCAGCAGGCGCTACAGTCACAAGTCATCTGTCAGTTAATGATATTGTCTTTTCCCCCACACACTCTGTTACTCAACTTGTCACAGAGTCCGGGCTCAGATGAATTGACCTACGCAGCTGTGACTTGTCATCCAAAAAAAGACAGAAACCACCGGCCTGCACCAGAGAGAGAAGTGGAACCTAATGCTATTTATTCAGCCACCAGATAGACTCAGGAGACATCTGTTAAAGTTCAAACCAACATCATAGTATCACATTTACTAAGACGTTAAAATGGTTCTTCCAAAATGTACAATGTTCATGCTGATTTTTGATACTTGTAAGTAAAGACGCTGACGTGACGACTCTTCTTACAGTGAGAGGTACAGTAGATGGAGGTGTGCAACAATGCAGTGTCAAGTTTAACTGTCATTTCAACCACCAAAATGCAGCTGAATGACATATTTCATAAATAAAAAGCAGCTACACTTCATTTGTTTGACAGGAAGAGACAGCACAGTAAACAGTTTACTCCTTTGTATGTTGATTACAAGGCAAGTTTACACTTAATCATACACAGAGATCATTTAATCAGATTATTATCCATAGTTAATTGCGATAAATTGTAAATTAAGTGCCTGTTAAAACTGTAACTTAAAGGGAGATTTGTCAAGTATCGATCCAACACAGGAGTTGGCAAATATGCTGCTTTTCACAAAAGTATGTATGTATTTATTATTGGAAATCAATTAACACAAAACAATCACAAATATTGTCCAGGAACCCTCACAGGTACTGTATGTAGTATAAAAAAATATGCTCAAATCATAACTCAAGCCCAGCAGGCAACAACGGCTGTCAGTGTGCTGACTTGACTATGACTTACCCCCCAAACTATATATGATTATCATCAAGTGGGCATGTCTGTAAAGGGGAGACTCGAGGGGACCCAGAGAACCCATTTACATTCACATATCTTGAGGTCAGAGGTTAACGGAAACTCAAGAGACCCCAAAATTCAGTCCAAGTTTGGGGTGTTATTTAGCCTCCTTCGTGACAAGGTAGTAGTAGTTTTTACGTACCAATCTATTCCTTAGTTTCATATCTCAGTGTCTTCACTCCAGCTTTAAAACTGAGCCTGCTACAACCTAAAAATCGCTTTGTGCCAATGCGTTCAAGAAATTAGTGCCACTAAACAAAAAGATACCATAAAAACTGATTCATTAACAGCAGTAACCCTCATCTGTTGCTTTTTTTTTTTTTTTGGGGGGGGGGGGGGGCTGGGGAGTTTTCCTTTATCCAATGAGAGGGTGGCATTGTAAAGGACAAAGGGTGTCATGTCCTGTACAGATTGTAAAACTGAGGCAAAACTGTAATTTGTGATTTAGGGCTATACAAACAAAATTGACTTGACTTAATTTGCATGCTTTGCTAATGTGTATAGGCTATTACGTTATAGCACACTTGGCCAATGTATTCAGTAGTAACCTGCACATTTTGCTCATGTATATGGTAACTTGCACTTTGCCGATATATACAGCAGTAAGTTGCACATTTTGCTAATGTATATGGTGACTTGCACACTGCTTATACAGTAACTTGCTCATACAGTAACTTGCTCACGGAGAATGTATGTAGTAGTAACTGGCACTTTGCTAATGTATATAGCAGTAACTTGCACACTTTGCTCATTCTAAGCCAATGAAAACATGATTATGCTTATATGCCATTTCTGCTAAAACATCCCCAAAATGTTACACACTGTAGCTTTAAATGGCAGTACATTAAACAACATGGACACCATGTCACAGTTTGAATTTTTTTTTTTATTCATGCATCAGCTCCCAAAACAGCGATACAATGCGAAGTACTGTAAACATCTCATCAATCAAAATGGCTTGTGTAAAATCAGTTAATATAGCAATTTCAATGTATTATTGTCTTTATGTTTTACAAGGGCTTAAAATGTGTCTGTAAGACCAAGAGTAGAATATAATTATGCTTTCTTAACCAAGCCAAGCTATCTTGACTGCTTCTCTTCATTTGCAACTTGAAAAGCAACCAGTCTTCAAACCCTGTTGGATTTGAACACCGTAGTCTTTATTCAACTTGCTGGCAGTGCCTAAAAAATGATCAACTATACAGTATACTGTAGGTATTTCCCAGTAAACACTGGTGATAAAAAGCAGATTCACAGCTGAGTAGAGTTATTCATACTTGTAATGAGAAAAACACTTAACCAGAAAAACTAGTAGATGATCAAAGTTAATTTCCACTGTTACAAACCTCTAGTCAGCCATTTACCTAGAAAACGTGTACATGTGCTGTAATCCTTAAAGCCCTCGACTTACCTGTTGACTCTGAAGGTCTCCAGCAGCCTGTGATGTCATCTCCCACCAGATTCAAGGTAAACTAGTCTCAGCTATGAAATCTCACCTGTGGGGTACAGCTGGAGTGTGTTAGGCCTTCTTCACTTAAGCTCTAATGGGAAGAAGTTTCAACTTTGGCACTAAAGGGGACAAGCTAAAGTTACGTTGAAGAATGATTAAGCTGGAGCATTCCAGACAAGAGTCTTTAATCAGCGTGACGACTTTAACTAGTTTGTTATACGTGATTTCATCATTAAACGGAAAATCATTAAATATAGGAGCTGATTATTTGTTTCGAGAGATCCCAGCAGAGCATTCGAATCAATTCAAGCGCTTACACTGATGTTTTAGAGCACATCTGTGAACAACATTACTGCACAAATCTGTTTATTAAAAACAACTTCGACAATGGAAAAGTACATGTGAACGCTCAGCGCCAACTGTCCTAGTGACAGTTACTTTCTACATTTATCAAAATCCTACGTCTTAGCAGTTTAAATTTTCACAGCAACGCCACATGGCGGTTTGGTTTTCGATGGGAAAGCGTAACATAATGGAACCAACGTGCAGGTTAGATTTAATACCAAACAGGATTCAGATTATTTAAATCTACAGTCACAAGTATCGCCTAGACTGCGGCTGAAATAATTCAGCTTTCTAAGGTCACAAACAACACCAGAACACTAATTTTTCAAACGTAAAAGTACAAAATAAAAAAAACGCCTAATTTAGACGTCAAGCATAAAAAAATACTACAGCACAATGACAAACTAAAACAACCAGAGGGGGGAAAAAAACGAGTAAAAACTGTCCCAAAATAATAATAACCAAAACAGACGTGGACGTCGGCAATTCAGTTCCTCCTGTTAGCGTCGCAGGGGAACGCAACGCGCTCAGCCACAGACAGGAAGAGGATAGTGTCACGTGCATCAGGAGGCGGCGAGCGGGCGACGCAGTCGACGACGATCCTGAAAAAAGAGCAAATGACACAAAATGAACTGCCTGCAACTGTTGATGGAAAGCACGTTGTTCCATCTGAATGATCTACACGTGGAGTTCTGTGGTTCGAGTCACGTTCTTCAGTCACAGATCCCAGACTGGACACTTGTCGTTGTCCGATTATTCCACACATTTATTTATTTTAAAAATATTTTTAAAATATTAGTTGAAATCCATGTTAGTGCACAGATGTGCATTACCAACGAATTTACAACTTGTTGAATGGCACTTTGTACGCATACTTTTTCAAATCTTGTTTTCCTCACAAGATCTGGAGCGTGCAGGACAAGTCACAAGCTGCCTCTGCCTTTACAGGGACGAATAGAAAAGATATGAACACCAGTTTATCTCAGACCTATTCTCACCTTCACTTGCCCGGGCCTTGCTTAATAAGCATAGCGTGCAGGCGGTGGCGGAGGCAGACGTTCTGTGTAGGGGTCCCTGGCACGTGGAACTCCGTATGCCGGGACCCGGGAAACCGGGGAGAGTCGGGAGCGCTCGTAGGAGTAGCCATTACTGGCAGGGGGCATTGGTGCGCTAGGTGCCCTCCTCAGGGGACTGCGATCTCGGGCGTAGTACGAGGACGGAGGAGGTGGGAGGGGACGACGCTCATATGGGTCAAGCGACGAGGGCATAAGGCGGTCTCGGACAACGGCTGAGGGGGGAGGGGGAGGAGGAGGGGCGCCAGCACGTTGGTCTTCATAGGCGGCGATGCCGTACGGACGGGCTCTGTACTTCTCATAGTAATCTACCACGCCGTATCTGTCCCTATCGCCCTCATAGGGACGTTCAGGGTAAACGGCTCGTCTAGGGGGAGGGGGTGGCAGAGGTGGAGCAGGGTAACCTGGGGGAATATGGCTGAGGCGGCCCCTCAGGTAGCCAGGTGGGGGAGGCTCATGCCTCTCTCCTGGGTAGCGAGGAGGCCAATAACCACCCCTGTCTGGAGGAGGAGGGGGGTAGTCATCCCGTTCGTCATGTCTGGGGCGGCTCTTGGAAATCTGGACATGGATGCGTTTCCCTAAATAAAACAAATACAAATAACAGAAAAAATAATTAGGCTTAATTCAAATTTAAAGTTTGTCTTACATATTTGCCCTTTCTTACCTTGAAATTCAGTATTGTCCAGTCCCTTGATGGCATCCATGGCCTCGTCAGAGTTGGACATGTGAACAAAAGCAAAATTCTTCACAACAGCACACTCTGTGACTGAGCCGTACTCCTCAAAGAGAGCACGCAGCTCGTCATCAGCTCCCTTTTCTACATTGGCTACATGCAGTTTGACTGAACCCTGGTTCTTCCCGTGGCTGGCCTCCACATTGATCGGGGTGCCGTGCAGCTTGTAGAGGTGCAGATTCTTAATGGCTTTGGTGGCAGCCTTGCGGTCATCCATGTGGACGAAGGCGTAGTTCTTGATGATGGCACATTCGGTGACTGTGCCGTATTGGGTAAAGAGCGCCTTGATTTCATCCTGGTCTGCCTCTCGGGGCAGGTTACCCACAAAAATCTTCACCATTGTTTAAGATCTGTTTCAGAGCAACCAGGAGGGAAATTAACATACATTAGGTACAGTGAAAGAAAACTAAACATTTCACTAAAATTTACGGCGTTGTTTCGTTTACATTCAATGTTAACCATACAACGGAATCCCTTTTCTCCGATACTACAGTCCCGGCTTTGAATTAAACGTGCCCATTCATGACAAAATGGCGGACGTTCGTTAAATTAATGCAGCGAGTCAGTCATAATTTAAAAACTTTTACACCAGTTAGCAAATTTAATGAAGCATTTTTACGTTTCTGTGACTTTTACTGCTATACAGCCAACGTGTTGCAGTCTAAACACAACTTCTGGTCTTCGTTTAGCAAATTTGCTATTGCTAGCATTTAGCTTGCCGATAACGTCACGCTATTACACAAAGCACCGCTGCCCATATTAGCACAGACGTAACACGGAAACCTGGCATAAAAATACTCGAAGATAACTACAGAATAAAGAGATCTGAAATGCTGTGAGTAGTAAATATCAAGTCACTGGAGTGTAAATGTAAGGTTACCTTTTTACCGAGCGGGCTTTAGGAAGAATTCAACCCGATTCAAACCCTTTTCGAGAGCTTTCCTTATACATAAACCACTTCCGTTTGGCTTTTGTCCGGTTTGTGTTTTCTTCTTCTTCGCCTGTGTTGTTGTTATTTCCGGTTCCGGCAGCCACGCCGCCACCTACTGCCCGGAGTGTTTAGTGTCCATCCGGATTTTATAGATGTCAACAAACGCTCAGCTCCGAGCAAAAACAAATATCACTGTACTCTCAGTCCCCATCACTATGGAGGACCACGAGTCACGTAACTAGTAATAGAACATTTTAATTGATTAATAAATATTTGCACAATAATACAATTTTGTTTGCATTTGCAAATTTATTACCTTATTTTTTCATTTACAACTTCAATTATTTTTATTTAAAGACCAAACATTACAACTTGCACACTATGCTAATAAATATATTATCTTTTCATTATCACACACTGGCTGATGTATATAGTAGGTTATTCTATTTTTATAATTTTTGATTTTTTTATTCTAGTTGTAGTAGTCAAGTATTGCATTCCAATATATTTTTTTATATATTTATATTATTTATAACTACAGAGCATCTCTTTGTTTCATGCCCCCAGTTATTCTAGAAACAATTCACGGTAAAGCAAATCCACAGCAATGCCTACTATTGATCATAATAGTATTATTTTGGTGTTTTATTTGAATGTTTTACTAATTTCAGCCAAATCATAAGGAAAAAAATATTTTATAGACCTCACCCATCTTCATGTGCTATTATAATGAAACTCAACACTAAATTAAATATAAATAATAATATTCTAAATAAATAAGAAAAATAAGTAAACTCATAAATAATTTAATTAAAATTTCTATATAAAAATGCTGTGGAAAAATGAAAATAAATACATATAAAAACATGAGTAGATATACATTTTTTGTAAATCCTTTTTAATTTGAACTATTTATTGATGGATAAATATTTAATTTGTAAATTATTTTCATGATTCTTTTTATTGCCCATTAAAATGTCAAATAATGAAATAAATAAACTCACTTAATAATGCCTATTATTATTGTAAAATTAGTTACTAATCAATTAATTGCTCTATTTCTATTTACATGACTCTTTATATCCTTTAAATCTATCCTATTTATATCCTGCTCAGTATTGTAGAGGTAATATTTAGCCAAATTCTTCATTCATAAGGCAATATTTTTACATAACTAATGATCACTTAATTCATTTTTAAAAAAATGTTTTATTCATGTCATGTTTTTTAAATATTTATTTAATTGTCTGTGTAAATGTTTTATGTCTATTGTGATATCTGTTCAGATGATAATGATTTTTCCTTCGTTTTTAAAAATGCATTTGAAAAAAGAAAACATTCAGCAACCATATCCACTTTGTTAGATGTCTACATAAACATTTTTTTCTTGTCTAAATTTCCTCAGTCATTAAATGAGACAGTTTATATCGTCTACACCACTAAGTCACTGCTAATAGACTCATTGTGTTTTAGAAGTAATAAGCTAGTTTAGATAAATATGGAAGCCGGTTTCTGCCCAGTAAAACAGTCTTGTCTTAAAAGTGATTTTTTAAAAGTATAATAATATAAGTAGAATATCAGTTAATTGTATAAAACACAGCATATCAAGAAAGCACAAATATTAGTAAAATATCTGGAAAATGTCCCAAATAATATAAGTAAAATAGCAGTAAATTAAATACAGGAAAATCATTAAAAATATCGAGAAAATATCCAAATATTAGTATAAAATACTAAAATTATATCCCATCTCAGGAAAAGAATAAAAAGACGAATACTCAAAAATAGTATTTACTTCATGTACATAAGTGTTTTGTTTTGTACTAATTTTGTATGACAGCAGATATACTTCTCCCTACTTTGTATGCATTTGAAAGTTAAACATAGTACGTTTTTCCTGGCTTTTCCGAAATTTCTCCAGGTTTGATACACGTTTTCACTAATTATTAACCAGCACAGTCACTTTCACTGCTTGATTCATGCGGGTACCTGAAGGAATGCAAGTCAATAACAGCAGTGACTTCTCGTAATCAACCGTCCCCGGTTAATGTGCAACATATTGACTTTATAGCAGAGATTTATGTTCCTGACTTAATAATAAATGTGAAACCATCGAAACCAGAGGCGTATAAAGACACAATTAAACCACCAACCACGCAGTGACTTCCTCTCTTTTTCCAGTTACATCATCAGGGGATTTTCAGAGCCGTAATGCTGCGTTCAGGTGCTCATCTTAAAATTGTATTTTAGAGCACGACAAATCCGCTTCAATCGAAAAATAAAAAACAAACATGGTCAAGTCATTTTATTTATATACCCCAATATCACAAATCAGTTGAGTGAGTAGAGTGAATTCATTTTTTCATGATGTCATTATATAAGGCTAACGGCACATGTAGCACAATACAAACAAGGCAAACTCATCCCCCTCCAACACCGGTGAACATCCAGGGATCAGACATTGAGATGGTGACATCTTATAAATACCTGGGTGTTCACCTGAACAATAAACTGGACTGGACAACAAATTCCTCTGAACTCCATAAAAAAGGCCAGAGCAGACTGTATCTGCTCAGGAGACTGAGGTCTTTTGGAGTGCAGGGGACACTCCTGAAAACATTTTATGACACCGTCGTGGCATCAGCCATATTTTATGGAGTGGTTTGCTGGGGCAGCAGCATCACAGCTGCAGACAGGAAGAGGCTGGATAAGATTATTAAAAGGGCCAGCTCTGTCCTGGGATGCTCTCTGGACTCAGTGCAGGTGGTGGGAGAGAGGAGGACGATGGCTAAGCTGTCATCCATGATGGAGAAGGACTCCCACCCCATGAGAGACACCATCAGAGCTCTGGAGAGCTCCTTCAGTGACAGGCTGCTACACCCTAAGTGTACGAAGGAGCGTTACAGAAGGTCCTTCCTGCCTGCAGCTGTTAGACTCCACAACCAGCACTGCTCCCAGTAAACCACAATCACAGTCACATTCACAACAAACTTATTTAGTGATATAAAGGACATACTTCTGGCTTTACTTACTTTTTCTATTATGTATATACTAATCTATTTATTTTATTGTATTAATACTGTTTTTAAATCTATGCTTCTTGTCTTTATTGCACTATCCACTTTGCTGCTGTAATGTGTGAATTTCCCCACTGTGGGACCAATAAAGGAATATCTTATCTTATCTTATCTTACTCCTATTACTAATAGTAATAAATTGGAGTAGCCATGCAACAATAATTATTTGAATTATTGAATAATATATTGATTATTTTTCCCAATAAGCAATTAGTTTGTTAAACATCAGAGAATGATGAAATATGCATTACATTACAGTTTCCAAGAACGCAAGGTGGCCTCTTCTTGTTCCTCTCATTGTCTAACTGATAGAAAATTGTATGTTAGCAGTTCATTTGATTAAAAACTCCAAAAATAAAAAAAATAGTCAAGTCAATTTTATTTATGTTGGCCAGTATCACAAAAGAGTGAGTAGAGTGAATTTATTTTGTATGATGTCATTATATAAGGCTAATGGCACATGTAGCATGATATAATATTAAATAATAATATTATATCTGTTAAAGGTCAGAGAATGATTAAATCGTACAGTTTCCCAGAACTCAACATGGCCTCTTTTTATTACTATTATTGTCTAACTGACAGAAATACTTTGCATTTAAAATCATACAAAACAAAGCAAACAGCAAAACCTTATATTTGAGAAGCACAAAAAAGTGAAGTGTTGGCATTCAGCTTCACGTCCAGTCAAGTCAATTAATTTTTAAGTCGCCCAAAATCACAAATCACAGGAAATACTCACCGACAAAAAGCCTTTTAATAATCAAAATTGTTGTCAAGCAGGTAAACCGATTAACTGTTTTAGTACTAAAGCGGCGCCAATGACCTGGCATGAAATAAATTATTTCAAATAATTTCCAAAATATTTTAATTTAGTAGGTGTGCTCCCCTGAATTTGCATTAAAAAAAAATCCATTGCTACTACACTAACAAACTGGCAAAACTGAATTATTTTTCTCCAGTTGTTGGACAGAAGCTCCGCACTCACTTTATGTCAACAAAGAGAAAGTGAAAATCCACCACTGCTTTGCTTTTTCCGGATTGGCCCTGAAAGCAGCATTGCAGTGGGTCTTGTGAGAGAGTGACGAAACACAGGAGCAGAGCAGAAAACAGCTTGCAGTCAGCAGACGAGGGTAAGTTTCTCTGTTTTCTCGTAGAGCACCAGAACCGTTAGTTAGTTAATTAGTTAGTTCCCTCAGAGCTCACTACATCTGATCGACTTCCTCCGTGGATGGAGTAAAAGCATCAAACTGTTTCCTCAAATTAAAAACAGTTCAACATTCAGGTAAGATGCAGACGTCTAACAGCAGCAATGTATGTTTTACTTTCCTTTTGTTTTGGCAGATAAATCACCTGATCATCTCACTTTCCTTTGTTTTCTGTCCCATCAGCTTTTCGTCACTGAAGGTCAATAGGTCAACCCGCCCTTGACTGATTTCATCAGTTTTTCATGATGAGTGTGTCCCAGACAATGGAGACAGAGGAGGATCTTCTGACTTGCCTCCACATCAAGTTTTACCACCCTCAGCAGAGCTGTAAAGGCCTTTACGGGCTGCTTCCTCTGGGGAACAAGAGCCGGCACTCAGCAGATGACCCTCTAAGGCTGGGACGCGACGCCCAGGCTTGCACCTTCGGCCTGGTGGACGCCCGGGTGTCCCGCAAACAGCTGGCCCTCCACGCCTACCGCACGCCCCAGAGCCCAGACATGCTGTTCACCATCCAGAACTTGAGCCAGAGGGGACAACTGTCAGTGAACAGCTCGGCGCTGGGCTACCTGGAAAGGATGGACCTCCCGGACAAAGCCCTGATACGGTTCGGAGAGTACGAGGTGCTGATCATCCGTGAGTCCGGCGAGGCCAAAGGGAGCTTCGAGGTGGATTTCGAGGTGTTGACAGTGTCTCCATCCAGAGAAACGTGCACGTGTGTGCCTGGTGTGGCGCCTGTCATGGAATCAGGCTCATATGTGAACAGTTACCCAGGTGAACTCAGAGTAGGCCTACTTGGCCCCCTTGAGACTGATGAGACTCTCATGTGTCAGTCATGATGTTGTGACTTTTTACTTTCTTATCTTGCAGTTCAAGGCAATACAAATTACCATGTAGTTGTTTCGTTAGAGTTAAAGGTTTGGATCCCTTAATGTAATGTGAAATCATAGTATTATTTTGTACCTTACAGTATATCTATTAGTCAGTGTCTCTAGATTAAAAAGCTGTGAGCTTGATATTTGTTTCTACATTTTCAACTTGAGCACATTAAATTGTCTTTTTTTTACGAGAATGCTGTTGTTAATTTCTGTTTTATCAGCTGTAGACTTGACAACGCTCCAGTTCACTTAAAGAGCACATCACCCTGAGCACACAGTAGGGGCTTAGCTGATCATTTGAAACAGGTTTGTCCAGATCTGCTCAAGATAAAGTAAGCCAGGTCTCAGCTGTCAGCTGGAGATCAGGTTACAGTGATAAGCCGACGTAGACAAAATCAATTTGTCATGTATGCATAACGGTTACAACCAAGTAGTAGTAGTAGAGAATCTGGGGTCTCAGGTTTCCTTCAACAATGCTCATTAAACATGTCTATAAAAAGGAAAATCACACAAGCAAAAGCAAAATTAGAGTCAAAGACATAAAATAGTGCTATATAAGGCTTAAATATAAACAAATAAATATAAGTAATGTGTATTTCTGATGGATAAACCGAATCTAAACAGGAGAGTAGTATGAATACAGTATGTATACATACTTCTCTCTCTCTATATATATATATATAGAGAGAGAGAGAGAGAGAGAGAGAGAAAGAGAGAGATTATTATTCATTCATTCATTCATCGTCAACCGCTTATCCCGTTAGGGGTCGCGGGGGGCTGGAGCCGATCCCAGCTGGCATTGGGCGAAGGCGGGTTCACCCTGGACAGGTCGCTAGTCCATCGCACATAGAGACAGACAACATATAGACAGACAACCATTCACACTCACATCCACACCTACGGGCAATTTAGAGTCATCAATTAACCTAAACAGCATGTCTTTGGCGGTGGGAGGAAGCCAGAGTACCCGGAGAAAACCCACGCTAACACGGGGAGAACATGCAAACTCCACACAGAAGAGCCGCAAGCTGGAATCGAACCTGCGACCCTCTTGCTGTGAGGCGACAGCGCTAACCACTACACCACCGTGCAGCCCGAGATTATTATGTATTTTATTATTATTATATATACTAATATAAACATAAATTAAGTATAAAGTAATAGAAGAAGAAGAAGATATTCCTTTATTAGTCCCACAGTGGGGAAATTCAGTTTTACACTCTGTTGTTCACACAGTACATATACATGCGTCAATGGAGAGATGTCAGAGTGGGGGGGCTGCTCCTGACAAGCGCCCAGAGCAGTTGGGGGTTCGGTGCTTTGCTCAGGGGCACCTCGGCAGTGCCCAAGAGGTAAACTGGCACCTCTCCAGCAACCAGTTGGTCTTGGTCCATGGGGGCCTTGAACCGGCGTCCTCCGCTTCCTAACCCAAGTCCTTACGGACTGAGCTACTGCCGCCCCCATAGGTATTTTAAATACAAACATTTATGTTCATATTACATTTTTCCATTTGAAATAGACATTAATTTATACTTCATTATGTTTATCTATGTTCATCTTATTTATTTTTCTATATACGTATATATAAATATTATTAGAAAAATATACTTCAAGTATCAACAGTAGTTATGTATTTGGCTCCTGTATTATATTATTGCATAATATATAATGTAGGCTTATTATAACTACCACTTTCCTGTGTAAGCAGTGTTATATTATATTGCTTTCATATAAATGTGGAGGAATAAAATGTGATTTTTCCCTCTGAAATGTGGTGGAATAAAGTATGAAGTGGCATGGTAATACTCAAAGTAAGTAAATGTACCACCACTAATTTCAGAGCAGACAGGTTCATCAGATTCTCGTCAGCATTACATGGCCAGACTGTAAACAACGAACACAGATACGACAGTGTCGGGAATCCTGTTTGGGTCGAGTCCAGAATCTGATGCTATTTATGAAGAGCAAAGTTCAGTCTGACTGGAGAATCCTTATCTTATTATACAGAGTTTATAAGCAGGAAGTGCATTGTGAGATCTCTGTCTGCTCATTGAAGCATAAGTGTGTTACTGTTAACAGCAGCAGGCATCAGGAATGACAAGTCATTAAATGTGGTTGTTGTCATGTAGGTGGCAGTTGGACCAGTCTGTCAAACCCTTTGAAACCACCTCCAGTTCACTCGTAACATTTAAACCACCACCCACGATTACTCGAAACTCCGCTCCTGCAAGAAGGGAATGTGTTAAAAGGAAACCGACCATAAAATCAAATAACTTCAGCAAGAGCAAAACAAATGCCAAAAAAGGGAACAGTGAAAATGACACTTCTCATTCTTTGGCAGATCTGGAGGCTTTCCTTTTAATTTCACTTTGTCAGCCTATTTTCTTTCCCCAAGAAGAGCCACTATACTATCCATCCATCTATGGCTGGTTAGGGATGCAGTTCTGATGGCGATACCGAGTACGATCTGATACCAGTGTTGAGATAATAATCTGTACGCCTGTGTGTGGACGTGACTGGGATCATTCATTTATGTGTAAGGCAACATCAGGCCTGATTTAAACGTTGCTTTCTTTGTTAAGCTAAATGTAGTTAAATACATAGATATAAATGTATTGAATTATTTAATATAAATCGTACACCAGAAATCTTGCTCTTAATGAAGCCACAAACTGGCCAAAACTACTAGAGGCAGTAGGAACAGTAGCAGTAGTAGTAGTGGTAGTAGTAGTAGTAGGAGGAGGAGGAGGACAAGGAGGAGGAGAGGCAGTAGGAACAGTAGCAGTAGTAGTAGTGGTAGTAGTAGTAGTAGTAGTAGTAGGAGGAGGAGGAGGAGGAGAGGAGTAGGAAGTAGAGTAGTAGTAGTGGTAGTAGTAGTAGGAGGAGGAGGAGGAGGACAAGGAGGAGGAGAGGAGTAGGAGGAGAGCAGGAGAGTAGTGGTAGTAGGAGGAGGAGAGGAGTAGGAGGAGCAGCAGGAGCAGTAGTAGTAGTAGTAGTAGTAGTAGGAGGAGGAGGAGGAGGAGGAGAGGCAGTAGGAGGAGCAGCAGGAGCAGCAGGAGCAGTAGTAGTAGTAGTAGTAGTAGTAGTAGTAGGAGGAGGAGGACAAGGAGGAGGAGAGGAGTAGGAGGAGCAGCAGGAGCAGTAGTGGTAGTAGGAGGAGAGGCAGTAGGAGGAGCAGCAGGAGCAGTAGTAGTAGTAGTAGTAGTAGTAGGAGGAGGAGGAGGAGGGAGGCAGTAGGAGGAGCAGCAGGAGCAGTAGTAGTAGTAGTAGTAGTAGTAGTAGGAGGAGGAGAGGCAGTAGGAGGAGCAGCATGAGCAGTAGTAGTAGTAGTAGTAGGAGGAGAGGCAGTAGGAGGAGCAGCAGGAGCAGTAGTAGTAGTAGTAGTAGTAGTAGGAGGAGGAGGAGGAGGAGAGGCAGTAGGAGGAGCAGCAGGAGCAGTAGTAGTAGTAGTAGTAGTAGGAGGAGGAGGAGAGGCAGTAGGAGGAGCAGCAGGAGCAGTAGTAGTAGTAGTGGAGGAGGAGGAGGAGGAGGAGGAGGAGGAGAGGCAGTAGGAGGAGCAGCAGGAGCAGTAGTAGTAGTAGTAGTAGTAGGAGGAGGAGGAGGAGGAGGAGAGGCAGTAGGAGGAGCAGCAGGAGCAGTAGTAGTAGTAGTAGTAGTAGGAGGAGGAGGAGAGGCAGTAGGAGGAGCAGCAGGAGCAGTAGTAGTAGTAGTAGGAGGAGGAGGAGGAGGAGGAGGAGGAGAGGCAGTAGGAGGAGCAGCAGGAGCAGTAGTAGTAGTAGTAGTAGTAGGAGGAGAGGCAGGAGGAGGAGCAGCAGGAGCAGTAGTAGTAGTAGTAGTAGGAGGAGGAGAGGCAGTAGGAGGAACAGCAGGAGCAGTAGTAGTAGTAGTAGTAGTAGGAGGAGCAGCAGGAGCAGTAGTAGTAGTAGTAGTAGTAGTAGTAGGAGGAGGAGGAGAGGCAGCAGCAGCAGCAGCAGTAGTAGTAGTAGTAGGAGGAGGAGGAGCAGCAGGAGCAGTAGTAGTAGTAGTAGTAGTAGTAGTAGTAGTAGGAGGAGGAGAGGCAGTAGGAGGAGCAGCAGGAGCAGTAGTAGTAGTAGTAGTAGTAGTAGTAGTAGTAGTAGGAGGAGGAGAGGCAGTAGGAGGAGCAGCAGGAGCAGCAGCGTCATGCCACTGCTCCATAAAGCATAAAACATAAACTGTGATCATTCAAAAACTGTAAAAGATATCAAAAAGCGGAATCATACCATAATAGTTCAAAGTTTTTAATCAAAGAGTTTAAATGAAGTCTGTAGCTGAAGGGATGTGGAAGCAGCACCTTTCAAAGTGGAGCAGGTTTAAGAGGATTTGAAGATTTTCTCCATTGACTTACATCGTAAAACGTACAAAGAAAAAAGAAGAAACAGAAGCAGAAGATATCGCAGAGGAACAATACTGCCAGACGATGCTCAATCAGCATCCCCACAAATATACAGTAGACAACACGTTTATCTAATTTTAGGCCAACTGTGATAGAAAACACCGTTAACATCGCTTAATGAAATTCAGATTGATTTTGTAGGGTTTGACGTCACAGCTGTATTATGTAACACCACTTTGTCTGTAAATCAGACACCTGTACACTGAGAAAAAGTGTAACCGTCTTCTTATATATTCTTTAAAAAAAAGGTATAACAAGATTTTTTGAAGTGGAAGAACCAACTAAGACAACAACTCAGACTTTGACCAAAATGTGTTTATTTACTCCAGTTTATCATGTTGAAACATTCAATATTGAAAAAAAGTATATTTAATAAAAGACAATTTATAAAATACATACAATGTCTGGATTCATTAGGACATCGACATGATTCAAATTGAAAAGCTTTTCTGTTTATCACTGATGTATTCATGTTAAAAAGTTTTATAATACAAATAGTTCCACTGGCTAAGAGTACAAATGGTAGTAAGCACATGTTTTTTTATGATTGTCAGTTATGATTCATTGTTATGATTATGATGAGACCCTTGGAAAAATGCTCTACCCTATAAGGGGTCCCTAGACCCAAAAAGTTTGAGATCCTCTGACCTAAAGTATGAAATAATATTAGGTTCATAAATAGTTCATAGAGCCTGTTCAGACCTGGTGTTATCACGCGTCCTGAGTGAACGGATCACTAGTGGACAGCTTTAAGTGCAAATGTGAACGCACTCAAAACACATTGAGATGTGATCTTTCAGACCACTTTCAGAGGTGGTCTGGGCCACAAATGGCCACCTTCTTTTAACAGTGTGTAAACGAATGTGTCCTGGTCCACATTAAGGACCGCCTATTCAACCGACGTCCCACTTGGATCCACGGGGCCTCACTGCATTCCTCAGGTACAAAGACAAGAAGACACAAGCGCTTGTCTGCCTTGCAGTAAGAGCTCTACTGCATCCCGTCGGTATCTATCTGTCGATAGAAGTGAGAGCCAGTGGTCACTAGAGACACATGTGGAGACGCACTAATGCCAGGTGTGAACAGGGCTGAAGGTCTGCACACTGTAGCTCCTTTAAGTGCAGTTTATTAGCACATCTTAGTAATTTAGCCATGGTGTCCGTGCAGATTTATAAAGTCTGCTTAAGGGCTTGTGCTTGAACGTCACTAAGATGTGCCAGTAAATTGCACTAAAACGGAGCTACAGTGTGCGGACCTTCCTCTACGTTTTCACCGTCTTCTACTGGGCCAGCACCAAACTACTAGGGTTTTGGATGTGCATGACCACCTTACATTGTAAGTATGAACAGGGCCACAGACATGAATATAAAGACAATAGCAAAACAATGATGTAGAGAGGGCTGGTCAGAGGACTCCTGTAAGTGGGACAGAGTCAATAAGAATCGATCCAAAATGTGACCTCTAGGATTGATCTAAATTCATTTCCATTGTTTTGGTGTCATCAACGGCAGAGAACAAAGACGTAACAGTTCAGGTTTTCCAAGGACTGGACTTTCCCTCCAGCACACCGACCAGTGGACCAAACATTCACTCAAGGACAAAATCCATTTCCTGCAAAAACAGGAGACACTTTCACTCAAAAGCTCTCAAAACAGACAGTCTGTTGTGAACGTCTCAGGCTACATTCACACTGCAAGAAAATCTGTCCAAATCTGATGCTTTTGAGTTCCTCTGCTAAAGTTGGGGTCATGTTTCCCTCAGTAGAATTCAAATTTAATAAATCAGCAGTTAAAAATGCATAAACCACTGTTAATGCAAACAAACTTTATCTGAGAAACATGTTTATTCACTTGACATGGAGCTAAAAATGTTAACACATTTGCCAAATGGGTTAGTGTCTGTTTATGAGTTGTAAGAAATCAAACTATCTTTTAGATTTTGCCCCGACATTAGGATACCGTTGAAGACTTTATTTGCTCTCGTCAGCCATTTAAAACATAATTTAACTCATCAATTATTTCTAAATTTGTCACATTTCATAAACCAGAACTCCGATATAATGAAATAATGTTATAAAAACTGCATGGATGTGCTGACTCCCAGTGTTTCTGGATATCAAACAGTAACGTTAAACATCTTACTTTAGTTTATTTAACTTAGTTCACAGAAGAGCTGTTAAAGTTAAATATGAGCTGAAATGAAAAGTCTTTTTAAGGAGTCATACAAAGTCACATATTATGATTCAGGATTTACATCTGATTCAGGATTTACATCTGTAACGGCGAACCCAGATCTGTCAGATTGAGTGATATGTTAATGGAGTCCGACATTCAGTGGACTACATCAACTCCAGTGTGTGTTTTCATATCCAGCATCATCTGCAGGTTTTAACAAGTCAGATTTAAGACATTTAAAGACCTTTTTGAGACAATTATGAATGCTATTTAAAACCCATTTCACATCCATTAAAGACCACTATGGATGCTATTTAAGACCTACTTCACAGTCATACTGGTACGAAAGTACTAAGGATATGAAAGAAAACTGGTACATCAGTGTTGTCATTGCTGCTATATGACTGATGCTTCGTTAGAGAGTATAAAGTCCAGAGAACCTCAGCTTTTAGTGTAGGTGTAGCTCCAAAAGCTGTCTGGACATAGTTTTGTTATGGCATGCTCAAAAAAACAAAACATTTAAAAGCAAGATAATGCATTTCTTTTGAAATGATAGTAATGTTAATGAATTTTTAAGACTTGCCAAAATTGAGTTTAAAACATTTTGTGACATTTTAAGACTTATTGGGGCTTTAGGCTTATTAAGACCCGCAGGAAACGTGGTATCAATGGGCCATTGGACGGCATTCCCCCGTGTGTGTGTGTGACATTATTAGTTACATGTGAAGGTTTCAGGGCAGAGATCTAGTCCCGAATTTCCCTCCGGGGATTAATAAAGGTTCATCTTATCTTATGTCAGATATGGGTCACTTCAAACATGAATGTTAACAGTCTAGACAGAAAAGATTGGATCTGGGCAAAAAGTAAATACATAAAATGTAATGTGAACATAGCACTAGTGAACTGCTTTACCTTCAACTACAGGGTTGTTTGATCCCACAAAACTGCTCCTGTGAATTCGCTGTAACACCAGTTACAGCTCGCAGAGCAGAAACAGGCCTGTAGACAAAGAAAGAGGATCAGTAATCCCACTCATCACAACTGACATCTTCATACCTTGGATAATTAGTAATAATTAAAAACATGCTAAAATAAAAATACTTCTTGGAGTTCATTTAAAATATTTGGTAAAATGAAAAACTGGAGAGATTAAAAATGTCAAAGCTTCCAGACTTTTCCTACAGTACACTGCAGTATGAATGCAGCAACACAAGAGGGAGGCAGGAGACAATTTATTGCATTAGTAAATTGTGTTTTGCAGTAAACAAAACCTACCTACCTCTTTTCTCCTGGAAGCTGCACATCCTCTGGGGAGAACTTACCATGAGCTGGCATCTCCTGCATAGAGTCTAACAACCTACAAAGAGCACAGATACTAAGAATACCAAAACTGCATGCAATTTGTGGTATAAATGTCAAGTCAGAAATACTGAGTAACAATAATGGAAAGTGTGACTAATATGTAATGTGAATTTAATGAAATGAAGAATGCAAATCAGGACTTAAGAACAACTGGCGCAAGACAACAGTAACATGTGCCGTCGAAAAAAGCTCAGTTTACTTTTGTTCTACCTCTAGGAAAACCACCGATTGGCTCGACACAAGGTAGGCAATGGACGACGCTTACGGAGGAAAGATGCAGACCCATGTGTGCCAGATATAAGCAGCGTAAATCACTGCAGAAATTTCCACTTATATCATTCCTGGGTTTGTGGGCAGCTACACATTTCATTAACTTTGATGGTTTTAACCGTCAGTTACTCTTTCCACAAAGACGGCAGCACAGAAACAAGCAGACGTGGAATTATAACGAGGAAGCATTTGGATTTTTTATATGTGTGTTTCTCTTCGCGACAAACTGACCCTCTCAAAGCTCCTCAGTGTTTTCCCATTAGAAAAATTCGGCTGTGCACGGAGAGGCGAAAACCTGCCGCAAGGAACTCCCGTGAAGAGCTAAGTCTGATGGTGTGACATCACTTTGGCCATGCGGACAATTAGGCATACGGCAAGCATAAATCAGATTTTAGAGGGAAAGTCAGAACGAAAATCTACTTTTTAATGTTTAAATTTGCATATTTTACATTGACAAAGACTCAAGAAATTAGTGATCAATGTCACGTCATCAATGTCAGGGAACAGATGCTCAGAAAAACGTTTTTTTTTTTCTCCTCACTTCGCATCGCAAGCTTGGCTGCTCAGGTGTACATGAATCAAAGCAAGATTTCAATAGAAACTAAAACCTAATGTCTCATAATTTCCAGCAGTGTCACTGGAACTGAACCGGGCTGACAACACATCACCTACCATGTGTCAAGCGGCTGACTCTAAAGGGTGTGAAGAATGAAACTGAAGCGTGTTTAGAGTTAAACGCCCGGGTATTACCAAGTAGATCTGGTCTGGTGAATAGTGGCTGGCCACGAGGAATAATTTGACAGTTAAAACGGGAGTCTTTGGTTTAATTTGTTTATTAAAAAGCCTTCAAATGAAAAGCAACTTGTAAAGTAAATAAAATCATACATAACTGTGCTAGAGATTCTATTTTTCGCAAGAAAAGGTAACACAAAGTGTAAAAAGAACAAAACCACACTGGAACTTTTGATTTGTCATGCTAACATGTGTCGCAAATCTTAGGGATATACTGTATACTAAACAACCTGCCACATCATGTATAATAAAGCACCTCTACACTGAGTATTTTATAACTTATTTTGATTTTGTGATCAACCGACAACCTTGATCTGAACACAATAATTTTGTTACCAAAGACTAGGTATTTTTTTCATTTAAGCGACTTCCCTTGTTATGAACTGATGTCACAGTTTCCCAGAGGCCATATCCATTTAGAAAGACTGAAGAGCAGAGGGATTCTGGCCATTAAACAGTACTGCGTCACACTGAAATACACTAGGCACCTAAGCCAGCATACTATTCTGCAAAACATTTGAAGGATTTCAACAGTGAAACAAGCAGAGGAACAGGAAAAAAAAAAGCATAAACAGCTCAGAAGAGTACGTGAACTGTGGACATGGAATCATATGTTTTTAAAGTATGGGGCTGTCTGCAATACATGTCTTCCAACAAGTCTCAGGCGAACGCAACGCAATCCGCCATAGACGAAGGGGGATGTATAGCGCCACGTACATCAGCAGACGACGACGATCTTGTCATATTCTAAACCTGGGAAGAGAGCACACCACACATGTCAAGAAGCGTGTTTTACTCAGGATTCGCGCAAGACTGATCTTTTTATGTTAAACCAGCAATATTTTAGGATTATATCAGTAGTTGTTTTATATTGAACTCTTGGCTGGACTAGATCTGCAGGAATTAAGGCTGATGGTGATGGTTTAAAAAAAAAAAAAAAAAAAAAAAAAACGTACCTCAACTTAGGAATTCAGCTCTCAAATTAATTTTGGTACACATTTATTTAAGATTTTCTCAAACATGCTTACTTTTTATCATTGTGATTTATCGTGTCACAATGCATCCACTTTCTGTTCTCACCTTGGCTGTTACACTCTTGTGTGCCTAATAGCCTGCATATCGAGGTGGTGGTGGCGGCGGCAGTGGCGGCGCTCTCTCAGCATAGAGGTCCCTGGGGCGGGGAGCTGCATACATTGGAGGAGCATACATCGGAGCCCTTGTCTGCGGGGAGACCCGGGACCGCTCGTAGGAGTACCCGTTACCAGCTGGCGGAAGGGGGGCTCGTCTGATGGGGCTTCGGTCCCTGGCTGCGTAGGAGGGCGGCGGAGGCGGGGGGAGCGGACGGCGATCGTACGGGTCAGGGGCTCCCATTCCGAGACGCTCTCTAACCATCGCCGAGGGAGGCGGCGGAGGAGGGGGGTTGGCGCCAGCACGCCTGTCGTCGTAGCCTGCCGCGCCATAAGGACGGGCTCTGTATTTCTCATAGTAATCGACCATCCCGTAGGCATCTTGGTCGCCAAAGCCACGATCGGGATAGCCTGCTCGTCTCGGCGGAGGGGGCGGTGGAGGCGGAGGACCGTAAGCGGACATGCGCTCTCTGTACGGAGGCTCGGGCCTGTCCCCTGGGTAGCGAGGAGGATAATAGCCTCTGCCTGGCGGAGGTGGATACTCCTCCTCCTCTGCCCCTCTGGGTCTTCTTTTTGATATCTGAACATGTATGCGCTTTCCTGAGAGAGAGAAAATCATTGTCCCTCAAATCTAAAAAAGCAGAACAGTATGGACACCCCAAGAACTTCTCATTCATAGAGTAGAATAGCAAATTTACTGACCTTGAAAGTCTGTGTTATCCAGGCCCTTCATGGCATCCATGGCCTCATCAGAATTTTCCATGTGTACAAATGCAAAGTTCTTCACAATGGCGCACTCTCTGACAGTGCCGTACTCCTCAAACAGCTCACGGAGCTCATTATCGAAGCCTTTTTCTACATTGGCTATGTGGAGCTTCACAGGGCCCTGGTTCTTCCCTCTGCTGGGCTCCACGTTGATGGGTCTGCCATCCAGCTTATAAAGATGGAGCTCACGGATGGCTTTGGTGGCCGACTTGCGGTCGTCCATGTGGACAAAAGCGTAGTTTTTGTACTTGGCGCATTCTGTCACGGTGCCATATGGGGTAAACAGAGCTTCCACGTCATCCTTCCCAGAGTGCTGAGACAGGTTCCCAATGAAAATCTTCACCATTGTTGCTCCAGTGTATTTCTCTAAATGGGACAGACACAAGATAAAGCAACACAGCATACCATGTGAAGTCAGTAACAGAAAGTGACTGAAGAATATGGCAAGCCGTTTTAACAGCTAATAGCTAAGCTTGACGATCCAGAATTAACATTAGAGATAGCCACAATTGTATTTTTTACTAGTAGTAATTATTTTGTGACTTGTCAGAATTCTTATTCAAATTCAAGGTATTTATAATGTTATTCGGACTACTCAGAGTTATTGGGCACGATGTTGCTTATGCAAGGCTTCCCATTAGATATCTGCACAACAAAGCATCTGAACAGTGTTAGAGGAAGATTTTGCTAACTTGGATAGTTCGCAAAAGTTGGAAAGATATTCATAGATTACCGGATCAATAACTCATAAGCGAAACAATGTTAAAACACAAACAACGGCTCTTTCTAACCACAGTGAGGTAGACGATGAGCTACAAAATCATTTTAGGCACAACAAACCATCATGTCTGTGCACACAGCCGGCTGTGAGACGAGCAGTAAGGGACTGTTGTGGATCAGATAGTTAGAAAAAGCCATGAAATTCAAAGCGCTGATCATCAAGAAATGTGTGGCAGACAAGAGCTTCGTTCACAAGAGAGTTGTGGTAGAAATTTACAGCATATTGTAAATTTATTGTCTTCAGACACACTTTAGAAACCCGTAAGGCTGCAGAGCTTCCTTCTCCCACAGCTCACGACGATCTGTGATTACATTTTAACTATCTGTGACTCCAGTTTTAGATACCTATAATATCACACAAGTTGTATTTACCATATCTAAAAATAGCATAGATATCTACAATTTAGAAGAATTAAAGATAGCTTGAAGTGGAATTATAACTAGTCAAAATTAAATTGTAGATATATGAAACTGGAATTACGACCGGTCCTAATTCAGTTGCGGATATCCGTAATTCACATTGCGGATATCCGCAACTGAACTGTGGCAATCCGTAATGAGAAACCCCATACACATGAATGGCGAAGGTAGTTTGAATCGTACTAGTTAAAATGTAATTACAGATAAGTAAAATTGGAGTTTTGACGCGGCAGATATCTCTAATGAATATCTTGTCTCGCTAGTCAATGTTACAACAAATGCTTGCCATGGTGAGAGAGCAAATGGTGAATCCATAGCGTCATTATCAGGAAATAGACCGCTTGTAATGGACACGACTGTGGGCGAAGGGCAACCAGAGCAAAACAATACACGATCATTACCTTCGTCCTTATTAACGTTTACCTTTTGTTATTAATCTAAATCTGTACGACTTCAAATAGGGCTTAATTAAAAAAAAAAAAAAAAAAAAGCTAAGTGAAGTCAAAGAAGTTATCGTGTCTGCACTTCCTGGTCAGCGAGCTGCTAGCTTGTCGCGTTTCATTGAATGGCTCCTATTAGCAAGCTAACATTAGCTTCCATGCGTTAGCCATTTTGACTCATGTCACACCAACTAAAATTCAGTTCACACACAGACACTCTGCGCGGCTACGCTTGAACCCGTATAAAACTACAGCGATAACAAAAGCAACAGAAGCGAATAGTGTAAAACATAAAGACGAAACTACTCACAGCTTTTGATCGGCGCCACAACGAAGTCGAAACTGCTCAGCTACGATTGAGTGGATTACCCGGTTGACAATATGCGCACAAGTAGGAATCTGATTGCTGGATAGATGTGTCAGTCAAAAAGCAAGGATTGTGATTGGCTAACGGAAGGAAAGACGCTTTTATCCGGAAATGTTTTTTCAGTATGGTGTAATAACATTCAACTTTTTCTAACTTTAAAAAGTAGATTTGGGTGTACGTTGTTTCTTCACTTTCTTTTATTTGTTGCTTGTTTCTGCTCTCACACCATATCTGTTTTTTATTTGATTATATAACTATTTTATCTGGTTTCTCTTTTGTCACGTGTTATATACCTATATTTGGAAATTGCATCTCCTGTTGTTGTACGTTTTACATTACATAGTAAATAAAAAGCTCGCAATTGAGCGACATTAATGAACTGAGGGTAGAACCCTACGTAGGCCAATATCTGCCAATATCTAAAATAAATCAATAAATGAATTCCTAATAAATAAATACATAATTTCAGAAATAAATAAAAAATAAATAAAAATATAAATGATACATATATAAATGCAAAAATAAACAAATACATTTAATAATTAACCTAAATAAATAAGGAAAAATTAAACCGAAGACTCAATAAATAAGTGAATTAATACAAAGATAAATAAAGATGCAAATGAAAACAGAACTATCATTTTATGCCACATTACATCAATAAATTAATGGCTGCGTTTACTTTTAACATTATCAATGCTTAATTTAATAACATTTATTTAGTTATTGAGTGAATATGACTGACAGAAGGTGAACTTGTAGTGAGTGAATGGAACTTCATTAAAATAAAAGGTGCATTAATCAGTTTATTGTTGTTTGGCCACTTGGGGGCCGAACTCTACAGAGGACGGACCTAATGTCTGGGTTGATACCATCCATCCTCTGAATGCTCCAGGTCTCTAGTTTGTGGCTGTAAAGTTTCCTGAGGCTGTGATTATCCTAGAGGTCTCCACAGGTCATTTTATACAGTGAGATCAAATTATGAAAAACAGTCTCCTTTCAGTTCCATGAAATGGCTCCTATGGGGACTAACATCATCATGAATACAGATGGGCTCATTGGATCCACAAGAGTCTCAGCTTTACAGTGATACCCAATTTATGTAATATATACTAGCGAGTCCCTCAATTATATTAACCCTGCAAAAAGTGCCAATTCAGTTGATTTTTGTTCTGTGACAGAGTACAGGCCTATATTTAAAAGAACAAACTGTTCAAAAAGATGTATACCAAACAATGAAAAGTCCTTTATTGCCATCAGAACATGAGTGAGAAAACCAGAGACAAAATCTGACAGAGGAGTCGACTGTACAACCAGCATACACTCACACATACACACCAACACACGCACACAGAGCAGCCAGCAGTCTTTCAACAGGACGGCGGGGGGGGGGGGGTACAGATACATGAGGATATACAGTACAGTACTCACACAATGAGGTATAAAGGTAAACACAAACCTCCACTCGCACACATGCAAACTGAACCAAGGTACAAATACTCAAGTGCTCGTTCATCCTTTAATAAAAACACAACATACAGGTGAGCAGAAATGTATGACAGCAGCATCTGGGTCAGCTCAACCACACTCCCATTCATCTGTCTCTCAAAACCTTTGGTCATGTGGACGCTTGCTTGTCATGCACAATGTTGCCCTTGTAATTTAATACTTTTGTGAGACTCCGAAAACTTGTGAGCGAAGGAATGGGTCCCTTCCTGACTCGAATCCACCAACGGAAACTGGGCAGATGAGCGAGGGTGAGGGGGAGGGGAAATGTTTCTGAAGTCACAAATAGTTTCCCTCTCTTCAAGGTAGAGTTTCTACGTTAGTCGGACATTCAATGTGTACATTAGCAGCAATTCTAGTGAATGAAACAATGGCTTTGTAAGTCAGATTAATAACACCCTTTCCTCATGCATGGGACAGGCACCACCTACTACTCGTTAACTAAACGCCATGCAAGTTAGAAAAATAGACTGCAAACTCACAAGACAGAGAAATCAAAGTTCATCTCCAGGGAAGAGGTTGATTTCACTTCAATTTTTTATTTCATATTTTCTAAAGATGTGGAAATAGCAACAAAAAAAAAACGTGAGAGCGGTAACCAAGACAACAGTAACAATATGAGCAGAGAGCCACTGAGGTTTTTGAGTCCCTCTCATACTCCATTTGCCAACCCAAACCGCCAGGTACAGGACAGACACCTCGCTTGTTTTGTTTCCTCTACTTCGCGCCATGCGGGCGACCTCACGCGCACCCAGTGTGTATGTTTATGTTTCCGGGGGGTGGGGGGTGGGGGGGGGGGGGGTGTTGTGTGTCATGTGGCTCTCATGTCATTTGAAGCTGTCCCAATCCCCACAGTCTGCAGTGTCCAGGCCCTCCCCAACTAGCAGCACCTGTCCCAGAAAGGTGGTCGCCCTCGTGTGCATCCGGAAGCTGTGCGCTGCAGTGGTTTATCAAGACACTAGTGTGGCTGGAAGCTAGCACCGCTGCCCCCTCCAACACAGAGAAAGAGGCACGGTATAGTTCTCTTTAAGTCTAAATCTATAGTTCAAGTCTGCCGTCTGTCTGGTCTCAGCTTGTCCTGTTTACAAGGTCACCCTGGACCCTCAAAAGACCTCAAACAGGTAAGAGGAAGACCCCTCTCAGGCCTGTTGATAAATAGAGACGCCTCACCATATGACCCGCCCAGGGCTGCGTTACGTTTCGTTACCTCACCCCTCCCAGTTTAGTTTTGTGGTTGCCAAATAGTTCAACTGTGCACACAAACACACGTGTCCATACACGCACGCACTGACCCCCTATTCGCTGTCCATTCAACTCAGAATGAGGACAAGCGCCTTGAATTTCGTGTTTGGCACCGGGCTTGTTCTCCCTCACGTTGGCAAGCCACTCCCTTCGTTTCTGTATTCACTCATTTTGCTCATCACTCCTTCACAGGTCTGTTCTCTTCACGGAACCCCTCAAAACACCCTGGAAGAACACCTCTTCCTCTTTTCTTCCTCTTGGGAAACAAAAACAAACTTAATGGAAAAACTTTTTTTATTCTTTTTTTTTTTTTTTTTCTTTTTTCAAATTCAAGGCACAATGTCTATCAGTATTCCAATCTGTCTGTCTGTCTGTCTCCACTCCCAGGTTCAGTGTGCGAACATCGCGTCACATAAGCTATTGGACTGTCTGCTTGTACGCCACTCCCTACAGATTACATCTCTCTAGTCGGTACTTTTACGCTGTTAAGAGACATGTCTGTTTTGGTTGAGAAAGCGACCGCCGAGTCCAAACCAGTGATAAACAATGAACAAAATTAACATAACAAAAAAGACACAAATAAAGACAACCGTTTCAAAAAAAAAAAAAAAAAAAAGAAAGTCTCGTCCTGTTTCTCGTATTTCAGTATTTTTAAAAATCAAGTCATATCCACCAGCTCTTTTTTGGCAAGCTAGTTGTTTTTTTTAAATAAGCACTAAGTACTGATAGATAGGATAGCATACACCGTTAACGTGTGTTTTTAAGTAGATGCGTTTGTCGTTTTTTTGTACTTTTTCACTCTCATAGTATGAATTCAGGTATTTTGTCAGGTACTTTTCACTCATCTGTTTAAGGTTTAAGTTAATGCAAGCAGGGACAGAGTTTGCCATGGAGTCTTGCTCTAGACTTGGGTTCGCGAGGGGCAGAGCCGTCTCTTTACGACACCCCGTTGACCAAGGTCAGGGTCTCGCTGGCCGAGGTCATGCCTTTGCTGGGGGAACCCTTGGAGGGTGTTCGCTCATCCTTCGTGGCGCTGGTCCCATTCTCCTGTAAGAACAAGGAGTGAGAAAAGGTAAGAACGGATAGACAAACTGATTTATATCAATGAAACTAAGCATGAGATCAACTGCCCTCATTAATCTTAAGAAATTCATACTTAAAACCCACTTATGCAGCTATCGTGAAGATTCTGACTTTCGCCACTCGAGTGTGCCGAGAGTGCTGTGTGCAATTTGAATGCTGTCATGTCTGTACAAAATAATTATTTACTGCATAATACTTGAATACTTAGAATTATACTTATAAATACTTAGAAACAATACCTGTAAATGCTTTTTGTTTGCAAAGGGAACAGCACATTTTTAGCTTACTTATTTTTAACATACTGATTTGCCTTTTACCAAATATTCTAAACTTTAGCAGGACATTTATGTACAATAACTAGGATCAACTGGAACACAACTTCAAATTACGCGGAAATGAGATTCACCATTATAAGAACACACAAGCAGATATGTCAAGATATCGGTGAATGAGGCCTAATGTGTGTTTGTGTCTGTACCTTGGGCTCAGGGCCAGCATGGTTTTCCTTCTGGGGCAGGTTCTGTCTGCTCTGGGACTCAGCACGGGATATGTAGTCAGCAACAGTCACTGGAAACATGAAGTCTGTCTGTTAGAGCTATTGCTGGGAGCTACATTATACGTACAGTAGATTCAAAATGCCCTGGTATTGCTTTACCAAGCAGTTTCAAAGCAAATGATCAATGATGATTATACCTGTTCACTCTGAAGAAGTAAATGTTAACTAGTCAAACATGGCGACTCACCACTTTCAGCTGGCTGTCTGTCACGGCTGGCTGAACCTCCCTCTGGGCGGTTGCCACGGTTACGGCGGCGGCGGCTTCGGTTGCGGCGCTGGGGTCGTGCTTCTTCATCTAATAGGCAAATGAGGAAATCTGTGTTACTACCGCTGTTAATTTCGCAGTTCAAAATTTCTGCTTTTGTTTATTTTTTACTGTGCTGGTGGCTGGTGCATTTCTACTTTGAGCCAGAGCAAACCTTTAACTGTTTTCACGAAATGATCATGCCAATATAACACTGAAGTTCGCCTCACCCAGTCCGTTCTCGCTGGGGCCGACCTGGCTGTCCGACTCTCCAGCTGCGTCCATCACGCTGGGCTCCTGGTCGTTGCGGCGGCGTCGGGAGCGTCTGCGGCGGTCTCCCATGCCTTCACTGATGTCTGCGTCGGCCAGCTCTCCCTCACCCTCCAGCAGGGAGTATGGGTTACTGTCTGGGTCCCTCAGCACTGGATATGCCACAGAGAATTAGTATTACAACTACACTTGCCTAGTATTCTCTCAGTTTTGTTTATTTAGTTTTACCAGACACTGCTTGATTAAAAAGTACACTGTGACTTTAATTGTAAAGACAATTCTACAGTGACTTAAAGGGCAAAACTAACCTCCTTCTGACTCTTCATCATGTAAGAGGAACACACCTCATAAGAGGTATGTGAGATCACATTAAATGTCCTTCCTCAGTGGACTACAGGTTGAAATGGACGGTCCTGGTTTGTTGGTAACCTGAACGTGGGCTTTACCTACCTGAGCTGATGGAGTTAGAAGGCTTGGACCCCGGTCCTCCACGGCCTCGTCCTGAGTTAGAGCCTCGGCCCCTGCCGCCCCGTCGGGAGCCCCTCTCATCGCCGCCTAAGCCACGGGGCCGCTGTTCTCGCTCGCCAACATCTTCCGACTCAGAAGCATTAGACAGTTCAGAGTTTGTGCCTGGATCGAGCAGAGACAAGCAAAAGCAAACAATAGCATAAGACTTTTTCAATGATAGCATTGTCTTCTATTCGCTTTTTCACTTTCAGATATGTCCAACTCATTCTCACCATATCCAGAGTACTGGCTGTTGGAGGCTCTACGCCCTCTGCCGCGGCCTCCATAGGTGCGAGAGGTGTGGAGTGAGTTGCTGCTGTCGTCTGTCAAGTAGCCTTTCTCCCGTTCAGCACCAGGGCCACTGGTTCGACTTGGAGGTGCGCGGTACCCAACCCCGATCTGACGGAGCTGCTCGTCGATTTGGAGACGCTCTAGGCGCAGCTGCTCCACTTCCTACAGGACAGGGACCACGAGACAGTAGGCACATGGTTTATTGAAAATGAAAGGCTCATGTCTGGAGTGTCAAAAAAAAACCAGCATTTTATCATCTCCAAAGTGCCAAAGACCAAAAGGGGAGCACACATTACACCTATTTTAAAGTTTTTACCTGTTGTTACCTGTTTCCTATTGATTTTAAAATTCTTTTATTAGTTTATAAGGCACTACATGGCATTGTACAAGACTACCGTGCAGAAATGCTTTTGGTTTATGATGATCCTCCAGTTCTTCTCTTTAATTTGTTCAGCAAAGCAGAACAGAAACATCTGGTGATGCTGCTTTCAGCTATTAAGCTGCCAGCCGCTGGAGCAGCCTTCCAGAGGAACCAAGAGGAGCTGAAAATATTGATATTTTTAATCAACATTTTATTGCTGCATTATCATCTCTTTTATTCCATTTTATTAATTTGTTTTATTGTTTTTCTTATTTTGTGTAGTTTCATAATTTTTATTTATTTTTTACTTTTATTCCTTGTATTTTACTTATCTTTTAATCTTAAATACCCATCTTTTATTGCTTTCTTATTCAATGAACTTTGATCTTGGTTGTTCTAGTGTGCCTTAGTCTCTAAATCCATTTTGTCAATCAAGTGTACAACACTCTTGTTTGAAAGGTGCTATATAAATAAAGTTTGATTGATTGATTGATTGATTGATTCCATCTTACTGTACACCTTGACATCTGCCTGTAATTAAACACAAATGGTTGGGAAATAATGGTGCAGAAGAATACATGTAAAAACTAAGTAAACTAAGAGGTACCTGCATAAACCACCTTAAAAAGTAATAGTTTGTGAATTTCCCCACTGTGGGACCAATAAAGGAATATCTTATCTTATCTTATCTTAGTTTTCAAAGTGAATCATTAATGGCGCCAATACCATGTTGGATATATTGCATTTTTCCCAACATTAAGTGTAACATAAGCAACTTAGCACCACAAGGGGACCTGGGTCTCTTCCAGCTTGTCTAAATACAGTGCCGTGCCAAAAGTGATGTAAGTGCTGCAGATCATCTGACCAATAGGCATTATCAGGTTTAACTACAAAGGACGCATGCTGCTATTTAAATCAGGTGATTACGATGATATAATTTTCCTTTATTATGATTGGTATTATCATATTTTAATTCATTAAAATTAATTACTTTCTTTCTTTCCCCCCTCACTTAAAACTAAAACTACGATTTATACAGTATGAGATAGTTAGGATATGGCATGTTCTTTGTCTTGTTTTAGTTATAGAACTACCGTAAATGAGTTTGTATTATGGAGAAGAAAGTACATCTATGGATGAAATGAGTTAATAAATAAAAAGCAGTACAAAAAAATAATAATAATAAATAATATTAGGCGATTGTGTTGGGGAAAAAAGACTGCAAAACAAGGATAAACAAAAAATAATAAGAATAATTATTAATTCTATAAAAAGTCAATTGCAGTGTTACAGTACTTTCTACTCCCAGCAATAACAGATTTTGCTGCTGACTTTTAATGTGGTTGACTGCCATACCTGCACCTTTGTTCTGCCTATAAAATACCACACTGGGACTAGGCCATGGACTTGAAAACATCTGCTGTGTTTCACTCGACCACTGAGTGGCAGTAATGCTTAATGTTCAGTGCTCCAACCAGATAAGACTGCAGACAAATTCAACCCCCTAAAAACCTGAATAGAACCATTTTGCCAGAACACACACTTCTGCTGAAACACGTACCTATTTCTGACAAATGCTAAAAAAAAAAGCTCAAATTTTAATGATAAAATGGATGTGAAATAGCACTGTGTAGATGGAAACTGTCCCCTCACTTTTCAGTATCCTTGAACAGAGACAAAATGAATACCACACTGTGTGGTATGAGGGTAGCTGGAGCAGTCATTCCCACAACTCTCCAGCTATGTGATACCATTTTGCCGGGGATCCCCTGGACCACCGTTCCACTTATGGGACAACTGTTGCTCTCACTCGCAGCACAACACAAAGTAACAGCCAGGATAAAGTTAGCGTGTTCGCTTTTTTGATCAGAGTTTGCAAGTGATTGACAGCTGCTCAGGAACAGCAGGCTCCAGATGAGCTCTGATTGGTTGTCTTCCTCTAGTCTGTGAAATCTTGCAGTTACCATTAGGAGCACCCGAGGACACAGAGGCACATGATATTTTTCAGATTACCCGTCTCATGCACTACTGTCTAAAAATAAGTTTTTAAAATCATATTAGCTGCAATCGTACCTATTTCAGCGTGAAATGATATCTTTCAAAAATTATTAGCGTTTCTGAGTACCACAATTTCAAATTTTTCCAGCAGAGCCGAATATGCCATGTTCATAGATTAGGGCAGTGGGCATTGACGTCGAATGGCAGCAGTGCAATGACAGCAGTTTCTGTCGTGGTTTAATGGTGGGTGATTTTGGGGGGGGGGGGGGTCTCACTTCACAGTGTGACAGCTGCCTCCACCAACGACAGCTGAACCTCAAGGGGGGCGTGAAGGAAGAGAGGCAGGGCAAGAGGGGTCTGGTGTTATTTTTGGAAGCTGAGGGTCCAGATAGCTGGTAATCTAAACTCATGTGTACCCTTCACCCCATCCCAGAGAGAGGGGCTATTTATAAAAGCACATGAGGTAAGGGCAAAACGAGGTGCTCTCAGCAGCTTTCCTCATGTGGAGTTGGGCAGGAGGCAAACAGGTGAGTGGCCAATATGAAAAGACCATACACATACGCCCACATTTCCCAAGAGCCCCCTGTCCTCACCCCACATGTCACAGAAAGGACGCGTGCTTCTAAGAAACAGGTTTCCTCGACCAAGTGTCAAGATACTCTGAGTAGAGACACATTTATAGAATCAAAGTCTACAATCTACAGAAGACAGCAATGCCGTAAACATACAGTTCTCATAGCTGAGGTTTTTGAGTGACAGGAACAGAGAAAAGGCTAGTGCTGCCATCTACTGGTGAACATGTAGAATCGACTAACCTGGAGGTAGGACACATGGTACTCCAACAGAGCCTGAGCATTGCTGATGTTCTCTTTAGTTCCCACAAACACAAAGGGAACCATGCCCTGATAAAACACACAGAGGGGGAGATGCAGAGTTAAGTGTCTTTTTTAAAAAAACAGATCATCATCACTTTAAATACGAAGCCCCATCATAGGGGAGAAAATAACAAATAACATTTTATGTGGTGAATTACAAACCATTTCTTGAACAATTAGTATAAAAATCACACAAAAAAAATCACATGAAGCAACAGAAACATATCAACCCATCAGAAACAGACATCTCCGTGCCCACACACAGCCAACATAACTGACATATGCTGCACAGTGGGCTGTGTGCATTGAAAGCAATGAAAACATAAGTGCTAGTGACAAAACAAGCGAGACACAGCAGCAGAATGGAACGGTGTCAAAGTAGACAGCACATGGGACTTCTACACTCTGCTGCAGTTAATATGCTTTGGTTTTTGGAGAGCAAAGGGGGATGGGGGCGTTATTGGGAATTGGGAGGCCAGCCGCACGGTCCATTCACCTCTTTGCTGCTGGCAGTGTCGTCCCTGCCTGCCCCCTGCCTGCCTACCTCCTCCCGGGGAAGCTTTTTGTCGTTGTCTCCCTCAATCCTGACACGGACCACACCCGACTTGTCCACAATCTCCTGAATGACTTTGCCGTTCTTGCCGATGACTTTGCCTGCACAACAGAGAAAGGAAAAAAAAAGGGGGTTAAAAATAATCTCATAATAAGAGAGTGTATGTGTAGTGATGAGCAGTATATGAAGTGGGTAGGGCTGTCAATCAATTAAAGTATTTAAACTGTAATTAATCGCATGATTGTCCATAGTTAATTGATTAATTGCTAATGAATAATTTATGTGCATATTCATCTGTTCAAAATTTAAAGGGAGATTTGTCAAGTATTTAATACTCTTATCAACATGGGAGTAGGTAAATATGCTGCTTTATGTAAATGTATGCATATATTTATTATTGGAAATCAATTAACACAAAACAATGGCAAATATTGTCCAGAAACCCTCACAGGTACTATAAAAAAACTGCTCAAATTATAACATGGCAAACTGAAGCCTAACAGGCAGCTCATGTCAGTGTGCTATCTTGACTTGTCCCAAACTGCATGTGATTATCATAAAGTGGGCATGTCTGTAAAGGGGAGACTCGTGGGTACCCATTGAACCCATTTTCATTCACATATCTTGAAATCAGAGGTCAAGGGACTCCTTTGAAAATGGCCATGACAGTTGTTTCTCACCAAAATTTAGTTTGGAGCGTCCTGTCGGATTTTCAGGAGGTTAATAAAAAATGGCGAGCTGCATTGACGCGTTAAAGAAATAGTGGCAAAGTTGTGCCTTACTATTGCGTTAACATTGACAGCCCTTGGAGTGAGACAAAATGAGCTCCCTCAGGAATGTAGCTCACTCACCGACGAGGTTCCTGGGTACCTGAAAGTAGTCTTCTTTGAATTCTAGATACTCTCTAGCCTGCTTTACTGCCTCTGGGGTCTGTAACACAACATAAACATTAGACATTACATTATATCTTCATATTGGGACAAGAACTGGCAAACAACGGCACACAAGCTCATACAGCAGCGTACCTCTCCGTAGATCCTGAATGTGCAGCTTTCTTCCTCCAACTCGATAGCTGTGACACCAGGCACCTTTCTTGCCTGCTGGATGTTGGCACCATGGGAGCCGATGGCAAGGCCCATCAGGTCCTCCCTGACCTTCACCTCTTCCTGGTATGCTGAAGCTAACTGCTTACTTGTCTGGGACAGGAGACACACACAGGTGGTTTTGAAAATGTGTGAACTAAGCTTAAGTGTTCAGCTAGGGCTTCCAATTTGTATCTAATAACAAATATGCATCTGTACAGACAAAATTAACTGGATTTGACAGTGCAAAAAGAGTGCGTTTACCTCCAAATGTTTGGTGGCTTCTTCGTTGCGGGACATTAGCATGAGCTTGGTACGGATGCTGCGGAAATGCATGTCGCTCAGAAGAGTTGCACGCTTTACTGTGGTTTCATTTGTAGACTGAAGATAACAAAAAAGGGATAAAGTTACATTTATCAACGATAGTTTAATGTAGAGCTGACCCAAATGCTTCAAAGCTTCGACAGTTGCCATGGTATTCGACCCCCAGATAACTATTAACTAAGTATGTTATAATAATGTGTAAATCCCAAAGTACCTCATGAAAAAAGGAAGAATTGCACAACATTATTCATGTTCAACATGAATTATTGTTAGTTATTCTCAGACAAATAATGCTGTTTGTGTAAAGTAGTGCAGCCATCCGCCTGCCACGTCGCGCTGTGCCCCTCCACCAAGCCTAAAATAGCTTTGAATATTTCCCACTGAAGCTTCGAAGCCCAAAATATGTTTTTTCGGGACAGCCCTATTCAGTGTTTATGTCTTTAATAAGCTCTGATAAAGTTGTCAAAAATGTGGACTGTTATGTGAGGGTTACTCCAGCTCCTTGTATAATTTACTCACCCATGGGTGTGCTACAATGCCATTTATTTGTTCATGAGGTGAAACCTGGCTTAGGTGTGTATTGCGAGTACTGACCAGCACAATGAGTTCATGCGTTTGGGCACTGTAGCAGATACAGTTGGCTCCGATAGCTTTCCTGAACTCTTTGTGAATGTTGTCATTTTCACAGCTGTCGATAAGAAAACAATCCACAGGAGAGTCAGCCTTGTTATCCATGTGGTAGCAATGGACCATTATAAACAGCACTGCTAAACGAGATGACTTCATGTGATTCATCATTTACTGCAATGTTGATGTTTATACACATTAATCGATTTTCACGATGTAAATTTGACAGTTTAAACGATACTCACATGTCTCGCAGGTCTTCTGGGACGGGGATGGGGACCTTGTGGAAGGAGTTTCGAGAAGAAGGGCTGTTGGGGTTGAGGGGCCTGATGCGCTCTGCTGTGACAATCTCATTGTATGTGGCGTCGCATGCTGCGTATTCAATCACATAGTACTGAAAACAGCACAAAAGAGATAGAGATTTTTAATAATGGAACCAGAAATGTCAGACACATGAACATTTGACAGCTCAGATAAACAATGTGAATTGAAAAAAACGCCATCACGCCAAGATATAAACAGAGCAGAACTGCTGAATTCAATCTGTAATTAAAAAAAAATACTAAATCAGCTCTTAAATTAAAAAAAAAATAGCATTGATGTACACTCTTAAAAATACATTAATTCTATAGCTTCATTCATCGTTTTAATGAAGCTTCGCCTTTCCCAGTTTCTCCTGTTTTTGAGAAAACATAAGAAACAAAGAGGGTGTTCAGAGTGTGATGCAGAAAAAAAGATGTAGAGAAAGAAAAAGGGGAACCCAGAGAGTGAGTGAGGCAGTGAGATGAACATTGCACATCCCATGCTCAAAAGTACAGAATTAAAGCCATCAGTCAATGCTAGACATTCCTGCAGGCTCTTATCAGACTGCTCCAAATAACAGCACTACACCAGCAGCAGCTCCCTCTGGCACAGTAGCACTACAACGCTGTCCTTTACATATCCCACTGACCCACTATTCAAACTGCAGCTCGTGATGGGGGTGACTAAGAGCTGGTTCAGGTTCTTGGTTATTAGAATCTTTTAAAAAACATGTCAGAATATGCCTACTGGGATTGGTGCAAATCCATTTTGTCGCAAGAAGTCGGTGTGAAGTAAAAGTGCGGGGTGTATGGGAAATATAATTTGAAGGTACAGTGTCAGACCAGATTAGGACCTACTGGCTCTTTGAGTTCATTACCCAGCAGGTACTAAAGGACTGTATTCACTCTACATACAGAAGTACTCAATAAACAGTTACTGGCAATACGACAAATCACTGAAGGCAAAGTGAAAGATAATAGCTGCTTAGTCTCTATTACTAATGATTAAATATGGAGATACAGAGGACACTAGCCTTGCTGGATCTTAACACATCTTTTTTTTTCCCCAACTAAATAGCTCCAGGAACAACAGTTCTACATTCCTCTAGCACATTGGTGTTTCCCCTGCAACACTGTGGCGATTAGGCGGATTAAAAAAAAACAACAACTGCTCTGCTGTGGCTTATGACAAGACAACAAAACAGCATCGTGATGTTCTTCATAATTTACTGTTGTGTGACTACAGTATATTGGTTGAATTAGTGGAGACATGCAGTGGTGGAAAGAGGATTTAAAAACAACATAAAGACAAAACACGTCTCCAAAGAAGAAACGATATGCTCAGTGTGTTTTTCTCTTCTGGTTTAGTAACCATTTGTAAATACAGCTTCTGTTGCTGGACTGCACACACAAAATGTACAAGTCTGTCACTGATTGAGTGACTGAGGAATGAAATTACACAATTGGTCAGTAGAGTGATGGAGTTTCCTCAATGGTCATTTCAAAATGAAAAGGTGGGGGTTGGTACTTTATACAAATTAGCCGGTCCAAGTTAGACCAAGCGGTCAAACTAGGTGATCTAGCTCTAAAATGAAATGAGACTCAGCAGTGGCATTGCCTATTTGTCGCTTCAACGATAGGGAGCATCACCACTTGAACGACAAGTTGTGGTTATTCTTGTGACCCGGTGGACATGTAGTGCTGGATTTAACATTACAGACCTGACCACTGACTATCTGTGAAACAATTTAGCCACAAATTCACAGACTGACCGTACACGGTCCAGGCATATACTCAGCTTTGACCGAGTCTGGTTGTCCATCATTTGTCCCTTTTATCTTTTTCTTTTTTTAAAGATATGGTCCTTGGTTCTCGGGACATCTTACCTCTCCCTTCATCATTCTGACCCGGGCTAGCCACCAGCCACATGGCTCCTGTTCATTGGCCCTTGAGTAAACCTGTAAGGAGATACACAGTGAATGAGAAAAAGAAAAAAAAAAATACAACAATTACACCCATTAACTATGCTTCAACTGTTTATAGCAGAAAGCAAGACAGGATGCATCCTGTACAACCAACTACTGTGTGATATGAAGAAAATACAAAACATGTGAGATGTTGTAAATCAAAGACTCACTGTTTATAGTTTCAATTTATGACTGATTGTACAAATGCAAGCAACACATTCTTTAGCCTTCACACCAGACGATAACATCTACATGTTCAATATACGGATGCACCAATACAGATACCAGGCCTATATTGACTCAAATAGATGGATCAGATATCAGTGACAATGGGGCAAATCTATTAAATTACATTTTAAATTTATATACTGTACATTATATACTGGAATTCTAATTCCTGTTTAAGTTTTGTCCAATTTGTTGCTGCATTAAAAGGCTTTACACTTGAATTGTAATTCCTGTAAGTTCACACAAGATTTTTACCAAGTTTCTGGTGAATGATTTATTACTTTATTAGTAAAGAACAATCAAATAAATGTATATCTATGTATTTATTGGTCATATTTTGTTTTACAAAGTTAGGAAAGCAATGTTTACATCAAGTCTGATGTGGCCTTACACATAAAGAAGTAATCCTAGTCACTTCCACATACTGAGGTATACAGATTAATAACCAAACACTAGTGTCAGATTGGAACTTGGTATCGACTGATGAAGCCCAGGTATCGCTATCTGCACTGAAAAAGTCAGATTGTTGCATCCCTAGTTCAACATGCATACAATCATAATTTATCATATTCTAATCTGATGCACAAAAAGCACCAAAAAATATACAAAAACAGATTTTAAGCCGACACACTCCAGAAGATGTTTTACAGTCACACAAATACATAAAGGGGTATGACATTAGATTGGATTTTTCATAATTTTGCCATATGGATGTCCGGGAGATGTCAGTGAAAAGTTAACAAAGCAAAGGTTGCATGTAAAAACTCAGGTGGATGAGCTGAGTAAGGGAGACACAAAGCGGCAGGCCTTACCTCCACCTCCTCTCCTTCACCAATATCTTTGTGGTATTCGGCTGGAGGAGGCAACCGCACGTCGCTGAAGGGCAACTGTCTCTCTGGCTGCCAGCTGTGGCGAGATGATACAGAGACACAACAAAAACACCTGTCAGCTTATGAACAAAACCACAGGTAACAAGATGGAATACTGTTACACAGTTCAAGCAGCCTAGCTCAAGGTCTTTTCGCCCTTGTGTCATATTGGGATTGTAATAACATGGATGGATGTTTTACACACTCACTGCTGTGCAACACATTAACAGACATAATGAAAACTAAAATGGGTCGTTGAGTTTAATGAGTGAGTTGAGTGACTACCACACAATGAGTGTGATGTCCTATTTTTATTAAATAAGAACTTGACAATAGCTGAATAAGAATGCCTTCAAGTTCAGTAAAGGACCGGTTCATGTAGTATTGATTTAAGGGCTGTCAAAGTTAACACGATAACGGCACATTAATGCCAATTTGTTTTAACGCCAGTAATTTCTTTAACGCATGAACGCAACTTGTGATTTTTAGGTTGTAGTGGGCTAAAGCTAGAGTGAAGATACTGGCATCATATGAAGCTAGAAATCCTAAGGAATCCATTGATACAAACCATGTCATACTAGCTTGTCAGGAAGGAGGCTAAATAATGCTCCAAACTTAAGCTGAAATTTGGCGAGGAAAAACTGGTATGACCTTTTTCCAAAGGGGTCCCTTGACCTCTGGCCTCAAGATATGTGAATGAAAATGGATTCTGTGGGTACCCACGGGTCTCCCCTTTACAGACATGCCCACTTTATGATAATCACATGCAGTTTGGGGTAAGTCATAGTCAAGTCAGCACACTGACAGCTGTTTTTGCCTGTTGGGCTTGAGTTTGCCAGGTTATGATTTGAGCACATTTTTATGGTGATTGCAGTACCTGTGAGGGTCTGGACAATATTCGTCATGATTCTGTGTTGTTCATTGATTTCTGATAATACATACATACATACATACATTTGCTTAAAACTGCATATTTTCCCACTCCAATGTTGAAGAGTGTTAAATTGTTGACAAATCTCCCTTTAAAGTGCTTTTGAACAGATAAAAAAAAATGTTGATGATCGGGATTAATTATGGACAATTATGCAATTACACATTTTAATTGACTGACAGCCCTACGTGATATCTTAAAAAACTCTCTCAAGCTCATTTTGAATCTTACATTTAAAAAGAATTTTCATTAAGAGTCTTATTACTATCATTTAAGACCAAAAAAGGTGTTCACTATCTCATGTAACCAGTTACTCCAACTCCATGTGGTCACAGAAAGTAAAAGGAGAAGAGGGGGGTAGAAACCATCCCAGAAACACTGCAGGCCACCATACTACCACCCCTCCTGCCCTGCATACCTTGGGTCACTATTTTTAGGGGCACCCTGTTCCACTCGTAGATAAAGCGGGACCAGGGGGATGGGTGGGTGGTGGAAAGGGACAGTAGGTGGGGCTAGGAGTGCATGCTATCGAGACGGCAAGGGCAGGGGGGATCGGAGCAGGAGGCAAAAAAACTGTCAGAGACATGTATGGACAGCTGCATGCCGAGCACAGGTGCTGAAGAGGACAGTTTGGAGTGTGTGGGTAAAGCACCAGCCTGGAGTAGTCGTAACTCTCAATTACGACAGTTCAAGCTTCATTTCCCCATGTATGGGCTATTTATCACAATATAGCCATAGAGGAGAGGTTAACAAGAAACTTACTTGTTTTCAAAAACAATTGTGAGTGAGTCTTCGTGGACATCTTTGATGTAACCCTAAAAGAAAAGCAAAGAGACAATTTTATTCCCATGATTGCACAAGCCAGACAGCGTTGAGATGAGGGGCGGGGCTGTGAGCATTTTGATTCTGCATGTAAACAGCAACTGTGACTGCTGCTGAAAAAGAGCATCTAGGGCTTTTTGGAAGCCGAGACATCACAACGCTGACACAATTCTCTGGCTGTGAATTCAGTGCTGGATAAAATGATGAGGAACACTGACTCCTTCCGACAACACAGACAGCCTGGAAATTTCTCCCACATGCTCGCACACACAAACAGAATTAAAATGATTTCTCTTTGTGTGTAAGTTGGAATAGTTTTACAAGAGGCATGTTCATGAGGGCACATGGATGGGGAAGGCACTCAGCCTAGCCTATATGGACATATCATGCGATAGCCCAGAGGCAACTACTACGAGAGAGATCGCTTAACATGTTACTTGTCCATCATGGCCATCCACAAATCTGTCATTGTGTGCCATAAACTTTGACCCACAGCCCCCCACCACCAAGTAATGACGAGATGGAAGGAAAGTGGTGGGCGTGGCATGTCTCTCAGTATGACACTACCGTATATGGGACAGATAGGTCTGGCAAAATCTTGCAAGCATGCATGGGGGTGTGGATTCACCTGCTGGGAAGGTGCTGCCTTTGCATTGCAAGAGCTGGCTAGGGTTTCAGTCTGGCTCATGTGGCAATGTGTGTAAGATTTTTTACACCCTTTACGCAGTCCGCTGACTATCAATCCCCACCTATTGCTGTCCTGAGATGGTCCTAGTTAATGGTCAAACATGCCTCCTTATCTACATGAACGGCTAGCATCTGCCTCTCATTATGCAGGATCCCAGTGGCACTGGAGCTGGCTAGCTTCTTGAGTTGAAGCCAGCAATGACAACGAAACCAAAAAAGTGCTCATCCTGCAATTTCCACAGGTCACATTAGGAGACAGCTGCATGAGCATGTTATGTCAGGTTGAGTATTGCTTCCACCAAGCACTACCAGGTCAAAGGCCAGGCAAGCCCTCTTTCTAACATGACATGGCTGGTGGAGAGGCGGGGGCAGAGAGGGGTCCCAGGCAGCTTCGTAATGACATCCCTTCATCCCCAGACGAGCAGCCACATGCAGGTCCATGTGGCGAGCAAAACCTTTCAGACCAGAGGAAGCAGGTTTGCAAACTTCCTCTCACAAAAATGAATTAGATGAGATAATTGTATCCATTCCCCACAAGATTTATGTTTAGATATACTAACTTGCTTGGCCTTCTTATGATAAAATATAAATAAACATACATAACTGGGTTCATTATTGATGCAAGCCCCCCGCCCCCCCCACCCACCCACGCACACACACACACACACACACACACACACACACACACACACACACACACACACACACACACACACACACACACACACAAAATCACCTAATGCAGAAAATTACTCACAATTACCATAAGACAACAACTGTATGAATCAAAGTAGGCTTTTATCAACTTGCCTGGTATGTGCATGCAGCTACTATACACAAGACAAAGTGCCAGTTTCCTGACAAGTGCTATATTACCCTGACAGGTTCATAAATATGACCCTGGTCCATCATTAATAAGAAAACCTGACACACACTGACACCAATGTGAATGAAATGTATTCAGAAAGCAGAATCATTTCACCCCATGTGTCAATCACAACAGGTAAAAAGCAATACAGATATTTGCCCCTCTTTCTCCCACCAAGGGCAGCATATCTACTGGAATATGACATTTTGAATGTCACAAACATGGTTAAGTGTCCATCTCATCCGCAAAATGAGAGAGCGGTGAGATAATGGATGTAATAGAGAGGAGTGGAAGTGTTCATTCACGCCAGAGCCAAACTGTCACCCTGTAAAACAGAACGACAGGTGAAGCACCATGAGGAGAGTAAATATAGGCTCATCTCTAAACCACCATGTGGTTGCTTGACCATCTGAACCCCCAACGGCAGAGAGGGGAAGAAGAGCACATGGAGAAAAGATGTTTCAACTGAGAGGAATAAAAAAATAATGTTGCAAAGCAGGGGAAAGTGAGTGGGGTTTACCCACAAGAGGTTTTTAACAAAAATACTGTGAAATCCCAAATCATATGAGAACATACAATGCTCAGCAAGTCCCAAATCTGTGTGACTGCCAAATAGAAATACATATGTACGCTGAAATGAATGTACAAAATTCAAGTTGCCACTCGAGTTGCCATGTGATGTTGAAAACAAGCTGTGACACAGCAGCAACACAAACTTAAAGCCATGAGCCTGGGTATGAAACTACACTTTCTTCTGATAATGAGGCAGAAATGAAACAGAAACTCAGACTCTACTTCTTCCTTGTCACAGCAATACACATGAGACCAAAGGGTCAGTTGTGTAGCTGGGAGTATAGAACAAAAGTATAAAACAAATATATGAGCTCTGATGCATCTCATCATACTTGTAAGCAGGAACTGCACAACAGCTGTCTGATTAGCAGCTCGTCTCGGTTTTAAATGCTTGCATCCCACAGTTAAAGACAAAGTAATATGCTATGAGAAGCACTGTATGGCATATCAAAAGTACGGGAAGTTGGTTCCATCGCTATGGTCTGTATTTATATTGACATTTTTCAAAAACGACCAAATATAGGCCATACATTGTGATGACAAGTGTGCCTAGCTTAACAGCTAGCTAGAGCTAGCTACCCACCCCACAATGGCCAACCCTAATGGAACGCAAAACCATCCCTGTTTGTCAGAACTGGACCTAAGCTACCATTAGCCATGTAGCTAACTGCTAGCTAGGGCTGAGCTCAGGAGAACGGGACCCAACAGTGAAACAAAACTTTTAACTGGGACAACTAGAAACTACGACTGTAACCAGGTTACCTTGTAGAAGGCCCCATTCGAGCCACGAACTTCCACGGCCAGCCCGTCCATACTTGTCGGTAGGTCCCCACAGCTGTGCTTGTCTGTAGCCGTTACGACTCCCGGCGAGTCCGGTAACGTTACTACCCCCAGCTTCGCCGGCCCTTCGCCGCTATCCGGCCGCTTGTGGATGTCCAGTGTTTCGGGTGGAGGGAGAGGGGCAGAGGTGAAGGGGTTGGGGAGATGGGTGTGATGGTGCCAACTAATGCAACGCAGACGCTGTCTCCAGCAGCAGCTAGTTAGGAAGCTCCGTTGTCGGGTTTTGTCTGAACGTGGGATTTGGTGCTCGTGAGCTGAAAAGACACCGCCACGAGCTATGGTGAAGTCTGCGCGAAGAGGAAAAGCAAGCTAATGATGCTACGACAGGAGGATGCTAGCTGATGGATAATTAGCTGGGAGGCTAGCTATCAACACCTTGATCCCGTCAGTTTTCAGGGATGCTAGCTGGTTAGCATGTGATAGCCCGGCTGCGTTTTGTTGGTTGTGCGTGTGGCGCAGTCGTCGAGTTGGATAATTTCACAGAAGTCGTCACCGGGGGTCGTTTCTTCAGTCTGTGGTGCAATTTTTTGCGGCGTTTCTTTCCCCGAAAAGCGTTTGAGATGCACTGCCGCCCGGCGACTCCTATTCCAACTACCCGTCCCCACAAACACACGCCGATAGAGTGAATCAGAGTAGGACTGAATGACCTCGAACACCCCACCCCTCGATGACTAAAACCCGCCCAACGAGAAATCTATGATTATAATTGGTCAAAGATCTCGGCAATCAACACTAGTTTTCATTCATTGGTTAAGTAAAAAAGGGTTGGTCCATAAATCTGACCAATAAAATCTAGAGAGCTGCATCCTAACACATTCCATTGGTGTTACTCTGTGTCAATTATAATTTTATTCAAATTGACTGGCTCTCTGTCTAATTTTGCCCACTCATTGATGAGTGAGGACCACCAGCCATTGTGTAAACACTATTACATTGAAGTTACTACACATATTATAAGAGTTACAGTTGTGGGTACAAATCCCACCAGAGCTGTTATTGTAATTTTCTTATGCAAGCTGTAGTAGATGGGTATATTTTTTACTTCTGTAACACAATCATCTTCCAATTTGGGATGTATAATCTATCTATCTATCTATCTATCTATCTATCTATCTATCTATCTATCTATCTATCAAAACACCTATATTCACTCTGGAAAAGGGAAAAACCCCACACTGAATTAGTTTCTATGCTTACTGACACATCTTGTCATCCTCTCTTGACCCACAAAATTGTGAGTGGTCACACTTTATTGCAGTAGAGTAATGAGTAAGTAAGTATAAAACTGTGTGGACAAAGTTAGGTAAGGGTGGTTCTAAAGCGCCAGGAATGCAGCAGCAATAAGACCAGACATGGGCAAGGACTGTTGCGAGGCAACAGCTGTGAGAAGCACACAGGAGAGGTCAGCAATCACGGGGGAAAGCACACTGTACAGGAATACTCACAGCTGCGGAAACCCAGATTCAATACAGATAGGATTGAATGTGACGCCCCTGCTAAAGTTAATTGTTTTGTATTTAATCAGTCTTATAGAAAGTCTTAAGCTGTTAAAATTGTTCATAACAAAGAATTTATATATATCAAGGTTCAGCAATAGATGTTATTGACAATAGCAGGAAGGTGACTGTCTTTGGACACAACAACCCCCCCCAAAAAAACAAGACATGTCATGTAATCTCTTCTAATCAACTTTCAAGCACGGATAATAAGTCATTATAATCATTATTCTAATCGTGAGCCCAAGTCATCTGCCTGACTAACCCCCTGTTCATTCCCCTATTAAATTTCTTTGCAAGGGCAGAGAAAAATTAAACAAACCTGGCACACCAAAACCAAAAAGAGAGGAATATACAAACTTTATTGACCTTTATTGAAGCAAAATAAGACTTCTGCCTGCAATATTGCCTCTGCCTGGAAGTCCAACAAGTTCTAGTAAAGCAAGTTGTTTTAGTGCCAGCACCAACAGCAACAGCTGGCCATCCTGTTGTCAGCTGATAGTCAGAGCCAGCATCAAAAAATGACGAGAGACACCCTATCTATGCAGCATATAATCATACAAGACTGTGATGCAAGGAGCATCTTTCTTTTCACCTCTATCACAAAGTCCAGCCCACATTATTGATGTCCCTGAACATCTCCTACATCCAGTTTGTTTTTAGGAAATAAATGTTTTGGTCTTCAGTTGTATGCTTTTTTGGATCAGTAATAAGCTACACATCTTGGCCCAGATGTGGCTGTAGTGTTGTTTGGGTTAAGAAAAGTCTGAAAATCCATGTTTAGATTAAAACACAGTAGTCTGAATTTATATAATCTGGATGAGAACAGCAGAGTGAGTTTTCACCATCAGAAACCAGCCTCACTGATGGTAAAATGGCACAAATACTGCTCTCTATCACTGAGATTTGTTTAGCAGTGTTGGAAATTAACTTTTGTGTCCACCTGCTACTGTGGTTGCGGGACTTGAAAATCTACCCACTTAATCTATTTTATCTGTTTGGCTGGTGAGTGAAGCAAATCTAGCAGCCACTTCCATATTTTACCAGCATTTGGCTGGGGGCTGGTGCTTATTTCCAATCATGATTTCTACAGTTCCCACAATAACTCAAGAAATGCCGTTTTTGTTATTAATGAAATTAATTCACACTGGAGAATATGTTAGAGGCATGGCTGGTGTAACACTGGTGCATCCTGGAAGGATGAGATGACGCCCTCTCCAGCAGAGAAACAGCTGTCATCGTAGTCCATCATCATGTGGAAGGACCTGGAGCACTCATTAAATGGTCTGATCATGAATCAGGCCTCTAGTTTCGACCCGAAACAGACAGCTGTACAATGTTTAAGATAAAACACAGTTTGTCCTGAAAATGATCTTTAATGTTATACTGAACTGCTGTGAAAAGTACTTTCCTTTGTCCAATTCTAAAGTTTAGTTGTAAACAGGAAAATAGTATAAACACCTACACATTTGTTTATACTTCAAAGCATGTATATGTATCTTTTCCTATGCAAAAAGTTAAATGAATTAATTGATATGTATATTTTGTTTGATTAATTATGTGTTTGCTGGCTTTTAAAAAAATAATTATTTATGTATTTAGTTTATTTAAATGTATTTTTGCTTGATTATTTACATGATTGATTTATTCTATTTTTGCTTTTGGTTATTTACATGATTTATTTATTCTTATTATTAGTTATATTTTTTAATATTATTACTTAATTTTGAACCATCACTGCCTGTGTAGAAACTGTATGTCTAAGCAGTGTGTGTGTGATCTGTGTTAAATCTATCTAAATATCTTTTTCGTGAATAAAAATAATAAAAAAGAATGTAGTATGTACATAGACTATATTTACACATACATATATGTAATCTTATAATATATTTTTTAAATATTAGTTATTTTATTTATTAAAAGGAATATATTGTTGTGACTTGCTGAAGGGCTAGTGGCATACAGCTCTCGCAGACGGGATCCGACTGCGGTTGTATTCACCACGTGCTTCAGTTAGCCAATAGGAACGCTTTCTTCAAGCGCGCGCAGCTTGATTCAGGAAGTATTTGTTTCATTTCACGTAGCGTTCGAGTGTGTTACCGAGAAAAGTGTTTAGAAATAATAATAAAACGGACACGTTGCGCGGTTAATAAGAAATACAGTTCATCTAAAAATGTCCACTGGCTCTGAGTCCACACATGTATCCTCCCTTGGGAAGGGCGACGGTTTGCATCAACAGGGTAAGAAAACAAGTCTACCAAGTTAGACTGTTACTACCGTTACCATTAACTTACTCTGATAAAATGCAGACATTGCGGCTTGAAACCTTTCCAGTTTATTTCAAAACGTCGGGTTCCATATTGCTTATTTGTATCCCCAAACCAAAGTAATACGTTTTTAAAATAGTTAAATGTTATAATGCTTGTAGGCTGTTGAATGTGAGATCAGCTACAGTAGCATTTAGCTGAAGTTACAGTGCTGTGCTGTTGTGAATCTCCTGGCGGTGATTTGGTGTTTACTGTATCGTTTGCTCTGCTCCCTTACAGTTCTCGCCTCTTTCCCCCTGTGTGACCTTACAGAGGAGGATCTGACCCAGAACCCTCAGTTCTGTAAACTCTTGGCCACCCTGGCACAACATGTGGACCAAAATGGACTCACTGTCCCACTAAAAACAGAGCTGGAAAAGGTATCATCAAGCACTGGGACAAAACCCTCAGTAGTACTACCTTCCCCATTTGCTAACATACAAGCTCCTTGCTTTTCAATGTGCACTATTACATGATGCAGTTCAAGCTAAACTTAAGTCCAAACAGCTATATTTTTTAGCTTTATGAAGAGAAGTTATTCTTATTCATATATATTTAATAACAGTATGTAGTGTATGACTTCCTGACCTCTACTGGCAACCATTTAGAATTGCAAACACAGAGATGGAGCCAGGTCTAGGTTCGTTAGGTTTTGTGTATCTGTGAGCATTTACAGATGCTTTATTCCAGGCTGAGCAGAAGCTGCAGAGCCAGAGGCGTCACTGGCTTCGCTCTGAGGGCCTCCACAAAGGTCTTCAGGAGATGATCCAGGACCACTGTATCAGGAAGCACCATGCCGCTGTTCCCCCTGACCAGAACATGGTACGTTTCACCTGCTTATTTGCACAGTGCACAAATTCAGCTGTCATTGAATCATGGACAACATATTCTGGTCATTACACAAAGCAACTCATTTTGCTCTTTGCACATTGCATCTCCAAATTTCATTTGTGTGCAGTTCTATGACACGATGGAGAAGTGTCTGCTGGTGGCTCAGTGTATCAGACAGCTGGATCCCAGTAGCACTACCAACCAGGACCGGCTCTCTGTTCTGGGTCTGAACCCCCAACAGATGATGGAGCTCATGCCACCAGAGAAGGTGAGTCATAAAAATACAGAATAAAAGAGCATAGATGAAACAATGGTTAGATGGATGAATGACACATGGTGTAGTACCATGCAGATATTTTTTTCAGAAAAGAAAGTTGGTTGTCAGTAGAGGAATACTTCAGCTACAAATGGAGCTTGTGTACCAACTGTACTGCATTTATCTTCGCCAGAATGTTCAAAGAATGAAACAGAGTCTTCCCAAAGAGCTGGAGAAACATCTGAAGAAAAAGTGTTTGAGCCTCCTCTCTTACTATCAACCTGAATGGGGTACAGTATCTAGACACCTGCTTATCTGTTCCTGTCAGTAATTATTCTCATTTGCTACCTTATTGTTCAGCATTGATATGATGACCAGGATGTTGTCCTGTAATCACTTCTAGAGAATGAGAGTGAGGGTCTGAAGAACAGCAAGCTGTCTCACCTGTCAGCCCTGCTGGACAAAGAGAAGAAAAAAGCAGAGAGTCTGAAGGAGACTGGTCGGGAAAACGCAGTTCTCCTGCAAAGACAGACTCAGCTCTACCTCTCTGTAAGTGCTCTTTCAAGTACATGTAGTTAACATTTCCTCTGTTTTTGGAAGGTTGTCCCAAATTCCAATATTGTATCGTATCACATCGTAATGTATTGCAATTTTGTTTTTTTGCAGTTTTGAAAATGTCAGAATCAATATATTTGTTTCATGTGCGTCTGTGTGGAGGAAAAAGTAAGTTTTATTATTGTTTTATTGTAGTCTGAGTAACGTGACATCATATCCGTTCCGTATCCTTCAACCAAAACAAACAGCAACTGGCCGCCACGAGCCAAAACAAAATAGTAGAAAACCAGGGTCCATATAAGGAAATAAGATTGGTTGTATTATATTAACCAGAAGTATAAAACATTACATGCCCATCATAAATTAAATAGAAAACACCACTAATTAGTGAGGAAAATGTCTTTATTCATTGATTTTTGAGTTACTGGAAAAAAATGTAATAAATAATGGCTGACAATGACTTCAGGTCATCTCTTACTACATACTGCTGAAAATCAAACATTCTTACCATATTAATTTAGATATTTGCCAAAGTAAAAATCCCTAGAAGTGTAAGATTCAGCTTTTTCTCATGGTCAAGTGTTAAAAAAGTTAACAAAAATCACTATAAATTGTAATATAAAATCACAATACATATGGAATCGGCACCCAAGTATCATGACAGTATCAAATCAGGAAATAAGATATATATATATATATATATATATATATATATATATAAGATATTCCTTTATTTGTCCCACAGTGGAGAAATTTACAATAGGAAGGGCCCAAAATAGGAACAATAGGATATAGGAAGCATAATAATATAGGAAATAGGAAATAGGAAGCATAATAATAATAATAGGAAATGTATATATATATATATATATTGTTTTTTTTGCATGTTTTGCAGTTCACTTACGGGAAACTGTTCAAAAGATAAATACATTTGTGTTCAGTGTCTTGTCCTTCTTATTGACTTGTGTTCAGGAACTGATTAAGTGTATTCAGCTTCTTCAGTCTCTCATCTTGGACCACAGGCTGAGGATCCAGACAGATTTGGACCGGAAAAAGTTGGACTACTTTGAGGGAAAATGTGAAATAGTCTTACAGAAGATCAAGTAAGGAGTTTTTAGTTCTTTGCTTGCATATATATATTTGCACTTATTTGGAGATTGTCATGGGCGATACCAAACTTTTTAAAATTGATACTGATACTTTTTGCTACAATTTTACCAATACAGAAGAAGAAGAAGAAGATCTACCTTTATTAGTCCCACAATGGGGAAATTCAATTTACACTCTGTTAAACTCATACATGGTACATGCAGACCTGAAACACACATACATGCATTAATGGAGAGACGTCAGAGTGAGGGGGCTGCTCCTGACAAGCGCCCCGAGCAGTTGGGGGTTTGGTGCCTTGCTCAGGGGCACCTCGGCAGTGCCCAAGAGGTAAACTGGCACCTCTCCAGCTACCAGTTCACACTCAGTTTTTGGTCCATGTCGGGACTTGAACCGGTGACCCTCCGGTTCCCAAGCCAACTCCCTACAGACTGAGCTACTGCCGCCCCAATACAGTATCAATAACAATATTGATACAGATACTGATAATTTCTTATTAATTAAATGTGATTTTTCTAAATCATAGTCATTTATAGAAAAGAAAAATTAGATCATTACTCTCAAAGGCAAATCACACGATACATTTCGGCCATAAATAACAAATTTGCAAACCTGCTGCACTTTACTTATTACTGTTACTTATTTATTTATTACCTTTTAATTGTAAAGGTAGTTAATTTATTTTGCATAAACACTGACTGAATTATCAGCCTCCTTATGTGTTTGCTTTTAAATGTTTGAAGAGGCACTCGTGTTGTGTGTGGCACTTTACTGTCACAAATACTACATTTTGCTGTATTTCTAACTGCATGTGACAAAGCACCACTCCATGCTTTGTTTCTTTTCTGCTGTTTCTGTTTTTCTTCCACAGTCATGTGACACAGGCCAGCTAAATGTGTCAGGACTGTTTTCGGCACAAACATACAAAAGTAGTGAAAATATCTGGAAGTGATGATCATTTTATCATTGATACCAACTAACTAATCGATAGTATCAATACCACAGTATAGACCTGCCCATCCCTACTCAGAGAATAAACACCAATTCTGAGATCATCAGCATGACATGCATTTCATTTATTTTTTACATGTTTACATGTTTTTCTCTTCTTCCTTCAAAGGACTGAGATGGTGGAAATTCAGTTGGACACGTACAGGGTGGACTTAATATCCACTCATAGAAAAATAAGGCAAGAAGCTTTTTGTGCATCTCTGATTGATGTCTTACTTTTATCATGCAATCCCTGTTATTATTCATATTGCTGCACTACACTTCACTTTCAAAGGCAACAAAGTGAGAGTAGCTGAGGGAATGCATTCTGTTCCTCTATGCTCATTGAGTTTGAACTGTAACTTCCTGATATCAAGCCTTCAGAAAAGTTATTACAGAAACTACATTCTGGCTGGTGCTCCTCTAAAAGCCTAACAGTCTTTTTGTTGTTGTGTTTCAATTTCAGAGAGAAGCTGGAGTCTGAGCTGAAGGCCTGTCAGGTGGAGAAGCAGTCTGTTGAGTTAAATCTGGCCTCCTTTGAGATTTTGGGCCAAGAGTTTGAGGCTTTGGCTGAGGAGTACTGCAGCTTACGGCAGGAGATAGAAATGAATAAGTGGGCTCTGAAGGAGATAACCCAGTGCAACAACAAATGATGATCGTATCAGTCAGACATTTTCATTTTCACTCACTGGCTTTTGGAAGCTTGACACAGACACTGTTTGGACTTTTGGCCTATAGGAACTACAGTATGTAGCATGTACAGTTGTGAGTGGGCTAACTGAACATAGTCATGCATCTTCAGTGCATCACTAGCATTTCTGCTTTCTTTGTTTCTACCTAAACCCATTTGGTGTTCAAGGTATTCAGTATTCATTACTCTTTTAATAAGCTGCAGTTTTACACTGAGCTTTAAAGGTGCTCTTGATAACATTCAGCCACGAGATGTCATACTTCCCCTCCCTGTTTCATTGCATTTACTCCAAAACAAGTCGCTGCCAGGCACTTCCTGTCAATCTCAGCCATTTATCTGTTTTTTCCTTCACTGAGGCTGTTTTCCAACACACATACTGTACTACTAGTATGTACTGATTTGGCCAAAATGTAGTACGTAGTATGCGAACAAAAGCAAAATCTGCAGTATGCCAAAAATACCCGGATGACATACTGATTTGGGGGAAATCTCCAGTATGCTTACTACTACTTCGCTTACTGTATCCCCCAATGCAAGACGCTGGACTGCTACAGGCTACAGTTACACCCACAACAGCAGCCAAAACTGCTTTTTTATTTATTTTTTCATAGCTATTTCATCACTAAATTCACTTCTGAAAATTTTTGAGGCGAGAAATGTACTGTGTAAATTTTTAATGTTCATGGTTTTACAATATTAGATGGTGAATTGAACATTTTCTTCTCGTAGACGATAACTTTTATTTCCTTGTTGATGGATAGTTTGTTTAAATATCACAACATAAATGTCCATTAGAATTAACAGGGACCTGTGTGTATCTATCTGCCTACAATCGCTGCACTGATAATTCAAAGCACCATTGCCCCATAATTGGCTTCCTAATTGGCAGCAGCATCTGTTCAATGACTCGATCTTACTTCACCTGAAGTAAAATTGTTGAGATACATTTTTGTAAAAGTTGAATTTGCATTTAACACCTGCAGGTATCAATAAAATGTGCCAAAAGTTGTGTGAGCTGACATCTGTTCTCGTTACAGTTGTGTAGTGGGAATAATTTGTACACATGTAAGCAGCAACCTTTCAGGTATGAAGGGAGTCATGCAAGAGCAAAACACTCCCATTGTATCCTTTTTTTTTTTAGCGTGCCTTGACACACACTTTATAGCCTAAACTAAGTGTAATAATGCTGCTAATAGGTCTTCGTTTATAAAACACATAGATTATGCTTTATAGGTTAGTATAATCATCAGATGTGCCCATGTTACCCCCATTGTTCTGTCTACTTTTGTGGGTGTTTCTGTGTTTTCATGAAATGCACTTCTATGTGGAATGAAGGAAACTTTTTTTTTGTAAAATCGTCACATTAAAGCTGCTGTCTTGTAGAAATTTTGTTGAGAAATATAGCTGAGATTGATGTTCATGTTAGTGCTATTTTACAGCAGTTTGCAGCTTGATCCAGAAGATGGCAGTATACTTTCAATTTAGACAGAGGTCATGTCATACTACCTACTTAAAATGGTTAACTCCAACCAGACTTTCTAGTTTTGCTTTTCTGTTCTTTTACTTTATACAACTTTTTCTAAAGCACACAAGACAGTAAGATATGTTTATTATTAATCACTTTCATTCTGCATTATGATTTTTAATTCAAGCTGTTAAATGAGCTGAATTTCTTCATGACGCAACAGCTGAGAAGCCAGCTCTATAATTTTCTTAATTTTTTCCATTTGTTTTGTCACTGGCAATATTCATTTTAGCTTTATCAAAGAAAAGTAGTAGAATATGGAGGACCATGAGAGGCATGTAAAATATCAATACGGAATTTAATTGATTAATAATTGTACAATAAAAATAGATATTAATAGATTAGTCTACAAATGCATTTATTACAAAACAAACAAACAATAAATAAGTGCATCATTAAAATATACATTAATTCATAAATAAAGGACTTTAAAATTATATTTGAAAATGTAGTTTAAAAAGAGAAATAAAAATAAATAGTAGAAATTGTAGTTGTCTAAAAGTCCCTTTATCATGGAGGACCACAAGAGTCACGTAAATACAACAGTAATAAAGCATTTAGTTGATTAATAACTAATTGTACATCTATGAATAAATGGAAAAAAGTAGTAAACGTATTTAATTATATGATATTTTAATTGGCAATAAAAAGAATCATAAAAAGAATGTGCAAATTAAATATGAATCATCAATAAATAGGACAAATTAAAAGGGAATTTAAAAAACGGTAAATAAGTGCATAATTAAAAAAAAATTGATTCATAAATGAATAATAGAATTTCAAATGTAATTAATTTATTAATTTAGGGACAATACATATTGGCATTGTTACACTTAATTAAAGTGCAATGTATTTAGGACTTCTAGTCTAGTCTAGGCTAATTTGCAGACCTTGTCCCCGGTTAGGTTTTTAAGAAAAAAATAAAAATACATACCACAGCATACAAAAAAAACCCCACACAATACATCGTAATCAATTTACATGAATATGAATGTTCCCAATCAATAATCTAAATAAAAATGCAGTTTGAAATTAAGTAAATATAATAAGAAATTATAATTGAATGTTTATAGCTGTCTAACGTCCCGACATGGTTTTATTATTACTTAATAATGCATTATTTACGCAATTGGTGAGGATGTGTTTGACGCTGTCAGGTAACGCCCACTCACTTTGTCAACATAGACGATCTTTGGTTATCTTCTTGCTCCACTGAGGAGAACCGGAAGTGGGTAGGAGTGAAGCATCTTGCCGTGTTAACGCCTCTCTGCTCCCCTCTCATCATCAGCAGCAGCCCCGCCTCGCTACGCGAACCGCTGGCTGGTTCACCTCCAACACAACCCACATCTGGGCTGGCTGTGACACAACGGTGCTGCCGCTCCGTCCGGTGCCCGCGGCATGCTCACATTCACACCGGGAAGTGGATTTTAACCAGCGGGGGACGATGTCTGAAGTGCGAAAATTCACAAAGAGGCTGAGCAAACCCGGGACGGCCGCGGAAGTCAGACAGAGCGTGTCGGAGGCTGTGAAGAGCTCCGTGGACCTGGTGGTGAGCAGCTCTAATGTTGTCTGGGGACCGGTGGCGGTCATTTTAGCCAACTAACCGGTTAGCTCGCTAACCCCCTCCCCTCTGCTCTCTGGGGAGTAAAGCTTTTCCATTTTCATACTTCTCCACGTTGCTGCTGTTCATTTTGCTTTATCCTCTCAGTCTCCTCTTTTATTCCTCTTTTCATTCACTGCCCTTGTCCCACCATGCCTCTGAATGCACTGAAACAATTTACTGCTGTAAAAGACAGGTCATTATGGGGCAATTATAACCCGCCAGTTCAACTCCCATATGCTGGCTTGGTTTTCTAAAATGCCGGCATTACTAAATAGTGTGACATTGTCCCGGAACACATGGTTTTTCAGTCATGTGCGGCTCCTTTTGTGTGCTGGCGGCTGAGGAGCAGTGCCAGCTGGACAGCTGCAGCAGCATGGCTTCCCTGTCCTTGCCTTGGAGCAGTATGTCTATGTGAGCCTCTTTATTTCTGCTGGAAATGGCCACGTTGTGCAAAAAAAAAAAAAACCCATGTCCTTATAACTGATGTATATTGCTAATGGCATGCTTTCGTAGTGGCTTATGTCTTTCTCCATTTTAATCAATAGCAGTGCTGGTGGCTTGCAGCATGCTGCAATAATGAGGGATTATAGGCGCAGTGGCTGGAGCTGATAGCACTGAGGATCCTGCTGATGCAGCATTAGCATGTGTTTGCATGCATGCCCATGTGTGTTAACTTATTCTCATGTTTGTTTTGAGACTTCCAGTGATGTCAGTGCAGGTTGATCAACACGGTCTTGCAAAAGATCTGTGATGTTTTCAAATGCAAAATCTAAGTCACTGAATCTCCCACCTGAATCACCACATTTCAGGGCTCTGAGAGTCTGTGTCTTACCACGTATTAGGAGTATTAGGGCCACATTGAGGAAAAAAAATAACTGTGAGATTTCAAGAAGTAAGTCCAAGGTTTACGAGACAAAAAAGTGGGATTATGAGAATAAAGTCATACATTTATGAGATATCAGAATCATAAGTTTACAATTACAGAAATTGTTATTTTAGAGGGGAAATAGAGCAGCGTGCCACCTGTGTTAAAATGAGGAACATGGGGCATCTTGTGAAGTTATACTTTAGGTTTTGCAAATATCCAATTACTTGATTTTTTGACAGATCAGCACCACATTATCATCAGTATCAGGACCTTGAAAAGGTTGTGCAAGAAACTATGTTTATTCTGAAGAAAGACCACAGGAAATTACTTTATTTCTTGTTAAGTTATGACTTTCTTCACGCAATATAACTACTTTTTTTTAATCTTTATCTATGACTTAATTCTCCTAATATTATGACTAGTATTTCTCAAGTATGCTGCTCCCTTTTCTTGGAATCAGTTTCAAAATGACCTGAATCTTTGAGAGCTGATCTAACTGAGTGTCTTAAAGGTGCACAAGCACAAGCACATCTGTCTGTAGATGTTTTATGTTTATTGATACCTTATGATTCTATAATTTGCTCTTTGTCTTCATTTTAAATTGTCATGTTTGCTTTATGTCTGCAGCCTTGTAACTGTGCTGCTTCCCATCTTGGCCAGGACACTTGGAAAATAGATTTTTAATCTCAGTGAGTTTTTGCTCCAGTTTAAATAAAGGTTGAGTAAAACATGTTTGGCTGAACAGAGTGGAGCTGGATCAGTTTGTGTAAGAGATAAACTCTTGTTCCTTTGGGATTAGACTCCAGTCTTATGATGTTGAGGAGTGTGATACAAAGAGGTTACCGGTATAATAATCAGCATGTGATAAGGTTTGCATTTCCGCAACAGAAGTGTGTCTGTAGCCATGTGTGATATGTTTTTTGGTCTGTTTTTAGAGTAGCATGTTCTGGCTGCTCATTTCATGGACTAAATGGTTGGCTTGGTAACTGAGAACAAGTGTTGTTTTGTGGGGGATGCATGGGGATTCCCTCAGGCATGCTGTGACCAAGCTTCCTGTGTGACTGTGTTCATTCTGAACATCTCCATCAACTGAGTCCTGCTTTCCAAGTCTTTCCCTCCACTCCTGTCTTCTTAGATTTCCCAGTGAGCAAATAGGTTTTAGCGACATCAAGAATCAACATATTTGGTTTATTTGAGTCTATGTGGAGGTAGAAGGAAGTTGCCGCTTTTATTGTTGTAGTCTGAGTAATGTGGCATCATATCCTTTCCTGATCCGTCAACCAAAACAAACTGCAGAAAGTAGAAAACGACGACGACCTGCACCCTCACATGTTAAATCCAAGTGGTGAACACGACACTTTAGGTTTCACACATTGCAGGAAAAGCGGAGTGAGAGATCACGGCTAAAGCTGCACGTTAACTGTCACGGACAGGAAACGTTTTCATGTTGCAGTAACGTGTGGTTAAGCTAGTCGTCACTCTCACCTCTGTGGTCAAATCAGCCGACGCTACAACTGTAGAGCACCCATATACTGACATTTATGTTAAATGCTTTCAAACAGCCATACATTAACCAGAAGTATAAAACTTTACATGTCCCTTTATAAATTAAAAAAAGTAAACAGTACAGTATATTTGACTTCAGGACATCTCTGACTACATACATGCTGAAAATCAATCATTTTAATGTATTAATTTAGGTATTTTCCAAAGTAAAAGTCCCTAGAAGTGTATGATTCAACCTTTTCCCATGGTCTAGTGTTAAAAAAGTTAACAAAAATCGCAATAAATCCAAATATTGTATCACAATACTTGTAGAATTGCAGTACAATACATATGAAATGGCACCCAAGTATTGTGATAGTATCCAATCGGGAGATGGGTGAATTGTCCTAGCCTTAATGTTTACAAGCAAGTGCTCAAATAAAACTTATTGATGTTCATTAGTCCTGTTTAAATCATGTTATCAAGTCCATATCTGTGTCTGTATTTAGCAGTCTTTTCCATAAAAAAATATCTGGCAACCAGTAAGGCTGTGTACTGGCAAGAATCTGGCGATACAATCCATATCACATTACAGGGGCTAGGATTCAGTGTATTGCGATATACTGTATTGCGATAATGTAAGACAGGCAATGTATTTCCAAAAAAAAAAATCTTCTTAGGAAACCTGTATCATAATATAAAGAACACGCCACCATATGCATAAAATGAGTAAAATAAATGTACTTTTTAATGCAATCAGAAGAGTGGGATCTGTATTTACATGTATAACAGTCGTCGTAACGTCCAACATCATTGAGAGAGCATACTGTATATCTTGGCAAATGAAATAATTTTTTGTTAATCTATACATTTAAACTGTTAATTACAAATCAATGCTGTGTTTTTGAGAATTGATATAGTATCACAAAACATAATGTTGTGATAGTCAATATTTTCTTACACCCCTAGCAACCAGGGGACACAGTAACTGTCAGCCTGGTAATTGCAATTTCAATTCCAATAGATTACTTAAATCTAAAAAGTGAAACCCATGATAGATGATAATGAATAATGAGAAGTTGTAGGCCTAAGTGGTTCCCAGGCTCGGAGGGTGGGCCCCTCTAACAGGACGCAGAGTTGACCCATTACTGGAGGGGAACACAGGACTGTTTTCTCACCAGACTATCAAACAAAGGTGTGCCTACTACCAGCTTGTCTTGATTGCCGCATTGCATCGCAGTAATTGCTGGAACAGAGCCATTGTTAATGTCATTAGATCCACATGGGCATGGTTACTGCTGTGAAATCTTTTGGCTTCCAATTCAAATGGGACAATGACAAAAAAAAAAAAGTTCAAGACCCACTCTAGAGGAATTAACTGTTGCCATCTAGGATGTAGACGACATAGACACGTCATCCTCCATATGACTGTACACCCAACATGTAGTCTGGCATGTAGTCAGTAGAAATGTAGATGATTAATCGGTTTGGCTGGTTAATCAACGCCAATAGGATGTTTTACAGATTGTGTTTGGGCTCCGATAGTGGCCGATGGCTGTACAACCTCCAGTCACGTGGAGACATACGTTACTGTTTTTGCATGCAGGCTCCATACACAAAGACAAGGTAGAGCGGGAGAAAGAAGTTAGTCCAGGATATACTATAACGCAACACTATCAGCTCTTTGTCCCAGATACAAGACAGGACAGGCAGACAGGAGGAAAAGAAATCGTTCACTGTTACTTGCTCACTGTAATAATGTGGCGTTCTCTCTTCCAAATAATCCAGCCATGTAACCATCCATTCATGAAATCACACACTTAAGGGTCCTCCTTACCCTGAGAATATGAACCAACACTCAGATGCACAACAGAGGTAATCCCGGCTAGTCACACTGTAAACCACAGGACAGCGCATCGCCAGCGCATCACCCAACGCTGTGTGCAAAAGTAGCCAACTGCTGCAGAAGTAAAGAGTATATCGACTAATTAATCAGCCACCGGCTTTGTCCTGCTCCAAACTATCGTTATAATATCGGCCTCTAAAAGTCCACCATCGGTCGACCTCTAAGTGAAACCACATATCTCTATATGTGGTATAAATACTTTATTTTATTGAAGAATTAAATGCAATACACACTGTAAGTCCCTTATGATATACGCTAAAAAAGATATATTGGGGCAGCTGTGGCTCAGAGGGTGTTGTAGAGCAGGTAGTCCACCAATCTGAAGGTCGGTGGTTCGATCCCCGGCTGCTCCAGTCACATGTTAACCACCACTCTTAACCCCAAATTGCTCCCAAAGGCATAGCCAGTATTTAGATTAGATGCTGATGGGCAAAGTTGGCATCTTAGCAGCCTCTGCCATCATGGTCAGAAGACTAGAAAAGTGCTATATAAATGCAAGTCAATTTAACATAAAAATGCATTGCCACAAAGCTTTTTTTCTTGTTTTAGGAAAAGTTAACATTTTGGAGATTTTTCGTAGGACAGCAACATACGTCTAGTCAGTTATTTGCTTGATAGATAGATGGATGCATAGATAGATAGATAGACAGATAGATAGATAGATAGACAGACAGATAGATAGTAAATGTACAATAAATATACATATCAATACTATACACAATATAAAGAATACATTAGAATACACTATAAATATACCAGACTACCACAGCCAGCTTAGAAAATATAAGACATAGAATAAGAAGAAGAGAAGAAGAAGACACACTTTATTGATCCCATGAGGAGAAATTACATTTTTTCACTCTGTTGTTATGTTTTACACAGTACAGACAAAATACATACACTTGGGAGTTTGGTGTGCGGACACCTCAGCAGTGGCCAAGAGGCAAACTGTCACCTCTCCAGTTCACACTCAGTATTTGGTTTATATGGGAACTTAAACTGGTGGCCGTCGGGTTCCTCAGCCAAGTCCCTACGGACTGAGCTACTGCTGTCCGCAATAGCAATGGCATACTATATGTTAGAGAAGTGTGCACTTAATTTTTGTTTAAGACAGGATGAATGAGGGGGTACACCGATGTGAAAACTCCACTTGTGCAAGATTATTACAGGAATAAACCAGTTAAACCAGTGAACTATAAACGTAATAGAAAAAAAAACACACTGTATTTTCATGTAGAGCTCCAACAATGAATCAATTAATCACTTAGTTGTCAACAATCAGTTAATAGAGAAAATAATCAGATTAATAAACAATGAAAAAAACCTTAAATTTAAGCCCTATGTTCATGCAAGAGATGTGATGGATAACTGAAACTTAAATTGGTTTTAAATCCTGTATGTATCCTATCCTGTACATCACAAACGTGAATGCAGCTCTATTTATATATCAGTATTGATTTTGATTCTTCCCTCCAATGAGCCGCTGTGTCTTATATATACAGTGCACACAGATTGGAGCACTTAGTGAGGTCAGCTGTGGGACAGCGGAGCTGCTTTATACTGTATGGGACTTTCACGTCAGCGTGTGCGCTCAGCTATTGTGTTTAAGCTGCTTCCCTCAGCCTGCGTGATAAAATCCACCTGGTCGTGTTGGGCTGCCTTACATCTGCTGCACTGTAATGGGACACAGACATCTGGAAATGCACCCTCGCCTCGCCAACGCCATCATCATCATCATCATCGTAGTCCCCAGGAGGCACACTGGGAGTTGGGCTTTTGGTGTTTTGTTTGAGTGTTTCCCGGCCTGTTTGGTAGCTCAGAGGAGAAAGCGCTTGCGTTACAGAGTTACGCCCAAATGTTAGGCCACGTCCTTTTGTGTATAGCATCTCTGTGTTTCTCAATCAGTGAGACTGTGGCTTCACAGCTGCCTGCTTGTGATTCTTCAGCTTCTTCTCTGAAAAGCAGAACTCTCTCTCTCTCTGTAATGTGATCGCTATGCCGCTGTGCACTGCCTCTGACATGCAGCGCTGCGGTTCAGCTTGTTGCACATTACAGGAAGCAGAGCTGCTGTTTCGGGTGCAGGGGCGGCACAGTCCTGTGTAATGCTTTCAGCAGACTTGCAGGTTTTGTGTTTTACTGCTGCTCAGGTTGCTGCTTGTCTCACCGAGGAGCCGGTCTTTATGTAAAAAGATGCTACAGAGAAATCTGCAAATACTAAATAATACTGGGGAGGTTGGGAAGTTTTTTTATTCAGATTAGTGGTTTAAAAAATGATGCTAAACGCAGGTTATTGTGTGGACAACCGAGAGAGTCGAGGTCTGGTGGAAAAATCTGCAGAGAACGCGTTCTTGTTGTAACCAGCTTATTTCACGAGCCAAATTATTGGTTAGCGAACACTGAAAGGGAGAACTTTCTTTCCTTTATTGGCTCGTGCACAGATACCAGGCTATTAAACCTCACTGAGCTCGTACTGTATAGCCAAACAGTGTTCAAAACCACAGAGCTTTATTTTCAAATTCTAGTGGAGATCCAACATTTCCAAAGATACCAGATATATCAGGCTTAAATCTGTGGAAAGTTTTGGGTTGGAATATTTGACTCAGTGTGTAAACATCATATAGCTTCACTGAGGAGCTGGAACAAGCCGATACACAACATGAAACACTGCCAGACTGTGGAATTCAATTGTTTTTCCAGCTTTAAAACTACTTAAAATCTCCGAAAAGCAACACAGACAAACTGAGAAAGTCGTGGTTCGTGTAGGTTCCTGTTGCTCATCGTGAGATGGTAATTGAGAAAATATGTTGTCATGGTCTTTTAAGCTGCGTTGCGGTAAGTTTGAACAAATCTGATCAAAAGTTATTTTTCTATCTTCACGGAGGATGGGAGCTGCCAAAAATAAATGAATAAATAAATGAGGGAGAGCAGCAGCAATTGTTTGTAAAAACAAATGTATAAAGAAAAGAATTTATAAATAAATAAGTGTTGGTAAATAAATAAGCGGTTCAATACAAATAGAAAATTGCGCAAAGATAAATAAATAAAATAAAAGCAAAATAAATTGAAAATGTAATACAAATAAAGACATAAATAAATAAAAGGGAAAATGAAACAGAAGAGTGAATAAATAAGGAAATGAATATAAAGATAAACAAATAAACAACATTCAACAATATATAAATAAATGAATAAGGTAAGATAAATAAATAAATACATTTAAAATGTAATAAAAATAAATACATAAATGAAGGAGAAAATTATAAATAATAATAATAATTATAAATACATAAGAAATAATAGCAAAATAAATAATTAATTTAAAATGTAATAAAAATAAATACATAAATAATTAAAAGGGAAAATTAAACAGAAGAATACATAAATAATGGAATTAATGTAAAGATAAATAGATAAAGATGCAAATTACAACAGAAATAAATTTGTATCACATTTTATCAATTAATTAATGGCTACATTTATTTGTAATTTTTGATTGTGATGTTATATTTAATGGCATATTTATTTATTGAGTCATTTATTTGTTTATTTTTGATTTTGGCAGATTCTCTCCTCCATATATCCTGACAGTAGTGCATGAGACAGATAATCTGTCATAAAATCATGTATGTCTGCATCCTCCTCATAACGTCATTTGCAAGATTTCACAGACCGGAAGAAAATGGCTGTATATCTCAAAGAGACCTGAACCTATGTAAGAGTTCAGAATGACTGAATAACTGCACACCAACATGCCCAGCGAGGGCAGTAGATGGGAGGGGAGACCGACAACCTTATTGCTGTGTTGCTTGCTCAGCCCACTCCAACAGTAGTACAGCAGCAAAACAAAGCGCTGCGTCTCAGCTGCACGGCTTTTAAATGGAAATATGGCAAGGTGGAAAATGACTCAGATCATACTTCCCCGAGCTGTAGGGCATTGTCAGGTTTTTTAGAGTCCTCTTCCCCACTATGCTTAGTCACTAAAGCAGCACATCAGCTGCCATGCATTGCCTTCAGCCTCTGTGGCAGCGGCTCGGCGCTGTGGCACAGGAGCTGATCAAATCCATACAGTCTGATTTCCTCCGCTCGAGTCCAACCGGCTTGGTGACGCTCAGCCAAGGCTTGTTGGCTAAGCTATTCATCACCGTCCTCGCTGCTTAGCTTGAGCTTATGGCACTTTCTTGGAATCAGTTCCGAATCTTTCCAAGTGGTTTATTTTACTCGTGATCACATCTTGACCTAGATGTGAAAGGCTAGGTTTGCGCCTGAAGGCCCCTTTATTAAGATGTAGTGCTGAGAGGTTGATTTCATATCTTCCACTTCTCTATGAAACTCAAAACAGGAAGTTGTGATATTTAGCTAGAACTGGCATGTGATTTACTTCTTTAGTTGCATTATTACACATTGCTCTGTTAACATGCACATTGTTTGCCAGCTGACAGCTCAACTATCAAGTCAAATATCAGGATTTGTCTGTCCCACTGTTGCTTTGTCTCACCTCTTTTGCCCCTTCAGTGTATGTATTTGTCATTTTTCCTTTCGTCATCTTTTGCCTTTTTTTTCATCTACCCACAACTCTCTGAGCAACTGTTTCCCTGCATCGTGACAGTCCTGTGAACTGTGTGGTTGTTTCTATGATCACTCGCGGCTCTGGTTTTGCGTGGGTGGTGGTGAAAAGTTTCTGGGGGTGAGCCCTTGTTAACTGCTCTCAAACAGCAGGGGCATGTGGAGCTCAAAAAAGCCGCAGTAAAAAACAAACCTTTCAGAAAATGAGATCAAAAAGTGTATTTGAAGTTACATGTATTTGTGTTCTGTCCTCTCTCAGGAGCAGCCAAAGATTATTGAACCACTTGACTATGAAGCTGTGGTGTTTCAGAGAAAGGCTCAGATCCACAGCGACCCCCACCGAGACCTGCTGCTCTGCCCTGTCGACGATGTCTCAGTGAGTACGCTTGTCCTTTCCCCCTAAGTCTATAGGTCATCTTCCTCCCCAGGAACAAATCATAACCTTTATAATCCTCACACTCAATACGCCTGTGCTGACATCTCCACAGCAATGGCCAAATCAGCAGTTTTTAAAATAAAAAAGTCAGTCAAAACAGTCAAACAGGAACAAAAAGCTGTAAAATATCACTTTCTAAAGAAAGGTTTCCCATCATTAATCACTGTTCATCCCCAACACGGCCAGGTACCTCTGTCTGCATTTATTGGGGCTGCTTCAAACATGTGGTTTTGTTTACAGGCGTGTCTTACTCCAGGTCTTGTTTTTTGGTCATGTCTAGAAGGGAGCCTGCAAATTGCAAAATCTGATCTGCAAAAACTTGCAAAAACTCTCATGAGACTCTCTGCCTGACGACCTATCCTAACCATAGCCATTTGCGGTCAATACCTTACAGCAATCTCAGGAGAGTTTCCAGTTTGCTGGCTCCCTGCTAGCTAAATGTAAGTCTGTACTATACTATGACTTTTTTGAAAGTTTCCTCTTTCAAAATAAAAGGCGGGAACAGTCCTTTTGTTTATGTTTTCAGTAGGACTGTCCTGAATACCATTTGTTGTGCCTCGAAGGTATTTGAAGCTTAGCGACAGTGCTGCTGCCGCACCTCTGAACACATACGTACCTCTACACATACCCAAGTATGATATCTGTTGTGGGAATATTCCTTATTTAATGGGCTACTATACATAATTATTACAAACAAAAAATGAAACATTCAAAAACTGATGGTGGAGGTCGAAGCTTCAAAGCTTCGAAGCATTTGGGTCAGCCCTAGTTTTCAGGGGGGTGTGTCAGTGGAGCGTGAGTGCTCCTCTATCAGCATATTTCCACCAGATCGGGTGACGAAGGGTGTCAACGCTTTCCTTCATTTCATTTCCGATGGAAAGCCAGAGAAGCAGTCGCCCAGTGCATGGTGGGAGTGCTGCGGCGTGTTGGAGGGGGTTTGTATTTGCATAAAGTTGAAGAAATCTCAATTTTGTGCAAATGAGTAGCTGACTCATGAAACTTGGACCAATGTCCTGTTGACATGGCAAGCAGAAAACCAGGGGCCAATCAGGTGCATTCAATGATAGGGTGCGTCACTGCTTCAACAGCCAGTTGAGTGGACCAGAGCGTCCCTTAGTGTCCTCGTCGGATCTAGTGGACATACACTGCTGGATTTAACATTATAGATATGACCACTATTTGTATAAAAATTTAGCCACAAATTCACAGACTGGCTGTACACGGTCCAGCCATATAATCGGGTTTGACCGAGTCTTGTTTTCTTGTAAAACTGTTCAAGTCAAACGGGAACAAAGGACTGTAAAATTTCATTTCCTAAAGAAAGGTTTCCCATCATTAATCACTGTTCATTCCCAGCACAGTCAGGCACCACTTCTCTGCATTTATTGGTGCTGCTTCAAAGTAACATGTGGTTTTGTTTAGAGTCACGTCTCGCTCCAGGTCTGTTGTCACTCATCTGTTTCTTTGTATCTGTGCCTTCTGTTTTCTCTCATTCACTTTCTCTTTTTCAGTTGTGGCTTCCAGCTGTGTTACTATTTGATTGGGAAGATACAAAAAATAACTGTCATTATGACGTTGTTTGTTTGTACGTGCACGCAGGAGGCCCAGATATCCCGGCACAGGAGGACAGTCGTTCCCTCGGTGCCTCAGAATGCCGAGCGGGAGGCCAGGAGTCTGTTTGCCAAAGAGGTATTATAACCCAGCAGCAGTCCCATGTGTGGCCACACTTGGTCACAAACAGCACATTTGTAACAGTTTCTAAAAATAAAAAAAGGATATTAGTAGCCATGGTATTCATAGCTGATGTTAAATCTTCTCAGTAATATGACTTTTATTCTCTTTATTAATTAGAATCTGCTCAATAAAAAGCAGACATAAAATGCAATGAGTTGAATTATGAACAAAAGTATAAAAGATGATTTCTTGATGACATTCAGCCCAACGTAGTCAGTCAAAGCTCATGGAGCTACACAGAACGTACAGGCCAGCAGTAAACACATGCTGTACTGATGATATATTATATTAGCAATGACAAACAGATGTGATGTGTGTGGATATACACTCCGCTGCTTGCCAGGTTTAAATCTGTGTTCCTCGGCCAGCTCTCATGACTGTGATATGGCCTGGAAGCAACTGTCATAGGGATTGTTAAAACAGATCCAGGCTCAGTCAGCGTCTACTGAACAAAGATCCTTTCAGCTGACTTGATTGAGAATTCCTTCCTGCAGTTTCACACTGAATAAAAAAGTAATATGCACAATGAAAAGCATGTTGAGTAAGACCATGTAGATGTCACGGCAGGGGTGAAGAGTTTTTCTGCTAGTTTGCAGACTTATTTTGAGTTCATAAATGATATGGAGCTATAATTGTCCTCCTCCCTGACTCACCGTTGGCGGAAAGAACTGTGTGTGCTTGCTTAGGTCACTTTGCTGCTATGGCATGTATTTCCTGTCCCTAATCCAGCTTTCTGTGTTGATCTCTCTGGCAGTGCATCAAGATGTACAACACCGACTGGCATGTCATCAACTACAAATATGAGGCTTACTCTGGTGACTTCCGCATGTTGCCAAGGTAAGGAAGATATGTGCAAAACAACATCAGAGTTCTTTACTGCCAAATATGTAACGTGTACAAGAGATTTACTCTGCTCGCTCACGTGGGTCTGCTGGATGACGACATGCAACAAATCACTGTTTCTGTATATTAATGCAGCTCTGCTGCTTCAGTAGAGTAGAGGAAATACTGCATACATGAAGTAACTGAGCTAGATTTTTCTCTACAGCACAACAGATGCAGCCCAGATGTTTTGAATTCTTATTTAAACTAAAATATTTGTAATGCACTTTCAGCTTTAAATAATAATAATATCTTGTGCTACATTCCTTCTAATTAACAGATCTTTGCATCAAAATAAGACTTAAGATAAGGTTATTCTTCACCTGAATTCAGTCCATTTGCATCCGCAACATTCAGGAAGGTTTTTCCCAGCCTGCCACTATACGGTGCACACACAACTTGACCTATACATGGCAGTTTGTGAAATAATCACGAAAATTAATCTTTTTGATTTGTGTATATAGACACAAATTTTTCTTTTTTCAAGACATTGAGCTGGGCTTTCAACAATGTATTTTTTGCATGTTTTCCTATGAACATCCAGCAACATGTTATGTGTTAATTTCTGCTCCAGTCTTTTCAAAATAAAACTACTTAGGTTTAGGAACAGATCAACTTGGTTAGGTTTAGGCAAAAAAAACCACTTAGTTAGGTTTAGGAAAAGATACACTTGGTTAGCTAGGTTTTGAGAGATTGCATTGGTTAGATTTAGGCAACAAAACTACTGAGCTAGGTTTAGGAAAAGATCGACTTGGTCTCCCGTCATGGGCTAGAGTTTTAAAAGTCTGAAAACAGTCACGAGGAGGTGCATAAGTCTGGTTGTGTGTCAGAATACTTGAATTACAATATGCTGAAAGGTTATTATGGAATTTTTGCCCAATGATGACAAAAAATTTCTGCTTACTGCATGTTTAAATGGTGATCAAGCTTCCTGAGGAAATCATTTTTATACTTCCACATTATGTTTTCTGGTTGTTCGGCGGTCTGTCTGACTGTCTGCCGGGTCCATTCTCGTGAATACGATATGTCAGGAACACCTTGAGGGAATTTGGCAACAAACATCCACCTGGACTCAAGGATGAACTGATTAGATTTTTGTGGTCAGTGGTCACTGTGACCTCACGTCCATCTCACTCTTGTGAAAGCGATATCTCAGGAACCCCTGGCACAAACATCCACTTGGACTTGTGGATGAATTGATTAGAATTTGGTTAAAAGGTCACTGTGACCTCACAAAACCCATTTTTGGCCATAACATGAATTTATATGCTAATTTTGACAATTTCACACAAATATCTAATAAGATAAAATAATGAAGTGATGACACAGAACAGCGTGGATGACAAGTTTTACACTGCAACCTGTACTCAAACCATAAATTTGAACAAAAAACATACAAAATGAACAAAAATATACAGCTATGATTCAGTAACAGACAAGATGGCACAACACGCAGTGGCCAACACAAGACAAATATAGCAAAGCAGATAGTGCGAGCAGCAATTTGTTGCATGCTTTGTAAAGAGTAAAGACGTAGAGAGATAGCAGACATCACCACAGGGGACGTACAGTAGGGAGGGGGGCTGATTTATTGAAGACTGCTGACCTTCTCTCACTTTCTTTTCAAAGCAAAGGCCTGAAGACAGACAAGCTACCAGCTCATGTGTTTGAGATCGACGAAGATGCCAAAGACGAGGTGAGTAGAGGGGGCCTGAGCGCCGTTACATTACAGACATTGATCACTGCAGCAGAGAGGATGAATGGTCTGCTATTGACTCACTGGGCAGATTGCACCAATGCATATATATGCACAGCTTTTAGTGATGTGCAATAAACCCTGCTCGGAAATTAAAATGACACTGTTAATCTTTCTGAATGATGGAAATGAGACGCAAATTTGGGTGCATATGCTGAGAATATGAGCAGCCATGCACAGCGTACAAATGCTGAGCTGGTAATTGTGCTGGAAGCCTCTCTGTTACTTATAGTCTGTCAGTCCTTTAGTCCACCTGGCAGTGTGACCCCTCAGAGACTGAGCATGAGGCAGTGAAACCAGTAGCCTTATATATGTCCTATAAATAGCCCTCATCGATCCTCCTACCCCTAGCCAGCCTCAGCCGGATGCAGATAAACTTAGACGGAGACTGGGGTTAATTGAAGGAAAATAAATGCTGCTGCTGCCAGGGCAGGGAAGAGACTGTTCTGTTACTTCTCCAAATGGGCCATGCTACTGTTACATTATCTCAGCATTATCATGTCTGGCTGTGATGGCTAGGGCTGCACAATTAATTAAAATGTTATTGAAATCGCAGTATGGCACACTGCAATTTTTAAATTCAGGGATCCACTAATACTGGATCGGACATCAGGTCAATACTGACTCAAACTGACTCAAAACACTCAATTGACCAGTTTGTTGCTGCATTAATAAGATTTACAATTCCTGATAATTTTGAAGATTTTACTAAGTTGGTGGTGTATGATTTAGTATTTTAATAATATATAAAAATTCAATTTGTATAAAATTGAATTTGTATTCATTTGTTACATCTTGTTTTGCAAAGTTCAGAAAATTTTTTTTAAGTCAAGTCTGATGTTGCCTTACACACAATCAGGCATACAGCTTATTGATTAAACACTGGTACTGGATTGGTACTCGGTATTGGCCGATATTTTAAATTAAGTATTGTAATGCTGCAGAATCCTGGCCTACACATTCTACAGGCTTAAGTAAACATCTTTGTTTGGTACAAATCTCCACAAAAAACCATAATAATTTTAATGTTTTTCAGTGAAAATGAGAATAATTACCGGTATGTAAAAATGCTCATACACTCTAATGTTGCAAATCATACAGCAATTGCAGTATTTGTCACTTTGACTTGTAATTATTTTTTAGATATCATGTGACTCTAGTGATGGTGGGTCTTGGCAGGCTAGTAGTGAGATTTTAAGAACAAAAAGAGAAAATGCACATAATACACATACGATAAGGCAATATACTGTATATTCATCCGTAGGCCGTAACAATAAATGAGTAATAAAACATACATTAGGCTTTAGATGATAACAATAAAGTACACTACCACTGTTGATGTAGTGTAGGGTGTGGTGAGGTGTGTATACATGGTGGTCGGCTGCTCACTTGCTGTATGTCTTTGGAGAAGGATGGACGTGAGCGAGCTGTGGGAGGAGAACAGCCAGCCAATTAGATTACAGGACGAAGCTGGAGAGAGAGAGGGGGATGTGATGCTCGGTTGGAGGACAAAATGCCATTTCGGTGTGATTAGGCTCATCTCAATTGTGCACACACATACACACTTCAGCCCTTACACTCAATGTCATGATGTGCATGTGTCACTACCAGGCTTACATTTAATAATAATTATAATAATAATTAACCCCCGTTGTGCTGTGAATTCATCCCAGTGGCTGAGTGCGTTACTCCAGAGAATGTGTGTGTTTATATATGCGTATGAGAGAGACCATTCCCTTGTGATGGATGTTTGTGCATTCTGTGCTGCTGATGAACTATCCCACGATAGTTATGGGATAGAAAGGCTGCAGTGACGGGAGTGAGGCTGAGTTATGATAAACCCTTTTATGGGAAGCCAATGAAATTCTCCAGTGTGTGATTAGAATTAATGGCATTTTTCTCTGACTGAACGATGTTAATATACTGCAGCTGTGATCAGTGAGCATCTCTCACAACCAGGTACTTGTCAGGGAAAAAAAAAACCGTTTCATACAGATGTGGCACTAAATAATCTGAAAAATGTCTAAACATTTAGCTGTTGAGACTTCTGTGTATTACCTACAGCAGATGACGGTCGGCACATCCCTAATTCTGAGAAACAGACAGGAGTAGCGACATGGGAGCAAAGCCATGTACTGCAGCTTAACAGCTTTTCGATACCTAAAAAAATCAATATCAGTTTAAGTGTACGCTATATTTAGAATATCAGCGCCAGACAACAGCTCTTTCTGACAGGGAACTGAAGCTGTTGTCTATGCTTTCTTCAAAGCCACCAGACTCCATTTATAAAACCAGTAATTTTACTTCACAGGACACGAGAGTTGTCTGGTGAGACACGAGAGCGGTTTGTTTGTGTGACTTTGGTGTTTTAAGCGGTTAGTTTGAATTCACCAAAGTCACACAATAACACAAACTAACCAATCGAGGCAGCGATAGACCAGATAGACCATCAATAGAGTCTGGTGACTTTGAAGAGAGCATAGATGGATCTAACAGCTTCACTTCCCCAGTTGGAAAGAGTTGTGTGACACAAGGTAAAGCAGTGAAAATATTCTAAATGTTGCGTACAGTTAAATGATACTGATTTTTTTTAGGGTGTCTGAAATAAGTTTTGCTGCTGCCCCCATCCACAGCAGCACATTGCTTTGCTTCCATGCTGGTACTCTTGTCTGTTTCTCCAAACTGGGGGCATGTTGACCGTCATCTACTGTAGCTAATACACTGACTATGGATAAGTACTTCATACAACCCCGCTTTAAAAAATCCAAACTATCCCTCTAATATGCAAGAACCATCAACCTGACTTCACCTGCATGATAAAGTCTGTCTAGACCTGATCTCCTGTGCTTATGTCTGTCAGGACACATCATCGCTGTGCTCCCAGAGGGGAGGCATCATGAAGCAGGGCTGGCTTCAGAAAGCCAACATCAACAGCAGCCTGTCTGTCTCCATGAGGGTGAGTCACAGCCAGGCGTGCTGTCTGTTATTCATACAACATAACAGCAACAAATGATACAACAACAGCAAAATGTAGGGGTCACCACACAGACATGGCAACTTGTTGTTGTTCCCCTTTGTGTCATCTTCTGCATTGTTCTATCCCATCATATACTGTATATTAAAATCAAGAATTGTTACATCTATACTAAGTAAAATCATGTTAGCAGCTTAAATGTAGGCAAAAAACAGAAAAAAGATGCATTTTCTACTGCATTTCTCTGTTCTAAGTTGTTTATAATCTGTTAGATATTTGGTCTGACTTGCTCTCTGCTGCTGTGAATTGCAGGTATTCAAAAGGAGGTACTTCTACTTGTCTCAGCTTCCCGACGGCTCCTACATCCTCAACTCCTACAAGGATGAGAAGAACTGCAAGGAAACCAAAGGGTCTATTTACCTGGATTCCTGCATAGACATTGTTCAGGTAAACAATGCTGGGAATAAAATCCAAGAAGCATCAAATGCTGAGTTGAGATTACAGCCTTTTTTTTCCAGTTTTACCAACTCTTAAATGGGTAGTTCAGGTCTTTTTGAAGTGGGGTTGTATGAGGTACTTATCTGTAGTTGGTGTATTACCTACAGTAGATGACGGTCAGCATGCAATGTAAGAAATGTATTGCTGTGAATGGAGGCAGCAGTAAAACAGATGAAGACGCCTAAAGAAATCAGTTTATGTGTATGCTATAATTACAATATTTTCAGGAGGAACTGAAGTCGTTTTCTATGCTCTTTTCAAAGCCACCAGACTCCATTGATAAAAACAGTAATTTTACCTCAAAGAATACAAGAGTTGCTGGTCTACAGCTGCCTTAGTTGGTTAGTTTGTTTTGTGTAATTGTGTGACTTTGGTGAATCTGAACTAACCCTTTAAACCACCATTGTCTGGTGGTTTTGAAGAGAGCTTCAGTTCCCCAGGTAAAACGGTGAAAATATTGTGATATTGATTTTTAAGGTGGCCAAAATATGTTTTGCTGCTGCCCCCATCCACAGTATTACATTGCTTTGCCGCCATGCTGGTACTCCTGTGTGTTTCTCAGAATTGGGGGCGTGGTAGGTAGGTAGTGGTAGGTAATCCACTGACTATGGAAAAGTGCCTCACACAACCCCACTTCAAAAAATCCGAACTATTCCCTCAAGCTTTAAATGCTGCTTGTTTTGTTAAACTCATTTTGGTGTTTCTCCTTCTGTGCCTACTGTGAGTTTTCAGTTTTTGGCACAAGCTGTCACCCTTGTGAAACTCTTTGTGTTTCCTCGTCTTGCCACGCTCCAGAGGCTGTTTGTCGCTTTGACTGGATAGATTTACTGCATTCCATTCACTTGGACAGAAAGTCCCGTTCCAGCAGATTATGTAGTGGCTGATGCTGTTGGCTCATGGCACAGGCTGGTACCTCATTCAGGTCTGCTCTGACCGGACAGGCTGCCGGGAAGCTTTCAGCTTGATGAGCACATTCAGAAGATGAATGGGAAGAGTGAGGAGACTCATTCTGGCTAGTGGGTTTAATGTGGAAGCCTGTGGGGTATGCTTTACAGCAAGTAAAGCATGTTTTGCTCCTGAACTATAGCAGTGTTGATGTTACTTTCACAGAAAACTGTCCCAGTGAGAACATTGTTTGAATCCATTGGAAGCGCTTTGCTAGCGCAAAGCTCATTATAGAGGCACTTGCAACAAAATGTTTTGTTTAGAAAAATACATTAAATTGGCTAAATTATTTTAAAGAGGACCTATTATGCTTTTGTGCTTTTTCCCTTTCTGTTTGTGTGTTATATATATATATCTGTAAAAGGCCTGCAAAGTCACAAACACACAGCCTGCGTGAGACCAGTTTGGCTCGGCTGTGTGTCAGCTGCGTCTTTTCTAGAGATTCGAGGTCTTGCCTATTTTTACTGCGAGCACTGCGCGGTTCACAGCAGACAATGAAGGTGATTGTTTGACAGTATATTGACATCATACAAGCAACATTGCTACACTTTTGATGTCTGGATATGTGAAGAATATGTCACAAACAGTGAAAGTGATCAATTAACTTTATGGACATCATATCCACTACATTACTACAGTTTCCCTGTCTGCATCTGTAGGAAATGTCACAGACATAAAAAAAATAAAGACTTAGGCTGTTCAAGCAACACTTCCTGCTTTCATCTCAAAATAAAAGCCCTCAAGCGTTTTTTTTCCCCTGTGGACAGAATTCCTTCATTTGTTAACACTTTTATTCTGAAATATGTACAGGACAGTGTTGTAGAACATGAATGAATATAGTACAGCGAATTATTACTGTTATTTACAAAATACCACGTTTCATAACCTTTTCTGTCTAAAATAATTGGAAATGACATTTATAATGAAATGAAATGGCCATTACGAAAGGCAAACTCTATGTAGAAAGAAAGGGCTGGCAGCAGCAGCAGAAATGCAGCTGGTGTGGAAATGAGGCAGCCGCCACGCGATGCTAGGTCCTCCTTAAGCTGGCACTCATCTCATTACCAGAATATAGGATAAGCTTTTATCCATGGTTAGTGCTTTGTTTGAAGAAGGTAAAACTAAAATTCAAAATGTCAAAAAAGAAAAGCATCAAAAAATACTATCATTCTTCCCCCCTCAGAGCCCTAAGATGCGCCGCAACGGCTTCGAGCTGAAGATGCAAGACCGCTACAGCCACTTCCTGGCTGCAGACAACGAAGCAGAGATGGAGGAGTGGGTAATCACACTGAAACAGGCTCTGCAGAGCACCGCTGAGGCCAGCCAGGACCGGAGGAATGGGGTGGAGACACTGGACTGTTCCCTGGGTCAGTTCCAGTGTACCTACATCTGAACATACTCAGGATATACACATGTCCATATCATCTTTCAGTTTATTTACAGTCTCATTGAAAGGTTGCTGCATTGCCATGGTCCGTTTAGCTATGTTAATAATAATAGCATGTTTGAATAAAACCTCTGAGCCAGTTTTAGTGGTAGCCAGGGTTTAAGTAATCCCTCTCCCTGGCAGTGGAGGCAATAAATAGGCTTAATAAGTTACATATAGTTGCTGCCAGTGGAGAGATAGAAGCTTCCACATCAGCTGTAAATTCCTCTAAAATATGTTCAGCTGTGCAGATGCACGTAAATCAACGCTTTCAGCTGTTATATTTGTTCTTTTCACTCTTAAGTTTCACTCCCAAAGTGTTTCGTTAGGGGGCCAGTTTATGGTATATTGTTGAACCCGTTGCTTGTCCTGAGCTGTGGAAGAGTGCCAGCAGTTTTATGCAGTTTGCTTATGTCTTGCCAACATCTCTGGGTCCTTTTTTTTCTTTTATAATAATATAGTCTGCAGAAACCCAATAGGTCTAGCTTGGTCAGAGATGCTGATGAGGGACTGGGAGGACGTCCAGAAAGATGGAGGGTTCACTCAGTCCATCATCTGTTACCTGGGAGTCAGCAGAATAGTGAAAAGCCTCTTTTTAATTTGGCCAGTATACTGTAAGACATTAGTTTGTTCATCTGGGCACAACTCACAGACAGCCACATAGGAAGCCATTAGGGAAATATTGAGTGATTTATTGTCAGACTGGGTCTCTATGCATTCTGATGAGTTTTATTCATCATGTTCACTGTCCCATTCAATCAGATGATGATACTACCAGCCAAGGTAAAGGTGAGAGCCTGCTGGAGAGCCTGGGGAGGAGCTTACACCCTGAACTAATGAAGGTATGAAGGATGGATGGATGGATGGCTAATGAATGAGTACAGACTGACTGGCTGAGTTAGTGAGATAAACAGTAGATATACAGAAACATTTAAGACATTATATTTACATTTTTTTGGGCTGTACTGAATCGGTAGAAGCTTCATTCATAATGGCGATGTTCAATTTCTAAATCATTCGAATGCTGCACAACTTTTTTTTGCATTTTGTCTCTACTTCTAAACCCAGTATTTCTGCACAGTTGCAGATAAGTTGCAGGCTTCACTGATATTATTGGTATTATATTACATTCCAGTGGTGATTACGTAGGATTGTTTGTGTGATCCAGACTTTTCCATTCACTCCAGATCATTGCAAAGTCCAAAAGTCAAAATTTATTGGGAAAAAGACAGATGCAATTGTTTCCAAAATTCATAACATGTGTTTATGTAATGAAATATTCTGCTTCAAACCATATTTGTTGGCGTTTAGCCTTTGAAAAACAAAACATTTTCACTGTGGTCAAAAGAGTGTTTACTGTCCTGCTTGCTGCACACAAACCAATTTTTTTCCTTTTTTTTAAGGTGATGACATAATAAAATATGACAACAGACATTTAAAGCTTCAAATTAATGAGTTCAGTCAACAGACAATTTAGTGTGACACAGTTGGTACCAGTAGGTTTCTTAGTTTTTTTTTTAGTTTCATATGATGCCAGTATCTTCACTCTAGCTTTAAAACTGAGCATTAAAGAAATTACTGTCATTAAAAGGATTTGCATTGATGTGTTATATTCCTGTTAATTTTGACAGCCCTAGTAATTTTGTTTTATTTATAAAAATAAAGATCTGTCTCCTTTAATGGCAGCAAAAGAAGACATATCTCAAAAATTAGTCTGAGCTTTTGTACCAGACTATGTTTATAATGTATTGTTTATAAATGTCTTCATAATGGAGGAGCCATAGCAGAGCAGCTCTTTTGTTTAACCCTCTTGTGTTTGAGTCAATACTGAAAGCTTGAGAACGGCAGTGTTTATCCTATAGAGACAGTGCTGTTTTAATATGTCTATAAACCCAGAGCTACACACAGACAACAAAGCCCTCTGTGCTGCTGTTTCACTGCTGTTTGCTCTGGGCAGCTCCAGCACAGCTTTTTCCCTCTCTACGCACTTCAGCTTGTCTGCAGGCGGGTCGCAGTGAGAGCAGGAATAAAATGAGGGGGAGGAGTGGGGAAGGGATGGATCAGGGCTCTTACCTTAACCTGAGGGGTTTTCATATGTTTGTCTCCATCAGATGCCCTTCTCCTTTTTTCTGGGTCTGTTGACTGCTCTTCTGTCTCGCTCTGTCTGTATTTGTGTTGGTTTACTAGCAACAGTCTGCTGTGTAGAGCCCATTATTGCGTACAAAACTATTTTATTTTAAGCCAGTTTCTATTCTCCTATATCTCTAAATGACCCAGCTTTTCTTATATTCACACATTTTTTTAATGGACAAGAATAACAAAAATTGCCATATAATAATAAGGAACTACATGTTTCTACCATGAGCTCACATTAATGTACTATCTTTACATTATATTTCACTTCTCTGTGTGTCTACAGTACGCCAGGGAGACCGACCAGCTCAATAAGATCAACAGGAATGAAGGCAGACAAAAGCTTTTCTCTCTGGATCCTGAGACACAGGTATACAAGATGCTTCTTTTAACACTTGGTTATCTTATTATTTATTTATTTCACTACTGATTCAATCTATTTGATCTCTCCTCCCCTTTCCACCATGTCCACTGTGTCCTCTTCTTTGTTTCTCTGCTTGAATCCTCGCTTATTCTCTCTCCTCTCCACTGGATCAATCTTCCTCTTCTTGTCATTTTATCTCCTGTCTTCATGCTTCCCTCCTCCTCCTCGTCTCCTGTCCGATATCCAGAGGCTGGACTTCTCAGGCATCGAGCCCGACGTGAAGCCATTCGAGGAGCGTTTTGGTCGCCGTATTGTGGTCAGCTGCCACGACCTGACTTTCAGCCTCCAGGGCTGCGTTAGTGAGAAGGGGGACGGCGTCCTCACCAATGTACGTCATCACCTTACTTCCACAGGAAAGATTCATTTTCTATTCTGCTTATATGACTCTGCTAATACCTCCACTACTTCCTATGCTTCACCATGTACTACTACTGATGACAAACTCAAATAGACAACCATAACATGTGGAGGACGGAACCTGCCAAAATCAAAAAATAATGAAAAATAAAAAAATAAATGCAAAAATAAATATATACAGTAAATAAAAAAATGAATGCATGAATAAATAAATAGTTTAGAAATGAATACAAATAAATACATAAGTGAATAAAAGGGAACATTAAACAGAAGAGTAAATAAATAAGGGAATTAATCCAAAGATAAATAAATAAAGAAGCAAATTACAACATAAATGTCACATTTGACCAATAAACTAATGGTTACATTAATATTAATATTATATTTTCGACATTTATTGTAATTATATTTATTAGTAATTTATTTCTTTATTCATTTATTTATTTTCGATTCTGGCAGGTTTCATCCTCCATAATAATACTTAATATTCACATAGTAGAATAAAATAAAACAAGAAATAAACCCCCCCAAAAACAAATATATGCAAATGTATATATACAAATATATAAATAAATAAATAAATAATATAAAGGACCAAGACCTTAAAGACCTAACTCCTTAAAAAGTGACCTCATATTTTTGTAAATCCTTTGTGAAAATACCTCTCTAGGGATTTTGTATGCACTTAAGAGTATATTCACAACACACAGTTTTCCTTTTAACACAACTTCCACCATCCTCACCCTCTGCAGTGCTGCCCCACATAATACACCTTCATAATTCATGTGGGCCCGTCTGGAAGCAATGGAAGTAACCAGGCCAACAAGTAACACAACTAGATATTGTTGTTATTAGGGCAGTGAATTAATGAAATAATTTAATCCGGATTAATCGCATGATTGTCCATAGTTAATCATGAGTAAATGCAAATTTGTCACATTTTTTATCTGTATGGTAAAGGGACATTTGTCAAATATTTAATACTCTTATCAGCATGGGAGTGGGCAAATATGCTGCTTTATGCAAATGTATGTATATATTTATAATTAGAAATCAATAAACAACACAAAAAACTACAAATACTGTCCAGAAACATTCACACGTACTACATTTAGCTTAAAAAATACTATATAGAGCCCATTTTCGTTTGCATATCTTAAGGTCAGAAGTCAAGGGACCCCTTTGAAAAAGGCCATGTCAGTTTTGACTCACCACAATTTAGCGTAAGTTTGGAGCATTATTATGCCTCCGTTAAGACACGTTAAAATGACATGGTTAGGACCAATAGATTCCTTAGGTTTTCTAGTTTCATATGATGCCGGTATCTTCTAGCTTTAAAACTGATTTCGCAAGTTGCATTAAAGAAGTTAGAGGTGTTAAAATGAATTTTGACAGCCCTAGCTGTAATACTGTACTGTAGTTTATGATGAAATCAGTTTGTGTCAAGCAGTTCCACATACTGATGCTGCCTCATTGTTTTGCTTTTTTACTCTTCTAAGCTTGCCTTAAACTTTGTTGCTCCAGATAAACAAGGACTTATGCAAGAAGTGAGTCTGATGAATGGTGGAAATGTTTTTAGTGTATTAGATCTCCTGGCATCATGAGACAGCAGTTTAGAGCTGTGTGAGCACCACAGTTGTCAGAGGAGATAGCTGTAGTCATAAAACTTTGAGTGTCTTGCTGGTGCATTAGAGCGGCTGGTCGGAGAATTGAACCAACTCATATTGGTGGTTTGGAAGCAGCACACTCGCTCCTTCCCTCCCCCCCGTCCCTCCCTCCTTTCCTTCCACAGACTCTGATAGCTTTAAAGTTTATTGGATGGAGTTAGGCTTATTCGTCATGCAGGAACCATTCATCCTGGTGTAAGTGCACAGTCATTCACAAATGTGAGGGCGTCACTACTGTAGACTTGCTGCTAAGCTAGGGATGACCTATAATGTTTATATACTATGTATTCTTACATATTTGGCTCAAATTACTGTCGGACAAAATTTATTCTTTTAATTGCTGCAGATTGAAGAGCATTCGTGGTGTCATATTTGAGGGATACAATGAGTTTTGTCTGGGTTTTTTGTTTTCTCTCACATATTATATACATATTTGTGAAGAGTGGGCAAATATGCTGTTTTATATTGTATGTATATATTTATTCTTGGAAATCAATTAACAACCCACAGGTATTGTATTTAGCATAAATAAATATGCTCAAATCATAACATGGCAAACTGCAGCCCAGCAGGCAACAACAGCTGTCAGTGTGTCAGTGGCTGTCAGACTATGATTTGCCTCAAACTGCTTGTGATTGTCATGAAGTGGGCATGTCTGTAAAGGAGAGACTTGTGGGTATCCATAGAACCCATTTACATTCACATATCTTGAGGTCAGAGGTCAAGGGAACCCTTTGAAAATGGCCATGACAGTTTTTCCTTGTCAAAATTTTGCCTAAATTTGCTGCATTATTTTGCCTCCATCTTGACAAGCTAGTATGACATGGTTGGTATCAATGGATTCTTTAGGTTTTCTAGTTTCATATAATGCATTGTCTTCACTCTATCTAACGTTATTATACGATAACTTTGACAGCCAAACATTAGGTACATTATAGTGTTAACATGATCATTCTCAAGCAAATATGTTATGATCATGTGAACTTGGGATCATCCAATGTTTAAACCTAAAATTTGATTAGTGAATTGTTTATGGAGTCAATTAAGCTCAACAAAGCTAGCGTGAAATGTGATGTACAGTAAATAAATTGTGGATATTATTAACCCTGGCTGGTGTATTTAAGCACTGAACTACCTCTCTGCTGGACCCCAGGTGGAGCCGTTCTTCATCAGCCTCGCTCTCTTTGACGTCTCCAAGAGCTGTAAAATCTCGGCCGACTTCCACGTTGACCTCAACCCGCCGTGCGTCAGGGAGATGCTGACCGACGCCTCGGGCCAGCTGTCTCCTTCATCGGACTCTGAGGGCGGAGGAGGAGGAGTCAGGGATGGAGGAGGGGGAGGTGGAGTCATGGTGAATGGAGACTCGCCGAAAGGGAACGGCCTGCCGGTTCTTCAGAGGGTGTCGGAGGCTCTGCTGCGCTTCCCTACACAGGTAGGAACTGGGTTGAGATTAGATTGCAGACTTACTGACTCACTGACCACCAGACAGAAGTGGGTGTGAAAACCTGAATCACTGTTGAATCATTCATATAGATCAAGGTGTGAATAAAACAGTGTTCTGTCCTCTTTGTGAAACAGATTTTGACACCTGTGAAACAGATTTTGACACCTAAGTTAAAATGTTCAATGTTTTATATCCAGCCTAAATACCTTATCATTCAAATAAGACTGTAGAAAATACAAATACACCAAGAGTAAAAGTGGTATCAGATTTGATTGTTAAAGGCAGAGCTGATGGAAACAAGATTATAAAAGGTGATAGTTCTTGCTAATATATACTTTTATAACTGACCATCACAGTGCTTGTGTTCAGATATTTGGGCATCTGGAGTGCCTACCAGTCCAAATAAGTCAACCAAGTCAGAGCAGAGTGAGAGCTACCTTTGCAAGGGTGCACCATATTTTTTATAAAAATTAATAAAAATAAATGCACGACTAAATAAAAAGGAAAATGAAACAGAAGAGTAAATAAATAAGTGAAAGATAAATAAAGAAGCAAATTAAAACATAATATTATTTTGCAAAATTTAATGACATTTATTTATTTATCGAGTCATTTATTTATTGATTTATTTTTGATTTTGGCATGTTCTGTCATCCATACAGCTGAAGGTACTTTATAAGATAAAAAACAGACAAAGCAGTTACAGTTGAAGACATTCAGCAATCTAAAGCAAGCAGTGTAAAAGTATGTGAATATTTTACCAATTAAATGACTACTTGAAAGACCAGAACAAACCTCAATGTAATGCAGTTCAAATGGTTAGATTTACCAGAAACCCCTCTGTGTGATGTCCTCAGAAGACCTTTCACTACCTGAAACAGAAACTATTCACACACTACATTTGCCAAGCATCATCCGGTTGTGGTTGGGTGCTGCCCTCAGCCCTGCTATGTTTTGAAAATGTCCTTACCCAGCTCTGTGAGGTGACAGACTGCTGAACATCTGTAACGCTGCTCAACACTGCCATGCTGACAGCAGCTTTCCTGGATGGAACAAGGGATTTATGACCAGTTGATGGATTCCCTGTTCTTCCCACGTCAAAGAACTGATGATGGAGCTCTTCATCCAAATACACGATAATAGTATTTCATATTGAATTTTCTCAAACTGTAGTATTTCCAGATGGTGAGTGTGTTTCAGGACAATACTTGGTCCACGTCCAGTCTTTAAAAACACTGAAAAGATCCAGGAGACCTCAGTTTAACTCATTCAGTTAACATTTGCAAGTGATTTCAAAATCCCATAGGTTTGCCAGTTTTATATTAGCCCAGCAGTGCTCGGTGATGTAAGTTTTATGTCCCATCACTTCTCTTTGCTGTATTTTTAGTAGAGAGTTTATTTAGGGGATAATAATGCTGCCCATATGTGAGTGTTACTGTTGGCTCAGGTGCTGGTGCTGTGAGATCAGCACACACCACTTCACCTCTTGGCCCATTAATATGATCAAGTCACTCAGCGAGACTTGTGCCTGTTGTAAATTAGCAGCAGTTAGGTTGTAAAACGCACTCACATACTCTCTTTCTATTTCCATAATAAGAGGTGTGACCGAGCTGTCACGGCAGCAATTTAAAAACAGGAACAACTTAAAAAGGAGGGAAGGTGAATAGGGGAGAGTCAAGCAAGTACTCAGAGCAGAAACAGTATTTGTCTATTTTTCTTATTTCAAATATTTTTATTGAGGCAGTGAAGATTATACCTACAGCTGTGTCAATGCTCATTTATATGAAATGTTTTAAAATTATATTCATGTAACACATATAAAACAGATGATGTAAAAGCTATAGGTTTGGATTTTGTGTTTTGAAGAATATAAAAAATAAGCAAATTAAAAGAAGGAAAAATCTAAATATAAGAAATAAATAATAAGATAAAATAAAATTTGACAAATATAAAAAAAAATGTGTATATACTAAATAAAAGAGACATAAAATAAAGCTAAATGTATGAATGGGAACATAACTCATATAAACACTGATTTCTACCTTTATCTTATCTAGCGCATTTTAGGGCTGTTCACATGACACATGCCGTGTTGCTTGTTCCCTCAAGTCCATTGTTGTCAATGTAGACGCACAGTAGGCGCGCTCGATAGCGAGAGTGACGCCATCGTATCCAAGCGCCCTCAAGTGCCTGTTTCTCGAGCCACAATATCTGCGCCCCCAAATAAAAATAGTTCAACTATTGGAACGCAGCAGTGCGCTCTCCAGGTCATGTGATGGGAAACAACCAATCTCAACTGGCAGGTAAACCAAGCCCCCAGGATCAGTGCCGCTTGTTGATGCCAATTTTCTTAGTGGCTAAACGGCGGTACTACAACTTTAGTGTCTGTCATGTGATGCCATTGGGCCCAAAAAGACTTTCCATAGACTTTTTTGAGGTGATTCAATTTCCCAGGAAGGAACACTTGAAGAGCCCTTATTCAAATCATTAGGCCCTAAAAGTTGTAAAATGCCCTAATAGCCGAATCCCTTTGTCCATTCATGTGAATGAGACCGAGGCTGAAGCGAGGGCTGGGAGACGGAGTTGGCAAGCCGTGATAACAGCGTGACGGCTGTGACCCTGTGACCGAGACATGCCACCGAGTGTACGCTACTGCACCTGCTCCATGGATCCAATGGATGCAGAAGCTCACCTAAGATCCGGGTACTTTTCCTGTCGCATGTCGAGCCATTTTAGCTCATTATCATCATCTTCAAAACGTAACGTTAACACTCATTCAGTGGTTGCCTTGCAACAATATATAAAAACATTCAGCAAACTGCAAAAATTGCTCTGTCTTCCTAAACCTCTCCTGTTTCCAAACAGCATTCATAATAGAGAACGCAGCTACCAGTAGCAGGCCAGACAGTTTGAAAGCTGCAGACATAAAATAAAAGAACCGCCCCACTAATTTATGGACTTAATGTTTCACTCTGCCAACCGACATCTGTGAAAGTCCTACACCAGCAGAACACACACTCACACAAACACATGCATACAAACAGAGCTGGCTGTACCTCTGTGATTAGTGTGCTGTTAGAGCTCGGCAGACCGCAGTTTAATTTAGGTGCTTTGGGTGTGGTCCAAGGACAGAGGAGAGGCTCCACTCTTTATATCTCTGCATCAGCAGCTCTTGAGAGGCCACAGCCTCTGTTCCCCTTCATTACGTACATTCTGTGAAGGAGTTTTCTCCCAGCGACAAACCAGCGGTTGGTGAGCTGTGACACTGTTTGCGAGCTACTTGAGGAAGCATGATGGCAAAATGTTGAGCTCCTCCCCCATGTTGTGCAAAATGTATGGCAGCTAATCATAATGTCAAAGATGGGAACCAGAAGCAGCTGTGTGTGGTTGTGTTGAAGATCAGTGAACGAGGGCAGATGGGAGAGGATGGACAGGGTTATGGCTTGGAGTGGAACTAGGGAGTGTGTGCCACGCTAGCCTCTTCGAAGATGTGTATTATTGATGTGCAGTTTGTGATGTCTACATCTATTTTGATTTAAAGCTGCATTAGCCGCTAAGATGGTGCAACCACTCACTCGGTAGTGCCACTCTGTTTTATGCTGAAACTTTTATGATTTCCAAAATGACTTCCTGCTGCTTGTCTAGATTTTTGTTTCTGTTCCCAGAAACCCCCATGGAGGTTAATCATACTGATATGAGCTCATATATTAAAATTAATATGTAATTTTTGTCCTCTCCAGATTGTTTGTGTGAACTGACACTACAGGCTTAAAGACAGCCCCATCTTGCCAGACCAGAAATAGATGTGAGCCCCATGTGGTTTTCCTGTATAACCTCACATAACAGCAGCCACTTCCCCTGCACTTGCCTTGTAGAGGAGCAGTGCATTTAAGACTGAAAGGACATTCAAGTTTGCTGACGATGATTGCTTATTTATTTGAGTACCCAGGCAGTTTGGATGAAGTGGTTTCTAGAGGGAGGGTTGCAGGACAATACGCTCACCGCCTGCTTATATGTGTACACTGTATCATCAAGTCCCTGCTCTAATTAGCCTCCTGTCTCCATTTCTTCCTCTCTCCTCCAGGGTATCTTTTCAGTGACCAACCCTCATGCAGATATCTTCCTGGTGGCCCGGGTAGAGAAGGTGTTACAGAACGGCATTACGCACTGCGCCGAGCCGTATATCAAGACCTCTGACATCAACAAGGTCCGCTGTCCCCCTACTTTTCACTTCATTTAAAGAGATAGTCTGGATGTTTTCAAGTGGGGCTGTATAAGGTACTTGTCTATTACCTGTATTACCTACAGTAGATGATAATTGGAGAAAGTTTGGAGAAGCCGGCAGTAGTATAGTAGAGTATCAGCACAGGAGCAAAGCAATGTACTGCTGTGGACGGGGGCAGCAGAAAACCTATTTTAGACACCTAAAAAATCACTTCAAGTGTGTGCTATATATGTAGAATATTTTCACCACTTTACCTTGCGCCCTTACCAACAGGGAACTGAAACTGTTGTATCTGTCTATTCTCTCTCAAATCCACCAGACTCCATTGGAAAAAAAACTGTAATTTTACCTGGCAGAACATAGGAGTTGCTGGTCTACCGCTGCCTCGATCGGTTAGTTATTGTGTGACTTTGGTAAATCTGAGCTAACCCTTTAAAACACCAAAGTCACACAATAACACAAACAAAATAACCGATCGAGGCAGCGGTAGACCAGCAACTACTGTGTTCTGTGAGGTAACATTACTGCTTTTTTCAATGGAGTCTGGTTGCTTTGGTGAGAGCATAGATAACAGCTTCAGTTCTCTGTTGGAAACACATTAGTACATTGCTTTGCTTTCCGTGCGTTAAATTTGTCTGTTTCTCCAAACTGGGGGCGTGCTGTCCATCATCTACTCTAGATAATACACCAACTATGGATAAGTATCTCATACAACCCGACTTCCAAACATCTTAACTATCCTTTTAAAGACAGCAGCAGAAAGCCTTCCAGTTGAACATCCTGCCTTTGCTTTTTCTCTTCTGCTTTGTTTGTCTTCTCACTATGTCTCCGCAGACCGCTCAGAAGGTGCTCAAAGCTGCCAAGCAGACATGCCAACGCCTGGGCCAGTACAGGATGCCGTTTGCCTGGGCTGCCAAGTAAGACAGGAATAACCCATGGGTCCAAATATTACCCAGTAATTCATCTGTTTGGATTCATCTTTGGAACAGCCTAACATGAAGGCATAAAAGATCTCATCATGATAAGATAATGCATTGGATATTAAAACCGTAAAGTCCATTCAGTAACTATGTATACTGAATGTATAGATGCCACACATCCTGTAATAATGTGTTTTCAGGCAGGTGTTCAAAGACGCCCAAGGCAGCCTGGACATGGATGGCAAGTTTTCTCCTCTCTACCGCCAGGACAGCAGCAAAATCTCCACTGACGACATCATCAAGCTGCTGGCCGACATCAGGAAGTGAGTCACCAGCACTCTTCTGCTATTTTAGCCAGTGATTCAGTACTAAAGCTCAAAATACTCACCCCCTTGCACATTTATGCCTTTTTATTTCAAAAGGCCTTGCATAGGGGACAGCACTTTCTGAATGTAGAGAGGTTTTTTTATTCAGATTTGATTGCATTTTTTGAATCTTTTTCCTCATCAGACCTGAGAAGAGCAAACTTCAGACTATCCCAGGACAGCTGAATGTCACCATTGAGTGTGTCCCACCTGACTTCTCAAGTATGTTGTCATTTCTAAACACTCCTCTTAACCTAACATTTGTCTAGTCGAGCGCCGGTCTAGAAGACACAATAAGCACTACACAATGTACAGTAGAAACAGTACAGGAGCTGCATTCTTACTTTTTGCTGAGAACAAATATTTAGATGAAACTTGCAGTAGACAAGGGTCTCATTTTTTGACCGTTGCTTAGGCACAAAACAGGGCCCGAAATGTGAGTATGCCACTTCCCATGCAAGAGTTGTGATTTATAAAAACAAATTTGATGGGAGAATGTGCACAGCTGTACAGAAACCTTGGCATTTGAACATTATGGAGGCAGGAAATACATATAATTATGCCTCCTCCACATAAAATTTCACTTCATGTCACACATTAAAAAGATAAAATTAATTAAAATTTAATTAAAACAATAAAGTAGGTTAGTATGATGGTGTGCCACATATACATATGCCATAGACTGTATACATGCAGAGACATACATACATATACACATACTCAAAATGAAAATAATAATAATAAAATAATTTTAATCTTGACACAGACATTTTTCTCTCAGGACATCAGAGCAACTTTTTTAAAGTGAGGCACAAGGATAATATGCAGCCTAAAGCCGTGTACATTGGATTTGCAAGGAGGCCTCAGCTCTTGTTGTAATCAGTATCAGTATGTGTGACAAGGACTTTGGATATTTGCAGTGTACTTAACTCACAAATATACAGAATGCTGTAGAGTTTCTATAACTCGTGTGCTCTCTCCCCCAGATACGGTGACTTCCTCTTACGTTCCCGTAAAGCCCTTCGAGGACGGCTGTGAGCGGGTGTCGGTGGAGGTCGAGGAGTTTCTCCCCGATGAGGCCAAGTACAACTACCCCTTCACCACCTACAAGAACCAGCTGTACATCTGCCCCCTGCAGCTCAAATACGACAACCAGAAGACCTTCACCAAGGTGCGCGACTCACAGTGGTGGTGATGGAGGGACGGCAAGATGAAAATCTTTCAACACGCATTGGTTTCTGTGTTGTTGCTGCCTATGATGGGACACTTATTTACTGATTATTTGCTCTGCTGTGTGCATTGACTGACTGATGTCACGTCTCCTCCACACCAGGCTAGAAACATTGCAGTCTGCATCCAGTTCAGAGATTCAGATGAAGAAGGTGCAACCCCTTTAAAGGTGAGATGTATGAACTGTATATACTGTAATATGTGCTGTATATGTTAGTGATACACTCACGTGTTGTCATTTGAATCTTCAAATACACTATGACAGAGTTTTGGGGACTCATTTTGAGACTACAGATCAAAGGTAAGGTCTGATAAAAGGTTTTCATGGGAAAAAATATTCTGCACTGTTTTATTGAATTAACGAGACACCTCTGAATCCTACAAGCAGCTCTCAGCTATGGAATGCAATTAAGCCAATTTTAATAACAACTAACAACTAACTAACTAACTAACTAACTAACTAACTAACTAACTAACTAACTAACTAACTAACCAACCAACCAACCAACCAACAAAATAAGTAAATAAATAAGTCTATGAAATGAATAAACATGCCTATGAAATAAATAAATATGGCTAAGAAATAAATCCTGAAATAAATGAATGAGGCAATGCAATACAGTTATTTAAATATATAAATAAATGTAGATGTCAATCTAGAAGTGAGTCAGTGTAGTTCAATAAATAAATAAATAAATAGGTTTTTATTTTAAAAAGGGATTATTTCAGGGGACTTTTACTTATTACTTATTACCATATTTATTAAGTTAAATATTAATTAATTTATTTATGGCATTGATAATGGCATTCCACAGCTTCTCACAGGATTTTGAGGTTTCTTGTTAATTCAAAAAACAGCAGGATTTTTTTTTTTATGAAAACCTAAATTCATTGATAATAATCTTTTTAATTCAGAGAAAAACCCTTGAAGTGACGTACGTCAGTGAATAAACTATATCACATACTGTAATAATATAATGTGGCCTGCTGAAGTTCACCTCATATAAAGAAGATAGTAGGATAGATAGATGTACAAAGGTCTCAAGTGAGATTTGATCAATAGCAGAGCCCTCCAACATGATAAACTCTGCTTTTTATTGCTTTTCACAAAGTGGAAGTCCGATTGCAGCTGAGGGGCCAGAAGAGGAGAAAGGAAACGCTTACAGAAGCTGGTTATTATAGCTGGCAGGAGAAGATAATGAATGGTCACTCTTTTTTTCACTCTCCTTTTCCTCGCTATTCCTCCCTGGCCACACATGTCAAATATCTGTGGGTGGAAACAGTCATCAAAGTGCCGCGGATTGTTTTTCTTTTCACTTTTCCAGCGGGAGGGAGGAAAACAGAAAATTCTTCAGACTTCAGCCGCCAAAACATTTGCACTTGATGCCCTCGATTAAGTCGGTCCAGGCGGGCAGATCAGCATCCAGTCATGCGTGTTATACCTCAGATACTGTACAGTCTGGTATCTAACAATGAGCAGGAGCCACCATCACATTTCGCAGGAGATTTTAATCACCAAAGACACAAATGTGACTGAGAGGAAATTCTTCTGGAGCTTTGGAGAACAGGAACGTGAAGATAGGATTTCCCAGAGGCTGTGAATTGAAAATATATTCAATATCTGCTGCTTCTGAACTGTTAACTACCTACAGTCATGATCTGAGGTTTGATACTTTTCTGAGCTTACCTGAGTATTAGTGCCACATTGAGGGAAAAAAATAATAAGAAATTTTGAGAATAAAGTCATAATATTATGAGAATAATGCCATAACTTTACATGAAAAAAGTTGTAATATTATAAGATAAGATAAGATATTCCTTTATTGGTCCCACAGTGGGGAAATTCACAATTATGAGAATAAATTCATAACTTTACATGAAAAAAGTCGTAATATTATGAGAATAATGTCATCATTTTACGAGAAAAAAAGTAATTTCCTCCTCCACAAAAGAGACAGTTTCCTCCAGGTCCATGTGGTTCTTGCACAATCTTTTCAAGGTCCTGATACTGATGATAATGTGGTGTTAATGTGCCAAACGATGAAGTATTTGGTTATTTGTGAAACCTAAACTAATGTTTAACTTCACAAGATGCTCCATGTTCCTCATTTTTCACACAGGTGGCACTCTGCTCTATTTCCCCTCTGAAATAACATGTAAAATTACTACTGTATAATATTATGACTTTATTCTCATAATGCTTTCTCTTAAACTTATTACTTTATTCTCATAATATTATAACTTTTTTCTTGTAAACTTCTGATGTTATTCTCGTAATATTATGACTTTTTTCTGGAAATCTCAGATTTTTTTTTCCTCGATGTGATCCTAATACTCGTATTCATCATATCTATCAGTGCAGCCAGTAGAAAATGTTTGTTTTTTGCTCCTGTGTGGGACAGTACATGTTAGAACAGCACAGCCTCTCGGACAGATAAGATCCACATCTGCACCTTCATCCTGATTCATGCAATCAGGACTCCCATCAACCCCTGTGCCATGGCGGTTTTTGCAAAACCGCCTGCAGTTCTACAGCTCCTTGTGACCACAACAACAGATCTTCGCTGAAATCTGTGTTATCCCCCTCCTCCCTCCTCTACCTCCAGCTTCTTCCCAGACTGAGCTGAGGATTTGAACCTTTCCAACTGTGTCCGAGCCTCTCCCACCCTCCTGCAGAGGAAAAAAATAAGATGTCACCTCTGATCACAACTCCAATCAGTCTCAGTTTCAATCAGCTGGCTCCAGATCTCTGTCCTTCCTCTGGCCAGCAGTGCTCATTATTGCTCATTAGAGATGATTGCAACTGTTAGCGTTCCAGTTACAGCATCAAACCAGCCATCAGAACAGGTCTGAATTCTTGCCTTTTGTCGCCCCTTGTTAGAAATATCCTGACCCGGTCAAGCATGACCTCACTTCACATGTTCATGTTTGGCACAGACCTTCAGAGCTTTGGTTATGCAACATCTCTCCTCGAGTTAGAGGGATGCATTCATAAAACAAAATCCCACAATTACATCTGCTGATGGCTCTAGTTTCCATTTAGATAGAAAAATGTACAGTATATATTAGGGCTGCCAGTCGCTTAAACTAAGTTAATCACACATTTTTAATCTGTTCAAAATGTACCTTAAAGGTGGATTTGTCAAGTATTTAATACTCTTATCAACATGGGAGTAGGAAAATATACTGATTTATGTAAATGTATGTATATATTTATTATTGGAAATCAAATATCAACACAAAACAACAACAAATATTGTCCAGAAACCCTCACAGGTTCTGCATTTAGCATAAATGATATGCTCAAATCATAACATGGCAAACTGCAGCCCAACAGGCAACAACAGCTGTCAGTGTGTTGACTTGACTATGACTTGCCTCAAACTGCATGTGATTATCATAAAGTGAGCATGTCTGTAAAGGGGAGACTCGGGGATACCCATAGAACCTATTTTCATTCACACATCTGGAGGTCAGAGGTCAAGGGACCCCTTTGAAAATGGATATGCCAGCTTTTCTTCACCAAAATTTAGTTTGGAGCATTATTTAACCTCCTTTGCAACAAACTAGTATGACATGGTTGGTACCACTGGACTCCTTAGGTTTTCTAGTCTCATCTGACTCCACTACTACCTAAAAATTGCAAGTTACATTAATGTGTTACAGACATTAGTGGTGTTAATTTGTGTTAATTATTATTGCATAAACTGTGACAGCCCCAGTATATTTATGTCATTACAGTGCTGTAATTGTTCTGTTTGTTGGCTGTCTGTCATCATCATCCAGCAGAGGAGGCAGGGTGCAGTCGCTTAATTAAAATAAGGTAAACACGCCTGGAAATGTGTATAGTTTCACATGACGAGGCCCGTCTTGTTTTGTCAGAGGCCATACTTTTGATGATTTCTGGTTCCCCTCCCTGGTTTATGTTTAATCCAGCTGATGCCTCAAAGATGCATACAATAAAGGGCTCGCGCACTCACCCCGTCTTTTCTCCAAGTACTGTATTGTCAGTAATCACAGATTTCTGAGCACTCACCGCTATGGGTCCAAAATCAAAGGGCATCAAAGAGCTTGATGACTGATTTGTGCTTTGCTTGTCCTTGCAGTGCATCTACGGCAAGCCGGGAGACTCACTGTTCACCAGCAGCACCTACGCAGCCGTCCTGCACCACAATCAGAGCCCGGAGTTCTACGACGAGGTGAGAGGATTTCCTCATCATCCTGACGTTAGATACAATGAGCAGCAGTTTAACAGCCCTGGGCTGAATAAAACTTTTAACAGAAACACTCATTCATCAGGTTATTGACACTGAATTAGATTTACAGAGGAAACACTGAAGAAACTCTGGTTATTGTTCTTAAACACCCTAGAACCAGGTTTTTGTTCAGAGGTAGTCATCTGATCTTTTCAGTGCTCAAATTCCTCAGCCGACACTCAGATAATCTCATAATCTCACACTAGACTGGTCTAACAGTCCCCATCAGACATGCTATTTTGAGGAAGCTGAATGACAGTATATACTGTATATAATAATCATGTGCCATGAACGCAATTAGAAGAAAGTTACTTGCTTGATTTGAAGAAAATTGGTCAAAAGATATATTGTTAAAATTAAAATTGCAAACATTATTCAAATTGAGCACAATTATGGTGCTGAATCTCATGTTCTAGCAAACTTGTCAGAGGTCTTTAGTTGCACAGTGAAGAACAGGAATCCTTCCCCTGGCCCAAGTTGGTAGATTTAAAAGCATCCAGGAGCACAGGTTGTGCAAAGTGTGAGTTAGGAGAAGCTGAAAATGAAACACACTTTCTTTTGTGTTGTCCAAACTATGATGAGTTACAAATTTCTATTATAAAGTTTGGCACATTATTTATGCATGCTGCAATAATAATAAAATCAAATCACACACACACAAAGGAGGAAAAAAGGTCCGATCAGGATACTGGTGGAGGGGTAGAGCAGAGGGGGTCCATATGGCCCTGATATCAAACGGATTAGGGTCTTAAGAGTCCTCCACATACACCCACATGCACACACTGAGGCACGCTCACTGGGCTTTACCTCCACACACAACCTTCCTGTCACAATTATGAAAATGATGTTTATCTTTCAACCTATTTTACCTGGATCTTTTTTTCCTCCAAAGTGTCTTTGGATACACTGAAAAGCACTATATAAAACTAATTATCATTATCATTAATGTTATAATTATTATTATTACTTCACCAAAGAAACTCTTAGTCAGGACACTGACTGACCTTTTATGGAAGTCCCTGACTTTCCCAAGAGAGACAAATGAACTGAATGATTCATGTCGTCATGATATTCTTTGTTGGTTACTATCTGTTTGAGTGGTTCTGCATGTGTCACTTCCTGTCAGAAAATCAGCACCAGCAACACACAGTACAGACACAATACTGTGCATTTCCCTGCTGTTGCTGCCCCCTGCTGGATAAGGTGTTTTTTTAAAGGTTTCACTTAAAACTACAGTGGGTAGGAATGGAGCAAATATGACTAAGAAAAGTTACAGGTAATCTGAAAAAAATCAGGTGCCTCTGCGTCCTCCGGTGCTCCTAATGGCATCTGCAAGATTTTACAGATTAGAGGAAAGCAAACAATCAGAGCTGATCTGGAGGCTACCGTCTCTGAGCAGCAGCCAATCACACGCAGAACTTCACCAACCGTTCAAACTAGGCAGCGATGATTAAATATTAATCAATATTGTTACTGTAATGTCTATTTCTCTCCTCAAATGTTTTCAGAAACATCTTGTAGTTACTGTTTAGCTGTAAAATGAGGAAGTTTGTGACGTGGCAGACATGTTTTGATCGCTTGAGGATATACCAAGCACCGCCCACCGGCTGGAGCACAGCCAACATGAACGCTCTCTCTCTGAAATGACCTGTGATTGGCCAAAGTCTCCCGTCACTGGTTAGATTTTTTAAAGGCTGAAAACGGCCATAAGTAGGAGCAGAAGTCTAGTTTAATATGCTGAAGGTTATTATGGATTTTTTTACCCCATAATGCCAAAAACGTGTTGCCTACTGAAGCTTTAAGGATGTTCTTTGGAATTTATCTATGGTAACTAAAAAAAAAAAAAAAAATTACAGAGTCGGGTAATATTCTGTGAAAAAATTCAAAATACCTGAGATTATAGTTGTAAATTACTAAAAATAAAAATAATGTCAAATCAGCATGCTGTTTTCTTCTGATTAGGCCCATTCACAGTAGTCTCTTCAAAGTCCAGATGCTTATGATAATGTAGTGATTCTGGACTAAAATTACAAGTATTTCCTTATTGATAAATTTGATTGCAAAGGCAAATTTGCAGAAATAATACACAACAGGCGGTGGCATCTGTTTTTTTTGCAAATTCTAACTTTATACTTACTTCATAAATTTGTTTTTTTTTTTTATTTTCCTCATACATTTACCATTTTATCTTAGAGAATATCCAAGTTTTTTTCTTGTAAATTTACGACTATAATCTGTGAAATTTTGAGTTTTATCTCTGAATATTACCCTTCTCCCTCGGCCCTGTTTTTTTTTTTTTTTTTTTACCCTCAATGGCCTTAATAAACCATTGCACATGTCCTCTTGGTCTAAGCGTCAAATAATTTACTAAGCAAATGAACATTTTTAGTAATCAACATGAATTTAAAGTCAAAAGAGGGAATGTTGCAAAAGTTGCACTGTTGATTTGAATCAAAGATAGTTAGTTGAGAAAAGAAAATGCTCCACTTTCAATTCATGTTAAACCAGTTTTGTTTGGCAAAGTAAAAAAAAAATCCTAAGAGTGTGAGATAATAAGTGACACTTTTCTAAAATCAAGGCACTGTATGTATGTGGAACACGATTGTTATTGTTGCATACAGTGTGTCATATTAAATCCATTATTGGTGTCAGTATAGTGAGAAGTAATGATGCTGATATCGCCTTCCGCTGTGTACAGGTGAAGATTGAGCTGCCGGTCCACGTTCACGAGAAACACCACATCCTCTTCACCTTTTACCATATCAGCTGTGAGTCCAGCAGCAAGGCCAGCAGCAAGAAGAGAGAAGGAGTGGAGTCACTGGGTGAGTGTGCCGGCAAACTGTCTGTGACTGTGTTTATCTGTGTCATATGTGTTATATTGTAAGTGGATTTCAGTTATTTATGGTAATTATCGTAGTATGTTTGGCTGTGTAATGTTATGTAAACTGCTACTTCCATGTGTTCCAGTGGGTTACTCCTGGATGCCTTTGCTAAAAGACGGGAGGATGCAGTCAGTAGAGCTCCAGCTGCCTGTAGCAGCTACCTTACCTCCTGGATACCTGTGTCAGGACACCAGGAAGGTACAATCCTATTCTCTTAAACCACGACTCAGTGACCCCGCTAATGCTCAAGCATCTAAAACAAAAGCTACTAGATAAGCAGAGGATTTGACATCAAACAATAAAATGTTTTTTCTAGGTATCCTCATTTAAAGTGCTAGCTTGCAAGCTAAATGGCCACGTTTGTTCAGTTATGTCTCGGTCAATGTACTTTCCTGAATTAAAAACACTTAAATGCTTCATATTTGTGTGTACTTCAACAGTCTCAAGCTGATATCAAGTGGGTTGAAAATGCCAAGACACTGTTTAAAGTGAGGACCCATGTAGCATCAACAATATATGCTCAGGTAAAACACTTTATTCTTGAAGTATACTTTGAATAGCCACGTACATGTACTGTATGTATTAAAGGGTCAGTATGGATTTTTTGAAGTGGGTTTGTTATCCATAGTCAGTGTATTACCTGGGGTAGATGAGGGTCGGCACGCCTCCAGTTTGGAGAAGCAGACAGGAGTACCAGCAAGGGAGCAAAGCAATGTACTGCTGTGGATGGGAGCAGCAGAAAAACGGATTTTAAACACCTAAAAAAATCAGTATTAGTGTAATTGTACACTATATTTAGAAAATCTTCACCACTTAACTTTACCGTCAGACAGCCCTTTCAGATGGGGAGCTGAAGCCGTTATCTTTGCTCTCGTCAAAGCCACCAGACTCCAGAATCCTACCAGACATAAACAGTAATTTTACCTCGCAGAAGACAGCAGTTGCTGGTCTACCGCTGCCTCAATCGGTGTGTTATTGTGTGACCTTTGGTGTTTTAAAGGGTTACTTTGTATTCACCAAATTCACACACAACATAACACAAACTAACCGATTGAGGCAGCAGGAGACCAGCGACTGCCGTCTTCTGTGAGGTAAGATTACGGTTTTTGTCAAAGTCTCGTGGCTTTGAAGAGAGCATAGATCGAGCATATAACAGCTTTCTGATGGAAAGGGCTGTCTGACGGCAGGTGGAAATATTCTAAATATAATGTACACTTAAATGGATAGTTTTTAGGTGACTAAAATGTGTTTTGCTGCTGCCCCCATTCACAACAGCACATTGCTTTGCTCAGGTGCTCAGACTCCTGCCTATTTCTCCAAGATGGGGGGTGTGCCAACGGCCATCTACTGTAGGTAATACACTGACTATGGATAAGTACCTCACTTCATAACATTCAAACTATCCCTTTATGGTAGCTGGTATTAAGACAGTGTATGTGTATAATAGTAATAGTGCTCTGTTTCCTACACAGGATCTGCATCTACACAAATTCTTCCAGCACTGCCAGCTGATGAGGACAACGTCAGAGGGCAACCCAGCAGAACTCATCAAATACCTGAAGGTGAGATGCTATGAGGCAGTGCACAGTCTGTCAGTTTATTGGCTCCCTAAGATCGTGTAGAGGTTGAGCTTTCCATACTATATCTCAATCGTCTTTGCATGGCGCTAACAGACTTAGCATCTACTGTAAAGTCTGCAGATTTTATAGCCATTTTGGGGTTTCACAGATAGATTTATTATATAATCAATTGCATGTTCACAACCACAAACAAATATAAAACTGGAGAATTAATTTGCTCCTGACTTTGATAAACAGGTTAAAATCATTGATAGGTTAAAAAACAGGTTAAAATCATTGATGTAGCACAGCTTTCTTCAGTCGAATTTTCCACATTGAAGACATTTTCGTGGAGGACATCGTTCAGACTTTTCTTACAATCAGACTGTGTTGACTTTCTGTATTTTAAAGGGGAACAACGGACTTTTTTAAAACTGATATATAACATAGCAAAGCTCTGGCTGTATAGCATACACTGCAACTTGCTCATGTACAAACATTTAGTGAGAGCATGCCGGGAAACCTCAAGGTGGCAGCATCGTTGTGGTTAACAGCAACTGCCTGTCAGTGGTGGAGTATTGAATTTCAACATCTGAATTTATTTTAGTTAACAATAAATACTTAAAAGACAGGGAAACTGTGTCATACCTTTCTGACTTCTTTTGTTTTCCAGTAGTTGTAATTTATGTCAGTGCTGTCCACTGGAACAGAGAGATCATGACAGGATTTCAGCGCATGCTGTGACGGTCATCCTGTAGATAGTGACCATGCTAGCCAAGCGCAGGTAGGAATAGTCTGAGATGCCTCACTGGTGTGCTGTTCCTCACTGTGGAAACCATGAGCTGCTACAAGCTAGCTGCTGCCCAAATCCTGTCATGGATATCTCCGTTCCCCTGGACTCGCATGAACTATAACTAGAAGACAAAAGAAGTTAGAAAGGGATGACACAATTTCCCTGTCTTATAGTGTTTATTGTTGTAAATAGATTCAGAAAGTGACAGCATATTTTTTTATTTTGCAAATGTTTAAATTTTATACTTCATTCATGACGGTGCCATCTTGTGGTTTCCCAGCGTGCCCCTGCAATATGCGCATCTTTGAGCAAGTTGCAATATTTTTTTTGAATGATGAAGTTACATGGCTGATTGACCGAGTGTTGGAGTTTCCTCAATGATCTGCGCTTTTCCACCAGATCTCAGCACATCCCATTAATTTCCTATGCAAAGCAGGAGAAGCAGTCACCTGTGCATGGTGGGAGTGTTGTGGCAAGTTGGAGCGGGTCTGTTATTTGCATAAAGTTGAAAAATCTCAACTTTATGTAAATGCACCCATCCAGTGCATCACTTCCGGCCAACAAAACTTGGACTCAACTGTGAAACTTGGAGCTCTAGGTCTAAAATTAAACTACATTCAGCAGCAGCACGGCCTATTTCTCACTTTTAATGTTTCCAGAAGTAGATTTTTGGTGGATTGAAAGTTTACGAACAGGCCGCCATGTTGTTTCTTTTTTGAAATGGTGAGCAGAAAATCAGGGACCAATCAAACGCATTCAACAACAGGGTACGCCACTGCTTGAACGGTCAGTTGAGTGGAGCAGCGTGTCCACTGGTGTCCTCGCAGGACGTGGTAGACATGTAATGCTGGATTTAACATTACATGACATGACCACTGACTATTTCTGTACCAATTAAGCCACAAATTTACAGACTGACCATACACGGTTGAGCCATATAATCGGTTTTAATCATGACTTTTTTCCATCATGTTATATAGCCTCCGGAGTCATATCAGTGTTTTAAAAAATGTTGTTCCCCTTTCAGATCAAGTCCCTTACATACCAGGTCTAGTGTATCAGCCTTTAGAACAACCTTCTCGAAGTCCCCAGCAAGCAGAATCAGTATCTTCTGTCAAATTTTTGACATAGTTGCTCATTGAAATCAATGTTTAACTTACTGAGTCTCCTGTATTTCTATTTCTCCCTTCCTGTAGTGCCTGCATGCCATGGAGACTCATGTCATCATTAACTTCCTGCCAACGGTGCTGATGCAGCTGTTTGGGGTGCTCACAGCGGCAACCAAAGAAACCCACGAGATTGCTGTCAACTCTCTGCGGTCAGTTGTTCACTCAGTTTGTGCCATTTATTAATACCGATGATAAATGCTCGCGGTATATAACGCTGCCCTGCTTCTGTGCCTTCAGTGTGATCATACACATAGTGTCCAGATGTCACGAGGAGGGCCTGGAGCACTACCTGCGCTCTTTTGTTAAGGTAACCTACCGGCACAACCACTACTACAGGGGTTATAAAATCAAAAGAATTATGTAATTGTGTTTTTTTTTGTCTTCTTAGTATGTGTTTGTGACCAACAACCATGCGTCAGGGAACTCAGCGACCACACACGAGGTGCTGGCCACCGCTGTGACAGCCACTCTCAAGCAAACTGCAGATTTCAACACCAGCAACAAACTGCTCAAGGTGTGTTGTACCAATACTGAACAGCAGGGAGCATACTACATCTCAAAACAGAAAGTACTTCAAGTGTGACTTCCAGAGAAGGTATCCTAAAGCATGCAGCTGCTTGTTCTGTGGCGTTATCTCTCTGACATTTAGGGTCATATTTTTCCCTTTCATCACCATGTTTCTTTCCTGGAAAGCTTCAGCATCTTGGTAAATACCCATGTTAGTCTAACTCCAGTCCTCTTCTATCCATTTCTGTAGTACTCCTGGTTTTTCTTTGAAACCATGGCCAAGTCCATGGCCCAGTACCTGCAAGAGGGCAACCGCATGAAGGTTGGTATTAAGTGATTTCTTCTTCCTTTGCATATTTGAGATTGAGCAACTTTTTGTGTTTAACAATAGTCTTTGCCCGTGTCACTGCTCAAAATGTCCACATCTGGCACAAGCAAACCACATGATGTTACAAAACATTTAATGAAACCTCACACAGACTCAAAGACAGAAGTGGAGACTCGTAGTTAATCATTACACCATGTGTGTATTCCACATTATGATGCCTTGGGTCTGCAGCTCATCTGAGTCACTGTAACCATCGAAGCCAGATGTTTAGCAGTAAGCAAAGTGATGGCTGTTTCTGTGTGCTGCTGTTAAGAAGAAGATAAACTTCAAACTGTTCAGAGAAAAAGTACACTTCCAGTTTATCTACATACTAGTAATATGTCTTTGCAATGTTTGCGACTGTTTGAATCATTAAATATTTGTCCCGACCACGTCAATAGATGCCACGGGCCCAGCGCTTCCCAGACAGTTTCCACCAGGCGCTCCAGTCGCTGGTGTTGTCCATCATGCCACACATCACCATCCGCCACATGGAGATCCTAGATGAAGCTCGCTGCATCAACCTGAGCCTGGCTAATTTCATCAAGGTCTGAACCAGCTTCCTAAAGGCTGTTTATTAGGGATTTACTTACAGTCATGGTGTCTTGAGCTTCTTATATGGCTTCTCATGACATTATTATGCAGTCTTTGTTTTTACCTCCCTTACAGAGCACATCAGGCATGTTTTTAAGTGTTTAATTTCAGTCTTCAAGTAGGTTTGTTTTGTCTGTTATCACACCTACATGCTTTCTTTCCTCAGAGGTGTCTGACCGTCATGAACAGGGGCTTTGCCTTTGGCCTGGTCAACCACTACATGTGTCATTTCGGACTCAAAGATCCCAAGGTACATGCTCTGACTCTGGGCCAGCATACAACAACTGCACAGTGCAATATTCTGTACAACTAATCCCAAATCAGCCGCCACGAGCAGCTTTGCCAGTTCTCAACAGCCGAGACCGAATTCGAGTCCAACAAGGCACAGGTCCAATAAGAAAGAAAGTGGTCTTGAGACCTGACTCAAATACTACCGCCCTGGTCCAAGGCAACTGAAAAGAGGACAACAGTAAATGCAAAGTATTTTTGGGAACACTTTGGATATTGCTTATGTCTATAGTGCATTATAAGCATACTTATAATGCATTATAATCTTCTCATAGCACTGTATAATTATAGTTATAACCATTCATAAGTATTTATACTGATTTATAACAATAATAAAACACATTATAAAGCATTTTATAATGACATACTTTAAATTCAAGCATAATACTTCATAATTGCGTGTCACTCCCTGACATTTTCAAGGATCATAGTGTGTTATAATTCCCATAGTTGTATTACATTATAATCTTTTTATAATGCATTCTAATCACTGTTATGATATCATTAATGCAGTCAGTCTTCCAGACGTTGTCGTGGGCTCAGTTTTAAAGCTAGAGTGAAGATATTGGCATTATATGAAACTAGAAAAAACCTCAGACAAATCTGACAAATCTCCCTTTAAGTTACATTTTGAACAGATAAAAATGTGTGATTAATTTGCTATTAATCATGATTAAATATTTTAATTGATTGACAGCCCTAGTTTTAAAGCATTATGTATATGTATGAGTGCTTATAACTATAATTATACAGCGCTATCATCAGATTATAACACATTATAAGTATGTTACAAATGTATTATAGACACGAGTGTCATGGAAAGTGTATTTAGTATGTGCATGATGGACAAACATGCTGTTTCTCGTGCCTTATTTGACTAACACATTTGACTAACAAATCAAACCAATGCAGACACCCAGCCGGCTTTGTTTGAGACGCCAGATCAGCAACGTCGAGGGTTATATTTGAACAATGGGGAGAGTGATATTTATGCACTGAGGCGGCTGCTAGAAATTTGCATTATGTGTGTGCAGGGCACTCACTCATGTATGTATGTTTTTGCCACAGGTACTGACCGAAATGAAATTTGATTTCCTTATGACAATGTGTAACCATGAACACTTCATCCCGCTCAACCTGCCCATGGCTTTCGGGCGCACCAAGCTGCAGAGGGTACAAGGTGAGAGTCACGGATCACATCCTGCTTTCCATTGAATGCATTATGCTTCCTACCACACATGTAACCACTGACTAGCTTTCACATGACTCCCAACCCCTCACTGACCCATTCTGACCCGCATCCACCCACACTGAGTACCTCTATTAACCTGCCTGATTGTTTGGCCCTACGTATACACAGGTTTATAATTAAGCAGGTGGCAAGTCACACCTTGTATTTTATCTACACCTGCTTCATAGGTTTATTCGGCACTTGTTGACACACGTCTTACACATCCCAAAGTGAAAAGTAAACAACTGTGTGCTGTGGAAATGCTGCATGGATTATTTACAGTTTCACCCCCAATTTCTTTATTTTTACCCCCCCCTTCCCCTCTCTGTTTTTTTGTGTTTTTGCTTGTGGTCAGATTTTATTCCGTATGCGACGGAGCTTTTTGGCCCTGTAGGTAGGTGATGCTCACCGCACCATACCGTACATCAACACCATCATGTTTGCTGCCGTATGCAAACGACCTGCACCTCCCTTGTTCTGACCTGCACTAACCCAGCCATCTTGTCAGCTTCCCCTTTTTCTGCATAGGACACCCATTCACTCCCACTCACTCACTCACTCAGCACAATACTAATGCTAGGCTAACGCCTTTCACACGCCTGAGCCTGTGTGTTGTAGAGTGGAGGAGCTTGGCTGTTGTGGAAATCAACTGACTCTCATAGTGACTTGATACTTGTAAACACTAGGCATCTTTTCACGAAGCTGCAGTTCTCTCTATCGTTTGCTGTTTGTATCTGTTCTCTCTCTGCCTCTCTTTCTCTCTCAGTCTGCCTCTGTTATTGGAGAAGATAATTGCTGCAGTGGGCGCTCATTTCCCAGGCTGCATTGCCTGTTTTGAAATTAACACAGCATTATTATGAAACTGTGCGTCATTGTTTGTGTTGAAACAGATAATATCTCGTTTACAGTGACATGTCTCTGATTCCTGTTATTGCTCATTTCTGAATGTACAGAATGTAAATTTACATGATTACATGATTTGCTAATGAAGGCATTGAATAAAGAATTATCATAAAGGGACAGTTCACCCCAAAAACCAAAATACATATTTTTCCTCTTACCTGTAGGGATATTTATCAATCTAGATTTCTTTAAACATATTTTACTGTCAGTCATCATCAGCTGTGGCTTTATTGCTATTATTATAACTGGGCTATGTATCCTCTCTTGTAGGCCTATAATACTCCAATAATATTCCAACTATAACATTATAGGGTTAAGATGGTGTGTTTAGTGTTAATAGTTTAAGTGATTTTCTGTGTTATTTGTAGCCTATAGTAGGATATCGTTCAGGTCCTAGTCAGGATGCTCCTACATATTATGCAGAAAGTGACAAATTCTGAATTTCTAAAGTGCATAAAAAGTTTATTATTAGTGAAATTATTATTTTGTCGTTTACATATATCATAGCCTTCGTTTGAACATTTAATTAGAAATGTCTGCCGTATAAGAACAGATTCAGAAAGCTTTTAAATAATGTTTCATTAGTAATATTTAATGATGCCTTATGTTTACGTCTTGCACCATCACAAGCATGAGCCTCTCGTCCACAAGTACATGCACGCTTCCTTCTGTGCAGTGGCACGGTTGGGAGGTGTAGTTTGGATAGAAAATAGGTCATCCATGAAACTGCTCACAGTAAGGTCTGAGTATTATCTTGAGTAACCGGGTCATGACTTATGGAAAGAGACACCAGTGCTTCGAGCACAAACTGAATGCCATCCGGTTCCATTATATTAAAGAGAAGGCAGACACCTCTACAGTCGATGTCTCCAACACTTGGCAACTCATACCAAAACAATCTAGATAGAAAAAATAGCAGTACAGGTAAGAGGAAAAATCTGTATTTTTGATTTTGGCATGAATTGTCCCTTTAATTCCTCCCTTTATGGGGTGGAAACATTATGTCTGAATAATTGTGTCACGTTTTTTTAAATTCTGTTGCATACTGCGATGTTGCACTTTGGATGGTTGAATGCTTGCCACAGATTGCCTCTGTATTACATTGCAACTTACTGAATGATATCAACCAAAAATACGTTTCACGAGACTTCTTATCAGATTTTAGAATCAGGACATTTCCCACAGTCATTATGTCAAACTTAGCGAACACACGGTCCCAGTTCGCACTATGCTCACTTCAGCCGTACCTGTTTACTGACACTTCCTGTTTGGCCCAACCACAGAGCAGAGTCTGGAGTTCAGTCTGACGGAAGATTACTGCCGTAACCACTTCCTGGTGGGCCTGTTGCTGAGAGAAGTGGCCGAGGCCTTGCAGCAAGGGCCTGAGGTCCGACAGCTGGCCGTGGGTGTTCTCAAGAACCTCCTCATTAAACACGCCATGGATGACCGCTACACAGCATTCAAGGTGAGGGAGGGCGGGGCTCTTGATGGTGGGTGGGATGGAGGAAGAGACAAACAGGGACAATAGAAGAAGAAAGCAGGGGCGTTACGGTAATAACACAAGAAAATGAATCATAACACTGGATTTGATTTGTGTTGGGCCACATACACAAAAATATTAACAAGAGTTTTGTCTATTATTATTTCATTTCTGTTTTTCTTTCTTTTTTTGTAATTCTTTATTTTGGGACAGTAGTTTATATGATTATATATATGATGATGTTAGATCACACACTTGGGCAGCCCATTGGGGTGAACAACACTCTAACACTGACCTAAATCAACTAGACATCTTTAAACCACTCCAATCCATAGGATTTATTAGCAAAGAAATACGAAAAAGACAATATCTGCTGCTGGCACAGGAGCTTTTAAGCACTTCCATCCCAATCTCGTTGAGCAATGCAGCCCACCTGGGCAGACGTACTGGAGAGGGAAATGGGACAGCAGCACAGAAAACACACATAGCAGTAACAATTACAAAACATACACCACGACAAAAGCAGTTTTATTTCCTCTGCCATCCGTAGATTTTTTTCAAAATTTAAGAACTTGGTACATTTTGGAAAATTGGAAAAAATATGTCAGGTGGAGACTTGAGAGAATGAACATATTAATGAACACATTTTCTGAATATGACACTGGGCGAAGGTGGAGTACACACTGGATAAGTCACCAGACTATCACAGGGCTGACACATACAGGTGTGACTCACATTCACACCTACGGGCAATTTAGAGTCAGCAGTTAACCTGCATGTCTTTGGACTATGGGATGAAGGCGGAGAACCCGGAGAAATCCCACGCTAACACAAGGAGAACATGCAAACTCCACACAGAAGGGCCCCAAGTTCAGTTTGAACCTACAACCCTCTTGTATTAGGTGTGTGTGTGTGACACCAGGTGTCACTAATGCTAAGATGCTAACGCAGCTCCTCAGGGACTGAAGCTGTTATCTTTCTCATTTTGACAATCTAACCGGTGACAACACACTAGTTAAGGTTGTAAGGGCTGTGGCTTTTGGTAGCTGTTCAAATATGTCGAATTGTGATTTTATGGGTTTTTGTTGCTTGGATGATTATCCTAAGACTGCTAATATGTGCTAACGTCAGTTGTCACTTGTTGCCACGGTGACTATTCATGTATCCTGCAGCCTGATTTTTTCCCACTCTAAATGGCAAAACAGATGGTGCTTTCAAATGCAACTCTGGAGCTCGTGTTTACAACATGGGAAGTCGTGTACACGATATGATTGGCGTTCAAGTGGTTAAGTCGTGAACACCACTAAGTAACATCAATATTAACGTTACTGTCTGCGTCTAGAAGCCACAGAGGCTAACAAGTTAGCAAGCTAAGTGGTAACATAATGCAGGAAAAGCAAAGGCATAATGACAGAGACAGAAGATGAAGTCGTTGGGAATAACAACATTTCGTAAAACAATTTACGACTAAAATTACATTATACTAAATTATTATGCACCGATAAATTCACTTCCTTGGCCTGACAAACACGTCACAAGTCATGAACTCTGAGTTTTCACAAACTTTGCACTTCTGGGGTTTTGAGCACCACAAGAGGGGGACATTCATATGGACTTTTCTCGTGAACACGGTAAACACAACCTCATTTGAAGGCAACAAAACTCAGCCATCTGTCAGTTTTATCCACACTAACTGGCAACACAGAATGACTACAACATTATACTACTGGATCACAAGCCTTGCTAGAAGTGGGAACCGAACTGATATCTTCCACCAACATAAACACAACATTCATTTTGGACCCATCAAATCTGTTGAAAATTTAAAAAAAATAAAAGCCGTATTTTTACATGCCACCTTTCTTAAACCTTTTTAAAAAGAGTTATAAAAAAAAAATATTATTGATATGACCTTTAAGATACCCCTAAAAAATGTAAAACGTCAAAGTCACTATCAAACGGTCATATCTTGACCTGATTAAGTAAAAGTCCTAATGCCAAGCTGTTCAATTAAGTCCAATGAAGTGTTTTCTCTTCTCCCCTCAATGCAACATATTTAAACGAGAACCTCATTGTTTGCTTGTAAAAAAATTCATGTTTGATGTGATGCAAATTTGAGGCAGGTCACCCTCTGTGCATGCAATGAACTGCTGTTTAACGGTGTATTTACTCCCCAGCTAGATGTCAATGTCTGTTATACAAATAAGCCGATGTTTACAGTGCATAGACCATTGACAGCAGCTGCAGATAGCAGTTTTGTGATAATAGCACCGCTAACTATGTGTTTAACCTGCAATCTCTCATCACAGGTGTAGTCATTCTGCCCCTATAACTTCATGTAATGTTACTCATACTTATGTTCATCAGTGCATTTTTTATTGAGAAAAGCTCATTTAGTCATATCTAATGTTTCAGAACCAGCAGGCCAGGATTTGTTTGCTCTACCTGCCACTCGTTGAGCTGCTTTACCAGAACTTGAAGCAGCTGTCTGCCCAGCCACACACCTCCAGCCCCGGGCTTGGCCTCAATGTAAGTCCCCTCCTTTCTAATGCAAACGGGCAACGCTGTTGTCTGCTCCAACATGTCTTCTTTATTACATGAAGAAACATGCAGATTCAAGCCTAAATTGGCTCTTCGTCAGGTGAAGAGGACGACGAAATTTGTCCTGTTCTTAATGCAATAAAGGAGTCAGGTAACAGTTTACAGGTCCACGAATTTCATGGTAATTAGGTGATAAATAGGAAGTAAGCTATTTGAAATTTCTTTTGAAATACTGCCAAACTACCTCAAAATTACTTAATTATAAACATGATTTAATAATGATGTGATAAAATAGCATATAATGTGTGCTGCTCTTCATCGGAGCTGGAAAACGAAAACTAATAGAAGACACTTGACAGACACCTGGTAGCTAATTTCATGATTCAGGGAGTTTTTAAAAACATTTCAAAGATGTTATTTGCTAATTATCATCTAGTTATCAGCAGACATGGAAATAAAACATATCAATTAACTTTGTATTTTCATTTTCATGGAAATGTATAAAATAAATAACCAGCTATTTATTACTGCTTATTGGGAAATAGTGGAATATAATTGTTAAATATATAAAGATATAATAAAATAATAAAAGTCCAGAGTCAAGTCCCAAGTTAGTGTCACAGTGTTGAAGAAGCAGACAGGACTATCAGCATGAGAGCAAAGCAATGTACTGCTGTGGACAGGGGCAGCAGCAAAACATGTTTTGAACACTTTAAAAAATCATCATCAGTTTAAGTGTACGCTATATTTAAAATATTTTCATAACTTTACCTTCTCATCAGACAGCCTTTTCGGACGAGGCACTTGATCTATTATATCCATCTATGCTCTCTCCAAAGCCACCAGACTCTGTTGACAAAAACAGTAACTTTACCTTGCAGAAGACGGCAATTGCTGTTCTGCAGCTGCCTCGATCGGTAAGTTTGTGAGACTTTAGTGAATCCGAAATAACCATTTAAAACACCAAAGTCACACAATAACTCAAAAAACCAACTGACTGAGTCGGCAGTAGACCAGCAATTCCAGTGTTCTGTGAGGTAAAATTACTGTTATTTGTCAATGGAGTCTGGTAGCTTTGAAGGGAGCATACAGTAGATCACGGCTTCAGTTTCCCGTCAGAAAGACAAGTCTGACGGCAAGGTAAAGATATGAAAATATTCTAAATATAGCGTACACAAACTGATTTTTTAGCTGTCTAAAATATGTTTTGCTGCTGCCCCTGTCCACAGCAGTGCATTGTTTTGCTCCCACGCTGGTACTCCTGTCTGTTTCTCCAAACTGTTATCTACTGTAGGTGAATACACTGACTATGGATAAATAGCTCATACAGCCTCACTTTAGATAATCCAAACTCTCTCGTTAACAGTAACCATGATTTCTCCTCTTACATCTCGTGGTTGTCCAGGGCTCGAGAGATGACTTGCTATCAGCCGGCTCCACAGACAGCAGGAGAATCAGCACTGCAATTGACAGAGACCATGGTGAGTTCATAGCAGTACATATACTGTCTGGCCTCTTCCTCTTTGCAGATCATCCATTATCATCACCACAGAGGCAATATTTATGTTATACCAACATGGTCCATTAGCAGCACTCTCTCTCTGAAAGCAGATGTGTGCCACTCAGCATTGTCTATTTTTTTCTTGGGATATGGGCACCTCGTATATCATAACACTTAGCCGAGGCTGGCTTCTTCTGTGAGGATGGAGACATTTTGTTTTGCGTTCCATGGGCTAATGACTTGAATTGACGCTGTCAAGATGAAAGTAGCAACCAAGGAAGGACAAATATGTCACTACAACAACACTGACAAAAAGCAATCAGTTTTTATCTTTTCAAATTTCAAACATTTACTATCAGTCTCCCATTGTACTGTAAAATGGTTGTGAAAAGGTTCAGTATTAAATGTTTAGAAGAGTTCTGCATCTATTTAGTATTGCATTTCAATAAATTAACAAGAAGATTACGATAACCTGACCTGTAGTACGTCGTATGAGTCCTTCACACACTTCCCAAAATGCTATTCACTTCTTTTCCCTGGTGACATAACTAGGGTAATGATCTTGGACTTCATAAAGCTTCTTCAGAGCCAAAGAAGACTTTATACAGCTGATCTTGCTGTGTGAAATCTGTAAAGCAATCTGTGGTTTATTGAGAGTCACCACACAGCTTTGTTGAATACTGGATTCTGATCAATCATGGCGTCTGTTATGTCTTTTGAGCAGACTGTTGCTTTAATCACAGTTCTGATGTTTGACTTATTGCACATTTTGTCAACATCTGTTTTATCCAATAAGATCCAGTTTTCACTCTGTGTTAGGGTTTTTCCTAACCAAAATTTAGCGTAAGTTTGGAGTGTTGTTTAGCTTAATTTATGAGCTAGTATGACATGGCTGGTACCAATGGATTCCTTAGGTTTTCTTGTTTCATACGATGCCAGTATCTTAGTTCTAGCTTTAAAACTGAGCCAGCCAGGCTTTCGGATTAAGAGGTTAAGAGTTTGTACAAGAAAACGTTGGTACTTGACATCCATGTATTGTTAGAATATGCCACACAAAATATCACGATACTACCAATATTTTTTCCCCACCCCAACTTACGTCTGGTATGCATTATCAGCCTAAATTTATGATTGTGCCAGAGACTGTCAGTATCTCCCCTAATTTTACAAATGTCAGTGCCAGAGAGCTTATTTGAACCGAGTCGTTGCTTGTACTTAATCATGCTGCTTTCAGTTGGCATTAACAAAACTGCACATTGTCGACTCCAGGTCTGCCAGCTCAGAACGGCCATGTTGTGCGGAGAGAGGACTCCCGATGCTCTCTGTTCATGGACCCAGGAACACCGGACAGCATTGAGGTGAGAGCATTTCACACCATGAACTGCTTAAATGATATCAAAACACCCACTGGTTGACTGATGATCTTGTCCCTTTAGCTTCTCACAATGGATCTTTTGTTAAGAATTTTGGAGTGACTTCTGGTAGATCCTTCAAATTTGATAAATGGCCTATCTTACTCATGCTTTTATTTCCTCCAAGTTTGAACATTGTAATTATTTGTATGCATCTGCAGTTAGTAAAAAATACAACTGCTTGTCTTACTTTTGGCAAAGGGAACAGGCTCACATATCACCAGTTTTGGCCTCCCTCCACTTCCTGTCCATTTCAGGCTTGATTTTAAGATGTATTGCTTGTTTTTAAGGTTTTTAATGCAACTTTATGTAGCAGAACTTCATCTTCATACTGCATACTCTATGCACTCATTTGTGTGGCTAAGCATCATATTAAGCCCCTGAGACCCACGAAAGCCCAATTTTTGTCTTTTTTAGGGGGCTACTGTTGCTATTTGGGAGGAGATAGCAGGTCACCAGTAGATGTCACAGAGAAATGGTGTACATCATCTGTACGCTGGGAACTTAAATCAAAAATGAACATGAATGAATGAATGAATTATTTGAAATAAATTGTGTATGACAGAGATATACACTACAATGCCAGGTTGAACTGTTCTGTCAGTCCCTGTGTATAAGACGGTTGGTCGCAGTCCTGTTTTGGCTTTGGGGTTTTTTGGGGCGTCCATGGAGTTTGTGAGTTGTGGTGGGTTCTGGTCGTTGGTTGGTGTTAGCGGACTCTTAGCTATGGTTGTACACAGTTAGACCTGAAGTGGAGCTGAAAATAAATGATGTCGCATCTGTTGGATTTTCCCAGAAAAAATGGGCCAGCATTCTTCACATTGAAATCAGTTTACCTGCCGTAAGAGGAAACCCAAAAACTTGTGGGAGGTCTCATTTTTAAGGTTATGTTAGAACCTGTATAACATATAGTTAACATATAGTCCCTTTAATAAAGAACAGGCTAAGTACACACAGTGTTTTGGATCCAAATGTGAAGTGTATTTTCTCTTAACAAACGAAAGACAACATTTCCACATTGCATTTTAAAAGCATCCTGTCAGTGCCTCCTGTGTCTGAACACAGGGCCAACATAACAAGCTTTTACAGTTCCTGCTGTGCGACTGCGTAGCATTAAATGAGATGGGAATGAAAACATTACATTAATCTTCATTCATTTAATATTTTCCAAAGAAATTGATTTAGTGTTTAAAGTTATTTTGATCTGGACCCCTGACTGAGAAACACCACATGTTACATTTGGATGGACTCACAGTCCACTGACTCGTCATGCACCCAGATGTTGAATATAGACGGACTGGAGTGGATTATTATCATCTGTGTGAATACATACTTGTACTACTTTAGCACACCATGTTTGGTTTATGATAGCTGGTTATTTGAAATGCAACAGTCTAATGGTTAAAACTCGCTCTCACGGATGCGACTTCTCACTTCTTAGCCACAAACCGGGTTCCCTAAACTTTATCCGTTACATAAACTAATGTGCAGATGTCCTCACTTGTGTGCACGCAAACTCCAGATAATGATGTAAACAGTTTAACACAACTACTTGCTAGTCTGACAAACAATGTTTTTTTTTTTTTTTTTACTTCCTTCTAAAATGAGTAGTACAGCAACAATTGCATTTATACTGGTAGTAAGTAAACCTTTTTTTTTAAGATTTCTTTTTATTAGCAGGTTAGACTAATTAGGGTTATTTTACAATTCAATTCCAATGTGTATCAACATTTATTTTGTTATTAAAACAAATACTAAAACCAGAGAAATAAAATAAACTAACATGAGAAATTATTTGTTACAGAAAATTTATGGTAATGATATGTTATTGTAAATGAACCTATCCTTGTCTGAAACATACTTTAACTACATAATAATAATATTAATAATACTGGTAATACTAATAATGAGTAAATGAAAATATAAAAATACAAGATACTTTCAAAGTAATGACTGAACTAATAAATACTTTTTAGGGGTTACAGCGGGTCTTTAGGGGCAAATAGCAGGTCAACAACAAGTTGTTGTAGTCCTAAATCAGAAATAAGCATGAATGAATGAATGAATTATTTAAAATGAATTATAAGCATGTATAAGTGTTTAGAACATTATGATAGAGGTACATGATGACCATCCCCATGCTCTATTATGTCTCATTAAGTTGTTGCAACAATTTTTGTGTTGATACTACTTGTTACACAGATTTGATGCTAAATTTAACCATTTTTACTAATTGAGAATTGATGAAAATTACCAATAATCCCTCCAAAATGCCACATTAATTTACCAAGACCTCAAGGAACACCACAAAAAAAGCCATGCTGTGATTTGGTGTAAAAAAATTTGACACGTGGAGATTTCTACAAGAACTGCATTTATTAGCTTCTGTACAGAAACCCCCTTATTGTCAACCTAGCTAGGAAAACTATCCATCCTGAATGCTCTAGGTCTCTAGTTTGTGGCTATGAAATTTCATGAGGTTGTGATTATCCTAGAGGTGACTACAGGTCAGTTTATACAATGAGGCTGTTTCACAAAGTGGTCTCACTACCATGAAATGGTCACTATGGGGACTAACAGTATCACATATGAACAATTTAGGGACCCCAGTATGCAGAAATATTGAAATACAACATTTAGAATAGACAAAAATAACACATTTATACTTCATGACAAAACCTGCACACCAACGGATCCTTAGGTTTTCTAGTTACATATATCTGTCTTCACTCTAGCCCTAAAACTGAACCTACTAGAGCCTCTGAAAGACAGTAAAGTCAGTCAGTATCGCCAACCTGCTGGTCTCAGAGTGTAAATGTAAGTAAAAACTGGGAAAGTTTCATGGTGACATCTGTTAGTAAAAAAATTGTACCTTATTCACCTGGCGTGTCACACCTAAATGTGTATTCATTTTCGAATGTAAGTAGTTCCCCCCAAATTAATTTTTAAGTCCTGTTAAAGTATAAACAGCCTTTTTTGGAAAATGAATTTATGTATATGTGGCCTGTTTTTAAAGATGTACCTCTTCAATAGGAACTGTGGCCACAGACGTCAGAGAGTATTGAAAATGGCTTCTTGTGTACCCCTTTTTTTCTACCCCAATCATTCATCATTCTGTTCAACCTCTGTCTCAAAAGAAAAATGTTTCCAGATACAAAGACTAATTTTGTTTGGCTGAATCAGCTTTTTCCCCCCGTACCAACAGTTTGAATGTGTGTGTTGTTCCGTCTGCAGCGACGTGGCTCCACCATGAGCAGCAGCCCCATGCCTCCCATCGGCAGACTGGGACAGTACGAGATCAAGGGCCTCCTGCTCTCCTTCCTGCACATCATCAAGACCTTGTCGGAGGGTCAGTGTTGATCTATAACCGCACTGCACAGTCAGGCCTTCATTCATCATACAAAGGATATGACATAACGGTCCCGTCTGCTATTTTGGGATATGCACACAGATTTGGCTCGGCTGTTGCACTAATATTATGAGTTAAGGGCTGTTACCCAGGCATCTCCTGTCTAGGATGTTTAGTTGATTTAGCCACATGAGTTCTCTACAATCAGCTGGAACCATTTTTTTTTCAAATTTGACTGCAAGTTGATGAGTGTTGGTAAAATAAAACATGCATCAAAGACTTTCTTTGTGTCCACAGACACTCTCATGGCCTACTGGAACAAAGTCAGCCCTCAAGACATCATGAACTTCCTCAGTTTGTTAGAGTGAGTAGTGGCCAAAAAAAAATTCTTCACCACACCACACCCCTTGTAATGCAGTAAAACCACATGTTCAGTCATGTCTGATACCGTCAAAGTCAACAGACTTACACTGGAGTCCTGTTACATTCTTGTTGACTTGAAAAATAAAAAACAAACTGAGCTTGATCTGGAACTAAATTATTAAAAGTGTTTCCAAATGGTGTAACCAAATTTAGAGACTTATTCAGACCATCAGGGAAAAAGCAAGAAAGCAATTCAAGTTAGAGCCATAATAACCCATTATTTTTAACACCAAAAAAAAAAACTAAGAAAAGCTGTGTCATACTAATTTGTCACAAAGTTGACTAAATAACGCTCTAAACTTATGCTAAATTTTGGCAAGGAAAAGCTGTCACAGACATTTTCATAGGGGTCCCCTGACCTCTGACCTCAAGATATGTGAATGTAAATGGGTTCTGTGGGTACCCACCAGTCTCCCCTTTACAGACACGCCCACTTTATGATAATCACATGCAGTTTGAGACAAGTCGTAGTCAAGTCAGCACACTGACACACTGACAGCTGCCTGTTGGGCTGCAGTTTGCCATGTTGTGATGTGAGCATATTTTTGTGATAAATACAGAACCTGTGAGGGTTTCTGGACAATAATTGTCATTTTTTGTGTTGTTAATTGATTTCCAATTGCACATTTGCATAAAGTAACATATTTGCCCACTCCTATGTTGATAAGAGTATTAAATACTTGACAAATCTCTCCTTTAAATTATATTTTGAACAGATAGAAAATGTCTGATTAATTTGTGATTAATAGTGATTAAATATTTGAATCGATTTACAGCCCTAATTCAAATATATTATATTGTAATTCATTCCCATGCATGCTGCTCTGAGTAATCACAGTCCATGGCTCTCATGGCAACAGTGCAGGGTCTCTCCCTCTCTTCTTGCATCACACTCAGGCATTTTCTGACATTGCCTATATACATATGGACGCATGAGGAAAAGAGTTGGCTGCACCTCACAAGACACACTGCATTTAACTTTTCCACGGCTTTGTGTCATAAATGGAGCTTTAATTTTCCTGGTGGCAGACAGTGAGTGCAAGGCTTATGGGGAACCAGTGCCAACGCCGATGGTGTCATTATTGTCATTACATTGTGCAATCAACATTTACTTTATAATCATAAGTTAAAGCAAAAAAACTTGTCTGTTGACACCCTAAGAAAGAAAAATAAAGGAATTCACATTTTACTTTCCATTTATTACTACATAGAAAACATAATAGTGTTGTATCCAGACAACTGGATAGTATTTCTCAGACACTGTAGTTCTACCTTAACCAAAACCAAATAAAACAAAGGCTAAAAAGTTCTTGAACAGATACCAGGACTGAAAAATAAAAGTAAATTGTGTTTGGCATTCCTCTTCTCCTGCTAATGTTTTTTATTATTCTCATTCGGTCCTGCAGGATCTGTCTGGTTCAGCTGCGTTACACTGGAAAAAGGAACATCGGCCGGTAAGGCTGGAAAAACAGCAGCATTGTTGTCTAACCCGTCACACCTGTGGAACATCTGAAATTTGAAACCCAGCTTCCTTTAAACCAATTTAGTTTCAAGGAAGGTAGTTTGGTTAATCATGACATAATGTGATGATCTTTGTTCATATAATAGGTTAGAGATCTGTAGGGTTTTATTTCCTTTCTGTATGGCCCTCTCTTTTCCCTCATTGCACTCTCTCTCTGTGGATGTATTATTCATGCAGGAGTCAGGAGATATGTGCGTCAAAGCTGTTCTCCTCAGACAGGAAGTCTCAGACGATGCCGGCTATGCGCTGCAACAGAGCCAGCCTTATGCAGACTAAGCTGCACCAGTTCAACACCATGGAAGCTTCCCTCACTCTCAATATAGGTAACCACACACCTGTTTGTAAGGCAAACTTTAGCCTGCACACGTCTGTCACCCATTCTTGTGAACATGATATCTCAGGAACAACTGGAGGGAATTTCTTCAAACTTGGACTCAAGGATGAACTGGTGGTCAAAGGTCACTGTGATCCCACAAAACACATTTTTGGCCATAACTCAATAAGTCATATGCTAATTCTGACAATTTCACTCAAATGTCTACCAGGATAAAATGATAAAGTGATGACATTTTGGACAGACGTGGATGTAAACTGCAACTTGACTGGTTGGTGGAGGCATCCAACATCAATCCTAGTTTCCTAATAAGAAAGGAATTTTAATTTAATTTTATTACATGGTTTTGTTAAATATTCAGTTGTAATCGATCAATCATGGCATTCTATAATCTGTTATTTCTTTATAGAGTATGAGTCCTTCCCCTTCCAGTGGACCCCATGGGACCTTATTTTGGAAAAAATATGAACGGAACTCAACATAGAGAGACAAATAACATTTTGATCCCATTTGAATTATGCCATGAATCACACATATGATTATTATCAATTTAAAACATACATTTGAAGTTTAGAAAGTTGTGGGTTGGTTGTAGGATCATTTATAAGCCGGGAAGAGCGTGAATGAGCGAGATACATTGCTGGTGTGAGTTCATCCCAGGACGAAATGCACAGGCATCATATCTTCAGAGAGAAAGACGTCACTTACACATTATTTGAGTGTGTTGTCTTTTCTAATTGTGTATTTTCACAGTCTGATACTTCAACATTTTACAACAAACTGAGACTTTCTTTTTAAATTGACAAACATCATATGTGTGATTCATGGAGCAATTCAAATGGGATCAAAAAAATAATTGTCTGTTGCCATTGACTACTGTACATATTTTTTCCAAAATGAGGTCCCATGGTGGTCCACCAGAAAGGGTGTGACTTAGGCTCTCTACAGCAGACCGTTGTTATGTATAACATAAGTTCTGATGGTGGACTCTGGCGGACCGTTTTTGTGTCAAATTATTCAAATTCTTAGGATTATTTTATTGTTTTTTTTATTATTATTATATTATTATTATTATTGTGTGTGTGTGTGTGTGTGTGTGTGTGTGTGTGTGTGTGTGTGTGTGTGTGTGTGTGTGTGTGTGTGTGTGTGTGTGTGTGTGTGTGTTGTAGGGACGGGGCCATCAGAAGCAGAGATCCACCATCAGGCTCTGCTGGAGGGCAACATCTCCACCGAGGTCTGCCTGAGTGTCCTGGATGTCCTCTCTCTTTTCACTCAGTGTTTCAAGGTCAGTGCACACACACATAACCAAAACTATCTCCTTCAGTAATTTCAAATACATGCACCATGTATTAATACATGCAAAAAATATATATTTATATATTTTTTATTCATATTTTTATTATTTTATTATATAATTTTATTTGTACCTGCTGCTTATTTATACTAGCAGTTTTTGTGTTTTTGTCTTTATTTTCTTTATTTATTAAGTTATTATTTTTAATGTATATAGTATAAAGTACAGTATATACAGTATTCTGTACATATATTTTATATGATGATATATATGTTTTGTTTTATACAGTACAATTTTATACACACAGTACACAGAGTGTGTGTGTGTGTGTGTGTGTGTGTGTGTGTGTGTGTGTGTGTGTGTACTTGTATTATATAATACAATTAGTATAATATAATAATATATTATAATAATAATAATACATTAAGGTTGGCATATACAGTAGTGTCTAAAGGAAATAATGTAAGTCACTGCAGTGTCCTTCTGTATGTGTGTGCCAGACCCAGCTGCTGGACAGCGACGGTCACAACCCCCTGATGAAGAAGGTGTTTGACGTTTACCTGACCTTCCTTAAAGTCGGCCAATCGGAAGCTGCCCTCAGACACGTGTTCGCTGCCCTCAGGGCGTTCATCAACAAGGTATGTCGGCACACTGCAATATTAACTAAGCTAGTGATTGTCAAAGAAAATATGCATTGATGCTTCTTGTTGTTTGGACACTGTTTACAACATTTTCCACCACTATTAAATAAACAAATATGTATAAACAATATAAACAAATAGAAGTGATGTATGTTGTCCCTTGTCCAGCTTTTGACTTGTTGTCAGTCAGACAGTCATTCTCTCTGATTGTACTATTTATAACATCCAAAACAAGTAAATGCTGCTCTGTTGTCATTTGTCATTGACAAAAAGAGCAGGTGCATAGAATAAATATTGTTTCCTGCATTTGTTGATGTTCCCACATTCACACTTACTGTGCTTAATCTAATTTTAGACACATTTTTTTAATGAGTACAAGCAAGCTCTAACATGACTTGATCTCAGACTCGTGAAGGAATATGAATATGTAGTTCTCAAGGGAAGGGACAACCCACTTCCCCAGTGGCATAATCAGTGCTAACACTGTTGGCTGCTTGTGTGATGAATCAGAGGAGAGCAGCAGGGCAGACTCTGTTCTGGCATGTTTTTACTGTAAGAGTCGAGAGTGGCTTCTGTTGAGTCACAGACTGTAAATGTCTCTGTCTTTATTTATTTAACCTTTGTTTATCCAGGCAAGCCATTAAGAACAGGATCTTATTTACAGTAGCGTCCTGACAAAGGACTTTTGAGGGAAGGGTAGAGTTATGAACATGACCGTTACCAAATGCAAAACAATCCCCTAAAAAATACCACACAGAATATCAAAAAAGACGAAGAAATGCACAGTGTGTACACTGAAGCACTTTGATTCAAGGTGTACTAGGTCAATAAATTTATGGATATGGCTTGCAATATTCTACCCTTTTTATTGTCAGCAAATTTCATAATTTTGCTCCAGTCAAACAAACGTGAAACGTGATACAGCATGCGTATGCCGTAGTGTCATTGTGCATGCGTAACTGTTAGAAAGCATCAAAGAGTAATCGATAGTCACAGCTAAGACAACTAGGAACCAGTTCTCTGGTCCCATCCCCAGCTTTATCCCACAATATACCCATATTTGGGTAATCAGAGCCTGGTCGAACTATGTTCTTCCTCTGTGCTATAGAGCATCAATGAGCCACACCACACTGCACTGGGTGATATGTTTCTTCATCACCATGAACACACGTAACTTCAATCATAACTTCAGTGAATCATAACATATCAGAAATGGCATCAATCTGCAGAAGCTCTGGTTCAAAATGAGACCAAACTTTTGTAGGGATGCCAGGTTTTGAGCCACGACAAAAGCCAAAATGTGGCCTGCAACTGACTAAGGCTTCATTTAGCCTAACCAATGCCTTTTGCTGCTGAAGCAGTTATTGTAGTGAGGAGTCAGCAGTCCATGACAGCATAAAACAGCCAATAAGATAAGTTTTTCAAAAATTGCGAATCTCTGAAACCACAAGCGGACCTTTAGCATACAGTCATAGATCAACACAGAAAATATTAGGGTGATGGGTCCAGTAGTTTGCGAGATTAGCTGTGGACAGACGGATACACACATGAAGGAGCGCATGATCCCCTCCAGAATTATGCCTGGTGGAGATAAAAATTTAACATTTAGACAATAAACATCAAATTAACATTAAGTAGGATCTGAACATAGCATGGAAAGCAGGGAATTCAGGAAGTATTGGGAGAACTACTAACTTATTGGTTTAGGTAGATTGATGTTGTTTTTTTATGTTATTTTATGACACCACCAGAAATTTTGCAATAACTAATATGTGCTCACATTGAATTGTGAAGGAAATACCTCCAGATGTTGCTGTAACTTATTGTTACATGTTACATCTTATGTTTTGAAACTGAAGGAAGCCTCAAACATGGTGAACAGGTCCTGATTTAACAATAAGTCAAAAGACAAAATCATTCAAAGAAATTTTGCTTTAAGAAAAGGAAATTCTATTACTTAGGTTCAAGTTTGTTTTTCATGCTAATTGTAAAATATAGGGCCGAAATTAACTGTTTGTTCAAGACTAGATTGTAAAAGCTGACAAAAGATCTTTCAAAACAAAAACGTCTAAAGTACATGTACTCATTCTACTTGGTAACAAACCTCATATTACAGGAGTGTTTTTTGGGACACAGCTCCTGTTCCTGTTCTACTGTCTCACTGCCACTTCCTGCTGTTCTCCCTACATACTTACAGTATTTTTCTAATCCCGCCCCCGCCCTTTAATACACTAACACGTTGTCCCCGTCAGTTCCCGTCGGTGCTGTTCAAGGGCCGTGTGACGCTGTGCGAGGCCCTCTGCTGCGAGGTGCTCAAGTGCTGCGTCTCCAAGCTGGGATCTCTGAGGGCCGAGGTGTCGGCCCTGCTCTACCTGCTGATGAGGAACAACTACGAGTACACAAAGAGGAAGACCTTCCTGCGCACACACCTGCAGGTAAAGTGGAGTGTTTGGTTTTTGAAGTATAGGAAGAAACAGAGGAAATCCCTCTGTAGGTCTGGCCCTGTTCAGACCTGGTGTTCTTCAGTGATCAGCTCTAAGTACAGGTGTGAACACACTCGATGCGTTGAAATTGGATCGTTCAGATCACATTCAGAGGTGGTCGGGCCCACATATGGCCACATTCTTTTAGAAGTGTGTATGTAAATGTGTCCTGGGCCACATTAAGGGCCACATACTCTACTGACGTCCAGCTGGGATCTACGGGTCTCACTGTGCTTCTCAGATGAATTGGCAGGCAGACGTCAGCATTCTTTTATTAAAATATATCTTATCTATAGTCACATATCTACAGACTATCAGACTAGGAACAGGAACTGCACTATTATCATACTATCAGAGATGTGTCAGTGTTTTTGTTCCGCTGCTTTGCACGGAGCTGATACCTGCACGCCCGCTTGCTCATATCCCCAGCTCTCTGAAGCTCTGTACTTCGCTGTTACCCGGCGAAGGCAGCAGTGACAACGCACTTAAAGTTGTCCACTTGTGATCGGATCACTCAGGACGCATGTTAAAACCAGATCTGAGCAGGGCCTCTGTGAACAATAGCCATACTGTCAACATTCAACACACCCGGTGGTCTTTAACATCTATCATGATCTCATTACCCTGTTATTCACCCTTGACCTTTAGCTGTACTCCTCTGAGTACTTTGGATGCTTTCATAAGACGGAGACAATGATTCAAGAGTGTAAACAGATTGCCTGCTGAGTTTCTGGCTCCTCTGCTAACACAGTAGCAAAAAGCCGTCCAGCTTTCCATTAGCCCTCACTGGACTCTGTCAATACATGTACTATTTGGTGTGTATCTGTGTTTGCCCTCCTTTCGTTTTCCTCTCCTCCTCATCCACTCTCCTTTTACTCCTCGTTCTGCTCTTCTCTTTACATCCCCTCGCTTTACTCCTGTTTTTCAGATCATCATAGCTGTAAGTCAGCTGATCTCTGACGTGGCGCTGACCGGTAGTTCACGCTTCCAGGAGTCTCTTTCCATCATCAACAACTTTGCGAACAGCGACAAGGCCATGAAGGTACAGTAGAAATCATGTGGGAAAAAAATGGCAAATTATTTCTGCCCTTATTCTGTTTTCTAAAATATAAAATTCAGAATTTTCAAAAGTAAATGGATCAAACGAGCCGCAGAGTGTTTTTCATGGCATTTGGAGCAGCCAAAGTGTTTAGCGCTGTGTGAGGCCTGGTCACAGCCTGCTTTGACCCAAGTACAAGATGTTTAACAGTGGAACATTGTCCATCTCTCTGTGTTGGACCGTGTACTGTACGACCACAATGGGGAAATACAAGTTTTTTGAGGGCTGGCTTCACAATCCCAAATGCAAAGCTTGGTTGGCTAACAGTTTCAAACGGGCAAAAAGAAACCTGGATGCAGACTTTGTGTAAAATCTTGTCACAGCATCCTCCCCAAGTCACAAAGTCATACATGGTCTGAAGAATCTACAGGGAAGACTGAAAATTCAGTCTGGAGAAGCATGGGATTTTGAAATGGAAAATATTCAGGAACTCAGAGACAAGTGTAGGAAAAAACAGAAAGCCTGAATTCAGTCTGATAGCATTGCACTATTCAACACAAATAGGCTATCTGTGATTCAGCTCTGTATTTATCCTGTCGTTAGACCAGCCACTGGGGCCCCACTTCTAAAACACTCAGCTCCAGATGTCAGATGCTATATGTAGCTTGACAATAAGACTGACGTGGTTTATTTAGACTGTAACTACATCGTAGGCGAAGATGATGGATGACAGGTTCTCTCACAGGGAGCCATGTAGAGGTTCAGTGGTTTAATTGTGTAAAGGTTTGACTGATTAATATATTCATGCATACTACTGTGGAAAGTATGATGCAGCATCAATCGGCACAAATGCATCAAATGTCTTAAAGGGATAGTTTGGGTGTTATGAAGTGGGGTTTATAAGGTATTTATCCATAGTCAGTATATGACCTTCAGTAGATGATTATCAGCACGCCCCCAGTTTGGAGAAACAGACAGGAATACCAGCGCGGGAGCAAAACAGTGTACTGCTGTGGATGGGGATAAGTATACACTATATTTAGAATATTTTGACCTCTTTCTCACTGCCCTTTCTGACAGGGAACTGATGCTGTCTATGCCTTTGTGAAAGCCACCAGACTCCACTGAAAAGAACTAATTTTACCTCACAGGTCTACTGCTGCTTCGATGGTTTAGTTTGTTTCTGTCATTGTGTGAGTTTCAGTAGCACAGACAAACTAACCCAGTGAGGCAGCGGTAGACCAGCAACTTTGTTCTGCGAGGTAAAATTACTGTTTTTTTTTTTTTTTATGGAGTCTGGTGGCTTTAGCGAGAGCATAAATAACAGCTTCAGTTCCCTGTTGCAGTTCCGCATCAGAAAGGGCTGTCTGACAGCAAGGTAAAGCTGTCAAAATATTCTAAATATAGCGTACACTTAAACTAATATTAATTTTCTTTAGGTGTCAAAAATAGGTGTTGCTGCTGCCCCATCCACAGCAGTATATCGCTCCTGTGCTGGAACTCCTGTCTGTTTCTCTAAACTGGGGGCATACTGACCGCTATGGATAAGTAGCTCATACAACCACACCTCAAAACACCCAAACTATCCCTTTAACTAACTGGCCCTGTGCATGCTGGGAGGCTTCCTTACACGCCTACTTCATGCAACTACAATCACTTGATCAGCACAGCAAAGATATGAGCGCTGATTATGGTTTTGATTCTCTCGCCATGTTGTCCTTATTTCAAAATAAGAGTGCACTGCACAGTAACATGTTAGCTCAGCTAAGTTAAGCTATATTTGAAGTACAGGGCCCTACTTATATTTTTCTAATAGATTCAATCATGTTTTCATAGTGTGTGTGTGTGTGTGTGTGTGTGTGTGTGTGTGTGTGTGTGTGTGTGTGTGTGTGTGTGTGTGTTAACTCCTCTCTGCATGATTCAGTCCACGGCATTCCCCTCTGAAGTGAAGGGTCTGACCAAGCGGATCCGCACGGTGTTGATGGCCACGGCCCAAATGAGGGAGCATGAGAAAGACCCGGAGATGCTGCTGGACCTCCAGTACAGTCTGGCCCGGTCCTACGCCAGCACCCCCGAACTGAGACGCACCTGGCTGGACAGCATGGCCCGAGCTCACCTCAAGAATGGAGATCTCTCCGAGGTAACAAAAGGAAGACTTTTATCTTTTTTGTCTTTTTATTACTACCTATGTCCAGATTACTGTGACAATGTGCTCCAACAGGACCAGGTTTTCCTGTCTGTCTGATCACTTTTAGACATCAAATCAAATCTGCTTTCTCTCTTACTTAGAACAGTAATCTGTCAAGACACAGTGATCAGTGATGGCTGAAGTATACAAGGGCATTTTTGCTTTTGTGACATGCTCAGAGGCAAAACCAAAGCAAACACAGAATTAAAGTGTCTACAGAGTACCCTGTACTGTAGTGGTGGTACTGTATACAGTGAGACTGCGTTTCAGTCTCAGCTTTCAAACTCAAATGTGTTCCAGGAAGCATTACTCACCGTCTTACTCACTGTATCACTCCATGACACCGCTAAGCAACAGCAATGTTCATGTTACTAGATGCCACAGTTGAGCAAGCTAGAGAGTGGGTAACATAACACAGGAAATGCAAAGGCATAATGATGGAGGAGAAAGATGAGGTCAGTGGGAATATCAAGAGTTGCATCAGACATACTCTAAAATTATCAAGAAAAACAATATATGAGTAAAATTACAACATACTCTACAATGTTAACTTATTATGCAGCAATAAATAAACTTCCATGAGCTTTCAGAAACTTTCCTCTTACAAGGTCGTGAATACGATATGAGAGGGGTGTTCATATGGGCCCAAATCGTAAACACGGTAAACACAAACCCATTTGAAGGCACCAGTAGTCTATATAATAATTTATTGCATGGCTGTTGCAACAATGATGCATGACATCTCCACCTTTCACCCTCCTTCAGTATGCGGCCCATTGAATATGTGCCCAAGTGTTTCTCTCGCTGGCTAGCTTTTCTCAGCTAAATGAAAGTTTTACAAAATTATAACCTCCATGCATCAAAAATGAATAGTAGAAAGAGTCATAATTGACCTCGGTTGCAGTTCGAGGTATCCTGTCAGCAGTTGTATGGACAACGGTGGTCTTTGGGGAAAATGCTTTTTGGGCCACAGGGGGATTTTACCACAAGTGGCCACTGAAAAAAATTGAATGCAAGCACTTTATTCAGGTCTTATTATACATCCATCGCAAATACATGATATTTTATTGGTTTCCTGCAAAAAAATGAAAATGCATCAAAATCAATGTTGTTGCTAATCGCTGACATATCCCAGACTTCCATTTAGTAGAAAATAATTGAACTTTGGTGGATTTTTCACAACAGTCGCATTATGTAACGAAACTGGCATTTAATGGGTTAAAATTCTGGGAATTAATGAATATTTGGTATATATAATATATATATATATATATATAATCAGGACTGATGTTGGTTAAAATATTTAACTCAGTGAAAGCTGAAAATAATAATATTAATATATATTTTTTAGCAGTTTTAAGAAGGGGGCATTTTTATTTTCTTAGTACATAAGAGTAACTTTTCTGAAGTGAGGCTCAAGGGTTTATGTTTGATATTGTAAAACCATTGTTAATTTTTAATTAATGCAACAAAACACTCCACTATTGTGGTTAGTTGTTACAGAGTTTTATTGAGCCTGTGGCCCTCAGTAGATTATAGGGTGGTAGTGCAAATATGTAAACTACGTAGATAAATATTTATTGACGTGGTAAACAGAGGTGAGGCCAAGGTTTGTCATTATACTGTATGTTAGTAATGCTGCAATAAAAAAATATTTCTGGTTACTAAGAAATAAAGTGTCTCTTTCATTCAGTATAAACAAGAGACTGATACTCAGTTAAAAGCTAAATTTTTGTAGTCCCATCACAAAAGAAATGCTGGGTACCTACATACTCTACTACTACTTTACTTTAATTGGGTTGTAATAACAATGTGATGTTTTACTGAACGAAAACACTGTTGTTGCATATTGTTGTTTTACAGGTGACATACTACCAGTTTAGATGGTAGGTGTGGCTGTTCGATGTGATTCTCAATGTGTTAAATTTACAGGTGAACATAATGAACCATGCATAACAGTCACAATAAATCAGTCACTGCAGTAATGACATTTAATGACATTACAGTGGCAGCAATATGAAGTATTACTATTAGAGCTGCTTACTGCAATATCACCTTTGTCTCTCTGACTCTGTGGTGAGGTTTTCCCTTTCGGTTTCATATAGAACTGCATGTTTCCACTCGTGATCTTGTATTTTTTTTTTTACTACTACTGCCACAAATAAATCTGCTGCTTGTTGTTGTCTCCACAGGCGGCCATGTGCTACGTTCATGTGGCTGCACTGGTTGCAGAATACCTGCATAGGAAAAGTAAGCACATCTACTCTACACGCACATGCACAAAAAATGCCATCACCTCCATGCGTGGCTTACATTTATACTGTAATTAAACAAAAAAGTGTGTGTGCAGCATTGAAAAAACACTTGATTAAACCATCAAGCAAAATAATTATTTGCTGAGGAAGGAACAGAAAGTATTTGCCAATGTCAAACCACCACCACAATTAAGGAGTGGCATCACATTATTAACCAACACTATGAGGATATGACTAAAGACAGTACACACAGCAGTATGGTGCAACTCGCGCAACCTTTGTCAGCAGACATGCACACTCATTGCATTGTGGTCTTCCAGGAAGATTTGCCTGCACTGGTGATAAAAGACATGCCAGTCTGACAGTTGTTAGATACAGCATGCAAACACAGAAGAGTGTCTAGCAAAAACAGCCTCACAATGCTGTCAAAACCTGCAGTCAATTACTCATCAGGACAAATGGTGTTTATCTTTGAGGCATGTCAGCGGAGCTGCAACAGTTGGTCGACAGTTAAGCGTTTATCTCACTGAAATTTGTTGGCACCTCGACAAGAGGCAGAGACGCTGTCTGTGTTTTTATTATGTGCTTTATTACAAGGTAGTCACCTACTACCAACCATGGAAGGATGCTTTGCTTTATCTGTAACATATCTTTACAAACCACTCCTCAAAAATATGTCAATGTGACTGTAAATTTTGTCATGACTGATGCAGATTTCAGTTTTTAGAGCCAGAGCCACCAACCTCACAACCTACATACATGAAATATTTGGTAGATCATTTTCTTTTGCTCATCTAACCAGTTTTTTCACCTTGTCTTTGCTGCTCATTAGAGTTGTTCCCCAGTGGCCTTGCAGCTTTTAAGAGGATTACCTTGAATATCGACGAGGAAGCTGCCATGAGGGAAGACACAGGAATGCAAGACGTCTATTACACGGAGGTGAGGCCGTCTGCACGAAATTTGATGTCCAATCTTGCACTTAACTCCTTTAATTAGTTAGTAATTTTGGATTATTTTATAAAGGTGAAGTTCACATATGGCTGCCTGTGTTTAGACAGTATTTAACATTTGAGAAAATGTCTTTTGTGTTTCTTAAAGTAAGGTATCAGAAATAGTATTGTTTTGGGATTAGTACTGTGACTTGTATATTGCATCAACACTAGTGTTGAAAGCTTTATACTATGTTTAAATCAATCCTAATATGAAATCCTAATGATCTGACTTGTAAATGTAGATAAAAAGAGACCTGTTACTTCTTTTCTGCCCCTTTTTAGGAAGTCCTGGTCGAACACCTCGAGGTCTGTGTGGAGGCGTTGTGGAAAGCCGAACGTTATGAGCTCATCACACACGTTGCCAAGCTCATTATCCCCATCTACGAGAAGCGTCACGAGTACGAGGTGCCGTAGCAACATCCCTACACACTCAGACAGATATCACAAAATCATAAACATGCAGCCAGTGTTTCTCGCCTTTCATTGCAAAGTGATTCATCCATGTCCTCATGCTTATAAAGGCCAAGGAATCACACCTATGTAAGGCCTTTTGTTTGTTCTTTCTTGAGATAAATACTTGTGTTTATTTTCCACTCCTCCTAGGCTTCTTAGACTATTTGATTTGCACTCACTGGATTGTTAGCGTCGATTCATCACATTTTGTATTGTTTGCCAGCAGGGTTGCGTGTGGCCACATAAATGCAACCATTGGAACTAGTAATGCCACTTTGTCACTTGAAACTTTGTGGTTATCAAGTGCTTTTGATAGCTCTTCCTTGTTACTCAACATCAGGGTGGGGGAAGTCAGGTTCATGGCGGCCTTGAGTCTCCCTACACAGGTCGCCTGTCTGTCATAGGGCTTATAGACAGGCTAACGTGTCCACATTCATATCTAGGGGTAGAGTTTCTAAGTTGCTTAATGTTAATGTCTTTGGAGTTTGGGAGAAAGCCAAATACTGTAGATGTAGCTCAGTTGTTCTAGTCATAAATCAGACACAAAAAATGTATAAATGACAGTAAATGTATAAGGGTTAAGAACATTATGATTGAAATATATACTGTTATGTCTCATTGCAACAATTTTTGGGCTGATGCCATTTGTTACACAGATTAGTGCTAAATTTAACCATTTTTTACCACTCAAGAACTGATAAGAATCCCTTCAAAATACCACATTAAGACACCAAGACCATCAGGAACACCACAGAAAAGACACTCTGTGATTTGTTATCAAAAATGGTTGACATTTGGAGATTTCTGCAAGAACTGCATTTTAGAAACATTTTTAGACCAGGTGAAAATAACCTTTATACTGCATACAAAAAAACTTTTTTTCTTTTTGCCCCAAACTGCATGTGATTATCATAAAGTGGGCATGTCTGTAAAGGGGAAAATGTGGGTACCCATAGAACCCATTTACATTCACATATCTTGAGGTCAGAGGTCAAGGGGCCTCTTTGGAAATGGCCATGTCTTTTATTTTGATTATTGTGTTTTACATGTTAATTACTCAACTAAAATGCATGTGCTTGTCCCTGCACTCACTGCTCAGTTGCTCCAATAAACAAACACTCAGAAAATAGACCCAACTCTGATGCCATCTGTCTTATTTTTTTCAGAAACTAAGCCGACTGTACGACACTCTGCACAGAGCCTACAACAAGATAATGGAGGTGATACAGTCAGGCCGCAGGCTGCTTGGGACATACTTCAGAGTGGCTTTTTATGGACAGGTGAGAACAACATGCAGCTTCATTGGGCCTTATATTTGAAGTGCAATTGCAGTGATCAGCGCCCAGTGCACCTGAGACACACTGTTCTAGAGGCTGAGTAGATAATAATAAGTGTGGTGATGAAACATTATCCTCTCTGTTCATAGCATGTCACACCTACGGTGGAGTTTGATGTGTGCACAAGCATCTGTGTTTAATTTGCAGGATTTAATTACCACAGTGGATTATCATGGCCAGTGGCTCTCTGTTGTGCATTTGGTAGTTAACTGTAGAAGGCTTTTATACAGTATAACGCCCAGGTCACACTGGATGTATGAGCGGTGAATTCTGTCCACAGAAAAAAACACTACACTGCTTTTATTTTGAAGCAGAAACAGGAAGTGTTGAGTTAAAAATTAACTAGGGCTATCGATTAAAATATTTAATTGCGATTAATTACATATTTTTTTATCTTTTCAAAATGTACCTTAAAGGATGTTTGTCAAACATTTAATACTCTTAGCAACATGGAAGGTAAATATGCTGCTTTATGCAAATGTATGTATATTTTTATTATTTGAAACCATTTACCAACACAAAACAATGACAGATATTGTCCAGAAACCCTCACAGGTTCCGACTTTAGCATAAAAATATGCTCAAATCATAACATGGCAAACTGCCGCCCAACAGGCAACAACAGCTGTCACTGTGTTAGTGTGCTGACTCGATTATGACTTGATCCAAACTGCATGTGATTGTCATAAAGTGGGCATGTCTGTAAAGGGGAGACTCGTGGGTACCCAGACAACCCATTTTCATTCACATATCTGGAGGTCAGAGGTCAAGGGACCCCTTTGAAAATGACCATACCAGTTTTCGACAAAATTTAGCGTAGGTTTGGAGGTTGGTTTTCTACTTTGATATGATACCAGTATCTTCACTCTAGCTGCAGAACGCCGTGTTTTTAGACGGAACGGCAGGAGACAAACAGATACCTTTGGTTGACGCTTCACTACATCATGGGAGCGCTGAAAAAAAGTTGAGACCAGGTCAGCTTCATTTGTAGCAGGTTGCACCCGTCACACAGCGACAAGAGTCGGGTGTCAAAGTTGGTAGCACCATGTCACTGGCTTCCATTGAAAGCGCAGTTCGCAGTGTGAACACAGTTTCAGAGGTAGCACATATCTATGTACTCTCTCCCCAAGCTGAGCTTAAAAATGTTGTACAGTTAGAAGTGAAAATGGACATTATGTGGCTCTGTATTGTTTTGTTGGACTGAGTGAATGCGCAGTCATTATGAGAAATATGTAGTAATGTCTGTCCTAACTTGACTCACTCCATTAGTTGGGATTGCGAAGGCGTGGATCAAAACCTCTTCCAGTGTTGGATATATTATGGAAATATGCCAAATATTGAAAATCTAATTAGAGAGTGAAAGCTGTCATGGCAAACATGATTTGTAAGAGTATCTGAGTGTAACACAATAACTCTTCTCACTATGCAAAAGTTACGTTTACAGCCTGATAGCACAGCAACAACAAGCAGGTTTAAGACTGCAGATGTGACAGCTGCATTGATGCAACGCTGCAGTGTCATTAGACACTTTCAGGAACTGTTGTCATGCAAATATTATGCAAGTAAAGCTAAATGTGGGGTAAGTGCTGCAACTTTTTATGGAGGATGGAACCTGCCAAAATAAAATGAAAAATAAAAAATAAATGACTTGATAAATCAAAAAATGTCATTAAATGATCAAATGTGACATTGATTAATATTTGTGTTTTAATTTGCTTATTTATTTATTTATTCCCTTATTTATTTTCTCTTCTGTTTAATTTCCCTGTTCTGTTTAATTTTTAAAATTTATTTCTGTATTTATTTTTCTTATTTATTTATTTATATAGTTTATTTTTCATGTGCTCATTTATTTCTGCATATGTTTTTTTATTTAATTATTTATTTTTGCATTTATTTTAGATTTATTTTTAAATGCATGTATTTTCTTATATATTAATGCATTTATTACTTTATCAGTGCATGATTTTCCCTTTGCGTTTCACCCCTTATTTATGTCCCTAAACTTATTTCTCTTTTATTTTCTTCATGCATCTCTTCACACATTTCTTTATGCATTTCTCGCTCATTATGTCAAGGAGGGGTTTGTCACTCAACATGTGTCATCATGGGGGTACATTTCTGCCATTATCTATGGTGATATCTGGCAGTAACTTTCTACTTGAATTCCCTCCACGTGTTTGAGCTGTTAACCAAGTGTGCTTGGCATTGCCGTCTTTATAATGGTATCATTGGCATGTAAAGTTGGTTCGTATTGAAAACACTGAGGTAAAAATAACATTTTAAGATGCATTACTGAACTAAATACATTGTTTAAATGCATGTTCCTTCCAGCACACTTCAGATGGACTGACTCTCTTTGTATTTTTTTGTGCAGGGCTTCTTTGAGGAAGAGGACGGGAAGGAGTATATTTACAAAGAGCCCAAGCTGACCGGCCTGTCTGAAATCTCTCAGAGGCTGCTGACACTCTACGGGGAAAAGTTTGGGTCAGAAAACGTCAAGATAATTCAGGACTCAAACAAGGTAGATAAATGGAGGAAGGGGACCTTAAAAATATGTAGTTTGGCACTACAGCTTTGCTTTTGTTTGTCTAGAAAATATCAGCTGTCCAACATAATGTGGGAAATGTTCAGCTTTGTCTCCATAGAGTCATTGTGATGTCTCTGTTGGCAAGTTAAAATTTGATTTCTTCAGCTGCTTTTATTGTGAGTCAGTGGATGTTGACGGGGCAGCATGTGTTGAAGCAGTCAAGTGTTTGAAGAAGTGTTTTATCACCATTGTGATATTAGGAAAGTTGGCATTTACATTATTCCTGGAAATTTACTTTCAACGAGTCATTGGAGCCTCAGTTATCCTCCCCAACTCTCTAGTGCTTTTTGCAGTACTGTTGTATTAAAGGTGATTGCTTTCCCACAGGTAAACGCCAAAGACCTGGACGCTAAGTTCGCCTATATCCAGGTGACTTTTGTCAAGCCGTACTTTGAGGAGAAGGAGGCACCAGAGAAGAAGACCGACTTTGAGAAGTGCCACAACATCAACCGCTTTGTGTTCGAGACGCCTTACACGCTGTCGGGCAAAAAGCACGGCGGAGTGGAGGAGCAGTGCAAGAGGAGGAGCGTACTCACAAGTACATGAAACACCTGTCTTCTCTGTGTCATCTTTTAAAGCGCACCATGTTTATCACTGCATTAATAATGCTTTCATCTGTGTTATCACGATGACAAGGAGACAAAGACCTCAGCTGTACAACTCATCCATCTGAAGTCATAGTTAAAGGGATAGTTCGTAGTGGGGGTGTATACAGTAGATGGCGGTCGGCACACCCCCGGAGAAGCAGACAAGAGTACCATACTGCTGTGGACGGGGGCTGCAGAAAAACAGCCAAACAACACACAAGCCATAGTCCGTTTGGTTAGTCCGAATCAGTGAAATTGACATTTTGGTTTGTTTTTTTATTTAGTCTGGTTAGGATTCACAGTGCACACATTAAAGCGTGTGTGCAGGGAATCACAGACTTCGACACATTGCTGTTGAAGTGCTTTCACTTTGACTCAGCACTGATAGCTGTGTCCACGAATACCTTCTCCTCCAGTTTATCTCCAATAACTTTATAAATGTCCTTATTTTGTAGACTGAATTTAGCATGTTCTATATCTTCTCTGTAGCCCAGACATCAAGCAAACTTTAGACTTCTGCAGATGTCCAAGTCAGTCCTCTCCCACTCATGTTAACCTGTCGTTTATTTGTGTCCATCTCAACAAATGCCCACCCAGGCAGCCTGCATTTTGGTTTGCTTGGAAACGGTCCCAAACCACCACTGTTCACAACTGCACCAGGGTTCAATTATAACTAACTAAATGTTGGCTTGTGAAAGTGCCCTCACACACCTAATAAAAAAAAAAATCAATATCAGTTTAAGTGTACACCATATTCATGATGTTTTCACCGCCTCACCTTGCCGTCAGACAGCCCTTTCCGACAGGGAACTGATGACGTTATTTTTGCTCTCTTTGAAGCCACCAGAGTCCTTTGGCAAAAACAGTAATTTTACCTCGCAGAACACAGGAGTTGCTGGTCTCCCGCTGTCTCGATTGGTTAGCTTGTTGTTATTGTCACACAATACAGCACAAACCGTGTTCTGCAAGATGAAATTAATGTTTTTCTCAAAGGAGTCTGGTGGCTTTGAAGAGAGCATAGAAGGATATACAGTAACTGCTTCAGTTCCCCATACTGAAGTACTTTCCTGTCTGCTTCTCCAAACTGGAGGTGTGCAACCCCATCTACTGTAGGCAATACCCTGACTATAGATAAGTACCTCATATAACCTCAAAAATCTGAACAATCCCTTTTAAACACAAAGACTAAAATCTTTTCTTGCAGAGGAAACACCTGGCAAACATCTTTGATTACTAGGTTATACTTATTGTACATGCTAGTAAACAGAACTAAACAACAGATGCTTTGGCTCATTTTGCTGCTTGATTTCTGTAGAACTTAAACAAATGTAGTGTTGACACAGTAAGCTGCCAAAACCTTATCACCTGAAAAAGACTCTTTAAAGAAGCACATACCACTTATGTTTTTCTTGTTCTGTTTGCACGCATGAGCCAACCAGTTTTTCTCGCCCTCTTTATCTCCAGCTGCCAACACCTTCCCGTATGTGAAGAAGCGTGTGGAGGTGGTGGGGGAAAAGCAGGTGGAGCTCAAGCCGGTTGATGTGGCCATTGATGAGATGAAGGCGCGGACAGCAGAGCTGACCAAACTCTGCTCCAACCAGGAGGTGGATATGATCCAGCTGCAGCTCAAACTGCAGGGCTGCGTCTCAGTGCAGGTAAATGTCTCAGACACAGCTGAGTGAAAAATAAAATAACATTATAAACAATAAATATTTTTAAATTACTTTTTATTTTGTTTCATCCAAACATTCACAGTGGCCAATTTAGAAAATTAATCACACTTAAATCAAAGGGCCACTGACTTACCATGGGTATCTAGTTTATACAGGCATAAGACTTCATTTTCCTTGCAAAATATATGTGATTCTGATGATTTATTTAAAAAAAGAAACCATGGATGTCGCTGCCATTCTTGTTCTGGTAAAAAACCATAAACCCAACCAGGTGCATGCTGGTCGTACCTGCCTACCTACCTAAATAACCGCAGGGGCCCAGTGTTACCCAATTCATAAACAAAAGAAAAACAAAATTAGAATATGAATATATGCAAAAACTAAATATACTTAACAGGAAAATAATTAAACTGAACATAACTAGCAAAAGAAAACTATCAAAAATCAAAATAAACATCATGACAATAAATCAAGTAAAACAACAACTAAATATTAACAACAAATAAATAGGCCCTGGAAGGTACTTTGTTCCCCATAATACAAACTCATTTTGTCATACAACATAAATAAAACAACACAAAGACCACGCCATAACATAAGCGTCACATATACATCCAATACCAGGATTTTTAAGTGAGGGGAAAAAACAGGAAAAAATAAAATAATATTGAGTAAATTAAAAAAAATAATAATTAATTGAAAATAATAATAATAATAATCATAAGTGTAGTAAAGGGACATACATAATATTATCATAAATTAATTACCAATGAATTAAAAAGTACATGAAAGCTGTTTGCAAAACAGTAACACAAAAAGGGGACTTATAGTATATGTTGTCATATTAGTTCCCCATACTCTGCTAAAAAGGTAACTGGTATTTGTTAACCTGGACCCTATTTTCCCATATCTCACTAACAATTTCTGAAATTGGTCCATATTGAGGGAGAGTGCTGAAGCGCTGTAGACTATTGGGGCAAGCTGGCACCTTCATTTATGTCCACTAAATGTGCTTGTTTTTGCCATGACAGGCTCCGATTGTTATTATAAGTGTCTGATATTATGGAAAGAGTCTGTAATGTGTTGGCAACAGACAACAGAGGAACAGTGGAATACATCCATGATGGAAACACGAGTGCCAGGAGTATTTTCATTCATTCAAAGCCAATTTCCTGGAAAGACTAAGATAAGATAAGATATTCCTTTATTAGTCCCACAGTGGGGAAATTCACAATGGTAACTGATACTTGGAAAATCAGTTTATCTTTGTAATTTAGACATGAAATTTGTATAAAGAAGAAACATGAACTGCGGTTATTGCGCAAAACTGGCCTGGGGTCAGTATGTTGGGGTATTGATCAGAGTGTAGGAATGCCTAACACTTTGAGGCATGTCTTGCTGCAGGTGAATGCAGGTCCCATGGCCTACGCCAGAGCATTCCTGGATGACAGTAAATCCAACCAGTCTGGCAACAAGAAATTAAAAGATCTGAAGGACATTTTCAGGTACTCTTTGTCCTTTTTAAGTAAAAGCTGCTTGTTAATTCTCATTTTATCATTAAATCATTTTTTGCCTTATTATTTCCTCTTCCTAATTTCTATTACTGAATTAATAGTTGATTCTTAGTTATTAAGTTTGTTGTTTTGTTTCTGATAATTGCAGGCGTTTTGTCCAGGCTTGCAGTATAGCTCTGGACATCAATGAGCGTCTTATCAAAGAGGACCAGGTTGAGTACCACGAGGGCCTGAAGGCCAACTTCAAAGAGATGGTAAAGGAGCTATCTGACATCATCCACGAGCAGGTAATTTCACTTTTCTGGGGACTTCTGTGTACGTTACACCCCTATAACATCCATCCATCCATCCATCGTCAACCGCTTATCCCGTTAGGGGTCGCGGGGGGGCTGGAGCCGATCCCAGCTTAGGGCGAAGGCAGGGTTCACCCTGGACAGGTCGCCAGTCCATCGCAGGGCACATAGAGACAGACAACATATAGACAGACAAACCCCTATAACATAGACATTTATTTATTTATTTTTATAGCTTGTTGGAGCATGCTGGATTTGAGGATTTGTGAATGTAAATCAAACATAAAATGCTAAAAAGCTAGGTTTTGCAGACGTGCCGCCTTTATGAGGGCCACACAGTGAGCATCTCTGAAACGCTGACACAAGCAGAGGGGCAACAGCACAATCCCTGTAATGTGTCTTATATAAGATAAGATAAGATATTCCTTTATTAGTCCCACAGTGGATAAATTCACAATTTTATATTTATAATATTTAGATAGATATAGATTGAGAGTAAGTGAAATGGAGAAAAAAAATATTCTGAGATTAAAGTTGTAAATGTATGAAAAAATACTCAGATATTCTGAGACTGAAATTGTAAATGTACAGGAAAAAACTCGGTTATTCTGAGATTAAAGTTGTAAATTTATGAAAAAAAAACTTTGATATTCTGAGATTTAAGTCACAAATTTATTAGAGTTTTTTTCCTCTGAAATTTGTGTTTGTATCCTAGCTCTTTATTTATTTAATTATGTTTTTACCAACCAGTAAGCTGTTGTAAGAGTCATTATAATACAAAAAGTGGAAAGTCAGACAAATCAAATTGTACAGACATATAGATCATTATTAACATGTGCCACGTTTTCTCTATCCACAACTACACAGACACAAAGATCTTTTTATATCTGAGTGACTATTATTTTTATTGCAACCATAATTTTCCTTGAGCAGCAGCAAAGTTGAAGTCCATTTTGCTGTGGTTTATTTTAGTGAATAACTTAAAGTGCAAATACCCCGAATGGGGTCGGTGGGCCTATAAAAATCAACAGGCAGTAAACCTCAGTGATCCACTTTTATGGACATTACTGGCACAGAAAGAACCATTATCACCACATTAACCCTGCTGGTTACGTTGCATAAATGCAGGCATGGTTTCATAAAGATTTTGGCCTGGCGTTTCTGCAAGTTTTCAGGAGCCTCTATAATGTTCTTGATTCTGATGTTTAACATGAATGTTCGGACTTGGAGTGAGTCACAATGAGGTGTGGAAGCTGTGTTAATTTAACATCCAGCAGTAATGGAAAACCGACTTCCTCCTGAGCATTTCATGGAAAAATATTCCTATTGTCACGCACTCATCTGTTGAAAATCCTTGTCAGCAGAATCAAGCTGATTCTCTCAATGTGTCTGTATGTGCTGCGATATCACGTTGCAGTCATTGTACGGAGGAAATACTGCACTCTGTGTTGCAGCAATGTTATTGTGCTTACTGGCATTTCATATTACTTTAGCTGCTCTGATGTCACTGAACTAACTGGTCTGCCTCTTTCTCTCCATTATGCTGGCCTTAAGCTTTAAGGAAAAACAGGTAAAGTGATCATGAAGTGTGTTAAAGCTCCATTTTGTCCTTTCTGATACCCATTAATTCACAGTTTGCACCTTCTTAATTCATTTCTTCCAGACATTTTATGGAAAAATGGGAAATCTAAATACGTTAATTCATCCAGATACAAAGAAATGGGTGATTAATTACCACAAGTGGGAATAAAAGAAGATGAATCAGGCAAATGCATCCAAATGGAAAAGGTTTTAGGAATCTATAAAGCGTTCAGCAGGTGGCAGACATTTGGCCGCTGCTACATCCTCCTTAGACAAACTTGCCAGATCACGTTGAGTCACAATAACATATTTACATTGTAGGCTGTGGCCAACACTAGCACGGCAGATGGTGTTTAAAGCAATGGAAATGAGAGATGCCGTTAATCCTGGTCAAGGTTGGAAGATTTGCATGTCTACACAAAAACAACATCATCATGGACCAAGATGACAACAAATAAGCACCAAGGTTTCTGTTTTATTGTGGTTGTCGTAGTCAAACTTGTCTGAAGAAGAATTCTGTCCTCTAGAAAGCAAAGAGCTAAATGTTTCGTGTGGATCGAATGGAGAACGTTTAATCTGTTTAAATCAACAGCAGATTAATTGCAGTGTGTTGCTGTCTCACCACAAGTCAGCCATAAACTGAGGTGACAGAGACATGATGAAAACTTAGATGCTGAAATACCAGAAATGACACTAGAATGACCGCTGATGCAGAAGTTGATTTTGAAGGCTTGGCCGGGTTTTGACATGAGGCAAGTTGTCACCCTCAGACACTGCGTGCATGAATGCTTGTTGGATAGAAACAATGTGAGTTGTTGCTGATCAGATATACCTTTTAGTACATACATCTCCTTTAATGCATGAGACAGTTCTTCATAATTTATAAGCTGCACAATAGTGGTTTCTGGCACAACTTCAGCTACTTCCAACGTGCATCGAGGAAGGAAAAAAATCTGAACAGAAACTCCAGCAGCATTCTTAGTGGCACTGTTTATCAATTAAAATAATTAATCCCGATTGTCCACAGTTAATCACGATTAATCGCAAATTACCTGCACATTTTTATCTGTTCAGAATGTACCTTAAAGAGAGATTTGCCAAGTATTTAATACTCTTAGTGGCCAAATATGCTGCTTTACACAAATATATGTATATGTTTATTATTGGAAATCAATTAACAAAAGAATTACAAATATTGTCCAGAAGCCCTCACAGATACTGGATTTAGCATAAAAAAATATGGTCATGTCATAACATGGCAAACTCAAACAGGCAACAACAGCTGTCAGTTTGCTGACTTGACTCTGACTTGCCCAAACTGACTGTGATTATCATAAAGTGGATCATGTCTGTAAAGGGGAGACTGGTGGGTACCGATAGAACCCATTTACATTCACATATCTGGAGGTCAGAGGTCAAGGGACCCCTTTGAAAATGGACATGCCAGTTTTTCCTCGCCAAAATGTAGCATAAGTTTGGAGTGTTATTTAGCCTCCTTTGTCCCAAGCTAGTATGACATGGTTGGTACCAATGGATTCCTTAGGTTTCATAGTTTCGTATATTGCCAGTATCTTCACTATAGCTTTAAAACTGAGCCCGCTACAAACCGCAAGTTATGTTGTTGCCTTAGTGGCGTTCAAACAAATTTGTGTCAATGCGTTATTATTACTTTAACTTTGACAGCCCTACTTGGTAGTATAATGATACTCATGAGGAGTTCAAGTCAAATTAATTTTTCCCAAAGATGGTTTCTGTCATTTTAGGTACTTCTTTTCACACTGATGTATGTTCAAGTGTTAATTTTGGTTTTAATGAGTTATTTGATGCTATAAAAAGGGGTGAGACGTCATGATTGGCAGCTGCGAGTCTCTCGTTGACGAGCTGCGGTTCGCGACGGGTGACCTTGATGCCGCGGCTTCACCGCCCAATCACTACTGCCCAGACTACAAATGATGGCAGCTCCTGTATCAGGGATATTTGGCTTCACTGTAGTACAGTGGGAGGAAGTGGAGACGCATCGTCCATCTTTGTATACAGTCTGTGGTCTAAACACAGTGTCTAGCAGCACTTCCTGTTCTGCTGCATGTAAACTTTTGGTTTCTGCTGCAGCTGTTTGGTTGGAATACACACAGCTGTTTAGTAAAAGGTTGGATGAACACACTGGAAGCCTGGTGGTGGTTTAATCAGCGACTCAAACAGAAAAATAATCACAAGAATAAAGTGAAATAATAAATAATAATGCAAAGAAAGAATATGTGCTTTAATAACTTTATTTTATGTATTTCATTGTTCAAAACACATTATTTTCACTAACTCCAGCTCCCATGTGTTGAACTACATCCCCTAGTGTGTCACGTTCTATCAGCCCATTCAGTTCATCGTGTGTGGGCAGAAAAAGAGCTGATGGTTGTTTTTTGTTGTTGTTTTTGCTTTGACCCCAGATCTACCAGGAGGACATGATGCGCTCGCTGTTACAAAACTCCCTCCATGTGTTCCGCGCCATCAGCGGGACGTCCGCCAACCTGGGCTGAGCTCCGTCCCACCAGCCTCCCTTCGCCGCCACCTGCCCTGATACGGAGGACGGAGCCTGTCAAAAATAAATCAATAAGTGACTCAGTGAATAAATAAATAAATAAGTCAGTCATTAAATATAGCAAAAAATTATTTTAAAAATAAATGTAGCCATTAATTAATTAATGAAATATGGTATAAATTGATATTTCTGTTTTAATTTGCTTCATTATTTTTTTGTGTAAAGAAATGTATAAAGAAAAGAATACAGAAATAAGTTGGTAAGGTAAATAAGTTTGTGGGAATGAATAAGAGGTGAAATGCAAAGGGAAAATCAGGCATGATACATATACATAGATCATTTTTTGTTTCAAAATAATAAATGCAAAAATGAATAATAATAAAAATAAATACATAATGAATCAAAAATGCATAACAAAATGGAAAAAAAACTGTAAAGAGTACGGAAATAACAATGTTTGGGGTAATAAATAAGGGTGAAATGCAAAGCCAAACTTGTGCATAAATAAATAAATAAATAAATGCAGAAATACATAAATAAGTAGACACATTTAAAAATAAATATGAAGGACATTCAAAAACAAATTTAAAAAAAATTATTGCAAATGAAAAAAATTGAATTACTAAAAATAAATATGTAAATAAATTAAGGGAAAATTAAACAGAGGAGTAAATAAATAAAGGAATTCATATAATACAATATAAAAATTAATAAATGAAGAGACAACAAAACAAAAAAACTATCAATTTATGTCACATTTTATCAATTAATTAATGGCTATATTTATTTTTTATTTTATTTTTTGCTACATTTAATGACATATATATACATTTATCGAGTCATTTATTTATTTATTTTTTTCTTTTGGCACGTTCCGTCTCCATACCCTTATGTACGCCTCCCTCAAGGACCTGAACTGGATGAGGGTGAGGCTCTCAGTTTCACATTTTCCCATCTATGCTTGCCAAGACGCCCCCCTGGTGTAGATGCATTTGACCATCATCAGCACCTCTACTGTCCCGTACGGGCGGTAGGTGGTTGGGATGAAAGATCGCAGCAGAGAAAGTTGGATGTATTCAAACCACAGCAGCAGTATTTCAGAGAATGTATAACAGCAGCACCGACTAAATGTCAGCATGTCAGGTTCAGGTGTTATGCTGACTCATGCTAGGTTGCACTTTTATTTCTGCCTTTGTGATGAACTGCAGGATTGACTGTTATTTCATTAGAGGCAGATACTGTAGTAAAGCAATTTTTTTCCAACCTCTCTCTCTGTAATGTTGCCCTTCAGATCTATGCAGGACACCACGCTCCCTCCACAATTAATTTTTACTACTCGAGTCGACTTTTAGAGGCATCTTTTCATTGTATCATGGCGTTTTGTTTGGCCAGGCTTTCCAGTCGGGCCAGCTGGGTAAGAATATCCCAACTCGATGGTAAACATTGAGAAAGTCAAGCCAAGGGTTTGCAGGCTAGCATTCCAGCCAGACTGTGATAAACAGATAAGTCGCATCTAAAGAGCAGCAGCTTCTAGTGAGCAGCGGGCCAAAGTTACTACCCTGTTTGTTTAATGACAAAATGCCTTCTCTGTGTGTTCCCAAGACTCAAAGAAAAGACAGACCTCAGGGTTGTGTTAAAGCTGTGTGATTAAGCTGCTCACGAGAAGAGTTTAAAAGTAGCTCAATTACGTTGTAAATGTAAAGAAACATGTTGTATTAGAGGTAATAAATAATGTAAAAGAAAAGATTTCCAATTCTATCAGAGCTTTAGAACAATCAAGAAACAGTATTCTCACTATCATTTGAGACATTTGAAGTCAGAAACAGGACACTGAATGGGAAGTGTATTGCCCCTCATGTCTGGGTTAAGATCCAGTGCCTTTGTGCTTTGCCTTCTGAAACGACTCCCTTATCTCAAGTAAGACCTTCATCACGCGCTGGTTATTTACAGTATTTCACAAGTGCTACACTGTAATTAGCAGATAGATGAATAATATTTAAGCAGATGTACATACTTTGTTGCCATGCTGTATGTAAAGTGAATCTGTATCCTTGTATGTTTGTATGTACTGTATGTATGTATTTATATTTGTAATGTTTTGGACTCTTCAGTCCAAATCTGTCTTAGCAGAGAGATTTTTTTTTTCATTTTTATTGCATTGTATACTTAAGTACAGCTGCTTGTCAAACTTACTTTGTAAAGCCATTTTCCAATAAAACCTGGAAAGTCTTATCGACCTTTCTGTCTTAGCCTTGGAGACGGTAGATAAAAAAACATCAGCAGCCTAAACAAATAATCTTAATAATAAACTAAGGCTAAATAAGACAAGATAAGATATAAGATAAGATATTCCTTTATTGGTCCCACAGTGGAGAAATTCACACGTTACAGCAGCATAGTGGATAGTGCAAAAACAGGAAGGATAGATTTTAAAAAACAGTATTAATACAGATAAAAATAAAATAATATATACATAATAGAAAGTAAAGCCAAAAATATGTCCAGCATATCAATAATAAATAATTGTCCAGTTCCTATAACTTGAGCAGATGATATAATTGTACATAAAGTCCTTATTGCACTTATGACCGGTGAGTTTGTTGTGAATGTGACTGTGATTGTGGTCTACTGGGAGCAGTGCTGGTTGTGGAGTCTAACAGCTGCAGGCAGGAAGGACCTTCTGTAACGCTCCTTCGTACACTTAGGGTGTAGCAGCCTGTCACTGAAGGAGCTCTCCAGAGCTCTGATGGTGTCTCTCATGGGGTGGGAGTCCTTCTCCATCATGGATGACAGCTTAGCCATCGTCCTCCTCTCTCCCACCACCTGCACTGAGTCCAGAGAGCATCCCAGGACAGAGCTGGCCCTTTTGATAATCTTATCCAGCTCTTCCTGTCTGCAGCTGTGATGCTGCTGCCCCAGCAAACCACTCCATAAAATATGGCTGATGCCACAACAGTGTCATAAAATGTTTTCAGGAGTGTCCCCTGTACTCCAAAAGACCTCAGTCTCCTGAGCAGATACAGTCTGCTCTGGCCTTTTTTATGGAATTCAGAGGAATTTGTTGTCCACTCCAGTTTTTTGTTTAGGTGAACACCCAGGTATTTATAAGATGTCACCATCTCAATGTCTGATCCCTGGATGTTCACCGGTGTTGGAGGGGGATGAGTTTGCCTGCGGAAATCCACCACCAGCTCTTTAGTTTTCCCCGCGTTGATCTGGAGGTGGTTCCTCAGGCACCAGTCCACGAAGTCCTGGGAAAGTTCTCTGTACTCCCCATCGTCCCTGTCAGTGATGAGGCCGACGATAGCAGAGTCGTCAGAGAACTTCTGCAGGTGACAGAAAATACACAGGTGACAGAAAATACACAGACAAATACACAGTTTGGCTCCTACACTAACCCGAAGCCAAATGTCGCCCATATACACGATCCCATTTAAAGGCAGCATTCCTCCGATTCAGCCACAAGAATGAATGACAAACACTGAGTTTGTGGGAAATGTAGGCTCCACCATATTTGGAGCTTGACTACTACTGGACCAAAAGCCAGAATACTTCGGGCTGCTGCTGCATTGATTTTGCCTATTATTTTCTTTAATTTGTTCCATGTGACCCCCCCGCCACCACCACCACCTTCATGACTTTGTGACTAAGACTTTAATGTACTGGTAACTTCCATGACTTTCAGTTTCCGTAAAGCAGCCTTTGGAATGATTTCTATGTAAATGACTCAGGACTCAGGTTTTGCTTCATAACGTCAGATGATGATGAAGCAATTTGCCATTGGCAGGCTAGTTAGTATCATGGAGATTTGACATTACAGATAGTGACAGTGAAATATGATTGTAATGTGATGTCACATCACTCTTTCAGCCAATGCCCAGGGCGATCGTTCGCACCTGTGGAGTATGAGCAACAGGATGCAGTTCATTTAATGGCAGCTGGTGTCATTAACGAGGATTTCCTCAGTTACATATAATACCTTTAAGATTTATATTATGTAGACTAAGGGGCTTGAGCCCACATTTTGACATACTGTACTATGACTTTTTACATTTTTTGATACTCTACTATGACTTATTTTTTCAACATACTATAAATATATATTATATTATTATATATATATTTTTTTGACCTATACTATACTATACTTTAGTTTACTTTAAATCTTTTCGAAATACTATGCTGACTTTTTTGAAGATACTATACTATATCTTTTTTACATACTATACTATGAGTTTTTTTTATATACTATACCACCATATTTTCAAAATACTATACAATAACTTTTTTTGACATGCTATAATTTTAATATAGTATGACTTTAATTTTTTACTATATTATTCCTTTTTTCGACATACTATACTATGACTTTATAGTATACTATATCAAAGTTTTATGATACACTATACTAGTATGTGCTAGACTATAGCTTTTTTGACATAGGATTTTGATTTGATTTTTTTGAAACACTGACTTTTTTTTACTATACTATGACTATTTTTTTACATACTATACTATCATTTTAATATATTTTTTATATAACTATTTTTTAATTTTTTATGCATACTATACTATGTTTTTTGATACATTATACTGTGACTACTTTTTTTAAATATCAACATGCTATACTCTGACATACTATATTATGGCTATTTTTTGACATACTATCATTTTTTTACAACATACTCTACTGTTTTTTTATTTTTCAACATGCTATACTATGATTTTCTTTCGACATACTATACTATAGTGTGTTTGACATACAATTTGAATTGAAATTTTTTTTTCCTATGACTTTTTTCTGTTGACTGTTTTTGGACATACTATCATTTTTTTACATACTCAACTGTTTTATTATTTTTTTAAACATACTTTTCTGTTTTTTGACAAACTATCATTTTTTCAACATACTATACTATCATTTTTTGACATACTCTACTGTTTCTTTTTTAATTTTCAACATACTATGCTTTGATTTTTTTTTTCGACCTACTATACATATGATCGAAACTATGAAAAGCAGCCATGGATCACACTTTATGTCATGTCTTATGTCTTATAAGAGGTGTTGAAGTGAAAACGTGCACACACATTTCAACAGTGGCTCAAGCTCGTCAGAAAACAATACAACTGAGATCAACAGCATGTTTCCTCTGTTGTGGTGTCTATATGTTACCAGCAGCTTGTAGGCTGCTACACTGTGCTGTTTGTTGTTGCATGGAGCCATTACCCACACAGTTAATCCGTTTATTGATTCACAGATTCACTTCCTGCAGAAATGGATGGACACTTGTGGGTTTGAGACGCAGCACTTAAGATCCCACGCATGCGCGGCGCGTCTTCATTAAGAGCGCGCCTGTAACTCTTTAACCCTCGGTGTTTTATGGGCGTCTTGTGTTGGGAAGAGGTGACTATCTCTCCATGTCTGTATTTCTATGGGTGTAACTCTCCACTAGGTCACATCTTTCCTCCCACTCTCACACCGGCTCCGCCTCTCTGTTCCCGGTAGACTGAGAAGACACCGGGGAAGCCGCAAATCGCGACTATCAGTGCTTTTGGTGACTCATTACTTCCCGTGTTTCCTTGTGTTTTCTTCTTTTTTACATCATATCTGCGAATTATACACAGTAACATTAACTGTTAGATTTGTTTTTACAAGGAGCAGCCTACCGGAGGACCGAGGAAAGTTTGTGCGCCTCCAGACGGATTAAACGCACAGACGCTCGACGACAACATGACTTTTACTCGGGACTTTTTCGCCTTTTTAACCTGCACCGCCATGGTGATGGTGTACGACTGTAACGCAGGTAAAAGCTGACTTCATTACCTGGTGTTCTTGTCATTATGAAACCTTAATGATAAGGGTTTTAGCCAGTACATCAAACTTCATTTCGGAGACGTCAATGACGCACTTTCTGCCCTTTGAGCTGTCATTAAAACAACTGATTTGTTGTTCTGCCCAGTTCAGGCAGGAAATTAAAAACTACCTTATTTAAAAATAGTCTATTAACTTTGTGACTTTTCATTATGGATTTTCTCTCATTTCACTGAGATTTATGGCTTTAATTTAGTCATTCAAAATGTTCAGCCTATTGTGTAGCCTATTATTGAGACAGTATCTCAGCACCTGTTTTGTTTTTGTACACGAGCGATAAATACTTGACAGACACAAATCACACTTTTCCTTCAAAGCTAGATGTAGGAGGAAGTAATTAAAAAAAGGGGGGGGGGGGGGGTCTTATGACCACAAACACTATTTAAAAGACATTTCCAGTTCCCCAAAAAGCTTTTTTGTCGAGTTTGAATGACAAATATTAATTCGGCTGCTCAACAACAGGTTTTTCTACCTTTTACAAACAGCGTTTAGTCATGGTTTGATATGGTTGCGCCTCTATGTTGCAATTACGGTGAGCTCAACCGAAAATGATGAATTAACAGTGAAGTCGTGACAATATGGTGCCAAAACAGACTGAGACAAGTTTGTAATAGTGAACTGAGACTCCCACTTGGATATAAATCACCTTCCTTGCGATTTGAAGTAGTTTTACAGTCTTTATTGTAGCTGTTTTTTTTTCTTTTTTTGGGGGGGTAATTTCTATTATATTCCGCCTAAATCTGCATAATTTGTCATTTTGCAGGGATTCGTAATTAGCGTAGCAAAGACTGCTCTTGACCTACGTGTGCAGTTTGACAGCAAACAGCCCCATGATGACAAGACAACCTTGCCAGCAGCCACTGGGTGAAAGCCAGATTTTAAAACAGCGTCTCTCAAATTGTCTCAATATGTGGGATGTGGGACAAGGGAATAACAGAAGACAACAGCATATAGACAGCGTGAAACTCCATATTGGGTGGAGTGTGGGTCGTGTGGCATGTGTCTGCGACGGAGTATAGGGCCACACTGAGGAAAAATAAATCTGAGGTCTTGAGAATAAAGTCATAATATTATGACACAAAAAGTTGGAGGTTTACAAGAAAAAAGTCGTCATCATAAGAAGTTTACAAGAAAAAAAGCTGTAAATATTATGAGAATAAAGTCATAGGTTTAAGAATAAAAAGATGTAGTATTATGAGAATCAGTCAGAAGTTGACAAGAAAAAAGTGGTTAATATTATGAGAATAAAGTCAGAAGTTCACAAGGAAAAAAGTATTATTATGAGAATAAAGTCATAGGTTTAACAATAAAAAGATAGTATTAAGGGAATAAAGTCAGAAGTTTAAGAGGAAAAAGTTGTAATATTATGAAAATAAAGTCTGAAGTTAACAAGAAAAAAGTCGTAAATATGAGAATAAAGTCAAGTTTCTGATCAAAAAGTCTTAATATAATGACAGTGAAGTCATAATTTTACAAGAAAAAACATATGAGAAAAAGGTCATAGGTTTACAAGGAAAAAAGTTTTAATATTATGAGAATAGTCAGAAGTTTATGAGAAAAAAGGCATAGTATTATGAGAATAAAATCATAATATTATGAAGTAGTAGTTTTACATGTTGTTTTAGAGGGGAAATAGAACAGCGTGTCGCCTGTATAAATGAGGAACATGGAGCATTTTGTGAAGTTATACTTCAGTTTAAGTTTCACAAATAACTAAATACTTCATCTTTTGATCTTGTGGCACATCAGCACCACATTATCATCAGTATCAGGACCTTGAATAAGATTTTGCAAGAAACTGCGTTTCTGGGGGCCATCTGGAGACCTGGAGGAAATTACCATTTTGTGGAGGAGGAAATTACTTTTTTGTCGTAAAGTCATGACTTTATTCTGGTGAAGCGCTTTGAGTGGTCGGAAGACTAGAAAAGTCCATTTACCATATTATGTCTTTTTTTTTTCTTGAAATATTATGACTTTATTCTCGAAATCTCAGATCTTTTTCCCTTCATTGTGGCCCTAATACTCCATTGTATTATCCAGATAATAAATGTAAAAAAAAAAATAATAATTGAGTATTCAGGCTAATGATAACCTATCCTCTTATGATAATTTTATGCTAATGGTGTGTTCGATTCTTCATTCCTCAGGAGATTCATTCATTTTATATATTTCTCTTCCTACAGATTGGCCTAATCCACCCACAGGGCTGTCATATCGGTGGCTCGACCCGTTCACGGTGGCCGTGTCCTGGCAGAAGCCCAGCGGTCTGCCGGATGGTGAGGTCTGGTACAAATACCGCCTGAGGAATGCACCAGCTATGGTAAGAAACATGATGAAACTGGGTCTCTTGGGTATTTGGGAGGTTTCTTGGTTATTACCTCCACTTCACTGAAAGATTGTACCTTTAAAGCACTTCACTGCCAAACAAACAAGACTCTCTGATATCCAGATTTGAGAGTCAGCTGTTGAATGTTGATTAGATTATTAATAGACCATAAGACTACTCTTCCTTGTGACAACAAATCAAACTCTTAAAGGGACAGTGTGAAGGAATTTGCAGCATCTACTGGTGTGGTTGCAAATTGCTGAGAACCTCTCCCTTTACTCCTCCCTTTCCAAGACTGCGGGAATGTGAGTCGGCAAGTGCAAAACCGTGGTAACGATGCTCACCTTACTCAGAGACCACCCATAAGGCATTTTCATACCAAATCAGTATTTTTCTTCTGAAATTGTTGCACGTTTGAAAATAAATACGCCCTCACATTGTTTCAGTCACGTATACACACAGGCACCAAAACTTTCATTCGTCATTAAAGCTTTCGGAACGTGATGCATTTTTTCGCATCCCTCAAAAGGCAAAAGACACCTCAGAGCCACCGTACATGCTCACGTCATCATCCAAAATGGCACGATAAACATTCAGCGCTTTGTCTCCCAGCACAAAGCAATTTAAAATAAAAAAAAAACTAGCCCTGTTTGGGAGTAGCAAAAATAAAATGCATTTGACTCTGTGTATTAAGTTTTTATGTTTTTATGTTATATGTTTTTTATCAGGTGTCAGATTTAAAAAAAAAAGGCATACAAAAAAACTGTGCAAAAACCTTTACCATAATAACTTTAGGAACAACAGAAGTGAGACAGCTGGTGGTATCACAGTTTTGCACTCAGCGACTCAGGTCACCACACTTTCACAAGTGTGTCATAGAGCTACGGTGGCCTTCAGGTAACGTAAAAATGTGAAAGGCTCTCTCTAGAGTCAGTGTTTGGTTTGTCTGTTCTGGGCTACTGTAGAAACATGACGGAGCAACATGGTGGACTCCATGAAGAGGACCCGCTCCTTATGTAGATATGAAGGACTCATTCTAAGCTAACGACAACACCATTCTTAGTTTCAGGTGCTTATACACTAATGAAAACATAGTTCTGAACATTATATTTTATCTCTGCTAATAGATCGCCTGAAATGTTACAAACTGGTCCTTGAAATCAATTTCTAAATACAGCAATATACTGTAAACTCACTGGGCTTCATGTGAGACTTTGACAGCTGCACAGTCTTTCTGCAGGCCGCTGTCAAGAGTCCTGCTCTGTTATAACACCTGACAATGTAACATCACCTTCACTGTCACGCGCCCTTCAATGCCTCTCATATTCACATCATATTATTTGGTTTAGGACAAGAATACAAAATGTTTATGCATAAGGCCCATTGTGTGATATGCACTGAAATACTAAAAATACAACCACACACATATGGATGTATCTGCAGCTACAAGTATTTTTAAGTCTCAGCAATAAAGTTTGGGATTTAAGACAAAATTTGCAGTGCAGCACTTGATAAATAGTGTTATTACCCATGTTTACGTAAAATACAGTAATTGCTAATAATGGGATTTATGAAGCATTTTATGAATTCCCACCACTTTTTTCATGTCCCACAACTGTACAGACAAAATATTTATATGATTTTTTTTTAATCAAAAAACCTATCCCTGCGACAATGAACAGATAACATAGTAAAAAGTTTTATGTATGTTGTCTTTGGATAAAAAGTGTTAGCAAGTGAGCAGATAGATGGCAGGTTTGGGCCAACCACATAGGTGACCGTCAAGATCAAGAAACACGGTTAACGTCACTTTTTCTTCTGCAGTATTTATTGTGTGTCGTTACCATACATCTTAGTAACTGTGTATCTAGTGTATAAAAATACTGAAAACTACAGTTGAATTCATGTATTTTAGATGCTGTGAGTCAAAGCTAACACAGCAGATATTGCTAACTGCCATTTATCTGCAGTATTTGCAAAACTGTCATTTCCACAACAGCTGTAGGTGTTGTTGGACATTATAATTGCAATATCTATCATAATTTTTTTGTGTGCATATGAAGGCTGACATATATGGATACTATCTACATTTTTCATGGTTAAGACAAATCATGAATCAAGAATCACATGAAAAAAATATTTACAAAAATGAAAATGAATTAAAATGTCTTCAAACTATTTTCTAATTAAAAAAAAATGCTTAAAATGAAGTTATTGTAACGCTGCGGTAAGGACAATATTACAGATTAAAATCTCTATTATAATTTCTTTAAAATTTTGTTTACCTGTTTATATGCATTACATACTCAGATGGTTAAACTTAAATTTCATATAGGTTGATTTTTTTTTTATTTGGGAGAGTCAAACGTGACCATAGTTGCAGAAACGCCCATATACAAAAAATGTAATTACTGTGAAATCACCGTGATATATGTGATGTAGATATGAGGAGGACAAATAATATGCAAAAAAAAATATGTGAATGTGAAATGATGTGAATGCTAAAGTTTTCCAAACAGTCCCTTCTTGAAGATGCATGACCGCACTACTGTAACGTTGGTAAAAGTAACATGATAATCAGCGTTGTCTTTTCGTTTCTAGCAGACCTCCATCCCGAGGCGGTTGGAGTCTTTCAATATGTGTTAGCATAGCCGTCATTAAAACCCATGTTGTTCTCCCTCCAGTCTGAGGTGTGCACGAAATGGAGAAATTTCACAGAAAACCATCTCACAGAGGACACGGGTTCTGATCACTGGACATACATAGTTTGGACCGTCGGCGGTCAATCCTGCGACAGTGTGGTTAAGAGCACGCCCGTGCCCATTAAAATTCACACCCTGAGGCCCCGAGGTAAGAAGCAAAGATGAAACTGACCGTGATGATGCATTTAAGTCATATTTGAACCTTGCTACAGGCATGTGTGTATGTGATGTCTTTGTTTTTGTACTGCACAGCTGAAGTGAAGGACATCAAATGTCTCATCTACCCCAAAGAAATGAACTGTTCCTGGATCCCAGGAAGTCAGACGTTTAATCTCTCCTATAGGTGAGCATTACAGCAACAGCAGTGAGACCATTTTTAAAATTAGACCTCACTGTATAAAATGACCTGATGAATATGGTGACCTCTAGGATAATCACAGCCTCATGGAACTTTACAGCCACAAACTAGAGACCTGGAGCATTCAGAGGATGGATGGCTAGACTGAAAATAAGGGGGTTTCTGAGCAATTTACACATCAAATGTGTAATCACTGAAAAATGCAATTCCTGCAGAAATCAAAAAACAAATAACAGCACAGCTTTTTCTATGGTGCTCCTCAAAGTCTTAGTGTCTTAATGTGGTATTTTAGAGGGATTATTGGTCATTTTTATCAATTCCTGAGTGATGGAAAAGGTTAAATTTAGTGTCAAGTCTGAGTAACAAATGGTATCAACCAAAAAATAGATGCAACTAATTATGACATAATAGAGCAGGGGAATGACCATCATATACTTCTATCATAATGTTCTAAACCCTGATACACTTTTACAATTTATTTAAATTAATTAATTAACGTGTATTTCTGATTTATGACTAGAACTACTTGACACACTGGGCTGCGTCTCAAATTAATCTTCAGGACACTTCAATGTGACATCTAGTGCTGACCTGCTATCTCCCCCTAAAGACCCCCTTTAATCCCCTAAAAAGACAAAAATGGGTCTGTTGTGGGTCTCAGACGGTTAATGGCTTACTTATTCAGTCAAGGGATGGTAAAGTTATGGCTTGACAAGTGTCAGAATGGGATAAGTTTTACTAAAATATATCCCGTCATATCTTTGTTTGCAGCATTCAACTATTCAGCGTCTTAGCGTCAGAATAGTGTGATCTCTGCATGAAAGAGTTCAGTCCACACAGATACTGTATTAATGAGTAGGAGATAATCTGTGGGCTTTATGAGCATCTAGTGGCGACTGCAGGAATTGCAGAAACATTTATCAGCTGCTCCGTTTCTCTTATTGCCTTTTCGTTTTGTCATCACAGGATTTGTGAACCGCCTGAGGAGCACATTAAGGGTTTAAAAGCGTGCCATCAGCCTTACAGCAGTGCGATTAGGAATGGTTGTCACCTGAAAGCTGATGCCGTCAGCAATAACATCTGCGTGGTTGTGGACACCGGAGCTGGATTAAGCACCTTTAAAGCTCCACTTGGTTGGTGTTACCTCTAATGGTTTGATGAAAAGAACAGAAAACATTTGCTGTTAAAACACCTTTTTTGTTTTTGGTCTTTTGCTGCCAAGTATAAGTGAAAAATAATGTCCTTTTACAATCTCCTCAGAGATACATCCACCTAAGCTGAGCATCAGAGAAGAAGGAGATGACCTCATACTGAGCTGGACACCTCCAGAGATCGGAAGAAGTTGTCGCTTGTTATATGAGGTCTGCTATAAGCAGTGCAATGAGCCCGAAGTAAGTAGTCAGATCGACCCTAATATGTTAAAGTCACATAGTTTATGTATACCTGACAAACACTGTACTTTTGTGTGCTTACAATTTTGTAGACGTGCCGGAACTTCACCACAAGAGAGATGCCCTACGATAGAAGGTGCCGTTACGAGTTCCGATCCAGAGTCAAGACGGATGACAATTGCAAGAAAATAGTCAGCGACTACAGCGATGTTGTGCACTATGGTAACGGTCCAACCAATTATACCTACACTGATTTCTCAGTATGACAGAGTATTAGGGCCACATTTAAAGAAAAAACCCTGAGATTTTGAATAAAGTATTACCAGAATAAAGTCATAACTTTACGAAAAAAAAAATTCTTTCCTCCTCCACAAAAGAGACAATATCCTCCAGGTCCGTGTGGTTCTTTCTTCTGAATAAATGCAGTTTCTTGCACAATCTTTTCAAGGTCCTGATACTTATGATAATGTGGTGCTGAAAGAGAAAAGAGAAAGATAAAGTATTTGGTTATTTGTGAAACCTAAACTGAAGTATAACTTCACAAGATGCCCCATGTTCCTCATTTTCACACTAACTGCATGCTGCTCTATTTCCCCTCTAAAATAATACGTGAATTTATTACTTTATAATATTATGACTTTATTCTCCTAATACTACTTTTTTCTCTTAAACTTATGACTTTATTTTCATAATATTACAACTTTTTTCTCATAAGCTTATGACTTTATTCTCAAAATCTCAGATTTATTTTTTTCCTCAATGTGCCCCTAATATTCAGTCATTATCTTAGAGTTCATTAAGTTCACTAAAACAACATTTATCAAATTAATGCTGAATGACACATTGAGATGAGTATTTTCTTGCAGGCTATATTTGTCGTAGGATCTCTTCATTTGCACACACATATTCTTCACGGCATCGGCACGGGGGTACAGGGGTCTTTAGGAGGGATAGCAGGTCAGCAGTAGATGTCACATACAAGTGGTGTGCATCATCAGAAAGCTGGAAACCTGAAGATTAATTTGACACAATATATTGTATGATGGCCATCGTCATGCTCATTTGTGTCTCAAAAGTTGTTGCAACAATTTTGGGGTTGATACCATTTGTTACACAGATTTGGTGCTAAAATTAACCATTCGTTACCACTCGAGAATTAATAAAATTCAAATTGGTATCAAAAACTTTTGACATTTTGAGATTTCTGCTAGAACTGCTGCTATCTGCTAGCTGCTAGCATTTTCAGCAAATGGGTAGCAAGCACTTCTGTTCTGGAAACTCCCCTGAAACCCTCTTATTCAATCTAGCTGGAAAAGCCATCCATCCTCTGAATGGTCTAGTAGTTTGTGTAGTTTTAGTGGTCTGTAGTTTGCAGATATTAGAAAAATGGTCTCACTACAGTGAAAGGAATACTGTGGGGTGTAACATCATCACACATGAATACAGTTGGACTCAATGGATCCACAACAGTCTCAGCTTTTCAGTCATACCCAAGACTGTAATTCCAAGACTGTTTGGGGACCCCAGTATGCAGAAATATTCATGTATACAATTTAAAATAGGCGAAAATAACAAATTTATCATGCACTCAAAAAGCTGCTTGTTTTTTTGTCCCAAACTGCATGTGATTATCATAAAGTGGGCATGTCTGTAAAGTGGTACCAATGGATTCTTTAGGTTTTCTAGTTTTATATTATACCAGAATCTTCAATATAGCTTTAAGACTGAGCCCACTACAGCCTCTTAACAACAGTAATGTCTCAGGGGGATAATGTCATGGTGGATTTCCTGCACATAGACATTATTAACTGATGCTTTTTATGACCAAAAAAAAAAGCGCATGTTGACTTTGATTGCATTTATTGCATTGACACTAGAAGTTTCTCCACTTCCTTGTATGCTGCAACAGTCATGAAAGCTGATGAAAATGTGTCTCTTTTTAATCATAGGTACTAATAAGTCTCCTGATGGGATGCCACTTGTGGTTGCCATCGTCATCCCCATCATCCTGTCTGTCTGCATCATTCTGTCCTGCTACTGCCTCAGGAGGTATGACTTGGAAACAGAACAGGAGGCCGACTGTACAAAACACATTTCTGCGTGCACCAATTGCTTTACACCAGAATTTTGCAATTTATTTCGAGAGTGGATGTTGTAAAGCATATACCTCTGTGCAACAGAAAGGTTGGTTTAGTGACCAGATTGTCTGATAATATGTTGTGCACGAATGCCTTTTTAAAGGGATAGTCCAGGTGTTTTAAAGTGGGGTTGTATGAGGTATTTTTCCATAGTCAGTGTATTACCTACAGTAGATGACAGTTGGCATGCTCAGTTTTGAGAACTATCACACACTATCCATTTAACCTAATCACCCTGGTGGCTTTAGCCTGCCACCAGCAGGCAAACTCTGCATTCACTTATTGTCAATCTCAGCCATTTATGTGTTTTTTTCCACACTAACTGACGACCCAGAAATACCATGTGATACCAATGTGGTTTTACTATCGGCTGACAAGTCTTCCTATAAATGGGAACCAAACGTCAGATATCTTCTGCAGAGATAAACAAGACATTCATTGTGGAAGCAGCAAGATTATTTAAATTATTAATTCAGGAAAAGACACTTTTATTCAGCACATTCCTAACAGCTCTGTGGATGTCTTATTTTTTTTTAATATTTGTCGAAATTAAAATGTTATTAATAAGACCTTTAAAAGTCACAGGAAGTTAGTTTTACTTTTCACCTCACTTGGCTTACTGGGCGTGTTGCCACTGGAGTGCTTTAGGGTTTAATCAGAGGAATGAGTGTGTGTGGGTGGAACATTTTGTAGCTGCCAAACCCACTCAACCCTCTGGCACAGGTAGGGATTTGTTAAAGGTGAGCTACAATAAATAGAGAAGTGTCACTGGAAAGGAATGTTCTTTGTGCACCAAGTCATTTAAGGCTTTTAATGCATGATTTAAGACATATACTAATGCTTTGCTTTGAATAATAATCTGCATCTGATGTGGTTTTTCCACATAAAAGTCTGGTTGAAAATTTAAAAAAGGAGCCAAAAACATCTACCTGTTGACATATTCCTATACTGTGGTGGTGGAAACTTTGCATGCTGGTTGCTGATTTCTGTCATTGTGTGTGTTTGCAGGCACAGCTCCATTATTTGCCCCATCATACCAGATCCTTCAGCAATATTCAAGGAAATGATGATGAATGGAAACAAAGAACTTAAGGTAGGAAAAAAAAATAAAATTACAGCCTCACGGTTGTATTCCTCCGCCAACCAGTCAAGTTGCAGTTTACATCCATGTTTGTTAAAAATGTCATCACTTTATCATTTTATCCTGTTAGACATTTGTGTGAAATTGGCATAATTCGAATTTGACTCAGTTCATTCGTGAGTCTAAGTGGACATTGGGATGTGACGGAGAGGAAATTTTCCCACCGGTTAATAAACTTGTGAAAACACAGCTGTTACCAATTACACCGGACAGATGACGGTCAAATGTAGCACGTTGACCTTGAGCTTTACCGTCCGGTAGCTGTGTGTCTGGCCTCTCCATTTCAGCTTTTGCTGCGGAGCTGCAGGGTGATTGCCTCATTAACATTATGGTTCCCTTATAGCACTGGGTTTAAATCTGAAATATTGCCAAATAAGCGTGTTTGCTTTTCGCTTTGACACCAAATCCTTCATCATCTCTTGGTCTGTCAACTCTCTCTCCTCCCATGTAAGACTGTTAATACCGCCAATAGAAATTTGTGCCAAATTTGAAGAAAGGAAGAGGACAGCCTGCGTCCTGCCATGGCTGTTGCTGGTGTGGAGGCATAATATAAACGTGTATGCACTGTTCTGTTTTTCAGACCACAACAGGGAGTCTGTACACGCCCGTCCCAGAACCCATCGACCCCTGCAAAATCACCCTTGTTACCGAAAACAGCGTCCTCCAGCAAAACTCCTGACATGTACACCTACGCTGCGACGCCTGCAGTGCAGCTGGATGTCTGCTCTGGGCAAATTCATCAGGGAGCATTTTACAGAGTAACTGAAACGCTTGTTTCTACTGACCTCTTCTGGTATAAAGTCTGTACGTGTGGCGAGGAGTGATGTACTGAGCTGCTTCTGTGGGAGGAACTTCAGCCACTAGAGGTTGGCCACAAACGAGATAATCAGCTGCTATTCACTCTTTAAGGCAAAGAGGGCTGAGGCCTGTCTCATACAGGATAAGGAAATGAATCCTTGGAGCTACACCTTAAAATAAAGCCACCACCCTTATGGACCCGGAAATACATGCAGGACAAGAAAGTATTCTCATGCCTGCACTGTGCTGATATCCTCCTGTTGATCACTGGGGAGGAAGAGGAGGATGAGGGCAGGCCATGTGTGGAGGTAATTCAGCGGATTACTGGCAGCGAATTACTGGGAGCTGTACTTGTAAGAGGAAGTGGATATCTGCTGTAAAGTCTACTGTAAGAAATGACAAGAGAATAAAAACAGGAAGAGAGGAAAGAAATAAGAGCCATATGTGCTTTAGCACAGCGTGAGTCTTGTTTGCTGGAATGATGAGCATCTGCGAGTATAACTGTCGTCACGGCAGCAAGACAATGAGCAGGAAGCAATACATGGAACGCACATAGAGATCCAGAAAGAAAAATAGTAATCTGTCTCCTTTGTACACAGTTTTTTGGACAGAGAACAATGCCTAGAGTAGGCACACTTTAAACACATTACAACCTGGCTGTCAGTCTGTCAGTTTTTATGTGATCTTGTTTGCTCACACCCAAATCCAAAATGCCATATCAACATTAGTTGCACACTCTTCCTTCCTTAAACCGAGGACAGCCTTTACTGGTCTCTTACTGCTGTGTTACATTTGCCGACACTATTTGTTGGGCGGATGATGACGATTCCCACTGCTTTAACAGTGAATAAAAAAAAAAATAGAAAGTCAAAATGTTGGTGTTGCTTAGTGGTGACTACGTGCCATTTATTTATTTGTTGATTTGGATCCCCCGTTAGCCACTAACCAAGATAGCAACTACTCTTCCTGGGGTCCACACAAGTTAACATTGCAACACAAATCCAAGGTAAAAGGGAACAAAAAACAAACAATGATAAAAAATAGCAATAATTCAACAACAATAAAACTACTAGTGACATCAAGCATCCACACTATAGTCAGTAAAACATTTGATACAGTGCCAAAATAATAAAAACAGCATATACAGTGATTGAGAACATAAATGAAAGTCAACGACCAAGAAAATTCTCATTACTGGCCATATAGTCAGATATAATGTATTGTAGGAAAACGTCTTCTTTGAAAGGGGGCTTGTGTTCTGTGCCATCCAGTCTCTTATCTTCTTAAAGAGGACCTATTATGGTTAAAGCTTCCTTCCAGCTAGTTATACTTCCTGTTTTTTTGTTCTTTCTCAAACAGAGAATGGGGCTGAGGTTAATAGCCAGACGTAATTCATTACCTTAGCAACCAGATTGCATTGTTTTTCAAACCAGTTTAAATGCATTTACTGTTTATCAGACCACAAATGAAACACAAATTAGTGCAACACACCAACTCTCTCTCATTCGCCGTCCTCTTCACCGTCTCCTCCTGGCGAGGCGGCTGTCTGGCTGCTGCTGCACCACCTCACACCGGTCACAGCGCACCAGAGGACGGATAGACATCTTGCAGGTCTGCTGTTTGAAATGCAGTTTCAGGATGATTTGGAAGTGCACCGGCTACCAGCACCAGCCACTTTTGCCTCAGCTCCCATCACCGACACTGCATCGGGCTGCTCTGTGATCCATTTATTTCTCTAACGTGGCTTTTCTCTGGTTTTCTTTTGGGCTAAGAGTCCCCGTCATTTGGAGTTGTTAGAGGTCTGCAAACTTCTGGTATCGGCAGTTTTCTGTTAATTTATCTCCAGGAGGAGGAGACAGTAAAGAAGAGAGCGAGATGAAGAGACAGTCAGTTTGTTGTGCTAATTCTGTCAGTGGGATTTTGTGTAACACGTGAAAATAAACACCACACTAAGCTAAGGTGGAGGAAATTACAACATAAAATGAAAACCCTTACTTAGCTGAAGCTCACTACACCTAACTAGCTAATGAACTAGAAAGACAAACTGACAGAGAGATAAACAGATTTATCAGTTTGCCGTTGCTCAGACACAAATGAGCATGAGTGCACCTGCAGCCTGGAGGATGACCTTTGACCTGCAGCTTCTACTATAGTCATATGTCATATTCCCATTTTACCAGCAACCTTCTTTTTTCAACTTTGAGCACAAATTTAAAAACAATTTGGGAAACCAGTGTGGCTAAGTCAGGAAATAGCTCAGTATAATATGTATGTACAGTATAATATGATAAAGAAATAGGGTAAAATACATCAAGATCATAGACTAACTGTAAAAAACACATTGGTTGTGTTGTGGTATGTGTTACCTGGTGACGTCACCATGTTACTGAAGAAAAGGTGGGACTTCAACTGAGGTGTTTCAGGCAGTTCAGGAGCAGCGTTTTTGAGAATTAAAGTTAGGGTCATTACTATTATCTGAAAACTGATGGACAGTGAAATATTCCTGTCCCTCACACCTGTCCCTCACCAATGACCAACCTAGTCTTCTGTTACAGCTCACAGCGAGTCGTGCTCATGCGCTATTCTGGACTAACTGTAGTTTTTCCATGACTTTATTTGACAAACTGGCCCACACGACAGGACAGTAACCCAAAGTCAGAACTAATGTTTGAACAACAAGAAAGATGCATTGTTGTCAGTGGTTCATTTCTTTGTAGTCATGGTTCAAGAGGAAATAATGCCTTGGCAGGTGTTGTTGATGGACTTTATAGTCAGTAGTCCAAGCGTCAAGATATGTCATTTCTCACATTTCAACTACAGTAAAAAATAATGTAAGTTCAATGCGACTACTGGTAAACATTTACTGTAAACTGCTCAAACTAAGAAACATTTAATGTATTAATTTCGACTATATTTATGATACACACATCAACACTGTAAATTGATTATAATTAGGATCGACTGTCTAGTCTAGAAAACAGTAGACATGTTCATTAGATTGTAAATTGCAGGTGTTATATCTGTGTTATAACCCCATAATTTATTATATATTCAACTCTGCAACACTGACTTACCAGTGCAATAATTTAATTCAGCTGTGCAATAATGTGGTTTACTGTATTTGTTCATACAGAACATTTTAATTCTTATTTTACGCTATTCTTTTATTACTTATGCATGCATTTATATTTGCATAGATCCTATTTTTCAGCATTATTTTTTCACCGTTGTTGCACATATTTCTTATACATTTTTCTCCTGATTGCTCTATTTTTATATATTTATATTTATATTGTAGAACGGGAGCAAATCAACAAAGTATTTCTGTTTTCTGATATTTATATATAGTTTCTCTTTAGTTCATGTGGGAATGTGATTGTTTAACGTCGTCTGACTCTGTGGGAGAGTGCTGCAGAGTATGGCTGCATAAATCTATTTATAATCACAATGTCTGGTAAAACTAATGGCATCAACATGTATAAAAGGTGACTCATCGAGTGAAGTTAGTGTATTTTGTGTCTGTGCGTGCGAACGACGCTCCTGGCCAAAATAAAGAGGAGGCGCCCCGCTGAGTCTCCGCCTGTTTCCAGCCTCCCAACACTCCTCATGCTGTCTTCCTGCTGAAAGCTGCCTGGAAGCGAAAGCTGTACTGAAACTCGGACATTTGCCGTGTAGCCCTTCACACACCGCGACAGCAGGCTGGACAGCAGTCGTTAGGAGCGGGAACAGTCAAAGGAAAATCTCGTCCTCCCACACCGGCTGTGGAAAAACCAACTTAAGGAGTTAGACTGAAAACGGATGACCAATATGTTTCAAAGTTTGGACTTTTTCGTTTTAAGCTGCATTTTTCTAACTGCTGAATCCCAACAAGGTAAGAAAACGTGCATAACTGTAACTAATTAACTGTTAAATTGTCCCACATTTGTGTTTTCAGCTGCTTCCTTGACGGATTTTCCAGTTTTGCCTGAGGAAAACTACGTAACGGTGTTTCCCAGTACTGACGTCACGTCTGCTATTGAGCAAGACAAGTAAAAAACAGGATTTAGGCGACAGGAAGGAAAGTAAACTAAAAATACAGATATAACATTAACTGGACCAAATTCCGGGAGGCGCCTGTCCCCTTTATAGATAAGAAATAAAAACCACAACCCGTCAGGAAAATGGCTATATTTGACAGCTGGAAAAGTATTTTTACAGTTAAGGATAACTCTGAATAAATACACTGAACTTCAAGTATTTTACTTTATCAATTTGGAAAAGCTCCAAAATAAAAGTCCCGCATTTGTACCTTGAAATGCCTCCGTTTGTGAAACTTGAGGTGCTGTAAACACACTGGTCCGTAATTCCTTACCTTTACTGATGAATTTTAATTAAGGATAACTCTGAATAAATACACTCAACTTCAAGTATTTTTACTGTATCTATTTGGAAAATTTCCAAAATAAAAGTCCCACATTTGTACCTAGAAGTGCCTCCATTTTGGAAACTTTAGGTACTGTAAACACACTGTTTCTTACTCTGACTAATGAATTTTGATGAAGGATAACTACATACACCCAGCCTCAAGTATTTTTAGTACATTAATTTTTAAAATGTCCAAAATAAAAGTTCCACATTTGTACCTGGAAATATAGCTTCATTTTTAATAAAATAAGTGTTGTAAAAAGACATTGGTTCATCATTTTGAAAGTGACTGGTACATGACTCACTGGGTCACATTACATTGAAGATATAAAAAAATGATGATTATTGTTTTCGATCAAAATAAAAGGAATCATACACAAGCAGTCAAAATAAGTGCTGCATGAGACCAATTTAGTATATATAGTTTTTAAATAATAAGTGCTATTCACCATGAAGGTACTGACAAAACATATTGTGTCATTTCTTGATGATAAGTGAATCCCAGCGGTTTGCGTAGTGGACAGCCAACATGGGATGAAACCAAGTAAGAAGATACTGCTGGATCTGGAGTCAGTGTCTGTTAGATATCCAACTTAAAATGAACTTCTCTGATAGAAAGGTCAAAGATAAAGAAAATATGTGCACTGTAGCCAGTTGTCATTGGCTACAGCTCATAACATAAACATAATCTATGAATATGAATGTGGCTCTTTTCTCAAGCTGCATGGGAAAGTTATAGTTTCTCTCCAAAGAGGGCAGATATTTGCCAGCAGTTTGTCTACATAACGATTTTTTGCTCATTTTTTTCAGTCATTTCCTTGAGGCATATCTGTCCCTGTGGACGAACAGATAATCCCACTGGACTGCTAGTCTACACTAAAAGAGACTCAGAGAAGTCATTTTACAGCAGGGATGGATAAGCGCTGCTTACAGATCAACAGGCAAATTAAAGGCACACTGAAATTTCAGATTTATCTCATTTCTCTCCCTCCACTTAAGGCCAAATCTTACCACCACAAAATGTGTCCCTGCAATGGATTAGTGGATTTAAACTACAGTTGTCCTGGGCACCACCACAGCATTTACCGGAACATTGCAGCTATCTTGTGAAAACCCACAATAGGAGATTCCCAGTGAGTATGCATGTATTTATTCGATTGATTATATATATATATATATATATATATATATATATATATATATATATATATATATATATATATATATATATACATATATATATACATACATATATATATATACTATATATATACCGGTATATATATATATATATATATATATATATATATATATATATATATATATATATATATATATATGCTTTTATGCTTTTCATTAAATGTTTGACGAATATAACTCCACAATAGCCTTTGAATCTTGTTTGAGGATCTTTGAGGATATTTTAGCACTTCTAATGTTTCTGAACACAGCTGCCCCGGAAGCACAGATAGTCTCAATGCTCTGCAGTAAACACAGTACAAGGGTCACCATTTGTACACTGTAGGGCATTATTCCCAGAACTGACATCATCTCTAGCTTTGCATAGACAACCACTGTGTTTGCACAGTAATGTACACCACCAATTTCTGTACAAACAAAATGTTATGCCATTAGAATAATTTTCTAGGTGCTATAATAAGTGGTGGCAGAAGTTCTCAGGACCAGGAGTACTTAAATATGTAAAATACGTTTGAATACAAGTAAAAGCCCAATATTTAAATTTTTACTAGAGTTAAAGTACAGCATTATGATTGGCATACTGTACTTAAAGTATCAAAGGTAAAATTACTCTTTATGCAGAATGGCCCCTTTCATACAGATACACAGCATTTAATGCAGGATGGAGAGTTTATAACCTGTTGGGTTGTTCAATATGTAAGAATGTATCATATTTTAGAAGCTGATTATGTGTTTTATATGTAAAATAAATCTTATTCTGCAAAAGTCACTAGCAACTATACCGTGACAAAGTACTTCAAAACTGTACCTACGTACAAGTCTAAATATACTGTTACATTGCACCACTGACCACATTCCTCACAAAGGGGCTTTAAATATATGGACGTTATCATATAACATCTGCATGAACTGCTTTTATATTGATGCTTGCTTAACCTGTATGGCTAATGACAATGTAGTCCATCTTACATTTATATAACGTTAGTCTCTGCATGTTTACTGTTATATGATTATGTTAACAACATAGAAAACCCATAACATCACACATCTACAATATTACAATAAAAATGGCTGGTGCATGGTTTTTTTAATTAAACAACTCCACAGCTGCATTTTTGACTGTAAATGTGTTACATGTACAGTGTTACTGATGATGTTGTTCACGCAGTGTTTTTATGCCTCCGCGCCAGAGACAGCTGTGGTCAGAGGCGTTATGTTTTCACGTTTTCCATCTGTCCATCTGGTCCATTCTTGTGTATACGATATCTCTGCAACACCGTAACTGAACGGGTTTTTTTTTTCAAACTTGTACAGATGTCTTCTTGGATTCAAGATTTGATTTTGGTTGTCAAAGGTCAAAGGTGAAGGTCACTGTGGCCTCGCAAAATATGTTTTAGGCCATAACTTAAGAATTCATATCTTAAATATGACAAATTCGCACAGATATCTAACAGGATAAAAATGTGATGACATTTTTAGACAGACCTGGATGTAAACTGCAACTTGACATCCAGGCACAGGCATCTAACAGCGAGGCAGTAATTCTTGTTTTCTTTGTTTCTCTGTTCTTGATGGATTCAGGATGTCAAAAGCCAAACCTACCAGTTGTACACTGTGATGGAAGGAGGATCTCTGCAATTGACTGTTGACACTGTCTGTAATGGTAAACATAGTAAGCTGTTTGACGTAAACAAAACTTACCCAGGTAACTAATTTTGCTCACTGTTAACATTAATAACACTATTTTGTACTCAAGGTGTGAATGCTTTTGATTAGACAAAGGAATGTGTTTTTTAACCATATACTGCTTCAGCAGCAGTTTTTGTTTACGAAGATGTGTGTCTCATTTCCTCCCAGAGCTGGTGAAGGATTTTTGGTGCCATATCCATGCCGCCAAACAAACTCATTGCTCTTGGCTCCCAGACAGACATGCTGCAGATCTTCGGTTTTTCTACAGGTTTGTTTCATTTTTGGCAGGAGGTATTATGTTTTCAGGTTGTCTGTCCCATTCTTGTGATATCTCAGAAATGCCTTCAGTGCATTTCTTCAACTTTGACACAAACGTCCACCTGGACGAAGGATGAAATGATTCGATTTTGGTGTTCACAAGTCAAAGGTTACGGTGACTTCACTGTAAACTGTAATCGAAGGCAACTGGACTTAGATTTGTCTCTGAAGACGTTTCGCCCCTTATCCAAGTAGCTTCATCAGTTCGAACGCTACAGTCTGACTAGTTTGACGAAGTGGGACTAGTGGGGACTAGTCAGACTGTAGCGTTCAAACTGATGAAGCCACTTGGATAAGGGGCGAAACGTCTTCAGAGACAAATCTAAGTCCAGTTGCCTTTGATTCAATTTTTGCCAGAATGAATATGACCTGGATGAATGAGAACATTCACAGACTGTAAACTGTAAACTTCAACTTGACTGGTTGGTGGAGGCATACAACCACAAGGCAATAATTTTTTGTTTTTCCAACTCAAACTCTTTTTCTAATTCTAACATTTTGTACTTAAGAAAATGACACAGAGGAGCAGTGCATCAAAAGTTCACAGTGTGCTGTATGTGTGTCAACTGCATTGCAATATTTCCTGATACACAGTCAGTTTCGTCAGCTTAGATGGAGTTCAGATAAATTTTGTTCTCACCCCTGCTGTGCCGCAAATGGTGCCTTCAAACGGAACTTGTGAACTCGACTCTCCATGTTGTGAACATGAAATGCGTTGCATTCAAGTGGTTAAGTCGTTAAGAGCACCGCTGCCAAGCAAAGGCAATATTAATGTTACTGCCCGAGTCTAGAGGCTAACAATTCAGCAAGCTAGTAAGTGGGAAACATAATGTAGGAAATGCAAAGGAATAATGACAGAGGAGAAAGATGACGTCGTTGGGAATATCAATATTTTATGACTGAAATTATAATTCTAAAATTATAATAGAATTCTATACAATATTAACTTATTATGCACCGATAAATGAACCAACATGCTCCTCCATTTCTCACAACGTCACCAAACACATGACAAGTTGTGAACTCTGAGCTTTCAGAAACTTTCCACTTACGAGGTCATGAATACGACATGGGGGGGCGTTGATAAGGGCCCAACTCGTAAACGTGGTAAACATTTCCCCATTTGAAGGCACCATTAGCATATTACTAGCTTAGCTACAGTTCAGATCAAGTCCAGCGGAAGTTTGGCGATGAAATTAACCAAACTTCTCCTTCTATATTTCCAAGGTTATTGGATAACAGTGGCAGTGTATCTGTTAACGACAAGTCTGATCCACTCAGCATACGAGAGTGTTCATCGTACAGTTACACTGGCGGCGTCAGGACTGGTTGTGATCTGGAGGCGGACATCCATCACGAAATCCACATCTTGTTTAATGGAACTGTGAACAACACGCTGGCCCGAAACAGCTTCATGAGGAAGCGCACCAACGGTATGCAGTAACCAGTACTAACCTAGTATCAGGAGTGAAACCTTCTGTTGAAATACATTGCACTTCCCCATTCAGTCTGACTTCTAACAGAAGTTGCTCCATGTCCTTTCTTGGAAATGTCGTAGCAGTCATTGTGGTATGGAGATGTGTGTGCCCTTGTGTAATGAATCCAAAATGTGCAAATTTGGGCAACACACAATGCAATTATAGTATTTTATGATTATGTGAGACAGGCTTGTAGTGACTAAATCTCCGTGATGGTTGTCTCCATGCAGTGCGGCCTCCTCCCCTTAAGTGGACAGTCACTAAAAATGGGGATAAATTCAATATTGCCTGGACTCCTCCTGATGTCAAAGCTCACTGGACGATTATACTTAGATACACTGAGTGTAATGACGAGAAGGTAAGAGATATGCCAGTGCAATATTTAGACGCTTGTGTGTAATGTCTTTATAGGCCATTTATCTTATATAAGAATCCAGTGGATGTAAATAATCGTTGTGCAAATGTTAATCTTTGAAGTAGCTGAATACCTTATTGTGATTCTAACACCGAAACTAACACTGTTTTACTTTTATATTTACTTCTAAACAATCTATATGAATTTATGTGGTTTGAATTCCCCTTTATGAAATTTCCACAATGTTACCTGAAGCTGAATTAGGTGAGATTAAAGCAAATATGATTAAATAAAGTTATTTTTATAAAACGGTCGCTATATCATGACATGTAGTACATGACGGGTAATCTGAAAAGTCATGTTCCTCTGAGTCCTCTGGTGCTCCTGACGACATCTGCAAGATTTCACAGACTTGAGGAAAACAACCAATCAGAGCTGATCTGGAGTCTGCGGTCCAGGTTCTGTCTATGAGAGCCACGAGTCAATCACCCGCGAACTCTGACCAAACGGTCAAACTAGGCAGCGCTGATCGAATATGAATCAATATCAATATCAATCAATATCTCCTCAAATGTTTTCAGAAACATCTTGTAGTTACTGTTTCGCTGTAAAATGAGAAAGTTTGTGACCCGGCAGCCATGTTGAGATCTCTTGAGGGAATACCAACCACCACTCACATGACTCTCTCAGAAATTACCTGTGATTGGTTATCGTTAACCGCTTATCTGGGTTGGGTCTCAGGGCAGCAGCTCCAGTAAGGCACCCCGAACTTCACTTCCTCTGGCCACATTAACCAGCTCTGACTGGGGATCCCCCAGTAATCCCTCCACCTAGTCCTGGGTCTTCCCCGGGGGCCTCCTCCCAGGTGGTCATGCCTAGAACACCTCCCTAGGGAGGTGCCTAGGAGGCATCCTTACCAGATACCTGAACCACCTCGCCTAAATCAGAAATTCTGCAGAATCCATATTGTCAGCTTCATTACTGTGCTGTCAACTAATTGATTAGCCGCTGTTACAACTGTGCCTACGTTTTCTCACAGATTAGAAAGTATAGTGCCGGAGAAACATCAGATGTGTTGGACGCGGTCTCTCACTGTCCTTACCGTATGGCTATTAAAGCAGAGACTGACAGAGGAGAGACACCATGGAGTGAAGAGAAGTATTTTGGTACGTCATCGTCTCACAGCTTTTTTAATCCCATTGAAGAGCTCCATCACAAACTGAACCATCCGGCAGTTTACAGCCACTATGTGTAGGGCAGCAGTCGAAAAGTCTTTTTTGCTTATCTAATTAGCAGCCATAAGAGCTATTTGACTCTCTAAATACTAAGGAAAGGCGCTTTAATGCTTCTTTTATTATCTCCTTTAGCATAGGATATAGGATAGGATTTATTATATGTTGATAGTGTTACAGCAGCAGAAGGACCTGTGGTATTTCTCTTTCACACACTGCGGGTGACGCAGGTGGTCACTGAAAGACCTATTTAATAACACGCGAGGGGAAGCAGCACCTTTTGTAGTCCATCTTCCGAACATTGTAGTTTCACCACAGCAGTGTAACACCCGCCACTGGTGCATCATAATTACAGAGCCGAGTGAAGTGCTGTCAGATTTTCTTAACACCATGGTTGTCTATTCTTAAGTCCTTATGCATTGTCCTTCACGTCTTTCCTTGACCTCATGACCTTTTCCATGGAGGTCACAGAAAAGACATTGATGGACGTGATTTTTTTTTTTTTTTACTTTTCGACTGCAGCCTTGGATTTGAAAATTAGTCTGTTTGCTTCCATCTGGTGGTTGTTTTAAGAACGACACTGGTAGACAGAAATGCGCTCTGTCTCCCATTTCAGTTGAGATTGGTGTGATTGATGACAGTGATGGATATAACTAAGTATATCTACTCAAGTGCAAATTTGAGATGTCTCTACTTCACTTGAGTATTTCCATTTTATGACACTTTCTACGTCCATTCAATTACATTCGGAGGGAAATATTTTACTTTTCCACAACATTTGTCTGACAGATGGCTGTAGTTACTTTACAAATTTAAGATTTTACATACAAAACATATGAATAACAAAAAACATAATGCATAGATATTTGGATGTTGGGTCTTAAATCTTACATTCTTTGTAAAAACACTGCATTTTGTAACTTGAAAACACTGTGGGTCACTCTCAGATGATCATAATTTTGCTGATGTTTTCACACGCAGATGTAGACACAGATCTGTGGCTGTATGCTGCCATTATCATTCCACTGATGTTTGCTGGCCTGGCAGTCCTGATATCTGTGTGTTGCAGGAAGTAAGTAAAGTCTTCATCTTTTTTAGCTGTTTGCTTGCTACTGATATTTACCTATTTATATGTTAATATTTATCTGTCTCTGCACAGAAATAAGGAAAATATTTTCCCCAAAGTACCACAACCTCGGGACCTCCTCAGCGATATTTCTGACAACAACAATAAGGTGACTGTTTGTTAAAATATAAAGTGTGGGGTTACTCTCTGATTAGTATGTCTGAAGGAATAATATGACAATTTTGGGAAGTTTTTGCCCAGACACAGATGAGAAGGTCATTTGTCACTTTAATGTCTGTAAGTGGAATATAATATTAATATTAGGGTTATAATAATGTACTTTTGTTCAATGCCACTAATTTCTTTAATGCACAATCTTTTGGACATTGTAGTGAGCTAGTTTAAAGCTAGAGAGAAGAAACTGGCATTATATGAATCAAGCACATTTAAGGAATCCATTGGTACCAACCAGGTCATACTAGCTTGTTAAGAGAGATGTTAAATAATGCTACGAACTTGCACTAAATTTTGGCAAGGAAGAACGGTTATGGCCCTTGACCTCTGACCTCAACATATGTGAATGTAAATGGGTTCTCTGGGTTCCCATGAGTCTCCCCTTTACAGACTCCCACTTTATGATAATCACATGCAGTTTGTGGCAAGTCATAGTCAAGTCAGCACACTGACAGCCAGTGTTGCCTGTTGGGCAGCACTTTGCCATGTAATGATTTTAGCATATTTTTTATGTTAAATGCAGTACATGTGAGGATTTTTTGGACAATATTTGTCATTCTTTTGTGTTGTTAATTGATTTCCAATGTTAAATATTTTCATACATTTGCATTAAGCAGAATATTTGTCCACTAGTATTATATTCTTGCCAAATCTCGCTTTAAGGTATATTTTGAACAGATAAAAAATGTGCAATTAATCATGGACAATAATGCAATTGATCACAATTAAATATTTTACTTGATTAAGTAGATTATCCTTACCAGTTCTCAAACCAAACGTGCCCACGATAATAACAACTGATAGAATGATGTTTTATCATATTAAATGCCACACGGTGCTTTTTCTCACGCACTAGCGATTTTTAATTTCCCTCTTCTTTTTCTCAGAACTCTGTTCGCAACTTGTACATCCCGGCAGAGGAAGAACACCACTGTAAAATCACTCTGGTGTCAGATCCCCAAAACAACATGCTGGACTTCTGACACATCTCTGCAGCATCAACAACTTGAAACTACAACAACTGAAAGTCTCCCAAATTCTTGTTTTTTTTTCAACAAGAAAAATGGACACTTAACTGTTTAACTGGCGAATCCAGGAGATTCATAGGCCGAGTGTGTTAACAAGGGGGAACTCAGACTTCCATTGAACAATAACTGCATTCCTGTGCACTGCTGTTGCCAAACAGATGCACTATGCTTACTCACTGCAGAAGTGAGTTACATGGAACTGAAAGTCCTTATCAGCCCAAATATACCGCCAAGCACTTTACACCAAATTCACATTGACATCAGTGTTCTGCCATTGAATCCTCAACACCAGGATTATGTTTATCATAGACTTATGCTGAGTAAGTCGTCAGCTGTGGCTCATTTCAGTGGTCGAACACAGTCACGTGTGGCCTTGAGAGGACTGAACCCACACGAGGTATATCTGACGTCTCTTATTTTTTGTTTCCCTTGATCCTCGCATGAACTGGAAGTTTTTCTGCTGAAGACTGTCCCAAAGCTCTTATTTCTGCACGGGGGAGCGAGGATCGAAGGGCGAGGAGGGATCTCTGAGGAGACATGAGCGAGGATACACGAGAGCAGCGTTCACGGAAGTCTCTTACCGACCGACACACCCCCTTATTGGATGTCAGTTACTGATTGGATGCTGCAGCTGATCGGACTGATATGATGCATGTCAACATCACTGGAGTTTCATACCGGAGTGAAGACAGAAAAAAGTTTTACATTTTAGTTGTTTTCTGATTCACCATTTTGTTAAAATATGTGTTAAACCTGCGGTTTCTGTCAAATATACCTCAGACAACTTTCTTAATTCACTAGAAAGAGTTTCCTCTCCATGATCTGTTATTTCCCTCATTATCTTTTATTAAGGATACAGTAGTCAGAGAGTAGGAGAGGCTTTTTACATGATTTATCATTACATGTGAGGCTGATAATTACTGAGCGCTGGGTTGGATATGAGATATATCATTTCAATTTTCCCTGAAACATGTAGACTGATCAATAATTTCTAGTGTTCAAAAGACACCATAGTCATGTTCTGGGTTATTAAATAATGAATTCACAATCAGAGCATCAATGAATTCAGACGTTATGATGAATAAATAATATTGTGCCAGTAGAAATGGTTCCTGAGCAGCATGCATGCAGACAGTTGTTATTCATGTGCAGGTGTTTGTTAAACAGGTAACAGGCTACACAGAGAAACAGAGAGGACGTCTCATGTCTCTAAAAGCATATTTCCTAATTTCCTCTCTCTTCACATGGTTTCCTTGAATCTCTCCATGCATCCCAGGTGGGAGCGACTAAGACGCGAGGAAAAGACGCAAATGAGGGAAACGTGAATACAATTAAAAGGCTTTGGATGCACCCCATGGTCTACACTGAACTCACATGATTGTTTGATATCTGCTTGGACAAAGGTCAGTGAAACACGCAGATCTCTTGCACAATACAATAGCTGAGGCCTTGGAGTTACTGTATAAACATTTCTGGGACCGAGAGCTGGCCTACGGGATCCCACTGTTTGAGTTTGACTGTGCTGCCACTTTTAAAATAAGCAATAAAGACAAATGATTTATTTTTGAATTACCTGTTTTAATTCCTTCAAGAGATCAGCAAGAGTGAGAAATAGCTACTCAGTCTGGGCAAAATTGTTAAATTTAGCACCAAATCTGTGTAACAGATGGTATCAATAAAAAAAATGCCACAACAATTTATGAGACATAAGTTAACACAGGAATGGACACCATAAACTTAGATCAAAATGCTCTAAGCCCGTATACACTTTTACAATATATTTGTAATAATGAATTAAATAAGTCTGTGTATATGTGATTTATGAGAATAACAGCTTTATACAACAGAGCTGCATCTCAAATAAGTCTTCAGGTTCTCAGCGTTCAGATGATGTACACCACCTGTATGTGACATCTACTGTTACCTGCCCCCAAAGACCTCCTGTACCCCCCTAAAACAAGACAAAAACAACGTCTATTGTGGATCTCAGAGGGTTAACGTCTCCTATAATTTCCTTTATTTCTGCTTTTATAGCAGCTCTGTGATGTTTGTGTCTGATAATCACATGAAGGGTATTACATTTGTTCTCTCAAATATACAGAAATACAGTTATATTGAATGAATCTTAAATGTTTGAGGGAGTCGCGGGATGATTAGTATGACCACCCTGATTTTTTTCTGTTATTGAGGATTGTGACTGTGAAAGTAATGAAGCATTTGTTTAAAAACACCACTGTGTATTAATGTTGGTGCTGTACAGTTTGAGACAGTACAGCAAAAAGGTTGAATGTTTTGATGACGTGTCCAGACGTCACTTGGGTTTCTACTAGAACATGTTTGCATGCTTAGTGACCACAATAACTGGGATCAACCGCTTGGGACAGAGTCATTCCTATACAAATGCTGTTTAAATTATCCGCTTATAGTGTTCCTTTTGGGCTCTTTTCATATATGACAGCATTACAACAAAATTACCAAGACTTAAGTTTGTTGAATTTTTGTTTTGTTGTTTAGTTTACTCCCTTGATACGTGTGCTGCGTGCACACTGATATCATAACAGGAAAAGGAAAGTAATCTCTGAATGAAAAATGGATGTGCATAGGGAAAGCATCTCTCGTCTCACCCTTTATGGTAATCTCTAAACAAGTTTGGTTATAACAGTCATCTGCTTATAGTGATTAATTTGACCCAAACAGATGTGATCACAATAAGCGGTTTCCATTGTATTATGCAAATGTCACTTGGTGACATCACCATGCTACAGAAGAAAAGGCGAGACTTCAAGCGGGGTGACCTTGCCCAAAAAAACATGTATAAGAAAATAAAAAAATTATATATACATATACACATAACATTTTTAAATAATATATAAATAAAAATATATAATTTTAAAATAGAGGGAACACTACAATAACATCCTAGATCTCACTGAATGAAATATTCCAGTTGAAAATATGCATTCATGACATAGTGGAATACGTTATGAACAAAATAACATAAAAATGATCAATGTAAATCAAAATTATTATCCCATTGAGGTCTGGATTTGGAATCACACACAAAATAAAAGTAGAAAATCACATTACAGGCTGATCCAACTTGAGTGTAAAGTCAAAATGAGGCTTAGTTGTGTGTTTGGCCTGTACATGCCTGTATGACCTCCCTACAACGCTGGGCTGGTCCTGATGAGGCGGCGGAGGAACGAGACATGATGTCCCAGATGTGCTTGATTGGATTCAGGTCTGAGGAACAGGCAGGCCGGTCCATAGCATCAATGTCTTCATCATGCAGGAACTGCTGACACACTTCGCCACATGAAGCCTAGCATTGTCATGGAACCCAGGGCCCCCTGCACCAGCATATGGTCTCACAGTGGGTCTGAGGATCTCATCCCAGTACCTAATGGCAGTCAGGGTACCTCTAGCTAGCACATGGAGGGCTGTGCAGGCCTCCAAAGAAGTGCCTCCCCACACATTACTGATCCACCTCCAAACCGGTCATGCTGGAGGATGTTGTAGGCAGCAGAACATTTTCCACGGCGTCTCCAGACTCTGTCACGTCTGTCACATGTGCTCGGTGTGAACCTGCTCTCATCCATGAAGAGCTCAGGGCGCCAATGGCGAATCTGCCAATCTTGGTGTTCTCTGGCAAATGCCAATGGCCCTGCACAGTGTTAGACTGTAAGCACAAACCCCACTTGTGGGCCCTCATACCACATTCATGGAGTTTGTTTCTGACAGTTTGAGCAGAGACATGCATATTAGTGGCCTGCTGGAGGTCATTTTGCTGGATGCTAGCAGTGCTCCTTCTGTCCCTCCTTACACAAGGGAGGAAGTAGCGGTCTTGCTGATGAGTTGTTGCCCTCCTACGGCCTCCTCCACGTCTCCTGGAGTACTGGCCTGTCTCCTGGTATCTCCTCCATGCTCTGGACACTCACACTGATGTGCCATCCTGGATGAGCTGCACTACCTGAGCAACTTCCGTGGGCTGTAGAGCACTGACAAAATGCAAAAGTGACCAAAACATCAGCCAGAAAGGACGAGACCAGAGAAATGGTCTGTGGTCACCACCTGCAGAACCTCTCCTTTATAGGAGTCATCTTGCTAATTGCCTCTCATTTCCACCTGCTGTCTGTTCCGTTAGCAAGACAACAGGTGAAACTGATTCACAATCAAACTGGACAGGTTGATTTCATGATTTCACAGAAGTGTGACTGACTTGGAGTTACACTGTGTTGTTTAAGTGTTCCCTTTATTTTTTGAGCAGTGTGTTGTGTACCACTCTAACATCTATATGGTGAATATATGGGCCTTTCACACAGAACATTCGGACGGCACCGCTGTGCTCTGAAACCCATTATTTCCAGTGGCTTGTGCAGCACAACAGCGTTGTTGTCATATTGTGGTTTTATTGGGGTTATGTACTCTATGTATGTGCTTCCAATATGTTTTTTTTCCTGTAATGAGCAGTATCCTTTCTTCTTCCTCATGTAATTTGTAATTATTTTATTTCCCCTATCATATTTGTCCTTTTAACTTTGGCCAAATTTCTGAATACAGAGTTACAATAATCTAATCAAGGGAGTCCACTGATTAGACTGTTGTCAAACTATTAAATTGGCATTATCAGTCGCTACAAGCCCCATAGATGTAGGTCAGTAGGGATCTACTACACCCACTAGTGGGTTTGGTCATCTATTCATATGGTAGATCACCGAAAGAAGGTGTGAAAAAAACATAGAAACACAGGGTTTCCACATCCTGTGTGAAACCAACAATGTGTAATTGTAATTGTCATTGTGTTTGTAGTTATTTTAACCCAAAACATGATGTTTTTCTCTAAACTTAACAAAGCATTTTTTTTGCCTAAACCTAAAGAAGTTGTAGTTTTGTTGCCTAACCTTTAAGAAGTCTTTTTGTTTGTGTTTAAAACGTGATGTTTCATTCAGTTTTACCTGTTAGAATGTGTTGCTTTTAAGTTTCACCTACAGTTTTAACATAGTAAAACTGAATTTCCCCACTGTGGGACTAATAAAGGAATATCTTTCTTTCTTTCTTTCTTTCTAGTAGGCCCCTACTGACCCACATCTATGGTGCTTATAGTGACTAATAACGCATAACTAATGGCCTGATATCAGTCAGATTGGGTGCAGCGACTGATAAGAGTGGAATAAGAGTTTACAAGCTTTGGCAGAGACATTATCAATGCTACTGTACAATAACAAATTCACAATATTGACCAGAATTCAGTAAAACAAAGTTTCACAATATCCACTTTTTCAAATCATGACTGAGTTTCATCTTTGTGTCACTTCCTTGGATCAGCTGGTGAACAAACCAATGTGAGGCAGATCAAGTCTTAAAGATTATAGGGTGATCACCAGTTTTGAAAGCAAAACTAAGTCCTATAGAGTGATGATGATTCAATGCTGGCGCAGAGAAGTTTCACTTCTCCTCAGTTTTTAAGTTGGAGTGAATTTCTTCAGTAACTCTTGTCAGATGAGGAAGTTTCAAAAGTGGTTCAAAACTGCTGAAGTTTGCAGATCTTGTTGCATTTCTGGAAAAGGCTGAGATGATATCAAAGTTTCTACATATAGTTCTGGGAGTATCCTGAAAAGTAATATCTTCCATCTTTTCTGATTTGTTGGCCATGCAAATACCCTGCTGTCCCAAGCTGTTGATTTTGATCATTGGATCTGTCAACCTCCTAATCTCATATTTTAGCTGGAGGTCTTGCTGCTCCTCGTTCAGTAACCTGTACACAGTGGCATATGGATCAATCTGTAGCTAGAATATATAGGGCTCGAGATATGACTGTTCCGGCAAAGGCTGCTGCATCAGCATATGTTAGACAGCTATTGAATGTACATGTGTGGCATTATGAATACCCTGTGCTGTGTTGTTGTAAAACTGTGAATGTTTGTAGGCTACTATATAAAACTATTGTGGGAAGGGGAGGGGGGCACTGATTGCCACATGGATCTAAGGTTGGGTTGGATGACATTTATTGGTCAGTAGTCATTTTATTGTGTTTGTTATGGCATGTATTACTGTTCTACTTTTTTGAAATGAAAACAGCTGATAAAAAAGAGAGCTTGCTTGTGTTTTATTGTTGTAATAACGATTCCTCTGCATCTCATGCCTCTGTGACTATTGATTCCTCTTCAGTTATGCATTGACGCATACGTACATTGCATCATGTTTCAGTTTGTTTTGGACCAGAACCATGGAGAGAAAAAAAAAAGAGCTCAAAACGTGGCGCTACTAAACCTAAGGTGACACAGCCAAGCCCCTAGGAAGAGCGCTGGTTGTTGATGCCAATTTCTGTAGTGGCTAAACAGCAGTACTAAAACTTCTGTGTCCGTCACGTGGTGCCATGGAGCCCAAAAACACTTTTCCACATAGACTTGGGAAAGAGCCGTCTGTAACTCAGTGGATAATTTTTTTGCGGTGAATCAACTTCCCAGTATAAAAAAATGTAGTAGCTCCTATTTAAATCATTAGGCCCTAAAAGTTGTAATCTACACCAATAGCTGAATCCAGAGTTATATCCAGCCAACTCTCATCCCAAAATTAATTTTCATCCTACTGAATCCTATTTTTGGCCCCAGGATGATGGGATATCCTAAGACTCAAGCCCTGCCCTGTAATAATATTATTGAGTTAGAGATTCCAAGCTTAATATTAGGTTGGATTTTGCTTTTTGTGATTCACAGGGGCTCTGGCTGAGGTTTAAAGGCAGTATTAGACTGGGCATGCATGGGACAAAACCTGCATGGGTCTATGCTACACTCTGGTGTCCTTGACATGACAAAGTGTGTAAAAACAGCCTGGATGACAAGAAATTAATTATGGTGTCACACTGTGGTGAAGGGCACGAGGTAGGAGGTGCATAATTGGCTATCTGATGCAATCCTGGTGTAACCTACTGTTACAGTGAGAGCTCTGCACTCATTTCCATAGAAAGGACCTCCATTGTAGACCTACATGTGAGAGGCATACGATGAGTCCAAGCTATGAAGAGTAAAATGACTGTAAAATGTCCATTAAACAAAACGCCGTACATGTTTTCAGTAAGCTATTTCTAATAGAGAGATCAATAAGCGCTGTTATTCCATTACTAAATGGGAACACGTTATGTGAATTGGTTCAAAATGACTGCATCCCTGCTTATCTTGATCCGACCTATTTCGCTTTTGTTTCTAAATCCATCAAATCGCCGATAAAGCCTGTTAAATATTATATTTCAATGTGAAAACGGGAAAACAAAGCTCCGACAGGCGCCATTTTGGCTCCATGGAGCGTCGAGCGCTAAGCTACCTTGAACGAGACAAACTTCCTGGTGGCGTAGTTTCAAAATAAAAGCCTAATTTTAGCCTCACCTCAAATGACTTTTTTCCGAAAGAATTATCAAAACCTGTCAGACTACATGTATATCATACATAAATAGTACTACAGCATAGATTAACTACTGTAGTTTTTTTTTATTGTCGCAGGGTTTTTTTTTTTGGCATGGGTGTCATTTTGTGGCAAATTTTCATTTCAATATTTTACTTTACATGTAAGATCAAATGTGAATTTTCTGTTTATGGGCTACAGCTAACAGATTTCAACGCAAATAAATTTGCTATATGAAAATATATATACCCATTTTCTGTGAACTACGGTACTGACTTCTCCAGTAAACATTTATCTACGATTGAACTGGTGTGATAAACAACAGCATTCAGCGACAATAGTAATAAAAAATAACAAAAAGTAGAACAAAACAGAGAGTTGTATCTTAGAAACATTTCCAGGATCGGGTGAAGAAGCAATTTTGACGGCTCACTTGATAATAAAACATTTGTTCAATTTGCTGACACAATAACTAGGCTCTGAAGCATAAATGACGTGTTTTGGGTGAGTTACTACCTTTTGCAGACATACCAACTGCACTTAGAGAAAGCTAAGACTGTTAAGAAAAATGAGCCAAAGCGATTGAGAAAAACTTAAACACCATATCCATGGTGACGGTGACTTTTATTTTTTAAATGCGAGCTCTAGACTTCCTGTCTGTACGCCAGCTAACCTGACTCATCTGTAGGGGAGAACGCTGCAACAGCGCCCTCTGGTGGGCGGCTCAGGCAGAGCCAACATGTCGGCTCAGACTGGTCCTGATGCTGCGAGGATGCAGGGAGCAGCGATATGAGAGGATATATGTATGTAAAGTGTGCCAGGCCCCAGTTATGCTGGCGCAGTCTCTGTGGCGCAATGGAATAGCGCGCTGGACTTCTAATCCAGAGGCTCCGGGTTCGAGTCCCGGCAGAGATGAGTCACTCTGTGTGCCACACTGGCAGACCTGCGGTCATTTTTATCAGATGGAAACGATGATGATGTTTTGGTTGCAGATTATTATGCTGTTATAGTCCGTCCTCACTGTCTGAGCAATAATGTGAGTCCCAGTGAACAGACTGAAACACCGCCCATCCTGCTTCTATGCACACTGTCAGTCATTTCTTCTCTTCTTGTATATTATACTGAAAAAATCTCACATTGAATTAGATGTACTCACATGAGCCTGCTTCGTCTGTACTGAAACCACTGTCTTACTTGGGCACATACAGTATACTGTGTATATTTCTTTACATTTTCTTATATATAGACTTTTTTTGTTGTGAGGCTATATTTTATTTTACCTGGCCTTTAAATAATAAGAGTAAAAAAAAATCTTATTTTGTTTTGCTTTATCAGCTGGATTTCTACCCCAAAAAGGAGAGATTTGACATCTTAACATGAGTAATAATGGGTTAAAATAATCCTAAAAATAATACTGAAAAATCGAGTCAGTCCATTTTGAATTAGATGTGCTGATATGCTTCATCTATATTGAAACCACTGACTTACTGTGGCACATACATATAAATATATAGATTTCTTTATATTTTGTTATGTTTTTATTATAGGTTACATTTTATTTTACCTGGCCTTAAAATAATAATAATAATAACAACAACAACAACAACAACAATAATAATAATAATGATAATAATGATAATAATAATAATAATAATAATACATCTTATTTTGTTATGTGTCTGCCGAAAAACGAGATTTGAAATCTTAACATGAATAACTATGGGTTAAAAATAATTTTTAAAATAATATGAATTAATACTAATACTAATAATAAAGTGTGGTACAAGTATAGTATTGCAAGTGAATTTCACACAAAAATATATAAAATTCTAAGACATTCAGACTATTATGGCCTATTTTCCCCAAACGACCCAAGTCATTCGTGAACCATCTGTAATACATTCACATATTAATTATTACTTGTATATCAGGAATTTACAACCTCTCTTATAGGCTTTTGTCAGGCCATAAATGTGGATGTAAACCAAATATTTTGCAAATAAAACAGTGAGTATCTCGGGTCACTATAGATATAGATATTTTGGGATCCTTGCTCCAGTTATGCTCGTAACACATTCAGGGTCGTTCCGGGTCGAGGACACAAGAGGGCGCTCCAGCATCAGTGTAAGTCCCTGCTGCCCTGGTCTGAGACCAGAGGAAGCGGCTCACTGAGCAGGCCTGCTGAGCTGTGACAGCTCCAGTATCAGGAACCAACAAATAAATAAATAAATAAATAAATAATATATAATTATATATGTATATATATATAAGCAAAATAATTAAACAATAAACAAATAAAAAAAACGGCAAACCCATAATTAATAAAATAAAACATACATACGAATTAATTAATTCTGTGTCATTTTCTTAATATCCACATCGTTCTTATATAAATGATAAAATTAGGTGGATTTAGAGGTAAGTTAAGGTACCTAGAATTACTTCACTATCTAATGGCAAACTGTGAGCGGCAGAAACCAAACGACAACAGCAAATGTGTCAAAATGATTATGCCGCTCTAAGCTGGTTTATTTAGTTATTTATTTATTTATCTATTTTTTTCACAAGGTATTTTTTGTTTTTGCCGGTATTGGCCTGTGCAAGATCCAGAGGGAGAGAAAAAAGGGGGCATTGCTGTGGTGCTGCTGACGTGGAGAGAGAGAGAGAGATAGAGAGAGAGAGAGAGAGAGAGAGAGAGAGGAATGCCCTGTTAATGAGAATATGACGTCAAGTCAGAGAGATTACAGCGAGGACAGTACCGGAAGTAAAGCGTGTTCACATTACACTGGGTGAACTTTGATTATGGGCCGGGCAGTCGTTGTCGTTATTTTGTTTAATTTTATTTTTCTTCCCATGCATTAAAAAATAAACCAAAGTTTGCACATAGGTCCAGAATAGTTGCCAACCCACCCTCTTTTAAAGGGAGACTCACGGTTTTCACCGCCCCCTCCCGATTCCCTCCCATGGTCACAATTCTTTCATATGTCTCGAGATTTATGGCAAATTTTCACTCCTCTTTTGCTTTTTGCCATCTCAACCTGTTTCTGGCATGTACAGCGTGACGACAATAGAGCCACATGTGGTTTCCTGTTATGTTGTGTCCTCCAGTGAGTGAAAGATTGAGAGAAATGGAGAGTACTACAATAAAGAAATGCTAAAGCAGGGGGAAAATAAAAAATAATGAATGAAGTTATCTTTATCTTTATCAGTTATCTTTAATTAAATTAGAAGTAGGACTATTTATCATAAAAATGCTGTTGCATTGTTATTTTGTTATTTTCATTCTGAAAATTCACCATAATGCAGGAAACAAAGTCTGAAACTCAATTTTTTTTTCTCAAGTAGGACCCAGAAACGTTTTTCTTTCGAAGCCGCAAGGCTTGCTAGCATTACACCCAGTTCTATGCTGAACTTCCTCAAGTGACTTTGGAGCAGCATATATATATATATATATATATATATATATATATATATATATATATATATATATATATATATATATATATATATATATATATATATATATATATGCATTTATTGATGTTTTTAATTACATATTATTTACCTATTTCAATTCATCAAAATGTCCTATTAATGTATATTAATGTGGAGCCATCTTTCTCAAGGTGGATTTTATTTTGAAGGGAGTGAGCGGACGTTTCCGGTGTCGCAGCTGCTATGTTACATCCGTGCCAGCTTACCGCCTCGGTGTGGAGTAGAAAACGGACTGGAGAGCAAAGAAGAGGAGAGAGCTGACAAAAAAAGCAGTGAAATGGTGTAAAAGCTGAACGAGTCAGGGCACAAACGAGGAGGGACGACGCAGGAGGATTATTCTTTGTCTAATTACCATCAAAGTCAGTAAACTCCCGCTTTTTGATGCTGTCCTCACGGAGGTTTGAGCCAATAACGGACTTATTGGTCGGCTGAACCATGCAGAGGCTGCTGCTCCTGAGTTTGCTGTTGAGTTTTCAAACTGGTAAGACTGCATTTCTCTCTTTTATTCTCTCGCGAATGATATTTAAATGTGATACTGTGTCGCTTTAACACAGCCGGAGCCGTTTATTCCTTCAGAAATGTGTGTGTGAGAGAGGAGGGGGGTTAGAGGAGAAGAAAGAGAGGCATATAAACGTGATTTCATAGCATTCCCATATGAACCGCAGCAATGGATCACCTTAGGCGTGTGTGCGCGCGTGTCCGTGCACGTGCGGCCACGACGTTTGTGAAAGAGACAGAGAGCGCGCGCGTGCGACTTGGCACCGCAGCGATGGATCACCACACTTTTTTTTTTTTTTTAAATAATAATTGTCGCGCGCCTCAGTGCGACTACATGGGTTGCGCGCGTGCGTGCGTCCAACTTGAACATGACTGGTGCGTGCATGCGCGACCTTTTTCGCGTATGACCAACTGCTCCGTGGTGCCGTTATGTTCAGACGCTGAGGTGGTGGTGGTGGTGAGGACGTGACGGGAATGACAGTGATTGACCAGCGCTGCTCTACGTGCCAGCAGCACTCGCACGCTGCTATGTGAATGGCTTGTCAGTCAGTGAGACCACTGCTGCCAGCCCCTGTAGTGAAAGACAGCTTATGTCCCCCTGTCTCACCCCCTTGTGTCCTACCTGCAACAGCACAATGAGGCGTGTGCAGCAGCATCAGCATCAGCAGCATCCATGCATCTGCTCCCCCTCCATACCTGCAGGGTGCCAGGTAGGCTATTGGCTCATGATAATCACAGTTGCTGGGAGACAGGAGGAGGAAGGGTGTCTATAAACTACCTGTTTGATCAAAATGTAACCACGCATTTACCTCCCCCCACACCTATTGTCTACCTTGGCTGACCGGGGAGCATGCATGGCTGCTGTTCTGCTGGAGACCACTCCATCATAGGTATAGGGGGCGTGTTCGGGGAAGGTATATGAAAAGGGATGATGTCACCATGTCTGCCAGGGCTTTGTATCGCTCAGCATCCACCCATGTGTGCACCGCTGAGGGTTCACGCAAGCACAATCTATAAGCTCCTTTTCAACGACTAACCAGGCGCTCCACGACTCCACGCGTGACACAATCTAGCAGTCGTCGCAACACACAAACACACACAGACCCCCCCCCCCCGCCCTCTCCCATCGAGACCCCTTGCTGCTGTCACATGCTGTTGCCCTGTTTGTCCACTCATAAACCGTTCAGTCCGCATGACTAGTCCAGTAACACTTGCAGATGTGCACACAGCCTATTTGCATGTGCGAAGCCATGCGCCCCTATTGTCTGTTACTACTGTATCGTGTGTGTCCAACACAAAGCTCTCAAAGGGAGGCAAGATTAGCAGGCTGTAGTTTGCTCAGCGAGATTTCAGATGGTCTAGTAAATGTAAGGTCTCAAATGGTTTTTGCATTCGGGTTTGAAAGAGGAGTAAACACAGCCCAGAGAGAGCTGAAAAGAACGCCGCCTCAAAAGAGATAGGTTTGGGAGACTCTTATCTCTTCATTAGACTAGTAAAACAGTATTTCATGGCCTGCAATTTGCACACATGTAATTGCCTACTAGTGCTAATGACTGGATGGTTATTAGTGGAGCAGCTAATTAAAGCTTTGGTGCATCTTTTAAGTTATTTAGATCTCTGTTAGCAACACCACCGGAGTGATTGATTTAGCATCCCGGCCTTGTATCTACATACCAACCTGGTAATAAGTCCCAAGCAAGCGCCACCATTAATGCAGCTGTTAAACGTTACTGCATAATCAATCACTGCAAACACCTTTAACTTCCTAATGAGCAGGAGAGCCTTGAGGTTGCAGCACTGCACCTATACGGCCCCCCCCCCCAGACATCGAGGGCTCAAATGCTGACTCGGACAAAGGCTCCGGTGCAGGTGTACCATTTGTCAGCCTCTGTCCTTTTGTTTAGGCCGCGCTGCCTGTAGTGCTGTACTCTGTGAGTCATAGACCTCAGACAGATTCCCGTGTTGCGCGCAGCGAAGGAAATATTCAGATATTGGAGGAGTCAGACACGTTCGTGGGGCTTTCACACCCAGAAAGGGTTGTTTTCATCAGCGAGGTTGTGGTTCTACTATTATACGTGGGATGTTAATGACTCAAAGTGGGCTGTAATGGTTCAAATGGCAATGAAGAATTAGGAAAGCCTCATAAAGAATCCAGTGCGATACTAAAACACTCTGTTAAAATTGCTGATTTACGACATTTGATGCATTCTTGCCAGTAATTCTCTGTGACATTTTCATCTAAATAAATCCCATATTTTTCCACTCTTGATATCTGATTTGTATACAGTGACTCTGCTAGTACATGAATTCCTCTCCATTTGTTGGACCTAAGGGTACACCGATAGGAGTCCTGATACCAATGGCGGTACCTGGGTACCAGATGATACCGAGTACCAATCAGTGATTAATTAATAAGCTGTATCCATCACTGTGTTGACGTGACTGGGATCATTTTTCATATGTACGACAACATCAGGCCTGACTTAAACATTGCTTTACTACATTTGTAAAACAGAGATGCATGTGTGTACAGTAGTGCGGCAGTGGCACTATCCCAAAGGTTTGAATACTGGTATTTTGGACAGCCCTACATTAATTTCAGTTTAAGTGTAAACCTTTTTAATGCAACAACAAATTGGTCAAAAATTTACTCAGGAATTAAAATTCCACTATATAATGCATATAGTATTTAAACACAGAATTGAAGTGAATTGATAGGCTCCATTGCCACCAATATCCGATCCAGCTATTTAAGTCAGCATTGTCCTGATATCTGATACGGTATCGGTGCATCCCCAGTGTTTTCATTAAGCTCAAGCAGATCTTTCGAAATTGAAGCGCTAATGTTGGTTGCAAAAGATTGGGAGGACTAGATTCTGCTCAGATAACAGCTAGGAGGGGTTTATCATGAGCAGTCGTAGCTCCTGTCTGTGGTGGATGAAGAAATAAAGTGTCAAGATCCTCCAACGAGGATCTCGTGGATTAGAGCTATCTATAGCTCTGTGAACCTTTCTGGAAGTCATGGTTTCAAGGCTAACCAACCACTTTGTGGCGCTATACTGAACCCTGTAGATCTGGAGCGACACATGTAGCGAGGCAGAAGTCTGTTTTCAATTTTGACCCCGGCGAGTGAGATATGGCTCTGGAGGAGCATCCTACACAAATTCGGGTCATGTTTTTTTTTTTTTTTTTTTAAACGGGATATGAATGAAGCCTATTTACCGGAAAGCGTCTCTAATTGACATCAGCTACTGAAAGCAATCACTGAACCAGCTGTAAAGCTCAGTCTGGGAATGGAGCCCATAATGTTATAATGTACATCCACGCCTGTTGTTCCCCCATTGGGCTCCATTCAATCAACAAATTCTTGGCATTTCTGTCCCGGCGGGTGTTTGTCAAAGTGTGACATGGGGATCGCTGCTCTCAGTTGATATGTTTGTTTAAGGGCATTCCTCTGGACACGAGTGTCCTGTAATGCCTTTTGAAGTGTCGTTTGGAGGAAAAGAAGCACGGCGATCGAGTAAAAACCCAATAGAAGAATTTAGTCAGATAATCAAATGAAAAGTGTACACATTTCCCTCAACAGTCATGTCTCTCAAGTGAGGCCCCAGGATTTAAAGGCCCCATAATCTGATTGTGTTTGACAGGCCGGGGGCATCCAAGTTATAAAAAGACGAAGGAGAAAACAAACAAACATCCCCTTAAAAATGTTTCTTTATGCAGAGTCCCCCGAGCAAGAGAGGAACACTTCATCACATCTGACTGAATCTATTGGCCTTGTTTTCCCAAACTGCATGGCCACATTCTGCAGCGAGGAGGACCAATTTGGGGTGATGGAGAAGAGGGGGTGGGGCGGGTTACAGAACAAAGTTGTTTGGGGGGAGAAGGAGGGCAGGTGGGTGAAGCCTGATGGAGAGTGATTGGATTTTTTGTTTGTTTTAAAGGTGGTGAAGTGGGGGGAGACGGTATTGTAGTGCGGGAGGAGGTTGTGCGGGATGAAAAGAAAAGTGAGCCGAGGAGAGAGGGACGAAGGAGGAGGAGTGGTCGGGAGGCCAGCGGCGGAGAGAAAGGGACTATTACTCAGGCCTGACTGCTCCCTCAGTGGGGACAGTGAAGCCGCTCATTCAGACAGAATATGGCCGAGGCCGGTTCAAAGGCTACGTTTGCGCTGGAATCTGGAGCGATTGAACCCACATCTGAGGTGCCAGCCGAGCCCCTCCCCTGCCCGTCCCCGCTGAGGTTAATTGGCATTAATCGGCGTTGCTGTTAACTTTCTTCTTTGCCGTTCTCTCCCAAACATGAGCCTTTTTTCTGCTCTCTTTCTGTCCCCTCCTGGACCTTTTTTCAAACTGACTCTTTTTCTCCCCCCCCCCACCCACCCACCATTACTTTTCCTTCTCTTTCCATCTACCCCTCTCTCTCTCTCTCTCTCTCTCTCTCTCTCTCTCTCTCTCTCTAATAAGTTCCAGATGTGGTTCTTGCATTCCTCTGGTCGGTGGAGAGAGAAAGAGAAGAGGGGAGGGGGTGGTATGAGTGGTGGTGGGGGGGAGGGGACAGGAGGAGAAGAAGCACATGAATTAAAACAGGGAGCGCATGATGAGGAAGAGGAGTACTGTAACACACACACACGCACACACACGTACACACACGTGCACTGGAAAACATACAAAAGCAGAAGGAGGGGGAATGGATGTGTGTTTAAGGGGATGGGGGAGGGGGGATGTCGGTCCTGTAACCTCAAAAGTTTTGGGACATTCTCCTCCTCCTCCTCCTCCTCCTCTGCCCCCCCCTCCTCCTCTTCCTCGCCCCCCTCCCTCCGCAGGAATGTGGCTGACGCTGATGATGTCACTTCATTTCTCCGCTCTCCCAGTTTCTCCTCCTCTACAGGGACAGGGCCGACAGAGGGAGGGAGGGAGGGAGAGATTCGACTTGTTCCATCCATCTTCCCTTTACGATAACAACATTAGGGTCAGCCGTCCAACTGAATTGGTTGCCACAGCGCGGCGGTGCTCGCCGTCCCCTCGTCATGTAATGTAACAGCCTGCAGGCTAAACTGTTGCAAATAATGAGTGAGAGATCTGTTAGTAGTCATAATCATCAATGGCCTTGAAATCCACTCATTAAAAACATTTTGTGCAGATGCATTATTTGGAGAAAGAGTGCCGCTATAACCTCCAGGCTTACGTTGGGCATACACTGTAAGACTTAAGCCCGTTTCTGGCCCGAATTTTGAGCCGCACTACTCATTTAGAGTCTGACTGAATTTCAGCTTTGTTGGGCGTCGTTTGCCGTGCAGCATACGGGGGGGAGCATGGACCGTTAAACTCCTCCCGACCAGTCGTTGGATGACACTTGACACTTGAAGTGGAGCCAAGAGCCGATTCCCCAACATCAGCGCCTTATGTCCTCTTTTTTTTTTATTATTTTTTTACAGTAATCAGAACGTAGCTATCAAGATAACAATGTGGGCTACAATAGATATAGCCAGTAAAACATAGCTAGCTTACCTTCTATTCTCAGCAAAATGGATAAGCCATACTGTCCACGTCTTACTAGCCGCAGTGAGTCCATATAACACTACACCGCTGCTCTTTTTTTCAGTAGACAGGATGGCACAGATGATCAACAGGTTTCTGCCTTGTTAGCATTGTGACGTGTACAGACCTCTGCAGCAAACAAACTTTACCTGCTCGCAGTGTGTGAGCACTCGTGGCTAATGATCGGAGAAGTTGGAAGTACACAACAACATTTCTAAAATTGTAGTGTATGCCCAGTTTAACCATAACTCAGTGTACCCATGTTGTTAGTTCCACATCAGGCTTCACCCAGTTTTCATCCTGTCATTTCAATGTGATGGCAGATACTCTACATGGCCCAAAACCTGTGTAAATGTGCTGCTGTCACAGGCTTCAGTCTCCTGGTTTCAGGCTTTCCACAGGATGTTGGAATCTGGTTGCAGGGAGTTGCTCCCATTCAGCCACAAGAACATTAGTGATGTTTAACACTGGTGTTGGGTTATATGACCTGGCTCGCAGTCGGCGTTCCAGGTTATCCCAAAGCTGTTCCTCCATACTGAACTGGGAAAACCATTTCTTTATGGAGCTGGAAAAAATGTCATGTCGAAACAGGAAAGGGTCACATGCAAAGTGTTGCCACAAATTTGGAAGCACACTGTTATCTAAAATATCACTGTATATTAACATTTCCTAGCCCACATGTCATCAGCGCCAGACAAAGTCAAGGATCTACCTGCCACTGTGGCTACCATTGATTTTTGGCTGGTGAGTAGGGATGTTAATAATTAATCGTTAACTGACATTAACCATTTTAACCTACCACCGGCAACACTATAACTGCTAAAGTAGCACAAACACACACACTGTTTGTCGGACACTCGCTATTGTTATGTATGTAGAGTATCGTTATGCCGGGCAGACACACAGTGGACAACCTGCTAAACTAAACTAAACTGCGGTGGAGACTTTTACTGGGAAAGTAGCTGCATGTCTGCGACACTACATGCAGCACCGTTGCTGCTAACGGACGAGGGAACTGGGGACTCAGTTGACTGTTGTGCTCACTGCTGCATATGAGGCACAGATATTGTCGGTGAATGATTAATAATCATTTAAGCGTTTTGAGGGTTAGCATCTAGCATTTCAGAATTAGCATCCCCACTGGTGAGTGAAGCAAATCTAGCAGCCACTTGCATATTTTACTAGCATTTGGCTAGTGGCTGGTGCTAATGTCCAACCCTGGCAGTGTTCGCCACTGGGGTCAGCACTCATCGCAATTTGGGCGCACCACAAGCTGTGCGGTCCACTGCTGCACCGTGCTAGCCATTGGAAATTATGGGTTTCAGGGCGCAGTTGTATTCTGTTGATGTGTTCTCTGAAATTTAAACAACAAAATACTTGCCTGTGAATATTATGATGATATAATATGTCATGAGCTTTTATTGTGAAAGGTAAGAATGGAAGAAGTGGATGTGGTCTGTGCTGCCTTTGTGATTGAAAGTTTACCATCTTAATTTGGACTATGAACTAAATCACTCCTTTTAGTCTTGGTGTTATTGTTTCACAAATATAGGCACGACTCAACCCTTTCGGTACAACGTGATTGGTTGATTCCTTTATTCTGGAAAACCGAAAAATCAACCTTGTTCCAAAAAAAAGTCCATCGCTTTTTTGGCATGGATTAATAGCACTCTGTGTGAAAGTATGCAAAAAAAAGGCCTTTATGTGGACATACTGTACTTTCAGTCACATAAAGTATCAACATCATGCTCTTCTGAAAAGGTTTTGGTCCATATTTGGGACCAGATTTTTTAAACAAGCTGTATTTTTCTAGTGCTATCCAAAGGCTTTAAATTTAAAAGTCTACAATGCTCAACCCAGATTTATTATCACCCCGCTCTCTACTTTCTAGTCTTTAAGTGTGTTTGCTATCAACAAAGAAGCCTCTTCAAGGCGTCAGTGTGCACTGACTGGTGGTTGTGGTGTCGGCGAGGGGCCCTGTATATGAATATTACTTTGCTCTAGGAGGTCAAGGCCTCTGGCTTTTATTGGATGGTTTGTGACAGATGACATTGCAAGAAGCTACAGTACATACCAATAAAATTAGATTACCCTGGATTGAATTAAAGCAGACCTTGGAGGAGGTGATTTATCGATGGGACGCTGCTTGTAAAATAGTCCTGCTGCTGGATTCCATTACCACGCCATGCTGAGGTGGATCGGCAGACCATCTGAAAGCTGTCACAGCTGATGGTGGTGCGGATGTTTACGTGCGTAGGTCACGTGGAGGCAGAGTGACTTAAGGAATGGGTCGCTGCCCAAAATCAATGAGGAACCACTGCCTCGGATTATCGATTCATCCAATCCAATTCGATCCAATATCGATTTTGCCAGTTGAATTCTGTGGCGACCCCTGCGCTACAAGCTACACACAGAGAGCACTGCTGCAGAGCAGCAGCTTGATATGTATGTATCCCCTTGTTCAAGCTTATCCAGAGGACGGCTATTGTTAGTTCTGGTCACCCTTGGTTACGGCAGAGTATCCTTTGTCAGCTGCTCGGCGTGTTGGCCGCACAAAGGCTCGTGGATTACCAGCGTCGGGCCGGCTTTCCTGCGCTCGAGCATATTCATGTGCCCGTAATGTGTCGAATGCCTCGTCCATGAATTATCATATTACCCACCACTGATCCTGGGGTTGCCATGGCCACTGTGTCTGTCATTGTGTCAGTGGTCCTCGCTGGCTGTAGCTATGGTAACAATGTCTGTAACAGGGGTTTGGTACAAATAAAGCCCTTCAGATGTGAAATGAGAGGAGACACTTACACTGCCTGCACAAGCACACATTCATAGAAAATGCACACCTTGACAGCAGCGCTCTCATGCACGCTGTGGTATCAAAATGGACAGACAAAGAATAATTTCCCTCCCGCCATTTCCAAATAAACCTGTTTCCACAGCAACCATTTTGATAGTAATGGAGAGAAAGGGAGGAGTGATGGAGGGAACGAGAATCAGCTTGAAGGTAGAAAGGTATAAGGGAATAAGGTGGTGAGGGAGGGAGGAAGGAGGAGCGATCATTTGGAAGTAGATGCTCGCTAGACAAAAGAAAGTGAATAGGGAATGAGAAGGGGGCAAGGCCACAAAAGAGATGAAGAAAGAGAGAGGTCGCCGACTGCTAGTAAGGGGGAGGACGGCAAGGTGAGGTGACAGAGGAAGGGAGCGAGCAGCTAGACAATGCGGCAAACAAAGGAAGGAGTCTTTCTGGATCTTTCCCTGGCCTGATCTCTCCTCTGCTCCGTCCCCACCTCCAGGAGTCACCTTTGTGTTTGGGTGACACGGTGTCAGCAGGCTCAGTGGGACGCCTCCTTTCACTCCCCCTGCTCCTCTCCATCTACGGCTCTCTCGCTCGTCCCTATAGCGCCATCGCCATGGTTACGGGTTATTATGGCTGTCCTGCCAGGCAGCCATGTTGTTGAGAGGAGGAGGCAGGCACAGGTGGTAGAGTTCCCACAGCCAGATAAATAGCGGCATACAACCACATAGAGTTTACAGCTGAAATGATTGTTGAGTTAGGTTGATTTGTTGATTAGTTGGCTGACTACAGTTTTGATAAATGAACTGAATCCTTTTGCCAAGCAGCTTCTCTGAGGGTTTAGTACACTTCACTATTTTATATCATTGCAAACTGAACATCTTTGGACTGTTGGTTGGACAAAACAAGCAACTTTGAAGATGTCACCTTGGCCTCAAAGAAATTTCGATGGTTACGTTAACAGAGTTTTTTCACTGTTTTCTGACATTTGTAGACTGGAGATGAGTCCATGATGAAAATAATCATTACATGCATGTCTACATATAGTGCCTACACCATGCATTTTCCCTCTCTCTCTCCCTCTTTCTCTATATCTCTCTCTCTCAACCCAACTGGTCGAGGCAGCTTGCTTCTGCCCAAGGTTTCTACCAGGTAACGGGGAGTTTTTCACTGTTCTCTGACATTTTGTAGACTGAAGATTAGGATGGTAATTTTGAAAAAAAATGTAACCGGCCCTCGTTCGACTTCGACCAAAGAAAGTCGACTAACACTTGATTGGCTGATTTAATCGATAGATCTGTAAAACTTTTCAGTTCCTCCACAAAGAATCACACAAAAGCACCTCTCTAAATTAAGGCTGGGCAATATGCCGATATCCATCGTCAAAACTATATAAAAGTTTGTATATATTTTTCTGTATTGATTCTATTGTGATAGAGGCTTGGCCTATACTTATTTATTTTTTTCTCTATAATTTCACTTAGAACTGTAATATACTGTAAAATACTTTTCATTTGTCAAGTATTTAATTCACAAGGCAGTATACAAAAATAGGCTTTACCATGTGGTTATTTCATACAGATGATTTACTTATTGAATTACCATGCTATATCATGATGTATATTGTAATTAAGATAAGAAATTACCTATATCGAGATAGAAGACATTGGCCATATTGCACAGCCCACTGTATTGGAAACATTCATAAAATTGTATATGGAGTTCCCCACAAAAAATCACACAAAAGCACCACTTTGAATATCAGATGTGCTCTTAAGTCTCTTGGAAATAAGTCTTTCAGCATGAAAAAGCCAAAAAAGACTAATTGACGAAAAAAAAAAATCTAACTAAGACCAAAACGACTGATTAATCAACTAAGAAGGGGCAGCCCTAATAAAAATGTACGCAGGCTTCATGCATAAGTAATGCATATATACAAGTACAATACATACTGCTGTACTGCTTTAAATTCTCATATCTCCGGGTCAGCTTTTTAGGAAAACAAACATTTGTGATTTGAATAAGTTTTCTGAATTAAAAAGGAGATTAAAAAGAGAGAGCTGCGGTGGTAAAGTCCAAACAGACAGATGCGCAGATGTGTCAGTGCACACCAGACTGACTGATGGACAGACACCTGGACGTATGTACAGTCATATACAGACAACGGGGGGTGAAGTCAGTGCCGCATGACTCCTGTGGCTGCAACTTTGTCCTGAAACAATGATGTCATCCCCCTCCGTTACACTCCACGGCTCCTTGTCTGTGGACCTCGCCGTCTCTTTGTTCCCCCATCCCTGCATCTCATTCTCCGGCAGCCAGCCCCTCCGTAACACCAACACATCGGCCACACGCAGCGGCGATATGGAATTAGACAGATAACAAAATCAATTTGGAGCGGATTGACTAACAGTGAACAGAGTGGGGAAGGAGGGGGGGTGAAAGACAGAAATAATGAGAGACCAGTGCGGCCGCGTGACTATTAATTGGATAGGTGGAGGGAGGATGAGGTCATTGAAAAATGTTTTTTCAGGAAAAATGGGTGTACCGAGTACTGGGGAGGATTTCATCAGACACACAGATGCACATATACGTGTGCGCTCGCAGACACGTTCGTACAGAAAACTTTTTTTTTGGGCAGTTACTTTACACGTCAGCTGTTGCTATGGTGACCCAAGTCTGTGATCCATCTGAAGCCCAGGATTGGCTGGAAAGGAGCGAGGGGAGAGTAAGGCGGGGGGGGTGCTATGTTGGAGGGGTACAGAGGGGTACGGGGAGGGGGCCAGACACAAAGATAATTAGATCGATAACAATCCATACAGATGCCATTTTTTTCATAGCATCTGATTTAATGAGACTGAAAGTGAGCCTTTCCCAGAACCCTCTGCTGCATGGCATCACTCCTGTCCCGTAGACAGAGGCGAGGCAAGCCTGCATTTAAAGCAAGCTTTGACATTCACCTCCTCACAGTAGGGTGTGTGGCAAATTAAGAAATGCAGGGCATATGAGCAGCTAAAAATAGCTCCACACGTCTTTGCATGCATATACCCTTTCAGTCATTTTCAGCAACAAATTGACGGTTCATTACCTTGCTATTAAAACGCCGCCGCATGGTGCGAGAGGTGCTCTTGGGCTAAATTGCCGCGGTGGTTCACACCATGGCGGCGTGTGGCCATGCTTTTTGGTGAGTCACCCGGCCGAGCCGTGCACGTTCGCCTCTGGCTTTGTGTCTGCTTTGACAAGCCGAGGTTGGTGTCACAGTGTCTGCAGGGGCTGTTGTCCTAGGCCCTGGCTTAATCCTAATCCCTTTCCAAACTTTGACTAGGGCTGTGCTTAATCCGAGACTAAACTGAGACCCATCCCCGACGGAGATGGAGATGCTCCGCTCGCTTGACGGTTTAGTCCGAGTCGTGGTGTAATCCATGTTCAGGAAACCGCTTCGACGTGTCGATTACATGTTTGGGGTTGTGTTTGTGTGTGTTGGTTAGCCCATGTGGTGAAGGTTAGGTCATCTGTTTGTGTTTGTGTGTGTGTGCATGTGGTCATGGTCTCTGCGGCCGTGGTCTTTGTGTGGACAGGGTGCTCGGAGTCTCCCGGTGGTATCTTGGGGATCAGTGACTCAAGGAAATCAGGACACACTCTAAATTTGTCACTGCAGCATAACCCACATAATGAAAGAATACAAGCTCCCTCGCATACACTCTCTTTGCCTTTACTCTGACTGCTCTCTGTGTGTAGATTTCCTTCTTAAAACACACTCACACACACACACACACACTCATGTTGACAAGTGTTAACTGGGTAATATGGAAATCAGAAGGCGATGAGCACATGTTTAAATGAGTCAGTGTTTTCAGTCCTCAGCCTTTGCATGGGTGTTTTCTCCGCAGATTGTGTGTAGCCTCCAATCAGAGTGTTCAGTTTGGATTATGTTTGTGGTTTACTGAGGCGGTAGAGGGAATACCTCCAGCTAGCATGTCTGAGGTGGTGGAGGAAAGGATTTGCTTGCCCTCAGGCTGTTGTCAGGGTTGCGTGGTAGTTTAAACCCAGCTAAACTCTCTTTACACCCATGTACATCTGAGGAAAGACTTCATGCCTTTTAAGATGTTATAAATCCACACTGTACAGTCCAGTAATTAGCACTAGGTGGATGTGAGTTTCATCAAACTGGGGTGTATCAAGGAATTAAAGCAAGATATAGCTATAATAAATATTTTTTTCATATTTACAAAGGATCACATCACTACTTTTAGTGAGAGGGGTCGCTTTTGATAACAAACCCACAGAGAATGATCACTCCTCAGATCTACAGAGCGTTTTAGCATCTTTCAGCTAATTACTTTTGATTTTTACAACCAGCAGACAGCTGTTTTCAGTGACAAAGCTCAGACAAACACAAAGTTAGCAACTAGCTGGTGAGCATATTAGCGAAGCATTTAACAGCCAAAGAGCTGGATATCTACCTCAGGAGTCGGTGGAGACCAAAAGCAGAGCTAAAATAAAGTGATATCCTTTCAATGGAAAAAATAGTTTCAGCTGCCCTGCAGTCCTGAAAGTGATGAAACGATTTGAGCGGTACACAAAACAAATTGCCTGCTATTTTGATAAACCATTGTAAATTTAATATATTTAAGATAAGATATTCCTGTAATAGTCTCACAGTGGAGAAATTCACAAGAAACACTTTGGAGGATGTGGGCATCGATCCCGCTACCTCTCGCATGCTAAGCGAGCGCTCTACCATTTGAGCTAATCCCCCATGTTCAATTTTGAATTGTCGGTTTAAGGTCATTGTGTAAATATCTGTATATTGGAATGATCAAATGAGATAAAGATGGCTTGATTTCCTTTCCTTTGCACTGATTCATTTAAGCGTAACAGCCAATCAGAGAGCTCTGTCTCACTGACTCCGCCGTGATTCGACATGCTGAATCGTCTGAAAAGCCTCCGATACAGGCAGACTAGAGTCGATGGTGTGGGACAAAAACTAGGATGCTCACCGGTGGCCCCAAACTGTCCAATGGCTGATTGTCTGCTTGTTGTTTCAGAGCCTTTAGGGTAAACAAAGTAAGATGCCTGAAGACGTCACCTTGGGCTCTGAGAACTTGGGCACTTTGCTGACTTTGGCTTAAGCCAGAAAATAAAAATTTGGGCCAGCCGTTAGCGAGCAGCAGCCAGAGCTGAGCCTTGACAGAACTCAAACACAGCCCCTGAAAACTTTGAAATCCCAAGTGTTTCTCTATAGCATTAAATAAAAGCACTAAAACATCAAGTTGGAAAAAAAGCACCATTAAAGGGATAGTATGGATTACTTATCATTACTTACATAGCGGTACATATCTAGTCTCGGTACATATCTAGTCAGTGTATTACCTACAGTAGATGGTAGTTGGTACGCTACCAGTTTAGCGAAACCAGCCTGGCCCTACAGGAAGGCGTATAAATACCACAGCAGATGTTCCCTGTGTCATGAGTATGCATTTTAGCCTTTTCACATGTAAGTTGTACACTGTTTAGGCAAGAAAACTACTAAGTTAGGTTCAGGCAAGAAAACCCACTTAATTAGGGTAAGGGAAAACATCATGGTTGAGCTTAAATTAAGTGCATAAAGTAAGTAAAATATGTATGGAAACAATGTAACCCAACTACAGAAATCACAAGCGTCACTAGAAACACTAGAAACACCAGTCAACAATACTGTATACTCTATACTATGTCACTAACTCTTACTGTAGCATTTATATGCAGATGCATTTACGTTGCAGCCAGGACAGGATCCACGGTGTACAGATGACAGGTGGAAATGAGGGAGGCATACTACGCTAAACGCCTTGCGCATTATCGTGGTATTTATACACCTTTTTATGCGAACAGGCTGGTGAAACAGACATGAGTACCAGCAACAGAGCAAAGCAAATATACTGCTTTGGACGGGGGCAGCAGCAAAACAGATTTTAGACATTTAAAGAATTAATATCTGTTTAGTGTACGCTATATTTAGAATATTTTCACCGCTTTACTTTGCCGTCAGACAGCTCTTTCTGATGAGGAACTGAAGCTGTTATCTACGCTCTCTTTAAAGGTACCAGACTTAAAGCTGTGGTGGTTGCTGGCTGGTGGAAAACATGCATTTTGTGATGCCTTTTCACAATGTCTACAGTTAGAGGCATGATTTTACTTCCCAACTTTTCACAGCCAATCGTTGTTGCCATGTTGTTTGCTTTGTTTATCTTATTAATCCAGTTCATTTGGGCGTTCCTCAGGGAGCAAATTAAAGCCCGCTACTATTATTATTTTTGGTTCAGTGCTAAATTATTCTAGGTATGCACGCTGCAGAGCTCCATCTGCATCTGATTCCCTTTTTGCCGTGCATCCTCGCACATCTCCTTTATCTTCAGAATATTAATGTGCTGCACTGTCAGAAGCCATTGTTATGATTGGTAAGGAAATCTTTTTGCATGACTGGGTTCTTTTGTATTATCAGGCATATTGTACCTCTGCAAATCTGACATGATAGGGGGAGATTGCACGTCTGTGTAAGAGAGGCAAGAGATAGGGACCGAGGGTCACGATGGGGGGAGGCGGGAGGTGGGGTGCAGGAGAGGCATATGGCAGTTGTTAAAAAATAGTGAGAGAGATGGGAACCTTCAGAAAAGCGCCGGAGGGCTCTGAGGGAGAAGTGTGAGGGAATGAGAGAGAGGGAGTGTACGGGGAAGTGATAAAAAAAAAAAGTGGAGAGGACAAGTGAGAAGGAGAGATGTAAATGGTAGGAGGTGAAGGAAAGGGAGTGAGGGAAAAAAGTGAGAGACGGGGGAACGAGAAAGAAAGGGAGAGAGAAAGTGCTGGAGGGCTGATATTTAATGTGATAAATGAGTTGTGACAGTCCGCCTCTAACCCCCTTCCAACGAGCGAGGAGGAGGAACACAGAAATAGAAAGCATTATGGGTAAAAGGACACATACAGCAGCATTATATATGTATATAGAAAGGAGACGCGTACATACTGTAGAGGAAAATCAGTGCAGGCAAAAGGACATTCATAGACAGCATTGTAGATGTACAAAGTGAAGCAGGCGAGTGGGGATGCATACATATAGAGGGGAAAGTGGAGAGTGAGGCAAAGCAATTTGGGTAAAGGACATACAACGTTATGGAGAGAGAATAGAAGGAGAGGTAATGGCAGAGGAGGCAGAGGGGGTGTACTATGCAGCATTGGGTTAATGATCTACTGTAGATTCTTTGAAATAACAAGTGGGAGAGAAATGAAAGCGAGAGACAGAATAGGAAATTTAAAGTGAGATGCAAATCCCTCCACGGTGATTGCCTCTCCTCTATTGTGCGGGTGTCATGTCTTCAAGGGACAGCTAATTACAAGTTGTCATCATGCAGCGTGGAACAATAGAAGAGGGTTTTTTCTTGTTTCTCCCTCATATTAGACAGTCAGTCGGTGGGCCAGGCTGGACTATCTGCTGTTGTGGTAGTGGTAGTGGACTGGAGGGAGAGAGTCTAGTAGACAATGACAGCCACTGTAGTTTTGGTTGTGGAGTGGAAGCCTGGGAGATGACTCATAGGGAGGAATGAAGAAACAGAGAGAGGGAGGGCCGCAGAGTTTTGAAGGAATAAAAGTTAGAAGAAAAAGGGGTGTGAGAAACCCTATGGCTGAAGTTGCCCGTTTGATCTCCTAGCTCTTCTTCTCTCCTGAGTCAGCGTTAACCACCTCTTCTTTCTTCTTCTCTGATTTCCTCTTCTTTGACACCTCCGTCTTTCCGTGCCGCTTCTTGCTCGGCGGCGCTCGGCTAATGGCCGCGAGCCAACGTGTGATCAAAGATGGCATTCCATTTCTGCTGGGGGAATGCAGTTTCCAATCAATTAACCACACAGATACAATAACATGCTATATATGCGGTAGGGATGATTTGACAGTTGCTTGTGAAAATCAGAAAGTCCCTAACTTATCCCTCTTTTTCCTGTTCTTTGTGTCTCCAGTGTGGACGGCGAGGTTCTCTCAGGAGCCGGCAGACCAGTCGGTGGTGCGGGGCCAGAGGGTGATCCTGTCCTGCGTTGTCTTCAACTACTCAGGCATTGTTCAGTGGACCAAAGATGGCCTGGCTCTGGGCATCGGAGAGGACCTCCGGGGTGAGACATCATACTCAGGCTTCCTTCGCTCTGATCAGCGTGTGACTAAGATGCCTCTTTCAAAGCTGATGCTGATACTTTTGGATTGGAGCTGCTGACAGGCAAAAATGTGATGCTGCATGTTTAAAGCTGTAGAAATGTAGTGAATGTCTCGATTTCCTTTCTGACACTCACCATTTACTCGTTACACCACATTCCAGTGTGCAAAGGGACGATGTGTGTTTAATGTAGGGATGTTAATAATGAACCGTTTAACCAACATTAAGCGTTTTATCCGATTAATGCTATCGGAAATAAGAATTATTAAAAATTAATTAAAAAGCTGAGCAAAACAGAGTGATGGCTTGTCCTTAATGGAGAAAAACTGGTCCATCTTAACAGCCACCTTAAAAGAGTCTGAGCTGCTGTTGCATGATACAGGAAGTTGGCTCGGGTCTTGAGGAAATGAAGCATTTATTCGCTGACAAATAAACTGCAACCACACCGCACTGGCGTACCGCTGCATGCGACGCACTAATCTTGTTGGTTAACGGTTAATAACAGGGTCAGTTATCGGTTAGAAAAAAAAAATCAAAATAAAAATCCCTAGTTTAATGTGTAAAGTTTATGTTTACAGTGGCATCTACAGCAACATTTGCATTGCAATGCTCTGCAACTGAGCTCAAAGTCAAGCTCTGTGGAGGTTCCACACGTAAAATGTATAAACTTAAAATTAAAATTGATATTTTAGACCCAGCAAAAACTTCAAATGCTCAAGCACCACTCTTCTAGCATGCATGCCAACACAACTGTAGAAACCCACTGATATCCAACCACTTCTATCCCAAGGCGTTTTTCTGCAGTTACCAGGGGGTATGTGGATAGATAATGGAGTAACTCAGCTATAATGAAATTAAACTAAGAGTCTCCAGCCATGCTAGCAGCTCTGTGAGGATGTACTTAGGCACAGCAGTGTTTTGAGCTAACGGCTAACGTCAGCTATATTTATTGTCACAATAACACTAAACTACCAGCTACGATAGGCTGATTACACAAGACACATTTCCATTTCCTAGCAGTTGGCTGATATTTAACCATAGACTGTATAGAAGAAGAAGAAGAAGAAGATCTACCTTTATTAGTCCCACAATGGGGAAATTCAATTTACACTCTGTTAAACTCATACATGGTACATGCAGACCTGAAACACACATACATGCATTAATGGAGAGATGTCAGAGTGGGGGGCTGCTCCTGACAAGCGCCCCGAGCAGTTGGGGGTTTGGTGCCTTGCTCAGGGGCACCTCGGCAGTGCCCAAGAGGTAAACTGGCACCTCTCCAGCTACCAGTTCACACTCAGTTTTTGGTCCATGTCGGGACTTGAACCGGTGACCCTCCGGTTCCCAAGCCAACTCCCTACAGACTGAGCTACTGCCGCCCCCAAGTGGAAGTGTACATAGTCACTGTTACGTCACCCACTGGTTTGTAGACTGCCGTTTTGAAGCCTCGAGTTTGGCATTATGGGGTAGTGGTTCGAGGTGAGCCAGCAAACTTGGGAAACTTTTGTGAGATTGTGGAAGTTAGGCATTGACCTCTAATAGTTAAGGTTAGGCATTGACCTCTAATGGTTAAAGTTGGGACAGGTCATCAGGTAGCGAGTCTCGCAAGACGTTTTGCAAGTTTTTGCTTCTCTCAGATCACATTTTGCCGTTTGCCAACTCCCTTCGTGACACAAACTTGTCTTTTTGCAATCAGAAGCGACACTAGATGGTGGAGCTAAATAGAAGAAGAAGAAGATAGTCCTTTATTAGTCCCACGAGGGGAAATTCAATTTTTTCACTCTGTTGTTAACTTATACACAGTACATGCAGACCCGAACACACATGCACAAACATGCAACAATGGAGAAATGTCAGAGTGAGGGGGCTGCTCCTGACAAGCGCCCCAAGCAGTTGGGACAGGTTTAGTGCCTTGCTCAGGGGCACCTCGGCAGTGCCCAAGAGGTAAACTGGCACCTCTCCAGCTACCAGTTCACACTCAGTTTTTGGTCCATGGCGGGACTTGAACCGGTGACCCTCCGGTTCCCAAACCAACTCCCTACAGACTGAGCTACTGCCGCCCCAGTTACTTTGGAGGATGCGGGCAACTGAATACTAAATTAGACATTTTTAGGCAATCATAATATTACAATTAACTTTCATAGACTGAAAACACACTGTGAAAGGGTTAAAGCTGTAAGGCGAAAACACACACAACTCCCAGACCGGACAAAGTCATGGTAGCGACCTGTCAATCATACAGTAGCCACGCCCTAAAGCATCCCCTGATTTATGGTCCATTTGACTCTAAATGGTACCATAATTTACTAAATGGACATCATGCTGTATTGAAGACTTGAGACCATAAAGTAATGTTTGCAATGTTTACTGAGGTAATAAATCAAGTGAGAAGTAGACTTCAATACAATGAACCAGAGGCGTCGCCCCCTGCTGGCTGTTAAACAGAATGCAAGTATAAGGCTCTTCTGTAATGGCTTCACTTTTCAGACCCGGAGGTTACACACTGTATGACAAAAATATTTTTTTACCAGCAAATAATTTTGCTGAATATGTTTATGTTGGGCTAACTGTGCTGTTTCATGTCTTTCAGATGTGGGAGATGGTCTCTCTCACAGCATTTTGAATGATACTCGCTCACCCACTATGACATTGTGTGTATGTAACTGTAAATGTATGCTGACTAAATATTTTTGTAGCTAGATTGAGCCAGCAGAGTAGTTTCGGCCAAGAGATGTAAGAGGTTACTACCCTATCACACCATGTTTATTCAGGTTGCTGTTAACTTTGGCCAGCTTCTGCACATACCATTACATGCTTGATGGAAAACTCCCTCAGGCACATTTTACAGATTGACACCCTTCAACTTAGCTGAACAGCATCACATCATCACCTCTGTCATATCAGCAGTGGGTGGCGACTGACTAATAGCAAATATCTGTTCTATAAAAGTATACTTATTTTTATTGAAAATCAGCTAATATGTATGTAGCCCTCACTGTTCACCCCAGTTTGTCTTTGTGTTTTTGTCCCCAGTGATGAAATTTCCAGTTTGATTTATTAAGTCTACCGCTTGTCTGTCTGTCAACAACGATTTAAGATGCAGCGTGTGTGACTTTGACCAAACTTGGGGGAATGATGCATCCTGTCGCTGTGCGGCAGCATTTTCTGGATTGCACTGATCCACCCAAAGGGGGAGGATGTAGAATTACTGGTCAAAACAAGTGAGCATGTTCTGGTCCACAGGGAGACGCCATCATGCACCGTGACATGTTGTTGTCTTGTTTTTTGTTGATGTTGCTGTTGTTTTCGCGAGACTTTGTGCTTAAATATTCTGTTATTTTAAAATATATTTTCCTTTGTGTTGCTTATCATACCCTGTACCCTGTGATTTGGGATTTATTTTTCTCTCCTCTTCTCTCCTCTGCTCTAGTCTCATCTGGTCTACTATCGTCTCCTCTAGTCTCATTTCTTTTTCTCTTGTCTAGTCTCCTCTCCTCTAGTCTAATCTTGTCTTGTCTCCTCTTGTCTAGTCTCCTCTATTCTCCTATTCTCTCCTCTAGTCTCCTCTGGTCTAGTTTCCTCTCCTCTCGTCTCCTCTTCCTCTCCTCTAGTCTAGTGTCATCTCCTCTAGTCTCCTCTAGTTTAGCTTCCTCTCCTCTAGTCTCCTAACCTCTTCTCTAGTTTCCTTATGTCTAGTCTCCTCTCCTCTAGTTTCCTATCCTCTCCTCTGGTCTCCTGTAGTCTAGTTTCCTCACCTCTCCTCTCCTCTCCTCTCCTGTCATGCTATTCCTCTGCGACCTCCTCATCTAAGCTCCCTTGTTCCTTTCTCTCCCTCTTGTTCTCCTTCTTTCAGCTGCCTCTGTTGCACTGAGCCCTCCCTCCTATTCTTCATTTAACTTCTCTACCTCGTCTCTCCGTCTCTCTCCTCACCCTCATCTTGCTTGACACACTCTCAGTTCATGCTCTCCTCTTTCTGTCAGCCCTCTTCTTCCTCTCCTCCTCTTCATCCTTGTCTGTCCCTTCTCTCTTCTTCCTGTCCCTCCCTTTCTTCTCCCTCCCTTTCTTTGAATCATATTGTTACTGTAATGGTCCAGTGCTTCAAGCCAAAGCTTTTAAATAAAAATGTGAATGAACACTGGCCGCTTCATGCGCACATACACATGGCTGTGTGTGTTTGTGTATGAGGCTCTGTCCCTCTGCCCCCCCTCGTTCTCCGGGCTTTTCATACGCTTTTACGCCCTCAACATTTCACATGCAAATGCACGTATATGCAAGGCACACGCACACATGCATGCAGAAACAAGGACACACAAGGTTAGGCAAGCAGCACAGCTCAGCTCGGGAGGCTGCACATGGAGACGACACAGAGAATTTCACATGCGATCTACGTCTGGGCAGCGAACATGAATTCTGCACCATGCACTGGAGTCGATTTGAGTCCTCTAAAACGTTGCTGTCATAATGCATTCATCTCCCCCCTCTGGTGAGAGAGAGCATGGATGCCACCTAATGGTGAGAATGTACAGCAGTGACACAGCTGGGCTGTGTGGCGGATGGGGGAAGGGAAAGGGAGGACTGGAGCTGCTGGGCTGCATGTGTGTGTGCATCATGAAAGTGTGCATTATGTATGTTTCATTGAGCCTGAAAAAGTCAGATTTTTTTTTTTTTTTGCTTCATGTGTGACACAGACCTGATGTTTTCTTATCAGTGTGAGCTGCCACATACTGCATGGCGTCACATTTTTTTTTCAAATTCAGACCACATGGGTATGTGGGGATCCTGAGACAAATTAACAGTTTGTTCTTGAGAGTTTGAATATTAAAGATAGAGTGACATAAATTCACCGTCAGCCAGCAACAACAACAGGAAAAAGTAAAATATCTTGTTTTTTGTTTTTTTTTCAATATGAAGCTGTAACTAAAATGTACTCAACACAAGCAGAAGACTGAATATTTCAAATTTGTTGTCCTGACATCATGTAATCAGATGTCACATGATGATGATGATGACATTTTAATGGGGAAAAGTATATATATATTTTTTAAATAATACACCTACAGATCTGTCCGAAAGGTGCTGAATTAAAGTATTGCTTTTTCTAAAAAAAAAAAGATCGAATTAATCATTGTAAAATTTCTGACAGCTCTGCATGTTTCTTTTTTTTTTTTTTTTAAATCTATATCTGATATTTGGTTCCCACTTCTAACAAGGTAGTCAGTAGTTAAATGATGGTAGTGTCTTTGTCGTCAGCTCCAGTTGCCAGTTAGTTCGGAAAAAAATATAGCTGATGTTGCAATTCATAACATGTCGGTCTAAGTCTCACTTGACTTGAACAGGTTGTACAACAAACTGGCAAACGCTTGTTGTGAAGTGAATGCAATGGAACATGGGAAGCAGAGTGGGACATCTAGTGGCTGAATGTTATCAGTGTTATCAATCACACCCTTAAATAGATATCATAAGCCAGCCAAATCAGATATAAACTTCATCATGAAGGCCTGAAATGGAGCTCTATCTTATGGTTGCCCCACAAAATTTACCATTAGATCTGTCAATCGATTAAATTATGATTGTCCGTAGTTAATCACAAATGAACCACACACTTTTTATCTGATCAAAATGTATGTAAAAAGTATTTAATAATCTTATCAGCATGGGCAAATATGCTGCTTTATTCAAATACATGTATATATTTATTATTGGAAATCAATTAACAACACAAAACAGACAAATTTTGTCCTGAAAATCCTCAGGTTTCTTCAGGTTTTATCCTTACACGTTAGCATAAAAATATGCTCAAATCATAACATGGCGTAAAGGGGAGAATCATGGGTACCCATAGAAACCATTTTCATTCACATATCTTGAGGTCAGAGATCAAGGGACCCATTTGAAACTGGCCATGCCTGTTTTACCTCACCAAAATTTAGCATATGTTTGGAGCATTATCCTCCTTCGCAACAAGGTAGTATGACATGGTTGGTTTGAACTACAGCCGGTCAGAAGCCAGCTAGCTTAGCTTAGCACAAAGAATGGAATCGGGGAAACAGCTTCCTTGCCAGTTTGAAACATTATTTAACCTCCTTCTTAACAGGCTAGTATGACATGGTTGGTACCATAATGCATTTGGTAGGTTTTTGATTTTCATATGATACCAGTACCTTCATTGTAGCATTAAAATTGAGCCCGCTATAACCTAAAATATGCAAGTTGCGTTAATGCTTTAAAGAAATTAGTGACATTAAAACAAATGTTCACTGACATGTTATTATCATGTCAATGCTGACAGCCCTACTTTAAAATAACAAGCCATCCAAGTCAGATATAAAATTCATCATGAAGGCCTGAAGTGGATCTTATGTTAGATAGTTATTTAACTATCTACTGTGTCTGTTTGTGTGCCCCAGCTTGGCCCAGGTACCGCGTGCTGCGTGTGCAGGAGCTGGGCCAGTACAACCTGGAGATCCTGTCGGCTGATCTGTCTGATGACTCCTTGTACGAGTGCCAGGCCCCCGATGCCGCCCTGAGGTCCAGGAGGGCCAAACTCACCGTCCTCAGTATGTTTGTCTGCATGTGTGTCAATGCACACATTTCTTCAGAAAGTATGTGAGATGTTTCTAACACTCCTCTCTCGCTCCAGTCCCCCCAGACAACCCGGTAATCGATGGGGGTCCGGAGGTGTTGCTGAATGCGGGGGAGTCCTACAACCTCAGCTGCGTGTCTCGAGGGGCTAAACCGCCTTCTATGATCGAGTGGCTTAAAGATGGTCTGCCTGTGGAGGGGGCCGCCAGTACGACTGTAAGTTTAAAATAGAGACCACGTTCACCAAGACACACTAATCAACGCAGTTACAGTGTTGTAAATGTTTCATCGATGTCCCTCCGCCCTCCATCACCAGGAGGTGCTTCCGGACAGGAAGAGGGTGACCACACGTAGCTACCTGCCCATCCAGCCTGTCGACACCGACACTGGGAGGAACTACAGCTGTGTGGCCACCAACTTGGCTGTTCCCACCGGCAAAAGCACAACTGTCACCCTCAACGTGCACCGTAAGCTATAATGAATAATAATATAGAACGGTCATTGTTTTGCAGGTATTTGTAAGATATATTACATAAAATATGAAAGAATGCTATTTGTTATAAGTTATTTTTATCACAATATAAAATCACACTACCTTGCTAATTTCCACATACATGTTTTTGACATTTCAGACTAATTCAAAGCAACATCGCGTCATATTTTGAAACGTAAAACATCTGCCAGCCACTGAATGTTTTATAGCTGCTACTAAGTAATGCATGGCAGCCATTTTGCATCAAACTGTCCTCCAGATTGCAGCATATATTAGATGCAATAAAGCCGTTATGTGAGTCTCTCTCTCTCTCTTCCAGATCCGCCGACAGTGACCTTGTCCATTGAGCCTCGCTCTGTCCTGGAGGGGGACAGAGTCACCTTCACCTGCCAGGCTCACGCCAACCCTCCCATTATGGGCTACAGGTCTGCACATTCTTATTCTCACTGCACTTTGTATGACAGAAACTTTGTATTTCTCTTTTGTTTTAAAGGTCTACTTATGCACTTGATTCAAAGCATTAATATAGCAACAAACAGCCATTTGTTATGTGAAGATATAGCAGAATAATGTCTACCTAGGGATGTCCCAGTACCAAATTTAGTGGTTGATGCCAATACCAGTGAAATTCCAATCAATACCACGGTAAAAAACAAAAATAAACATTAAATCCCATATACTCTTACATACACTCTTTTATTACCGTTTGCATTCTGGTTTTTGCGAGGAACTTAAGCAGGTCAAAATTTTTTGATGCCTGAAATAAGGTTTGTGGTTTACTCAAGCTTAACATATTTTATCATTTTGTTCTACGATATTATAAATCAATGCATATCCCCAAGTGTCCAAAGTTTGTGTGTCTTTATTTTATTTTGAATGGAGTGTGTATTCTTAAATCCACCTTAGGTGGCCAAAGGAATAATGGAAATCAATTTTTCAGACTACTACATTTGTGGTTTCCATTTTTGTCTCATATGTTGTTGTAGGGTGTGTACATGTTTTCATTGTATCTAACATTTTAACCCCAGCTGGGCAAAGGGAGGCGTGGTGCTGCAGGGTGCCAGAGAGAGTGTGTTCACCACCAAGGCCGACCACTCCTTCTTCACCGAGCCCGTCTCCTGTCTGGTTTTCAACGCTGTGGGGAAGACCAACGTCAGCATCCTGGTGGACGTTCACTGTGAGTCACACAGCACTCATCTCACCTTGTTCAGTCGCCTGTGGCCCGCTTCACTCGCTGCAGTCTGGAGTCAGAGGGATAAAACACACCAGTGTTGTGTTTGTTTTTCCTCTGAGCAGCTTCACCCCTTTGGTCCTACCGCATTATTACCCAAGCACAACAAAGAACACCTGTCTTTGTTTCTGTGTCTCCAGTCGGTCCAATTCTGTTGGTGGAGCCACAGCCAAAAACAGTAGACGTTGACTCTGATGTCACCCTCAACTGCAAATGGGCTGGAAACCCTCCGCTCACACTCACCTGGTTCAAAAAGGGTTCAAACATGGTAAGAAGCTAAGAGCCCACGCTTTCCTCTGTTCTTGTATTCACACTATTTTTACAGTTCACACTCTTCCCCCATGTCCACAAAAGCAGCCTGTCAGTCAAGGGCAGTATCTCGTCTGTACACCTAGATGTCTTTCTTCTCTTCTTCCCTGTCATTTCTCTCAATTAAATTTTCTTTTGTCTTATATTCCTTTTATCATGTAAGGTTGGATTACATTTAATAAATTCAGTGACTGTAATATAGGCACATAACTAAATCCGCCTACCAGTAGCTGCAAAATTTACCAATTAACATGTTATACCTCATTTGTTTAGTCTCTGTTGTTGAAACTGTTGTGGTTTTACAGAGGTTTATGTATTGATTGGGTGTTGCTGGTAGGTGGATTTTGTTACCTGTGGACAGAGCCAGGCTAGCTGTGTCCCCCCTGTTTCCCTTGTGTCGGGGGGCACTGTTTAGCTCACTTGGTACAGCAGGTCCCATGTGCCAAGGCTGAAGCCCTTTCTGTAGCGGCCCTGGGTTCAGATCCTCTTCGGAGCCCTTGGCTGCAGGTCATTCCCTCTGTCTCCCTATCTGACTACTGTCTCTACTAAAAAAAAAAGAAAGGGCTATCTGACGGTAACATAAAGCTGACCGCCATCTACTGTAGGTGATACCTTGACTGTAGATAAGTACCTCATACAACCCCACTTCAAAAAAGAGGGATTTGGAGTTATGATCATGACAGTAAATGAAATCTGCCTCATCACAAGTCTGCCTTAACAAACTATGGACTGACTTACATCTATGTAATCAGTCCAGGTATTTCTCTCTCTAGGTGGTTATATATGTAGTCATAATTTTCCCACAGCTAATTTTACGATGGATGTGGTTGCTAGGCAACTGCAACACCTTTGTGATGGGTTAAAAGCGGATGTGCAAGTTGGATTTTTAGTCAGTTAAGGTCAGACTAGTAGAACACATATACTCAAATAAGGCCAGACTTGCACATACATTACAGTATGCAACACAATGTGTTACAATAATAATGTACACAGGGGGAGGTTCAATATATTATCCTCTCTTCTACTTATGTACATGTGGGCTTTTATTTTGTTTATCCCCTCTCATTGTTTAGCAGATTTGTCTTGTTTATATTTGTGTCCTTTTTTCACTCCCCCACAGGTTCTGAGTAACAGCAACCAGCTGTATCTGAAGTCGGTGAGCCAAGCGGATGCCGGCCAGTATGTATGTAAGGCCATCGTCCCACGGATTGGAGTAGGAGAGACTGAGGTCACGCTCACCGTCAACGGTCAGAAAGCATCCACACAATTTAATGTACCACTGCTTGTAGATGAAAATCGTGTGCTTTCTAAAAGGTCAGCTTGTCAGTAATTGAAAAAAAAGAAATGTTATGTGTCCAGAGTGGTGGGCATTTATTTTGAAAATAGAGACTTGGTAAGATCAATGTCTTTTAAAAAAGAGGAAGGCTTGAATTAGATTTTTTGCAGTTTTTTGCATTTTATTATTATTTATGAACTTTTTAAAATGTATTCATTTATGGTTTTTACATGTTTTCCTTTATTTGGGATGATATTACAGTAACAACATTGCTTTACTTTTACTTTTTACTTTTTTTTTTTTAGCTTTTTACAATGTCAAAGCAGAACACAAAATTGGGCCATGGGGTGTTTTTCATTTGAGACAAATTTAAAAATAAATTAAATTAAATTAAATAAACACATAAATCTAAACAAAGAAAGGCGTTTTGGGGAAATATACATTTTACCTTTCTCTCAAATTCCTTTAAATATAGTTTCCTGAAGTCTCATGGAGAAGGTGATTCTTTCCACTAAGAAAATGTCACACGTTATATCATACAAGTCTTCTATAGATGCAGAGTCTGGTTTAACCCATTTGTTTGTAATTTCTCTTCTAGCAGCTACACTCAGTACTCAAAATAAGGATTTTGTTTTAATATTTGTGGATGTTAGAAAGTGCTAGCCAAAAAATGATTTTGTCTCAATTAAAAGCATTTTTTTCTCAAATATAGTCACTAATTCTATATAAATCTGATGCCAAATAGTATTTACTTTTGGAAAAACAAAAGATGTGGTAGTGATTGGCTTCCTGGGAGCCACAATACCTCCAGCAGCTGGCAGAGCCTCAATGGTGAGATTCCTGAGCAGGTTTAATAAAGCGTCTACTTCCAGTCAAATGTTCGCTTGATACCCTCCATTGAAATTCACTATATTTTGTCCAGATTTTCTCTGGGAGGCAACTGTTAGTATTCCCATTTCAACTTTTTGGAGTAGTTTTATTTGTGTTTTAAGTGTAATTTCTTATATTTCTCTCTTTCACATACACTCACATCCTCTCATTTTTGGCCAATCCAGGTCCACCTATCATCTCCAGTGATCCAGTCCAGTATGCAGTGAAGGGGGAGAGAGGAGAGGTGAAATGCTACATAGCCAGTACACCTCCTCCGGATAAGATTGTAAGTGAAAACAAGAGATTGTGAAACATTTCTGGCAGCAAACCCACAATGAAAATGTCCACATTTTAGCTCTGAATCAATTATTCAGACAAAAAACTGACGAACAAGGAAAAGCTTCGATCACAAAGAGCACAATGTTGTTCCTTTTAGTCTGACAGCGTTTTGTGTTTTACTGTTACTGTACCTTCCTGTTCCTAAATGGCACCATTCCTGCACCGAAATGCTTTTAGGCGCTGTCCCCTTTTGCTTTTTGAGTGGTGACTCACCCTTAAACTCAAACAGAATTTCCCTCCATCCCATCACATAAACAAACCAACACTAACGCTAAGCCGGTCCGCTTTTAGCTCCTGCGTCAGAAATCAGCCCCGGATGCTTTCTCCACTCAGCCGTATCACAGAGATGCAGTAGTAGTAGTTCCTCTGTGACTGATCCATCCTGACTCATAGTGTGCGCTCCTAATGCAAACGGTGGAGGTTGGGACAGGAAAAGATTTATAAAATATAAAGGAGTGGAGAGGAACAGTTGTCCCGGTAAACGCCACAGCCAGGAGATTATCCTCCTCTGGAATAAGTGGGCAGATTATGGGAACATGTGGGCTTATGCATAATTAACTTGCTTTAGTACGGTACTTCAATGCTGAATAATACAGCTGCTTTTAGTGGCTTTAAAATTGGAGAATGTGCAAGATTCTCGCCAGCTCAGTCACCCCCACCCACCTCTACCTCCGTCTGCAGAAACATACAAACTGTTGCTGGTCTTAGCAAGTCACGCACAGTGTGTTTACATGTGAGGGATTTAGATTTATATGGTCTATTTCTGTCATGCCTTCCTACAGTATATGTTCGAGGTAGACAGATGAATCCATTATATGAATGAATCCTTTATATGGACAATAATATCACACTTTTTACTTCAATGTGATGAAATATATGAGACCTGTAAATCAAATTGATTACTTTTATTTTTTATTCTTTATTAGAAAATTTTCAAGATAGAGTAACATCACTCTACTTTCCAGATATTCATATCAAGACGATTTTACAATGGTTCAGAGTAAAAATAACAGAAGGAGAAACACAAATATGAATTAATTAATGACTAGGGTTTTCAATGGATAAAAATATTTAGTTATGATTAATGACAAATTAATTGCTCCAAACCGCATGTGATTATCATAAAGTGGGCATGTCTGTAAAGGGAAGACTTGTGGGTACCCATAGAACCCATTAGCATTCACATGTCTTGAGGTCAGAGGTCAAGGGACCCAAAATGGCCATGCCTGTTTTACCTCACCAAAATTTAGCATAAGTTTGGAACATTATCCTCCTTCGCAACAAGGTAGTATGACATTGACAAGCAGCTAGCCTGGCTCTACAGAGCTTCTACATTGTTTAATCATCCTGCCATTTCAGTGATATTTTTCTGAATTTATTCTGCATTTAATAACCAACTGTATTTAAACAGTACCCAAGTCATCCCACCTTATGATGACCAGCTAATAGACTCATCCATAAGGGTTTGAGTAGCAGCATATAGCGTCGTATGATGTGTAAATGCTGTTTCTGGCTCTGACAAGAATGCCATTCTGGTCAAATGTAGACACATCTAATATGGCAGACTAATGTGTTCATCTATGTGTACGCATGAGTGCATTACTGCATGCATATGACTTGACTGTGATGATTAACCATGTAATTATGCAGCAGTTAAAGAAGCGTTATTATAGCTCTGTTTGAAGTAGATTGGTTTTACTGGTTTATGGCCTGTTATAGAAATGATTTGCTGGTTGGTTCAAAGACTGGAAATGTGTTCAGTTGCAAGTGTCTATATGTAGGATACCTGTTATCTGAATGAACAGAATTTCACACAACTTACCCTAGTAAAAGTAAGCCCTCACAAGTAGGCTTAACTAATTGTGATATAGTCTAATATGGCCTCTTGTGTTTGTGCTGCAGGTGTGGGCGTGGAAGGAGAATGTGTGGGAGAAGGAGAAGGGGACGCTGCTGGAGAGGTACACGGTGGAGCAGAGCAAACCGTCAGCAGAGGGCGGCGGCGTCCTCTCCACCCTCACCATCAACAACGTGATGGAGTCTGACTTCCTGTCCACCTACAACTGTACGGCCTGGAACTCGTTCGGCCCTGGCACCATGATCATCACACTGGAGGAGACCGGTGTGTTTTATGAATGTTATTTTTCAGTTTCGCAAGACAGAGACAACAAGACAGCATGTAGTAGATTCAGCAGGGAAAACAGTTGATTTTAGTTTGTAAAATGCTGACATTTACTCTGACAAACTATTACAGCAACTAAGGATGCCAATTTTGAGTTTTTCTTACTGATAACTGATTACAGTGAAGGTGGTTATCCCTGGCTAAGCTAGCTGTTAAGGTGGGTCAGCTATTATATTTTAATGGGTGAATGGTAAATTATTAATATCTCTAACAGCAAGACATGCACAGCTTCAAATTAGTTAATGCTCTAGAAAAGTGAAAAGTAAAAAGGAATTAGCCGTAAATATTAATCTACCAAATGCAAAAGAAATAATGTAGTTTCTAACCCTACTTAAAATGTTTTAGTTTCTGATACTTTCTGTTTGATGACACTGGATTTGCAGCTTTACTACAAAGACCTGGGCTGGGATATGAAGAAAATCAAAGATCACGATAATTTTGACCATATATCTTGAAATTGATATTGTGACAATATTGTAGGATTGACTACTGGTGTTTTCACCAAACATTTACACAATGAGTTTTTGATAAATAGTCATCAGTAATGTGGATGGAAATGTGACTTTTTAGTTTGGCCCATGTCCCATCTGGGGGGGGCGGGTTTATGACCATTACTGCAGTCGGCCACTAGGAGGCGCTCAAAATGTTTTGGCTTCACTTTTGGGGAGCTATCATGTCGTCCATCTTTAGTCTATGGTGCAGCTACTGACAGACATTTGCATCCCTAACTCAGTCCATTCCCCTCTCCCTCTCTCACCCCCTCACCTCAGAGGAAGTCCCAGTGGGGATAATAGCTGGTGGGACGGTGGGCTCCACCATCCTCCTGTTCATCTTTCTGCTGGTCCTCGTTCTGATCTTCTACCGACAGCGCAAAGGCAGTGAGTCATACTCTCCATGTGCTTAACACATATAGTATATAGACCACATCTGCATGTACAGGAGAGGTTTTAATGTATATGGTTTAAATGCTCATTATCACTGGACCAAATAATTTGCAGCAAACCAAAAAAAAAACCAAACACCTACAACTTCCTCTCCACCATATGGATGTAGGTCCCCTCTGAACTTGTGAAAACATACCGGCCGAGATGCGTGTGTCCAGCTGTATTCAACCTTGCCGTGTTTTGCTTCCAGGTCGGCGCGGGGTCACACTGGGTAAGCCTGACATCAAGGTGGAGACGATAAACAAGGAGACCCACAGCTTGGAGGAGGACTCCGGCAGCGTGTCCACGGCTTCGCGCATGGTCAAGGCCATGTACTCGGTGAGCAGCAGCGGGATATGTGTGCTTGGGCCGGACACTGTTTACACAGCCTGTAGTCGTAGAAGAAAACCTCAGATTAACTCAGTAACCTCTCCCTACGCCACACTGTACCTTTTGACTAAAAACAAACTGTGTTTTCCCCTGTGCTTGCTCCTTTTTAACACTTTTCAATTCCACTTTTTTCTCTTTTCCCATCATACTCTGTTGCCTCCTTCCCTCTTCTGTTTTGTTACGGCACCTTCTCTCCTCCTTTTTGTTTTTGTTTTGTTTTGTTGTTTGACGGTTTAGTTTCTCCCCTCTGTGTCCTTCTCTCCTTCCAATCAGCCCTTTAAAGATGACATAGAGCTCAAGTCTGACCTCCGCAGCGACACCCTGGACACCCGCCAGGAGTATGACCTTAAGGTGAGCTCATTAAACACTCGTTTACATCAAACGATTGTCTTCAAAATCTAAACCTACTGGAAGACTAAAAAATGGCAATTTACAGAGAAAAGTTAAAATCCCAAGTACAGAAATAGTTACAAAAGCACAGATATGGCCAATATAAAGTCAAAATCAATAAAACTTTGATTATGAAATGATGCCAAAGACAAGGTGAGTTCATTTTGGTGCAAGGTTTCATTCTAATTATACCTCTAATCATTACTGACATGGTGACTTTCATCCAGTGATGTACAGCCTTTCTTTCCTGGCAGAAGTAGTGTCATACACTGAGAGTATCTGCCAGGCAGAAATACTACATGTGACTGCTTTTTGAGAGTTTTATATTATAACTGATGCCTGATATGTAACCGGTGGGCGGTGCGTTGTGTTGGTCCGATAGTGAAGGCGCTGTGAGACTGGGATCTCTTTATAGTTGGCCTGTTTATTCTGATAAACACAAGGAAACAGCACCTCCAGGATAAATCTACTGTCAGCTCCTCTCCCTCAGCATAATTGTAAAAAGGGGAGAGTGTTGCGGCAAAATGTTAACCATGGAATAGAGTCAAATATACAATAAAACATGCCTGATAAACACATACAGACACAGAACCTCCATATCAAATCTACTGCCTACTCCAGCTCCTACACACACAAATACAGTACACAAAAGAGAGCTTAGTCTGCAGCATTTACTCTTAAAACAACTATTTTTAAATGTTTGTTTAAATCAGTATATTGACGGGTTGGCATAGACATTATAACACTGTAAGGAAACAAAAATATAAACAACACAGTACAAGAAATAATGGGATGGATAAGGATAATAAATAATCCAGATGACACCCATCTCTTCCCATGACTGTACTAAAGGGGAGAGGGGAAGGAGCAAAGGGGACGTATAGTAGGGACCACAGAAGAAGAAATGAAGAAAAAAATAAATAAAAAAAAAAAAAATAAAAATATATGTGTATATATATATATATATATATATATATATATATATATATATATATATATATATATATATACATAGATAGATAGATAGATAGATAGATAGATAGATAGATATTGATGTTTCATAAATGTAAGTGTAATACTTACGTACTTACTTAATACTTAAAAAAAAAATCCAAAATGTTTTAAAATGTTGAGTTTAGTCCTCTAGAGGGTGCACATGTGCACGTGAAGTAGCCAGTGGAAGACAAAGAAGAGAGATTTGAATAGACAGCTCCAGTCTGGCAGTAAAGGTTCAAAGCATGTTTAAAGCAAAAAGCAGACTCAGATTAGCAGTAGAGTCCCAGTTTCTCTAAACTGGATGACAAACTGGTGCTTGAGACACAATGTGTAACTATCATCTACTTTTTAAATATTAAATATACCATGTTCATACCCTTTAACAACCGGCCATTGATCGTTTACAAATATTTTTAAAAAGTATTATAGAGTATTAAGTAGAGAGTAGAGTATTAAGCCACGGAATCGCTGATGACCCGGACATTACTGTGTTTAAGAGGTTGTAGCAGGCTCAGTCTTAAAGCTAGATTGAAGATACTAGTATCTATATGAGACCTGAAAACCTACTTGCATCAGTTAAATCACGCTCCGAAGATACGCTAAATTTTGGTGAGGAAAAACTGGCATGGCCATTTCCAAAGGGTTATGGGTACCCACGAGTCCCCCCTTTGCAGACATGTCCACTTCATGATTATCACATGCAGTTTAGGGCAAAAAAAATCAGTTTTGCATGTGATATAAATGTGTTTAATTAATTAACCTATAAAAGGAGAGTCAAACTAAATTTAAAAAAATATTAAATGCAAAATTGTCTTTATTAAAACATCAACCTACTAAAATTAAAAATGTGTATTGTTAATAGTCAAGTTCTAGCTTTGCAGATTCAACATCAGACATAGAAATGTGAATGGCACTTATTACTTGACTCATGACTAGTCCAGCAATTTCACCTCTGGTGCAAAATCCCCTCAGTCTCAAGCCTCAAGAGTATTTTGAACTCTTTCTGACCTTTAAACTTACTGTTAGTATTGCGGTAAATATCTGTGAGAATATTAGAGTAGGATATTCAAGACAAAAATATTTTTCAGTGGAACTCCCTTAGTCTTCTCTGTCCTTCACTCTCAGCTAGATTATCTGATTGGTTAGAAAGTCGTCTCACTCATTATGAAGACAAATTAGAAAAAAATAAAGACATTTTATTAAAAAGGATGTTTAGGCCCATTAAGTTGACATGAATCATTTATACATTTTGACACCATGGGGCTGGGCTTAGCTGATGAATGTACTTTCACGCGTGAAGCTGCCAAAATTTTCTGCTGAAACTTTCCCCCCAGTGGATATTTTGTTAGGGCAAACACACCACCCCTCTAGCTGGAGTGCTGCCTTGGATCACTTTGAAGAAACAGACATGAATCCACCCCAGGTGATGGCTAGATCACCCCGACAGGCCTCATCCAGACTGTTTTTTTCTCTCTCTCCCCGCCGCCTCAAGCGCCAAAGCAGTGAGACGAAGTTGGAAGGGGGAGAAGTCGTGTACACGAGAGACAATGAGATGGCACAATCATGTCAGAAATAATAGTAGAGCAACATGAAGTGGGTGTAGTGAGTAGGGAGAGCATCCTTCGTTCACCCAGACAATCTGGGATCAACATGCATGCTGGCAGGAATCCACCCTGCTGTAGAGGCCTGGAGGAAAACATGATGCTCAATCTCATGAGCAAGAATTTCTGTTTTTATCTTGGTCAAAACATGAACTCTCTTATTGTTATTTGTATGAGTGGTGCAGTGGTTAGCTTTGTCGCTGCACAGCAAGAGGGTCGCAGGGTCGAATCCGGTTTGGGGCACTTCTGTGTGGAGTTTGCATGTTTTCCCTGTGTTGGCGTGGGTTTTCTCCAGGTTCTCCAGTTTCCTCTCGGAGTCCAAAGACACACAGGCAACAAAAGCTGTCAGTGTGTCAGTATGCTGACTTGACTATGACTTGCCCCATACTGCATTTGACTATCATAAAGTGGGGACTTGTGGGTACCCAAAGAACCCATTTTCATTCACATACTGTATCTTGAGGTCAGAGGTCAAAGGGCCCCTTTGAAAATGGCCTTGCCAGTTTTTCTTCACCAATATTTAGTGCAAGTTTAGAGCATTATTTATTCATTACATTGACATGGTAGGTACCAATGGATTCTTCAGGTTTTCTAGTTTCATATGCCACCAGTATCTTCTTTCTAGCTTTAAAATAACCAGCAACAACCTAAAAAATTGCGGATTGCCTTCATGTGTTGTCACGTTAACTTTGACAGCCCTATCATGAAGGTAAACTTATCTTAATGACCTTAAAACAACAAACATGGCTATTGTTAGTACTCAGCTGTCAAGCTAGCAGCTTGTGGAAGAGTGCTGTCAATGCATTATATAGACGATCTTTTGAAAGCTGGAATCATATGGGAGGGTGCTGTAGGATGCCAGGTAGTTTGCTCACGCAGTGTCACTGGCTTTGCCATAACTTGATTTGCATATATTTCTGAAAATGGACTCTGATCTCAAGCCGCTGAGTTACACAAACGCAAACTGCCTTCACAGCACAATCTTAAGGATTCTGGACCTGGATGCTGCCCAGCTCCAGACTCACAGTTCACCCTGACCTCTGACAAGAGAATTTCTCCTTGGGGATCAGGAGGGACAGAACAATATTATTATAGCACTCTTTTGACCCTGAATCTATATACTGGCATGTAGAAAATTAGTTTTCCCCCTTGTATCTTTTCTTAATGCCACCTCTCTGCTTTTGTCTCTTGGTATTTGTCTCTATCTTTGTCTTCAGGACCCCACCAATGGCTACTACAACGTGCGAGCCTCCACCCACGATGAAGGCCGCCCTGCCTCCCGCTCCACCTTGCACTATTCTGACTACCGCTCCCCTGCTGGAACACCAGGGGGAGCTGCATCTATCAGCAGCAGTGCTGGAGGCTCAGGAGCCACGGCCAGCGGAGGAGCCCCCGGTCCACCTGGCCCCCTCACCTCCCCTGGCCGCCCCCAGGCCTGCTATGACCCCCGCCCCCCCTCCAGACTGTCCCACATCAGCTACGCCCAGTTCAACACCTTCACCCGCGCAGGCCAGAGCCAGCAGCCCCCGCCTAACCCCGCCCCTGTCGCCAGCGACTTCCCAGGAGACTGCAGCCTCCTGGACTCCACATCCCAGCTGGCCTACGACAACTACGGATACCCGTCGCATTACCAGACCTACCGCATGGGCTTTGCCCCGTCCAGCCTGGCCCCGCTGGAGGCCTGCCCATCCTACGAAATGTACGGGGTGGGATCTGGGGTGGGACCCGGGGTGGGGGCCCCTGGGGTCGGCGTAGGTCCCGGGGGCCCCGCTCCCTCGGGATCAGAGACTGGACTAGGGAAGTACGGCAGCTCCACTCGCTTCTCCTACACCTCGCAACACTCTGACTACTCCCACAGCCGACACACACAGAGGATGCAGACTCACGTGTGAGACGCGTAACCACCTCACAGTCTTAGCAGAGCATGAGGACGCATCTTATAAGTAGTGTCACATCCGAAAAACACACACACACACACACACACAATATCATAGATTTACACGCACATATTTTCACACAGAAAAACATTGCACACATGCACAGAGTCAGAAGACCATGCCCATGAGACAGGGAGCATATGAGAAACACAGAAAGAGAGAAAAAGGAGTTTTAGCGAGACAGGGAAGGGAAATTCCACACAATTTTGAATTCCCTCACTCCCGATGTGTTTGTATATCTGAGCTCTGAAAGAGCGGACAGCGCAAGTCACAATCAAGACTGGGAAAGAGAGCGAGAACCAGAGAGAGGACGAGAGATCACAGATCTGTGGAGCCCCATAGCTTTTGCTGTGAACTATTTGTAAAAGATGGGAGACAACGTCTTAAGGCAAAACTGACTCAAATACGGTACACGCTGATCGGGAAAAACCTCAACCAGTGGAAGTCATTTCTGGCCGCCATTTTTTGTTATTTTTTTGCTGGTTGTCTTATTCAGTGATCATAGAGCACATATATATAGTATCCCAGAATGCCCTTCTGTACAGTGGTACACGCCATCATGCCTGTTGGGCGGCGGTGTGTAAGTGGGTCCGGGATGGGGTCGGGAGGGTTGTCATCATTTTGCACTGCATCTACAGTATTCATGCTTAGACGTCCCTTATCTATATCTGTGTAATGTCTTCTTTTTATTTGCACACCAGACTAGAGCTTTGTATTCTATTTTTTAACATTACAGAATTATTTTTGTCTATGTAAAAACATGTAATGTGTATGTTTGGACCAAAAGTTAGAGCCCACTTAACTTGGGCGTTGTTGATTCCGCTGAGTGAAGAGTTGTGTCAACAGGGCGTATTTCACATCAGAAGGGTATATCAGTGTATAAAAGAAACCTAGTGCCAAGTGTTCATGTTGTTCTTCACCTTAGACCATGTATATGCAGTAGAAGCTCCTTCTATTGGACTGTTGCTGTACAAACCAGGCTTGGGGCCTTGAGTCACTCCCAGACATTATCGTAGGCTTAAAGGAGCTTTTTTTTTTTCCTCCGAGCTCCTAACTACAAGCTTGGTGCAGACAGAGAGAGAAAAACACAGATGTTGGGTTTAGAACTGAGTGGCCTTATAGGGGAACATGTAGTACATTTCCATTTTTGAATCATTCCTCATCGTCTGTCTGCCAAAAAAAACGGCCGGAGGAGAATGTGTATGGAGAGGTTCAACGAAGGCTTATCCACAATATTGACATGTAGTAGTGTGTGACTGGAGTGTGTGGGTGTGTGAGCGTGAAAGAGATCAAGAAGGAGTGTGTGGGCATTGGCGCGCACATCGATTTGTACAGCGTGTTTGTATAGATGTGTGAATGACTGTATGGGGAAGCATACTGTAAACACGCAGCGCCCGACTTTGAGCGTGCGCGGCTATTGTATGCATGTCCGTGTGTATACAGTATGCGTGTGCATGTCTGTGTCTTCAGTGTGCGGGTGTGTGTTTCAGTATATGTCCATATCATTTTCTCTCACAATCCTGTTACAGTACTTTTATACCTCTGGTAGGACTGTATCCTGTATTATTGTGTCTTTGAATTTAGAAAAATCCAATGTTTATCTTATTGTACTGTTCTTCGTAGCAGAGACAACTGTTCAAAAGATGTACAACGAACGTTATCAAACTCTCATTTTTTAATTTCATTATCTTCAATATTTTTTAAAAATGGTATGTAATTATTTTTCCACAGTATTACATAAATAAAAGCACTGTTTTTTATAAAAAAAAAAGGGGAGTTAGTCGTCTTTGGGCAGGTGGGTTCAAACGGACAAGATCATTATTTTGTGTCGGCAATGGAGCCTATATTCAAAGAGGGAACTACATTTTATATATGTGTTATATGCTTAGACGCAGCAATATAGTGTAGGTTGCAGTGTTGTAGTCAAGACCACCTAAACTGAGACCAAGTACGACCAAAACCAGAGTGTACTGATACTAAGACCAGTGCCAGTCCTACATGCAAACCAGAGGAACTCCTGTAATTGATCTGCAAGTTCCTCATTCCCATAAAAACATCTCAACATGAAAATTCCTCATCATTTGCCTCTTTTATTGCCATGTATACTACTGTATATATGTGTGTAAGGGTACCATGAGAAATGTCTTGATAAAATAATCAAAATAGATAAAAAGGCATTGCAGAGGTGACTTTCCTTTATTTTCCATGAACAACCACAGTAATGATGTTAAGAAATAAATGAAACAATACACAGCCAGTTTAATGATATCCCTGCAGTCGTGGCCTTGACCAGTCCTCTCTGTCTGAGACTGAGATTTCTTCTTTCTCATATTAAACAACAAAAATTGTATAAAAAATGCAGTATGCATACTATTGGTGCATAATACTTCCCCATAACATTGTGCCCAATAACCTGTAAGAGGGTGGGAATTATCAGGAAATTGGCCAAAATTCATTGACCATTGGTCCAATCATTCTAAATTTTTGGTAGATATCTTCAGTACATGTTTGGGAATAGGCATACCAAAGCATTTTTATAACAATTTTGAACCACATGTTAACCTATTTAGAAATGACTCCATAGGGGACATCACCAGTGCCAAACGTGCATGGGCCTGGCACAAATTTGGCCAACAAAACAATGGGAACTTATCCCAAAATTCACCAACTTATTGGATATTTTAATTAAGCTGTTGACACGTCGCCAAAAGGTTATGCTACACTCCTTAAAAGAGCGATGTCTTCAAGGTGCAACACATTTATTGATGTTGCTTGGCGCTGGATGTTGAAGACGCAGGTCGATAGGCAGCAGTATGTGCAAGAAAAGGTGGAATTTACAAAGAAAACATTTACTGGAACAAAGGAACCTGGAAAATTCAACACAACTACAGAAAACTAAAGCAAAAATAAAAAATATACACTGAAAGCCACAGCCTCCTCCTTGACCCCTACTCCTCACCTAACTGGAACATACCACCTGCTAAGTAAGAAGAAGAAGAAGAAGAAGATAGTCCTTTATTAGTCCCACTAGGGGAAATTCAATTTACACTCTTTTGTTAACTTATACAAAGTACATGCAGACCCGAAACACACACAGCAAAAAAGAAAGAGGGAGAGATGAGGGGGGGGGCCCAGAGGCGCGGGAGGGGGGGGGGTTGTCTTGGGGGGCCAGGGCAAGGAAATAAACCCCCCCCCCAAACCACACCCCACTCTTTCGCGGGAACGAACGGCCCCCTCCCCCCCCACCCCCCCCCCCCCCGTAAACAGAGCATAAGCATCAAAATCATACAAACTAATGAACAAAATGTTAATGTAATATTTCTCAGTTACTGCTGACATGACAATTCATATATAGGCCCACATGCATTTTACCTGAAACTCCTCCTCCTATTATTATTATCATTAATATTATTATTATTATTAGATTATTAATATTTTTAAAATATGCGTCTACATTCATAATTTCTAACATACTTATTTGGAAAAACTACACTACACATGACTGTAAGAAGTAGGCTGTTTTATGTATGTGTGGGGTTACATCATACCGATAGGTGGCAGACACACACTCGTTACACAGTCCGCCTCCAAAACAGAAGAAGAAGAAGACTCGTTACGTCATTGGCCAGAGCAGCAGCCAAGATGGCGGCCACGATGTTGAGGTCGCTTACCAAACTAGGACGTCCTTCAGCAAAATTAATATTAAATAATAATTTACTGGGCCCTGGCTGTACTGTCGTGCAAAACAGGTAAGATAACAGAAACACAAAACGTTACGCTTCGTGTGACCATTGTATTTCCAGCCGTCTTAGCTTGAACTCTACATGAATGTGCACACTAAAAGGCTAATGTTAGCATAATGCTAAATAAGCCGACTTGGTCTCTTCTAAATTATTTTGAGTCGTTTCCTTCAATGTCTACTCTCTTTATGAATGGAAAACGCCTTAGCATATAACTATTATGGCAACGTCGCCGTTGAAGCTCGCATATGTTTCAGGATAGATTAGCTGTCTTGCTGTCTAGTCGTTACCCAAGCTAGCCGTCTGATTGGATAACGTGTGCCAGTGTTTACCACAATGTTTTGCATATTTTATTTTCTGTGTAAGGTCAAATTATATCCCTTATTTTGCAAGAATTGTAATCAAAACGGATTAGTTTCTGTTTAGAGGAGTTCTCGTCAGATGAGTTAACCAATGTTGTTCTAGCTTGATATAAGACATTTCATGCAAATGATACATAAATACATAAAACCTGCTGTTTATTAACTATTTCCAGTCACTGAAATCAGTTTAGAGGTCTGATCTTCATTTCTACATGTGCTGATTAAGTAGCACCATAGTCAAGAAGACTTGAACTTGGCTTGTTAATGATGTATTTTTCTGATAGCATAGGTCTACAGATGCATAAATAGCCACGTACTGATGTTGCAATAATTATCATTAATAAACCCTTTTGCTGGACTATCATGATTCATATCTCTGCTCAGTATGTTTCCCTTGTCACCCAATATGATTATCAGTTGTCATGCACAGTGTAGCTTAGATCATCACCCTTTCTAAATGGCAGGTTGAATAAAGTTAGATTAAAGCCTCTCTGGCAGCATGCAAGTAGCCAGAGAGGTGGCACCTATGTAGCACCTATTTAGCACATTGCACTAGCATGCTATTTTGCATCTCTTGAAATGTGTGAGGTGGCTCAAAACTGAAGGCATACTAACACAATCTTACAGTACCTTATGTTAAAGGGGACACTCTAGTTTTTGGGAGAGAGAGATGTTCATTCATTCATTCATTCATCGATCGTCAACCGCTTATCCCGTTGGGGGTCGCGGGGGGCTGGAGCCGATCCCAGCTGGCATTGGGCGAAGGCGGGGTTCACCCTGGACAGGTCGCCAGTCCATCGCAGGGCACATAGAGACAGACAACATATAGACAGACAACCATTCACATCCACACCTTCGGGCAATGATGAATGATGATCAATTAACCTAAATTGCATGTTTTTGGACTGTGGGAGGAAGCCGGAGTACCCGGAGAAAACCCACGCTTACACGGGGAGAACATACAAACTCCACACAGAAGAGTCCCAAGCTGGAATCGAACCTGCGACCCTCTTGCTGTGAGGCGACTGCGCTAACCACTACACCACCGTGCAGCCCCCTGAGTTGTTCATGTTCACTAATATTTTTTGGACTGTCGTAGATCATAGGAATAACATGTATGATTTGTGAAAATTGGCATTGTTCCCCTTTAAGTATATTTTCAATGTTTCCCACAGGCAGAAACAATGGCAGCCAGATGTGGAGTGGACAGAGCAGTTTGCTGGGGCAGTGATGTACCCCACTGCCATTAATGAGAAGTGGACCCCACCCCCCTGGAATGGTAAGCCAATATTTATTTTTGTCAAAAGGCAAATGTAGAATATTGGGTTGCCAAGACAATGTGAAAGCTGACAACATACTTATATTTTTATGAGTAATTTGGGCTTCGTCCGAAATCGCATACTATGCGCTACATACTCAGTAGGTGTACTACTGCTCAACATACGTTTGTGTGAATAAACAGCAGTATGTATGTTTTCAGATGCACTGAACTGTAGTTTACGTTGTCGCTTCCTCCTCGCCAGATGGAGATGTGTAACCATGGTAACATATGCCAACCTCATGTGACCATAACACTGATTTGTGAGAATCAAAGTCTGAATTAATTTAAGATATATATTACACCTAGCAAAGTGAAATCTGATACTTATAGTTAAATTGAAGTGTTAATGATGTTACAGAGCTGTCTGTCAACGTCTGTTCTGAGTGTTGTCGTTACTGCATTGCATTGTGGGATATTTATGCCACCATATTGTCCAGCATTGCATACTGTAATATTTCACCAGAAATACTATGCAATTTGCATACTCTTGGTTTCATTCTAAGGTTTGGGACGAACTAAAAAATTTCACATAGTGTTTGACCATACTAAATTGCATGTTAGCAAACCAACATATCAGACTTTGTCAGATAGAATGATAATGTCATTAACTTATTCCAGTGTTGTCAAGATCTTCAGTATCTGACTTAATATGTGACAGAACCATTTAAATGTACACAGTGCATTGGATTTAATATTTGGGTCTTGGGCATTACAGTGGACAGTTTATAGGTTTATAGCTACAGGTTGGACAATAAGAAATCCAGTAAGCCTAAATGTTCCAAATGAGATGTACATGTTGGCTTCAGGAGCTGCGGAGCCAGAATAGGAGCCAAATGAGCTTTATACATTTCTTTACTCTGCAGTTGAAAGTGTAAAAGTTTTTCTTCCACATGACATGGACAAAAACTTGATCAGAGTAAATCAGATCCTGAAATAATACTTCATTTTTTACTCTCAGTGCTTTCATGTACCTTTTCCTGCACTATGATGCTTTGTTTTCTTCTTCTTCAGACAAAGACCCTCCTGCAGAGAAGGATGTGTCCAACCTGACCATCAACTTTGGTCCTCAGCATCCTGCAGCTCACGGCGTACTGCGTCTCGTGTTGGAACTCAGCGGAGAGTCCGTCAAGAAATGTGACCCCCACATCGGCCTCCTGCACCGCGGCACAGAGAAGCTTATCGAGTACAAGACCTACTTGCAGGTATAGAACCACTTACAATATCTATAGTAGGGATACTAATTTTAAAAAAATAATTTGAACAGATAACTGACCCTCGTTAACCGATTATTAACCGTTAACCGACAAGATTAGTACGTTGCATGCAGCGGTGCGCCAGCTGCAGTGGATGAGCACAACACTCATCTGGGAGAGTTGCTGTAGTGTCATGGACACATGCAGCTATTTTCTAGGAACTTCACCGCATCGTTTAGTTTAGTTTAGCAGGCTGCCATCTGTGTGTCTGCCCGGCGTAATATCGAGTGTCCGACAGACTGTCTGTGTGTTTGTGCTACTTTTACAGCTGAATTGTTGCCAGTGGCTTTGTGCTCACGATTGTCACACACATACTGTCTGTCAGTGCGGCATAACTTTAGCGAGTGTCCGACAGACCGTGAGTGTGGGTTTGTGATGTTATAGCTGTGAATGTAGCTGTAGCAGTGTGTGTGCAGTTTATTTGTCAGTGAATAGATGCTACAACTCCTCTCTTAAGGTGGGCCATCTTTTTCTTCTGGCAGTTAAAATTATGTCAGTTAAAGGTTAAATGGTTAATGTATGCATGTTTATAAAGTCAGGAAGTGCTTTTCTTGGTTTTAACCAGGCTAAGAAGTCCCAGTTGTGGATTCAAAGGGCAGAACAGTAAATTGCAACACAACAAACTTCCCATTTTATTGTGTTCAACACAACAACACTGTGAAGCATGAGCTGGATTCACTGTGTCTCTGGAAAGTGACAAAATTAAACCCTTGATGTCAACAGACTCGATCAAAGATTAAGATGGCCTTTATCATGTGTCGTGTGTTGCATAATTCTTGGACGTCCCTTACCCAGTACACCTCAGTTCCTCTTCTTTTAAATGCTACAGGCTCTGCCCTACTTTGACCGTCTGGACTATGTTTCCATGATGTGTAATGAGGAGGCCTACTCTCTGGCTGTGGAGAGGCTGCTCAACATCCAGGCTCCACCCCGAGCGCAGTGGATCAGAGGTAAAGACTGGAAACCGTTCGGTGTCTGCAGGCTCTATAGGATTTTAAATCAAATGATTTAAGACAGTAAAATGTCTCAAATATATTTTAGAGGACTTATTTGTCTGCCATTGATGACAGGCTTTCCTATTACATTTTATTTTGATGTGCATTTGGAATTCTATAGAGCTTCCATTTATGTAATTCAGAACATTTAAGCACATAAACAGTATTCATTGATAACTGATTTTAAGGTGTTTGGAGAGTGGCAGGAATGATACTTTAGAATTAAACACACAGCATTTATTGTTAATTGACAGCTCTGGCCTCCTGTGTGTGTACGTACAGCTCAGCAAATTAGCTGTGTTAGCTATCAAAATATCAAAAAGTAGCAAAATATGCATTTTCCCAGGATACAGAGTGATGCTTTAAATAGACTATTTTCATTCCAACAAACAGTCCAAAATCTAAAGCTATTCAATTTTCCCCTAAAGACAATTGTAGATCTTCACATTTGAACAGCTGGAACCTGTGAAATGTTACATTTGCTTGTAAAATTCAAACTTTTAATTGATTTTTTTTTTTGGTCAGTAGACTCATGAATAGTTGGGTGTGTTCTGTGTTGTTTGCAGTTCTGTACGGAGAGATGACTCGCATCCTGAACCACATCATGGCCATCACCACACACGCCCTTGACATTGGTGCCATGACCCCCTTCTTCTGGATGTTTGAGGAGAGAGAGAAGGTCACTATCAGCCTGTCCTGTGTTGTTTTTAAAACTTTGTTTATCAGGGGAAGGTGCTGCTCCTCAGCAACAGTCAATACCATTTTGACCAAGTGGTTGCATGAGATTTAGTCATCTGTTTAGCAAGATTAATTTTTAGGGAAAATTGCTGTTAATTATGTGGAATCCTCTCCAAAACAATTTCAACCAAAACTGAACATTATTGCCTTCATGACGGTTGGATTTATTTCATGGCTGTATTTTACTACGTTAGTTAGATCTAGCTATATAGTGTTATCTAGGCCTCAGGAAGTATTTACTTGATATAAGGCTGGGCAGTAATTCAATATGATAATTTCTTGCCTTTCAATGGAATTGTATCGTGATGAAGTCATATATCAGATATCAAGATACACAGTTACGTTGTCTAAATTGATAATAACAAGCTAATTTGATTTAAAAATATTTATTCCACATAAGTGTATAGAAAAATATAAAAATAAAAAAAAATTTCCTGACGCAGCTACTTTGATGAGGCACTAAGACAATTGAGTTGATTATTCAATCCCATATACAAGCATTAACCATTGAGTGGATTCTTTCTCTCTCTCTCTCTCTCTTTTTTTTTTTTTTTTAAATATTGACTACTTGAAGCCCTCTAACTGTGTGACCCTTGTTTCCTGTCAGATGTTTGAGTTTTATGAGCGAGTGTCTGGAGCCAGGATGCACGCTGCATACATCAGACCTGGTGGTGTGCATCAGGTAGGAGAACTCAATGAATTATGCCTGTCTTTCTTTTTTATAAAAATACAGTATCTCTTTGCCAGGGTCCAAAATTAACATTCGCCACGCACCAAATGTGGGTAGATTTTCCATTTAGCAAATTAATCTCGGAAGGCTATCTGCTACACTGGCAGGTACATGTTTCTACTAAACTAGTTATGTAATTAAACAGCTTGTTTACACTGACAGTTTCTACTTTTTTGGTGTCATTTATGGGCTCCTCAGCTCTCTCCATCAGAGATCGACACTCACACTTGGGATGTTAACGTGAACCGGTACCAAGTTGATGCCAAAATTCTGAAAATGTGGCGGCACTCGTTTTTCTACCGTCAGAAGTCAAGACTAGCTGTGTCTCGTTGTCCCAGGGACAATAGAAAATGTGTTTGGAAGTCAGAATACCCCAAAGAGTAAAATGAAGATGTGCCAGTGCAGCGTACCGGTGAGTACTGGCCCACGTCAAGCGCTGATTAAACATCAACGTACTGCTTCAAATTTTGCTCTGGCCTCTTCTCCGAATTTGTATTCAATATAATACTTCATTATCTCAATGAAATGTAGTGAAATAAATGTAAAAAGGCAATTTATTACTTTGGCCAGTAAAAAAAAAATGCTTGGCCGGTGGATTTTTTTTTCATCTACCAGTCCGCTAGGCCCGAGAGTCCAAAAGTTGCTCTCTGGGAAACGTGTGTGGTTGAAACAGCAAAGATGTATCAAGCATATGAACAGTAGATGACTTCATTGATCAGATTTGACTTTTTAAAAAAGAGCATGATCAGTGAGGTGCTAATGATCTAAAATGTGTTTCAGGATTTGCCCATCGGCCTGATGGACGACATCTATGAGTGGTGCAAGAATTTCTCCATCAGAATCGATGAAGTAGAAGAGGTGAAAAACTATTGCTTTGTAAATCTCTACAAGTTCTTAATATGATAATGACGTGGTGAATTATCAGTGAATGTTCATATCTGTTGGTTTTCCTCTATGCAGATGCTAACCAACAATCGTATCTGGAAGAATCGTACTGTGGACATTGGGGTGGTTTCTGCTGAGGATGCCCTCAACTACGGCTTCAGGTAACCCACAAATGGACGTGAAGAGACCCCCTTCCTTTCCCCTCCTTTTTATAAAATACACAAGTATTTTGATTTGCAGAAATGTGTATAAACCGTGATATTTATAACGACTCTCCTCGCTCCTCCACCAGTGGAGTGATGCTGAGAGGGTCAGGCATCAAGTGGGACCTGAGAAAGTCTCAGCCTTACGACAAGTATGACGAAGTGGAGTTTGACGTCCCCATTGGAAGCAGAGGAGACTGTTATGACAGGTAAATGATTAGCAATTGACTGCAGTTGCTAATCCCCTTTCAAGCTCATGTTAGACCTGTTTCACCAATTGTGCAACATGTACCTTTGACTTGTAATAGGAGATAATTTCCTCTTGCGTTGTCACCAAAATCATCACCTTATCACTATTTATTCAGTAATTTATTAGTATCAAACACATTATTTGAACACCCACTGACACATTGAATTGCAGGGGTATGTCATTGTATTTGTATAAAAGCTATATTGAATCAATAAATATAAAAAATGTAAATTTCTACAGCAAGTATGTCACATCATTTAGACATTTAACATTCAATCTAGCATGTTGTCTATTAGAAATACTTTTATGGCATTACTGGACAGCTATTAAAAAACCATCCATCCATCCATCAACCCTTACCTGGGGGGGGGGGGGGGGGGGACCAAGGGAGGGGGGGGGCATGTAAATAAATCATAGTTTAAATGCAGAAACAGCTGTAAGTGTGAGTTTAACAGTGTGTTTATTAATTCATTGGTAAAAAAGGAAGGTGCTGGGAGAGGGTTAATTTAAATATTCAGAGAAAAAGACTTTGTTATTCTTGGAGGTTAGTGGCAAATTTACAAGAAAAAAATTCACATTTATGAGAAAAACTCAGATTGGTATGTTGTTTTCTTCTGAATAGGCCCAGTTTACAGCTACAAAGTCTTGCTAAATCCAATTGCAAAGAATAATTTGATTAGGTCATAATACATGACAGCATCTTTGGTGTGATGAGGTTAGATAACTTTTTTTTTTTTTGTAAATTTGTGACTTTAATCTCAGAGAATTTCAGGTATTTTCCAAGCAAATTTATGACTTAATAAACTAATGAATTAAATGATATATGTATATGAATTAAAATTATATATATATATATATATATATATATATATATATATATATATATATATATATATATATATATATATATATATATATATATATATATATATATATATATATATATATATATATATATATATGTGTATATATATATATATATATATATATATATATATATATATATATATATATATATATTTTTTTTTTTTTTTTTTTTTTTCTTGTAAATTTGTGAGTTTTTTCTTGTACAATTACGACTTTAAACTCTTGATAAATCTGAGTTTTTCTCTCAGATGTTTACCACTTTAATCTCAGAAATTCAGAGTTTTTTCTGGGAATATTACCGCCCTTCTGCAGCTCTGTAATCTTTGTTGTTGCTGGTTGAAGATTGTTATTGAGGCATCATAGGCAGTGCTTCCTATCCTGCACAGTTCCCCGTCTCTTAACACAGACTGTGAAGTTTAGCGCACAGTCTGAGGGATTAATCAAAATGAGCTGCCTGTGTTGAAAACAGCACAGTAATCAAAAGTGCTTTGTTAGGAGAGATTCAAAAGAAATTACCTTTTTTTTCTGTTTGAAAGGACAGACACATTTGTGTGATCCACTCTTCATGACAAGCTGATGATGATTTACCGATGTACGGTATTATCGGCATCTGTAATTTACTCTTTGTGTGGTCCAGGTATTTGTGCAGAGTGGAGGAGATGAGGCAGTCCCTGAGGATCATGCACCAGGCGCTCAACAAGATGCCAGAAGGAGAGATTAAGGTGGATGATGCCAAGGTTGCCCCACCCAAGAGGTCTGAGATGAAGGTGAGCCTAATTAACCTTAGTGCAACTTGACTGGTTGGCGGAGGCACTCAGTTGCTCTGTCTTACTCTTTCTCACACTCCCTCCTTGTCCTGTCTCTCATTTTTCTCGTTTCCTTCATCAGTTATCAAATAACTCACCTGGTGCATGAGTCTAGTTTTCGTGTCTTCAGGTGCCATTGTAGTGAGATAATCAATGTTATTCACGTCACCTGTTAGATGTCCTAATGTTATGGCTGATTGGTGTATCCCACAATGGTAAAAAATCCTTAAAAAACTTCCTGAATCCTTATCATGATCCGGATCACCACCAAAATATACTGGCTTTCATCAGCTGCTGAATGACGATACATCTCCTGCTCTTTGTTTTGGAAGTGCTTGATTTATGTTGCAATATTATGTCAATATCGCAGTCGATCATGTTCATTTAATTGCAGGAAGCCAAAATCCAATTCATTCCAATTAATTGTGCAGTCCTAATTTTCCCCTGTGCTTTATCACTTCTGTATGTTAATTTAATGTCAGCGGTGTCACTAATTTGTCTTCACTCTGCCGTCATTACAGAGTTAGGCCAGTTCTGCTGTGCACTTCTAATTCAGCTTCCTTCGAGGCTTGAGATCACCTCAGTGTTGCACTTCTACATTTCAACATGTGAAAGTTTCAAATTCCTTTAATGTTTGTGTGCAAAATTTTCAAAACTGCTGCTGAGATGTAACATGTTTTATGTGCTTCTTGTCCTAGATGTCCATGGAGTCTCTGATCCACCACTTTAAACTGTACACAGAGGGCTACCAGGTCCCCCCAGGGGCCACATACACAGCTGTGGAGGCACCCAAGGTGAGATCGCTCATAATGTGTGTAGACCCTATTTTCTGTTATTAAACATGATGATGTATTTTGTTGGGCGTTAAGCAGAGGTACATGTTAGTTAGCTTTTCTGGAGTCTGACAAGCTAGCTAGCCAACGTCTCCTTGTGGTGAGGAGTAATGGTGCCTTCAGATGGGGTTGTGTTTACCGTGTTCTTGAGAAGAGTCCATATGAACGCCACCCTAATGGGATATTCATGACCTTATAACTGGAAAGTTTCTGAAAGCTCAGAGTTCACGAGTTTTGACAAATTTATTGTCGTCAGAAATGGCGGAGGCCATGGAAGTTCATTTTTCGGTGCGTAAGTGAAGGTATTGTAATTTTAGTCATATTGTTTTTCTTTGTAATTTCATGTGTGTGAGGAAAATGTTGATATTCCCAGCGACCTCATCTTTTATCTCTGTCATTATGTCTTTGCATTTCTTTCATTATGTTACCCGCTTGCTAGCTTGCTAAATTGATAGACTCTGTGGCCTCTAGACACCAACAGTAACATTAATATTGCTGTTGCTAAGCAGCAGTGTTCACATGACTTAAGCACTTAAATGCCAGACATATTGTGTACATATTGACTTCCTATGTTGTAGACACAAGATGACAAGTTTCATTTGAATTTACCTTGAAGAATTAGCAAACTAAGTTAGCTAACTAACAAGCCATGTGACCAGCTGGCTGGTGGCCAGCGGCAGCACAACAAAGATAAATTGAGGGCGTATAAATTACTGGATGCTTATAGTTAACCATCCTGCAGTAAATTCAGTCAAAATGAGTCACACAGTATCGCCGAAGTAATCGGAGATGGACAGAATGTGGTGCTAATAGTTTAGCCTTCTGCTAACATCTCATAGCTGCAGTTAAGAGAATAATATTAGCAGCATTTACTCTCCATCTCTGAAATGTTTCGCCTACATTGTAGCTCGCCAAAGCCTCAAATCGCAATTTGTCATCTCACATGTATATGATGTTGTGAATCTGGCACCCAACAACACAGCTGACATTTTCGTGTAACTTTAGCCCACTGCTAGTGTTTGCCTCCAGTCTTTCCTTTGTTTTGCCTCCAGGTAACACTGTGACATAATCATGATGTCAGTATGGATAAAATTGCCTTTTTTGCCATTTTTCTCTGACTAGCCATGTAGTAGTAAAATAATTTGTTGTTGCCCTAATAAATTTTAACTTAGCAAACAAAAAATGTACAACTCTGTTGAACCTTAGAATACACAAGTCTCAATTAATTGGGAAGCCTGTGCAGGCCTTTCGGGCTTTGTTGTGATGTAATGTGCTTACTACAGTGTATTTGTGTGTCGCTTCCAGGGAGAGTTTGGTGTTTATTTGGTGTCGGACGGCTCCAGCAGACCTTACCGCTGCAAGATCAAAGCTCCTGGATTCGCTCACTTGGTGCGCATATTTAAATATTAAACACACACCGGGTATCAATTATTCAGCATGTTTAACGCCTTGTCCTCGAGGCTACATTTAGTTCATCAAGTACATTTTATAAAGTACTATAGAACCATTTTAAAGAGTGTACAGCAACCCCCCCCCCCCCCCCCCCCCCCCCAATCCTCTTCCTCTCCCTCCTTCCTGCTCATCTCGAAGCTCATGGGTACATGAACTGTTTCACATAGTCATTTGAATATTTTTGTCCTCAAGGCTAAAAATGTCTTTAAAGTTGCATAAACAAACTATTAGATTAGTTAGTACATTAACCTCAGGCCATAATCTCATAAATTATGAATATAAAATTTTCTAAGCTTGAATAGGTGTGTATAATAATGTTAATAAATGTTTTCTTTCTAGGCTGGTCTGGATAAAATGGCCAAAGGACACATGCTGGCTGATGTAGTGGCCATTATTGGTGAGAAAGTGTTTATTGTTCAGGTTCAGAAGGGCAATACTTCAATCCAAAAATGTTCGGTAACACTTCATTTTACAGGTCTGCAAATTTCGTGGTTAATAGGTTTTAATTAGCAAGCAACCTATTTGAAATTTCTTTGCAATTACTGCCAAACTACCCCAATATTTACCTCAAAATTTAGGCCCTTAGGCTTGAGAAGCGGCTCTTCATTAGAGGTGGAAAACCAAAACTAATAGAAGACACTTCTGATGAGACACTAATCTCACCATTGTGAATAATGTTTATATTAAAGTAATTTTCAATATATTTTGAAGTAAATTTTGAGGTAATATAGTAGTAATTCCAAAGAAATTTCAAATACGTTACTTACTAGTTATCACCTAATTACCGTGAACTTTTTGCCGAACTTTAAAATGAAGCGTTACCAGTTATTAGCTTTTGTGTGACGTGCTGAGCCTTTTTTTTTTCTTTGTCTTCTGACAGGTACACAGGACATAGTGTTTGGTGAAGTTGACCGCTAACGTGATGCTGCTTATGTGTTGGAAAGTTCAGGTTCTCTTCCTGTTCACTATTCGGCATAGTGAGGCTTTTGACGGATGATTCTGCTTATAATCAGTGATGTACAATGCCCAAATAATCCTAATAAATATTTTATGACCGAACAGCAAAGTAGTGAGATGTACTTATTCACCATGATGTCAGCATTGGATGATTTTTGGAGGGATTTATAAGGTCTTAAACACCATTGTTTTTCAAATGCTTCATTTCCTCAACTTGTCGGAAAATCAAGTAATACACATGAGAGCAGAGACCTCGGTGTGTGTCCTTCCTCTGGTTGGTGTTAAAAGGGGAGTGGTCTGATGAGATGTGAGACAAATGGACTTTGAGCTCTGACCACAACTTCCCCTGTTGGCAGTGAGATATGTGACATTCGAGTGTTCACCAGAGAAAGAGGAAAAAAAAAAAAAAACCAAACTCCCAAAAGTCATTGTGTTTGCTGTGTGCTGGCCACTGAACAGAGCCCAGCTGTCCGTGTTGAGCCTGCGTTGCTATGGCCGTGTGGGGCAGGAGCCCGTTACTGGCGGCGATTCCTCTGTGGATGAGTTTTGGGAGAGCAGCTGGTGAGTTGAGACATCAATTTGGGATGTAACTAACATTTTTCTGTTGCTGTGTGTGGTTGGATGTCTGAAGACGTCACAGTGTTGACTTTTAATTTATGAGAACAACCTCATGGGAAAACTTTGAAGAGTAGAAACAAATGACATAATTCAGATACAGCCTGGCTGAACCGAAGCGGCAGTGTTGGGTGGATAACCAGGGCGTTTTTACATAATGAGTTAGATGAAACATATTTGCTGTGGATAAAAATGAGTTGTGAGAATACCACGGCCTCTACAGACGTTTATTTAGAGCAGTGAGGTTTGACCCCGTTAGTTCTTGTTACTTGGTGCGCTGAAGCCGGTGTGCATGGCCACTTTTTTACCCGCTGCACTCATCAGACTAGTTGTCAGGCACATCCTTCCTCAGACTAATAAGTTCATTAGTGTAGGTTCCTAATCATCAGCTGCCTCCAACGTTAATTTTAGTAGATTTATTTTGCTGCATATATTCTGTATTTTGGGACTGCTAAATAAACATAGTACTCAGTTTAAACAGCTATCCATCAAACTGCAGTGAAACTATGATGTTGAAGAATAAGTAACATGACATGAGCTAATTTTCAATGCTTTTATATGCACAAGTGCAGACATGCATATCTAGCCTTAAAAGTCAGCTAATATTGGGGTGTTAGAGTAAATATTGTAGTGCTGATGCAAATATTTTAATAATGTTAATTTTTTAAGCAAAAATATAACTTGAGATCTATTATTATTATTATTATTATTATTATTACTACTTTTTATTTAATTTTTCATTTTCAACAGAAGAGGACATTCCCTGACACTAATAATAACAACAGATAAATCATAAAAATAAAAACTAAAACAACAAAATAAAATAAAGAAACAAATGTTTTATGTTGTAAGAAATAAATGTTTTATGGATATTAAATGTATTTATTTTTATAATTTTCAGTAGAACAGGACATTCTCTGACAAAGAAAATTATATATATATAAATTAAATAAAAGAAACAAACCAATGTTTTTAGACCAAATTATTTATTATTATTATTATTATTATTATTATTATTATTGTTATTATTATTATTATTATTTGTAGCATTTTTATTAAATTTTTAATTTTCAACACAACAGGACATTTCCTGACAGGTAATAGAATAAATGAAAAAAATAAATAAAACAAGAAAATAAAAGAAATTGATTTTTTAAAAGTTTTTATCGACCAAATTATGAATTGATTAATCAACAAAATAATGGGGAGATCAAGCAATAATAAAATAATCCCAAGTTGTAGCGATAAACCGTTGCAATTAATATATTTTTGTGTAACTCAGAAATTCAAACGGGTTTATTCAGTGTGTAAGAGATGTTGCATGTGAGAGATTTCAGTTTTCAGTCCAAACCACAGCTGACTACGGCCTACTTCTGGTATTTGTGGTCTATAAGGCGAAGTCACAGCCAAGTGGTGTGTAAAAATACAAATAAAGAAAGATCTCTCTTTTGAAAACCTGTTTCCTCTATCCACTGTGTGTACTGAGCAGTTTAAAAGATAGTGGCTGTAATTGCACTTCCCCTGACTGTGCTGGGACACATACAGAAATATAGATTATCAGATTATCGTTATTTCAGGGGACTCGCACAGTGTTTCCTCTGAGCCTGAGCTACATGTGAGTTGTGGAAACCAAAAGAGGTTGTTGAAGTAGATAACACACTGCATATCGGTGGCTCACAGCAAAGTGGACAAATATAGCTGAACAGAGGCATTCAAAACTGAATTTAACATTTTCACTTATAATGTAGTTGTCCATCTATAATCCACAGGCCTAATATGTCACATCAGTAACTATTAAGTGTATTTCTAATTTTACTGTCACTCTGAACATCAGTTAGAAGTGAAAGAAGTGGTTCAATTCATTGAATTTGTGATGAGAAGACAGAAAGTGGGAAGGAAGTGATGGAAAATGATGCGTGTTGTCTGGGGATTTCATCATAGATACATTGTCATGGTGCTTGTATCTAAACAGAAGAAAATAATGTTTATGATAGTTATATATATATATGTTTATATATATATGTTTGTAAAAAGCTAATGTTAAATATGCTATGGGACTGGTGAAGCTGACCCAATCACATTTATTAAAATGTGATAAATCTAAACATGTTCTGCTTATTGTCCAAAGTTAACGGTACGGTTCAGATTAGATTGAATCAATTGGTGAGACTGATAAAGCTGAAAGTTAAGCAACAAATAAATAACGATTTTTCATTTTTCAAATGTTTTTTTCATTTCAAAAATGTATTTCAAACATGTAAAGTAGAAAATAAAAAAGAGAGAATGAACATACAAGCAAGCAAGTGGACATACAGAAAAAAGTAATATGTACAGACAATGAAAAGCATCAAGCAAAAGAAACTGTCAAAAACTTGATGCCTCGGTTTACATATTTAAAAAGGAGCGAGACGTATTTAATCCCACCTCTTCTCCATTTAGTGATAATAAACTGCCTTTCTTATTGAAATAAACATAACCACATTTTCCTAAACTTGTCAAAATATAATAATTATCACCTTTTATCTTTGTCATACATAATATAAATTGATTAGTGAAATAATTATCCTTATCAAAATATAAATTCAATAATCAAAAATACAAATTCATGACTTATACCTGTATCTTAATCAAAATACAAGTTCATTGCTTACATATTTATTTTAATCACATTGACCTGTTGTTATATTATATGAGCATATTATTTATAATATACAATACATATATATAATATACAGTATCTGATTATGTATATAAAATACTCTATGAAGTGTAAACTGTGCCACAGGAGTCCTTTCTACTGGTTAACTAATTAAAAGGAGTCAGTGAAAAGAATTAATTGTAAATTTAAGTTATAAAATTAGCATTAAATTTGTTTCATTATTCGGCCGCAAATTTATTAATTGATAAGTTGTGTTTTTGATATGAATGCACAGATCCAACTATATGAGTCCCGAGACTGAAACCTGGGCTTTCACTGTGTGGAAGTGACTGGGATCATTAATTTATGTATAACACCACATTCGGCTTGACTTATTAAAGGCTTGACTTATTAAAATAAAAAATTGTATTTTAACAACTTGGTAAAAAAATCTTTAAAATGAACAGGAATTACATTTCACGTGTAAACTTTTCCAATGCAGCAACAAATTGGTCAAATTTAAAATTACAGTATATAGTATATTGTATAAACACAGAGCTGAATTGAATAGATCGGCCCCATTGTCACCGGTATCCGATCCAGTATTGATTTCGGTGCATCCCTAGGTTTTGAGAGGCTTTTAAATTCTATGCTGTGAGATGAAATGCATATGAAATGACCAGAAGACAGTTTGCTTGTCATCTTCATAAACGTTTACAGTTTCTTTTATGACATCTATTTTAAATTAAAATAAAGGGAATTGAAGGAAGTCCAACCCACAGCGATAAGAGCTCTGGTTGGTTGATGATGTTGTTTTCAGTATCGTGAGCTAGAGCATCTCATTTCCTCTGCCCAATCAGAGCTTGATTTTTGAATTTAATAAGCAACTTTAAAGTTAAGTGATCATTCAATGAAAACAGTCAATGTTAATCGTGAATATGGCAGAAAGACACATTAGTAAAGGAAATAGCAAAATTACATCTAAATGCCATCTATCTATCTATCCATCCATCCATCCATCCATCCATCTTCAACCTTATCCCGTTAGGGGTTGCGGGGTTGCTGGAGCTGATCCCAGCTGGCATTGGGTGAAGGCGGAGTTCACCCTGGACAGGTCGCGTCTCCATCACAGGACTGGCTGGAGAACCCGGAGAAAACCCAGTGCTAACCACTGCACCACCGTGCAGACCCATCTAAGAGCCATTAAAAAAAAAAAAAAAAAATCATTAATTTGGATGATCATTTTATAACTTTTATTAGTTTTACCTTAACATATAAGGACTGAAACATCATTAATAAAGTCAGCACAAGTAAATCAACATACATATTATATTAATTACTTCTAATCAGCATCAATTGCCTAACAAATTATTATTAACCAATTAAAGGAAGGGGTACAGGACATGTTCCTATATACTGTAAATCCACAGTCCCACATAGTAATCTTCTAAGTAGTAGAGTTTATTGTTCAATAGCTGCTAACCTAGGGCCAATGTAGTCCAAAAATGTTGGCCGTATAACTCACATATAGAGCTTGGTGTTAGATATTTATGAGAAAACGTGACTTGCAGCTGTCTGCTGCGTGGGAGTCAGGCCGAGAGGTAAACACCTTTTAAAAGCTGAGTTTGAAATTACAGCCTTTAATAAACGTACACGTCTTGTCACAGATTGCACATTTTTGAGGCTTAATATCACATATTGCACACGCCGTGCAGTGAGAAGTGGTTGTTGTGCATCGCAGCTGAAAATCGAATGCCTCTGTTGTGTTGAAAACAGAGATGCAAAATCTCTGTTGAATGAACAACCAATGGGAAAGCCTTATCCAAAATGAGCTGTGATTGGTCAAAGTCTTGAGGCTAGATTTTTTAAATCCTGAAAACAGAGCCATGAGGAGATGCAGAAGCCTAGTTTTCTGTCTGGACACTTGAATTACAATATGCTGAAAAGTTATTATGGATTTTTTCACCAATGATGCCAAAAATGTTCTGCCTACGGCAGGTTTGAGTGGTAAACCCACTCTTCTTCCTTATCTCCCTTTAAATATTTCTCCATAGACTGTAGTGAAGTACCCTTAAAGATAATACATATGGTTTGCTCAGTATGTTTTCTTATGTAATGGCTGCTATTGCTGTGTCTGAAATGGTGACACCGCCATTCGTCAATAATACTGTTTTGTAAATTACAACGAAACAGCCCCATTGTCACTGAGAGCAGTAAACGTCACATGAGAAGCAACATTACGGGATACATTTATGCAATAGTTAAGCAAACTTTGAGGAGGATGTGCTCCAAGACAAATGCTGATGATGTCAATCCAGTGCTTTAACTTATTCTGTAACGAACATCTGTGGAAGTACTGTTATAATGTCTGTGCTCCTATAAAGTGTTATCCTGTGTTCCCTCAGCTGCTCTAACAGAGCCAGAGATCTGTTACGTGCTGGACGGTATCCTGTTTTTGTACGGCATCGTCCTGACGGCTCTCTACTGTAGAATCAAGGTTCGCATGCCACATTTTTGCCTTTACAGAAACATACATGCACCAAATGCATATCACAAACTATGTATATGCAAGAACAGAATCAATTTAAATATGAATGAACTTTTTTTTCATTGACCAAAGACAAGATATATCATTAAACTAAATCTGGCACATGTTAATGTAAAATAGGGTGTCGTCACCAACTTGAAGCATGCTACACATTCAGAAAGGAAAAGAAGGTATCAAAGACATAAATCATTTTGCTAGAATACGTTAATATCATATGCTGATGTATTGACAGCATTTCTCAGTGCTACTTTTAGATTTTGATTTTTTTGATTGTGTAAAATTAGTTCCCAAAATAAAACTTCAATAAGCCCGAGGTTGTTTACTAGTGACCTTTGACACGTAATGTACCAAGATCATGGAGTGCAATCTTCACTGATGCACCAATATATTCTTATGGCCAGAAATCAGAGTTGAAAAGTTAATGAAATACAATAAAAAAACAACTATAAATGGATGGTAAAACTACAGTGTGACATGTGTCGAGTCTTTCAATTGTCACTGAATCATTTAACACTATCTTCTACAGATCTACAATGCTAGGGAGAATGCCGCTCTGCAACTAAAGGCCAAGCAAGTAAGAATACACACACACACACACACACACGGTACATTGCGTGACGAAAATAGACATAAAGACCTAACTTGTATTGCATAAAATGTATGTAGAGGGGTGACAACAAACTCTATGGCAGCGAATACAATTCACCGCAGCGCAAACTGTCGTTTGAGTGAACAAACCAGAGGCAGAGCTTCTCTGTAGGTGAAACTAATCTCACAAGTCACATCAAACCTCAAACGGCGATAGGAAACACATACCTGTTGTTTTTTTCAGCAGCCCTGCACTTGCAGCTGTCTGTAGCTAGTTAAACTGTTAAGACTGCCCCAGCTGTCTCATCACAGACCACTGAAAAGCCTCTATGTATAATCTTTTCTTTATCGTGCTTTCGCTGGAAGCCACTAAATTGCTCAAGAGGCCATTTAATGGCTAAAATTGAATAATGTGGATGAAACCTGCTGTTCTACTGCTTTGCTTATTTTAGTCTATTATTTCCTATTTCTAGCCACAAACTGCGCGCAGCCTAACCAACTTTATCATACCAACCAAAGTGTGCAGATCATGCTGATTTCTGTCCTGCACTTCTCATATAGCTTTTCTCATATAGCTTTTCATATTATTCTTATATTATATTATATATTATATTATATTATAACAGAGTTCATACATACTATATGCTCACCTGTTCATCCTGTTACACCCAGTAACCAAGAAAGCCACCATGTGTGTTTCCTTAGTTATACTACATATAATATTGTTGTTTTCTACCCCTGACAGAGTGTTGAAGAGGGCATCTATACGGTGAGTTTTGATGCTGCAGAAGATGTTAAATTAATTGACTGCTTAAATGTTAAATTATTACTATTATCATTAAAGGATAACTTTGGCATTTTTCAGCTTGGACCCTATTTGCCCATATTTTGGTACCTAAGTCACAGGAGACAGCAATTTTAAAGAGTGCTGCAGGAATGAGTCATAAAACTTTGGTTAACACAAGCTTATCTTAATGTTTTGTTGTAGTTGTATAGTATGTACCATAAATGTATGTTTGCCACAGAGCTTATTTTCTGCAATAATCCAGAAGTCAATAGAAAAATCTCATTGGCTTTTTGTCGAGGGAACCCAGGGCGATGCTAACTTCCTGGTTGGACTACAAAAATACATCATCCCTGCACCACTCTATTCAACAGCAGAATGAGCTGCAAGGGCAACTGAGCAATGTCAATGTGTCTGCCGACATTATGGACAGGACCTTACACAGACATTAAATGTTTTTCTTACCTTTGCTTCATGTGTTTGTTAGTGTGTTCAAGTCTCGCTCTCAGAAAAATCTCATTGTGAAATCAAATAAATACAGGCGTCCATAGCAATACCTGGGCTTTGGGTACTGGCCAGTACTGAGTACTGAGTAGTATTTCTTAATTTTGTAAAACAAAATGTGACAAATAAATACATAGTGTAGATATACATTTACTGAATTGTATTAAATTAAGTGTAACCATTTTTAATGCAGCAACACATTGGTCAAAACTTAAACAGGAATGAGAGAGATTTTCTCTGTAGGGTCCTTTCCATAATGTTGTCAGACATTTAAAATAACAGTCAGTACCTGTCATGGTAACAAAAAGCACTTTTAGTGGATGTAAATGACAGTGCCAGCTTGCCCCAATTGGATTACATTGTAGCCTGTCTACAGCGCTCTCCCTAAATACTGGACCAATTTCAATAATTGCTGTCAGTATTAATCAGTTAGACACAATTTTTTTTTGAGTTAGTTACCCTTTAAATTGTAGTTTAGACTGAATTTTCCCTTTTTCTTCTCTGTTTTCCCTCCAGGGTTTGACTCCTCACGCCCAGGACACTTATGAAACTATTGGCATGAAGAAGTGACACAATGAGCGAACGACCAAGACAGATGTTTTCCTTTAAATACCTTCTTTTTTGGTATTTAAACACTGCTACCCTGCTTAGATTTTGAAAGAATGTGAGATTATGTGCACCAGTGCTCATTTCCCTTTTGCTTTTTCAGAATTAACGGGAAGTTAAAAATGACAACACAGAAACAGGGAAGTTGAGCACAAGACGGGCTGTCGAAAAATGCTCACTCTTGTTGTTTTAAGATATTTTTTTTACTGTTCTGTTGCACATATCTAATTTTTATGCAAACATGCTTTGAAAACTGTAATGCTTCAGACGCATTTTGTTTTGTAATGCTCATAAACAAAAAAATATGTGTGTATAGACTGTCAAACTCCTGCTTTGGCCATTTTAAGATATCACTTGTTATATATAGGAATGGCAAATAGCACCAAAGACAGTAGATGGTGAATATAGTTTAAGCCACGCTCGAGCCTTTCAGTGATACTCAGCAGTGTTTCCTGCACACCACATGGTGGCAGTGATGGCGTATTTGGTGAAGTCTTGTCTGTCCATACTCAAACACACACTTCTCTCTCCCAGCGGGGAGAAACTGAAAAAAAGTCAAATTAATAACTGCTGCCTGTAGGATACATAGAGCTGATATATATCAACAAAAACTATTAAATGTTTAACTTACTTATTAAAGGATATTGTCTCTTTTTGAATTGCAGTGTGTTAAATGAGGGAAAGCCTCTCTTATATACTATGTTTATACAGGGAGTGGTAAACCTCCAATCATCATGAGGTAAACAACCACAAAAAGAAAAGAAAATAATCATTTTCTGACAGTGGTATGAACAGTTTGTATGAAGCGCCTAAAGGTTTATTTAACACTCTTATTGACAAGGCAGTGGACAAATATGCTGCTTTGTGCAAATGTATGTGTATATTTGTTATTGTAAATCAATGAACAACACAAAACAATGACAAAAATTGTCCAGAAACCCTGCATTTAACATAAAAAATATGCTCAAATCATAATGTGGTAAACTGCAGCCCAACAGACAACAACAGCTGTCAGTGTGTCAGTGTGCTGACTTGACTATGACTTGATCCAAACTGCATGTGATTATCATAAAGTGGGCATGTCTGTAAAGGGGAGACTTGTGGGTACCAATAGAACCCATTTACATTCACACATCTTGAGATCAGAGGTCAAGGGATCCCTTTGAATATTTCCTTTCTTGCCAAAATGTAGCACAAGTTTGGAGGGTCATTTATCGTCCTTTGTGACAAGCTAGTATGAGATGGTTGGTATGTAGGTTTTTTAGTTTCATATGATACCAGTATCTTCAATCCAACTTAAAACTGTTCACTCTGACAGCCCTGTTTATGAGGTAGATGATGACATTTCAACTGGAGACTAAATGTATCAAAAGTGGGCAGATTCCTGTTTATTCCTGTGATTTAGATTGTCTCTGTGGTGCTCATATTGGTCTCATTTAAAATTAAAGGATGAATTTGTTTTTCTCCCATGGGAGGAGGTACCTTTTGTTCTGGCATCAGCCTGTTATGATATCCAGTCTGCGTCACATGGACACGGTTGAAACTGGCTCTACCGTGTCTGCGTTTCACCTGCCTCTCCTCTGAGCAGAGCAAGTAAAGACGAGAAAATAACTGTCAAGTTGCCTCAACCAAACCGGAAAGGTGACTTTTGGTGCGAATGTGTGTGTGTGTCTGCACATGTGTGTGTGTGTCTGAGAGAGAGAGAGAGAGAGAGAGAGAGAGAGAGAGAGAGAGAGAGAGAGAGAGAGAGAGAGGGAGAGAGGTGTAGCACAAACAGGTGTATCCCAAACAGGTAAAGCTGCGCCTTCTTTTTTCTAAAGGGCAAACATGATGGCGTGCGCTTGACAAACCAACACGGAACCAAACTGAGAGGATTTACATTTTCCACAAGGACTTTATACAACTATAACATTCATATTTCTTGCCTAGGACGGGACTTGGGAAGGGATCAAGGATGGAGGCATGAGTACAACTCAGTGTTTCACGCATACCTGTCATTACGGATGCCATTACCTGGACTGATGAGCTTTATTTCAGCGCTGAACTTGTCCCAGATTTTGCACAGTTAACAGCAACTGCCGAGGAGAATGACACCTCTGCTGAAGAGACTGTCTGTGTGTGTCTGTGTCCTCTGGATATTTGGTAAGACGGCTTTCCATGCAGTCTGTCCAAAGTGAAAACTTAACAGTGTCTGCGTCTTTATCTGGTCTGGTATTATTATATTCATTCAGGGCCAAAGCAAGCATGCAGAACTCAAGAATGAGTATGTCATGACCTTACTGTATGCTCCTATACGCTATAGTAGACCTGATCATGATATTATGGCAGCACATTGAATATCTGTGTGGTCATGTTGAGGAGAACATTACAAATTAAGCAGAAATAGAGATTAAAATGTGACCTTTAGTTTTATTTCTTATGAAAGATGACTTACAGTATCTCATGCATATTCAAAGATATGTTTTTAACACACTGGCCAGGGAACCAGCTTGACTTAAGGATCTGGAGCAGGGCTGTGAAAGAAAACACTTGTCTGATATTTCTGGAAAAACAGGTTGCTGTTGATCAGTTCCCCTCCTTCAGTCTGATTCAGTGGAACTGTATGGACCCTCCTACAGCGTGTGCTTTAGAGTAAATGTGTGTGCACATGTTGTAAGTGTATGAAAATCAGCCTCAAACATCATTGTACTCTGCTGTTTAACAGTATTACACAATATATTGTAATGCATTACCGGTTTATCAAATAGCTGAAGTGGATAATGCCAAAAATGCAAATTCTTACACTATGTCAGATAACAAGAGTAACCACTTTTTCAATCCCCAATATTAAGAGGCAGGTATAGGCGGGAGTGTTATTCCAGTAACGCAGCACAGGCAGATTCCGTATGGCTTAAACCTCTGGCTGACACACACACACACACAGACACACACACACTCATCACGTCTGATGAGGTACACTCATCAGGTCTGCTGGTAAATGCATGAATCACATCGTACCCATTGACATATCTCAACAGATTCTCCCACATCAGGTACTGAATCAACACCTGTAAGAGCTGCTCAGTGTGAGACTGGTGCACACAAACACCCAAACCTGCGACATGGTAAAAGTGACGTTGGCTGTTTTGGAATATTTTGCAATGTTTCCCACGGAAATCAGTGTGACAAACAGCATAATGCTCTGAGTCACATTTTCTGTTCACATATAAGATCTTTTACATTACAGTTGGTGCCTTCAAATGAAACTCATGAGCTTGTGTTTACAACATAGGTACACCATGTGCACACCATATGCGTGGCGTTCAAGTGGTTGTTTAATTGGCAATATTAACTTTACAACAAACACGTTACAACTTGTGGACTCGGAGCTTTCAGAAACTTTCCATTCATGAGGAAAAACACAGTAAAAATGACTTCACTTGAAGGCAGCAATAATAAGCAAAAACTGTATTGGTGGCACCATAGCACACTTTTTTTTTAAGTTCATTCATGTTCTGGCCTTGTATTTTCTATTTATTACCATGCTGTGTCTAAAAATCCACACTAGCATGCTATCTAGTACACTAAAACAGTATGTGAGTTAATTTAGTATGTCTAAAACCTTAAACCAATAATGCACAAATTTCTGGTCAAATATTACAGTATGCAACACTGGACACTACAGCGGCAAAACTATCCCACAATGCAATGTGAAAGTGCTGACAACATTCATAACGGATGTTGATGGACAGCTCTGTAACATCAGTAACACTTCAATTTAACTGTAAGTATAAGATTTCACATTGCTAGGCGTAATAAATATTTGAAATTAATTCAGACTTTCATTCTCATAAACCATCATTTTGGTCACAAGGTTGGCATTGGTTACCATGGTTACCTGGTAAGGTCTAAGGAAGTGATAACGTAAATTACTACTCAGTGTCTGAAAAGATGCATATTGCTGTTTATTCCCAAAAGTATGTTGAATGATGGTAAACATTAGACCTGCTAAACAGCATGCTGATGTTAGCATTTAGCTCAAAGCACTGCTGTGCCTGCAAAGTAGCCTACAGCATCACAGGGCTGCTAGCATGGCTGGAGACTCTTGGAGACTACATACTTTCAAAACTAGATCTTAATTACACAACAGGGAAACAAAAAATGTGCAAACAAATCCAGTGTAGGCTAAGAGATCAGTAAAAACAAATTAGAGCTGCTATCTACAGAACAGTAATTATAGGCTATTGTCTGTAATAACTAACAGTGAGAATAGTGATCAGAAAAAAATGCTTCACAAGGCTAATTTTTACTGATTAGGCCGTTTTAGAGGCAACCAGCCACATGTTGTAGCTTGCATACCGATGATCTGTCATGTGAACTGATGTATCATTAGTGTTAGATTAGACCACCTGAAATTTATTTTCCACGCAAGCTGCCTCCCTTCAGTCTCAGTGTCATGGCCATCAGGATGTCAACCGTCTGAAAGAGAATCAGTCACCAGCAACAACACCCAGGAGCAGCGATATAATAATACACTGTGATGATGAATCACCTGCCCAGCCTTTAAAATGGCAAACATTACACTTATTTGCATTAGCAGCACGTTCACAAAACAGAGTTTTATTTCAGCAGCACACCAAAAGAACTATCCTCCTGAGAGATGCAAACAAACCCTTGCAACTTCTTATGATCAACATCTACTGCGTATATTCCCTAAATATGTTTACTTTATAAGATTGCTGGAGGACACAAAAGATCCTCTGACACACTGTAATTTGTCCACGGTGAACAGATAATCCATAAACTTCAAAAAATCTTGATGAACTGAAGTAAATTTGTATCAAAACATCCTTTTTCAAGCTCTCAAACACTTAATAGGCTACTCTATCAAAAAGTAAGCACAACTACAAGCCAAATACACATTTCGGTAGGCCTTTAAGGCAAGAAATCCTAGTTATACTTTTTTTTAAGTATATCTCGATCAAAAGATTAAATACAAAAATTAAGTAGCAAACTATACTTAGACTTTTTGTATTGTCAGTATAAATTAGCATACTTTGACTTTTCTGTATACATGTCAGTATGAGTCAAATATGCTTTGACTTTTCTGCATACTTTTCAGTATATGCCAAGTATGCTTACACTTTCATGTTACTTGTCAGTATGAGCAAAGCATACTTAGACTTTTCTGTATACTTGTCAGTTTAAGACAATTATACTTTGACTTTTCTATATAGTTATCAGTATACACCAAGTATACCTAGACTTTTCTGTATACTTGTCAATGTGAGCGAAGCATACTTCAGCTTTTCTGTATACTTTTCAGTATACGCCAAGTATATTTTGACTTATCTGTTACTTGTCAGTATACACAAGTATGCTTAGACTTTTCTGTATAGTTGTCAGTGTAAGCCACGTATACTTCAGCTTTTCTGTACTTTCAGTATATGGTAAATATATTTGGACTTCTCTGTATACTTGCTACTATGAATGAAGTATACTTAGTATAGTAGTAGTATAGTATATAGTATAGTATATCTCTAGTATACCTCTGATAAGTACATGAAAAGTAAACTGAACGTATACTCTCATTTTACATTTAAAAGACGTATACTAGTAGCCCATCTGAATAAACCTCTTCTTGGTAAGGGACATCAAACAGGAGATAAAAGCAGAAAAACAAGAGGGCATGCATGCTAGTACTTGTGGTTTGTAGTGTGGCAGTGTGACACACAAAATACACAGTGTGTATTTTATGTCTTGTGTGTTTCCTGAGGCCTTGAACGTCTCTCGCTCTGTCCAGACACTGAGGTTACCCTCTGTTAGTTTGCTTTGAAAGCTTGTCTCGAACAACTAGTTGAGCGACATATCTTCACTCGTTCTACTTCTGATAGACAACTTGTTTTTTCTCTCCTCCCTCGTGTCTGTCTTCACTCTGTGTGGACACTTTTATAAGCCCTGTCTATGCTCCCATTGTCTTGAAATTCAACCCTTAAAGCCTGAATTTATATTTTCATGCATTTCACCTCATTCTACATTAAAGGCATGGTTTGGATGTTTTGAGGTGGGGTTGTATTATCTATAGTCGGTAAATTACTTACAGGAGATGGCGGATGGTGCTCCCCCAGCTTGGAGAAGCAGAACAATACCAACACCATAGCAAAGCAATGCACTGCTGTGGACGGGGACAGCAGCAAAGTATAGTTTAGCCACCTAAAGAAAGATTTACCAAAACAGTGTATGCTATATTTAGATTATTTGCCAGGGAACTGAACTGAAAGTGAAACTTATCTTTATTGTTTCAATCTGGTGGCTTTGAAGAGAGCATGGATATAGTTCACTTTCATTTTACTTCCTGTTGGAAAGGGCTTTCTGATGGCAAGATAAAGTGGTGAAAATATTCCATATACAGCATACACAAACTAATATTGATTTTTTTTAAGTGATCTTTTCTTTAAGGGGGGTAAAATACGTTTTGCTGCTGTCCCTGTCCACAGCACAGTATTGCTGGTACTCTTGTTTCTCCAAGCTTGGGGCAAGTTGACTGCCATCTGCTGAAAGTAATACATCTAATATAGATAAGTATCTCTTAAAACCACATTTTAAAGCACTCAAACTATCCTTTTAAACCTTTAACAACCAAGGCCAGAACACATACAGTATCTCATGAAAACATAGGAGTACGGAGAGGAGAACGATGTATAGCACATTAATTAGTCAGCAGAAAATCCTTAAAAGGGACCTATTATGCTTTTGTGCTTTTTCTGTTTCCTTTAGTGTGTTATACTGTTTTGTGCATGTAAAAGGTCTATATATATATATATATATATATATATATATATATATATATATATATATATATATATATATATATATATATATATATATATATATTTGCACATATAAAACATCTGCAAAGTTCAGGCCAAAGGGAGAAACTCTGCTCCTGAACTGGCTGAAACTCTTCAATTGAAGTCCCGCCTTTTCTTCAGTAACGTGGTGATGTCACCAAGTATCACATTTTGCGTAGTGGATATTTTTGCTAGTTAGAGTGAAGCTGGAGCTGGAGTCCAATCACAACACTGGGCCAATCAAGTTTCAAACAGGGGGTTGAATAGAGGTGCTGCAGCACAGCTGGTATGAGAAAAATATTGCAATTTTTCAACATTAAAGTGGCACTAGGCAGAATGTTTTCTGGGAAAAAATTGATAACCTTTCAGCATATTGTTACTCAAGTACTCTGAGAGAAAACTAGATTTCTACACCTCCTCGTGGTGCTGTTTTCAGGCTTTGAAAAATCTAGCCTGTAATGGGAGACTTTGGCCAATCACAGGTCATTTCGGAGAGAGCATTTCTATTGGCTGTGCTCTGGCAGGTGGGCGGTGCTTAGTATTTCTTCATGAGATCTCAACATGGCTGCCGGGTGACAAACTTTCTCATTTTACAGGTTAACGGTAACTACAAGATGATTCTATGAAAACATTTGAGGAGAGAAATAAACATTACAGACGAATATGGATTCATATTTGATTTTGATATTTGAGCAGTGCCTAGTAATTCACCAGTGATTGACTTGTGGCTCTCATGGACAGAAACCGAATGACTCCAGATCAGCTCTGACTGATTATTTTCCTCCGGTCTGTTAAATCCTGCAGCTGCCATCAAAAGCACTGGAGGACACAGAGGCACATCATTTTTTTTCAGATTATCTGTCTCATGCAGTACTAAAAATAACTTTTTAAAATCATATTTGCTCAAATTCTATCCACTGCAGTAATAACTTCACTGACAAAACCTGGATCAAAATGACAGTGACTCACTTTTTGTTCACTCTACCTAGACAAGTAGCTTGAACTTGAAAGATCAGTAAAGGCTAGACCACATTCTTCAATGGGAAGTGCACCTGTTGTAGTACTATTAGCTCCCTTGTATGCACTCATAGGTCAAAGGTCACTGTCAGGGATGTGGTAGTGCTGGTAGGCATTTAGTGTCCAGCTCAGTGTCACTGGATTGCACATTGAAACAAGCCACTAACCCACCCTTCTCCTCTTTTAGTTACAGTGATACAGGGAGACTTTGTGGATCTCCCTCCAAATGATCACATACTCTCCCTGGCAGAGGAGGAGACTGTGTTGCCCTGTCACTACCAGCCAACTGGTGAAGATGTGGTGGTGCAGGTCACCTGGTATAAGGAGAACCCCGATGGCACAAAGGAACAGATCATCACCGCACACCATACTAATGGACAGACAGGTCGGTTGTGGCCTAGAGACATTCTCTCTGACACATGCTAATAAAAGTTTTAGAGGATTTTTTTCTGAGTAACTTTCCCTTTTCACTGAACAAATATTCAAGTTCATTTGTCTGTTTCATAGAGCTAATAGAGTCTTAAGTGTTGACAACTCTATAAAAGTGTTAAATGAACTATGGACTGTCAGACACACAATTTTGCTGTGATATCACAGGAACATTCATGGATGTCACAGAATGTCAATGTAATTTCTCACAATGACCCGGTCGTATGTATGGGAGTGAAAGTGACAAAAAAAGACTTGCCGGTAATTTTTTTGTGTCACATGATGGCTGATCCTGGGCTGCACGGTGCAGTGGTTAGCACCGTCGCCCCACAGCAAGAGGGTCACAGGTTTGAATCCGACTTGGGACTCTTCTGTGTGGAGTTTGCATGTTCTCAAAGACATGCAGTTCAGGTTAATTGATGACTTTAAATTACTGTAAGTGTGAATGTGAGCATGAATGGTTGTCTGTCTCTATGTGCCCTGCGATGGACTGGTGACCTGTCTAGGGTGAACCCCGCCTTCGCCCAATGCCAGCTGGGATCGGCTCCAGACCCCCCGCAACTCCTAACAGGCTGAGCAGTTGTATGGATGGATCCCATCCTTCCTCACACAGTCTTTTAACTCCTTACTCTCCGTTTCTCCTCCTCTGTGCAGCATTTGGGACGTGGTCTCGGCGACTGCACTTTAAAAGCAGTGAACCCACCGTGGACTCCTCCCTGGTCATCATGAGCACAGAGGTCTCCGACGAGGGGAAGTACCTCTGCCGCATCAGCACCTTCCCCTCTGGCAACTTTGACAGAGAGATGTCGCTCATCGTGTGGAGTGAGTCCCTTCCTCATGGCCCACAGTAGAAAAAGATAAGCTCAGTCAACATTCTTACTGCAGAAACAGGAGTGATAACATGTCACACAAGGATAAAAACTGACTTTAATTGGAAAAGATTTTCGAGTCACAAAGGGAATCAGTAAGACTGTCAACTGCTTATTGATTGTGCTTGTCAAATAACTTGATTCACATGTATTCAAAGGCAATAGAACCCCCAAAACTGGAAATAGTGAAATCAACTTCCTCTGACTGAGCACCGCCCACTTCAAGCCAATGAGAACCCCCCCCCCCCCCCAAAAAAAAAAAAACACAAATAAAGAAATCACTCATGACATAACCAAAATAGTTAAACTGTGTGGTCATGTAGGGACCAATCACACTTAGTAAGGAAGCTGATTCAGAAAAGATCCCTTCTAAGTCTATGTATGCATTCAATACTAACTAAGTGTCTTGACTTCTCATCATCATCTTCATTCTGACCAAACACTGTAACATCCCCCTCCAGCCATTCCCATCTCCTCCCTGGACCCTGTGATTCTGGTGGAGGGACAGTCCTACCGGCAGGCTGCTTCCTGTCGCTCTGTAGCCCGCCCCCCTCCCCGCATCTCCTGGGACACTGACCTGAATGGCCAGTCTGTCAATCGCTCCTCTGACAACGGGGCGGTCTCCTCGCACTACTCCCTGCACCCGCTGAGGAGCATGAACGGCAAGAAGCTGGACTGTTTGGTGTGGCATCCGACTTTAGTGATGCCCCGCAGGCTCAGTAACAAGCTAGTGGTGCACTGTGAGTATTCATCAGAATTAAAGTGTTACACAAATTAAGGTTTGAATTGGCCCCTTGATGCAGAAAACACACTCTTGACCAAAACATGGACACATTCCAAACATAGGGGGAGACTGGGGGCAATTTTAACACCTTTTGGTTTTGATGTCACCAATCTGACTGTTATGAGGCCATTAAATTGGCGTTATCAGTCGCTATAAGTACCACAGACATGGGTAATTAGGGGCCTACTATGCCTACTATGTTGTAAAAGGGTAACTTAAAAGCAACATGTTCATACCATGTTAACTTTATGTTTTAGCAACAAAATTGCAAGAAAAAAACAGTTATGTTTTGGAAAAAACATTATGTATGGTGATAAAATAACTACCATCACAAAGACACTTTGTTGGTTTCAGACAGGATGTAGATTCTGGTGTCTACGGTTGCTAGAGTAGTAATAGTAGTAGTAGAAGTAGTACTAGTACTAGTCTCAATAGAGGTTGCATGTGAATACATGATAAAACCTATTAGTGGGTGTAGTAGGCCCCTACTGACCCTCATCTGTGGGGTTTATATTGACTGATAACACGTATCTGTTTGCCCGTCTAATCGGCTGATTACTCAAAACCCTCTTGAGTTATTTGGATACAGTTTGATGTCGGTAACTTGTATTTGTGTTCTGCTTGTTAACAGATGTTTTTACAAGCAATGTTATATCACAATGTTGACTGAAACACAGGTCACATTTGCCCCCATGTGCAGGAGCAAATGTAACAGCATATGGGAGCAACTGAAACAATATAAGTAATACCTTCATATGAATCCCAAAGACAACAGTACTACTACTAGGAATATAGATGGAGTTAAAGCAATCTAATATCCATTGAACAATAACTTACTTTCATACCTAAAAAAGTCTTTGCATAAAAAATTTGACAATTATGAGACATCAGTTTGCTCTTTCGCAGACATCATCATTGACGATGCACATAATGAGTTTCATCATTGTTCTGTCTCATTTCTGATTGATGCAATTTGGGATATTAAACATCCCTGATTAGAAACAATGAGAATCAAAGATATCAAATGTTATTTAATACAACTGAAACTAGACAGATTGAAATTAATAGACATTAAAGATATGAAAAAAGTATTATAGATGGAAAAAACTTTGCCCTTTGGTAGGCATAGAGGATCATCATGGATCATGTGCATAATGAGTTTTATGGTTTTCTCGTTTCTGGTTGGAGATATTTGAGGTGTTACAATTGCTCTCAGTCTCCCCCTTAAAAACAATGCCAGTGCTTTATTTCCTGTGTTTATCACTATCAGCATCACTTTAAAGCAGGAACAGACTTTGCAAGCACTTTCTCACTTTTACTCCACATCCTTCTCTTTATTACACAGTTTGACTTGAAGTAATTTCATTTGTTTACCACATTAAATAGTTTCTTCAAATGCTTCCAAGTAAAAAATCAGGGTAAAATGACTGCTGTATTTTTTGTTGTTGTTGTTGTTGTTGTGAAATGTTGCATTCATTGGAAGTTGTCCTTCACAACTGCATCAGCTAAAAGCTTCACCATTCAGCCTTTTGAAGTGATAAACAATGCGTCCTTTTCTCGTCACGCGCTTCAACTGAACAAAGCTGATTAATTGTTGTTCTTCCTCCCAGTCCCTCCACATGCAGAGGTGTCTGGCTACAATGAAGACTGGTCCGTGGGTATGGAGAATGCTGCCCTGAGGTGTGTGAGTGGAGGAAACCCCAAACCACAGAGTTTCACCTGGATCAGGTAGAGTAGGACCCGCCTCCCTCTCTAGCTGTCTGGTACTGGTGTGACTAACTGTCTGATGTGTCTGGTCACTGTTACTTTTCTCGTAACTTTGAGAGCAATTACACCAATTATTTTACTATAATTCCACCAGCCCAGAATGCAGATGGGTTTGCTCAGTGAGGTTGCACTCAGGTCATCCTCAGAGGCCAAAGTCAAATGCCTAACAAAGTAAAAACGCCTCCATGTATTGATACACTGTAAATTGTCATAATCAGTTTAGGGAAATTAACTCATCTCTTTTTTTATTAGCACAGTTTAAATAGAGATGCTTGCCAGTTTCATAACAGGTCACAAGTTGTATTTGTCTTGCAAATGACTGGCTGATTAGACTGTATGGAAAATAAAGAATTAACCCTGAAACTGGATGTAACTGAAGCAAATCTGCATAGTAACTGCTTGAATACTGTATGTTTGAGCAGTTTGAGTTAGTCAAAGGAACAGTGTGTAATGTTTGGGGGGATCTGCTGGCAGAAATGGAATATAATATTATAATGTGACCTTCTTGAGTGTGTAATACCCTGAAAATAAGAATCACTATGTTTTCGTTACCTTAGAATGAACCATTTATTTCTACACATGGAGCGGGTCCTCTTCATGGAACCGGCCGCCATATTTCTACAGTAACCCAGAACGGACAAACCACACAGTGGCTCTTGATAGGGCTGTACGCGTTTTCATGTTTTCATGTTGGCCACCGTAGTTCTACACGTTTGTTTAAGTTTGAGTTGGTTGCAACCTGCAAACTCACTGCACCTTTAAAGCTAACGGTAAAGGTAGTAGTGCTATGGAGTAGTTTTTATGAGTGGGTCGCTGTTCCCTGGCGCCATGATACACGGTCCTGCTGACCAGTTGGCTAATCCACTGGTTGACAGATGACAGCAGTGACGAACAAGAAACTGGACACCCTGGACAGGTCGCCAGTCCATCGCAGGACTGACACATATTGAGCATTCATGCTCACATTCACACCTACAGGCAATTTAGAGTCAAATGGACTTAAGTGGACCTATTAAACTTTTGTGCTTTTTCCCATTCCTTTAATGTGTTGTATCAATTTTTGTGTGTGTAAACGATCTGCAAAGTCCAAACACAGCTCCTGAACAGCCTGAAACGCCTCGCTTGAGGTCCCGCCTTTTCCTCCGTAACGTGGTGATGGTATGGCGCAACCTGCCTAGCGGCTAGTTTGGCACACGCTTAAACAAAGCTAGTTAGAGTGGAGCTGGAGCAGAGTCTGAAGAGTTTGGTTTGGTTGACCAGTCAGTTGGCCAGCTGGCCAATCAGAATGTATCCTGGTCATTTCCATACCTGAGGCTGAAATAACTTGGAATAATGTAGTGGGGATTTCCACTCTTTTCCACCTGATTTTACTGAACAAGACCTGGCATTGTCACTTGCTGATTCTGCGGCTTTAGTGGAAACTAGCATATTCAGATGTGGAGTGTGTCATATACAAATGCAACACATCGCTGCCCAGCTTTAAACCCAGACAAGGGTTTGACTGAGATGCCTGACTTCTTCTGCTTGAGTCACCTGGTGTCATCTTTAAGCCGTTTCCTTTCAGTGCGTATTCTTAGGGTGTGGTGTAGAGTTTGGCTAGAAAAATGTGAGAGCCACAAGTGACTGGAAGTCGCCCATGGAATTATGGGTAGTGGCAGTTTGGGCCCCAAGGGAGAAATTCCTTACTTGCAGATATCTAAAATGTAAAGAAAGTAAAATGTTTGGTGAGGTTTCCTCTGATGTGAGTTGTTTTTGGGAGGTGATGATGTGCATATTACTTGCTGTTAGTCACAGGAACACACCTTGATAAAAAATGAGTTTTTGTTAGTAGCCTAAGGATTACCAGACACACGGCATGCGCACAACACACTCGTGAGGGCACACACACACACACACACACACACACACACACACACACACACACACACACACACACACACACATTAAATCAGCTCTAAATCTCTAGTTACAAACAACCTCTCCTTGCATTTCACAGGAACACACACAAATGTGCGGCGGCCGCAACAGCAGCGGGCGAACCTGTTGGCTTTGTCAATAGAAGGCAGCGAGTGAAGTAATAGCTGGTGTCACAGTGTCGTGTTGCGGCTTGTGCTGAAAGCAGACAGATGAGACAGTTTCACACGAAGGAGGGAGCAAGAGGGGGATGAGAAGAAAAAGGGAAAGGGATGAACAGCCCTGATGACAGAGGTGAACTAGTGGGAGCAGGTAGGCAGAGGGGGCGTCGAGAGGAGGAAGAGGAAGCCGAATGTGTGGATTAGTGTGAGATATTATCATGGAGGTGTGTCTACTGCATATGTAAAAACAAACCCTTCCTCTTTTCTGCTAGTGGTAGGGGTTAGTGTAGCCTATAGGGTTGTTTCAGAGCATCTTATAATAGTGGAAATACACCTGATATTTCTGATAATGCCCACATTAGGCAGACATTAAGGTGGAGCATGTTCCAACTGATTAAATCAAATGCGCTCAAAACAACACTGAGGCAACACCCTGAACTGTGTTGCTCATTGATGATTCGAAAACATTTTCCCTGACTCACGCTGCCAGGAATTATACAAACAAACAAAGGTGCATGATTGAAAGGTACATTTTAATGGGAATAAATGCAGATTTTTCCCCTCTCTCTGATTAGTCCTGTGTTACGCAAAAGTAACTGACCTCCGAAAAGTTGAGGAAAGGCTATAAAAAGTTAGTTTGAAATTAACAAGCAGAAATGGTGGTCATAGGCAACATGGCTGGAAACTGCACCAGAAATGTCATCTTCATAAGGGACTGTGTGCAAATCTTTAGTGGGAAGAGGCATTCAGACAAAAAGGGGGTTATGTATTTTGTGTTTTTGGGGAATGAAGGGCTTTCAATTTTTTTTTTTTGAGCAGCCCCTCCCTAGTAGTTTGTGTACAGTCCCAGCAACATTTTTAGTTAAATCTTTTAACTAAAATCAGTCCTGATCATAACTAACAAATATTCAGAATTTTAACCCTTTTAATGCCAGTTTGTTTGTATATGGCGCTATTGTTTATGAATAAAACACAAATACTGAATAATTTCTGTAGCGGTACAAAATGATAGCTTTCCCCCCTTGCAGTCTGGGATATGTAAATGACCAGCAACAACACAGATTTTGATGCATTTTTATTTTTTGTGTAGTTTCAGGTAAAAAAAACAAAAACAAACTCCCACTACCTCAGAGGACAAAAATGTCCCCTTCCCAAACTGCTATAAAATACTATATATTAATATTTTCCACTTGACAGTGAGTTACATTTTTGACAAACATCAGGGCCGATAATAAATACCAAATATTCATTGATTTTCAGAAATGTAACCATCTATAACCATTGTTTACACAATGTCACTGTTGTTTTTTATGAAAAACAAAACCTAAAAAAACACTGAATTATTTTCTGTATACTAAATGCTGGGCTGATTTTTCACAGACTGGAATGTATCAATGACTTTTATTTTTGTTTTTAATTTTGTTCAGTTCAGATGACTCATTTTCAGAAGTTTAATTCTTGTAAATGCCAATTTGTTTACATAATACCGCTGTTTCTGTGTGTGCAGGAAAATAGCATGTTATTTGCCCCAGGGAAACATGGGAAAATGGCTCAGTCTAGTGGACAATAATAAAAACTGCAATTTTGAAGGCAGGGCTATAAAGAATATAAAGAATAATAGATATAATGGAACGTATGCTTTTATGCTGTAATGGCTGTGGGATCCTTGGGTCTGAGTGTCAGTATTTTGGCTACTTTATTATATACTTACAGGAGTTGAGTTTGAACTTCCAGAATAAAAAAAAAAAACACATGCTTGCCAAAATTTATGCCATATGCATTAACACAACCAAACTGAAGAAAAAAAATTAAAATGCCAAAAATGATGAGGCCTATGGGGCACAATCTGTAATATAACTTTGTTTTGTCCTGATTGCAGAATGGGGGGAGAGTTGCCGGAGGGTGTGATCCCCCACCCTAATGGAACGCTAGTTTTTGGGCGACCCCTAAGCTTGTCAGATGGAGGCACCTACCAATGTGTGGTGAAGAATGACGTGGGAGTGGCGAAGGCGGAGGTGGAGATCAGTGTGGCAGGTAGATGACAGCAATGTCAACATCACATACTGGGACTTAACTGTGAGAATAAAGCCATCTAATCCTGCCAACTTCCCTACTGACTCTATGCTTTCACAGAGTCTCGCCAGGAGCAGAGCATGATTGAGAGCATGCTGATGATTATTGTGGGGGGCGTGGCCGGAGGTCTGCTCATCTTGATGCTCATCATTGTCATCACTGTCACTTGCCACCACAAACGCAAGAACAAGAAGCTGGAGAAGGAGCTGACTGTGAGGAAGTATGTTGAGATTTGTTTTTAATTAAGATGAGATAAGATGGATGAAAGTATAATGATCCCCGCAGGGAAGATTGAGCCAATAAGAATAACCAAGCAATCAGGGGCTATTAAGCATATTACTACTGACAGTTACAACTATAGAGCGTGTTAAGTAGAATTAGAGGAGCAGCAAGTGTCAATTGATACACTACTGTGTGCTGGATGTGCACAATAACAGCAAAAAATATGCATGAAAACTAAAAAAATGAATAATGTGTAGTATGAACTACATTAAAACTTAATTCATAGTGAATCATTTAAATATCTTTCTCCTTTTTCTCCTCTCAGGGAGGAAATAAGCACTCTCTCCAGACAGGCTTCTTTCAGAAGAGTGAACTCTGTCAGCACAGACGCCAGAGGAACGGTACTTGTACTGAATTATTCTTTTCACACTGAGCGTACCGTCTTACTGCAGCATCGTCTTGTGTTTTCTCCTGTGTCTGCGCGACCCGATTCAGGCTTCTGATCCCATATGTTTCACACAATCCTTTATTCTTATTTAGAAAATGTGCTGTGATGAATATGTGATACTGCGGCAGTCCGATATTGTGTCTGTCATCTGTCATTGAGTTGGTTTGGACGTTTTATGATGCTAGATGCACAGTCTTTTCCCAGACCCACATCTAATCCATCTCTCTGTGTCTTTTCATTGCAGACAGAGGAGAACATCCCTCTGAGGGTGGAGGGAACCATAAGGACCAGCCTGTCTTCCCTAGGGGTCAGTCTACATATCTATCTAACCAGCTGATTAGACTGTTGTCAGGCCATTCATTATAGTCAGACAGTCGCTGTAGTATAGACAGTTTAAAACTCCTAACAGGTGGAGATCAGGGATGATGGATGGGACACAATACACAGGGTTTTCACCAAGGACGCTTAAGTTTGCACCCTGTGTGAAACCGATATAGTGTAGTTGTCCATGTTTGTAACTGTTTTTACCAAAAACAGCGTTTTTACCTGAACTTAACTAAGTAGGTTTCATTGCCTAAACCTAAAGAAGTTGTCGTTTTGTTGTTAATAATAATAACACATTATATTGACATTACATTTTTAATTTTCCTTTTTCTTAGGACCTTTTGTTTTTAGAGTATGCCCTTTTAATTTCTTAAAACATCCCTCTCTATAGGTCCTAAACGTATCATTAAGGAATAGTTTGACATTTTGGGAAATGTGCTTATTTGCTTTCTTGTGGCCGTTTGGACAGTTACTTGGCTCCCGGTTGCCTCCAATTATTGCTGCTTGTAGTGTTGTTTGGGGCTCGTGCCCATTTGTAGTATGTGGCCATATTGCTTGACTGATTGCTTGGCATCAACAAAATTGTAACGTTAGTATATCCAGGATCCAGCAGCAAAACTGAAATGCACTTAATGAGCCACAGTCTGCCTGCTGCAGATGACATGCTCGTCTCAGCCTGCAGAGTCCTGAAACCCACCTCCAATGCTAAACAGAGCATTGCATGTTCAAATTGCGCCAAATTCAACAAAGCAGTCCATGGGGTTAAGTGTGAAAAGCGATCGGATGAGCAGTTCTCCACATATGCGAAGGACACACAAATATTTTTCTTTTAATAAGATTCCTTGCTTCATATTTAGATTAAGTATGCAAAACACATTACAATCTGTGCGTCTAAGTGCTGTATGAGTGAACACTGATATATGTCTTTTCCTGATAGGAGGCTCACTGCCATGACAGCCGATCTACCATCTCAGGTGGACGGGGAGGAGGGGGAGCGTTTGACTACCTGGGCAGACCAGTCCTGCACAACAACTCGCGGAGGGGAAGAGACAGGCCTCTGGACAGAGACGAGGAGAACCGACTCAGAGTGGAGACATACGTGAGAAACAGCACTATTTCTTTAGTAAGTGTGTATTTCTGGGGCAAGTCAAAGCCTGATTTCACCAAATTACGGTATGCTTCTTATGTCCCAGCTTATTAACGTCTGCATACTTACCTAATGATGCAATTAAGAAGAGTGTCTGCTCCTTGTCTTTGCAGCAGGAAACTCGTTTCCACCCTCCTCTCACGCCATCATCCTTCCCAATGGTGCAGTCCACCGAGATTGTGAGACAGCTAAACGGCAGTGCCATTATCCCAGCAGATGGGGGTTCACAGCCAGGAAGTGTCACCAAGAACCACCAGCACCCTTCTCCTTTGAGCTGCAACTACCCGGTGGTGACAGACGATGAGGATGAAGTAGATGAAGGTTTGGGGGGTCCTGCCAGTCAGGAGCACCCTGATGACCAAGACAGCGAGACCAACAGCTCCCAGGTATCCGAGGCTCACAGTGCACGCTATCAGCAGACTAATGGCACAATCAGACCCAAACCCCGGCCAAGTCCCCAGTCTGTGGTCAGTCCCCATGCATCCCTGATCCACAAGGCCCAGATAGTTTAGCGGGAAGCTAGACAGTAAGTATGAGACTGGCCAGCTCTGGACTTGGAGGTGGTTCAAATGTGGATACACAGGCAAAATTTGGTCACCTTGATGCTGCATCTTCTTTATTGTGTGGTGGTGCGATAGAATAAAGTCTTAAAAGGAAAAATCTACTCTAAAGCATCTACTGGACATTTCTGGATAACAGATTTCTGCCTGATGTTTGGTGATCAACAATGAGGGATTACTGACACAAACAAAGACAATGTCGCAGTATTTCCAGTGCAGCTGCTACAGCGTTTAATCGCAGACAATTTTCTTTGCCCATCTTTCACAATCTGTTGCTCTGTAACAAACAGGTAAATGCAGCTGACATACTGTACCTTTATTGTGGGATGTCGACATGCACAGTAGGAAATCAGGAAATACAGGAGCGGTAAATGAGGCTGTGGGAAAGTTGGTACATCAGAAACATAGATTGCAACACCTTTGTACAGATGGCGGCTTTATGCTGTAGTGGTGCTCCGTGTATCAGTAGCTGTGCTTGTGTTAAGTTCCCTTACACAACACGGTTTGGGATTCGCGCCAACCTATGGAGTTGTTCCTCGCTTGCCAACATGCATACCTCCATATTGTCTTGCTGTCCTTGTGTCTTTGACTTGAGCGCTCAGACATTTTGGATCAGATAAAGACTTCATACAGCCAAAACATGGCTAATCTTTCCTAGTGATTTGGCAATATGTAAATCTGTACACATATGCAAATGATTTCTTTACAAAGCATATATATATTTTTTATAATTTTTACTTTCAAATTATCAAAACAGTAAATTAGCATACAAATATAGCTGATAAATAATTCATACACGCTCCTGCTCCTATGTTGCGAGGATGGAAGTTTTAACACTATCTTACATATAGTGTTCACGTGTTTGTAAAATACTTTTTATTCTTTTCTACTGGATTATGTGCTACTTTCATATTTTTGTGAATACATCTGGACTCTTACATTAGAGACTATATATATATATATATATATATATATATATATATATATATATATATATATATATATATATTATATATAGAGAGAGAGAGAGAGAGAGAGAGAGAGAGAGAGAGAGCGAGAGAGAGAGAGAAAGCTGCGACAAATCTTACTGTGTATGTTGTAGAGTTTCTTCTGCCTGCTGGATTTTTTCAACATCAAAGACAGACTTCTACAGGTTTTTAAAGGGACCTATTATACTTCTGTACTTTTTCCCTTTCCTTTGGTGTGTTATACTGTTTTGTGCATGTAAAAGGTCTGCAAAGGTATAAAGCCCAAAATACATGTCAAAGGGAGTTCCTCTCCCCGCCAGAAACACTGCTCCTGAACTGCCTGAAACACCTTGCTGAAGTCCCGCCCATTCTTCCATAACGTGGTGATGTCACCAAGTAACACATTTGCAAAACACCTGCCTAGTGGCTAGTTTGGCACGACCTCAAACAAAACTATTAGAACGGAGCTTAAGTGGAGTCTGAAAAGTTTGGCTCAGTTGTCCAATCACAGCAGTGGTCCAGCTGACCAATCAGAACAGGCTGGACTTTTCAGGAGGGCTTGGCAGGAGCTCAGAGTGTTTCTGACAGAGGGTGAAAAGTGGTGCTGCAGCACAGTCAGTATGAGAAAAACATGGCATTTTTTTAACATTAAGGCATGTAAATATGTTCCAGTATAAACCCAAAATACAACCTGAAAATGAGTATAATAGGTCCTCTTTAATAATGTGGCAAAGACCAAGCATGTATTATTTATCTATAGATGAATAATAGGAGATGCATTTTGTATATCTGAGTATTGGGTTCTGTTACAGCCCTGATATGGGAACAATGTGCCAAAGGGAAAATACATGTATAAAAATCACTGTTGCTTTATTGGCAAATATGAAGTATTATTTTGTTCTTCACACATCTGCTACACTTAATGTTTGGATTTACCTTCTGTAAAAACAACACAAATATGAGACAGTTCATGGCAAAGGCAGTGTGCCATATATGATTTACCGATATCCAACAGGTAAGAGCAGCAGATGATGAATGGTATTATGTATGAATGTAGGTTGTATTTGTTTCGGACAGTGCCCCCTGCTGTGTGCTGCTGGGAAGTGCAGGGACCTGAATGAGCCTACTGCAAAACAACAGAACTATGAAAGACAGCATTCCACTGTGATTTTGGAGAATTATCTTTCTGGTCACTTTCCTGGATTTTCATTCATTTTAAGGGCTATGTATGGGCATCAGCTTGTGTCGATGGGTTGAAATAAATGTGCATGTTTTTTGTAAAACTTTGATGCAAACTTAAAACTATTTTCCAGGTCATCTGGGGAATTTAGACTGATATTTATTCTGGTTTTCTGGGGAATTGTATGTTGAGATTCCCGTTGATTTTTCTAATTTTTTTTTTTGCAGAGGTTAATTTAAAAAAATGGGCAGGGCCTTATAAATTGCTAATGACAAAATGAGCTGTGAATCCTATCAACCACCTGTTCCTCCAACCCTAGGCGCATAGTCTATGTGTCCTGTTGTGCTTAGTGTGCAGTGAATCAGTCAGTTTGTGGTACAAATTAATTCAAGAATAGGCACCATGTAAGCATAACATCACCTAAAAGAATAACATGTATTAAAGGTCCAGGGTGTAGCATTTCGAGGCATCTATTTGCAGAAACAGAATATAATATAACTATATTTTCATTAGTGTATGACACTAAGAATCATGGTGTTTTAGAATGAGCCCTTCATATCTACATAGGGAATGGGCCCTCCTCACAGACTCCGCCATGTTTTTACACCAAACTCTGGTTCTAGAGAAAGCCTTTCGCATATGACGTTACCTAAAGGCCACCGCAGTTCTTGGACATGCTTGTGAAACTGCGGTAACGTGATGATGAAATTTCCGTTGTTCTTAAAGTTGTGTTATCAATGACCTCTGAATGAGGCAAATGGCATTGCCACAGTTTTGCACTCGCCAACTTACGTTATGGCAGTCCTGGAAAGAGACCAGTGAGCGAATGGGTATTCAGTTGGTTGGCATCAATTGAATTGAATTCAATTGTTGCCAGAATGAATATGACCTGGATGAGTGAGAACATTCACAGACTTATGACACAGGGCCATATAAGAGCATAAATAAGGGATAATGTGCAGTGAGCCGGTCATTGTTGTGAAATAAACCCCTTTGTTCTGGGATGCCGCATCAACCTGAAGGAGCTTATTTCACAACAATGACACGCTAGCTGTCCATTATCCCACTTATTACACAACCACTTACTTAAGAAATCCATAATATGACACAAAAATGGTCCGCTAGTGTCTGAGATCAGAACTGTGTCCATTGGTCTGTTATGCATGGCAAAGAAATAACAGACCATAGAACGCTACGATTGACCAATCAGAATTGAGTATTCAACAAAACTGTTTAATAATAGAGAGCCACAGTCACCCCTTGCAGTGGACCCCAAGGGATCTTATTTTGGAAAACATATGAATGGCAAAAGAGATATAATTTTTTTTGATGAATTGCATGAATCATACATATGTTTGTCAATTGATCAGGTCAAGCTGGTAAAAAAGAGCAGGAGTTGCTGGAAAAAACACATCAGGTAAGATATTGTTTCATTTGTGCCTGGTCATAGCTATGTTAGCTAGCTAACTACTGTTTGTGATGTATGACGTATTATCTCTCTCCTTTGACTACCATTCGTATAGTTTCTGACAAAAGGTCCCATAGGGTCCACTGGAAGAGGCTTGACATCGCTTCTCTATTGTTAATAATGCAGGGGGCACCACATGGCTCTTGTAGTTTCAGTTTTTTGGTTTTAGTTTAGCCAAACAAACCCTTTCCAAACAAACCTGCAATTAACCAATTTACCACAAACCAATTACCATAGAGTGTGGCCTTCAGGGTCCCTAATGGCCTGGGGCCTTCGGGCAGTTGCCCACTTTGCATGTTTGATAAACCAGCCCTGGCTCTCAGTCTAGGGACCTCCTGTGAAAATGATGCAGGGTTTTGATATCTAGCAACAAGAGGGCAACAGCAGTTCAATTATTAGGGTTTTTGCCTATGGTTTCTCCATGGTCAGTACACAGCCTAAACAATATTATTTTGATAGTTTTGTTTATAGGGCCTTTAGCATAAAAAGGTCTACCACTGTTAAAAACCAACTAACAAAGTGACTACAGCTAACAAATTAACCAACTAGCCAGCTAGCTACTTAGCTAGATAGCTAGCTAGTCTGGACCGGAAGTGTGTAATGAATGAGGTCATGCAGAAGGAGGAAACAGATCTCGATAGCTAAGATGGCGGAGGAGCAGCAGGAATCATCACAGGGAGAGGTGGAGGGTGAGAGAAACAGTTACACCACAAAATATCCAGCTAACAGCGCGGGCATTTCTCTCACAATTGAAGCCCACGTCCACGCGAGTGTCCGCTCGGCGTTTCAGCCGTTGTCCTCTCCGTGATAAAGCTGTTTGACATGCAGCGATGAGGGGCAGACAGAGGCCAGAGCTCGTTGGCTAATGTTAGCTAGCCAGCTGCCATTGCTACACAAAGAGAAAACGCTTGTTTAGTTATTGACAGGGCAACAGTAAGTGACAGTCCCAGAGTGTTTGACTCTAGGGAATATTAAAAGTATATGCTTAATAATAAAGGCAGGACATCCACTTTGTCGTAGCTAAACGAGCATATTCGTCGTGACTGTAATTTGTTTTGTTTTCGCACAGGTCGAGCTAGCTAAATTGAGCTGACTGACGTTAGCCGGTGTTATGGATTAAGTTCTCTTTATGTTAACTGCTGACTATGGCTAAATGCGTCTGTGGTTGCGGTATATTATGAAAACAGTAAGAGAACAAACGAATGCTTTACTATTGTCTTTGATATATTACTTTTTTTTTAAAATAGGTATCCATCTGATTCGTTTTTTTATTTACGTGAGTGCAATGTTGGTTTCAACAACCACGACAACTCATCTGTCTCTTTTTAAAGAAAATAATAGAAATAAAAAATAAACTAAAACAAATCGACATACACGATTTTTCACAGTTATTTTCATAAAGTGTCACGGAAAGCACTGTCTGCCCTGGGGGAAGGTATTTCTGTGTGAGCTGCTCCATTTCTGTCGCCTACAGGTTGTTCAGTTTGTTAACAGCTTTTGTGGTTTTCCTTCACTTTCACAACAAGCGACCCTGAATCATTTTTGTGTAAAAAGCATGGTCAAATGCATGAATCGAGTTATTTTTAGGGCTATAAGAAAATATAATACACGAGTATCACAATACTATATTTTGCAATACTGTAATGATTCTCCAAAAGGCTGTATCGAGTGCTATATAGATAGAAGATATTGGCATATGAAACTGGAAAACCCATGGAATCCATTGGTACTAACCATGTCATTCTAGCTTGTTGCGAAGGAGGCTAAATAACACTCCAAAGTCGCACTAAATTTTGGTGAGGATAAATTGGCATGGCAATATCACACGCTTTTATTGTGCATTGGCTGTCCTGATTCTATCAGCATCTGCCATAAAAAACATACAGTCTCCCCTTTACAGACATGCACACTTTAAGGTAATCCCATGCAGTTTGGGGCAAAAAACATGCATGTTTTTGCCTGCAGTATAAATGTTATAAATTATTATTTTTGCCTATTCTGAAAATATGTAGTTCTGGTGTGTTCTTTATACTTTGACAGGTCACACAAGTCACTACATTTTGCATTGCTTAGAGTATCGCAATATATTGAATTGTTACCCCTGGATCAGGATACATATTGTATCACCAGATTGTTGCCAATGCAAAGCACGTCTGTATTAAATTGTGGCTTATATTTGATGGAAATCACCTTTGCAACACATGTTGCATGGATAGTGTCACAAGATAATAAAGCTGCGTTGTTTAGGTTGCATGGGTCCATAAAACACCTGCTTACACACAGTTTACTGTGTGTGTGTGTGTGTGTATGTGTGTGTGTGTGTGTGTGTGTGTGTGTGTGCGCAGGTAGCTCCTGTAACAGTTGTTAGAAAAGCGAGCTTATTTTTGTGTACACTTGCGCTCCTAATTTGATGTAACTTTAACAATGGTATCCCATTTAATAGTGTACTTTTCTGCTGCTTGCTACTTTTTTTGCTGTATTGTAAATCTGTAGCACACTATAACACTACTCCATGCCACAATATTTTTATTAACTACGTTTTGATCCTGCTTTGTTGTCAGTAAAAATATTGTGGCATGGAGTAGTGTTACCTTTTTCTTTACTGACCCTGTTTCAACAGACTCGTTTCTACATGATGTGTGTATAATTAATCCTCGTCCACTCAAATTTGAACCTGACTGATTTTCCATTCCGATATGCTTCATAAACACTGGCCCTAATCTGATGCAGATGCCAAATACAATTTCTGCCATCATGGTGGCCTGTTGGCCTCTGGAGTCTTTTCTCCTGAAGTCTAATTTTCTCTTACAGGAGTGAACTGCCTCGCGTATGACGAGGCCATAATTGCTCAACAGGACAGAATTCAGCAGGAGGTGAGAAATCGCTCTCTTTTTTTGTTATAATTGAGGAATAGGATGAAAAAATGTCCAGATTTATGTCATTTCTTAGTTTTTCTGTGTTAAACATCCACAAAACTCAGCTTTATGTGCAATTTCAACACAATAGCAGGTTCCCCAGTGATTTGCTTTTATTTTCATGAGCCAAACCTGCTGATCTTTGTTTTATGAAAATGCTAAATATAATTTTGAGTCCAGCCTTCTGAATGTTCCCAGTAATCAGTAACATTGACCTTGACTGTTAAGATAACTATGAAACTGCACAGCCATGACCTATTAACAGGGTTGGAAATTAATACCTTACCTAAAATATGCAAGTGGCTGCTAGATTTGCTTTACTCATCACTCACCAGCCCCCCCAAAATATGATTATCTATTGAGTAGCTGGTAGATTTCAGAATCCTCCAGCCACAGTGGCATGTGGGAAAAAAAAAGGTTAATTTCCAACCGTTCCTATTAATAAATCAAGTTATTTTATCATACAAAAATAATACATCTATAACAGCAGTGGGATTTTCTGGTTTATTTTGTAACCTTTGTTCAGACTACAAGCACAAGCCCACAGCTGGCCAGGACAGTCACCCATGAGTTAAGTTGCTTACAGTGTATGTATTAATATATATTTTTTTTGTTGATATCTAGATAGCCAACAGTAACCCTTTAGTGTCGGACAGACAGGACCTGGCGGTGCTGCAGAGGGAGTACGCTGAGGATGACACAGTTTATCAGCTCAAGATCAAGGTCAGTCAGACCACAGCCCCTGATCTTAGGTTACTGCACCCACATCAGGGTGCACTTCCTCCACGGACCAGGGTGTCATTTTATCCAGAGCTGCAAAACAAAACTGTACTTTGCTGACATACTCAAACACAGGTTTTGCATTCAATGTTGCATTATTCCTTTCTTGCTTTCTTGCAGGACCTACACAAAAAATACTCGTACATTCGTAAGACGCGGCCAGATGGGAACTGTTTCTACAGAGCCTTTGGCTTCGCACATCTCGAGTCGCTGCTAGATGACAGCAAAGAACTTCAGAAGTGAGTGTCGCAGTGGTTACCGATTGTGCTGTAGTAGCTGGCGGTCTCTAGTTTAAGTTCACACTTTTGTCATCTTGGACCATTAAAGACTGTTTTGGCACAGTTCTGTCTTCTCATGTCTGCACCAATTTAAAATATTTATTTTTATAGTTTTATACAAATCTGTCAGGTGTAGAAACAGTACCTTGCTATTATAACAATTATATACAATTATAATAATTATAGACAATTATGTATGCAGTCATCTAATATTAGATGTTCTGTTGTGAGTTATGGTAATAAAAAGTGTGTGCACAGCACTCTTTTTTTAAGTTCACTTTGTCTTGTCTGCACTGTTTTCCCTTATACTTAAAACATAGCAAACACTGTGGTGTCCTTAATATTCACAGGATTATTGAATGCAAGTTTTTTTGTCTCTTCAGGTTCAAAGCAGTTGCAACTAAAAGTAAACTGGACCTGGTTAATGAGGGCTTCACTGAGTTTACCATTGAAGACTTTCACAATACTGTGAGTATCTTGTGCAAGAAAAAACACGTACATTTTATTTATTGCTAATTGAGAAACCTTAACCTAGACATTTTTTCACTATATACAGAAGTAGCAAATATTGTGAGATGATTTTGTTTATAGTATATCTTGTATCCTGTTGGATTAAGTGTGTGATGTTATTAACTGTAATTTGCTCATTGCCTTGCCAGTTTGAATGGTAATCTGCCAATGTACATGATGTATTTAGTCCGCGAGAGCAGACAGGTGCACTAGATTTGGCCAGTCGGACAGTAATTTAACAAGCTGGGCCCATACTTCATTCATTCTGAATGATGTGAATAATGTCATTCCTCCAAGTTCATGGACCTGATCGAACTGTGTGAGAAGCAGCCGAGCCTGCAGGAGCTGCTGAACTCCTTCAACGACCAGAACGTGTCAGACTATGTGGTTGTGTACCTGCGGCTGCTCACCTCTGGCTACCTGCAGCGGGAGTATGGCTTCTTTCAGCACTTCATAGAGGGAGGACGCTCTGTCAAGGAGTTCTGTCAGCAGGTGGGGTTTCAACATTTTAACTTCTCCTTTCTACTGTCTTTCAAAGAGTCTAGCAGGGTCAGTTTTAGAGCTGGAGTGAAGATAAAGAGAAAAATTTAGTGAGGAAAAACTGGCATGTCCATTTTCACAGGTGTACTTTGACCTCTGTCAAGATATGTGAATGAAAATGGGCTCTATGGGTATCCACAGGTCTTCCCTTTATGGACATGCCCACTTGATGATAATCACATGCAGTTTGGGGCAACACCATGCAGTTTTTTGATTGCAGTATAAATGTGTTATTTTCAACTTTTCTAAATATGGTGTATTTGACTATTTCTGCATACCGGGTCCCTAAACAGTCATGGAATTACATAAATTGGGTATCACTGTAAAGCTGAAACTCTTGTCTAATGAGCCCAACTGTATTTGTGTGTGATGAATTTGGTCCCCATAGTAGCCATTTCATTGTGGTGAGACCATTTTTTTATAATCTGACCTCACTGTATAAACTGACCTCTGGTGACCTCTAGGATAATCACAGCCTCATGAAACTTTACAAACACAAACTAGAGACCTAGAGCATTCAGAGGATCGGGGTAATAAGGGGCTATCTGAGCAGTTTCACAGGAGTGCTCACCATCCAATCGCCAAAAAATGCAGTTCTTGCAGAAATCTCAAAATGCCAAAAGTTTTTTTTTTTTTTTTAAACCAAATCACAGCATGGCTTTTTGGCACACTGTGTTTCTCAAGGTCTTGGTTAAAGACTGCATTATGGTTAAATTTAGCACCAAATCTGTGTAACAAATAGTGTAAACCCAAAAATTGCTGCAACAACTTATGAGACATAATAGAGCATGGGAATGGCCATCATATACTTCTATCATAATGTTCTTAACCCTTATACACTTTCACAATTAATTCAGTTGAATTCATTAATTCATAAAATTAGTACATGTTTATTCCTGATTTACTAGAACAACTTGACACAGCGCTGAGCGACATCTCAAATTAATCTTCAGGTTTCCAGCTTTCAGATGATGTTCACCACTTCTATGTGACATCTACTGTTGACTTGCTATCTCCCCCTAAAGACCCCCTGGACCCCCCCTAAATATAGACAAACAGGTCTATTGTGGGTCTCAGAGGGTTAAAAAGAGTGCACAGTCAGGGTGAATAATGGGTGAATAAGAATGAAAAAACATATGATCACAATGTTCAATATCTAACCATTTTAGTTCTGTGAAAAGAGACTCACATTCACACACTCACACTCAAATGTTTTTTTTTTTCTTTTTCAAGGAAGTAGAGCCTATGTCTAAAGAAAGTGACCACATTCACATCATCGCCTTAGCCCAGGCCCTGAACGTATCCATCCTGGTGGAGTACATGGACAGAGGAGAGGGAGGAACTGTCAATCACCACGTCTTCCCTGAAGGCGGCGACCCACGCATCTTCCTCCTCTATAGACCTGGCCATTACGACATCTTGTACAAATAACACTCCTGGCCGCAGCCCACCTCATTCTCCACCTGTTTGATACAGCAGTGGGTTAAAAAAAAAAAAAGAAAAAAAAATTGCAGCCATGTTGATGAAGCATACATCTGTGTATGAAATTACACTCTTGTATTTGAAAAAATAAAAATAAAAGATAAAATCGCATTACATGCCTCCCTTACCCCTCTCGCCCCAAAATCCCCAAGTTATTCCTCAGTCATCACAAAATGGTTAATTAAAAAAATCTTTGGAAAAATAGAAGTGACTCCAGGCATTTAGAGTTGTACAGGTTTTTTTTTCTTTTGTGGTTGTAAATGTTATCTACTTGCTTTATGTTGGACTCTTTTCCTTTGTTACACAGCGTTTCATTGAGTTTTATTAAAGGGATTTACATCTTATTTCTTGTGTTTTTTTCTGAAGCAAATGATTAGATAGATTTTCAATTAATCACATTTTTGAGAAATAGTGCAAGTTACAATTTTGGTTGGAAAAACAAATAAAAACAATAGCATTGTTCAGGGAAATGAAAGAAACCACATATACCATTAACATATTATATTTTGACAGTGATACATTATAGCTGTACCAGACACTACCAGAAATTAAATCCAACTATAAAACTTAGTGGGTTACTTGGTTAAATTGCAGATGTAATCAATCAAATGTATAGTTTTAAATGTTTGCATTGTGCAGCAATGTTTCCCATAGTGTAGTGAAACGACAACATGAGAACAGCTGCTTTTTGTTTACATATTTTCTATGCATGGACTGTTTACATGAATATGCACATGCGCAGCATGCGTCATTGCCGCTTGCACAAAGATCGTCATCTGCTACAACAACAGATGTTATCTCGCTACCGTTTTCGTGGGCACCAATACAAAGCCTAAGTTACGCCTTTTCCGGTAGACTCCAGGGGACCTCATTCCTGAAAAAAATATGAACGGTTGTCAACGGAGAGTGTCAAATATTGCGCCATTAATGAGATATGATGTTTGCCAAATTAAAACAAATAATTTAGTCAAGAAAGTCACATTTGGTGTAAAACTGTTGAAGTATATGACTGTGACGGACACCTAAAAGTCAAGTAGTTACGTCTCTCTGAAGCAACAATGTCTGTGTTTTGTACTGGGATCTGAGATTTTGAGAATAAAGTAATAATATTACGAAAATACAGACATAGGTTTGCAAGAAAAAAATGTATTATGAGAATAAAATCAATATTATAAAGTAGTAATTGTATATGTTATTTTAGAGGGGAAATAGAGCAGTGTGTCGCTTGTGTGAAAATCAGGAACACTGAGCATCTTGTGAAGTTACACTTTACTTTAGGTTTCACAAATTACCAAATACTTCATCTTTAGGCACATCAGCAGCACATTATCATAAGTATCAGGACATTGAAAAGATGCAAGAAACTGTGTTTATTCCGAAGAAAGAACCACATGGACCTGGGGGAAATTGCCTCTTTTATTCTCCTAATATTAAGACTTTATCCTTTAAAACAGATTCCACCTTAGTAAGGCCCTAATAACGTAATGGCGCAATTCAAATGGGATAAAAAAAACCTGTTTCTCTTCATATTTTTTTTATCAGGTCCCATGGGGTCACCGGAAGGGGTGTGGCCAAGGCTCTTTATAGTAGCTGTTTCTGGCACCATGAAACATGGACAGAGTGGGAGCTCTTTCCTTGGACAAGCATGAAGACAAGCGGAGTGGATGAGGGAGCATGTCTTCGCTTCTGAAGTCGCTGATGTTGTCAGGCAAGAGAGTAGCTGCAGCTTGTGCAGTACGGAATCATTCCTCTCTTACAAGTGCGTTCACGACAGACTGTATTATCTAATTATTGATACTGAATGAATGTTTCTGTATCGGTGTTGTAAGAGTAAGTAACGCATGTCCGTGTTACTGCAGCCACCTAGCTAACGTTAGCTAGCCAGCTACAACGCGTTAGCGACAACGTTATGTGTGACTAAAGTTGTTTTAACTGATTTAGGAAGTGCTCGTTTTACTTAAAGTGAGTTGTACTTGTGTGCAGGTTTGTGTACTGTTGTTTTAGCCAGTTGACACCGATAGGCTATGTACAAATTCATTCAACCGCTTTAATTTGGCTAGTTAACTAAGTTGGCATCAGCTACCGTTAGCATGTCAGTTGTGCACTGAGGTCACACTCGGTTGCCAGTTTATCAGCGACACCAAGCTAAAAGTCATACAAACAGCCTGGATACATGAACACATGTAAACGGTTTAAACAAAAACTGAACATTATCAAAGGATTCATTGCAGGATTACGAGAATGCAGTAGTTTTAGCGCTGTTAAGATTAGATTCAGATTTGCCATTACACAACGAAATGCAGTTTTGCATCCAACCAGATTGCAAACTTGTAAAGACGGTATATACAAACAATGTGGTGTATGTACATAGGCATATACAGAACATACAGTATATACATATTGTAGTTACGGTGCAAAGGATAGACATGTTATATTCTGAAGAATGAGTGAAGTATAAGTTGCATGCTGATGAGATATTGTATAAACCTGTATAAAGAATAAAGGGCTTATACAGGTAGAGTTATATTTATATCTACATCTATATATAGAGAGATTATGTACATAGAGCTATATGCATATTGGACTAAGTGATTATATATAAGATGAGTGTAATTGTTATGATTGATGAGATGTTTTAAGCGGCAACTGAGAGTATCCTGCTTTTATTTATTTTCATGAGCAATATGAATCATTTGATAAACTTGAAATCCCTTTTAAAGTCTGTCAGCTTGGTAGATTTTCTTTATACAGAGTTTATTGGCTTCTAAGGACCTAAGAAAACCAAGGACACAATAAATTGACAGATTTTTAAATTAAGTTTAACATAAAGGCCCTTAATATATAGGACAGAAAAATGCAGGCACCAAGGTTAGTTGTATCTGTGTTTTAGTGCTAATGTTCACTAACTAACTCTTATGATATAATTCCATTTGTTTTTCTTTCTAGCTGAACTGATTGAAAACATGGATAAGAAAGCAACATGGGACCGCTTCTACACTGAGAGCAGCAGCAGGACAACATCTTTCAAAAACTTTGAGTGGTTCTTTGGCTTCGATGCTGTCCAGGACTTCATTATGCCCCTCTTGCAGACCAAGCCCCACCCAGATGCTCTGCTTCAAGTCCTCGATATGGGTTGTGGCACTTCTGCCTTAGGGCCCTGTATTTACAGACACTCTCCTGTCCCGGTCCGGGTCACTTGTGTAGACATTTCCCCCATAGCTGTGCGACTAATGCAAGAACATGTTCAAGCCAAAACCTTTCAACCTCACAGTCTTTCTTCTCAGCTTGAGTTTGTAGAGCTGGACTGCACAGAACTTCACAAGCACTATGACTGTAGCAGTGTGGACCTTATAGTTGATAAGGGCACCACAGATGCCTTGTTGAGGTCTAAGGAAGGGAAAGGGAAGGCCAGTCTGGTGCTGAAGCAGTGTTTGAAGGTGTTGCGGAGCTCTGGATCTCTGCTCCAGTTCTCTGATGAGGACCCTGATGCCAGGCTGCTGTGGCTGGAGACTGAGGCACAGGAGCCGGGGGTGATGGCAGCAGATGTTGGGGTGCAGGAGGTTGGGGAGCTAAGGGGAATGTCTTACTACTGCTACCAAGTAACTCCTCGCCCTATTGTATAGCAGCTTTCTACACATAGATGTTCATAATATTAAATAAGTAAGTATTGAACATAATTGTCTGTTTACCATATGATGCATTTCAAATCTATTTTTTTGGAGTTGGAGATGCCAAGATTTATCACCCCCCCTCTCATTACTTGTTATCTACTGCCATCTGTTAGCCAGCAGACTGTCTCATCCAGCATACCATAATGTACGATACACAGTTTTTTTCTGTGTGAGGTAGTTCACCACTATTAACGTAACTATAATGCTTAAGAAGGCTGAAGGAGTTCAGTGGACTGCAACTTAAAAAACACAAGCAATTAGACTTTCAAAGTTCAAAGCATATAAAGAAAACATCACTACTCAGACAAAACATGCAGTAATGTCACATCTAAATATGCTGCAAATTGAGAAACATACATGAACTTGAGAGCACTTTTGGTGTAAGATGATATACTACTTAAACTATCTGAGAAGTGAAACAGGGGTCAGAGAGCCTACTCTCTGTCATGAGGACTTTCTAGTGGGATGGTTGTTTTGCCTGGCCTGGCTCTCTGTCCCTGTCTCCAGCTGTCTGCTGTTCACCTCCCCAGGCCATGTAGTCTCCTCTCCCTCCCCAGACCTGCCATTCTCAGACAATTCACTAGATGTCCTCACACTCTACTGCCAGCCCTGGTCACCTGACACCACCCACCTACAGACCTGTTCCCACTTTCCTCATTAGCCCAGTAGTTTGTGACCAGCCCTTTTCCACACACTCCTCATCAGTTTGTCCAAGTTGCAACACGCTTCTCATCTGTGCTTTCTAGTATCTGCCTTGTTGGATTTGTTTGGATTGGCTTCCTGGTTTTGACCCTTTCCTGCCTCATGATTCCTGTACCTCCCAGTAAGACTTTATATACCTTCATTAAATCAATGAACTGATTATGTTTGTCTGTGTTTGGTGCAATGCTGCTCTTCCTGACTTGTGACAGGCTCAGAGTTTTGTAAAAAAATAAAAAAAAAAATACAACAGAAATGAGCTTGAGTGGACATGTTGGTTTGCACAACTCTGCACTACTGCAGCCATGTGCAGGAAAACAGAAAACAAAAGATATAGGTGTGGATCAAAATAGTGCACATGATGCTGAAAATGCTGTGATTAATTACAGGGAGAACATAACTAGAATAAGCAACATTGCATTATAACAAAGTCTATTTAATTTCCCTTTCAGTTTGGCTTTCTGTGTTCAATAAACCTGTTCTATCGTAACGCACTTTGCTTAACAACAAACTGCATGTCCGATTGCCACTATTACTGGTGAAAGATAATCAGTTTCCGTGTCATATTTTTCAAGTTTCATGTTTTTGCCTCATTTCTCTCATGGCCCCAATTAATGCAAGTTAAAATTCTGATCATTCTGATTTTTCATTGTATCTGGATGTTTGCTGGTGGAGTGGTTTTTACACAGTGGGAGCTGAGTCTTTCAGAGTTTGTCCAAATCTTGCATATCTTTGTCGTTCTGTTCATTGTGCTATTACCCATTTACCAGCGTCGTCTTTTTCTTAGATTTTTTTGGTAGATTGTAATGCCAGCTTTTCGGTGCATACTGCCACCTACTGTACTGGAGTACGTAGAAAGGGGATCTAGTATACAGTACTTTAGTCTGTAATGCACTTTGCAGCGTCAATGCTAACTATAAATATAACATTAAATGGCATTATTACGATTTTTACTTTAAATGCGAGGTGTGTTGCATGTTAGCAAAGATGCATTCATTCGTCTCACACTTGTAGATATGCAGCATGATTGGATGACGCCTCTGAAAAAGAGGAACCTTATACAGACCAATTGAGACATGTTCTCTGTGCTGAAGGTAGGATATTTTCCTCATTAAGAGCTACGTTGTGTTTAATCTTGTTAAGTTTTGAAAGCATGCAATGTATTTTCAATTCAGAGGCCTCTTTGGCCTTGTTGTGAACTGGTCTGTAATAGACATGGATATTCAGACATCATTCAGTGTGATTTACCCAAAAAGTTTAAAGTCTGATGTCCAGAACTTCAGAGTACCTGAACCTGAAGTTAACAACCCACTAATGGAGCTCATTTGTCTTCTTTGTGGGTTCTCAGAGAAAAGACGTGAGATGTTGGAGGAGCAGCAGACTGGGTGGCGATGAGGACATCAAGGTGAGGAGAGGTGGACCTGAAAAACACTACCATCTGTACACAGCTGGAAACTGCGACAAATGATGTGATTTTTATATTTGAATGATTGTGTCTGTAATGTGTTTTTTTTGTGTCTCCATCCTCCAGAATCACTGGAGGAGCAGCAGGAGAACCACAGGAAGGCTCAACAGAAGCAGCTCAACCGCCTCCGAGTCGAAACAGATGCTGGATGAACTCGCAGAGTAAGGACACACCAGTAAACAAAAATATCCCCCCAATACTGTGGTTATGGTTTCAGATTTTTAAGATATTATCTGGCATTTTATCTTTTTTAAATTCACAGTAGGTGGTGTAGAATAGAAACAGGGGAATTACATAGTATGTGTCCAAACCACTTGCATACATTTTTTTTTTATTATTTCTTACCTTTGTTACCAAATTAATAGACTGACAGTGAAGGTCTCTATTTAATCAAAGTGAGTCATTCTATGACTTACAGATTGTTTTATTTATTTGTGTTTATCAAATAACATAAACTGAAGTTAATTATCATGTTTTATCTGCCTTGCTCTCAATCCTGCGACAAACTGTTTAGTACATAGTTGGAGTGTCACTCACATCCTCTCTAACGCCACCTAGCTAAGCTCCTGTTTCTAGGGTAATTGAAATGCTTGCTTTCACTTCTGTTCATAAACTTTCTCTGTTATTGAAACCAACAACTACACACAACTGAGGAACACAGTATGTACTGTATACTGCATTCCCCAGTAGTATGTAGAATGCAACAGATAAAGCGATGTATTTTGCAGAATGCTAGATGAGGTTTTAGCCAGATCTTAAAGTGCTAGACAAAAAACAAACTCATAGTGCTATTGCATTGTTATAAAAAAAAACTTTTTTGTGTTTTTGTTAGTTTACTTTTTAAGATACTGCAGGATTAAACTCTATTCTAACTGCTTGACAAGATTTACTCAAACTGCTTTGTCAGTTACAGAAACAATAACTACGAAAATAGAAAAAACAAGATGTTTTAGCTGCTGTTGTGGTTGTAACCGTAGCCTTATTATTGAGCCCTGATGATTTGTGTTGTACAATCTGTCTTACATGAAAACTGCTGGACTTCATGTTTTTTAAATATTGATGTAAATGTCTGTTTTCTGTCCAGGCTGCTGAATGAACAAATGGACCTGAAGGACCTGGAGGAGACGACAGCTGGAGTGCATGGCTCAAACCTCTGGTAACTATCAAATCAACTAGAATTAGTAGTTGTTGTAGTAATAGTTGTAGTTGTTGTCATAGTTTTAGTAGTATTAGTAGTGATTGTTATTGTAACAGTAGTAGTAGCTCTTGTAGGATCATTATTAATAGTAGCTGTAGTTGTAGTAGTCATAAAAAAGTCATGCTTTAGCGGGCCTGTGTCATCAAAAAAATCATAGCATAATATGCTATAAAAATATATGTAATAAAAAGCTATAGTATAATGTGTCAAAGATGTCATTAAAAAATGTCAATGACAGTTTAAAATGCCATAAAATGTCTAGTATAGTATACTGTATGTTATAGTACAGTATTCCATGAAAAAAATATGAAAAATGTTATAGTTTAGTATGCCTTAAAAATAGTCATAAAAATGTCATGGTACTGTATGGCAAAAAAATAACATGGGTCTTAAAAATGTAATAGGATTTTCAGTCATAAAAAGGTGAAAAAACATATTACAGTATAATTTTAAAAAGTCATAAAAATGTAAATTTGCATATTTCATAAACACTCATAAGAAATGTCATAGTATAATGTGATAGAAATATCATAGCACAATATACCCTAAAATATCAAACAATTTATAGTATAGAATGCCAAAAATATATAAAATATTATGTTAGAAAAATGTCATAGTTAAGTATGTATCATGAAAATGGTCTGTTAGTATGTTATAAAACAGTCATAGTATAGTTGTACATCATAAGTCATGAAAAAATCTGATATTATAGTCTGCTGCAAAAGAATAATTTTCACAAAAAATATCAGAGTATGTTATAAAAAATCCTAAAATGCATAATAAGCATAACATAAAATACCATAAATATATATATATATAGATATATATAGATATATATCTATATATCTATATATATATCTATATATATCTATATATATAGATATATATCTATATATATATCTATATATATCTATATATATAGATATATATCTATATATATATCTATATATATTATATATATATATATATAGATATAGATATATATATATATATAGATATATATCTATATATATAGATATAGATATATATATATATATATCTATATCTATATATATAGATATATATATATATATATATATATATATATATATATATATATATAGATATAGATATAGATATATAGATATATTATAAGATGACATAAAAAATGTAATAGTATACCATAAAAATTGCATAAAAACATCACAGTGCATCAAAAAATGTCATGGTGTATTATGTCATTAAAATATAGTATAGCATGTCATGAAAAAGTCTTAAAAAATGTCATTGGATACTGTAGTAGCCACTAAATAATAATGTAGTATCTCAAAGTCATTAAAAAGATCATGTATAGAACGTCACAAAAAAGTCATGGTATATCCTAAAAATGTCCTTGTACAGTATGCCATGAAAATATCATGAAACAAGTTATAGTATGATATTTTATAGTGTGTTGGTGTCATATGAAATGTCATAGTATAGTATGCCATAAAAAAATAAAAACATAGTAGATCATGAAAAAAAGTCTTTAAAAAAATCTTAGTATAATATGGCATGAAAAAATGTAATATATTATGCTATTAAATTAATACAGTAGATCATTAAAAATGTAAAAAAAGTCATAGTATGCCATTAAAAACTAAAAAAAGTCAATAAAAAATTAAAAAGGCATAAAATTTCACAGTATAGTATACCATAAAAGTCATAGTATATCATAAAAACGTAAAAATACTATCAAAATATTTTAGTATAGAATGTCATAAAGCCAGTGTAGTGTATAATAAAAAATTCAGTTTTGTTATGTCATGTAAAAAGTTTAATAAAAATATTCTAGTACAGTTTTCCATGAAAATATCAGAAAACAAGTCCTAATATTGTATGCCATCAAAATAGCATATAGTCATAGCATAGTATACCATAGAAAATAATATAGTATCTCAAAAAAAGTAATTAAAAATGGCATTATACAGTATACACGTTTGAAAAAAATCATAGTATGATATAAAAAAGCGACAAACAAAATAATTGTAGTACAGTATTCCATCAAAATGTCATAGCATACAATGCCACTACAATACAGTAAGTGTCATAGTAGAGTATGTCATACAAAAGTCATTGCATCGTACATCATAAATATATAAATATTATAAAAAGTTATAAATTTCCTAGTACAGTATGCTATCAAAATGTCTTAGTATAGTATGTCATAAAAATGCCAAAGTCACCGTGCCATGAGAAATATAATAATATGTTAAGTAAAAAAAAAAGCATGCCATTAAAATGCCATAAAATTTACTGAACATAATGCCATTAAAAAGAAATGTCTACCACCCAAAGTGAAGATGTTAAATACGCTATGAGGCGGTGATGAAGTACAGTGTGTTACATTAGACAGCTCAGGGTGGAGACTGGTGGAGGTGGGATGAGACATGAGTCCTCCTGGTGTTTTGGAGAGATGACGGGTTTATGGAACAGAAAAAACAATTTTTAATGGGACATTTTAATTTTTTATTGTACATGTGGCAGACATGACCCCTCTGTGTACATTCATACAGGAGAAGACGACGACAAAGTGAGTGAAGAAACTCAGGTCATCATCATCATCAGTTTTGGTCCTGCACTCATCTGGAGAAGAAGAAGAGGAGGAGGAGGAGGAGGAGGGATGAGGTAAGACTGCATCACACTCACATCTGTGGCTACTGCAACTACTTGTATAACTACGACAGACTCAAAGTTTTGATGACTGAATGCCAATCTAGGAAACTACTATGAATGAGGGTCACAAGTGTTATTTCATTAATTTTTGACATGATACGATATCATTGTTTTTGACATGCTATACTAGGATTTTTTATGACTGTCAGACTACACACACTTTTTTTCAACATACTGTGACTTAATTTTTGACATGCTGTAACTTAAAAATGTGTTCCACATACTGTACTATCTTTTTAAATTTTTTTTTGACATGCTGTATTGTGACTTTTCACGTACTGTATTATGAAGATTTATGTTTTTGACAAACAATATCAAAACTTTTTATTTTTTTTGAAATACTATACTGACTTTTTTTAACATGCCATACTCAGCTATAATATTTTCAGTTTTCCAGAATGCTTTTCTGACTCTTGACATTCTATACTAGGACTTTTTAAAAATTATTTTCAACATTTTCAGCATACTATGACTGTTTTTTTTTATACTGCTGTATATACTATACTGTATAATTTAGCGTTTTCGTTTTTTTGACATTGACACACTATACAATGACTTTCGACATACTGCACAAAAACTTTTTGACATACTATAATTTTTAAATTTTTTTCCAACATACTATAATATGACTTTTCATATTTTTGTGACATACTGTACTGTGACTTTTATTTTTTTTTTTGAGATACTATACTGCAACTTTTTTTTGACATACTTGAACATGATTTTGCAATTTTTTTTTGACATATACTATGGATTTTTTTGACACTGTACTATGATTTTTTGTCTTTTCAACATAGTATATTATTAAGTTTTTTGATAATACGCAATGTTTTTTTATATACTTTAACTTTTTAAACAAATTTTTCAACTATACTATGACTTATTCTTTTTAGCATTGTATTATGACCTTATTCGACCATGACTTTTTATTTGTGCAACATACTAAACAATATACAATTACTTTTGTTTACCTTTTTCAACATACTATACTATGACTTTTTTAAAAATTTATTCAACATACTTTACTATGGCTTATTTTGACATACTATACAATTACTTTTGTTTGACTTTGTAGACATACTATACTATGATTTTTTATTTTTTTGACACACTAAACTGGCTTTTTTCATTTATTCGACATACCTTTGTTTTACTTTGTCAATATACTATACTATGACTTTTTTTCAACATACTATGGCTTATTTTTGCGACAATTTTTTCTGTACAATTACTTTTGTTTTACTTAGTCAATATACTGTGATTTTTACTTTGATTTTTTTTGACATACTTTACGATGGCTTTTTTGTCATTTATTTGACATCCATCCATCCACCTTTTCTTATCTTTTTTGTTTTACTTTGTGGACATACTATATTATGGCTTTTTTCGACATACTACGGTGTACTGTAACCTTCTAATTTTTTAGACATTCTACCATGACCTTATTCAACATACATAACCATGACTTTTTCTTTGTACAACATACTGCACTATGACTTTATTCGACATACTATACATAGATTTTTTTTAATATACTGTAACCTTTTTTTTTACTTTGTCCACATGCCATACTATGATTTTTTTTAATATACTGTAACCTTTTTTAATTTTTTGACATTCTATTATGACCCTTTTTGACATACTTTACTCTGACTTTTTATTTATTCAATATACTGTTCGAAGATTTTTTTATGTATTTCTTTTTATAACATTATAGTATAACCTTTTTAATTTTTTCGACATACTGACTTCTTTTTTTGACCTACTATACAGTGACTTTTGTTTACGTTTACAACATACTACTGTATACAATTACTTTTTTCAACATATTACACTGACTTATTTGTTCGACATGCTATACTATATTTTTTTTTCAATTTGACATACTGTACAATTACTTTCCCTTTACTTTGTCGACGTACTACTTTATACTATTACTTTTTTTCGACATTTCGACATATTACACAATGGTTTATTTTTTTCTTCTTTTCGACACAATTACTTTTATTGTTCGTTTCAACACACTATACTACTTTGTTGTCATGTATTTGAGTTGTAAAACAATTACTTTTGTTTTACTTTGTCAACATACTATACTATGACATTTTTCAACATTCTGACTTATTTTTTCGAAACTATACAATTACTCTTGTTTTAGCTTTGTTGACATACTATACTGTGACTTATTTTTTCGACGTTTTTTTTCTGTAAAATTACTTTTGTTTTGCTTTGTCCACATACTATACTATGACTTCTTCTTATTTTACGACACTATTCGTCAATAGAATTACTTTTGTTTCACTATACTATACTATACTACAAATCTTTATTTTATTTTTTCATATACTTTGATGGCTTTTTTGTCATTTATTCAACATACCATACAGTTACTTTTGTTTTACTTTGACACAGAATACTATGACCTTTTTTTGTTTATTCGACATACTATACTTTGACGTTGTTGCAAGAAATACATCGACATACTACACTGTCATTTTTTTCCACGACATTTATCGACATACTATGACTTTTTTGCACGAAATTCGTCGATATACTACATTATGACGTTTTTTTGCACGAAATTCGTCGACATACTAACCTGACTTTTTTGTATAAAATTTATCGACAAACTAACCTATGACTTTTTAGCACAAAATTTTTCGACAAACTAACCCATGACTTTTTAGCACGAAATGTATCGACATACTAACCTAATACGGTTTTTGCACAAATTTATCAACATACTATACCTGACATGACTTTTTTACACGAAATTTGTCGACGTACTATACTATGTTTCTGCATGAAATTTATAGACATACTACACTATAATGTTTCTGCATGACATTTTTCGACAAACTAACCTACGACTTTTTTGCAGAAAAATTTATCGACATACTATACTATGATTTTTTTGCACCAAATTTATCGAAATACTATGACATTTTTTTGTAAAATTTTTCAACATTCGATAAAATGACTTTTTCTTCCACCATAGAATCATTTTACATGCCATGACTGTTTTCATGATTTTTTCAACATACAAAAATTTTACGATAAACAACAAATTTTCGACATATGATACTATGACATTTTTTGTAAAACTTGTCAACATTCGAAAAAAAAGACTGTTTTCCAAAATAAAAAAACATAAAAAAAAAAAAAAAAAAAAAAACACCATACAATCGTTCTACACGCTAAATTACAACCCTTTCTATGTTTTTTTCAACATCTAAAAAATTTGACGTTTTCATTGAAAAATTTCCAAATACTATACTATGACAGGGCTGCACGCTGGTGTTGTGGTGCGGCTCTTCTGTGTGGAGTTTGCATGTTCTCCCCGTGTTAGCGTGGGTTCTCTCCGGGTACTCTGGCTTCCTCCCACCGTCCAAAGACATGCTGTTTAGGTTAATTGATGACTCTAAATTGCCCGTAGGTGTGGATGTGAGCGTGAATGGTTGTCTGTCTATATGTTGTCTGTCTCTATGTGCCCTGCGATGGACTGGCGATCTGTCCAGGGTGTACCCCGCCTTTGCCCTATGCCAGCTGGGATCGGCTCCAGCCCCCCCGTGACCGCTAACGGGATAAGCGGTTGACGATGAATGAATGAATGAATGACTATACTATGACTTTTTTTTGTAAAATTTTACAACATGTTACAAAGTGACTTCTTTCCACCATAGAATCATTTTACATGCTAAAATACTATCGTTCCAATGTTTTTTTCAACATCAGAAAAATTTGCCGTTTTCATTGAAAAATTTCGACATACTGTACTATGATGATTTTGATGTAAAATTTTACAACATTTTACGAAATGACTTCTTTCCACCAAAGAATCATTTTACAGGCTAAATTACTACCGTTTCCATGTTTTTTTTCAAAATCGAAACAATTTCACGTCTTCATCAAAAATTTTTGACATACTATACTATGACGTGTTTTTTGTAAAATTTTACAACATTTTACAAAGTGACTTCTTTCCGCCATAGAATAATTTTACACGCTAAAATATGACCGTTTCCATGTTTTTTTTCAACATCTAAAAAATTTAACATTTTCATCAAAAAATTTTGACATACTATACTATGGCATTTTTATTTTTTTTAAATTTTACAAAATTTCCCGAAATGAATTTTTCTCACGATAGAATAATTCTACATACTATAATACGACCGTTTTCATGATTTTTTTAAATATTAGAAAAATTTGACGTTTTCATCGAAAAATTTCGACATACTATACTATGACTTTTTTTGTAAAATTTTACAATATTTTACAAAATGACTTCTTTCCACCATAGAATAATTTTACACGCTAAGATACGACCGTTTCCATTGCTTTTTTCAACATTGGAAAAATTTGAAGTTTTCATCGAAAAATTTCGACATACTATACTATGGCGTTTTTATTTTTTTTAAATTTTTCCAAAATTTCCCGAAATTAATTTTTCTCACCATAGAATCATTCTAAAAGCTATAATACGACCGTTTTCATGATTTTTTTCAACATAAGAAAAATTTGACGTTTTCATCGAAAAATTTCGACATACTATACAATGACTTTTTTTGTAAAATTTTACATTTCACAAAATGATTTCTTTCCACCATAGAATCATTTTACACGCTAAAATACGACCGTTTCCATGTTTTTTTTCAACATCGAAAAATTTCGACATACTGTACTATGATGATTTTGATGTAAAATTATACAACATTTTACGAAATGACTTCTTTCCACCATTGAATCATTTTACACGCTAAAATACGATCGTTTCTGTGGTTTTTTTCCAACATCAGAAAAATTTGACGATTTCATCGAAAAATTACGACATACTATACTATGACTTTTTTTGTAAAATTTTACATTTCACAAAATGACTTCTTTCCACCATAGAATCATCTTACAGGCTAAATTACTACCGTTTCCATTTTTTTTTCAAAATCGAAATAATTTGACGTTTTCATCGAAAAATTTCGACATACTATACTATGACTTTTTTTTTTTGGTAAAATTTTACAACATTTTACAAAGTGACTTCTTTCCACCATAGAATCATCTTACAGGCTAAATTACTACCGTTTCTACGTTTTTTTTCAAAATTGAAATAATTTGACGTTTTCATCTAAAAATTTCAACATACTACACTATGACTTTTTTTGTAAAAGTTTAAATTTTATAAAATGACTTCTTTCCACCATTGAATCATTCTACACGCTAAAATACGACCGTTTCCATGTTTTTTTTCAACATCTAAAAAATTTGACGTTTTCATCGAAATATTTCGATATACTATACTATGGCGTTTTTTTTTTTTTTTAATTTTTCCAAAATTTCCCGAAATGAATTTTTCTCACCATAGAATCATTCTAAACGCTAAAATACGATTGTTTCTATGGTTTTTTTCAACATAAGAAAAATTTGACGTTTTCATCGAAAAATTTCGACATACTATACAATGACTTTTTTTGTAAAATTTTACATTTCACAAAATGATTTCTTTCCACCATAGAATCATTTTACACGCTAAAATACGACCGTTTCCATGTTTTTTTTCAACATCTAAAAAATTTGACATTTTCATCAAAAAATTTCGACATACTGTACTATGGCGTTTTTAATTTTTTTTAAATTTTTCCAAAATTTCCCGAAATGAATTTTTCTCACCATAGAGTCATTCTAAACGCTATAATAGGACCGTTTTCATGATTTTTTTCAACATTAGAAAAATTTGATGTTTTCATCGAAAAATTTCGACATACTATACTATGACTTTTTTCGTAAAATTTTAAATTTTACAAAACGACTTCTTTCCACCATTGAATCATTTTACACGCTAAAATACGACCGTTTCCATGTTTTTTTTGAACATCTAAAAAATTTCACATTTTCATCAAAAAATTTCGACATACTATACTATGGCGTTTTTATTTTTTTTAAATTTTCCTAAATTTCCCAAAATGAATTTTTCTCACCATAGAATCATTCTACACGCTATAATACGACCGTTTTCATGATTTTTTTCAACATTAGAAAAATTTGACGTTTTCATCGAAAAATTTCGACATACTATACTATGACTGTTTTTTGGTAAAATTTTACAACATTTTACAAAGTGACTTCTTTCCACCATAGAATCATCTTGCACACTAAAATACGACCGTTTCTATGTTTTTTTTCAACATCTAAAAAATTTGACGTTTTCATCGAAAAATTTCGACATACTATACTATGACTTTTTTTGTAAAGTTTTACATTTCACAAAATGACTTCTTTCCATCAAAGAATCATTTTACACGCTAAGATACGACCGTTTCCATTGCTTTTTTCAAAATTAGAAAAATTTGACTTTTTCATCGAAAAATTTCGACATACTATAGTATGACATTTTTTTGGAAAATTTTACAATATTTTACAAAATGACTTCTTTCCACCATTGAATCATTCTACACGCTAAAATACGACAATTTCCATGTTTTTTTTTCAACATCTAAAAAATTTGACGTTTTCATCGAAAAATTTCGACATACTATACCATGATCTTTTTTTGTAAAATTTTACATTTCACAAAATGATTTCTTTCCACCATAGAATAATTTTACACGCTAAGATACGACCGTTTCCATTGCTTTTTTCAAAATTAGAAAAATTTGACGTTTTCATCGAAAAATGACTTTTTTTGTAAAATTTTACATTTCACAAAACAACTTCTTTCCACCATAGAATCATTTTACACGCTAAAATACCATCGTTTCTATGGTTTTTTTCAACATCTAAAAAGTGTGACGTTTTCATCGAAAAATTTCGACATACTGTACTATGGCGTTTTTATTTTTTTTTTACTTTTTCCAAAATTTCCCGAAATGAATTTTTCTCACCATAGAATCATTCTAAACGCTAAGATACGACCGTTTCCATTGTTTCTTTCAACATCTAAAAAAATATGACGTTTTCATCGAAAAATTTCGACATACTATACTATGACGTTTTTTTTTTGTAAAATTTTATATTTTACTAAATGACTTCTTTCCACCATAGAATCATTTTACACGCTAAAATACGACCGTTTCCATGTTTTTTTTCAACATTCGAAAAAATTTGACGTTTTCATCGAAAAATTTCGACATACTATACTATGACTTTTTTTGTAAAATTTTACAATATTTTACAAAATGACTTCTTTCCACCATAGAATAATTTTATACACTAAGATACGACCGTTTCCATTGTTTTTTTCAACATCTAAAAAATTTGACGTTTTCATCGAAAAATTTCGACATACTATACTATGGCGTTTTTATTTTTTTAAAATTTTCCTAAATTTTCCTGAAATGAATTTTTTCACCATAGAATCATTCTACACGCTATAATACGACTGTTTTCATGATTTTTTTTCAACATTAGAAAAAATTTTACGTTTTCATCGAAAAATTTCGACATACTATACTATGGCGTTTTGACTTTTTTTAAAATTTTACAATATTTTACAAAATGACTTCTTTCCACCATAGAATCATTCTACACGCTAAGATACGACCGTTTCCATTGTTTTTTTCAAAATCTAAAAAAATTTGACGTTTTCATCGAAAAATTTCGACATACTATACTATGACGTTTTTTTTGTAAAATATTACAATATTTTACAAAATGACTTCTTTCCACCATAGAATCATTCTACACGCTAAAATACGACCGTTTCCATGTTTTTTTTCAACATCTAAAAAATTTGACATTTTCATCAAAAAATTTCGCCATACTATACTATGACGTTTTTTTTTTTTGTAAAATTTTACAATATTTTACAAAATGACTTCTTTCCACCATAGAATCATCTTACAGGCTAAAATACGACCGTTTCCATGTTTTTTTTCAACATTAGAAAAATTTGACATTTTCATCAAAAAATTTCGACATACTATACTATGACTTTTTTCGTAAAATTCTAAATTTCACAAAACGACTTCTTTCCACCATTGAATCATTTTACACGCTAAAATACGACCGTTTCCATGTTTTTTTTCAACATCTAAAAAATTTGACGTTTTCATCGAAAAATTTCGACATACTATATCTTTTTTTGTAAAATTTTACAATATTTTACAAAATGACTTCTTTCCACCAAAAAATAATTTTACACGCTAAGAAACGACCGTTTCCATTGTTTTTTTTAAAAATAAAAAAAATTGGTTTTTTTAAAAAATTTCGACATACTATACTATGACTTTTTTTGTAAAATTTTACATTTCACAAAACCACTTCTTTCCACCAAAGAATCATTTTACACGCTAAAATACACCGTTTCTATTGTTTTTTTCAACATCTAAAAAGTGTGACGTTTTCATCGAAAAATTTCGACATACTGTACTATGGCGTTTTTATTTTTTTTTTTAATTTTTCCAAAATTTCCCGAAATGAATTTTTCTCACCATAGAATCATTCTAAACGCTAAAATACGACCGTTTTCATGATTTTTTTCAACATTGGAAAAATTTGACGTTTTCATCGAAAAATTTCGACATACTATACAATGAGTTTTTTCATAAAATTCTAAATTTTACAAAACGACTTCTTTCCACCATTGAATCATTTTACACGCTAAAATACGATCGTTTCTATGGTTTTTTTCAACATCAGAGAAATTTGACGTTTTCATTGAAAAATTTCGACATACTATACTATGACGTTTTTATTTTTTGTAAATTTTCTACATTTCCAAAAATGATTTCTTTCCACCATAGAATCATTCTACACGCTAAAATACGACCGTTTCCATGTTTTTTTTCAACATCTAGAAAAATTTGACATTTTCATCAAAAAATTTCGACATACTATACTATGACTTTTTTTGTAAAATTTTACATTTCACAAAATGACTTCTTTCCACCATAGAATCATCTTACAGGCTAAAATACGACCGTTTCCATGTTTTTTTTTCAAAATCGAAAAAATTTGACATTTTCATCAAAAAATTTCGACATACTATACTATGACTTTTTTTGTAAAATTCTAAATTTTACAAAACGACTTCTTTCCACCATTGAATCATTCTACACGCTAAAATACGACCGTTTCCATGTTTTTCTTTCAACATCTAAAAAAATTTGACGTTTTCATCGAAAAATTTCGACATACTATAGTATGGCGTTTTTTTTTTTTTTTAATTTTCCTAAATTTCCCAAAATGAATTTTTCTCACCATAGAATCATCTCTACACGCTAAAATACGACCGTTTCCATGTTTTTTTTCAAAATTGAAATAATTTGACGTTTTCATCTAAAAATTTCAACATACTATACTATGACTTTTTTTTGTAAAATTTTACAATATTTTACAAAATGACTTCTTTCCACCATAGAATAATTTTATACACTAAGATACGACCGTTTCCATTGTTTTTTTCAACATCTAGAAAAATTTGACGTTTTCATCGAAAAATTTCGACATACTATACTATGACTTTTGAAAAAATCAAAAAATCACAAAGCGTTTTTATTATCACAGAAAAAGCGCATGGTCAACATCAGAAAAAATTAAAATTAAAATTTTTTTTTTTTAAATTTTCCTAAATTTCGTGAAATGAATTTTTCTCACCATAGAATCATTTCTACACGCTATAATACGACTGTTTTCATGATTTTTTTCAACATCTAGAAAAATTTGACGTTTTCATCGAAAAATTTCGACATACTATACTTTGACTTTTTTCGTAAAATTTTACAATATTTTACAAAATGACTTCTTTCCACCATAGAATAATTTTACACGCTAAGATACGACCGTTTCCATTGCTTTTTTCAAAATTAGAAAAATTTGACGTTTTCATCGAAAAATTTCGACATACTATACTATGACGTTTTTTTTGTAAAATTTTACAATATTTCACAAAACGACTTCTTTCCACCATTGAATCATTTTACACGCTAAAATACGACGTTTCTATGGTTTTTTTCAACATCTAAAAAATTTGACGTTTTCATCGAAAAATTTCGACATACTATACTATGACGTTTTTATTTTTTTTTTGTAAAATTTTACATTTCAGAAAATGACTTCTTTCCACCATAGAATCATCTTACACGCTAAAATACGACCGTTTCCATGTTTTTTTTCAACATTGAAAAAATTTGACGTTTTCATCTAAAAATTTCGACATACTATACTATGACTTTTTTCGTAAAATTCTAAATTTCACAAAACGACTTCTTTCCACCATTGAATCATTTTACACGCTAAAATACGATCGTTTCTATGGTTTTTTTCAACATCTGAAAAATTTGACGTTTTCATTGAAAAATTTCGACATACTATACTATGGCGTTTTTATTTTTTTTAAATTTTCCTAAATTTCCCAAAATGAATTTTTCTCACCATAGAATCATTCTACACGCTATAATACCACCGTTTTCATGATTTTTTTCAACATTAGAAAAATTTGACGTTTTCATCAAAAAATTTCGACATACTATACTATGACTTTTTTTGTAAAATTTTACATTTCGTAAAAATTTCTTTCCCCAAGAAATTTCAGCAAAAGCGTTCGTTTTTTACAACAAAAAAAAAAAAACCATTAAATTTTACAAAACGACTTCTTTCCACCATTGAATCATTTTACACGCTAAAATACGATCGTTTCTATGGTTTTTTTCAACATCAGAAAAATTTGACGTTTTCATCAAAAAATTTCGACATACTATACTATGACTTTTTTTGTAAAATTTTACATTTCAAAAAATGACTTCTTTCCACCATAGAATCATTTTACACGCTAAAATATGACCGTTTCCATGTTTTTTTTCAACATCTAAAAAATTTGACATTTTCATCAAAAAATTTCGACATACTATACTATGACTTTTTTTTGTAAAAGTTTACATTTCACAAAATGACTTCTTTCCACCATAGAATCATTTTACACGCTAAAATATGACCTTTTCCATTGTTTTTTTCAACATCTAAAAAATTTGATGTTTTCATTGAAAAATTTCGACATACTATACTATGGCGTTTTTTATTTTTTTTAAATTTTCCTAAATTTCCCAAAATGAATTTTTCTCACCATAGAATCATTCTACACGCTATAATACGACCGTTTCCATGTTTTTTTTCAAAATTGAAATAATTTGACGTTTTCATCTAAAAATTTCAACATACTATACTATGACTTTTTTTGTAAAATTTTACAATATTTTACAAAATGACTTCTTTCCACCATAGAATAATTTTATACACTAAGATACGACCGTTTCCATTGTTTTTTTCAACATCTAAAAAATTTGACGTTTTCATCGAAAAATTTCGACATACTATACTATGGCGTTTTTATTTTTTTTTTTAATTTTCCTAAATTTCCTGAAATGAATTTTTCTCACCATAGAATCATTCTACACGCTATAATACGACTGTTTTCATGATTTTTTTCAACATTAGAAAAATTTGACGTTTTCATCAAAAAATTTCGACATACTATACTTTGACTTTTTTCGTAAAATTTTACAATATTTTACAAAATGACTTCTTTCCACCATAGAATAATTTTACACGCTAAGATACGACCGTTTCCATTGCTTTTTTCAAAATTAGAAAAATTTGACGTTTTCATCGAAAAATTTCGACATACTATACTATGACGTTTTTTTTGTAAAATTTTACAATATTTTACAAAATGACTTCTTTCCACCATTGAATCATTCTACACGCTAAAATACGACAATTTCCATGTTTTTTTTTCAACATCTAAAAAATTTGACGTTTTCATCGAAAAAAAAAAAGATTGAAAATTTTAAGAAAAACTTTTTCCGAACATCAGGCTAAATACTATGGCGTTTCATTATTTTTCAAAATTAAATAATTTACTTTTCATCTAAAAATTTCGACATACTATACAATGAATTTTTTCAAACTCACCATAGAATCATTCTAGACGCTATAATACGATCGTTTCCATTGTTTTTTTCAACATCTAAAAAAATATGACGTTTTCATCGAAAAATTTCGACATACTATACTATGACTTTTTTTGTAAAATTTTAAATTTTACAAAACGACTTCTTTCCACCATTGAATCATTTTACACGCTAAAATACGATCGTTTCTATGGTTTTTTTCAACATCAAAAAAATTTGACATTTTCATCAAAAAATTTCGACATACTATACTATGACTTTTTTTGTAAAATTTTACATTTCACAAAATGATTTCTTTCCACCATAGAATCATTTTACACGCTAAAATACGACCGTTTCCATGTTTTTCTTTCAACATCTAAAAAATTTGACATTTTCATCAAAAAATTTCGACATACTATACTATGACTTTTTTCGTAAAATTCTAAATTTTACAAAACGACTTCTTTCCACCATTGAATCATTGTACACGCTAAAATACGATCGTTTCTATGGTTTTTTTCAACATCAGAAAAAATTTGACGTTTTCATCGAAAAATTTCGACATACTATACTATGACTTTTTTTGTAAAATTTTACAATTTCAAAAAATGATTTCTTTCCACCATAGAATCATTTTACACGCTAAAATACGACCGTTTCCATTGTTTTTTTCAACATCTAAAAAATTTGACATTTTCATCAAAAAATTTCGACATACTATACTATGACTTTTTTCGTAAAATTTTACATTTCACAAAATGATTTCTTTCCACCATAGAATCATTTTACACGCTAAAATACGACCGTTTCCATGTTTTTTTTCAACATCTAAAAAATTTGACGTTTTCATCGAAAAATTTCGACATACTATACTATGGCGTTTTTATTTTTTTTAAATTTTCCTAAATTTCCCAAAATGAATTTTTCTCACCATAGAATCATTCTACACGCTATAATACGACCGTTTCCATGTTTTTTTTCAAAATTGAAAAAATTTGACGTTTTCATCAAAAAATTTCGACATACTATACTATGACTTTTTTTGTAAAATTTTACAATATTTTACAAAATGACTTCTTTCCACCATAGAATCATTTTACACGCTAAAATACGATCGTTTCCATGGTTTTTTTCAACATCTAAAAAATTTGACGTTTTCATCGAAAAATTTCGACATACTATACTATGACTTTTTTTTTGGTAAAATTTTACAATATTTTACAAAATGACTTCTTTCCACCATAGAATCATTTTACACGCTAAGATACGACCGTTTCCATTGCTTTTTTCAAAATCTAGAAAAATTTGACGTTTTCATCGAAAAATTTCGACATACTATACTATGACGTTTTTTTTGTAAAATTTTACAATATTTTACAAAATGACTTCTTTCCACCGTAGAATCATCTTACAGGCTAAATTACTACCGTTTCCATGTTTTTTTTCAAAATTGAAATAATTTGACGTTTTCATCTAAAAATTTCGACATACTATACTATGACTTTTTTCGTAAAATTCTAAATTTCACAAAACGACTTCTTTCCACCATTGAATCATTTTACACGCTAAAATACGATCGTTACTATGGTTTTTTTCAACATCAGAAAAATTTCGACATACTATACTATGACTTTTTTTGTAAAATTTTACATTTCACAAAATCACTTCTTTCCACCAAAGAATCATTTTACACGCTAAAATACAACCGTTTCCATTGTTTTTTTCAACATCTAAAAAATTTGACGTTTTCATTGAAAAATTTCGACATACTATACTATGGCGTTTTTATTTTTTTTAAATTTTCCTAAATTTCCCAAAATGAATTTTTCTCACCATAGAATCATTCTACACGCTATAATACCACCGTTTTCATGATTTTTTTCAACATTAGAAAAATTTGACGTTTTCATCAAAAAATTTCGACATACTATACTATGACTTTTTTTGTAAAATTTTACATTTTACAAAATGACTTCTTTCCACCATAGAATCATTTTACACGCTAAAATACGACCGTTTCCATGTTTTTCTTTCAACATCTAAAAAATTTGACCTTTTCATCTAAAAATTTCGACATACTATACTATGACTTTTTTCGTAAAATTCTAAATTTCACAAAACGACTTCTTTCCACCATTGAATCATTTTACACGCTAAAATACGATCGTTTCTATTGTTAAATTTTTTTCAACATCAGAAAAATTTGACGTTTTCATCGAAAAATTTCGACATACTATACTATGACTTTTTTTGTAAAATTTTACATTTCAAAAAATGATTTCTTTCCACCATAGAATCATTTTACACGCTAAAATATGACCGTTTCCATGTTTTTTTTCAACATCTAAAAAATTTGACATTTTCATCAAAAAATTTCGCCATACTATACTATGACTGTTTTTGTAAAATTTTACATTTCACAAAATGATTTCTTTCCACCATAGAATCATTTTACACGCTAAAATACGACCGTTTCCATGTTTTTTTTCAACATCTAAAAAATTTGACATTTTCATCAAAAAATTTCGCCATACTATACTATGACTTTTTTTGTAAAAATTCTAAATTTTACAAAACGACTTCTTTCCACCAAAGAATCATTTTACACGCTAAAATACGACCGTTTCCATTGTTTTTTTCAACATCTAAAAAATTTGATGTTTTCATTGAAAAATTTCGACATACTATACTATGGCGTTTTTATTTTTTTTTAATTTTCCTAAATTTCCCAAAATGAATTTTTCTCACCATAGAATCATTCTACACGCTATAATACGACCGTTTCCATGTTTTTTTTTCAAAATTGAAATAATTTGACGTTTTCATCTAAAAATTTCAACATACTATACTATGACTTTTTTTGTAAAATTTTACAATATTTTACAAAATGACTTCTTTCCACCATAGAATAATTTTATACACTAAGATACGACCGTTTCCATTGTTTTTTTCAACATCTAAAAAATTTGACGTTTTCATCGAAAAATTTCGACATACTATACTATGGCGTTTTTATTTTTTTTTAAATTTTCCTAAATTTCCTGAAATGAAGTTTTCTCACCATAGAATCATTCTACACGCTATAATACGACTGTTTTCATGATTTTTTTCAACATTAGAAAAATTTTACGTTTTCATCGAAAAATTTCGACATACTATACTATGACGTTTTTTTCGTGAAATTTTACAATATTTCACAAAATGACTTCTTTCCACCATAGAATAATTTTACACGCTAAGATACGATCCGTTTCCATTGCTTTTTTCAAAATTAGAAAAATTTGACGTTTTCATCAAAAAATTTCGACATACTATACTATGACTTTTTTTGTAAAATTTTAAATTTCACAAAATGACTTCTTTCCACCATTGAATCATTTTACACGCTAAAATACGACCGTTTCCATTGTTTTTTTCAAAATCTAGAAAAATTTGACGTTTTCATCAAAAAATTTCGACATACTATACTATGACGTTTTTTTTGTAAAATTTTACAATATTTTACAAAATGACTTCTTTCCACCATTGAATCATTTTACACGCTAAAATACGACCATTTCCATGTTTTTTTTCAACATCTAAAAAATTTGACGTTTTCATCGAAAAATTTCGACATACTATACTATGACGTTTTTTTTTTTTTAAATTTTCCTAAATTTCATAAAATGAATTCTTTCTCACCATAGAATCATTCTACACGCTAAAATACGACCGTTTCCATTGTTTTTTTCAACATCTAAAAAAATATGACGTTTTCATCGAAAAATTTCGACATACTATACTATGACTTTTTTTGTAAAATTTTATATTTTACTAAATGACTTCTTTCCACCATTGAATCATTCTACACGCTAAAATACGATCGTTTCCATGGTTTTTTTCAACATCTGAAAAAATTTGACGTTTTCATCGAAAAATTTCGACATACTATACTATGACTTTTTTTTGTAAAATTTTACAACATTTTACAAAGTGACTTCTTTCCACCATAGAATCATCTTACAGGCTAAAATACGACCGTTTCCATTGTTTTTTTTCAAAATCTGAAAAAATTTGACGTTTTCATCGAAAAATTTCGACATACTATACTTTGACTTTTTTCGTAAAATTTTACAATATTTTACAAAATGACTTCTTTCCACCATAGAATAATTTTACACGCTAAGATACGACCGTTTCCATTGCTTTTTTCAAAATTAGAAAAATTTGACGTTTTCATCGAAAAATTTCGACATACTATACTATGACGTTTTTTTTGTAAAATTTTACAATATTTTACAAAATGACTTCTTTCCACCATTGAATCATTCTACACGCTAAAATACGACAATTTCCATGTTTTTTTTCAACATCTAAAAAATTTGACGTTTTCATCGAAAAATTTCGACATACTATACTATGACTTTTTTTGTAAAATTTTACATTTCAGAAAATGACTTCTTTCCACCATAGAATCATCTTACAGGCTAAATTACTACCGTTTCCATGTTTTTTTTCAAAATTGAAATAATTTGACGTTTTCATCTAAAAATTTCGACATACTATACTATGACTTTTTTCGTAAAATTCTAAATTTCACAAAACGACTTCTTTCCACCATTGAATCATTTTACACGCTAAAATACGATCGTTTCTATGGTTTTTTTCAACATCAGAAAAATTTCGACATACTATACTATGGCGTTTTTTTTTTTTAAAATTTTCCTAAATTTCCCAAAATGAATTCTTTCCACCATAGAATCATTCTACACGCTAAAATACCACCGTTTTCATGATTTTTTTCAACATCTAGAAAAATTTGACGTTTTCATCAAAAAATTTCGACATACTATACTATGACTTTTTTCGTAAAATTCTAAATTTTACAAAACGACTTCTTTCCACCATTGAATCATTTTACACGCTAAAATACGATCGTTTCTATGGTTTTTTTCAACATCAGAAAAATTTGACGTTTTCATCGAAAAATTTCGACATACTATACTATGACTTTTTTTGTAAAATTTTACATTTCAAAAAATGATTTCTTTCCACCATAGAATCATTTTACACGCTAAAATATGACCGTTTCCATGCTTTTTTTCAACATCTAAAAAATTTGACATTTTCATCAAAAAATTTCGCCATACTATACTATGACTTTTTTTTGTAAAAGTTTACATTTCACAAAATGATTTCTTTCCACCATAGAATCATTTTACACGCTAAAATATGACCTTTTCCATTGTTTTTTTCAACATCTAAAAAATTTGATGTTTTCATTGAAAAATTTCGACATACTATACTATGGCGTTTTTATTTTTTTTTAAATTTTCCTAAATTTCCCAAAATGAATTTTTCTCACCATAGAATCATTCTACACGCTATAATACGACCGTTTCCATGTTTTTTTTCAAAATTGAAATAATTTGACGTTTTCATCTAAAAATTTCAACATACTATACTATGACTTTTTTTGTAAAATTTTACAATATTTTACAAAATGACTTCTTTCCACCATAGAATAATTTTATACACTAAGATACGACCGTTTCCATTGTTTTTTTCAACATCTAAAAAATTTGACGTTTTCATCGAAAAATTTCGACATACTATACTATGGCGTTTTTATTTTTTTTTTAATTTTCCTAAATTTCCTGAAATGAATTTTTCTCACCATAGAATCATTCTACACGCTATAATACGACTGTTTTCATGATTTTTTTCAACATTAGAAAAATTTGACGTTTTCATCAAAAAATTTCGACATACTATACTTTGTTTTTTTTCGTAAAATTTTACAATATTTCACAAAATGACTTCTTTCCACCATAGAATAATTTTACACGCTAAGATACGACCGTTTCCATTGCTTTTTTCAAAATTAGAAAAATTTGACGTTTTCATCGAAAAATTTCGACATACTATACTATGACGATTTTTTTTGTAAAATTTTACAATATTTTACAAAATGACTTCTTTCCACCATTGAATCATTCTACACGCTAAAATACGACAATTTCCATGTTTTTTTTCAACATCTAAAAAATTTGACGTTTTCATCGAAAAATTTCGACATACTATACTATGGCGTTTTTATTTTTTTTAAATTTTCCTAAATTTCCTTAAATGAATTTTTCTCACCATAGAATCATTCTAGACGCTATAATACGACCGTTTCCATTGTTTTTTTCAACATCTAAAAAAATATGACGTTTTCATCGAAAAATTTCGACATACTATACTATGACTTTTTTTGTAAAATTTTCAATATTTTACTAAATGACTTCTTTCCACCATAGAATCATTTTACACGCTAAAATACGATCGTTTCCATGGTTTTTTTCAACATCTAAAAAATTTGACATTTTCATCAAAAAATTTCGACATACTATACTATGACTTTTTTTGTAAAATTTTACATTTCACAAAATCACTTCTTTCCACCAAAGAATCATTTTACACGCTAAAATACGACCGTTTCCATGTTTTTCTTTCAACATCTAAAAAATTTGTCCTTTTCATCTAAAAATTTCGACATACTATACTATGACTTTTTTCGTAAAATTCTAAATTTTACAAAACGACTTCTTTCCACCATTGAATCATTGTACACGCTAAAATACGATCGTTTCTATGGTTTTTTTCAACATCAGAAAAATTTGACGTTTTCATCGAAAAATTTCGACATACTATACTATGACTTTTTTTGTAAAATTTTACATTTCAAAAAATGATTTCTTTCCACCATAGAATCATTTTACACGCTAAAATATGACCGTTTCCATGTTTTTTTTCAACATCTAAAAAATTTGACATTTTCATCAAAAAATTTCGCCATACTATACTATGACTGTTTTTGTAAAATTTTACAATTTCACAAAATGATTTCTTTCCACCATAGAATCATTTTACACGCTAAAATACGACCGTTTCCATGTTTTTTTTCAACATCTAAAAAATTTGATGTTTTCATTGAAAAATTTCGACATACTATACTATGGCGTTTTTATTTTTTTTTAAATTTTCCTAAATTTCCCAAAATGAATTTTTCTCACCATAGAATCATTCTACACGGTATAATACGACCGTTTCCATGTTTTTTTTAAAAATTGAAATAATTTGACGTTTTCATCTAAAAATTTCAACATACTATACTATGACTTTTTTTGTAAAATTTTACAATATTTTACAAAATGACTTCTTTCCACCATAGAATAATTTTATACACTAAGATACGATCGTTTCCATGGTTTTTTTCAACATCTAAAAAATTAGACGTTTTCATCGAAAAATTTCGACATACTATACTATGACTTTTTTTTGGTAAAATTTTACAATATTTTACAAAATGACTTCTTTCCACCATAGAATAATTTTAAACGCTAAGATACGACCGTTTCCATTGCTTTTTTCAAAATTAGAAAAATTTGACGTTTTCATCGAAAAATTTCGACATACTATACTATGACGTTTTTTTTGTAAAATTTTACAATATTTTACAAAATGACTTCTTTCCACCATAGAATCATCTTACAGGCTAAATTACTACCGTTTCCATGTTTTTTTTCAAAATTGAAATAATTTGACGTTTTCATCTAAAAATTTCGACATACTATACTATGACTTTTTTCGTAAAATTCTAAATTTCACAAAACGACTTCTTTCCACCATTGAATCATTTTACACGCTAAAATACGATCGTTACTATGGTTTTTTTCAACATCAGAAAAATTTCGACATACTATACTATGACTTTTTTTGTAAAATTTTACATTTCACAAAATCACTTCTTTCCACCAAAGAATCATTTTACACGCTAAAATACAACCGTTTCCATTGTTTTTTTCAACATCTAAAAAATTTGACGTTTTCATTGAAAAATTTCGACATACTATACTATGGCGTTTTTATTTTTTTTAAATTTTCCTAAATTTCCCAAAATGAATTTTTCTCACCATAGAATCATTCTACACGCTATAATACCACCGTTTTCATGATTTTTTTCAACATTAGAAAAATTTGACGTTTTCATCAAAAAATTTCGACATACTATACTATGACTTTTTTTGTAAAATTTTACATTTCACAAAATCACTTCTTTCCACCAAAGAATCATTTTACACGCTAAAATACGACCGTTTCCATGTTTTTCTTTCAACATCTAAAAAATTTGACCTTTTCATCTAAAAATTTCGACATACTATACTATGACTTTTTTCGTAAAATTCTAAATTTTACAAAACGACTTCTTTCCACCATTGAATCATTTTACACGCTAAAATACGATCGTTTCTATGTTTTTTTTCAACATCAGAAAAATTTGACGTTTTCATCGAAAAATTTCGACATACTATACTATGACTTTTTTTGTAAAATTTTACATTTCAAAAAATGATTTCTTTCCACCATAGAATCATTTTACACGCTAAAATACGACCGTTTCCATGTTTTTTTTCAACATCTAAAAAATTTGACATTTTCATCAAAAAATTTCGCCATGACTGTTTTTGTAAAATTTTACATTTCACAAAATGATTTCTTTCCACCATAGAATCATTTTACACGCTAAAATACGACCGTTTCCATGTTTTTTTTCAACATCTAAAAAATTTGACATTTTCATCAAAAAATTTCGCCATACTATACTATGACTTTTTTTGTAAAATTCTAAATTTTACAAAACGACTTCTTTCCACCAAAGAATCATTTTACACGCTAAAATACGACCGTTTCCATTGTTTTTTTCAACATCTAAAAAATTTGATGTTTTCATTGAAAAATTTCGACATACTATACTATGGCGTTTTTATTTTTTTTAAATTTTCCTAAATTTCCCAAAATGAATTTTTCTCACCATAGAATCATTCTACACGCTATAATACGACCGTTTCCATGTTTTTTTTCAAAATTGAAATAATTTGACGTTTTCATCTAAAAATTTCAACATACTATACTATGACTTTTTTTGTAAAATTTTACAATATTTTACAAAATGACTTCTTTCCACCATAGAATAATTTTATACACTAAGATACGACCGTTTCCATTGTTTTTTTCAACATCTAAAAAATTTGACGTTTTCATCGAAAAATTTCGACATACTATACTATGGCGTTTTTATTTTTTTTAAATTTTCCTAAATTTCCTGAAATGAATTTTTCTCACCATAGAATCATCTTACAGGCTAAATTACTACCGTTTCCATGATTTTTTTCAACATTAGAAAAATTTTACGTTTTCATCGAAAAATTTCGACATACTATACTATGACTTTTTTCGTAAAATTCTAAATTTCACAAAACGACTTCTTTCCACCATTGAATCATTTTACACGCTAAAATACGATCCTTTATATGGTTTTTTTTAACATCAGAAAAATTTCGACATACTATACTATGACTTTTTTTGTAAAATTTTACATTTCACAAAATGACTTCTTTCCACCAAAGAATCATTTTACACGCTAAAATACAACCGTTTCCATTGTTTTTTTTCAAAATTAGAAAAATTTGACGTTTTCATCGAAAAATTTCGACATACTATACTATGACGTTTTTTTTGTAAAATTTTACAATATTTTACAAAATGACTTCTTTCCACCATTGAATCATTCTACACGCTAAAATACGACAATTTCTTTGTTTTTTTTCAACATCTAAAAAATTTGACGTTTTCATCGAAAAATTTCGACATACTATACTATGGCGTTTTTATTTTTTTTAAATTTTCCTAAATTTCCTTAAATGAATTTTTTCTCACCATACAATCATTCTACACGCTATAATACGACTGTTTTCATGATTTTTTTCAACATTAGAAAAATTTAACGTTTTGATCGAAAAATTTCGACATACTGTACTTTGATTTTTTTCGTAAAATTTTACAATATTTTACAAAATGAATTCTTTCCACCATAGAATAATTTTACACGCTAAGATACGACCGTTTCCATTGCTTTTTTCAAAATTAGAAAAATTTGACGTTTTCATCGAAAAATTTGGACATACTATACTATGACGTTTTTTTTGTAAAATTTTACAATATTTTACAAAATAACTTCTTTCCACCATTGAATCATTCTACATGCTAAAATACGACAATTTCCATGTTTTTTTTCAACGTCTAAAAAATTTGACGTTTTCATCGAAAAATTTCGACATATTATACTATGGCGTTTTTTATTTTTTTTAAATTTTCCTAAATTTCCTTAAATGAATTCTTTCTCACCATAGAATCATTCTACACACTAAGATACGACCGTTTCCATTGCTTTTTTCAAAATTAGAAAAATTTGACATTTTCATCGAAAAATTTCGACATACTATACTATGACTTTTTTTTGTAAAATTTTACAATATTTTACAAAATGACTTCTTTCCACCATTGAATCATTCTACACGCTAAAATACGACAATTTCCATGTTTTTTTTCAACATCTAAAAAATTTGACGTTTTCATCGAAAAATTTCGACATACTATACTATGACTTTTTTTGTAAAATTTTACATTTCAGAAAATGACTTCTTTCCACCATAGAATCATCTTACAGGCTAAAATACGACCGTTTCCATGTTTTTTTTCAAAATCTAAATAATTTGACGTTTTCATCTAAAAATTTCGACATACTATACTATGACTTTTTTCGTAAAATTCTAAATTTCACAAAACGACTTCTTTCCACCATTGAATCATTTTACACGCTAAAATACGATCGTTACTATGGTTTTTTTCAACATCAGAAAAATTTCGACATACTATACTATGACTTTTTTTGTAAAATTTTACATTTCACAAAATGATTTCTTTTCACCATAGAATCATTTTACACGCTAAAATACGACCGTTTCCATGTTTTTTTTCAACATCTAAAAATTTGACATTTTCATCAAAAAATTTCGACATACTATACTATGACTTTTTTTGTAAAATTTTACATGTCACAAAATCACTTCTTTCCACCAAAGAATCATTTTACACGCTAAAATACAACCGTTTCCATTGTTTTTTTCAACATCTAAAAAATTTGACGTTTTCATTGAAAAATTTCGACATACTATACTATGGCGTTTTTTTTTTTTTAAATTTTCCTAAATTTCCCAAAATGAATTTTTCTCACCATAGAATCATTCTACACGCTATAATACCACCGTTTTCATGATTTTTTTCAACATTAGAAAAATTTGAAGTTTTCATCAAAAAATTTCGACATACTATACTATGACTTTTTTTGTAAAATTTTACATTTTACAAAATCACTTCTTTCCACCAAAGAATCATTTTACACGCTAAAATACGACCGTTTCCATGTTTTTCTTTCAACATCTAAAAAATTTGACCTTTTCATCTAAAAATTTCGACATACTATACTATGACTTTTTTCGTAAAATTCTAAATTTTACAAAACGACTTCTTTCCACCATTGAATCATTTTACACGCTAAAATACGATCGTTTCTATGTTTTTTTTCAACATCAGAAAAATTTGACGTTTTCATCGAAAAATTTCGACATACTATACTATGACTTTTTTTGTAAAATTTTACATTTCAAAAAATGATTTCTTTCCACCATAGAATCATTTTACACGCTAAAATATGACCGTTTCCATGGTTTTTTTCAACATCTAAAAAATTTGACATTTTCATCAAAAAATTTCGACATACTATACTATGACTTTTTTTGTAAAATTTTACATTTCACAAAATGATTTCTTTCCACCATAGAATCATTTTACACGCTAAAATATGACCGTTTCCATGTTTTTTTCAACATCTAAAAAATTTGACATTTTCATCAAAAAATTTCGACATACTATACTATGACTTTTTTTGTAAAATTTTCTAGAATTTTACAAAACGACCTCTTTCCACCATTGAATCATTCTACACGCTAAAATACGACCATTTCCATGTTTTTCTTTCAACATCTAAAAATTTGACATTTTCATCAAAAAATTTCGACATACTATACTATGACTTTTTTTGTAAAATTTTACATTTCACAAAATCACTTCTTTCCACCAAAGAATCATTTTACACGCTAAAATACGACCGTTTCCATTGTTTTTTTCAACATCTAAAAAATTTGATGTTTTCATTGAAAAATTTCGACATACTATACTATGGCGTTTTTTTTTTTTTAAATTTTCCTAAATTTCCCGAAATGAATTTTTCTCACCATAGAATCATTCTACACGGTATAATACGACCGTTTCCATGTTTTTTTTAAACATTGAAATAATCTGACGTTTTCATCTAAAAATTTCAACATACTATACTATGACTTTTTTTGTAAAATTTTACAGTATTTTACAAAATGACTTCTTTCCACCATAGAATCATTTTATACGCTAAAATATGACCGTTTCCATTGTTTTTTCAACATCTAAAAAATGTGACGTTTTCATCGAAAAATTTCGACATACTATACTATGGCGTTTTTATTGTAAAATTTTACAATATTTTACAAAATGACTTCTTTCCACCATTGAATCATTCTACACGCTAAAATACGACAATTTCCATGTTTTTTTTCAACATCTAAAAAATTTGACGTTTTCATCGAAAAATTTCGACATACTATACTATGTCGTTTTTATTTTTTTTTAAATTTTCCTAAATTTCCTTAAATGAATTTTTCTCACCATAGAATCATTCTACACGCTATAATACGACCGTTTCCATTGTTTTTTTCAACATCTAAAAAAATATGACGTTTTCATCGAAAAATTTCGACATACTATACTATGACTTTTTTTGTAAAATTTTATATTTTACTAAATGACTTCTTTCCACCATAGAATCATTTTACACGCTAAAATACGATCGTTTCCATGGTTTTTTTCAACATCTAAAAAATTAGACGTTTTCATCGAAAAATTTCGACATACTATACTATGACTTTTTTTTGGTAAAATTTTACAATATTTTACAAAATGACTTCTTTCCACCATAGAATAATTTTAAACGCTAAGATACGACCGTTTCCATTGCTTTTTTCAAAATTAGAAAAATTTGACGTTTTCATCGAAAAATTTCGACATACTATACTATGACGTTTTTTTTGTAAAATTTTACAATATTTTACAAAATGACTTCTTTCCACCGTAGAATCATCTTACAGGCTAAAATACTACCGTTTCCATTGTTTTTTTTTCAAAATTGAAATAATTTGACGTTTTCATCTAAAAATTTCGACATACTATACTATGACTTTTTTCGTAAAATTCTAAATTTCACAAAACGACTTCTTTCCACCATTGAATCATTTTACACGCTAAAATACGATCGTTACTATGGTTTTTTTCAACATCAGAAAAATTTCGACATACTATACTATGACTTTTTTTGTAAAATTTTACATTTCACAAAATCACTTCTTTCCACCAAAGAATCATTTTACACGCTAAAATACAACCGTTTCCATTGTTTTTTTCAACATCTAAAAAATTTGACGTTTTCATTGAAAAATTTCGACATACTATACTATGGCGTTTTTATTTTTTTTAAATTTTCCTAAATTTCCCAAAATGAATTTTTCTCACCATAGAATCATTCTACACGCTATAATACCACCGTTTTCATGATTTTTTTCAACATTAGAAAAATTTGACGTTTTCATCAAAAAATTTCGACATACTATACTATGACTTTTTTTGTAAAATTTTACATTTTACAAAATCACTTCTTTCCACCAAAGAATCATTTTACACGCTAAAATACGACCGTTTCCATGTTTTTCTTTCAACATCTAAAAAATTTGACCTTTTCATCAAAAAATTTCGACATACTATACTATGACTTTTTTCGTAAAATTCTAAATTTTACAAAACGACTTCTTTCCACCATTGAATCATTTTACACGCTAAAATACGATCGTTTCTATGTTTTTTTTCAACATCAGAGAAATTTGACGTTTTCATCGAAAAATTTCGACATACTATACTATGACTTTTTTTGTAAAATTTTACATTTCAAAAAATGACTTCTTTCCACCATAGAATCATTTTACACGCTAAAATATGACCGTTTCCATTGTTTTTTTCAACATCTAAAAAATTTGATATTTTCATCAAAAAATTTCGACATACTATACTATGACTTTGTTTTTGTAAAATTTTACATTTCACAAAATGATTTCTTTCCACCATAGAATCATTTTACACGCTAAAATACGACCGTTTCCATGTTTTTTTTCAACATCTAAAAAATTTGACATTTTCATCAAAAAATTTCGACATACTATACTATGACTTTTTTTGTAAAATTTTACATTTTACAAAATGACTTCTTTCCACCAAAGAATCATTTTACCCGCTAAAATACGACCGTTTCCATTGTTTTTTTCAACATCTAAAAAATTTGATGTTTTCATTGAAAAATTTCGACATACTATACTATGGCGTTTTTATTTTTTTGAAATTTTCCTAAATTTCCCAAAATGAATTTTTCTCACCATAGAATCATTCTACACGCTATAATACCACCGTTTTCATGATTTTTTTCAACATTAGAAAAATTTGACGTTTTCATCAAAAAATTTCGACATACTATACTATGACTTTTTTTGTAAAATTTTACATTTTACAAAATCACTTCTTTCCACCAAAGAATCATTTTACACGCTAAAATACGACCGTTTCCATGTTTTTCTTTCAACATCTAAAAAATTTGACCTTTTCATCTAAAAATTTCGACATACTATACTATGACTTTTTTCGTAAAATTCTAAATTTTACAAAACGACTTCTTTCCACCATTGAATCATTTTACACGCTAAAATACGATCGTTTCCATGTTTTTTTTCAACATCAGAAAAATTTGACGTTTTCATCGAAAAATTTCGACATACTATACTATGACTTTTTTTGTAAAATTTTACATTTCAAAAAATGACTTCTTTCCACCATAGAATCATTTTACACGCTAAAATATGACCGTTTCCATGCTTTTTTTCAACATCTAAAAAATTTGACATTTTCATCAAAAAATTTCGACATACTATACTATGACTGTTTTTGTAAAATTTTACATTTCACGAAATGATTTCTTTCCACCATAGAATCATTTTACACGCTAAAATATGACCGTTTCCATGTTTTTTTTCAACATCTAAAAAATTTGACATTTTCATCAAAAAATTTCGACATACTATACTATGACTTTTTTTGTAAAATTTTAAATTTTACAAAACGACTTCTTTCCACCATTGAATCATTCTACACGCTAAAATACGACCATTTCCATGTTTTTCTTTCAACATCTAAAAAATTTGACATTTTCATCAAAAAATTTCGACATACTATACTATGACTTTTTTTGTAAAAGTTTACATTTCACAAAATGACTTCTTTCCACCAAAGAATCATTTTACACGCTAAAATACGACCGTTTCCATTGTTTTTTTCAACATCTAAAAAATTTGATGTTTTCATCGAAAAATTTCGACATACTATACTATGGCGTTTTTATTTTTTCTAAATTTTCCTAAATTTCCCAAAATGAATTTTTCTCACCATAGAATCATTCTACACGCTATAATACGACCGTTTCCATGTTTTTTTTCAAAATTGAAATAATTTGACGTTTTCATTTAAAAATTTCAACATACTATACTATGACTTTTTTTGTAAAATTTTACAATATTTTACAAAATGACTTCTTTCCACCATAGAATAATTTTATACACTAAGATACGACCGTTTCCATTGTTTTTTTCAACATCTAAAAAATTTGACGTTTTCATCGAAAAATTTCGACATACTATACTATGGCGATTTTATTGTAAAATTTTACAATATCTTACAAAATGACTTCTTTCCACCATTGAATCATTCTACACGCTAAAATACGACAATTTCCATGTTTTTTTTCAACATCTAAAAAATTTGACGTTTTCATCGAAAAATTTCGACATACTATACTATAGAGTTTTTATTTTTTTTTAAATTTTACTAAATTTCCTTAAATGAATTTTTCTCACCATAGAATCATTCTACACGCTATAATACGACCGTTTCCATTGTTTTTTTCAACATCTAAAAAAATATGACGTTTTCATCGAAAAATTTCGACATACTATACTATGACTTTTTTTGTAAAATTTTATATTTTACTAAATGACTTCTTTCCACCATAGAATCATTTTACACGCTAAAATACGATCGTTTCCATGGTTTTTTTCAACATCTAAAAAATTAGACGTTTTCATCGAAAAATTTCGACATACTATACTATGACTTTTTTTTGGTAAAATTTTACAATATTTTACAAAATGACTTCTTTCCACCATAGAATAATTTTACACGCTAAGATACGACCGTTTCCATTGCTTTTTTCAAAATTAGAAAAATTTGACGTTTTCAGTGAAAAATTTCGACATACTATGACGTTTTTTTTGTAAAATTTTACAATATTTTACAAAATGACTTCTTTCCACCGTAGAATCATCTTACAGGCTAAATTACTACCGTTTCCATGTTTTTTTTCAAAATTGAAATAATTTGACGTTTTCATCGAAAAATTTCGACATACTATACTATGACTTTTTTCGTAAAATTCTAAATTTCACAAAACGACTTCTTTCCACCATTGAATCATTTTACACGCTAAAATACGATCGTTACTATGGTTTTTTTCAACATCAGAAAAATTTCGACATACTATACTATGACTTTTTTTGTAAAATTTTACATTTCACAAAATCACTTCTTTCCACCAAAGAATCATTTTACACGCTAAAATACAACCGTTTCCATTGTTTTTTTCAACATCTAAAAAATTTGATGTTTTCATTGAAAAATTTCGACATACTATACTATGGCGTTTTTATTTTTTTTAAATTTTCCTAAATTTCCCAAAATGAATTTTTCTCACCATAGAATCATTCTACACGCTATAATACCACCGTTTTCATGATTTTTTTCAACATTAGAAAAATATGACGTTTTCATCAAAAAATTTCGACATACTATACTATGACTTTTTTTGTAAAATTTTACATTTTACAAAATCACTTCTTTCCACCAAAGAATCATTTTACACGCTAAAATACGACCGTTTCCATGTTTTTCTTTCAACATCTAAAAAATTTGACCTTTTCATCTAAAAATTTCGACATACTATACTATGACTTTTTTTGTAAAATTTTACATTTCACAAAATGATTTCTTTCCACCATAGAATCATTTTACACGCTAAAATATGACCGTTTCCATGTTTTTTTTTCAACATCTAAAAAATTTGACATTTTCATCAAAAAATTTCGCCATACTATACTATGACTTTTTTTGTAAAATTTTACATTTCACAAAATGATTTCTTTCCACCATAGAATCATTTTACACGCTAAAATACGACCCTTTCCATGTTTTTTTTCAACATCTAAAAAATTTGACATTTTCATCAAAAAAATTTCGACATACTATACTATGACTTTTTTTGTAAAATTTTACATTTCACAAAATCACTTCTTTCCACCAAAGAATCATTTTACACGCTAAAATACGACCGTTTCCATTGTTTTTTTCAACATCTAAAAAATTTGATGTTTTCATTGAAAAATTTCGACATACTATACTATGGCGTTTTTATTTTTTTTTAATTTTCCTAAATTTCCCAAAATGAATTTTTCTCACCATAGAATCATTCTACACGCTATAATACGACCGTTTCCATGTTTTTTTTCAAAATTGAAATAATTTGACGTTTTCATCTAAAAATTTCAACATACTATACTATGACTTTTTTTGTAAAATTTTACAATATTTTACAAAATGACTTCTTTCCACCATAGAATAATTTTATACACTAAGATACGACCGTTTCCATTGTTTTTTTCAACATCTAAAAAATTTGACGTTTTCATCGAAAAATTTCGACATACTATACTATGGCGTTTTTATTGTAAAATTTTACATATTTTACAAAATGACTTCTTTCCACCATTGAATCATTCTACACGCTAAAATACGACAATTTCCATGTTTTTTTTCAACATCTAAAAAATTTGACGTTTTCATCGAAAAATTTCGACATACTATACTATGACTTTTTTTGTAAAATTTTACATTTCACAAAATCACTTCTTTCCACCAAAGAATCATTTTACACGCTAAAATACAACCGTTTCCATTGTTTTTTTCAACATCTAAAAAATTTGACGTTTTCATTGAAAAATTTCGACATACTATACTATGGCGTTTTTTTTTTTTAAATTTTCCTAAATTTCCCGAAATGAATTTTTCTCACCATAGAATCATTCTACACGCTATAATACCACCGTTTTCATGATTTTTTTCAACATTAGAAAAATTTGACGTTTTCATCAAAAAATTTCGACATACTATACTATGACTTTTTTTGTAAAATTTTACATTTCACAAAATCACTTCTTTCCACCAAAGAATCATTTTACACGCTAAAATACGACCGTTTCCATGTTTTTCTTTCAACATCTAAAAAATTTGACATTTTCATCAAAAAATTTCGCCATACTATACTATGACTGTTTTTGTAAAATTTTACATTTCACAAAATGATTTCTTTCCACCATAGAATCATTTTACACGCTAAAATACGACCGTTTCCATGTTTTTTTTCAACATCTAAAAAAACTTGATGTTTTCATTGAAAAATTTCGACATACTATACTATGGCTTTTTTTTTTTAAATTTTCTAAATTTCCTGAAATGAATTTTTCTCACCATAGAATCATTCTACACGCTAAAATACGACTGTTTTCATGATTTTTTTCAACATCTAAAAAATTTGACGTTTTCATCGAAAAATTTCGACATACTATACTATGACTTTTTTTGTAAAATTTTAATATTTTACAAAATGACTTCTTTCCACCATTGAATCATTCTACACGCTAAAATACGACCATTTCCATGTTTTTTTTTCAACATCTAAAAAATTTGACATTTTCATCAAAAAATTTCGACATACTATACTATGACTTTTTTTGTAAAATTTTACATTTCACAAAATGACTTCTTTCCACCATAGAATCATTTTACACGCTAAAATACGACCGTTTCCATTGTTTTTTTCAACATCTAAAAAATTTGACGTTTTCATCGAAAAATTTCGACATACTATACTATGACTTTTTTCGTAAAATTCTAAATTTCACAAAACGACTTCTTTCCACCATTGAATCATTTTACACGCTAAAATACGATCGTTTCTATGGATTTTTTTCAACATCAGAAAAATTTCGACATACTATACTATGACTTTTTTTTGTAAAATTTTACATTTCACAAAATGACTTCTTTCCACCAAAGAATCATTTTACACGCTAAAATACGACCGTTTCCATTGCTTTTTTCAAAATTAAAAAATTTGACGTTTTCATCGAAAAATTTTGACATACTATACTATGACGTTTTTTTTGTAAAATTTTACAATATTTTACAAAATGACTTCTTTCCACCATTGAATCATTCTACACGCTAAAATACGACAATTTCCATGTTTTTTTTCAACATCTAAAAAATTTGACGTTTTCATCGAAAAATTTCGACATACTATACTATGGCGTTTTTATTTTTTTTTAAATTTTCCTAAATTTCCTTAAATGAATTTTTCTCACCATAGAATCATTCTACACGCTATAATACGACTGTTTTCATGATTTTTTTCAACATTAGAAAAATTTGACGTTTTCATCCAAAAATTTCGACATACTATACTTTGATTTTTTTCGTAAAATTTTACAATATTTTACAAAATGAATTCTTTCCACCATAGAATCATTTTACACGCTAAGATACGACCGTTTCCATTGCTTTTTTCAACATCTAGAAAAATTTGACGTTTTCATCGAAAAATTTCGACATACTATACTATGACGTTTTTTTTTGTAAAATTTTACAATATTTTACAAAATGACTTCTTTCCACCATTGAATCATTCTACACGCTAAAATACGACCATTTCCATGTTTTTTTTCAACATCTAAAAAATTTGACGTTTTCATCGAAAAATTTCGACATACTATACTATGGCGTTTTTATTTTTTTTTAATTTTCCTACATTTCCTTAAATGACTTTTTCTCACCATAGAATCATTCTACACGCTAAGATACGACCGTTTCCATTGCTTTTTTCAACATCTAGAAAAATTTGACGTTTTCATCGAAAAATTTCGACATACTATACCATGACTTTTTTTTTGTAAAATTTTACAATATTTTACAAAATGACTTCTTTCCACCATTGAATCATTCTACACGCTAAAATACGACCATTTCCATGTTTTTTTTCAACATCTAAAAAATTTGACGTTTTCATCGAAAAATTTCGACATACTATACTATGACTTTTTTTTGGAAAATTTTACATTTCACAAAATGATTTCTTTTCACCATAGAATCATTTTACACGCTAAAATACGACCGTTTCCATGTTTTTTTTCAACATCTAAAAAATTTGACATTTTCATCAAAAAATTTCGACATACTATACTATGACTTTTTTTGTAAAATTTTACATTTCACAAAATCACTTCTTTCCACCAAAGAATCATTTTACACGCTAAAATACAACCGTTTCCATTGTTTTTTTCAACATCTAAAAAATTTGACGTTTTCATTGAAAAATTTCGACATACTATACTATGGCGTTTTTATTTTTTTTAAATTTTCCTAAATTTCCCAAAATGAATTTTTCTCACCATAGAATCATTCTACACGCTACAATACCACCGTTTTCATGATTTTTTTCAACATTAGAAAAATTTGACGTTTTCATCAAAAAATTTCGACATACTATACTATGACTTTTTTTTGTAAAATTTTACATTTACAAAATCACTTCTTTCCACCAAAGAATCATTTTACACGCTAAAATACGACCGTTTCCATGTTTTTCTTTCAACATCTAAAAAATTTGACCTTTTCATCTAAAAATTTCGACATACTATACTATGACTTTTTTCGTAAAATTCTAAATTTTACAAAACGACTTCTTTCCACCATTGAATCATTTTACACGCTAAAATACGATCGTTTCTATGGTTTTTTTCAAAATTGAAATAATTTGACGTTTTCATCGAAAAATTTCAACATACTATACTATGACTTTTTTTTGTAAAATTTTACAATATTGTACAAAATGACTTCTTTCCACCATAGAATAATTTTATACACTAAGATACGACCGTTTCCATTGTTTTTTTCAACATCTAAAAAATTTGACGTTTTCATCGAAAAATTTCGACATACTATATACTATGGCGTTTTTATTTTTTTTTAATTTTCCTAAATATCCTGAAATGAATTTTTCTCACCATAGAATCATTCTTTACGCTATAATACGACTGTTTTCATGATTTTTTTCAACATTAGAAAAATTTTACGTTTTCATCGAAAAATTTCTACATACTATACTTTGACTTTTTTCGTAAAATTTTACAATATTTTACAAAATGACTTCTTTCCACCATAGAATAATTTTACACACTAAGATACGACCGTTTCCATTGCTTTTTTCAAAATCTAGAAAAATTTGACGTTTTCATCGAAAAATTTCGACATACTATACTATGACGTTTTTTTTGTAAAATTTTACAATATTTTACAAAATGACTTCTTTCCACCATTGAATCATTCTACACGCTAAAATACGACAATTTCCATGTTATTTTTCAACATCTAAAAAATTTTACGTTTTCATCGAAAAATTTCGACATACTATACTATGACTTTTTTTTGTAAAATTTTACATTTCAGAAAATGACTTCTTTCCACCATAGAATCATCTTACAGGCTAAAATACTACCGTTTCCATGTTTTTTTTCAAAATCGAAAAAATTTGACGTTTTCATCAAAAAATTTCGACATACTATACTATGACTTTTTTTCGTAAAATTCTAAATTTCACAAAACGACTTCTTTCCACCATTGAATCATTTTACACGCTAAAATACGATCGTTTCTATGGTTTTTTTCAACATCAGAAAAATTTTACGTTTTCATCGAAAAATTTCGACATACTATACTATGACTTTTTTTGTAAAATTTTACATTTCAAAAAATGATTTCTTTCCACCATAGAATCATTTTACACGCTAAAATACGACCGTTTCCATGTTTTTTTCAACATCTAAAAAATTTGACATTTTCATCAAAAAATTTCGCCATACTATACTATGACTTTTTTTGTAAAAGTTTAAATTTTATAAAATGACTTCTTTCCACCATTGAATCATCTTACAGGCTAAATTACTACCGTTTCCATGTTTTTTTTCAAAATCTGAAATAATTTGACGTTTTCATGTAAAAATTTCGACATACTATACTATGACTTTTTTCGTAAAATTCTAAATTTCACAAAACGACTTCTTTCCACCATTGAATCATTTTACACGCTAAAATACGATCGTTTCTATGGTTTTTTTCAACATCTAAAAAATTTGACGTTTTCATCGAAAAATTTCGACATACTATACTATGGCGTTTTTATTTTTTTTTTAATTTTCCTAAATTTCCCAAAATGAATTTTTCTCACCATAGAATCATTCTACACGCTATAATACAACCGTTTCCATGTTTTTTTTCAAAATTGAAATAATTTGACGTTTTCATCTAAAAATTTCAACATACTATACTATGACTTTTTTTGTAAAATTTTACAATATTTTACAAAATGACTTCTTTCCACCATAGAATAATTTTATACACTAAGATACGGCCGTTTCCATTGTTTTTTTCAACATCTAGAAAAATTTGACGTTTTCATCGAAAAATTTCGACATACTATACTATGACGTTTTTTTTGTAAAATTTTACAATATTTTACAAAATGACTTCTTTCCACCATTGAATCATTCTACACGCTAAAATACGACAGTTTCCATGTTCTTTTTCAACATCTAAAAAATTTGACGTTTTCATCGAAAAATTTCGACATACTATACTATGGCGTTTTTATTTTTTTTAAATTTTCCTAAATTTCCTTAAATGAATTTTTCTCACCATAGAATCATTCTACACGCTATAATACGAACGTTTCCATTGTTTTTTTCAACATCTAAAAAAATTTTACGTTTTCATCGAAAAATTTCGACATACTATACTATGACTTTTTTTTGTAAAATTTTACATTTCACAAAATGACTTCTTTCCACCATAGAATCATTTTACACGCTAAAATACGACCGTTTCCATGTTTTTTTCAACATCTAAAAAATTTGACATTTTCATCAAAAAATTTCGCCATACTATACTATGACTTTTTTTGTAAAATTCTAAATTTTACAAAACGACTTCTTTCCACCATTGAATCATTCTACACGCTAAAATACGACCATTTCCATGTTTTTCTTTCAACATCTAAAAAATTTGACATTTTCATCAAAAAATTTCGACATACTATACTATGACTTTTTTTTGTAAAAGTTTACATTTCACAAAATCACTTCTTTCCACCAAAGAATCATTTTACACGCTAAAATACGACCGTTTCCATTGTTTTTTTCAACATCTAAAAAATTTGATGTTTTCATTGAAAAATTTCGACATAATATACTATGGCGTTTTTTATTTTTTTTAAATTTTCCTAAATTTCCCAAAATGAATTTTTCTCACCATAGAATCATTCTACACGCTATAATACGACCATTTCCATGTTTTTTTTCAAAATTGAAATAATTTGACGTTTTCATCTAAAAATTTCAACATACTATACTATGACTTTTTTTGTAAAATTTTACAATATTTTACAAAATGACTTCTTTCCACCATAGAATAATTTTATACACTAAGATACGACCGTTTCCATTGTTTTTTTCAACATCTAAAAAATTTGACGTTTTCATCGAAAAATTTCGACATACTATACTATGGCGTTTTTATTTTTTTTTAAATTTTCCTAAATTTCCTGAAATGAAGTTTTCTCACCATAGAATCATTCTACACGCTATAATACGACTGTTTTCATGATTTTTTTCAACATTAGAAAAATTTTACGTTTTCATCGAAAAATTTCGACATACTATACTTTGACTTTTTTCGTAAAATTTTACAATATTTTACAAAATGACTTCTTTCCACCATAGAATAATTTTACACGCTAAGATACGACCGTTTCCATTGCTTTTTTCAAAATTAGAAAAATTTGACGTTTTCATCGAAAAATTTCGACATACTATACTATGACGTTTTTTTTGTAAAATTTTACAATATTTTCACAAAATGACTTCTTTCCACCAATGAATCATTCTACACGCTAAAATACGACCATTTCCATGTTTTTTTTCAACATCTAAAAAATTTGACATTTTCATCGAAAAATTTCGACATACTATACTATGACTTTTTTCGTAAAATTCTAAATTTTACAAAACGACTTCTTTCCACCATTGAATCATTTTACACGCTAAAATACGATCGTTTCTATGGTTTTTTTCAAAATTGAAATAATTTGACGTTTTCATCGAACAATTTCAACATACTATACTATGACTTTTTTTGTAAAATTTTACAATGTTGTACAAAATGACTTCTTTCCACCATAGAATAATTTTATACACTAAGATACGACCGTTTCCATTGTTTTTTTCAACATCTAAAAAATTTGACGTTTTCATCGAAAAATTTCGACATACTATACTATGGCGTTTTTATTTTTTTTAAATTTTCCTAAATTTCCTGAAATGAATTTTTCTCACCATAGAATCATTCTACACGCTATAATACGACTGTTTTCATGATTTTTTTCAACATTAGAAAAATTTTACGTTTTCATCGAAAAATTTCGACATACTATACTTTGACTTTTTTCGTAAAATTTTACAATATTTTACAAAATGACTTCTTTCCACCATAGAATAATTTTACACGCTAAGATACGACCGTTTCCATTGCTTTTTTCAAAATTAGAAAAATTTGACGTTTTCATCGAAAAATTTCGACATACTATACTATGACGTTTTTTTTGTAAAATTTTACAATATTTTACAAAATGACTTCTTTCCACCATTGAATCATTCTACACGCTAAAATACGACAATTTCCATGTTATTTTTCAACATCTAAAAAATTTTACGTTTTCATCGAAAAATTTCGACATACTATACTATGACTTTTTTTGTAAAATTTTACATTTCAGAAAATGACTTCTTTCCACCATAGAATCATCTTACAGGCTAAATTACTACCGTTTCCATGTTTTTTTTCAAAATCGAAATAATTTGACGTTTTCATCAAAAAATTTCGACATACTATACTATGACTTTTTTCGTAAAATTCTAAATTTCACAAAACGACTTCTTTCCACCATTGAATCATTTTACACGCTAAAATACGATCGTTTCTATGGTTTTTTTCAACATCAGAAAAATTTTACGTTTTCTCGAAAAATTTCGACATACTATACTATGTTCTTTTTTTGTAAAATTTTACATTTCACAAAATGACTTCTTTCCACCATAGAATCATTTTACACGCTAAAATACGACCGTTTCCATGTTTTTTTCAACATCTAGAAAAATTTGACCTTTTCATCTAAAAATTTCGACATACTATACTATGACTTTTTTTGTAAAATTCTAAATTTTACAAAACGACTTCTTTCCACCATTGAATCATTTTACACGCTAAAATACGATCGTTTCTATGGTTTTTTTCAACATCAGAAAAATTTGACGTTTTCATCGAAAAATTTCGACATACTATACTATGACTTTTTTTGTAAAATTTTACATTTCAAAAAATGATTTCTTTCCACCATAGAATCATTTTACACGCTAAAATACGACCGTTTCCATGTTTTTTTTCAACATCTAAAAAATTTGACATTTTCATCAAAAAATTTCGCCATACTATACTATGACTTTTTTTGTAAAAGTTTAAATTTTATAAAATGACTTCTTTCCACCATTGAATCATCTTACAGGCTAAATTACTACCGTTTCCATGTTTTTTTTCAAAATTGAAATAATTTGACGTTTTCATGTAAAAATTTCGACATACTATACTATGACTTTTTTCGTAAAATTCTAAATTTCACAAAACGACTTCTTTCCACCATTGAATCATTTTACACGCTAAAATACGATCGTTTCTATGGTTTTTTTCAACATCTAAAAAATTTGACGTTTTCATCGAAAAATTTCGACATACTATACTATGGCGTTTTTATTTTTTTTTTAATTTTCCTAAATTTCCCAAAATGAATTTTTCTCACCATAGAATCATTCTACACGCTATAATACGACCGTTTCCATGTTTTTTTTCAAAATTGAAATAATTTGACGTTTTCATTTAAAAATTTCAACATACTATACTATGACTTTTTTTGTAAAATTTTACAATATTTTACAAAATGACTTCTTTCCACCATAGAATAATTTTATACACTAAGATACGACCGTTTCCATTGTTTTTTTCAACATCTAAAAAATTTGACGTTTTCATCGAAAAATTTCGACATACTATACTATGGCGTTTTTATTTTTTTTAAATTTTCCTAAATTTCCTGAAATGAATTTTTCTCACCATAGAATCATTCTACACGCTATAATACGACTGTTTTCATGATTTTTTTCAACATTAGAAAAATTTTACGTTTTCATCGAAATATTTCGACATACTATACTTTGACTTTTTTTTTTCGTAAAATTTTACAATATTTTACAAAATGACTTCTTTCCACCATAGAATAATTTTACACGCTAAGATACGACCGTTTCCATTGCTTTTTTCAAAATTAGAAAAATTTGACGTTTTCATCGAAAAATTTCGACATACTATACTATGACGTTTTTTTTGTAAAATTTTACAATATTTTACAAAATGACTTCTTTCCACCATTGAATCATTCTACACGCTAAAATACGACAATTTCCATGTTTTTTTTCAACATCTAAAAAATTTGACGTTTTCATCGAAAAATTTCGACATACTATACTATGGCGTTTTTATTTTTTTTTTAATTTTCCTAAATTTCCTTAAATGAATTTTTCTCACCATAGAATCATTCTACACGCTATAATACGAACGTTTCCATTGTTTTTTTCAACATCTAAAAAAATTTTACGTTTTCATCGAAAAATTTCGACATACTATACTATGACTTTTTTTGTAAAATTTTACATTTCACAAAATCACTTCTTTCCACCAAAGAATCATTTTACACGCTAAAATACAACCGTTTCCATGGTTTTTTTCAACATCTAAAAAATTTGACGTTTTCATCAAAAAATTTCGCCATACTATACTATGACTTGTTTTTGTAAAATTTTACATTTCACAAAATGATTTCTTTCCACCATAGAATCATTTTACACGCTAAAATACGACCGTTTCCATGTTTTTTTTTCAACATCTAAAAAATTTGACCTTTTCATCTAAAAATTTCGACATACTATACTATGACTTTTTTTGTAAAATTTTACATTTCACAAAATGATTTCTTTCCACCATTGAATCATTTTACACGCTAAAATACGACCATTTCCATTGTTTTTCTTTCAACATCTAAAAAATTTGACATTTTCATCAAAAAATTTCGACATACTATACTATGACTTTTTTTTTTTGTAAAAGTTTACATTTCACAAAATCACTTCTTTCCACCAAAGAATCATTTTACACGCTAAAATACGACCGTTTCCATTGTTTTTTTCAACATCTAAAAAATTTGATGTTTTCATTGAAAAATTTCGACATACTATACTATGGCGTTTTTATTTTTTTTAAATTTTCCTAAATTTCCTTAAATGAATTTTTCTCACCATAGAATCATTCTACACGCTATAATACGACCGTTTCCATTGTTTTTTTCAACATCTAAAAAAATATGACGTTTTCATCGAAAAATTTCGACATACTATACTATGACTTTTTTTGTAAAATTTTACAATATTTTACAAAATGACTTCTTTCCACCATAGAATAATTTTACACGCTAAGATACGACCGTTTCCATTGCTTTTTTCAAAATTAGAAAAATTTGACGTTTTCATCGAAAAATTTCGACATACTATACTATGACGTTTTTTTTGTAAAATTTTACAATATTTTACAAAATGACTTCTTTCCACCGTAGAATCATCTTACAGGCTAAATTACTACCGTTTCCATGTTTTTTTTCAAAATTGAAATAATTTGACGTTTTCATCAAAAAATTTCGACATATGACTTTTTTCGTAAAATTCTAAATTTCACAAAACGACTTCTTTCCACCATTGAATCATTTTACACGCTAAAATACGATCGTTACTATGGTTTTTTTCAACATCAGAAAAATTTCGACATACTATACTATGACTTTTTTTGTAAAATTTTACATTTCACAAAATCACTTCTTTCCACCAAAGAATCATTTTACACGCTAAAATACGACCGTTTCCATGTTTTTCTTTCAACATCTAAAAAATTTGACCTTTTCATCTAAAAATTTCGACATACTATACTATGACTTTTTTCGTAAAATTCTAAATTTTACAAAACGACTTCTTTCCACCATTGAATCATTTTACACGCTAAAATACGATCGTTTCTATGGTTTTTTTCAACATCAGAAAAATTTGACGTTTTCATCGAAAAATTTCGACATACTATACTATGACTTTTTTTGTAAAATTTTACATTTCACAAAATGATTTCTTTCCACCATAGAATCATTCTACACGCTAAAATACGACCATTTCCATGTTTTTCTTTCAACATCTAAAAAATTTGACATTTTCATCAAAAAATTTCGACATACTATACTATGACTTTTTTTGTAAAATTTTACATTTCACAAAATCACTTCTTTCCACCAAAGAATCATTTTACACGCTAAAATACGACCGTTTCCATTGTTTTTTTCAACATCTAAAAAATTTGACGTTTTCATTGAAAAATTTCGACATACTATACTATGGCGTTTTTATTTTTTTTTAATTTTCCTAAATTTCCCAAAATGAATTTTTCTCACCATAGAATCATTCTACACGCTATAATACGACCGTTTCCATGTTTTTTTTCAAAATTGAAATAATTTGACGTTTTCATCTAAAAATTTCAACATACTATACTATGACTTTTTTTGTAAAATTTTACAATATTTTACAAAATGACTTCTTTCCACCATAGAATAATTTTATACACTAAGATACGACCGTTTCCATTGTTTTTTTCAACATCTAAAAAATTTGACGTTTTCGTCGAAAAATTTCGACATATTATACTATGGCGTTTTTATTTTTTTTAAATTTTCCTAAATTTCCTGAAATGAATTTTTCTCACCATAGAATCATTCTACACGCTATAATACGACTGTTTTCATGATTTTTTTCAACATTAGAATAATTTTACGTTTCCATCGAAAAATTTCGACATACTATACTTTGACTTTTTTTCGTAAAATTTTACAATATTTTACAAAATGACTTCTTTCCACCATAGAATAATTTTACACACTAAGATACGACCGTTTCCATTGCTTTTTTCAAAATTAGAAAAATTTGACGTTTTCATCGAAAAATTTCGACATACTATACTATGACGTTTTTTTTGTAAAATTTTACAATATTTTACAAAATGACTTCTTTCCACCATTGAATCATTCTACACGCTAAAATACGACAATTTCCATGTTTTTTTTCAACATCTAAAAAATTTGACGTTTTCATCGAAAAATTTCGACATACTATACTATGACTTTTTTTGTAAAATTTTATATTTTACTAAATGACTTCTTTCCACCATTGAATCATTTTACACGCTAAAATACGATCGTTTCTATTGTTTTTTTCAACATCAGAAAAATTTGACGTTTTCATCGAAAAATTTCGACATACTATACTATGACTTTTTTTGTAAAATTTTACATTTCAAAAAATGATTTCTTTCCACCATAGAATCATTTTACACGCTAAAATATGACCGTTTCCATGTTTTTTTCAACATCTAAAAAATTTGACATTTTCATCAAAAAATTTCGCCATACTATACTATGACTGTTTTTGTAAAATTTTACATTTCACAAAATTATTTCTTTCCACCATAGAATCATTTTACACGCTAAAATATGACCGTTTCCATGTTTTTTTTTCAACATCTAAAAAATTTGACATTTTCATCAAAAAATTTCGCCATACTATACTATGACTTTTTTTTGTAAAATTCTAAATTTTACAAAACGACTTCTTTCCACCATTGAATCATTCTACACGCTAAAATACGACCATTTCCATGTTTTTCTTTCAACATCTAAAAAATTTGACATTTTCATCAAAAAATTTCGACATACTATACTATGACTTTTTTTTTTGTAAAATTCTAAATTTTACAAAACGACTTCTTTCCACCATTGAATCATTCTACACGCTATAATACGACCGTTTCCATGTTTTTTTTCAAAATTGAAATAATTTGACGTTTTCATCTAAAAATTTCAACATACTATACTATGACTTTTTTTGTAAAATTTTACAATATTGTACAAAATGACTTCTTTCCACCATAGAATAATTTTATACACTAAGATACGACCGTTTCCATTGTTTTTTTCAACATCTAAAAAATTTGACGTTTTCATCGAAAAATTTCGACATACTATACTATGGCGTTTTTATTTTTTTTAAATTTTCCTAAATTTCCTGAAATGAATTTTTCTCACCATAGAATCATTCTACACGCTATAATACGACTGTTTTCATGATTTTTTTCAACATTAGAAAAATTTTACGTTTTCATCGAAAAATTTCGACATACTATACTTTGACTTTTTTCGTAAAATTTTACAATATTTTACAAAATGACTTCTTTCCACCATAGAATAATTTTACACGCTAAGATACGACCGTTTCCATTGCTTTTTTCAAAATTAGAAAAATTTGACGTTTTCATCGAAAAATTTCGACATACTATACTATGATGTTTTTTTTGTAAAATTTTACAATATTTTACAAAATGACTTCTTTCCACCATAGAATCATCTTACAGGCTAAATTACTACCGTTTCCATGTTTTTTTTTCAAAATCGAAATAATTTGACGTTTTCATCTAAAAATTTCGACATACTATACTATGACTTTTTTTTTTTTTGTAAAATTTTACATTTCACAAAATCACTTCTTTCCACCAAACAATCATTTTACACGCTAAAATACGACCATTTCCATGTTTTTTTCCACATCTTAAAAATTTGACCTTTTCATCTAAAAATTTCGACATACGAAACTATGACTTTTTTCGTAAAATTCTAAATTTTACAAAACGACTTCTTTCCACCATAGAATCATTTTACACGCTAAAATACGACCGTTTCCATGTTTTTTTCAACATCAGAATAATTTTACGTTTTCATCGAAAAATTTCGACATACTATACCATGACTTTTTTTTGTAAAATTTTACATTTCACAAAATGACTTCTTTCCGCCATTCAATCATTTTACACGCTAAAATACGACCGTTTCCGTGTTTTTTTTCAACATCTAAAAAATTTGACGTTTTCATCGAAAAATTTCAACATACTGTACTATGGCGTTTTTATTTTTTTTTCATTTTTCCAAAATTTCCCGAAATGAATTTTTCTCACCATAGAATCATTCTAAACGCTATAATACGACTGTTTTCATGTTTTTTTTCAACATTAGAAAAATTTGACGTTTTCATCGAAAAATTTCGACATACTATACTATGACTTTTTTTTGTAAAATTTTACATTTCACAAAATGATTTCTTTCCACCATAGAATCATTTTACACGCTAAAATACGACCGTTTCCATGTTTTTTTTCAACATCTAAAAAATTTGACATTTTCATCGAAAAATTTCGACATACTGTACTATGGCGTTTTTATTTTTTTTTTAACTTTTCCAAAATTTCCCGAAATGAATGCTTCTCACCATAGAATCATTCTAAACGCTATAATACGACCGTTTTCGCGATTTTTTTCAACATTAGAAAAATTTGACGTTTTCATCGAAAAATTTCGACATACTATATTATGGCGTTTTTATTTTTTTTTAAATTTTCCTAAATTTTCTGAAATGAATTTTTCTCACCATAGAATCATTCTACACGCTATAATACGACTGTTTTCATGATTGTTTTCAACATTAGAAAAATTTTACGTTTTCATCGAAAAATTTCCACAAACTATACTATGACTTTTTTTGTAAAATTTTACATTTCACAAAATGACTTCTTTTCACCAGAGAGTCATCTTACAGGCTAAATTACTACCGTTTCCATGTTTTTTTTCAACATTAGAAAAATTTGACGTTTTCATCGAAAAATTTCGACATACTATACTTTGACTTTTTTTTGTAAAATTTTAAAACATTTTACGAAATGACTTCTTTCCACCATATAATCATTTTACAGGCTAAAATACGATCGTTTCTATGGTTTTTTTCAACATCTAAAAAGTGTGACGTTTTCATCGAAAAATTTCGACATACTGTACTATGGCGTTTTTATTTTTTTTTTAATTTTTCCAAAATTTCCCGAAATGAATTTTTTTCACCATAGAATCATTCTAAACACTATAATACGACCGGTTTCATGATTTTTTTCAAAATTAGAAAAATTTGACGTTTTCATCGAAAAATTTCGACATACTATACTATGACTTTTTTCGTAAAATTCTAAATTTTACAAAACGACTTCTTTCCACCATTGAATCATTCTACACGCTAAAATACGATCGTTTCTATGGTTTTTTTCAACATTAGAAAAATTTGACGTTTTCATTGAAAAATTTCGACATACTATACTATGACTTTTTTTTTTTTGTAAAATTTTACATTTCACAAAATGACTTCTTTCTCACCATAGAATCATTTTACACGCTAAAATACGACCGTTTCCATGTTTTTTTCCACATCTAAAAAATTTGACCTTTTCATCTAAAAATTTCGACATACTATACTATGACTTTTTTCGTAAAATTCTAAATTTTACAAAACGACTTCTTTCCACCATTGAATCATTTTACACGCTAAAATACGATCGTTTCTATGGTTTTTTTCAACATCAGAAAAATTTTACGTTTTCATCGAAAAATTTCGACATACTATACTATGACTTTTTTTGTAAAATTTTACAACATTTTACAAAGTGACTTCTTTCCACCATAGAATCATCTTACAGGCTAAATTACTACCGTTTCCATGTTTTTTTTCAAAATTGAAATAATTTGACGGTTTCATCTAAAAATTTCAACATACTATACTATGACTTTTTTGTAAAATTTTACAATATTCTACAAAATGACTTCTTTCCACTATAGAATAATTTTACACGCCAAGATACGACTGTTTCCATTGCTTTTTTCAACATCTAAAAAGTGTGACGTTTTCATAGAAAAATTTCGACATACTATACTGTGGCGTTTTTATTTTTTTTAAATTTTTCCAAAATTTCCTGAAATGAATTTTTCTCACCATAGAATCATTCTAAACGCTATTAATACGACCGTTTTCATGATTTTTTTCAACATCTAAAAAATTTGACGTTTTCATCGAAAAATTTCGACATACTATACTATGACTTTTTTTTGTAAAATTTTACAACATTTTACAAAATGACTTCTTTCCACCATAGAATAATTTTACACGCTAAGATACGACCGTTTCCATTGCTTTTTTCAACATTAGAAAAATTTGACGTTTTCATCGAAAAATTTTGACATACTATACTATGACGTGTTTTTTGTAAAATTTTACAACATTTTACAACATGACTTCTTTCCACCACAGAATCATCTTACAGGCTAAATTACTACCGTTTCCATGTTTTTTTTTCAAAATTGAAAAAATTTGACGTTTTCATCGAAAAATTTCGACATACTGTACTATGGCGTTTTTATTTTTATTTAATTTTTCCAAAATTTCCCGAAATGAATTTTTCTCACCATAGAATCATTCTAAACGCTATAATATGACCGTTTTCATGATTTTTTTTCAACATTAGAAAAATTTGACGTTTTCATCGAAAAATTTTGACATACTTACTTTTTTTTTTGTAAAATTTTAAAAATTTTACGAAATGGTTCTTCTCCATAGAATAATTTTCAGGTAAATTCTACGTTTCCTGTTTTTTTCAAAATCGAATTATTTGACGGTTTCATCTAAAAATTTCAACATACTATGACTTTTTTTGTAAAATTTTAAATTCTATAAAATCACTTCTTTCCACCATTCAATCATTTTACACGCCAAAATACGACCGTTTCCATGTTTTTTTCAACATCTAAAAAATTTGACGTTTTCTTCGAAAAATTCCGACATACTATACTATGACGTTTTTTTTGTAATATTTTACATTTCACAAACATGACTTCTTTCCACCATAGAATAATTTATACGCTAAGATACGACCGTTTCCATTGTTTTTTTCAACATCTAAAAAATTTGACATTTTCATCGAAAAATTTCGACATACTATACTATGGCGTTTTTTTTTTTTTAAAATTTTCCTAAATTTCCCGAAATGAATTTTTCTCACCATTGAATCATTCTACACGCTAAAATACGACCGTTTTCATGATTTTTTTCAACATTAGAAAAATTTGACATTTTCGTCGAAAAATTCCGACTTACTATACTATGACGTTTTTTTTTTAAAATTGTAAAACATTTTACGAAATGACTTCTTTCCACCATTGAATCATTTTACCAGGCTAAAATACGATCGTTTCCATGGTCTTTTTCAACATCTAAAAAGTGTGACGTTTTCATCGAAAAATTTCGACATACTGTACTATGGCGTTTTTATTTTTTTTAAATTTTTCCAAAATTTCCCGAAATGAATTTTTCTCACCATAGAATCATTCTAAATGCTATAATACGACCGTTTTCATGATTTTTTTCAAATTTACAAAAATTTGACGTTTTCGTTCGTCTCTTAATTTAAATATTTTCAAAATGCACTTTCCACCATAGAATCATTTTCAACGCTAAAATTCGACTGTTTCCATGGTTTTTTTCAACATTAGAAAAATTTGACGTTTTCATCGAAAAATTTCGACATACTATACTATGACTTTTTTTGTAAAATTTTACATTTCCCAAAATGACTTCTTTCCACCATAGAATCATCTTACAGGCTAAATTACTACCGTTTCCATGTTTTTTTTCAAAATCGAAATAATTTGACGTTTTCATCTAAAAATTTCGACATACTATACTATGACTTTTTTTGTAAAATTTTAAATTCTATAAAATGACTTCTTTCCACCATTCAATCTTTTCAGCCAAATCCCATTTCAACACAAAAAAGAGAGAAAAATATCTTTTAAATTTTTTTCTCCCCTATTTTAATTTTTTTACATAAAATTGCTTCTAAAATGCATCTTCTGCGTGTTTTTTGAAATTTTCAACATTTTACAAAATGACTTCTTTCCACCATTGAATTATTTTACACGCCAAAATACGATCGTTTCCATGGTTTTTTTCAACATCAAAAAAATCAGACGTTTTCATCGAAAATTTTTTGAAATACTATACTGTGGCGTTTTTTTTTTTTTAATTTTCCAGTTTCCCGAAATGACTGTTGCTCACCATAGAATCATTCTACACGCTATAATATGACCATTTTCATGATTTTTTTTAAGATAAGAAAAATTTGACGTTTTCATCGAAAAATTTCGACATACTATACTATGCCGTTTTTTTCGTAAAATTTTCCAACTTTTCCCGAAACGACTTTTGCTCACCATAGAATCATTCTACGCGCTATAATACGACCGTTTTCATGATTTTTTTCAACATCAGAAAAATTTGACGTCTTAATCGAAAAATTTCGACATACTATATACTATGTCATCTTCTTTTAAATTTTCCAACATTTCCCGAAACGACTTTTGCTCACCATAGAATCATTCCACATGCTATAATACGACCGTTTTCATGATTTTTTTCAACATCAGAAAAATTTGACGTTTTCATCGAAAAATTTCGACATACTATACCATGACTTTTTTGCTCGAAATTTATCGACAAACTAACCTATGAGTTTTTGCACTAAATTTATCGATATACTATACTATGACATTTCTGCGCGAAATTTTTCGACATACTAACCTACGACGTTTTTTGCATGAAATTTATCGACATACTATACTATGACGTTTTTTGCACGAAATTTATTGACATACTGTAGACTTTTTTGCACAAAATTTATCGACATACTATACTTTCACTTTTCTTGCACAAAATTTATCGGCACACTAGTTTTTTTGATATACTATACTATGAATGTATTCAACATAGTCCTATGGTATGATTTTTTTCATTATGCTATAGTATAATTTCTAGAGTAGAGTATAATTTCATGGTATACACCACTGTGAACTTAACTATTCTTCATAAAGTATGCTAAATTATGGCAAACTATACAGTGACAGTAAGAACACAACTCACCCCAGCAAGAGACTTTCTGCCCTCCCTCACTCCGGAAGATGACACAGGACTCTCCATCCAGAACCAGCAGACTCAGGAACAGCTATCTCACCTGAGTGACAGCAATGATACACACTGTTGAAATGGTTCAAGCTGCTCATATTGTATATATCCAGTGCATTCATAACCCTCTCTGTATATACTCAGTACATACTGCATTTCTTTGTCTCAGTACCTGTGCTTTTTGCAATGACAAAGTTTAATACAACAATCTCATCTGATTCATTTTTTTATTTCATACTGTACTTTGACATGCGATACTATATTTTAATGGCATACTACACTATGAAATTTTCTAAACTTCATCAAGCATGCTATATTAGGACATTTTTTTAGTTACACTGTAATATGTGGCAGTAACTGCACAACTCAACCTGGCCACAGACTGCCCTCGGGCTCTCTGGGAGATGATACCAGAACCAGCAGACTCAAGAACAGCTTTCTCACCCCACGTCACACCTTGTTGAGCTCTGCAAGTCAGTGACAGCAACCATACACAGTTAATACTGTTGAGACTGCTCGTATTGTATATATCTAGTGTATTCATGATTCTTACTGTGTTTTTTAAAATTCTGTATATACTCTGCACATACTGCATTTGTTTGTCTTAGTTTCTGTGCTTTGTGCAACGACAATAAAGTTTATTCCAACAATCTCATCTGAATTAAATATTTTATTGCATGCTGTACTTTGACTTTTTAGGATACTTTTCAACAATGAACTATACTATGACTTATTTTTCGAAATACTATACTAAGATTTTCGTTATAACATTACATTACATCGTTTTTTTTGCACGAAATTTATCATGACACTATGAAATTTTGTAAACTTCATAAAGCATGCTATGTTATGACATATTTTTTTATGTCACACTATCATATATGACAGTAATAGCACAACTCACCCTGGCCACAGACTGCCCTCGGGCTCTCTGGGAGATGATACCAGAAACAGCAGACTCAAGAACAGCTCGTTCGCCTCCGCTGACACCTTGAACTCTGCACCTCGGTGCTGGAAATCACAGAAATACACGGTTAATATTGTTCAAACTGCTCATATTGTAAGTTTTATTCCATATATCCTGCATTTATTTGTCTTAGTACCTTGTGCAATGACAAAGTTTAATTCAACAATCTCATCTGATTAAAACTTATTACATACTGTACTTTGATGCATTTTTTGACATAGTACACTACATTTTTTTGGCAAACTATACTGTAGTTGTTTTTTTTAAACATACTATCTTGTGACTTTTTCGACATAGTATACTATGACTTTTTATCAACATACTATATTATGACTCTTGTCTAGAACCTAGACAGGACATGGATATATATATTATTTCTACTATTTTGTTTTCCTGAAATCTAGAGATAAATTCTCTGAGCTTAATTTCAAAATTATGATCATGACAAAGTAACTGAAGACTTCCACTCCCACCAAAATTATGAATATTCATTCACACTTGTATAAATATAAAAACTACATAAGGATCAGTGATGTGGACATAAAATAATAAACCTCCTGGAAGACAACTCTGTGGTGATCCTCTGCTGTATTGATGGGGTTATGTTGAATATTCAGGGATAAAACAGACAATTACTCTTATGATTTCCAGGAAGTTACTTGACTTTAGCTCAGTGTCAGCTGACAGTTTTATTCTTCAGGACTTTCATCCCTATCACTACCCACATTTTCATAACCTAATCCTACACAATGCTTTTTGCATTAGCAGTGCAAATTTGTCTCTACCAGAGAAGAGGGGCTGGTGTTGACCTTCCTTCAATTTGCCTAAGTCAATGACGTTTGTAGCGTTTCCTTTCAGTACCACGCATTGACACAAACAGTTCACAGAGCAGCATCATGATGGAAAGGATATGGCTGGGTCTCTTGTATCTCTCAGGTTAGTTAATTTTTTAATATTTTCTGACTGATTATTTTTGTATAATACACTGATGGTGCAATAAATAAAGTCACATGTCTTGTCCTGGTTAAGACACTTTAAGACACAAAGGTGTCAAAAGTCAGAGGTGGGGTAGCAATTGATGTATTTTATGTTTTAGAAGTAACACTCAATAGCTGGGTTATTTAGGGGTGTTTTCACACTTGGTCCCTTACAGCCCTCCAAACCAACTCAGCAATTAGCAATTGTTGTGCAAATATGAATACTCAGACCCCGTTGAAATGAATCAAACTCAGACTTTCTTCAGGAGCTGGCCTGAATATGGTTAGCTTTAAGTCCATTGTGAACACAAAGTGCTCCAGGTTCTGGTACCAAGATAGTGCAAAAATACTTTAGACGTGACAGTATTTGTTTTTCCTACAGTACCGCAGGTACCGCATGTACCGTCAGGGCCAAAGAGTATGGCATCCTGTCGACCTGGGGCAAAAAAAAAAATGTGTTTGGATCTTGGACAGAAACTTTGAATAAAAACAATTGAGGGAGGTGTGTTTACAGTTGTTTACAGCTGTGTCAGTACTGCTTCTAAATGCTTGTTATGATTGTAATAATTGATGACAAAAAATTAATAATTGAGTTGACTGCACAGGCAAGACATCCTAAAACACCATAGAACACCGGTGGCAGCAACTTTTTCCATATACACCAGTCATATTTATGGGCTTAATGAATTTATTTCATTAGGCATACGTGGGTCTGAGCTCCAGTGAAAGTATAGTATGAACAGAAAGAGGACTGAGGGCCCATCAGGGCTGAAGTGGACCAGAAAAAGAAATGAGTTCTCTTTCAAATGAACTGAAGTTTGGTTAATTTAAAAATGACTACTTGAGAAAACACCCTAAGAAGCCTCTGCATTGGCACACCAGTTAAATCATGAAGACCAGACATGACAGCCATTCAACAGTTTGTCTCTTCAGTGGATTTCCAGTTAAGTAGCTGACTGACCAGTGATTTCAAAACTAAAAGGCAAATGAAAACAATAATCAGTAAACAAATGAATTCTAATATCTTAATCAAATCAAACATTCATTATTGAACAAACATACTTACATAAATAATCCATCTAGTGTGCTTTCAAATGGAGAAGACAAGGAATATCACATGCAGTCCAACATGCTGCAGCAAACAGAGAGCAGGGCCCAATCAAGGCCTATTATCAGCTCAGGTGTGGGCTGAGAGGTTGACGCTAAGTCCCGCCCCCCTAGGGCTGTGCAGGATGGAGGATTTGCTACAAAACCAAAACATTTTGAGCTACTTACAGGTTAAAAGACGTTGACAGACTCTGACAAACATGTTCTCCACACAGGGTGGAACATCTCTACATGCCTTCTCCATCAGTACCACTATGTTGCTGATCCAAAAACTTGGGCCGGAGCTCAGACTTACTGCAGAAAGACATTCACGGACCTGGCCACCATTTCAAACACTTCAGAAATGAACCAACTCATCAACACAGTTTCATCTTCTGGCTACAACTCTGAGGTGTGGATCGGCCTGTACAGCAGAATTGACTGGAAGTGGTCAAACGGCTACAATGGGAGTGGAGCTGAATATAGGAACTGGGAAACCCATTCTGACACCGAACCAGACTTTTACTCACATGATCAGCTCTGTGTGAACATTGGAAACAGTGGAGGGTGGTGGGATGATCACTGCACGGCTTACTACCCATTTATCTGTTACAGTGGTAAGGATATAGCAGGGCATATTTCAGTCTTGGAAAAGATTATTTTGGAATTCAGTATGTGGACTTTTTCTCCAAACTGCAGGAACACAGCTGGATCCTGAATTTGTTATTGTGAGCGAAAAAAATGAATTGGCCCAATGCTCGGATGTACTGCAGGGAGAACTTCATAGACCTGGCCACTGTGAGGAACAACACCGAGAACCAGAAGATCTTGAGCTTGGTGCCAAGTAACACCTGGGCATGGATAGGTCTCTTCAGAGATCCTGACATGTACTGGTCTGATGGGAGTGGCTTCCAGTTCAGCTACTGGTCCACCGGTCCGAACGTGATTGGCTCGATGAGCATCATATGTGGTGTTGCAGCTTTGCAGACATCAGGAATGTGGACCATACGGCCCTGTGAGACTAGATTACCATTTGTCTGCTACAGCCTCCCCCCATCTGGTGCGTGGTTTACTGTCCTCCAGTAAAAGAGAGAGATCACATTAGAATGTTACTCAAATGTGTATGAATTCAATTTATTTATGAGTTTGGTATCACAAAGGTAATTCCAAGTATTTTTTCTCTCTGTGTCAAAACACCAGTGATAAGGCTGGTAGTAAAGCTGAGGATAAAGCCGGAGGATGCCTCTGTGGATCTGAATGATGACGCTGTGAAAGCAGACATCCTGAAAAAGGCAAGTCTCTAAAAATCCACCCAGATACACTTTAATTAAAAATATATATTGATTAGGGCTGTTAGTTGATTAAAATATTTAATTATGTTTAATCGCATGATTGTGCATAGCTAATCTGAATTAACTGCAAATTAATTGCACTTTTTATCTGTTCAAAATGTACCTTAAAGGGAGATTTGTCAAGTATTTAATACTCTTTGGATTTGGAGCATTATTTAGCCTCCTTCCTGACAAACTAGTATGACTTGGTACTGATTGATTTCTCAGGATTTCTATTATATGACGCCAGTATCTTTACAACTCCCTGCTTCAATCTCTGAGAGATTGATTACATTAATGCATTAAAGAAATTAATAGCATTACAGTGTTATTATTGCATTAACTTCTACAGCCCTAATCTTTATGGACCCTCATATATATTTGAATGTGTCCCTGTAGATAGTGGGCCAAAAGGAAGTTAGCCTCCAATAAAAAATGTAGATTGATGTTTCAAAAATGGCTACCATTTGTGTTTCCCAGCTCCAGGACATGCTGAAGGAGAAAGGAGTCACTCTGAAGTGGAGAGAGCAACCCGATGGGAAAGTCTTCTACAAGGAGGGAAAACGTTAACAGACGAAATAGGTAAAAGTACCAAGCTCTGAAACTGAAGTTTAGTTTTCTTCTGTTTATCTGCTGAAAGGTGATTCTCTATCTGCTAATCGGCTGAAAACGTCCTGTAGACTGCCATAAAAGACTATTGTACTTTAACAGCCTAAAGTGTGAAATATTTAGATGAACTTAATCTTCTCTTGAATGCAACATATAACACATTTTTAACCACTGACCATTTCCTATAAGAACTAGGAAAATTTACAAAAACTGACAACATATCTATATATGTATTTCCAGTTAACAATGAAGCCCATTAATTGATGACACTTCTGAAACTTAATGTTAAATATTTTTAAAAACGTGTGTGATGCAGGTAGTAAGCTTCAACCATCAGTAAAGCTTTTTTTCCTGAACTCCAAAATTATGATAAATGACTGTATGAACACATAATATTGTAAATAGCAATAGCTCTTCAAGTACCTGTGAGGGAAATGAGAAAACATTGCCCTCTTGAGTTTGCTTGAGTATACTGCCTTCAAGAACCTTTAGAAACAAGACAGGTATACTGCATCATCTAATTCTCCCTAAGAATAGGAATAAGAGGGATGTGATGAAAATGCTTTACTATTATTTATATTTTATACGGTTTTATTTTATGTTTTGCTCTTGCATAATACTGTTTTGTAAATACCAGGAAATACACCTAATAATTCATAGATCTAACCAGAGAAGGAACGGACACATCTAAAAAAAAATATCAAAATATCTTTGAGAGAGGTTGATTTATGTATTTATGTTTGACTCAAGCTTCTGGTGAGAAATGTTATACTGTCCGGTTGTGAGTTAGATGTATATACACAGACGCCGCATTGACTCCTGGATCGTACGTCAACATGCTTTTTATCCAGAACAATGACAGCCCCTGTTCACTTGTATGTGTTTACAAGCCATTCTTGCCTGGTCCAATGTGGCGCCCACGTTGACGTCGCATTGGGTTGAAGCATCTAATGTGGCGTGTATGTATACAGTGTATGTCTGTGGTCAACACTGGTCCACTGCTTCTGGTATGAAACAGAGCTGACAGGGAGACATCTGAACTAACAGAGCTGTTGATCACAAGTGATCAGGAGGAGGAATCACAGAAGGTCATGTGCTATGGTACACCACAGATCTGTCTCATTTCCTCTAGTTTAGTTTCCTCTTACTGTGCTTGGCCCTCTATTTGCAACATTTGAAACTCTATGCTCAGGGTCTTCTTGCAACATGTTTGGCTTTTGGAGTTAATCTTATACGACTCCCAGAGGACAGAATGGCATTATACAGCAATTTGTGTTGTACATGGCATCTCCTTATATAGATATCATTTCTATGTTGTCATTACCTCTCTGTAGAGTAAAAGTACATCAAGGTTATCGTTAGGCAATCCAAACTCTGTGAGGCGGATTATCTTACTCTATTTGGCATAGACTTCATCTTCTCACTTTGGGTGGACTTAGAAAATGGAAAACGTGCGGGTTTCTGATGTCGAGGGGTGCTGCCAAGTCGGCGTAGCCTTGGTGGTACTTGACGAGTTGGGGGTGAGAACGGGTCTTTAAATTTTGATACCAATGATTGATACGATAGCAACGATTCACATGAGTACCGACTCATGTGACGAACAGGACTGACGATACTGACTCGTCGCTTGCTCTGACTGTCGGTAGGTAGGTTTACATTAAAGTTAGTTAAAAGCCTGGTTCGTCACATACTGTCGCTAAAGGGTGGGTGACCCTGAAGGGTGCTGCCCAGGTGGTGGTATTTGACGAGTTGGGAGTGAGAATCAGTCTTTAATTTTTGAATTTGAATTACCATTGAATATTAAAATTGAATGTCAAACTGCATTTCCATTTTCATTTTAATATGACCATTGAATCTTTATATTATTATTGAATCTTTATATTACTATATATATTACAGTTACAGTTATTGTATATATTACAGTATATTATTGCATTATTATTTGACTTTGTACACAGCTAATATATGTATGTGGAAAATTACAATACTATTTTTTCATTACATTTTCATCTTCATGTTCACATTATCAATTTAATAAAGTCCTCCATGTGCTGCCATATATTAAGTGTTGTTATTTGCCATGTTGCTGTTCAGAGGTTCACTGGAAAATGATAAAAAAGTAACTGAAAGTTTTTTTTTCTTATTACAGCAATCATTTGCCAAATTTTGAATGACAGTAATCCAGTATGGTGACTAAAATCTTTTTGATGTATTGTCAAGAAGTTTAGGACATAATTGTGTTAGGAGATAAAAACTTACCACCCCGAGGGTCCCAGTCTGCAGTGGTGGGGATGCTGTTAGGATGAAACAAGCGTTTTATTATAGATGGAGCATTTACATAAACGCTGTGCTTAGCTTGCAACGTAATCATGATATTTCCTCATGATGTAAAAACAGAACATCAACATTCAGAGGAAAACTAGATAAACAAATGCAGTCAACGTCTGTTGTGATACTCACTGCATGGCTGTGGTAGATGATATACTTTCCTCTGCAGAGATGCAAATGTGCTGCAGCTTCAGCGCTCGCTTCCTTATAAACTAGCTGGTGAAGCTCCCAGTCTGCATTCACTGCCAAGCTACAGACAATCCTCGGTACACCTGCCCTGATAAAACAGACACCATTACTAATTCATTTACTTCACAACAAGTCATTGCCAGGCACTTCCCTCAATCCCAGCCACTTACCCGTTTTTTCCACATTAACTGATGACCCAGTGATACAAACGTCATTACAGTGGAACCAAAACATCAGATATCTTCAATAGAGATAAAACATTCATTTTGGACCCTCCGATTTTTTTTTTTGAAAATTCACAATCATAAGAGTTGTTTTCAGGAAAAGCCCTATTTTTTTTTTTTTGGCACCTTTCTAAAGGTTCTGTGGACATTGCTTTTTAAAACTGTCTACATAAAAATGTTATTAATAAGACCTTTAAGACAAAAACCTTATTCTATATGCAAACCTTTAATATTGGACTTCAGAAAGTTTAGGAGGGAAAATTTGGGTTCAAGACGTTAAAAACTAATTTCTCTCATCACAAAAATGTTCTTCTAACCAGACAGTACAATTAAAAAAATCACCTTTAATATATTTTCCAAAAATGCAGAATAGTTAGTATCTGAAATTATAGTCATACATTTTCTCGTTTTTACTGGACACTTGGCAAGTTATTACACATCAATACACACAGGTGAAATATATGAATTTTTTATTCTTATCTTTTATTGATAAAAAAATTACAAGTGGTCATACCTCAGCATATGTTAGAAAGAGGGAGCTTTTAATCCAATGTCAATATTAAGTGCATCTTTAAAGGACCAGTGTGTAACAATTAGAGGGATCTATTGGCAGAAGTGGAATATAATATTAAGTTTTTTTTATATAACCACCTGATAATAACAACTGTTGTGTTTTCATTATCTTAGAATGAACCGTTTATATCTAGGGAGCAGGTCCTCTTCACAGAGTCCACCATGTTGGCCCATCATCTTTTCCTGCTTGGGCTGGAGTCAATAACGCTACTTGCTGCTATCGCTGCTGCTCTCTCTCTCTCTTGCTTTACCACTCACTTCCCACATGACCTACACTACTGTTACAACTGGCTCTAGCGGCAATTTGTGTTTTTGTGTCGGCCACAGTAGCTCTCCAACATGCTTGGTACACTGGAGAGGCTTCAGTCTTTAGATACCGCCAAATCCTACATACTGGACCTTTAAGTTCAAGGCAGAAATATGATTAAAAAAAGCGTTTGTCAAATCCTGCAGAATATTTTTCTGAGCTGTTAAAGATGCTTGGAATTACATGTTGTTAGCAGGAGTAAAAGCGATGTATGCCGCATAACAAAGCTATGATTCAATAGCGCCGCTTGTTTTATTTGATGCTCTCAGTGCTTTTTAAGGAACAAGCTGAGGAAGTCAGCTGGCTCCACTTCACTGTCAGACTTCATCTTTCCTTCCAGGCAGAAGTCTGGAGGGTTGAGCTGACCGGGGTCCGAAATCCCTTTCACATTGTTGAAGAAGCTAGAAAACAGAAAGACGGTGACATAACAATCAGTTGCCTGGATGCAAATATTTCTCATTTTGAAAAGTCACTCTTTGGCCTGTTATCATCAGTGTCACACAGTCCTTTCTGCTCTGTAAAGTGATGTTTACAGTGTTAAACTAACCTTGTCAACACCCATCCAAATGTGTCAGTGTGGTACACAGTGCTAACAGGAATGCAACCAAATTCAGTGACTGTGCTCATGTACTTCCCTGTAAGGTCAGAAAATGAATGCGTTAATAAACTGCGATAGATGAATAAACAAGTTAAGGCAGTTCTAACCATTGCATGCTCTCTAACCTCCTTTGTCGGGTAGATCTCCAGTCCAAGTGTTGACCAGGAGTCCTTCTCCAGGTCCAGATGAGCTGCCCAGAACAGCCTGGCCCAGCAGAGACGCATCTTTTGGGATTTCAATAGGCTTGAAGCCTGTCTTCAGAGGCTTTTTCGTGCATGTGCGGTTTTGCTTATTAATCTCATACATGGTAGCCTGTTGGATAAATGTTATGAGATGATGAGGATAACCATTATTCCTACAGTATACATAATTTCCTTTGTATATATTATCTAATCCATTTAGAGTGAGAGGAAGGGACCAGGTACAGTAAGTAGACAGTCATGTGATGTACTGTAGCACATGACTGTCTTTGTTTCTTTTGTCTAATCATATGTTATGCAGAAAAACCGGTTGTGCTCCCTCTCACATATGATTTTGCATGTACATTTATGCACAAAAAATGAAAGAAATTGAAAAAAGTGAGGTTTTAATAAAGCAAAGCACTGTACAATTACTGCAAAACCAGTTGAAAATAAATATTACAATTAACCTCGACAGATATATGTGAACTCTAACACATGAACATTACAAAATTATGGTCCTCCTGTAATTCATTTGCAAGGGCCATATAAAATTTGTACTCCTGTAATAAGACTCACTGCACCTCTAAACAGCAACTTGGAAAATGGCAGCTCTTTTTATGTGGAAGCATATAGAGGATTTTATTAAAATGATAATGTAAACTTGGAAATGAAAACAATATTCCACAATCGCATTGTAATTTTCCACATATGTATGTTAGTTGAGTAAAAATTCAAATAATAATAATGCAAAACTTTAATTTGCATTTTTATTTTCAAGCACTCCTATAGATGTTCTATGACCATATTAAAATGAAAATGGATCTCACTCCCAACTCCTCAAATACCACCAACTGGGCAGCGCCCCTCAGCATCGGAAACCGGTGCACGGAGGCAACCTTCAGTGACTGCTTTTAACTAACTTTAATGTAAACCTGCCCTTGTGTTATTTGGTTTACTATGCACGTACTTACTCAAATAACACATACATGTGGAAAATTAGAACATTACTGTGGAATCACATTATTTTAATAAAGACAGCTAAGGGCTGTGTCCTATGTATGTCCTATGGCTCCTTTTATTGCTGAGCTCATGCTAAAAACAACTTTTAGTTGAAAATTAAATTTTGAATCAGAATTAAAATTTATAGTCCTGAGTTTGTTCAAATATTGTATATTGTGCATAGACTTTCAGCACACTCCAGCTAGAGTAATCCTTTGTGGCAGATCTCTGTGCTTCTACTTCAATAAAATGATTTTCCTTGTACTTTTCATTTCTGATCTTCAGCGACTGCTAAAATAAATATCTGGGATGTTCATGTCATTGCTTTGGTCACCTCTCTGTAGAGCAGAAGAGCGTCATAGGTGAATGACTTATTCTCATATGTGCCCAGCTCCATGAGCCGGATCCGCTGTCCCATTGCATCGTACAGGTACGTGGCGTATGCCCACAGCTTTTCATTCTGTGTAGACTGGAGAAAGATCATGCGAGTGAGTTTACATCTCCCTCTTTCAAATATTGTAATTGTGCGTAGTTTTAATGCTCAGGTCAGATCCTGCTTTATGATGCTCATATAACACAGTGAAACAATAAATACTCACCACAGTCATGGCTCCGCTCATTAGAGGAGGACTTGCTGAATAAGAGAAATTTAAACATTGCATTATTTAACAAAAGCACGTATTTGACACAGCATTAAATAAGCCTGATCACAGTGCAAGTCAGCTATGGAAAATACTAACAAGACAGTATTCTTGACAAAAAAAGAATAAGAACAGAGATTTATTTTACTTACAGCATGGATGAGGCTTCTGAGCCAGGCAGCCTGCCAGAAAACACGTTAATACCACCAAGATTCTCATAATTTTGGATTCCACGCTCCCGTTGAGCAGCAGCCACAAACACTCTGGTGCTCGAGTCACTTCCTTATAAATACAACACACTGAGGTTCCGGGGGAAAGTCCAGCTTCCGGGGTTTATTTTCAACCCTGTGAAAGTCAAACACTTACAGTAGGTGAAATGCTGCTGTCCTCCTACTCACATCAAGATAAGGCTTCAAGAGCCAGGATCTCTTCCTACAAACAACATCTGCTCTACTTTAGGTTCACCATCTGGTTAATGTTTATCATGGAGGAGACATTGTACACAACACTGTGCGTAGAATTATTAAGGAATATGCCTATACAAATGTTTGAACATATATACCTAAAATACGTGATACAGTGCATTTTGCTGAGCACAAAATGCAAAAATACACTTCTTCTTAGTGAAATACACAGATAGGTTTTCAGTAAGTGCATGTAGAGTGTCTGTGCACAGGGTGTCAGGGGTAAAGAATGTTGTTTGTGTTACAAAAGACGGAGGTTAATAAACCCAGAAGTGGATTTTGGCTGAATGGAGAGGAGGATCACGTGTGCTAATGGCTCCATGAATGACATCACTGTCATATGACATAGAGGTGTGTTAACTGCTGTCATTACTACTATTGAGTACATACTGTGCAGTACCCCCTGTTTGATACAATATTTACACTTTGCATTTGACTTTTACACAGTAAAAGGTGAGGTCATAGGCGATCTACAATCATACAGTTTCACTGTATGCATAACATTTCTCCTTCATTATTATCATCAACACTGGCTGCATTAATCTGAGTGTGTTCTGACTCATGCTCCAGTGTGATAGATTTGAAGGGGAAAAGAGCAGGACAGTAAGTTGTTATCGTAATATATAGTTACATAATCGGAAATTTTGAACAAATGTTTGTCAATGACAAAGAAATCTTAATATTAAAAACATTAGCTGACCTTAACTGTGTACAACGGTCACCTGACTGTCTGAACTACAGTAAGAGCTTTGTTACATTTATAGAGGTATATTCAAGCATACCCTTTAAATCCAAATAATACATCTTATTCATGTGTTACCTGATTACATACATTTTGAAAGTCACTACTCATGTTGGCATGTCTACAAGGTTATTTTCTGAAGCTGAAAGAAGTCCAACATTATGCATTATGTATTATATATTAAATTTTATTTGAAAATTTTGAATTTGCAACATAGCACAGCTGAATAACCAATGCGAGGGGGTGAATAGGGGAAATGTAAGCTCGGATCTCCATAGTGCTGATGATGGAACTTTTCATGAAACATAAGCTTCACACTCAACACTATGTCAGTCAGCCGGGTGACATGTGATACCTGCACTGTTATTCCAGTTAGACAGCAATCCAGCCACACAGTGAAGAGACAGTGATTGATTATGGAAATGTTACAGTGAGGTGAAACGCCAAGAGGACAAAGCTTGCGCCAAAACAAGAGTGAATTGGAGGCTGGCTTGCACCTGCTGGTGAGCACCTTAACCCTTGGTGAGCCGGGGAGGAGGGGCCAACTTTGGATGTCGCCTTTAACGCCCTGACACAGAGTAGACGGTTGGCCGTTTGGGGCCGCTGGCGAGTGTCCGTTGGCCAATTCAGAGGAGGGCTCTTCTCATTATTCATCTTCATCTCACCTGGTCATTCAAGGACACGGATATTTTCACGACATGGTCATCTGGAATGAAGCTGATGATGAGAGTGGTGTGAAAATGGTCGACCAGCGCTGCTTTGTTTCATGTACGTATCATATCAACAGCTTGTATATCTGCTGTCCTCGATCTTCTGGTTTCCCTTTTTGAATGACAAATACAGACAACCACAACCTGCTGACAGGAGAGTAATTTCATCTCATGCAGCCACAGAACGCACATGGCAGTTGGCCGATGGCTATAGTCTTTACGGTGTGCTCCAGTGCAAATTTTTGGCAGACAGATGCAGCGGCGACGTGAGGCGGTGCAAGTTCTTTGATGTCGAGTTGGTGTGTCTCAGCCTTTACAAACCACAACTACTACTCATTCTGCCTTTACAGCTTTAGTAGGCATTAAAGTTTTGGCATCACAGGGCAAAAATTTCATGATCTTTCAGCATGTTGTAATTTGTGTTCTGAGAGAAAACTAGACTTTTGTACTTCCTCATGGCTCTGTTTCGAGGCTTTAACGAATCTAGCAAGTGACGGTAAACTTTAACCAATCACAGGCTATTTATACAGCTAAACAGTAACTAAAAGATGATTGTGAAAACATCTGAGGAGAGGAGTATGCATGACATTAACAGAATACTGATTCCCATTTGATCAACGCTGCCTAGTTTGACTGTTTGATCAGAGTTTGTGAGTGATTGACTCGTGGCTGGATGACTCCAGCTCAGCTCTGATTGGTTGTTTGCCTCTGGTCTGTGAAATCTTGTAGATGCTATTAGGAGCACTGTAGGACACATGATTTTTTTTCAGATTATCTGTCTCATACTCTACTCAGAAAATAGCAACTGTTTTATAAAAATATATATTTTTAAATCCTATTTACACCATTTCTACCCACAGTGGGAACACAATCGCTCCAGATTGGCAACTCCTCAATGACTCTAAGGCAGAGCATATGGCTGTCTGACAACTGGAGGTAGTTTGAGCAGCTGGCAAATGCCATTGCACTCTGGCCCATGTTGCTCATCCAGGAAGTACCTGAGGCCTCTGGCAGCAAAGTTGGAGGGGCCTTTGGGGGTCTTGGTGGAGTGAATCTGGGGGTCAGTGAGGTAGGTCAGCCCTTTGCCATTAGCCGTCACCCACCCTGATAAAAAAAGAAGGAGAATGATGCATTAAAACAAACTGTTATACATATATACATAGGGTATACTTCCTGGTTTGGTGAGAAAGGCAAAGATGGAGAATCTAACTTTTTCTGATACATCAGTCAGGGAACTGATAGAGATCCTGCCGACCATTCTGACTACACATCCAAATGGCATGAGGATCATTGTCCACATGGGGTCTTTTGATATTCTGAGAAGGAAAACTGGCTCTGAGATCCTGAACAAAGACTTTTCTCTGCTGTTGGAGAGACTGTGTCAGTATGGAGCGCACCATGTCTCCATATCAGGCCACATTCCTACTGTGGGTGAAGGAATCAAACTTTTCAGCACACTTCTTGGCCTGAACACATGGTTATCAAATGCATGCATCGCCCATGGGATAAAGTTCATCAATAACCTTAATATCTTTTGGAACTGTAAGGAACATTTCAGACCTGATGGGGTGCATCCCAGTCTAGCTGGATGCAGATTACTTGGTGCACACTTAAATCATGCTGTTGGGATGGCAAACCCAAACATAAGCGTACAGGTAAGAGACACAGCAGAAGCAAACAATTCCCAGCTCTCCTCCCTCACCAGACCCTCTGCTCCACATCACCCAAGGTCTCCAAAGGGATGTCTCTATCCCATTCAGGAATCTAGCAACCACCATCTACCAAGAAAGGCAGGGCACCACCTCCTCCTCATCCTCCCAGGTCATCTGTGCTATCAGAGTAGGGCACAGGAGGATGTACAGGACGTTCACGGAGCAGCATGGCATGTTATGCATGTTATCGTTGTTCAAAACAAAGATAACATGCTATGATGCATTCAGGGTCCTTGCTGTAGCACACCTACTACTGACAGCTGAAAATAATACTCTAAATTTACTACGAGTTGTACAAACAAAGCCTGCGTAATTATGACAGTGAGCTGTGCAATGCCAGACAACTGCATTTATCTGAAATGATCAACAAGAATAACGACAATTCTCGCACTGTTTGCTATGATCGAAAAACTTACGAATCCTCTTAAACAGTCAAACACAGAGCTCCTCTCCACGGAGAAATGCAACGAATTTGCCAACTTTTTTAGTGAAAAAAAATCAAAACAATTAGACAAAACATTAACGCAACACAGACAAACAAGAAGACTAATCTCTGTCTAAAACCTAGAAATAATGTTACTGTTATGTCACAATTTGATATGGTTGATTCAAAAATCCTAGAAGAAATAGTTTGGCATCTGAAATCAACAACATGCACTCTGGACGTAATACCATCTGACTTACAAAAAAAAAAAAAAAAAAGTTTTTACCTCAGTAGAAAGTGATCTCCTACAAACAGTTAACAGCTCACCGGCATCAGAAATTTTTCCCGTCACTGCAGATAGCTGCCATTAAGCCACTCCTACAGAGGAGGACTCTTGACGCCTCTCTGATGAACAACTACAGTCTACTACTTCTCTAATGTCTGTTTTATATCCAAGATTATTGAGAAAGTTGTATTTAACCAGCATAACGACTTTCTGAATGGAAGTGGAAATCTTGATAAATTTCAGTCAGGCTTCCGACCACATCACAGCACTGAGACAGCACTGGGAAATGGAAAATGACATTAGGGTGAATACTGATTCTGGTCAAGAATCAGTCCTGGTTCTGCTGGATCTGAGTGCTGCGTTTGATACTGTAGATCACAACATCCTGTTGCACAGGCTGGAAAATTGGGTTGGACTTTCTGGAGCGGTTCTTAATTGGTTCAGTTCCTATTTAGAAGGCCGGCGTTATTTTGTTATGATTGGCAGCGTATGAATCTGAGTGAGTGGCCATGACCTATGGCGTTGCCCAGGGGTCACTTCTTGGACCTCTTCTATTCAACTTGTATATGCTCCCTTTGGGTCAAATAATACAGAACTTTAATGTTAATTATCACAGTTATGCAGATGATACACAACTTAATGTGTCTCTGTTACCAGATGACTGCAGCCCAATAGACTTACTGTGCCAGTGTCTGGAGCAAATAAACACCTGGATGAGAGATCATTTTCTACAATTAAATGAAGATAAAACTGAGATTATTCTGTTTGGTAGCAAGGAGAAGAGAGTCAGCATTCGTAAACACCTTGAGACTCAGGCTCTTAAGATCTGACTTTTAACAGCCACATCAAAGTTGTCACCAAAACGGCTTTTTACCAACTCAAAAACATCAACAGAATTAGAAGTTTTGTCTCCCAGAAAGACCAAGAGAAACTCATCCACGCATTCATCTCTAGTAGACTGGATTATTGTAATGGCCTTTTAACTTCCCAAAAAGAGCATTAAACAGCTACAGCTCATCCAGAATGCTGCTGCTAGGGTTTTAACCAGGACTAAGAGATCTGAACACATCACACCAGTTTTAAAATGTCTACGTTGGCTTCCAGTGAGTCACAGAGGAGATTTTGAAACCCGACTGATTGTTTACAAATCCCAGAAGGGTTTAGGTCCAGAATACATTTGTGATATGTTCAGAGAATATAGACCTAGCAGCGCTCTTAGATCCAAGGACTCAGATCAGCTAGTCCAGACTAAACATGGAGAAGCAGCATTTATGTTATAGTTATGCTGCAAACAAGTGGAACAAACTGCCAGTGGAGATTAAACTTTCACCGAATGTAGATACTGTTAAATCCAGGTTAAAAACATTTCTTTTCTCATGCATGAAATCTGCACCGTATCTTTTAACTTATCTCAACTGTTGCTTGTTTTTAATCATTTTAATTGAATTTAGTCGTTTTACATGATTTTATTGGGATTTTTGCAATGTCTTAATATGATTTTGTTCTTTTATGTGATTTTTAATGCTTCATCTGCACCCCACTCTAATGCTTTTAATGTTTTATGTAAAGCACTTTGAATTGTCTTGTGATCATGAAGTGTGCTATACAAATAAACTTGCCTTGCCGTACATATGTATAACTTTCCCATATGAGAAGAACACATCATGGGTCTGTGGAAATCCATGTCATTATAGTGATTTCAGTGATCAGTGACACACACCTTGCAGGTCTACAACGACTTCTTGGCAGTCAGAGAGCAGGTAGGTAAAGTGTCCAAAGGCAAGACCATATTCTGTTGCCTGGAAACTCTTGTCCTTCTTTCCAGTGTTGTTGGTCAATTTGACAAAGTCTCCAAGCATGTAGGGCTCCACTGTTACACAGCCCGCAATCTCATTTCCATTCAGAATCTATTCACATGTACAGAAAAAAGAAATATTTAAAGGTCTTGTTGACAGCATTTTTATGTAGACAAATATTTAAAAAAATAATAAAACATCTACAGAGCATTTAGAAAGGTGACAAATAACTGTATGGCTTTTCCTGAAAAAAAAAAAAAATCTTATGATTGTGACTTAATCACTTAAAAGACTTTGCTGGGTCCAAAATAAATGTTTTGTTTATCTGACTTTTTGGTTCAACATTGGTTTCACCTGGTATCTTTGGGTCGTCAGTGAGTGTGACTGACAGTAAGCGCCTGGCAATGACTTGTTGTGAAGTAAACACAATAGAACTGGGGAGGGAAAATGCAACATTTAGTGGCTGAATGTTATTAATTGTACCTTTACATCCCATCTTTGTGTGCAATACATTAACATGGCTGTGTAGTATAAGGTTCTTCTGTAAGCCAATGGCTTTTCGTGGCTCCTAAGGTTAATTACATGTGGTGTTAAGAGATCTGTCACTGCTCATAGTAGTAGAAGCACTGCACAAGAGGTATTTAAGGCAAAATGGAACATTTAATCCAGAATCACACTAAGCTATTATTTGTATCCTAAATTCCTGTTTTCCCCTTTTAGCAGCTCCTGTACATTCTAGACTGATACCCACCAAGGTATTTGCTCTCCCTCTGTCTTGAGAGTACATAGTATTTCTAGCTGTTAACTGACAACTGGAGGGTGTACTGAAGTAATACATCCGAATTTCAACAAACACTGCTCCAAGGCTGCTGCAGGCTATTCAGTACTCTGCTGCATCTGAAGTTATGTTATCCTATTAAAGTGGTATTAATGAACAAAGGGACTTTAATGCTAATAAAGCATCTGATAAACCTACTTCCTCTACATGAAGTAAACCTTTATGCATTTATTCTATGTTTGGCCTCACCAATAGTGCTTCTGAGGGAATGAAGAAGATCTGAGCCATCACTTCCTTGTCATAAAGACTCTTGTTGAATTCAGTCACATAGTACTGTGCTGTCATCTGCCTCTCCACATCTTTCAGGTGAAACTGGATCTCCTTTGGCTTCAAGTAATCTTTCCCCACATAACTATGGACATAAATACACAGACACATTGAGAAGTGGGAAGTCATTTTTGTTCAGGTTGCCTGGAATTTGCAGCTGCATACCTGCTTAATCGTTCCTCTTGGTGTAAAAACTGCACCCATATTGCCGTTCTCTGCTTGCCCTCCATCCCCATTGGCTCCCCAATGTAAGCACAGGTCTCCCTGGCTGTCCACAGTCCTGTGGCTTTGGAGAACTTTAAATGAAGAGCACCTAAAAGAGATGGCATTCAGAAATTAGCAGACAGTTCATCACACAATGATAGACTACATATAAGAAGTACATAGAAGGATGCAGTCACTGTGATGTCACCCATTGGTTTGTGGACTTGAAGGAGACTTGAAACTAGCAACTGAGATCATAAACTCATGTTTACAGTGTTTATTGAGGTGATACATCGAGTGAGAAGTAGGCTCATTTTCTCATATTCTATCCAAACTTCGTTTTGCAACCAGAGAAGTTGCCCCCTGCTTGAAATAATGTAAGTTTAAGACACTTCCTCATTAGTTCACTTCTCAGATCAGGCAGTTGCCAGTGGTTGTGTAGGATTTAGGGGGCTTTATTAGCAGAAATGGAATAGATTATTCATAACTATGTTTTCAGTAGTGTATAATCACCTGAAACAAAGAATCATAGTGTTTTTGTTAGCTTAGGATGAGCCCTTCCTATTTAGAGTGTGTTGTCATCATGGAGAACACCATGTTGCACCACAGTGTTTCAATAGTAGCCCAGAATGGACAAACACTGGCTCTAGAGAGAGCCTTTCACGTTTACATTACCTGAAGACCAACGTAGCTCTCCGACATGCTTGGTTGATTGCAATCTGCAGTGAGGAAATGAGTCTACTTCTCATTTAATTTATTACCTTAGTTAACATTGCAAACATGAATTTATGGTCTCAATCATTAGTTTCAAGTCTTCTTCAACACAGCATGATGTTCATTTAGTAAATTATGGTCCTATATAGCATCAAATAGACCATAAAGCAGGGGTTGCTTTAGGACGTGGCTACATTGTGATTGACAGATCGCTACCGTAGTGTTGTCCAGTTTGGGAGTTTTATGTTTTCATCTTATAGCTTTAACCCTTTCACAGCGTGTTTTCAGTTCATGAAAGTCAATTATAACATTCTGGTCACCTAAACTGTCTTATTCTGTGTTTGGTTGTACTTTGCTCCAACCTCTAGTGTCATTTCTGGTTTCAAAAAAACAAGATGGCAGCAGCCAAAACCAATATGGCGATGGCCAAAATGCAGAACTCTTCAAAGAATGCTTCAAAACTGTAGTCCACAAGCCAATGGGTGAGGCACAGTGACTACGCCCACTTGTTGTACAGAGTCTATGATTACAATTCATGGCAATCCAAGCATTAGTTGTTGAGATATATTGTGGATCAACAGATCGGCCATCCCTAGAGCCACACTGCTAGCATGGCTAAAGAGATGTACTGATGATATAGACAAATTTAAACAACGATGGAAATTCAAACTTACTGTAGGCATTTCTGTGGTTCTTGAGTTTGAATTGTGTCTTGTCACTGTGAAGTCTTTTCAACAGACATTCATGGCAAACTCCAGCCAGTAGGGCTTGGTAATCCTGCTGGGACAACACATACTGACTCTCTGGGACAACACCAGCTTCAGTGCTGTGCTTGAGGCAGCTGTAGCACAAGGGGTTCTTCGCCTGAGGGACAGTCACTTTTTCTGAAGAGGTAACAGCACTGTGTTGGTTTCCACTTTGATGCTCCTCCAGCATCTCAAATGAACTCTCTGTGGATAATTCAGTGGAGGCACACTGTTCTGGGACAAACTGGGGCAGGTTTGGATGTGGGGTTACTAAAGAGTTCTTGGTAGGTTTTACAGATACTGAGTCAACATCAGTGTCCATATTTGGGTCAACATTACAGCTCTTTGGTGGTCTGTATTCCAATCCAGATGTGTGGTTTTTGGGTGTGGGATCATGAGCTGAATCACTGGTTTCAGAATCGAGGGTTTCCAAGAGAAAGAAGCTCCCATCAGACTCTGGTGACTTGCTTCTTCCTGCTTTTGATAGGCTGTTTGGCTGAGATTTTCCATTTGTGGCGGAGTTAAGGTCAGCTGAAATTTTCTCCCACGAGGACTGGGAACCAAAACTGTCACCAAGTGAGCTGGAGGATGTCTTGAGAACCAGCTGGGATAAGGATTGTGCTGCTCCCTCAGCTGTGGACGGTTTCACCACTACGCCAACATCAGTCATCCAGTCCTCATCGGTGCCCAACGTCTCTATTCCAGCTTGTATCACTTCAAACTTTTCTGAATCACTGCTCACATTGGAGGAGGAAGTGGCAGGTATTGCAGATCTCGGGACTGTTTGTGAAATGACAGAGTTATGACTCTGGAAGTCTTGCTTCTTGTTTTCATTAGCGAACTGCAGCATACTGTCTGGTCTATCATCATTAACCTCAGTGGTCAGACAGCTCTGAATACGTGCATTTGCCTCATGTGCAACAGCACTATTACCTGTGAAGCCACTGAGCCTCGGAGACCCTGAACTGCTCAAAGAGAAGTTCTGCCATGAAGACCCAAGGTTATCAGTGCTTTCTAGTGTGGTACACAGGTCAGGCTTTTGCGGTGGGTACACAGCAGATGAATTTGCACCTCTCTGTTGTGGCTCTGACACTTTGCAGGCCTCAGTGTTACATTCTGTGTTCAGTGTACCAATGGTCGTCCCCAGTGCAGTAATACATAACCTCGCCCCATCTATCTTGTCTTTGGTCCCCTTACAGTTTGTGCTGGTTGTCTCGCACAGTGACGCATGATACTTTTTGAATCTCTGCATCACCTTGGCAAATCCCTCCACAGTGAAATTTACAGATGCATCTTTGACATTTCTGTAGCTGTCAGGGATGAAAGACCCCTTGTCTGAATTAAAGAAAGGCTCCACTCGCAACAGAAGCTTGACTTGGGCCACCAGAAGCATGATTTCAGCACAGAGACCGTCTTTGTCTTGAGTATCTGCATTGCAGTAATCATAGAAATGTGCTAAAGCTTTTTGGCAAGCTTGGGTTGCCTGCGCCACAACCTCCCGAGGAGTGCCAAGCCATTTGTGAGCGACACTGAGAGAATAAGCAGCTTTCAGGAAGGTGTGAAGCTCCTGCTTGCTGGTGACCAGCTCGCCCTCTGCTTTGGTGAGCAGGCCGATTGCAAATGCCTCTCTGGCCTGCAGGAGGAAAGACTGTCTTTGAGAGGCAGGGCACTCCACTGAGAAACTGTATGATAACAAGCAGGTCCCTTGAGTTGCCTAAAGACAGTCAGAGAGAATAATAATAAGTATTAAAGCAGCAATAAGTAAGATATGTTCCTCGTCAGATGGGTCAGATCTTTGAAAATTCCTGATTTATGTCAGGTAACAGTGAGCTGTGGCAGAGATCCATCAACAGCACAACTTACCACATTGGTCAACACATAGAGTGAAGTGTACTGGCTGTAAACCACCGCCATCTTGGCTGCTTGGGCTGCTGAAAGAAGACGATGAGTGCTGTCCCCAAGCAAAGACTGCTCCAACCAATCAGACACACAGTAAACAAGAAATTATACAAAGCCAACAATATTAAACACAAAAATGAAAGAATAATTTGCAATGTGCAGATTTATCTTCTTTAAATGTATGCAAATGAGCTCATAGTACTTCATTTGCATATTTTTACATATTACATACATTTTTTTTTTACCCTATTCACCTGGAGTGTCTCCCCTTAAAAACATCATTATATCACATAAACTTACCAAATCATTATTTGGATTAGTCCTAAACGCGTGGAAGTCCTCATCATTCATAGACACCAATATGTTGGCCAGTATGCCAAGAGAAGTTCCAATGCCCTATGACATATATAGACATGCAGAGCAGAGGTTTATGACAGTGTGGATGTTGCGCAGGTTTACAAGCTCATGGCAATTGTTATGGCAGTATTATGGTTGTGTCCCTGACCTTTTTATCAGGTTGAGGAAGTGCATAGTAACCAACCAGAGAGGCCCAGATTAGCTCAGCAGCCTCTAGCCACAGGCCTGGGACAGAGAACAAAACAGCCATGATAACAGCCATGATAACAGCCATGATAACAGTGTATCAATAGAATGAACTATTTTCTTTCAATCAGGAAAAAAAAATCTTACCTAGCTTTTGCAAAATCATCCCACGCACTTGAACACTAACAGCCTGTACAAGAGCCCTGTCACTTTCAGAGTGATACACCCAACAGCCTGTAGAAAATGAAGATTTGACTTTTATTTAACTTGTAAAAACATCATAAGACATGATGAAAGGAAGTTAGAGTAACCTAGCACCTACCTGTGGCCCCACTCTTGTTAATCAGACTGCTCAGTATGTATTCTGCCTTCTGTAGTTTGCCTGTAGGGAAGATGATTGTAATGTTTAACCAGCTCCGTATAATAAAAACAAACATCAAATATCTCTATAAAGACAATGTGTAATGATGACATAGACTTTTCGCATTTTCATGTTAGGACATTTTATTTCTCAAAGCAATGATTACGATGATGTATGAAGTGTTACTCATACATTCACATATATTCAGTGCCAGCTTCTCCCTACAAAACTAAGACTGAAGTATACATCAGACTGGCAACACGTCATTTACAGTAGGCTCGTATGACCACACCAATCCTGTGTGAAAACAATCCTGTACCATTCATAAACGGTAACAGATTAAACAGAAGAATCTGAAACATGTCGTCAAACTTCCACTTTCAACAAACAGGTAACAATAATAATGCTATGCAAAGAGTTGCTGTGTAGTTGGTTACACCGAGAATAAATTAAAAAATGCTGAACTCTGATTTGTTCCCCTGCCATGTGCTAAAAACAATATAATAGAGGGAATGTAATTCAGTCAAATATGTATAGAAGGACGGGGGAAGACTGAAGGGACATGGCGGCCATCAACTTCAATTTATCACAGTTTTGTGAACGCTCAGGTTCAGGCAAGGTTGCAAAACAATTATTAGACATGTGTATAAAACAAACGTATGAATAACTAGAGATGAATGCGTACAGACTTGTCGAATTTACAATCTAAACATACATCAAATTACATTGAAGACTATAGGATGTTCAGTTTTCTATCTCCAACTCCACCCATTCAGCTCACTGTACCAGAGTTCAAGTAGACTCTGGCCTGTCGTATGACCAGCTGGGGGGCCACAGGGGTGTCAGGGTGGCATCTGTGAAGCAGCTTGGCGATTTTCAGCAGCCGACTGGACTCGTCTGTCCAGTAGAGGAAGCGATCAACAAGGAAGACCACGGCCAGCGCCGTGCGTGCCTCCCGAGCCACGATGGAAGCCTTTAGAACAGCCTGGCAACACACCAAACATAAATACTGTATAATGGAGGTCATTTGTTTTCAGTGACACCACTCAGAAAACCATTACCTAGCTGTGTCTTCCTTACCAGTAGCTGAGATAGGTGCTTGCTGATGAGATCACTGAGGTTGGTCTTGTCATTGGCACTGACTGACTGCTTATACTGCCACTTCTCTGGCACAAAGGGCCACTTCATCTCCATCGCCTCCTGCAGAAGAGATGCCAGCTCTGCACACAGTGATTCTGCGGGATATAAGTGGTATTTCATAAATCCAACAAAAGTGACAATACCCGATAAACTTGTTGAACTTGTTTTTTTTCCAGGAAGGAATAAGTTCACTTAAAATGGAAATTCTTGACTGTTTTATTTCCCAACTTTCCCAACTTGAAGTGTTATAGGCCACCTATTCTCAACCACTGAGCGCCATCTAGTGGACCTCAGAGGTACTATCAAATAGTTAGATTAGCCTCTTAAAAATCTGATGGCTGCTATTCTGTCTTTCGGAGGTGTACTGGCTCAGTTTTAAAGCTGGAGTGAAGATACTGGTATCGTATGACACTAAAAAAAAAACCCTAAGGAACCCACTAGTCTTGTTGCGAAGGAGGCAAAATTTTGGTGAGGAAAAACTAGCATGAAATGGGTCCTTTAACCTTTGACCTCAAAATGTCTGAATGAAAATGGATTCTATGGGAACCCACGAGACTTCTATTTGCATAAATATGGTCTTGCATGCAGTGACACAAAATGGAGTGGTTTTTGAAATTAAAAAGTGATATTGGAGACCCTGCACCGGTAAAAGCTCCAGGTGTGTGATGAGGAAATATGACCCTGAATAATTTAGATTCATAATAACAGGCAGTGATGGATGAGGGTAAACTCAATATTTATGTGGGTCACTACAGCAGCAAAACATAGCCCAGTTTCTCAGTTTTTTGGGAAGGTGTTCGTCAGAAAATTTACAGTTACAATAAACAGTTACAAGGATTGAGAACCCCTGTTTTAGGCTATATGGGCAGGGGGAAGGCAGAGGACTGGGTCATACAGAGATTAGAAGGAGGTATATAATGAGTATTGCCCCAGTTTGCGCTACTGAAAAGCATTAGCTTAACAAAAGGAAATCCCTTCAAATTCAAACCAACTCCATGCTGGGCTCAGTGATGCCTTTGTCCCTCATTCTCAACACAAACCGTGTGTGTGTGGATCTTATGTAAGCATAATTCCACCACCAAATCTCCTTACCTACATCCCAATCTGACTTCCTCCCTTACACAAATGAAAACTGAACAAATAGCACCATCTGGTGTCTGACCTCTGCAGCTACAGTAGTCCAGCCTCTCTGCCTCAGGGGGCTGGGTGGCCTTCGGAGCTGCTACCACTGCTCTGAGGCACTCCTCCAGTAAATCCCCCACCTCCTGGCTGTCCATACTGTTGCCTGGGATGGAAGGAGATACCCCTTTCTTGGCCTCTTCACCCCTGTTCCTGTATTCAAGTGATTCAAGAAGGGGGTTCCTGTGGAATGACCAGACTGCTGTTGAGAGAGGATTGCACCATCAGGTTTTGTTGTAAATTTCAAAACATGAAAGATTCAATCAATCTAAAAAATAATAAAAAAAATAACATGGCAAAAAGAAAACCAATCCCTCTTTTGTTCTTTTTTTAACCTCTTAGGACCTGGCGTACACATGCGATGACATCACATTTTGGGTCATATGAACATAATACTTGAATGAATAAAATGAGCCATACTGGTGCTATGACTGTCCAAAAGGGGAAAACATTTTCATTTTGTTAAATTGTACTGTGATGTTCCAAAATGTTTAAAAACAAACATGTTTGCAAGTGTTATTAACAAATGCAAAAGCAGTCAGGAAAAACACTGCTGTGTTCAGAGTATAGAGGTTTGCACTATTACACAATAGTGACTTTATTGTGTTTTATGGAAATTCAGAACGAGTGTCCGCATATGTGGACATACTTTTTCTTGAAAACTACATTATGTCAAAAGATGATGCTTAGTTTTTATACTTATCAGGTTCCAATAAGCCCAAATAGCAAAGAGACATCAAAAATGCATATCAAAAAAAGAGCTCAGGTCTTAAGAGGTTAAATTAAAATCCATATACTCATTTTATGGATAATAGCACATCTTTACTGATGTGTCTATATTCCCATGTGTCCCAGGTAATAAAAAAATCAGTTTATGGTCCTTTAAACCTGCAGTAGGCAGAATGTTTTTGGCATCATTGGGCAAAAACTCCATAATAACCTGACAGCATATTGTAATTCAAGCGATCTGAGAGAAAACTAGACTTCTGCACCTCCTCTCGGCTCTGTTTACAGGCTTTAAAAAATCTAGCCTGTGATGAGAAACTTTGGCCAATCACAGGTCATTTCAGAGAGAGAGTGTGTTCCTATTGGTTGTTCCTATTGGGGGCGGCAGTAGCTCAGTCTGTAAGGACTTGGGTTAGGACGCGGACGTCACGGGTTCAAGACCCCCATGGACCAAGACCAACTGGTTGCTGGAGAGGTGCCAGTTTACCTCTTGGGCACTGCCGAGGTGCCCCTGAGCAAGGCACCAAACCCCCAACTGCTCTGGGCGCTTGTCAGGAGCAGCCCCATCACTCTGACATCTCTCCATTGACGCATGTATATGTACTGTGTGTGAAAAACAGAGTGTAAAACTGAATTTCCCCACTGTGGGACTAATAAAGGAATATCTTTATTTGACAGAGTCAGCAGTCAGTCACTCGCAAACAATGCTATAAGCTATGCTAAACACATTTCAGCTATCTGGCTCTAGCTTTATATTTACTGTATAGACATGAGTGGTCTCAAACATCTCATATACTTCTCTGCAAGAATGCAAATAAACTTATTTCCCAAAATATCAAGTCTGGAAACAGCTAGCAGATCTCTAGTCAAGGGTAACAGAATATGCTAAGTTAAGCCAATTTAAGCTAACTGTCTGCTGTCTCTAGCTACATATTTAATAAACTGTGTGTGTGTCAGTTGGAAGTTGTCCTATGATGTGGTCTATGAACTTCCTCTTAGTCTAGACCTGAGAGGAAGTTCACAGGCTACACCTGAGATAGCCGTTAAATGAGAACGTTTGCTCCGGCTGGTGGGCAGTGCTTGGTGTTTCCTCATCTGATCTCAACATGGCTGCTGGGTCACAAACGTTCACATTTTACAGCTAAACAGTAACTACAAGATGTTTCTGAAAACATTTGAGGAGAGAAATAGGCATTACAGTAACAGAATATTGATTCATATTTGATCAGCTCTGCCTTGTTTGACCAGGCGATCGAAGTATGCGAGTGATTGACAGCTGCTCAGAAACGGCAGAGCTTCAGCTTGGCTCTGATTGGTTGTTTTTCTCCGGTCTGTGAAATCTTGCAGATGCCATTAGGAGCATAGGAGGACGACACAGACACATGATTTTTTGTCCAGACTACCTGTCTTATGCATGATAAAGTGACTGTCTTATAAAAATAACTTTTTTTTTTAAATCACGTTTGCTCCAATTCTACCTACTGCTACTTTAGTGAGTTACAATGTGTGTATTTAACACTGACTTTATGGTGAACCATACTTTCTGTTAATTCAATCACAACATTTTGACACTAATCATAAAGCTATTATGTACACACAATTCACAAGTTACTTCATAGGGCAACTTCACACAGTTGTGTTCCCATGAATTTTGACGAACTTACATTGACTTGCATTCATTTCCTGGAGACTTACCCTGACCCTAACTGTACCTGTCTAATCCTAACCCTTACCTTAACCGTACCGTAACCTGAAAATATGATGTTTTTCATGACGAGGACGTGCATTTTGTCCCAAACAAGAAGGCGAGTCCTCATACTGACTGTGTTAACAGAGTAAACTAAACACGAGTGGAAGCCATTGTTGTTTACGTCGTCACATTTAAAACAAACATTGAGCTTACCAGACAAGAATGTCGTTTACTAAGATGTCTCGTTAATGAAACATCACCTTCATAAACAGTAATTAAACAACACCTACCGTTATCGCCGTCTTCAGGTTCTTCTTTACTTCCTGGTAGGGCAGGTCTAGAAGCCGCTGCCTTCACGGCTGTCGGAAATATCACAACTCCAAATGTTTTACTGTTTAGTGTGATTACCGGTACGCAATGGTTCTTCTTCTTTGGTGTTTAACAGCGGTTGGCAAACCAACTTAAAAGCGCATTACTGCCACCTACTGCACTGGAGTGGGGCCCACTAGATTGGTAGGAAAAATAATGATAAAAAAGTATAATTAAATCAACACATGGGTAAACGTAACATATAAACAAAATAAAGGGATAAATAAAAACAAAATAATAAAACAAACGAATAAATAAAAAGTAATATATGCCAGGGGTTAATATAAATAAATAAAAAATAGTAGCTTAAGTAAAACATAAACAATATTTACTATTTACTCACCATTTTGTGTTTTTTTTCAGGAGATATTATTTTATTATATAGTTCCATTTCTTTTTTGAATATATTAAAGTGAGGTTTAACTCTCGCAAATTTCCATCATTTAATCCTGATATTAAATCCCTTCTTTCTTTGTCATACTTGTTGCACTGTTGCAGATTGTGGTTTATTGTAGTGTGATTACAGTATGAAATTCTCAGCCTGACTACTTTCTACAAACCACAAATGCATCATATGGTGTAAAATATCAGTAAAATAAAAAAAATAATTTTACTTTTTATCAAATAGGCTACATAATTTTATTTTTTCCATGTTTTAGTATGATTAGAGTTGTGACTCACTTAGTCCTGCATGTCTTGAACTCAACATATGACATTATGAATAGAGCAAAAAACCCTATCCTGTAGCAACAGGTAGGCCTATAGGTGTGCTGTATGTACAATATATGACAATGAAAAAAAGATATATTTACTGTAGAACCTTTTGGTAACACTTCATTTTATGAATTTCTACAAATTCACGGTAATTGGGTGATAATAAGCAAGTAAGCTATATGGAATTTCTTTGGATTTAATGCCAAATTACCCCAACATCTACATCAAAACTGATTAAAAATTGCTTTACTAGAAACAACACAAATAGATGCCTATCACCATGAAATGTGCAGACCTGTAAAATGAAGTGTCAGCAACCTTTTGGATAAACCTAAATAATGCGCCATATGTTTTCTGTGCTCTATTTATTCAGGGTCATAAGTACTTTATTAATAAACAAATGCATGAACTCACTATTCTACCACTGCAGCAGCTGTCTGCCTATTGTTTACTGAAATAAACAAAAGTGTCATCCAGCCAAAAGCACGGGAATACTCGATAAAATATCAAAATGTATGGGGTGCACGTGAAGGTAGCACGCCCTTGGAAGTGTTGACATGTGTAAGACTACCAAGGAATAATTTTTAATTGACAATGCTCATTGATTCCGCAGGGCGACCAACATGGGTATGGTGTGTAATGATGCGTAACAGCTCGTGCACAACAAGCATGTGCAGACTGTGACTGTGGTGTTGCTGTGCTACTACCAATAGGCGGGACTGTGGCTCTCCTCTGCAGTGTGATTGTGAGCTACACAGCTGGAGCACGAGCACAAGGCTGGCACGCGGGTCCAGCTGCGACCAGAAGACTTGGGAGCTCAGCTGCGTCTGGTACCTCACATCCATGTAGAACAGGAGATGAGTTGTGCGCACTGGTAGGGTTAATGTGCCGTGACAAACAACACAAAAAACACACCCGCAGAGCCCATTCAGAGAAGCGCCAGCATCAACTCCTCGGAGTGCGTCTCCTCTGATGACTTCTTGGGTTTCGATCATCTCCGCAGGACGTGGCGTTGCGCAGCCAAACAGGCGTTTTGTGTTCGGTGCTGCTGCCGGTGATGTAACGCTTTTCATCTCGGCGCTCAACTCCACAAACTGTTATCACTGTCGCCTACCCTCCCAGAGCATGGGACCCTTCAAACTCTAAAGGTAAGAAATGTGCCATAACTTCCATGTTGAGGCCACTTGAGACATTTTTACGCATGGCGGGTTTCAGATGACTGTTCTTTCTCGCCTGGTCATGCACTTATATTCAGAAGAAACCCACTACAGTGTAGTGTTATGTGCCTGCCTTACACTCCACTCCTTGATATATCAGTTAAATGTGTATTGTTTTATTGCAACAGTTCATGCAAGGACTTGTGTTCTTGCACCATCAGCCACAGCGATGTCAGAATCACCATGTTGACTCATTTCAGAGTCACGGATTCGTTTTGTACTTTGTGTTGGAAGAAAGTAGTCATAGCTGCTGTGCTTAGACTTGTAGAATACAGGGGTTGCACCATACAGCTGCTAGTTCAACTAATGGAAATAAAGGGCCAATGCACAGTTATTTTCTGGAGGACTAACAGAGTATAGAGGAGGATGGAGGAACGCTTACTGCTAAAATTAGATTGAGGGAGTGGCAGGGTCTTTCTCCAGATTTGACTGGGGTGAGAATGATGGTAAACAAAAGTCTGATGGCATGCAAAGAAATGGCTTGACCCATCTGGGAAGAGGAGGGGTGGAGAGGGAGGTGACATTCACATCAAATGGCACTGAGGCTAACTTTCAAGACCCCATGGCAGCTCTTCACTGATAACCAGTAAACACCTGTGTGCTGATGAGAATTCACCATGACTGGAGAGCAACACTGGAGGCCACATCCCAGCTCATTATGAGTCAGCCTTGGCTGCTGAATTAAATAAGCAGGTCAGACTTACCTTGCTCACTTCTTTCAATCAGCTCTCTCATTACCTGCTGTCTTATACAGGCTGCAGACTGCAGTGATTCAAGGTGATTTTTTTTTCTTCTGCCCTCAAAGCCAACAGAGATTAGGAGGCATCTTCGAGTGCCAGAGGTTGCTGATTACTTGCTCTGCAACAACTTCGCTTACACTTCACCCTGCCCTCATCCGCCCACGTTTTGATGTCAGACCGGAGGGATTTTACTTGTAAGCCGTGACCGGCTGCCTCTCTGGACATTTTGAAGTCTTAGCAGCTGTAGTTTTGCAGCTCATGACGCCCTTGTGGGAGGCAGAAAAGTCACTTCAGTGTTTTTCAGTGTATTTGGCTGGAACTGCATGTTGCTGATTAACTGCATCTATTTTGAATAAGACAAGCTTGCTTTGTGTGCACTTGGTTATTCAGATCAGCATCTGATTCAGAGTATGTAAATGTGGAAGCCACTGACATCACTAGGACTGTCCTTAACCAAGGAAATCCTTAGTTGACTAACACTTGTGCAACTTTGTTGACGTATCGAGTAGTTGAATTAATCCACAGACCTGTGAAACTGAGTTTCTCCACAAAGAATCACTCCACTTTAAAAAGGGACCTATTATGCTTTTGTGCTTTCTCCCCTTTCCTTTTTGTTATATATATGTTTGTGCATGTAAAAGTTCTGCAAAGTTACAAAGCCCAAGTCTACGCCAAAGGGAGTTACTCTCCTCTACAGAAACACTGCTCCTGAGCTGCCTGAAACGCCCCATTTGAAGTCCTTCCTTTTTCTGCTGTAACACACTGGGTGAGCAGGAGCTGAAACAGAGCATTTCAGACAGAGGGTGAAAAGAGGTGCTGCAGCACAGCTGGTATGAGAAAAGCAAAGCATTTTTTGCAACATTAAAGCAAGTAAACATGTTCGAGTAGAAACCCAAAATACAATTATGAACCCGAAAATATGCACAATAGGCGCTCTTTAAATCGTGTTTATCAGAGATATGGTCACAAGTTTGTTGGAAATGTCATTAAGCACGAAAAAAAAAAACTCAACCAAAAATTAATCAATTAAAGAAATCTTTGTCTACAAAGACCAAAACAACCGGTTATTCAACTAATCGCCTAAGAGGGGGCAGCCCTGGCTGTCACCAAAGTGCAAATCCATAAAAGTTAAAATTATTCTGCAGTTCATTTTATCAGACTGTAGCTCATTTGATCAGCAGTTACCTCAAAGGAACCAATGGTCTCTGTGATCTCATGTACCCAACAAGTAAAGCGGTGCTTGACTTGAAAGATATAGGACTTTAAATACAAAGGATTTCAAGGATTAAAAGCGCTGTCAGCGTAGTGGTAAAATTAAGTACAACAGATTTAAAAACAAGCCCCTACGTCTCTATTTCTCCTTTCTCTCCTCCACTGCCGCAGTGCAATTACTTCAGGCCTCTGGAGCAGCCACCCTTGATATTTAGCATCACTTCCAGCCACCTCCTCCACCTCAACCTGCAGCGGTGTTGCACTTGTCATGAAAGCCAGCCATAATTGGATCTACTGTGCAGGGCTGTTGCTTTATGCCGAAGGACCAACAGCAATAAATCTGAGAGGAGGAGGAGAGGGAGGAATAAAACTAAAGCAGAGCAGAGGGAAATAGCGAGGAAACAAACAACACTTAATCAACACAAAGGAAAAATCAAACAAAGAAAAAAATAATTACAGAGAACAGACAGGAGCCACAGCTCAGCCAGACACGTGTGCTGGATGTTCGCCATCACTGAATAAAATGTAATGTGGCAGTGCACTTTCTGCCTCTGGCTGCTGCCTTCCCTATCTCACTTTTCATCAGCTAATCCCATCTATTCCTCCACTGCCCCTGTGCTACACTTCTAATTACCTGTACCAACTTTACCTGCTATGTTGCATTCACACCAAGCATGTTTGGAGCAAAACTGGGGAGTGCTTACTCCTTCAGATCATGGACAGTGGTACTCAAATAACACTCAGTGGTACTCAAATGCACTGTCACCTGCATTTATAGGTCCAGTGTGTAGGATCTGGCGGTATCTAGTGGTGAGGTGAGGAGGTTGCAACCAACTCAAGCCTCTCCCGTGTGCCTACGGTGTCTGACGCAAAAACGCGAATGACCCTCTCTAGAGCCATTTGGAGCAGAGCGAGTGCGTACGTGGGAAGTAAGTTTTGAAGCAAGTGGGACAGAGCGACGGCAACGGTTAATGTAATCGACTTTGGCCCAAGCAGGAAAAGTTAACAGAGTTTGGTTTGCGCATTCTGGGCTACTGTAGAAACATGGAGGTGCAACATGCTGGACTCCGTGGAGAGGGGACCTGCTCCTTATATAGATATTACGGGCTCACTCTAAGCTAATGAAAATACCAAAAGGCTAACATCATACCCCTATATTGGGCTCTCTTTTCTTCCTCCTCTTTTCTTTTTTTCGTCCTTGTACACCGGGAAACTTGGACCTTTTCATTATGAAGAAATAAAATTTGAAAATACTAGATATCTGTACCTCTTGATATCTGTCTGTCAAGCGATTCTGAGTCCTGACCCGTATTCAGGCTGTTGTGATGCACACGGCATGGTGCGCCCCCCCACCCCGGGCCCCCAGTGTGCACAGCCACAGTGTGACGTTCAAGTGTGCCGTGGCAGAAAAGTGTGAGAAAGAGTTTCAGGGGTGAAAAGTGTATTTCTTTCTTTGTTATTTTATCATTTGATGCAATGCAAAAAATGAGGAGGGATGCCCACCGGCATTTTTATAAAATGAGTGAATGAATGAATTTTTTTAGTGGGCGACCAGCACCCCTGGGGGACTGCCTATATGGACTACACTAAGCCGAGCCTGAATTGGCCCACTGTTATGATTGGTCAGCTGAACCAAACTAGTTGGATTTAGCTCCACTCTAATTAGTTTTGTTTGAGGGCATCCCAAACTATCCACTAAGCAGGTACTATGCAAATGTGTTACTTGGTGACATCACCATGTTACAGAAGAAATGGCGGGACTTCAAGCAAGGCAGTTCAGGATTAGTGCTTCTGTAGGGGAGAGGAACTCACTTTGGTATTGGGAAAGGGAAAAGCCACAAAAGCATAATAAGTACACTTTAAACACCAGAAAAGAGAATTTATAGACCTGCAACATATGCAGACTGGACTCGCACCAACTTGGCAGGATAACAGTGATCCTAAGACTATGTAAATGCTTTAATGCGAACCAGGTCACCTCTAAACTTCCCCCGATGGTTCAGTCCAGAAAAACTCCTATGTCTCCCTCTCTTCTGCATCTAGCCATGCCTTTAAAGGTGAGCAGAGCATTGATATATGAGATTTCACAGGGTCTGTGCCCTTTCATGGGAGCTGATGAGGTGATACAGGGACAGAGAAAGAGAAGAGAGGGAGACATAGGAGGACAAGGTAGCTGTTGAGGGAAAGTGCTGGACCTGAAGAGCTATAAATCAAGCTGTGTCTGGAATTAAATTAGTCAGGGGAGAACATAGTAGTGGATGAGCCTGGTGGGAGGGCGGATCGAAACTCACTGGCTGCGGTATCTAACACAGTGTAGTGATTATTTAAGGCAGTGAATTAACAGTGACGGTGATGGCATGGCTGTGATTTGTTTCAGGCTTCAGTTGGCTGGCATCATTCTGTGCTACAGGTGTTAGGCGTGCCTCATTTTCAGAAAGGGAATTGAAAAATTTGTATATAACGCCTGTGGTATCCTGCACCTGCATTCTTTAGAGTGTGTTTGAAGTCTGTAATCTCTCATGCTCTTTATGTGAATGCACTCAGTGAATGGTGTATTATAACTGCAGGAAATTGTGGGGTTTGTGGTCTGCTCAGGGATGCAAGCTGTTAAAGGGAGGAATACATAAACAGGAACCAGCCAGCTAATGTTGTTTAAAAAGCCCGCAGGGGTAATGAGGAGGCTGGCTGGGTGAATGTGAAACTCTGACCTAGCATACATGAAACTAGCTCAGAATGAGTGTTATCATAAAACCACTGTGAGCACGGCTCCGACAGGCAGGAGGAAATGAAGCAGATAAACAATGCAAAGAAGAAATTAATCTCCATATACAGTATATGTGCTCTGTTGTGCAAATCGCACATGTTTCTTAGAATAACCAAACTGTGACAATGGAAGGATTCAGCATCTCTTGGTGTCTGGTACACAGCCTTACCTCTGTGTTTCTGCATGGACAGTGCACCTTTGGTGCCTCCGGGCAATGGAGTTAAAGTTTACTGTTAAGGAATAGTTCCCACGTGGTGGGAAATATGCTTATTTACTTTCTTGCACAAAGGTTTGATGAGAAGATCAGTACCTCTCTCTAAACTAAGACTGGAGCATAAAGACTGGAAACAGGTTAGCCAGGCAACCAGTGGACTCCAGGAAGTTACTAGTCCCAAGTCAGGAATTGTGTTTAACACTTGTTAACAGTTATCTGGTGAACTTTGAAGGTGCTGGTGGACAGATTTTCTTACCTTTAGAGAAAGCCAGGCTAGGCATTTCCCCTTGTCTTTATGCTAAGCTAAACCTATTTGCTGGCTCTAGCTACATATTTACTGTACAGGCATGAGAGTGGTATTAATCCTCTCATCTAGCTCTCAATAAGAAAGCAAATAAGCATATCTAAAATATGGAACTTTAAGGCTGGAAACAGCTAGCGTAGTGCTGTTAATAAAATACACTAAGCTAAACTAATTTACTCTAACTGGCTGCTGGCTGTGCTTTATATTTACTGTACAACCATGAGAGTGGTATCAATCATCTCATCTAGTTCTTGGCAAAAAGAGTGAATGGACAAACCAAACCCATTCATGTTTTCATGCTGGCTAACGTAGCTCTTCTACACATGGGGGAAATTTCAGTTGGTTGCAACCTGCAAACTCACTGCTATAGATGCTACTAAATCCTACACACTGCACCTTTAACTTGGAAGCAGAAATTGTCCGGCAAGTCATAATTTTTTTCCTATTACTCTGATATCTGGTAAATGCATTATTTTAGTAAACACAATATTTGGTTTGTGTTGTGTTATTAAATGGACTTTATTCACCCAAAGAGAAACAACAGGAAGTGAGATTCCTGACGTCAGCATTGCAGAAAAGCGGAAAATGACTCCTGCTCTGAAATTACTATAGACGGTTGGCAGGAGCGATCTGGGTGTTCACCGCGATAAAGAAATTTTAGAATTCTATTGCAAAAGATGGTTAATCACACTTGCTCTTTTACACAATAAGCCTTGCTTCCTCCGCCTTCACTCATCACACAGCGAGAGAAGGAAGTTATGTGTGTCATGGAGATAACTGACAGTAAGAAAATACTCCAATGTGGAGAAAAAAAATGTGAGATAAAAAACGTCATCACACTTAGGAAAAACCCACAGCGTGAGATTGTAACAAGTCGAAAACGCACATATAGTTGCCACATTTCACACACACATACCAACACGCCCTTCCGGTATTTGTTATGAAGCAAACTTTCACATCTGGTAAAAGGACAGAAGTTTGAGCAGGAAGCCTGAAAACAAAGCAGCAAAAACATTGTGACACAATGATCCACTGTTGTGTTTGGGGGAGGAGGAGGAGGAAGATATTATAACCGTGCTTGGGGATCCACGGCAATGCCCTTACTGTCTCACATATTACACTTTTCATTTGGGGTCAGAAATGTGAGATGTGAGATATAAGAGTGTGCCAGATCTGGAGCAGGATGTGTGACTCTTTTTTTTGGAGGACGTAATAAAACATTACACTCTAGCACCTGCTATGAAACACATTGTGAAATGTGCATATTTTTCTTCTTAATCATCTGTTATTTCAAGATTATAAAAAGTGCTGCTTGCCTCCTTCACAGTGTTAGTTTTGCTTTTGAGACAGATTCACGATGCATTTTTTGTTTTCCATCATTACTATCCCTCCCTAGTTGATATTTTCCCTTCTTTAGCCAACAATCTCTTTCCACATTTGACTGGGCTGAAAAAAGGTTGCGTACGCTCTCTTCCTGTCTCCCAGTCTCTCTCTTTATCGCCCATTCCACTGCCTCCTCCCCTCCATCCCAAAGGAGCAACTGTAGCCGCTAATCTCCGTTCTCAGCTGGTGCGCCCCCAACGATGTGGCATTCTGCGTGTCCAGGGAAAAGGAAACGTTTCCCTTCCTGCTCTCAGTACCCTGCAGTCCGTAAATAGAGCCTGTCACCAGCCGCTCTGCAGGCCCCTTTGGAGAACTATATCTGTCCCGTCATGCAACACCATTGCTACAACTTCCTGAAACAAACTAGGAGTAGTTGGCCAAGAGATAAGGGTGGCATGTGTATATCATGAAGACTTGTATGTGTTTTTGCAGTCTTGTAATTCTATCCACACAATCTCACAAGGACAGAAAGATGAGATTAATTGCAGATTACTGGCCCTCACTTTGGGGTCAAAATTACAGTTAATAAATTACAATATTCATTTGAGACATCCGTTTTTTTCTATAGTTACCACATGTAAACAAGTTTTTTTTGCCTCTGTCAGCTTAAAGCATTTCTAGTTGTGGCATATGATGAACGGATGGAAAATTCACTCTCAGCACCACCATAAAACAAACAAACCAGTCTATGGAACAATAGAAAATGGAGTAAGAGCAAATAGGAGAGGAGGAATTTATGGGAAATGTAGTCGTTGCTTTTAGAAACACTGTCACCAGCAATACCACTGATGTGAGAAAGAGGCCACCAGCCAAATCTCTATCAGTGTTTGATATCAGGGCTGTAAAGCGATTAAGTTATTTAATTGCGATTAATTGCATAATTGTCCAAAGTTCATCAGGATTTATCACAAATTAATCACATTTTTATCTTATCAAAATGTACCTTAAAAGGAGATTTGTCAATTATTTAATACTCTTGTCAGCACAAGAGTGGACAATATGCTGCTTTATGCAAATGTATGTATATATTTATTATTGGAAATCAACCAACAACACAAAACAATGACAAATATTGTCGAGAAACCCTCAGGTACTGCATGTATGTATATATTTATTATTGGAAATCAATTAACAGCTTAGACGGGTATTATGCAAATGTGTTACCTGGTGATATCACTATGTTATGGAAGAATAAGTGGAGCTTAAAGCGAGGTATTTCAGGCCATTCAAGAGCAGTTAGCAACAAAAAACAACTTCTGGTTTCACACAGGACCCACCTATCCACCCAGACCTCCTCCCTATGTGCTGTTTGTTGCTCTTTTCACTTCCTTTTTTGATTTTGTGAGATATATACAAATTACAGTGCATTTACTTTTCTATGTAGAGTGTATGAGAACAGCCTGCATTACTAGATAAGTTGTTTTGACCTGATTGTGGCTCTAAATGACATTATATCCTACTGACTAAAGACGGTCTATCACTTTGGTCAACGTGATGGATTGACCAGCCAACCAACACTGCCATCCATAGTGCACCGCAACTAGTGTGGCTAAAATGCTGGAGATAAAACCTTTTAACATGTTTGTGCGAGGAAGAATGCACTTCCTGCCTAATCACAGTAAATCAATGTGTCCCCATCTTTTAGCTCATTGCCATTAACCATGAAAACATTAATCAAACTCGTTTCACCCAAATGCCAGTGGGGAGGGAATAAAACTAAATCAATGGCTGTATGGCGACTGTGCATTAGTTCGGGCTATTTACCAGCATGGCAATGGCTCATTATGGGAATATCAATAGCAGGATTGATATCATTATCTGTGCGTCTGTCAGTGTCTTATCATCAATCAGTACTAGTGTCGATTTGAAGACATGAAAAGGTGTTCAAGATTTATGCAGCCAGTTTCATTCTAATGTGTGGGCTTTGTAAGACGGCATAGTTTGCGTAGTCTGATGTGATTTAGGCAGGAAGAGGGTATGTATACACAAAAAATATATACTCGCCTTACACAAGTATTTGAATTATCATATGCTCTTTTTCAGGTTCATACTTGTATTTTAGGTGTCTATTAGAACATGTTTACATGCTTTACTGTTAAAAAACATAATTTTTCTCATACTGTCTGTCTGAATACACCTGTATTCACCCTTTACCTGAAACGCAGTATTTCTGTGTGACATTTGTACGCTGCTTTTCGTGCGTCATTTGCATGCCACTTAAATGTCCACTGTTAGGTTTAGGCAAGAAAACCACTTAGGGTAAGGGAAAACGTAACGGTTTGGCTTAAAATAAGTTAGGAAACTAAGTAAAACACATACAGAAATAACTATGTCACAAACGTCAACATATAACTCGTCACTAACATTTTGGTTAGTTTTCATGTTGTTTTATGGCTATAATAGTGAGAAGGACAACAGTGAGAAGGTGTCCAAAACTGGAGGATGTGACATTATCAGTGCCCATTAAACCAGTAGCACACTACATATTCCACATGGCCAGGATTGATCAGGCACCCGTCAACTTCCCTTTATCCCCGCTGCACCCCCGGCCAACCCCTAATCTGCCTGATCGATGGTCCTGGATCATCGTCACCAGGCAACCAAGGATGACACGAAAGCTCCTGCAGTGTGTGCAGAAATCATGTGGGGATTATACTTAAAGAATAGCAAGAAAGGCAGAAGGGGGGAGCCTGTTGAGGACATAGCAGTCTCTGAATCCTGAAAGCACAAAGAGAATTAGGCCATGACAAAGAGCTCCTGTCAGCGGGATGATGAATAGAGGAGCAAGATGGTATCACCATCAAGACGGGCACAGCCTGTGCCGCAGTGCCAGACAGGACTCGGTTAATAGCAGGTTCACCCTTTGCACAGGTGATACTTTTCTTTCAGTGTTGCAGCCTCTGAGGGATGGATGCATCTACGGAGAAAGTAGCTGAGGACAGATTGTTCTGAAGTGAATGGTAAAAACGCAGAAGTGAAACAGAATGCTCATTTTGTCACAGGCAAATCCATTTCAGCTCAGGTCTCGAAGACTCTCACTGAAAATGACTCTTGTTGTGTGGCAATGATAGACTCAAAAGGCCACTCTCCCTCTGATTAGATTCATGAGATGTGAGTAGTGGTGTCTGTTGATGTCGTGGGCATTTTGTCTTTGAGGTACCAGACTCAGGCTACAGCACTGCTCTATGGTTCAGAAGCATTTCCTGTGGTGACCTTAGCATCCTCACAGGAACTTTCATGTCTATCTATAGCAACAGCACATCATTCTGATTGTGGTCCGGCAGTCTCTCATTTAACACTTTATCTCTCCATCATCTGACCACATACTTTATAAAAATACAGGCACTGATTTAACGGTCACTATTTGGTAACACTTCATTTTACAGGTCTGCAGATTTCATGGTAATTGGGTGATAATTAACAAGTAACCTATTTGAAATTTGTCTTTTTTTTTTTTCAAAAAATACTTCATGATAAACATTATTTAATAATTATATTCCACTATGTCCCAATTGCTGCTAATTTATTGAATATATTTCCAGGAAAAGAATAGAAAGTCAGTTGATATGCTTTATTTCCATGTCTGCTGATAAATAGATGATAATTAGCAAATAACTTATTTGAAATTTCTTTAAAAACTCCCTGAATCATTACATCAGCTACCAGGTTACATTTGCGTAGACATATGTCACACAATGGTGAGATTTGTGTCCGATCAGAAGTGTCTTCTATTCGTTTTGGTTTTCCACCTTTGACATTTTAATGATTATATGCTATTTTGGCATATAATTATTAGATAATGTTTATAATAAAGTAATATTTGAGCAATTTTGAGGTAAATATTGGGGTAATTTGGCAGTAATTCAAAAAAAATTCAAATAGGTTACTTGCTAGTTAACATCTAATTACCATGAAATTTGCAGAGCTGTAAAATGAAGTTTTAGCCTCTATTTCATTCCTCACTCAGTTTTACTGCATGACTGAAGCTTAAGGGTGATACTTTTCTTTTCCCTGCAGAAACGTGTGTGGCTGAGACAGCTCGTGAAGCCTGTAATTGAGTGTGTCCGCCCACCGTGTTGCAGCAGAGACAGCGCAGTGGAAGGCTTCATTGTGTCAGGCACAATAGATGCGTACACAAACTGCCACAGAACCACAACACTGAAGAGCCATTAGTAGAAGCAGCATGCTGTGGATTTCTAACTTTGTCACTCGAGCATAACCTCGGCGTTACCTTCTTATCAGCAATGAACCAAAATATCTAGTGGCTTCTTCTGTCGCCTGTCTCACCACCAGATTGAGTCGTAACATGTATAGAAGACACAATTAGTGTTTTTTACTTCTTCAGACACAATAAACGCAGCCAGGATTATCACATTCGACTCCCTCAGGTTACTCTTACCTCTCAAATCACACTTCTCTGGGTAAAAACATATATTTTGTGCATGTGCGTTGTGTGCAGAGGTGTGTGTTGTGAAAGTGGCTGGGCAGTAAGATGCGGTTGCCATGGTTCCCTGCTCAGAGGACTTATTCAATCAACAAGAAAAAATGTGCATGTCTCTTTTGACTTATTTCTGCATCACATGTATGATAGAGCAAAACGCCATCATGCCTTAAATACTTGTGTACTGACTAATACTGTGTTCGCATTGTGTTGTATACAACAGACTGCATCGGAGCATGTCAAGGACAGATAATAAATTGTGGTTTCCTGTTGATCGTGCTCTTGGCTTTCTACTCGTTTTTCTAACAAGCCACATTGAGGTCAAAGCAAGCTGAACTGGTCTACATAAGTTATATTCTACCATCAAAATTACCTTTTGATGTTTGTGTGCTGAATTTGCATTCGTGCAACATGTTAACAGCACTTACCTCAGTGTATTAATGGAAATCACACTTCAACCACTGAATGACCAACATAGGTAATAATTAGGGCACAAATCTGTTCCAAATGTACCTTAATGGTAGATTTGTCAGTTTTGTTTGGAGCACTATTTAGACTCATTTTCAACAAGATAGTATGACCTGGTTGGTACCAGTGGATTCTTTAGGTTTCCTAGTTTCATATGACACCACTATCTTCATTCTAGCTTTAAAACTGAGCACGCTATAACCTAAAAATCGCAAGAAGTGTTAATGCATCGAAGAAATCAGTGGTGTTAAAACAAATGTTCCTCAACACCTCATTACGGTATTAACTTTGACAGCCCTATCAATAATAATAATATCACTTAAACTGAAACTGCCAGTCAGTATTTTCAATTTTAGATGGTAGTTTCATCAGTGATGGAAGAAATCATTAGATCCTTTACATGAGTAAAAGCAGCACTTCCACAGTGTAAAAACACTTAAGTATAAGTTAAAGTCATTCATTCAGAATCTCAGTTGAGTCAAAGCTAAGTTGGAAAAACAAAAGAAATTATTCTAATCAGACAAACCCTCTATCATCACTTAATGTGTGACCAAACTGTGACCTGGTTTAAGTATCTGGGAGCACATTGATGACAAATTTAGTTTTACAGACAATGTTGATTTTATATGTAAGAAAGCGTTCAAACTGGGAGACTGAAAGGGAGCTGGAGTAGAAAAGATGTATGTTAGCCTGATGGAGAGCGCCCTTATTTTTAATATCTCTCTTGGGTATGGGCACTTGACTATATAGAAACAAGCTGACCAGGATTGTTAAGACAGCAGAGGAGATAGTCAACAAAAGTCAATAGATGAGCTCTACGGCACAGCTGTACACAGGAAAGCCTGCTCAATCATCACTGATGAAACACTTCCCCTCCATCCTGCATCTGAGTTACTCTCCTCAGGGTGACACTATAGAGAATCGTCCTGACGAAGAACAAGATCTACAAAGGCTCTTTTATCCCAAATGCAACTACAGCAAACGCTACAAAAATGCAAGATCTTACTAAGTGTATTTGTCTAATTACTAGTCAAAATATCACATAAGACACAGTCGCCAACTGGTAACATTTCAGTGACTTGTTTTTAGACACTGTATCTTGAATATCTTATCAAGTGATGAAATATAGTTGAGCATTACAGGCTTATTGTGACACACAGCTCTTCCTAACACGAGTGAAATACAGCTAAAAATGAGTTTCCCAGAGTTTCAAAATCTCTTTTTATTTTGAAAGGCCAACATTACATTTATGTCAAGAAATCTTACCAAGAGAATTTTCACTTTGGATGACATTGTTTTTTATTTGTTACAAGCGAAAATGCTTTTTTCCATTGTTTTGTTTTTAAAGTTCTTTTTAGAGTAGATTTTTTCCAGTGAAAATATGAGAGGGTAGGCTTTACACCATGGATATGGATGCAATGACTGTTGTACCACTGAGAGACTTTTTAATGTGATGTTTTTGTCTTGCGATAGATAATTTCCTGAATTGGCTGGACAATAAAGTTTATTCTATTGTATTCTTAGAATAAAAAAGTATTAGCACAATGTACTTATCAAAAGTAAAATGAGTCATTATGCAGCAGAAATGCTGCATAACTCCTGTTAATAAACATTTTCACATCAACTTCTGGGCTAGATGTTGAATCTAAATGACCAAAATGTAACGGGCTGTCAAAGTGAACACTAATTTTTTAATGCATTAATACAACTATAGTGAAGATAATGGCATCATATGAAACTAGAAAACCTGAGGAAGCCGTGTCATCCTAGCGTATCTCAAAAGACGTTAAACAATGCTCCAAACTTACATTAAATTTTATTAAGGAAAAACTTGCATGGCCATTTTCAAAGGGGTCCCTTGACCTCTGACCTCCAGATGTGTGAATGTAAATGGGTTCTATGGGTATCCACAAGTATCCCCTTTACAGACATGCCCACTTTATGATAATCACAGTCAGTTTGGATCAAGTCATAGTCAAGTCAGCACACTGACACACTGACAGTTGTTGTTGCCTGTTGGGCTGCAGTTTGCCGTGTTATGATTTGGGCATATTTTTATGCTAAATGCAGTACCTGTGAGGGTTTATGGAAATATTTGTATTGTTTTGTGTTGATACTGCCCCCGAATGGTTAAAAATCTTTACAAAATGCAGTGATACACCTGCCTGAGTGTTTTTTATATAATTTATATATTTGCATAAAGCAGCATTTTGCCTTTCTCATGTTGATCACTCTAAAACAGGTTACACAGGTGCCATGCATTTGTGAGTAATCACAATTAACTATGAATACTGATTAAATATTCTAATTTACTGATTGACATAATCTGTATGTTTCTGTTTTCATTATCAAAAAGTGTACAGAGTTACATCAGATATTTCCTGATAAATCATATCTTATCTTGCTACAAGTCATAACATTTTTCAATTTTTATTGTTTTGATATAAGGGATCCGAAAAGGTATTGATTTTTCATCACTTCTCAGCCATCATAAGACATTTAGTAGACCATGCTCCTTCAAGTAGTTTTAGTGCAGGTTTTGCCACCTTGAATTTGTTGGCTCAAATCAAAACGTCATGTTGGCAGGGGAAGATGACTGACTGGCAGATATCTCCATTAAATTCACCAGCCCTAAATGTTGTGTTAACAGTCACTGATTCTCTCACAGTGTGGAGCAGTATGCAAATAAGCGACCACACAACTATTCCAAACATGCAGCAGCAGCCGCTATGAATTTCATTTTCTCTCTTTGCTTAAATAGCAATTACTCTTTTTTTTTTTTGGTCGCCTTTGATCCTTTCGTTTCATCTCCTTTTGTGCTCAGTGAGAGGAACCAGAGTCGAACCAGAGAGAGAGAAACGAGGGAAAAAACAGAGAGGAAAGGAACGATGGAGTCCATAATGACGGAGCAGTCGGCCACAGTGGATGAGCTGGTGGAAGCGTGCATCCAAGCCTTTGGTTGGTCATTTGAACATTGCTTCTTTGAAACAGATAATTTGTTTTATTCCAGTCCGTAAGATAAAGCCTTGGTGCCTATGGTGCAGGTTGGTGATGAAGTAATGACTGCAAAACTAGATGCTTGCCCTGTGAGCACATCCTCCTGATGATGACTAACATCCTATTTTCTTCTTCTAGATGAGAGGGGCACTTTGAAGGATGCGTCCTTGGTCCGCATGTTTCTCATGATGCACCCTTGGTACATCCCCTCAACCGACATGGCTAAGAAGCTTGTGCTCAAGTATCCTTCACCTTTGTTTTCTGTTGCCTCAGAGATTTGGTGTTCATCTACAAACTTTACTTCACACACTGCCGGTTGGGAAATGGAAACAAAGCCAGATCAGCCTGTTGTCTATCTCCTAAAACTTTAAAGAGATTTAAAGAGGACCTACCATACTTTTGTGGTTGTTATATAGTTTTTTTTGTGCATGTAAAGTTATGAAGCCCAAAGTCCAGGCCAAAGGGAGTTACTCTCCCCCACAGAAACACTGCTCCTGAACGGCCTGAAATGTTTCGCTTTACATCGCGCCTTTTCCTCCGTAACATAGTGATGTCACCAAGTAACAAATTTGCATAATACCGGCCTAAGCTAGTTAGAGCAGAGTTGCAGCGGAGTCTGAAGAGTTTGGTTGACAAATCAAAACAGAGTGGGCCAACCAATCAGAGCAGGCTGGGCTTTTCAAGGAGCTCAAACAGCGTTTCAGAGGATGAAAAGAGATGCTGCAGCACAGCTGGTGTGAGAGAAAAGTAAAGTGTTTTTTGAATTTAAACATGTTCTAGTAGAAACCCAGAATACAAGTATTCAAATTAAAAGGAAGTTATTTTTATAAAAAGGTCACTATATCCTGACAGCAGTGCATGAAAAAAATTTTATGTGTCTGTCGGCTGGTGCTCCTAATGGCATCTGCAAGATTTCACAGACCGGAGGAAAGCCAATCAGAACCAAGCTGGAGCCTGCTGTCTCTCAGCAGCTGTCAATCACTCGCAAACTCCTTTCAGACGGTCAAACTAGGCAGTGCTGATCAAATATGAATCAATATTCTGTTACTGTAATGACTATTTCTCACCTCAAATGTTTTCAGAAACATCTTGTAGTTACTGTTTAGCTGTAAAATGAGAAAGTTTGCAACTCGTCCGCTATGTTGAGATCTCTTGAGGAAATACCAAGCGCCGCCTACCAGCCGGAGCACAGCCAATAGGAACACTCTCTCTGAATTGTCCTGTGGTTGGTCAGAGTCTCCTGTCATGGGCTAGATTTTTTTATAGCCAGAAATCTGAGCGGTGACGAGGTGCAGAAGTCTAGTTTTCTCTTAGAACACTTGAATTCTGATATGTTGAAAGGTTGTTATGGAATTTTTACCCAATGATGCCAAAAAATGATCCATTTACCTCACTTTAAGTGAGTTTTAATGGAAATTTACAGCAAAGTTGCACCTTGACTTTTAGATAAGATCTCAAGAGGAGAGCTGCACTGCTGAGCGCCGCACAAGAATATGCCACCTTGTCAAGTAATAAACTGTCATTCATTCTTTTACCTCTTCTTGTTATTCCTCTCTGACCTTTGGCCTGAAGATTCATTTACGGATTTGTGCACATCATGCAGAAATTTTGTTTTAATAAGTCACTTCTTAACTTCATGTAAACCAGTTTAATTATACAAAGGCCTTAAAATTTGTGTCACATTATTGTGTGGATGTAAACAAGTCTATCGTCCAGTATTTTTCGTTCTCTCTTTTCATCCCTTTGTTCCTCCTGCCAGGTACTGGATCTCTGAGTTTCCAGCAGAGTTCAATCTGAGCCCGGAGCTGGCCGACCAGATCAAAGACTTTAAAGACCTCCTGAGCACCGAGGGCAACGAGCGCCAGAGCAAGCTCATTGACCTCGACAGTGTGTGAGTGAATTGGGTTGCTGAAAGCTGAGCGTGCTGTTGACAGTGTGAATGAATGTCTCTGTCTGTGGGTGTTTATGTCAGCGGACCCTTTTATTGCCTGCTCTCAGACTTTGCCGAGCTGAGCTGTGCTGGGTCAGCGACTTCTCCTTTTCCCATAAAAGCAATATCGGTGTGACCTCAACTTCCCTTTAGTGCTCCAGAAGGAGAAGGCTTTGTGGAGCAGATTTGTGAGGGAATGTCCGGTAACACTTCACTTTATAGGTCCGCAGATGTCATGTGAGTACATGATAATTAGCGAGTAACCTTTTTGAAATTTATTTGGAATTACTGCCAAATTACCCCAATATTTACCTCAAAATTGATCAAAAATTACTTTGTTTGGCTGTCTTGACTCTGGACTTTTCTTATTATTTTACTGTATACCTATTATAAACATTATTTAATAATTATATTCTGCTACTTCCCAATAAGCAGTAATAAATAGCTGGTAATGTATTTAATATATTTCCAGGAAAAAGACAATAAGTCACAATGGTGAGATTTGTGGCTGATCAGTGTCTTCTGTTAGTTTTCCACCTCTGATGAAGAGCAGCGCACAGCCGCTTCTCAAGACTAAGGGTGCTATTTTAACCATTATATGGCATTTTAGCATGTAAATGTTAAATCTTGTGTATAATAAAGTCATTTTTGATATATTTTGAGGTAAAAATTGGGGTAAATTAGCAGTAATTCCAAAGAAATTTCAAATATGTCACCAAATTACCATGAAATGCTGACCAGTAAAATGAACTGTTACCAAATGTCCTTCCACAAGTAAGTTTTGCATTTATAGAACATATTTGGTGGGTTTTTATCCAAAAGACCTAATAAGAGAAAATATTTCATAAAATATTTTTTTTACGTCCCTCTCAGGCCATCATATAAATGGAAGCGGCAGGTGACTCAGCGTGTCCCATCAGTGTCCAAAAAGAGGAAAATGTCCCTGCTGTTTGACCACCTTGACTCCTGTGAACTGGCTGAACACCTGACCTACCTGGAGTACAAATCCTTCTGCAAGATCCTGGTCAGTTTGCTGTTCAGCCATCGTGATGTTTACAGCTCTTAAATTCTTTCTCAAGTTATGTCAGATGCTGCAGGCTCGTTGTAGTTGCTAAGCAATAGAGGTTAAAAATCGACTTTTACTGGCAGTAATTATATTTGTTTTCTGGAAACATTTTGTTATTTTGGGAAGCAAAAGCAATGGCTGCGTGTGCGCCGATTTAAATGGTAGATGTTTTTAGATAATATATTCAAGTGTTGGTGGCGAGATGGGGGCAGTGGTGGTGATTTGTCTTGGCTTTGTCTTTGTGTCTCCTCTAAAAGAGATTCTGGCTCAATGTAAAACTATATTAGCCATAAATAAAAAGACAGCATCTGTCCCACTGGTCTAAATGTGCAGTAATGATACTTTTATGCATTTAGACCACATGAAAACAAATCTGTAATCTAAATTTAATAGATTAAAGATTTGCTTTATTAATTAGTGAATCAGGCAGTTGGCTGCTCAGGCAGTTGGCTATCAACACTGCTGTCTTAAAGGAATAGTGTGACAATTTTGTAATAAGACAAACAATATATACCATATTATTTAGTGAATTTAGAGGAGCTGGAGGGTTGATTTTGTTACCTTTGGACAACCTTTATGCTAAGCTAAACTAACCAGCTGCTTCTTACCATACAGACATGTATGGTATGCTAAGTGATATTAATCTTCCCATAATTCTCGCCTGGAAAGCAAATAAGCATATTTCCCAAAATGTCAAACTATGTCTTTAAAGGGGCCTGAGATATTCTCACTTTTAGTCTGAAGTACAGGTCAAGGCCAAAAACACAGTCCTACATTTCCTAAACTGCAACTCACTTGTGTGTTTTTTGAGGATATACAAATAATCATCAGGATATGTAAAAATGTAATTTGACTTATATTAGGGCTGTCAGAGTGAACACATTAACACGTAGATGCAAATTTGTTTTAATGCCACTAATTTCTTTAACGCATTAATGCTGTTGATCTTTCAGTGGTTGTAGCGGGCTCAATTTCAGAGCCAGAGTGAAGCTACTGGTATCACATCACACTAGATTTAAGGAATCCATCGGTACCAACCACGTCATACCAGCTTGTAGGGAAGGAGGTTAAATAACGCTTCAAACTTGTGGAAAATTTTGGCAAGGAAAAACTGGCATGGCCATTTTCAAAGGGGTTCCTTGACCTCTGACCTCCAGATATGTGAATGAAAATGGGTTCTCTGGGTTCCCATGAGTCTCCCCTTTACAGACATGCCCACTTTATGATAATCACATGCAGTTTGTGGCAAATCATCACACTGACACACTGACAGCTGTTGTTGCCTGTTGTGCTGCAGTTTGTCATGTTATGATTTGAGCATATTTTTATGATAAATTCAGTACCTGTGAGGGTTTCTGGACATTATTTGTCCTTGTTTTGTGCTGTTAATTGATTTCCAATAATAAATATACATTATATTTGCATAGCACCACAAGCACCTCTCCCATGTTGATAAGAACATTCAAAACTTGACAAATCTCCCTTTAGGGTACATTTTTAACAGATAAAATTTGTGCAATTCATTTGCGATTAATCGTGATTAGCCGTTATAATTGATTAACAGCACTAGCCAAAATGAAAGCAGCGATGACTAAGATATCCTGACTTTAACCTACATTTCCCAAAATACAACTCAATAATACCTTTCCTGTTTGACCTTTTACAACAAAATTTCTAAGGATATACAGTAATCACAAGGATATTTTGAATTATGTTGTAATTTGATTTAAATAAATGAAATAAAATGTGTAATGCTACTTACTCCTTGCAGTTTCAGGACTACCACAGCTTTGTGATGCACGGCTGCACAGTGGATAACCCCATCCTGGAGCGTTTCATCACGCTTTTCAACAGCGTCTCCCAGTGGATCCAGCTCATGGTGCTGAGCAAGCCCACCGCCCCACAGAGGGCTGCTGTCATCTCCCACTTCATCAGAGTGGCACAGGTCTGTCTGCGGGTCCTATTGAGTTTGATTACTGCATGTTTTAAGACAGAGATGGCGGGAGTTGTGGCGTTCGCGGTCCATATAGAAGCAGACTGAGACGAGATGATTGTCTGGAGCCACAGAGAAAGATGAGAGAAAATTAGAGATTAAACCAGGAGATAATGGAGAGAAGGGGGAAAAGTCACGGCGAAGCCTTGATGACTTGTGCACACACATAAGATGCCATCATTTCCCATTCAGTGTCACAAACTGAGAAAAACTGAATTGAATTTTAAAAGGCTTTAGAGGTATCAGCATGTTAAGATGCAGAGTGAGAGCTCTTTAAGATAATGCTGCTGTCAGGGGAAGGCATCTCCATTAAGACGGTCTTATTTTAGCTGGGTAATGATGCATTTTTGGCATTATCCAAAGGCTTTTACAGGCCTAAGGGGTTGTAAAATTGTCTCAGACAATGGAGGAGCATGTCAAAATGCATCTGAAAAAATGAAAATCACCAAGATTTTCACAGACAATAAAGTGTAATAATTGCAAAAAGAAAATGGAATATGAAATTACGACACAGTGCGTCATTAGTTAATTCCTGTTGGTTAGAAGAAAATCAATGATGCATCCTGCAATAAAGGAAACAGTCTATTCAGGTGGCATGACTCACTGCTGCATATAAATCATCAGGTACGGAGAGGAATAAAGGTGAGAGGGAATTGTGCATTTAAAAATAAAAAAATTACACATAATATTTGCAGGTTCACATCTTGTGTTAGACTGTGCTACCATTTGCTGAGTAGCAATAAACTATATGCCATTATATTTGCATATAATTTAGTCCTTAAAGTACTGGAAGGACTGAAATTTTGACCCGATGATGGCGTTAGATTGAAAGACGCCAAAAGTTATTACAATTATTCCATGAATGTGTGTACCAAACTTAATGGAAACATAACATAAGATCAAAAATAGTGATAAAAAAGCTTAGGACAAAATCATTCTTATACAAATTAATTTCATTCATTTTGGGTCTTTACATGGCAGCATACAGAAAAAAAAATTTAAAATTTTAATTTTTATATTGCGTTATACTTTCCTCCCTTGATACTTTGCTCCTGCTTTCTGGTTGGATACCTGAGGCTGATGCTGCGTGCACACTGGTATCATAAAAGAAAGTGATTTCCTTTGAATAAAAAGCAAACCCGACTGGGGAAAGCACCTGTGGTTGAAGCTGCCCTCATCAAGTGGATTGATAATGCCTGGTCACGTAATGCCCCCAAAGTGTAACTCGGCACCGCAGCGCCGGCAGCTCATGCTGATACCAAGTGAGACAACAAGGAGCCCAGCAAAGGGGCAGCACTCTGCTTGCATGCTCGTGCTGCAGAGCCGGCTAAAGTCAGCAGTGCCTCACTCACAATAACAGAAATTTGGTAATAATAGTGATCAATTTGACTGGAGAAGATGTGATCACTATGTGTTTTTTTGCTGTAGAGGAAAAGTAGTGGATCACTAAGGTCAGCATTACATCAGATTTCAGGGCAATGCACTCTATAGTTGTCCTTATATTTCATTGTAAACAACAATCTTAGACAAAAAGTCAGGATTCATTTTCTTGGGATCATGAATGAATGAAAATGTCACAGCAGTCCATCCAGTAGCTGCTGAGATAATGCACCACAGTGGAGGACCGACATTGCTATCCCTGGAGCTATGCTGCTACCACGGCTAATGGTAGTTTTCAGTTCAGACAGTTCTCTTTCGCACACTGGCCTGGTAACCTTTCACAAATATTTCCCCCCTTGTGTATAAGCCTCTATGAAAGGTAGACCATCATTGACTGAAATCACCTAGGGTCATCTACAGGTCAAGATGGCTCTAATCCTAATCTTAACTTCATCTGGCCCCTCCTCGCCAACTCCCAAACAAAGTCGCCAGCTCGCTGCCTTATATGGTTCTCTTCACACAGTGTCTCCAGACCGTCATCCTTTCACTACAGAGACGTCCTTTAAAACGCCGTCCTGGGCTTCACTGTAATTGATACCATTTCAGTTTGATGTTATCATTTGGTCTGCCAGATGGGCTTGGTTCTCTCTCTATGTGACAATTCACTCATCTCCGCTGTGCGACGGAGCTTCAGTCGACCACAGAAAATACAGACAAAATTATTTTCATCCTAATAGCCTAATAGTTGCTTATTGCTTTAGTCTACCCCTGGATTGATACCTGTTTCCCATCTATCCTCTTCAGCTGTAGAAGAAACCTCTGTTTCTCATCATTTATTTAGCAGGGTCTCAGTAGGTTTTAATACCACCCTCTGTCTCGATACACCAGCACTCCAACACGTCAGAACAGCTCTTGTCTCACTCTCCTTGATATTGAACACTTGGACTTTTTCCAGTGTTTCGTGAAGCTTTGACAGCGTAGCAGTGAAGACAGATGCTGACTGTGACCAGCCTTGATGTTTGGGGTCTCCCACCTCCTCATCTCCTTTTTTATATATTCATTTCCAAATGTCACCAATCTTTCAGATTATTTTAAGTAGTTTCAAGCTAGGGTTGGTAATTTTTTGTTATATTTGTTGAAATTCTTATTACCGACAGCAATCAATAAATCAAAAGCTCTGACAAAAATAGGAAATAATCCAGCAAATGGGGGTGTCACAGGACTGTAATAAGTCTTCCAGAAGCTGCTAGCTTGACAGTTGAGAGTACCAGCAATAGCCATGTTCACTGTTTACGTTCATAATGATATTTTTGGGGGAGTGGCTCTGGAGGGAGGCCTGAATGGATGGCGACTTTCACGCTAGTCAGGCCGCCATTGAAAATACAAATTTGTTCTTAATTGACTTGCCTGGTTAAATAAAGGTTAAAATTGAAAACAACAAACAAATGGTGACTTTTGAACCTAGTGCTGCTAGCTACTTTCATTGGAAAAGTGTTGGCAACATTGGACTGAGTTGTTGGATTGGACAGTTTTTTATTTGCTAGTTTATCAACATTACCAACCCTAGCTTTAATGCTAATTAGCATATGTTAGCATGCATAATGCTAAAGAGAGAGATGATGAACATGTTGCAGCACTGTCATTGCGAGCATTTGTGTCAAAGCACTGCTGTGCCTGAGAAAAGTCCATAGACTGTATATAATGATAGACAGTGCATCTCCACTTCCTCCCACTGCACAGAAGTGAAGCCAAAATATCCCAGATGGGAGCGGCCATCTTGAAATTTTGACATCATTTGGAGCTAGAGTCTTTGCAATAGTGGTATCAAGGTTGCCCATCCAAAAAGTTGAGAGAGATTCACAGCTGCCAATCATGATGTCTTACCCTCTTTCTATAGCATTAAATACCTAATTAAAACCAAACTTTTCAGAAAAAAAATGAACACTTGAACATACATCAGTGCAATGAGAGCTACCTAAAATGACAGCAACCATCTTTGGGAAAAATGTATTTGATGTGTACTTTTTATTCTGGCCCATGTACCATCTGCTAACATGGAAGAGGCAGGATTTATGGCTCATACTGCAGCCAGCCACCAGGGGACAATCGAGATGTTTTGGCTTCACTTTTGTTGTTGTCTATCTTTATGGGTCAGCCTCACATAGCTAGCTGACAGCATGGCTGCAGACTCTGAGTGTTGTTACAAGAAGACATTGTTTGAAAATCTGTCCATACACCACATGTTCATATTTCTAACTTTTCGCATGCTCGACTGGCAGTTTAAACAGTGGGTAGTGTGTCCACACAATGATAACCAGTGTTTCCCACTTTGAATGTAGTGCCCAGAGGTCATTTTGGACTGTACCATTCATTCAGAATGGATGAACATTTGGGCAGAGGCCGACCATCCCAGCTGGACATGCCCGTCGCCAATTTGAAATGCCTCAAACTTTGGTATTCAGAAATATAGTCTAGTGCGAGCACATGCAGGGACAAAAATTATGCTCAAGCTGATTTCAAATCAGAGGGTAGTCTTGACATACTTAACATTTCCCAGAGCTTCCCTCAGGGTGCACTGTTTGTGTCCCATTTCAGCTTACAACTGACTCCTGCTCATTAGTCTCTCTTGACTTGCATTAGAATTTCAAATACAAAAAAAACATCCCTCTCATACTCATTGAAAAGCTCCATTTCAATTCATTTCACAATATGTTGTTTGCGTATGCGTCTGTGCCGTCTGGCTTTGATAAATAGCCACACCACTAATCGGCTGTGTGATAACTGGTTGACGAGAGGATGAATCCGTCTCCCAGCTCTCCCTATCACACACACAGCATTTATTCTATACCCAGTGGAAAAAGTATGTTGGTATGTTGACAATGAAACCTTTCTCAGGCCTCGCCGACGGTCACACGCACGTGCAGTTTAGCCCGAACGAATGCTGGGCTGCCTTCCACACTGCTTTGCCAATTGATTCCAAAGGGTGTTTGAGCTGAATCAAATGATCCCCTCTGGCAGTCCTCCCACACAGCTGTGACCCCATTGATTTTCTGTGTAGATGCCATGGAGGCTGAAGGGCAGCGGGGAGCCCTGCAGAGAGCCATTCACAAAGTGTTAGCTTATGTTCGACACAGACAGGATAGAGCATTCAGTAATATCCTGGAATACTTGGATTAGGTTATGTGTGTATGTGCATGTGAACACTCTTTTTCCTCCCCTGCATCCATCTTTTTTAACCTGTTCTACCTTCTCTTGTTCGTCCTCTTTCACCCTCACCTCTAATATTTCCTCCTTCTCTTCGACAGAAGCTGCTGCAGTTGCAGAACTTCAACACGCTGATGGCCGTGGTGGGCGGCCTCAGCAACAGCTCCATCTCTCGCCTCAAAGACACTCAGACCCACATCAGCGCAGACACCAACAAGGTGCAGTAGCTGCTACCACACTCCCAGCCATCAGTGATCTCTTTCCTGGCATCCACAGCCAAACGGCACTAGACAAATTCAATGTTCACTGCATGTCGATGCACTTAGCTAGCAAGTGATATTAAATCTTGATTCAGTAATCCACATCTCGTCTGTGTTAGCTGCCAAGCTCCTTAACTGTGCCCACTACTCCTACACAGTAGCTCTTTAGAACGACGAATTTGAGCCACAAAACTGGAGAGTTGAATGTTGTTGGGGGAGTAACAGTCTCGTCAGTTATGTAAGTCCATCTGGAGCAAAGTTTTCCAAAATGTTTTTGATTCTTTTAAACAAATCTCTCTTGAGACAGGCTTTCTGTTTGCTGCCAACTTTCATCTCATCCCCTTACATTGTTTTCCACCCCTAAATTACCATGCATTCACTCAATGTGCAGGTTTTTAACAACCTCATTGAACTGGTGACATCATGCGGGAACTACAGTCAATACCGCAAGCGCTTCTCCGAGTGCTCCGGCTTCCGATTCCCCATCCTCGGTGTGCACCTGAAGGACCTCATAGCCGTGCACGTGGCGCTGCCAGACTGGGCTGACAAAGAGAAAACACGGGTCAACCTGGCAAAGACCCAACAGCTGTACGCCATCCTGCAAGAGCTGGCGCTCATCCAGACCACTCCGCCTAATGTGGATGCCAACACGGACTTGCTAAACCTGTTAACGGTGAGTACAAAGAATGGACAGAATGTGTATGTACAGCTTGTACTGGGTAAAATCAGGTGCTGTGAGTTTGTTAGTCATCATGAAGTGCAGAATTTGAAAGCAATCGTTAACCACTCAGACAGCAGTGAAGTAGGAGGAGAAACTTTGAGAGGGATGAAACACTTTGTGTCCAGCCTGCATAACAGGCTGTCTGTTTGTTCTGATGGGATTTGATTGGCTCGTGGTCAGACAGACTGTAGCCAGCTGGGACGAAATCTGCCTGTAGACAAAGGCCAGAGATTATATGTACTGTATGTAAGTAAGTAAGTAAGGAAAGCTTAGTAACACTTCATTTTACAGGTCTGCAAATTTCTTGCTAATTAGGTGATAATTGGCAGATAACTATTTGAAATTTCTTTGGAATTACTGCCAAATTACCGCAATATTTAGCTCAAAGTTGTTTTATTATAAACATTATTTAATAATTATAATCCGCTATTTCCCAATAGCTGGTAATTTATTTAATACATTTCCCGGAAACAAATACAAAGGTAATTGATATGCTTAATTTCCATGTCTGATGGTAAATTGATAATAATTAGCAAATAACTTCTTTGAAATTTCCTAAAAAAAACTGCCTGAATCATGACAGTAGCTATCAGTTTGCATTTGTGTAGACAAGAAGTGGTGAGATTTGTGTCAGATCAGAAGTGTCTATTAGTTTTGGTTTTCCACCTCTGATGATGAGCAGCCGCTTCTCAAGACTAAAGAGCCCTATTTTAACCATTATATGCTATTTCACCATATAATTATTAACTCTTGTGTATAATGAAATAATTGTGGATCAATTTTGAGGTAAATATTGAGGTAATTCGGCAGTTATTCCAAAGAAATTTCAAACAGGCTACTTGCTAATTACCATGAAATTTGCAGACCTGTAAAATGAAGTGTTTCTGAAATATTTGTTGAAGGAAAATGAAGCCAGTTCAAGGTTGTATCAGACATGAAAATCCAACTCTGCAACCTATCAAGTAAAACAATATATGTAACCAAAGCATTCAAAGCATGGACCTACAAATGAACAGTACTCAGTTGTTGTAAACAGATATGGTCCACAGTGGTTTCCCATTTGTAAACACATTTTTAAAGGGGTACCCTATAGCATCTATCTGCCTTCTTGTCTCCTAAATGTAAAGCAACCTCTCCAGCTTCTACATCTCAGTTAATTAGGATTACAGGTAAAATATGTAGGACAAAAAATGACTAAAGTATCATAAAAACACTAGGAAATAATGCTATCTAAAGAGATTGCAAGGAAAATATGTTATTGTTAACATTGCACACTTTGTTTAAGCTGATACACAGCAAGATTGAACGAGTGTCATATTTATTTCAACATATATTAATTTCTTTCTTTTTTATTTATTTCCACATATATTTATCCAATTATTTATGTATTTATTGATACTTAAATCATTTTTCCTAAGCCACTACACCATCAGGGATCCATGGCAATGGGGAAGAATAACACAACTTAACACTGGACAAAATCTGCTTGTTTAAGTAAATGGCAGGCATCTCGTGTCACTTCAGCATTTCACTGACCGGGACCCAAAACATGGTACAACTGTTTCCACATGCAGGCGGTGTCGTACTCCTAATGATGAGTAAACTAAACTTCATGTGTAAAATCAGTGAAGTGCTTTAATAGGTTAAAACAAGAAGTTTTCAGTGATACACGGATGATTTTACAATGTACTGAAACACCTTTCATTGACTGCTGTGACATTGTTTTCTGGTTGCCATATTATTTTTGTTTTGAATTATGCTTTTATCCAGGACAAAGAGTCGTGACTCCTGTTTTAGCATCTCTTTCCTGAACTTCACTGAACTTTAAATTGCTAAGCTGTGCTGAAACCTCATGTCTGTATCCTGATTTAAGACCAAAGGGCTTTTGCTGTCAGAGCACTTTGGCTTTGAAATGACCTAAAAGTGAATCTCAGTGGAGTCAGTATCTCCTTTTTATATCTCAGCACTTTTTCAGGAAAGCCTTTTATTATAAGAGATCACATGACTAGTTTGTGTCATCACAGTACTATTAAATTGTAAATGTGAAACATTATACAGCATAGTCAATTTGCAACTTCTTCAACAGACTTTTCCTCATACTATTCTCCTTAGTGATTTTCAAAGTGGGGTCAGGGGACCCCCAGGGGTCTGTGGCACTCTGCCAGGGGTCAGAAAGATTTGCTATAAATTATAAAATTGTGCCGTATCATTATAAAGTACATTTCTACAGAGGGACCATTTGCACCAATAACACAAGCATTTTGTGTCAATTACTTCCACCCATGCCAATAACGCTGACCTGATTGTGACATGTCACATCAATCTGTGATGAATCAGTCACTTGCTGCTTAGCTTAGTTTATTAGCCAGCAAGCTAGCTGGAGAGTCCATATCATCAGTCCATATCGTCATGTATCACTAAACCCAAACTAGCTAAATTGAGAAAATATGATGACAATAGAGTTTGGTTTTATTGAGAATGGCAAAGGAGCGTCACGTCTTCTGGCGAACAGAGCCATGAGGCCGGCCAAGCTAAGAGATATCTGATTCCAAAGCACCAGGAATATCAGGGCAGAACAGAGTGGTATTAACATGATTTAAACTGAAATATGTTTGTTTATACCACTATCTGAAGTATTTAGGTTGAAAAGTTAGAATACAAATAATTCCAACAGCATCTAAGAATACAAAATTTTGTACGCATTATGCTTAATGTTACGATTATGGGGGATCCTTGGAAAATTTTCTCCCATGTTTTCTCCCCCCAGTTTGACAACCCTTGCCTTATATTACACTCCTCAATCACCAAACACCAACAACATGAAATGGAAGTATCCACAAGGAAATAATCCCTCCAAAATGCAATGTTGCCTTATGAAATACATGTGAAATGATGTGGGAAAGGCATAACTTGAACCCTTTTCATATTCTGAGTAGAGGTATCCGTGTTTGAGCAAACAGTTTAGGGCGGGTACAACTTCTGTTTAGTGAGAGCTCTTAAACTGGGAACACTGAGCGAGCCTGATCTTGGGTTTGTTGCTGCCTACAGTACACTTCAACATGGAAGCTGGGGCGGTGTTTTCACACTTCAAACTAAACCCCTGAGTGAGTGTGAGTATATATTTGGCAGATGCAGATAAGAGTTTCCTGAATTTGAGGAGCTTTCTGTATTTAAACAACAATCCCGAGAGACTAATCACTCGATCCGGCTGCAGGTGTTCTTGTGAGATTGCAGCTGGCTCCGCTTTTTTTATTCTGTGAAAATGAAAGAAAACATCGTGACAGGTTTTGGAGCTGAGAGGCACCGGCGAAGCTTGCTGGACAGAGTCAATACCCAATTATCTTATGCCATGTGCTTATTGGAGTTGATCTATCTTGAATCCGAGGGCAGGAGAGTGAGAAGATGGAAAGAAAGTCAATAAATCCTTCAAAATAAACTCTGCAAACCACACAAATTTAAAATACTACTTTGCTCCTCTTTGAATCATATTCATCAACCTTTTAAATAAAGTAGATTCATCCTGGATCTGTTGAACAAGTCACAATTATCCTGTCTGTAAGCTCCACTAAATCAGAAGGCCAAACAAGAAGAAAAGACGTTTTTTTTTTTTTTTCTTCTGCACTTATCACCTCAACTCAATAAAATCCAGGAAACACAATTGTGGTGAGAGAGTAGCTCTGAGGCAAAGAAAAGAAACAACGGATGCAGCGGATGATTACATGCGTCAGCTGGCTGCAACATGTTAGTCGGAGCAAAAAATAGATGCTGCCCTCGCATCTGTTGCCATAGTGTTTTTTTACTTACAATTAATAGGTTAGTGTGTGAGAAGACATATAAGGAGGTGTGGAAGCTGATATTTGCAGTGAGACTACGGCCTTAAAATGATGCTTTTGCCTGCAATCTGTGCAGGAATGTGTTAAGTGGTGGAGATGAATGCTGGGAATGAAAGAGAGCCATTTAAGTTCCAGACAGTTTCTTCATGGATACCATACAAAAATACTATTGTTGTATTTGACATTCAATAGTTCAGCATACATAAAATAATCTCAAAACAATCTCAAAAGCTCCACTTACAAGTTTTTAGAGCTTTCAGTCGCATTGTACGCCCTTCATTCTGTGATCTACTCTCAAGGCCTTTGCATACCAAGTCTGTATTTTTCGCCCAAAATTGTTGCACCATGCCCGAGTACTTTACTTTGACCCCAAAGTGAACACTTGGGGTCAAGTGTACTCAGATCCAGGCCCTGATGTGACAGCACGCTTAAAGACAAAATGTTCACCCTGGTTCCCCGTGTCCTGTTGTGTGCAGGTGTCTCTGGACCAGTACCACACAGAGGAGGAGATCTACCAGATGTCTCTACAGAGAGAACCTCGCAAGCCAGCGGTGAGCAGCACACAAACTGGCCTGTTGGCAGCGATATACAGTACATTGCTCTGCTCCTTTAGATGGTCATAAATGCAATTTAGAAATGTTTTTCTTTCCCTTTTCTTGTGATATTTTGGTCCGCTCTAGTAACCTTTGACTGCTGCTCTGTACAGCAGCTGTCTTTTCTTTTCATTGTAAGATGACAGTTTCTGCCCCACCCTGGACTGATACTGATCTCAGGTCTCTGGTTTCTCATTGGTTGTAGCAGAACTCCAGCCCCGCACCCGCGCCTGACCCCAAGCCCACCATGATCGATGACTGGGCTGTGTCGGTGAAGCCCAACGCTGACCCGACAATCATCAAGAAACACATAGAGAAGATGGTGGAGGTGAGTGTCTCCGTTATACCCTGAAGGACACTGTTCTTATCCTCTCCACCACCATCTCGACATAACTGTTCATCTTGGCATGTGCTCTTGGCTCTTTGGCCAAATGGTTCGTAATCTTTTACCATAATCACCAAGGCTGGGTGATCATCTGTAACTCCAATTTTGTAGATATTTTATGGGGTATTTTGCATGTAATTGAAAATTTGTATAGTTCCCTCTGGGCTGAGAATCCTTTTAAATCGAACAGGTCCATTTCTTTAATGTATGACTGCTCTTGGGATTATTTTTTGTTGGATTTTTGGACAGCTGATATAAAGGCAGAAATTAAATGAGCAGAGAGAGGTTGTTGTGGTTACAGTATATGAGATGAACCATTCAGCTATAAGGGTGACACCCTTATACTTTCAAATATGTATTTTTGTATAGATGACATCAGAGGCAATTCAATTTTTGTGCTTAAAAAATGAAATAGAGCAGTTCAAGCCAATACCCCAAATATTTATTACAATTAAGTAATATCTATCAAATTCACAATTTAAAAACCATGAATAACTACATGCACCCTTGCTCAGTTCAACACACGCTGGGGTTTTACCCTTACTTGGTTTACTTGCTGGTATGACCGTTAACTTATGGTGGCTAACATTAGCTAAACTGCTGACTTGCTGTGGTACTGACTCAGTCAGTTCGTCTTTTCAGCCTTCTCTGCATTAAAAATGGGTTGTGGTCCAGCTCCACTGTCGCTCAGTGAGGTCACGTAAGGATTATGAGCTCCGTAAATAGGTTTCTTATGGATTGATCAAAAACTTGCTAAAAGCTAGGGTCAGTAATGTTGAGAAACCAGGAAGAGCACTCAATATCAAAAAACCAGCCAACTCTTTTCCAGTGATAGTAGTCGCCAAGTCGGCAACAGTGGCAGTCATAGTGAATGTAAACAACGAACATGGCTACTGTTAATCCTCCCAGCTGTCAAGCTAGCGGCATGTGGTTGTCAACCCTATACACACACATTTAGCAGGAAAAAAGTTGTTATGTGCAGCCGTGACCGGAAGAAGCTGCACAGAAAGCTGCCGTGGCCGGCAGAAAAAGGAGCGGCAGCTAGGATCGATATGTCTTGCTGCTTTTACTTACACTGGGACTACGGAGTTTTGCTCTTGTAAATACCGCCCTTGTACCACAAAAACTGTATTAGTATTAAAATTACTGCCCCATATTTTCTGCTGGCACCCTCCAGATGCTCACATTAACAACCAGTTAGACTGTTGTCAGGCTATTACATAGGTGTTATCAGTTGCTATGAGCCCCATAGATGTGAGTCAATAGGGGCCAACTACACCTACTACTAGGTTTTATCATCTATAGACATGGTAGATTACTGAAAGAAAGTTAAAAAACACAACACCCCTAATAATCCACATCTATGTTGCTTATAGCAATCGAATAGTGTGCAAAATCTTAACGTAAAGTCAAAATCAACCTCCTCAGCGCCATTACAGATTGTCTATATTGGATAAGCACAGACAAGAAAACAAATACCTTACTGTTCCACCCTATTAGGATCTAACCATGGCTAGATACTAAGCAAAAAAATGTCTCTGCAGCACCGTTCACACTGAAGCTAACCTTCACAACCCTCACGTTCACAGTCGGTCTTCAAGAACTTCGACTCAGACGGCGACGGCCACATCTCCAGGGATGAATTTGAAGCAATCAGGAACAACTTCCCATACCTCAGCAAGTTTGGAGAACTGGACAAGAACCAGTGAGCATTTTTCATGATGCATTCACTTTTGTAATGCATCTCACAAAAACCCACAACCTCACCCTCTCTTTGTTTCTCTCTCTCTCTCTCACAGAGACGGGAAGATCAGCAGAGAGGAGATGATTGACTATTTTATGAAAGCCAGCTCTCTGCTTAACTGCAAGATGGGTTTCATCCACACATTTACTGAGACCACCTACGTCAAGCCCACGTTCTGCGAGCACTGCGCTGGCTTTGTGAGTAAACACCTACTACTCACTTGTAATCATGTTTTGAGCTAGTGTATTACTTCATTTATAACTGCAGTCAATCCTAAAATTACACACACTGTGCAATACTTGAAATCATTTCAATAGAGAATAAGCTGTATGAGTTAGAAACCCTTCAACATTTGTTTTTGTTTTAGTTTTCAAATTGCTTTCTCCATTGACCCAACAGCATGTGTCATAGTTTATTAAAGAGGTCAAAGGTCAGTGGTGTTCACCCTTGTAGCTGTGTGCACTGCATTATTTGTTTCGGCGGTCACCGGCAGCGCGTGATAGCTCCATCTCTCAGAGACCCCCTGTCAGGTTAGGGCAATGCCAATTACTTTGAGCTACAGCCACGCGCTGCTGATGTTGCATTCTGGGAAATATGGGAGGAAGGTAATCAAGCGGGATGATAACCCTCCTCCGTTGCAGTGTTACATCTGTATCTGTGTACATGTCCTCTGGCCCTTAACATTCCCCAAACCCCCGAAGGATCTCTCTGTTGTTTAGACACAGACAGTGAGTCAGCGCTCAGCTGTAATGAGAACAGGAATAGGGCCCTCGTATTGAACTGCAGACACTGAGATGACATCCCATTCACTTGTGTATGCTGTATATAAAGAGAACCTAGAGAGACAACGCTCAAGTATGCCATAGATTAATTGTATACTGTAGACTTTCATTATCACTCAGAGAGCACACATTTACACACATTCTGCAGGGGAAGCTTTAGCATTTTCAAACCATCATGAGAGGAAAGATAAGGACTCCGGCAGCGTGCTTCTTCCTTTGAATGTGTGTGTGTGGCAGAGGTAGATACACGAGCCACTTCCTCCTCTGCCTGCGTTGTGCTTTCCTCTTGGCTCCTGTGCAAAAACAATATTTTCGTCGGAGCTCATTTTTCAGCGCTTGTCTGTTCAAGCCAAGCTGGTCCTCCTGTAAACACTGCAGAGTTCACTCACCTCCAGTGTTTCACATGGATCTTCCTAATCTTATGCTGTTCAGCCTGAAGCGCCCTTTTGGCCTTGCATCGTAATTAATTGCACACAGATGCGTTTTGCTAAATGCACAAAGAGCGAAACGACATCACAGTGGGAGGGTTTTTTTTCCATTCTGGGAGAGTACAGCAAGTTTTTAGCTGGAGGCTCAGAACACTTAAAAATTGTCTTATTTATGAAATTCTTACTAGTTTACAACAGAAAAAAGAAAAGCAAACAAGCTTCCAGCTCAAAGTGCACATATGCATGCCAATCTGTCTGGTGAGTGAAATGTGGATTGAAGCTCAGAAATCCAAGTCTAAGACCAAGTGAGGTTGAGGCAAAGTCTAGAAAACTGTAATCATGGCAGATTAAAGCACCACAATAAGGAGTTCCCAGGTTGATACCTCTCCCTCCTAATATGTTCAATAATGGGTTTCCGGATCTTAAGAAACTTGGGATGGGAATTGGACAAAATGTACCAAATTTCATCAAGACTTTCAACATTTTGGGCCAAACATAAAAGTCCAATCAAAGTTGTTGATGAAGAGGGTTTGAGTTCCCTCATTGGTTGTTGCTCTTTCTAAATGAAAAGGCAGGAACAGTCCCAAGCTGCTGTGGCCGGTAGAAAAAGGAGTGGTAGCTGGGATCGGTATACAGTAGTTTCCTGCTTTCACTTATGCTTTTTGAGTTTTGCTCCAGTAAAAATCGCCTTTGTACCAAATTACTGCCCAAAAATGTTCCACTTACTTAGCAGGCATAGTAGGCCCCTAATGACCCACATCAGTGGGGTTTATAATGACTGCCAGTGCCAGTGCAACCCCACGCATGGAAAAAAACAACTGTGATGCTAAATGTTTGGAGGTAGGGATTCTGTTCACAAGGTTGTGAAAGTTGTGTTGTTTGGGTATCATATTGAAATGAGCTAGAGACTGCCTGACAAAATTTTAATTTGCAGACAGAAAAAAGGTTGGAAATCCAATTTCACCTAATGCAGGGTGAACAACGGCGTCCAAATCTTAGCCAGGGTGCTGGAAATACTAAGCTTTCTGTCAGACCTTCATCACAGCATACATTACTCTACATAGGACACCTGGTAGAAATAACCACTCCCATTCTCATTATTGGTAGTATGTAGAACAACTGTGCACACGCTGGAGGTGGTAGAGACTATATATGATGATACTACATTATAGACAATACAAAAAACATGAGATCAAGAAGCACAGAATAATAACAGTATCATACTATTCATCACATAGTAAATGGGGCTATGAAAAGGATCAGGCTTGAGCCATCATAAATCAGTGATCACCGGATCTATTAAAGAAAACAAACATTATCGTCTCAAAAAACAGACAATATCATTGCGTCTGATGGAGCTCTTATGTTCACTAATCCTTTGTTTCAGCATGTGTGCAGACAAATGTGAAAAAAACAGTTAAGCCTAAAAGCAGGAACTCAGAGCACCTTTATATGAGAGACTGCAGAAAGTGTTGCACACGTCTTTTTGGGCTTTTCACAGTTTAGCTTCATATAATCAGAATAAGAATCAAAATCTCTTGTCTCGTCTTCTCGACCTGACTGACTTTATTTAGTATTTGAAAATAATTTTACTGGGTAAATGGCAGTCTGGGCGATCTGCAGTATAATAGAGCAACAAAGCCAGGCACATTTATTGTTCCTTTACGTACTCACACCTACAGATTCATTTCTGAAGCTTCCTTTTATGTATTTGGTACATTTAGGTTCATACTGCAAACCAGCACTTGTAAAAATAAACCTTCCATGAACCTGTTTGAGTGACCTTATCCTGCTGGGCTGCAGGATAGCGGGTTGTGTCATAAACAAATCTGTTTCCACTTCCTGTTACTTCAGCTAAACACATCCTTTGATGTTGAAACCAGTTGAAGACACAAACTGTATGATTAACAGCTAAAGAACTTACACAGGTTGTTAGGTTGATCATTACCTATAGATGATGGCACTGTATTTGTCAATTATATGCATGTTAAGTCCTCAGTTTCCACACTGGATCTGTTCAGTCCTGTTTGTGCCATGCATGCAGTTTGTGAAGGAGGGATTTGAAGGAGAGAGGGTCTTCAAAAGTCACAAGTCCCTGTCAATTAGACATGAAGCTAAAGCCAGGCGACAGTTAGCTTAGCATAATGACTGGTAGCAGGGGAATCAGCTAGCCTGGCCCCGGCCAAAGGTAAAAAAGAAGCTAAAGCTGGGGACAAAGAGTATAGAAGCCAAGAGGTGAAACTGGGATGCTTTTTTGACAATGGACACTAGATGTTGCTGCAGAAGCATAGCCATCATTTTGGACCGTAAACAAGTCAATAGCCATGGATTTATAAAGAGACGTATGTAAAGTTATTTTCTTTGGCATAATGAACATGCATCAAACCCACAGGACTGCACACTTATATGACATCTGCTAGCTGTATGTGGCTATATAGATATATTGGCTGTAATTCATCATTATTATCTTTTAATACACCCATGGGCTGCATGCTGTAAGCCTGTACTGTAATGGGTGTATTAATGTCTCTGTTCGCAAAGGTAGTAGTGATAGTAGCATGATGTAAACAGAATTTAATGTAGTTGGAGGCAAAAACACTTATATGTTTTGGATCCTTGACACAAAAAAGTTTGAGTTTGATCTCAAAATCGGTGCGCTGGACAGTCTGAGAAGCCGCTGGGTAAAACTGAATAAGTAAATTGTTATAATAGTATGCATATTTCTAATATTTTTATTGTTCAAGACATCCCATTTTGTTAGAGACATTCAAATTATTACAACAGAGCGGAAATTATTTAATTTTACTTTTGTATGCCACTTTGTCGGCAGACGTTTAACTGGCATCATTATGGTAGTCGACTCAGTTACAGTCCACAATGGTGGAGGCGTAGGTCTACTGCTGGATGCTGGTGTTACAATGGAAGGTATAGCTGACTTTCACTTCTTATCAATGTGCATTCTTTACTGGGGGTTGAGGACTATTTCTTGGCCAAGTGGAGCGACCTCCTGGGGTTTCTGCCGGTTGCCCAGCAACAAGACTCAACAAAATATAGTGCGCTAATTAGTGGGGTTCAGAGAGGTGCTTTAAGGCAAATTTGATTGACCTTTAAGGTGAGGACACACCAAGCCGTCATCAAAGAACTAGCGGCGACGAAGGCCTCCAGTTGCAATGCCTCACGTCGCCTTTGTTTTGCCCGACAAGTTGCACTTGAGCACACCGCAAAGACTAGACCACCTGCACTTGTGTGAGATTAAATAACTATCCACACCAGCAGGCGTCTGTATTCGTCATTCAAAAAGGGAAACTGGAAGACCGAGGACGAAATATGAAATGAAATAAAGCGCTGTTTGCGACCACTCACCGCCTAGCTTCATTCCAGTTGGCCATGTCGTTGTGAAAATATCCACGTATTGGAATGATCAGATGAGACAACGTTCATCTCTTCTCGAGTGCACTGATTCGTTTTAACTGAACCGCCAATCAGAGTGATTTCTGTCTCTGACGCGCACCGCCACCGATTCAACATGCTGAAATGGCCAAAAAAACCCTCTGACTAGATCCGACGATGCGGGACACACTGCAAACACTAGGTCGACAGACGCCCCAAACTATCCGATGGTCAACCGTTGGCTTGGTGTGCCATGGCTTTTAGACAGTATCATCCTAGCTGTCTTTTTTAAGTCAAGCTAAGCTGTAGCCTCATATTTAACAGATGAATAGATAAAAAAACCCTAGCATTTACTTACATGGTCAGCTATTGAATTGTAAAGTACAAGATGAACAGACTTCTGATGGCAAAAGAAGCAGGGAATTATGATCAACCAAAAATGCCAAAAAAGACAGAAAGAGGTAGAGCAAAATATGCACTCAAGTCCATCTAGATAATGGTATATCTGCCTTAGGATGGAAGCTACCAAACCCTAGCTATTCACATATTTTCAATCACTACACAAAGGGTCGTAGCTGAATGCCAAAAATTTCAAATGGACACTCGCCTCACTGTGTGTTTATCTGCCCGCTGCAGTATCAAATAATTCAGGAAAGCAGGAACAGAAGGACATGTGATTGTTGGCACTTTGGTAAAGTCTGCTAGGAAAAGATAGAAGGTACGTGACTTTTTATAGCTCTAACAGCAACACATAAGTTATTTACTTGAGAGAAAAAAAAACGGTTTCCCTCATTTGAATGATCAGTAAAGGATTCCAAAAACATAAACATAACTATTTCTCAGAGAGCATTTTTAATATTAAACGTGTAACTGCTGGCAGTGAAAGTAGCACATTGGCAAATTGGATTAATAGTACATTTATCTAAAAGCTTTCACTAAATGCAGCAGCAGTCTGTGTGTTTCCAGCTCTTGTTTGTAGCGCATTGTGTTTTTCAGTCCACGTCGTAAAGGTCAGTCAGTGTAGGTAGAACTGTGATGATAGTTGTGTTCAGATGTTCTGCTCGTAACCGACTTCTCTTTGTTGTAGAGCCTCTGGCTGCTCTTGTGGTTTCCCCGCTGCGCTCTTTGTGTGTATATGTGCAGCGGCGAGCGTATGTGTTTGCATGCTTGCATGTAGGTTTGTGTGTGTTGAGGAGAGGTCAGGATATTTTGTGCCTCCTCAGATGTGCCAGGGCAGTGTGTGATCTCCAGCTCAGCTCTTTCATGTCATTGTTCCCCCACTGTCTGTGCGCTCCCCGTGTCCCGCTTGATCTCGTCCCGCCTCCACCCCCTCTATCCCGCCAACCTCCTTTCTTTACCTCCGTCTCTCTCAGCCTACTCTCTCTCTTTTCCATTGTGCCCTCTTTCTTCATCCGCTGTTTTTCTTTTTCTTTCAGTGCCTCAGCTTCAATGGGGTATATCAAGATGTGAACTATACGGGTGTTTTAACATGTTTTAGCCCATTAACTGCTAACTGTATATACTTTCTCTTTACTGCCAACCACTTCCCAAAGCACACGTTTTTAGATATATTTCCCTCCCTTAGGGCAGTTATTGGTTTCCATTAACTCAATTCACAGCTTAGAGAATTGGTGGCGCATTCAAACGTGGCTGACAAAAAGAGACAGGGTTGCTGCCAAAGCATTAGGAACCTCACATGTGTACAATTAATAAATAAACTATGACAGAGTGGTGTATACATACTGTCACTTATGCACACAGGTGAGCGCGCAATCATACACATGCTATTACATCCACAAAAGCAGAGCTTATAAACACAGCGAGAAATCTATTGCATTTAATTAACCTATAACTGGGCCACATTCACATTATAATGTGTCATGAAAGAAATAAAATATGACAGAGAGGCTCAGGCGCTCATCCACATAGCATCACTTGTAGTGTCTGCACTCTTATACGTCCACAAAACCAGAGGTTATAAACTCAGACACATCGCGGGAAATCTGTTAGATGTCTTGCATTAATAAACTAACATTGGGCCACTTTCACTGATTACACAACTAATTACAGGATAAACAACAACTTTAAGCAACATCAGGAACTGGTATGCAATGACAACCATATGCACACTCATCCGGAAATGTAGCCACAATTACAAACGGACACAGAATCTCCTCAACACAATTTCTTTCCATTCGTTTTGCAATTTTCGATTGAGACCATGCCCGTCAGTTGGTCATACAATGCGAATACGGTTGGCTAGTTGTTTTAATTGGGTAATACAATAAGAAATTACTTCCATTACTAAACTGTATGACTTCATTTTACATACAGCTGTGAAAGTATGTCAGTTGAGGGGGCACAGGCACCTTTTTGGACGGGCCTGGACCCTAACACTGACAGAGAAGACTATTTTAGTTTTTTAAAAGTTGTGCTAGAGCATCTAATATTGGAGTTGCACACCACGTAACTTTGTATATTTAAGTCATGGTGACTTTCACGCTGTAGTGAAATGAATATAAGCTAATGGATGTTGGAGAAGTAGGTTATTAATCTAACATTTTATGGCATGCCTTTTAGCAAATAGCAAATCTCACCATTGTGACTTATTGTCTACATGAGTCACAGCAAGTCCATTTCGATCAATTTTCAGTTGAATGTTGGGGTAATTTGGCAGTTATTCCAAAGAAATTTCAAATAGGTTACTTGCTAATTATCATGAAATTTGCGGACCTGTAAAATGAAGTGTTACCAAGATCATTATATGGTCCTGAAGCTTTATTTATATTTAATTCATTTTTCTCAGTTCCTTTTATTTTTACTAGCTATATTTATTATCAGTTAGGTTTCCATATGTTATGGCCAGATTCTTCAATATCATTTCCAAATTATGCTTACAAGTAGGCAGTGTTTGGACTTTTAAAAGTGCAGTTGCTAAAAAATGCAATCACTGTGGTTGAAATTTAAACAAAGGAGAGCATTTGAATTCCCACAATGGTGAACCTTCAACACAGACACTTTCTGTCAGCTCAGATCTCTCTGTAATTGCTGCATCACCCTGATGGAAATGAAAACACATCATAATTAACACCAACCGCCTTTTTATTCCCCTGTGTCTTTTTGCAGATATGGGGCTTCTACAAGCAAGGATACAAGTGTAAAGGTAAGAGAGCAGCACATTTATATCTGACTGTCTGCTGCACAGATGTGTGTGTGTGTGTGTGTGTGTGTGTGTGTGTGTGTGTTCCACCCAGAAAGACGCAGCAGCCTTCAAAGAATTAGTGATTCTTTTTGACACCATTGATTCCCAGCCATCACACACACACACACACACACACACACACACACCCTCTGTAGATAAAGATCCACTGAGTTGAAGTGCTGAGTAAATGTCATCAACACTGAAACCATGGCAAATATATCACACTCTTTAAATGTATGTCCACACATAAAGCTTTGTTCACTAAACAGCCTGAAAAGCTCCATCAGCTGAGACCACACTCCACACAATGCACTATCATTTGCCCTTCAAGGCTCCCAGTAGGCCTGTGTTTGAAGAAGCTGCTTCATTTCACAAATGTACATACACACAGGCAACCTCCAACACCACTCCGTCCTCTCCTCATCCTCATTAGCCTCAAAAACACACACTCAAAACAGATTGCTTCTTTTCCCTCTATGGATGTGATGCTAAAGATTAAGTAGTGATAATCCACAGACGTTCAGTGGACTAAATAACGTACGCTGCATATGTTTCCACCCAGATGTCAAGCAAAATCTAAGGAAACGATGCCAAATCTAAAATGCAAATACTGCAAGTTTCCATCTGCTGGAGTCTTTGGAGGAGCGAATGATTACAGTGAGCTGATTTATGAAGTATGGAGAAGTTAGAGTGGGCAATATTACAAAGGCAGGATTTCATTGTGGTGCCAGTTGTTGAACAAATTAGTTTTATTGCCATTTAAAGTGCAAGGCTTTGTGTCTGCGTGTGCCTCTGCTCCCTTTGTTCAGTTATTTGGTTGCACAAGCATTTGCTTCTCAAGAAATTTTACTGTGTCAATGCAATACTAGCCTGAGAGGCAGCAGCAAAACATATTTTAGCCACCTAAAAAAATCAATATCAGTAAAGTGTACTCTATATTTTTAGAGTATTTCCACTGCTTTACCTTGCTGTGAAACAGCCCATTCTGATGGAGAACTGAAGCCGTTATCTATGCTGTCTTCAAACCAGACTCTACTGACAAAACAGCAATTTTACGTCTCAGCTATAGGACAGACGATCACAAATTAATCACACACATTTTTTTTTAATCTTTTCAAAATGTAACTTGAGATGAGTTAAATATTGAATGGGTAAATATGCTTACTTTATGCAAATGTATGTATCTATTTATTTTTTAACAGCATAAATGATAAACATTGTCCAGAAACCCTCACAGGTACTGCATTTATCATAAAGATATACTCAGATCATAACATGGTAAATTGCAGACCAACAGACAACAGAAGCTGTCAGTGTGTTGACTTGACTATGACTTGCCCCAAACTACATGTGATTATTATAAAGTGGGCGTGTCTGTAAAGAGGAGACTTGTAGGTAACCATAGAATCCATTTACATTCACATATCTGGAGGTCAGAGGTCAAGGGACCCCTTTGAAAATGGTCATGTCAGTTTTTCCTCACCAAAATTTAGCATGTGTGTTATTTATCTTCCTTATTGACAACCATAGTTACAGTAATAGTTTCATATGATAAGAGCAGCTTTAAAAGTGAGCCCACTACAATCTGAAAATCAAAATGTGTTAAAAAAATTAGTGGCGTTAAAACAAATTTGTGTTAACTTATTATTATCATGTTAACCTCAACAGCTCGATTCAGAATACAGGAGTTACTGGTCCACTGCTGCCTCGAGGTTGTTTGTTATTATGTGACTTTGGTGTTTTAGAGGATTAGTTCAGAATCACCAAAGTCACAATAACATAAACTAACTAACCAATCAAGGAAGTGATAGTCCAACAACTCGTGTTCTGCGAAGTCAAATTACCATTTTTGTCTTTTGAAGCATAGATAACGGCTTCAGTTCCCCATCAGAAAGGGATGTCTGACGGCAAGGTAAAGCTGTGAAATTATTCTAAATACTGTGTACAGACATTGATTGTTTTTTAGATGTCTAAAATATGTTTTGCTGCTTCCCCTGTCCATAGCAGTAGGGAGTGTGCTTACCGTAGGACTGGGCAATATAATGACATATATTGTCAATACGATATAAACTTATCAGTCATATATATTTTTCTATATCATTTGTATCGTGTTATAAGCTAGGCCTATAATTATTTATCTTTTCTCTATAATTTAAGTTAAAACTGCTATGTTCATCTTGCAATCAAGTTTTTAAAATGAGAAAATATACATAAAAACATGCTATATCGTGATATATATCTTATCGAAGAAAAAATGACCCACAGTATATTGTGATAGAAGATTTTGGCCACATTGCCCAGAAATAGCTGTCCGCCATCTACTGAAGGTAATACTCTGACTATAGATAACTACCTCATACAACCCCACTTCAAAACCCTGAACTATCCCTTTAAGTGCTTCCCCATGCAATCGGGTTCATCTCAGGTTGCCGAACGCTTATTAAAGAGCTCGCAAGTTACCATCAAACATATGAGTTGCATAGCAACTACAGTCATTAGCGCCCCTTGAGGCCTTTGAGTCTCGCGGTCTGTCACTAGCAGTGTTCACCCAGCAAGTCTTATTCTATCATCCGCCTAATTACTTAATTACCAAGACTTGTTCTACATTCTTTAATTTTAGCCTTTCTGGTGCTACGAACGCAGTTATTAAAAGATAGACATGCTGACAGGATTGCTGCTGTTGAGACAAAAAGAAAAATAGCAGCAGGGAGGTGAAAAGAGAGCAAACACACACACCAGCACCCCCAAACACCACACTCCCCCATCTCCTCTCCTCTCTGGAGGAGTGTATGTCTTCGAGTCTGACTGGGAGTGTTCTGGCTTGTTGCAGTGCATTAATGAGACCACAGGAAGTCAATGAGAGAGCCCCCTAGCCATTCATCCCCATTACCATTGTTAGCCCGTACTCAGGAAGGCAGAGAGAGCGGCAGGGACATAATTAAAATGAATCACCCTTTGCAGTGCTGGAGTGTGTTGAGACCTGTGTGTGTGGATGGATGTGTGTTTTGGAGCAGTAGATACAAGTCTACAACCTATAGTTCAATAGTTTGGCATATTCACTGTCTTACTAAGAGATAATCAATACGACTTTCATATTTTGTCTGTTAAACATTAAACTGCTGTGAGCCTGTTTCAAATCTTTATGCTAAGCTACAGTATGATATTTAAATGAGAGTGGTATCGATCTTCTTGTGTAACTCTCAGCAACAAAATGTCAAAGTATTCCTGCTGTTGTGGACATTTATAGGCTTATTCTAGCTTCGGTGGGTGTGTTATATGGCCACTGCGTAGGCGGCTGCCAAGGTGGTAATATCACAGCAAAGTCAGAGCAACAGACCAAGAGAAGAAAGCGCACTGAACAGTAACAGGGAAAAAGAATAGAGAGGTGTTTAACTACCACTTCAAGGTTGATGGTTCATTATAAATGAAGAGGGTAATACACCTCCTGACTGAAGAAATGTCATCTCACTAACTTGGCTATCATACTGTCAAAAGGTCGCAACGACGTGGGAAACACCTCTGTTTCTGAAATTTAAAGGTACTATGAGGAACTTTTATTTTGTGTTGACGGGCCCTGTGGACAAAAGTGGTAGTGTTTCCAAGCACCAAAGTCCCTTTAGGAAACCTGATTTTACTGCAGCAGGGTACATGTCCACCAGGTCCAGCGAGGACAAGCTGCTCCACCCAAGTGGCGGTCAAGCAGCAACATTACCTATCGTTGAATGCACCTGATTGGTCCAAGGTTTTCTGTTTGCCAAAACAGGAAACAACATGGCAAAAATTTCTGTTATTCTGTTTCATTTTAGATCTACAATAGATCGCCTAGTTTCATAGCTTGGTCCAAGTTTTCTGAGCTGCAAGCAATGCACTGGATGGGCTCATTTGCATAAAGTTGAGATTTTTCAACTTAATGCAAATTCAGACACTCGCCGCAACACTCCCATCATGCACTGGGAGGCTGTGTCTCCTGCTTGAAATGAATGGAAAGCATTGAGACGCCCTTTGCAATGGTGCATTTCCACGAGATCTGGTGACAGTTTGCCCCACTCTTCTGGTTCTGGTTGTCCCGTGCCTCCATTGGGCCAAACAATAAAGCCTAAATCTCCAGCAGCATGTCGTGTTGAAGCTGGAGGAGGAGCTGCTGCTGTCGGCGTGGAGCTCTCCACCTCCTGCCGAAGCTCCGACTGCAGGTGGAAGGCAGCAGCGAAGACGGATATGGGTCTGTCCGTGACAGGATGGTCACTACCGGAGGCCCCGCTGGAGTCTGAGGTGAAAGAGTTTCGGGTGAACCAGCATAATTTAATCTGGGTTCGACGGAACTGGACACGGTGGCACCAATGACAAGCATTACATTACTAGTTAGAAATAGCCAATCTTCTCACTGATGGTTTCATTTACTTATACAGGCATCAGTATTAAATTAAACTGTTTCCTAACCAGTTAAAAGTTCCTCACAGTAGCTTTAACGGTTGATCAAAACCTTTTGCAGTAGTGTCGAGGAGAAAGGAAATGGTCACTGTGGCAAAACTAAACTATGGTGTGTGTTTGAGGTTCTTTGACCTACATGTTGTCATGCCTTGCTCAATGACCCATCACTCCTCTCCTCTTAGACTCCCCCGGGTTGACAGAGTTGTTGTCAGGCACAGTTGACCTCAGTGTGTGTGTGTGCGAGTGTTCATGTGTCTGCATGCCATCTAGAAGCTCTTCCCCATCACCACTGGCTTTTCCATTCGCACCGATGTTTCTGTTTGCACCCGTCCCTCTGTCTGACCCTGTCCCTGTCTCTCCACCATCTTCCCCTCGCTCCTGGCCTTCACCTTTCTCCTTCCCGTCTCGCCTCCTCTCTCGGCGACTCTCCCTCCCTCTCCTCCGACCCCACCATCCTCTCCTGCTCTCCCGTCACCTCTCTTTGCCGCCATCCTTCTCTCGCCACATGAACTCTCCGGCGGTAGCCTGCGGAGTAAATTGCCACAAGGCCTGCCGAAGCCGTCTGGCCGTCGAGTGCCGGAAGAGGACGAAGAGTATAAGCCACGAGACGCCACCGGCCCTCCAGGCCAGATCCTACAGCTTCCCTCCACCTGCCAACACCCCACCCAGCCTGCAGAACACAGGTGAGTGCTGCTAAACTTAAAGAGTACAGAAGATAGGAAACTCAATTTCAGTAGAAGCATATCAATTAACTTTGTATTCTTTTCCTGGAAATATACTAAATTAAATACCAGCTTTTGGGACATAGCAGAATATAACTATCAAATAATGTTTATAATAAAGTAATTTTTAATAAATTTTGAGGTAAATATTGGGGTAATTTGGCAGTAAATCCAAAGAAATTTCAAATAGGTTACTTACTAATTATCATCTAATTACCATGAAATTGCCCGACCTGTAAAATAAAGTGTTACCGAATATGACAGTAAAATGAGAAATAATTTTGTCCTACTTTGGTATGGCACTCTTGAGACGGACAGTTTACTGGCATCCAGTAGTCACTTTCAGTCCACTGCTGGGCGCTGATGTTACAGTGGAACTAACAGTTGACTTTCACTTCTCGGCAATATACATTTGATGTTTTTAATCATGCATGCAGCATGAAATAGTTTCTCGATTTTAGGAAATACACAAAATCCTATAGTAGTCAGAAATACACCCTGATAATCCTAAAAATGTGCAAAAATCTGATGTTATTTTCTATTACAGTCTAATGCAGCCATCTACTCAGAAAAAGTGTAGCTTAGAGGAACTTTTCTAACACATTTTCATCACTTCGTATCACCACTGCAACACCTCCACTTTTTGAAGGGTGCTTTTGTCTTCCTCCAGGCATACGGAGCGCTGACATTTGGAAGATATTCTCAAACAACCGAGTGTCATTTGCAATGGAAATGTGATTGGCCCACCGCAGCGAGGCCAGTGACTCATAAATGCAGTGTTTTCATCAGACATTAGCGAAAGCGGTGCCCTGCCTGGCTTTGTTTTATATCAGGGTGAACCTGCATTATCGACGGACTCGACAGCAGACAAATGAACTGGCATAGTAAACAGACGAAGGCCACACATTTTTCATTAGCGTCAGGCAGTGTTTTGCGTTTTCAGTTGATTGACCAATCTAATTCCTCATTTCTAAACCCTTGCCTTCTCTGTTTCCACCAGTAATTGCTGAAGAGGATATAGAGTCGCTGGAGGAAGGAGTGTTTGATGTCCACCTATAACCAGGTGAGAGAGACATGCTCACTGTGGCTGCTCCTGTTCTCTCACTATTCCAGCCATGATTTTTATTGACATTGTTGGTGGGCCTATAGTGTGAAAAGTATTTGTGTATTGAATGTAGTCAATATTCATTATGGCGTCAGTGTTGTGTTAAGATCAGGAAAATAGATCAGTCACATTTGCTTTTTGATTGCTGAGCATTAAAATAATAGATCAACATTTTAGGAAATGCCCTTATTCTCTTTCTTATTGAGCTAGATGAGATGATGTCACTAAATTTGTAGCTGGAGCAGGCAGCTGGTTAGCTTAGCATAAAGACTGGGAAGCAGGTGAAAGCCTGGCTCTGTCTGAAGCATCGACTGTATATAAGAAGTGGACGTATTCACCACGATGTCACCCATTGGTTAGTGGACTGCTGTTTTGAAGCCTTGAGTTTGGCTAGCGAGCGAGCTATGCCCGCTGGCGATTGTGGAGCTTTTCAACTCTATAAAAACAGATAAACACAGGTTCCAGTTCATTTATAATAGACATTTGTGCTGTGATATTTACACAAACTATCAAGGAAATAAAAGCCCCTCATCTGCAGACGGGTCTCTAGAGAGCTCCAGCCAGCTCATAGCGGTCTGTGAACAGAACTGCCTGGCTGGTGAGGTAGGTTTGTGGAGCTGCTAAACTTAAAATATTGGTGCAAATATTAGATTTGCCATCTAAAATGTAAATCTGTCAATATTCAAAATCTACACAGTTGATTTGTCACCTTGATAATTTTAGAGTTGAATTTATTGATGAAATAACACCGAAAAATGTAAAGAAACGAGCCGTTTTTGGCTGCTGTTACCATAGCTTACAGCACTTTGCATTGTGGGATACAGTAAGCGAGGTAGACTGCTCCGATGCATACTGGACATTTTTTACAAATCAGTATGACATCCGGGTGTTTTTTGCATACTGGAGATTTTGCTTTTGTTTGCATACTGCATGCTACATTTTGGCCAAATCAGTACGTACTACTAGTACAGTACTAGTACAGCCACTGCTCTTTCTGAAATGACCTGTGATTGGCGAAAGTCTCCTGTCATGGGCTAGATTTTTTAAAGCCTGAAAATAGAGCCACGAGGAGATGACCAAGCCCAGTTTTCTGTCACACTTGAATTATAATATGCTGAAAGGTTATTATGGATTTTTTCCCCAGTGATGCCAAAAACATTCTGCTGACTGCAGGTTCAATAATAAAGACATAGTTTCTTTACATCTTTATTATTAAGACCAACACAAAACAGGCCAGATCAACCCACTAGGGGGCCCAGGGGAAAAATGAGCAATTAGTTTGTGTTAATTTGATTAAGCACAAATGTTTTTAACAATACGCATCAACTGAAATAATTAAGGTCTTAAAGCTATATTTTATCACAGGCACATAAGATAATAATCGCCACCTTAAGGTCCTTTATCATTTCAGTTGACATTAATTGGTGCATATTCCCAAACCAATTAATTATTACACACCAGCTGACTCACCACTGATGTGTTTTCATGTAGACATGTTCCTTCTGCATTTACATCTGCATTGCTGGATATATCAGTCATTGCATCACAATCCTTGCAGGAGGCTTAACCTTAAGTGTGATTCTGATAAACAGGCCAGTGACAGTCTCCAGCTCTCTCTATTTTAGAGTCTCCGCTATACGGTTGGTGCGCAAGAGGCCAAATCAGCAGCTGTTGGACGGGAGCCAGACACACAATGTGCTTCAGTATGTCAGTTTTACAACCCTCAACACTGATGAGAAATTGCACTGAACACAAGCCAGGACATGCTACATGCTGCCACGCAGTGGACACATGCTGCAACAGCAACTCCACCAACTCACATGAATGTGACGACCAATGTGAATGGAATGTCTTTGTATGTACTGCATTTTGATTCTGTGTTGGCCAAGAGTCTTACTGTAAACCTTTCTATATATAAATATATATAGATATTAAAAAAAATCCACAAAATTGTATTTTCTTGGTGGAATGTAAAAGTGAAGTTTATAATTTGAGTGCACTTTGCTGCAAATTGGAATTGTTGTCTACTTTTTTTCTTTAATAAACATAAAAGAGGTGCTGTTATTATTGCCAAGAATGTAAAGCTGCCACCCAGACAGTCTTCTTTGTCTGAGACGCTCTGCTTTATTTTTACTCTTTATCGTCTTGTTTTGAAATTTCAAACATTTCAATGGACCGATAATAGGACCAATTTCGATGTCAGATAAAATGTTGTTGATTCGTGGTGCCCATCTGAAGCATGATGACAAAAGCAACCACTTTGCCAACAAAAGAAGTGACTGTGTGGACAGTTATAATTAGGATGGACTCTAAACAATGTTTTTGTCATGTTTACCTGAATATCAGTAAGTGTCCTGTAGTTATTGCTGTGGTGTTGTTGTCAGTATACAGTACTGTCTTGTACCAGTGCACTGATAGATGATCCATCCTCTTGCAGTACAGTGAATGTAGCACAAACAGTGAAACGCTGCCGTCAGATGAAGATCTCGCTTTACCCAATAAAGACTGTACGTTGACGGCAGATTGGCTACCTTGATAGAGAGTCCTCTGACAGTAAAAATAAAACAATGAAAAGAATAATACCCAAATTGGAGTAATGCAGTTTTTCATTTGACAGCAGTGTGTTTAAATCTTATACTATTTCCCTGAGAATCTGTTTGATGCGAGTTGTATTTTGCTGTTTTTATCCTGCATGCTTCTCCCTTCACGACTATATTCTCTGGCTAGACGTCTGCATTGACGAGGATATTTTTTTTTTTTATTTTTTTAAATGTAGCACGCCGAGATATCACTTATTTAGAAAACATGAAGTGTTGAAATCCCAGATAGAGGAAATGTTTCTGTTGCTTTGCGCCTGTGGAGAGATGAATTCAGACTTTCGAGTACCATATTGTTAAGTGCTGGTTTGTCAATGAATGAGAATCCTCAAGTTGCTGGTATTTATTTTTCTGTATAAATATATACTAAATCGCTGCTGGTCCTTCTGTGTCACTGCCTGCCTGACGAGAGATGTTTGTTGCCATTCTGTGAATGAATCTTTCAGACAGATGTCATGCTACTCTCTTGGTCCCCCAACGATTCCCCAGTATTAAATGCAGCCGGCATCACTCTAATATGTGTTCTGCTTGAGGAACGTGGTTTGCCTTTGTCTCTTTGAAATTGGACACTTTCGTCCTTATGAATCACTTGAGCAGAGGATATTTTCAGCTTTTAGCAGCTGCTTTGTTCTATAAATACATTTCTGTTTAATACTGCTAATCCCAGGTGAAAGCTGGCAATTTTGTATGATTTTCATAAAGACTTGATGTGTAAGAATGAATCTCTGGTTAGGGGAAAATTTGCAAATCTTAAGGTTATTAAAACCTTTTCAAAACTTAACCTGAAAACCACTAAATCAGATCCTGAAAAGGGGACATTTTGGAGAAAAGTCTCACTCAACAGCGATAATGCAATCGTTGTACAGCCTGACTCCGTCCCTGCATTAAAAGCACAATTCAAAGTAGCTCAGTTGAATAAAACATTAAACAAAGAGGTCCAACACTGAGGCAGGTGTGAGATGATTTAGCTGGCATTTTAACTGCAATATTGCTTAACAGCAGAACATTTTCCCACATTTAATACAAAATAGCCCATTAGAATACTACTACAACAGCAGCCCACAGCACATTGTGACAACTAGTTTTTCATCATTTGGTAACACCACCCTTTTCAACAGAAGCAGCAGTTGCAACACAACAAAATCTAACCACATCCGCCCCCAAAACATCCCACATGTTGAAATTGATTCTACAACTGCCACCATACACTGCTGGTGTCCTCCATGTGACAATGATCCAGTGTCCTCTGATGGTCTCTTATAGACATTAATAACCAGCCCCGAATGAGTTGTTGCAGTTGGTGCCACTTCTCATTACTCTCAGAGATGGAGTCAGTCCGGGCCCGTGATTGCCCGGCTCCCGCTCTGTATGTTCAATTCAATGGGAGGACATCGACTCGGCTATATCCAGCTTCTGAGTCAGCTCATATCTCGTCCAGTCCTATGATGCTCTCACAATGGACTGATGAACAAAAGAGGTGATGTGTTCAAAACTTGGCCTACCCACCTCGATCACACACATAGATGCATTCAACAGTAACTGCAAGATCATACAACTGTGGTTTATTCATTTCCTCTAGATGCCTATTCTACCAGCATGGAAATAAATATAAATAATATTAAAAATAAAAAGCCAGAATTAGCTAGCTAGCAAGCATGTGGTCATGCACCCTGATCCCGTGATGACACATGAAGAAATATGAAAAGAAAGTAAGGAAATGTATAAAGAAAAGAATACAGAAATAAATAAGGGATGAAATGCGAAGAGGAAAATTGTGCATGAATAAATATAAACATTAAAAAATAAATAAAAATAAGTGCAGAAATAAATAAAAATGAATTAATAAATATATGTAAAAGAAATAAACACATTTAAAAATTCATAAAAATAGATACATAAAGAAAATTAAACAGAAGAATAGATAAATAAGCAAATTAATCCAAAATAAATAAAGAAATAACTTTAACCAGAAATATCACTTTATGTCACATTTTATGAATTAATGATGGCTTAAATATTTATTTATTTATTTATTTATCAAGTAATTTATTAATTTATTTTTTGTTTTGGCAGGTTCCATCCTCCATATGTTAGAGCTGATTTTAATGCCAAAAGAAATCCACAAGAAGAAGGAGACGCAAAGGTAGCAGACTCCACATAGAAAGGAGAAGCAAAACAAAGGACCTTCTTTCCATCAGTTGACATGCTAGGCAATGTCTCTGCAAGCCATGAAGTCCAGATTTGTGTCTTTACCTCAATAGCGGTCGATACAGGGTAGACAAAAAGAAACGTGTCGTAAACCTGACACTCCAACATAATGTCCTCTTTGAAATATCACCCACATCTTGCCACTGCCAGTTTTACTCCGAAGCCTGTACGATTGCACCTTAAAGTGTGTGAGTGTTGGTCATCGCTTCTACAGCATTGAACATCTCTTTTAACCCAGTGATTGATACCTCCCATTCAGCTATAGAAAAGCCCTCCTAGCAGCACAGCCATTTAGCGGTGCAGCCTATATGTGATATTGATCTGAAAAAGTCTGAAATGAGGGAAGTTGAATAGCGGCGCAGCTAATTACACTGTAATGAGGACAGGGGAGAAAGAACCCCATCCATTGTTAGCACTCTCACACTGCGACCTTGATCGCTAGGAAAGGGAAGATCTGGGGCCTGATGGGTTGAAACACAAAGATGCCCCCTCAACAGATGGTGCAGCTCTATAGTGCTGTGCAATTAGACAGAGATTGCAATGTCTATGAGAGGGCTATTTGTGCCAGAGATATTGGCAGGTAGCATTTTAGCAGCTATAGATACACATAAAAGGTTATCATGGGTGGAAAAAAGGATTTGGCACAAAGAGTAACTACATGCAATATTGATTTGTTTGAGCAGCACATCACTCTTAGATTTCCTCTTGTAAGACTAATGAACAGATTATTGATTTGATGTCCACTCATCAAAAACCGGGACCGCTGCCAAGCTCTGCTATGATTTGACGTCTGCTCATCTTTTTGAACCCCACCTGCGTCTGCAATGCCGTCCCCTTGTGGTGCACTGACTGCAAGCATCTGGAGCCGTTAACCTCAACACACACACAAACTGGAGGGTCATGGGTGTTGTCTACCACTTGGTGGCAATGTGGAGCTGTTACACAGGAGGGAAGGATTCCTACCAGGGAAGGTGGGGAACGCTGCCAGTGAAATAGCAAAACACACAGAGCCCCCTGTCAGGGTTTATGGTGAATCACAATGCAGCATCACAATGCAGAAAACAGCACTACATTTCTCTGGCATTTATATGTTACCTCCCATAAAATCAAACCCATGCATATGCACAAACAGAGCCTGCAAATCAAATGGCTTCATGCTTGTTTTTCATAAGCTGACAGTTCTCCTACATTCACCCACAAGGAGAGACAAACTGAGGAAGACCCTCGACTTTAGATACATACCTCCGATTCAAACGGACATTCAAACAGAAGTTAAAGTTAAGTGAGCGCTCAAGCTCTGCTTATCTTGCTTTGTCCACATTTGAGAAGCAGCTCGGCACACAGTCGCTCGCAAAGTCGAAAGGAGCTGCGGTCTTAATTGCATTAAGCTCATTGCTGACTCTGGTGAAGCACTCGGTACTGTAGGGGGTTGGAATCCTCATTAGAGCACAATCAGTTAAGATGAATATTGCTTCAAGAGAACTTATTTTATGCCAAAGAAACCCAGTGGGACGTGGTGCCGACCTGTTAGCTCTACTGTGTAACGCTAAAAAAATGAAAGAAGCACTTCAATCGTCCGGTTTAATACTGCAGTTTCAGGTCCATAATGCTTTTTAATGACTTCCTGAATTAAAGAGATGGAAGAGACAGTAACCAACACTGTGTGTAAAATCAGGTTCTGTCTTAAGAGAAAGGACACAGTAGAAGCTGTGAAGCCACAAACCATGTTGGGATCATTGTGATTAATAAATAGTAACCTGAGGATATTCAGCAGGGGTGGTTCCAAGACGGGACAAGAGCCCCTTTTAATTTGTGAATAAATATAATTAAATTAAACATTATTTAAAAGTTTTGTGAATCTGCTCCTTTAGGGCAAAAAAATCCAGAAATGGCACAAATACGATTAGAAAAAGTTATTTTTATAAAACAGTCACTATATCCTGACAGTGAATGTTCTCATTCATCCAGGTCATATTCATTCTGGCAACAATTGAATCGAAGGCAACTGGACTTAGATTTGTCTCTGAAGACGTTTCACCCCTTATCCAAGTGGCTTCATCAGTTTGAACGCTACAGTCTGATCTAGACCTATATCCTGACAGTAATGCATGAGACAGGTCATTTGAAAAAAAATCATGTTCCTCTGTATGCGCCGGTGCTCTAAATGACATCTGCAGCATTTTATTTTTTGGAGGAAAACAACCAATCAGAACCGAGCTGGAGTTCAGCCTCCGTCTATGAGAGTCACTCGCAAATGACGATCAACCGGTCAAACTACGCAGCACTGATCAAATATGAATCAATACTATTGTTGTAATGTCTGTAATGTCTGTAATGTCTGTAATGTCTGTAATGTCTGTCTGTAATGTCTGTCTGTAATGTCTGTTTCTTGCCTCAAATATTCTCAGAAACATCTTGTAGTTGCTGTTTAGCTGCAAAATCAGAAAGTTTGTGACCCGGCAGCCATGTTGAGATCAGTAGAGGAAATACAAAGCACCACTCACCAGCTAGCGCACAGCCAATAGTAACGCTCTCTCTCTGAAATGACCTGTGATTGGTCAAAGTCAACGATTACAGGTTGGATTTTTTTAAAGCCATGAGGAGGTGAAGAAGTCTAGTTTTCTCTCAGAACCTTGAAGTATAATATGCTGAAAGACAATAATGGGATTTTTGCCCAATGATGCCAAAAATTTAAGCTTTAATTCAAAAAACGTTTCATGCGGGTGGACCCCAAAACCTAATATCTCCTTGTATCATTTATTCAGTGTAGAAATTCAGATTGTGTCTCTTTATCCTGTAGGAGCATCCTGACTGGGACCTGAATGATACCCTACAAATAACACAAGAAAGGTCTTAAACTATGGGTAAACAGACAAAGTATAATAGTAGGATAACCAAAGTATAATACAGCAATAAAGCCGCAGCTGATTATGACTGACACAGTATAGCATGCTTAAAGCAATAACTGCTGAAACTAGCGGATACATATAACATATGATAGTCAGAGTGAGACACTTCTTCCATTCTCTTCTGGAGAAGTCTCATTTAGCCATCACCGATACCAAATCAAGTTACTGCGGCCTGGGGGATCGACACAAAATCAATGGCAGCGCATCTGCAGCCGGCAGAGCTCGCAAATTTAATATTCCTGAAGCTGCAGGACAAATGGGGAGGAAGCTGAGGAAGGGAAGTAAACCTCCGCAGCGGGTATGTGTGCTTTGACTGACGGACCTGCAGATTGTATCTTGTGACCCTCACACTTATCTTTGTACAACCTGCACGGCCAGGTCGCCACTGTTGTCAAGAGTTCCCAGAAAACAAAACAAAACACAACAAAAAACAAGCTTATCCCTGTGCTTTCTTTGCCTTTCATTCCTTTGGTTATTTGAAGATTTAAACCAGGGCTTTGGTGCATATTATGCTCCTTCTTTGAGGTATTCATGAAAGCAGCACAGGTATGATAGGCTATAAAAGTATGCGTGCATAAATGACTGTAATACAGAGCTTCTTCTCTAAATACAGGCTATCATCTCTCTGAAAGGCGACTTCTATTTCATCACTGAATGCATCAAATAGTCTGCTTTCAGTCCAGAGCACCTCAGTAATCCTGGGGTTTTTTTTTTTTTAGTCTTTTGTAGCCTCATGTCCTTCATTCATTTGTTTGTTTGTTTGATGTTGCTTATGCGTGTGGCTGAGGTTACACTGCTGATTTATGACTGGAGGGCATAATTAGTTTTATTTACTACCCTTGGTGCCCTTTGAGCGTGTTTTATGTTGGAATACAAATTTACACAAAACGCCAAGAACAGCAGCAGGAAGATCTGAGAGGAGCGCTATCATTTCTGTTGATACAAGGATCCATGCGTACAGAGACACAGACACTGCAGAGCTTTGCAAAATGCACAAAAAATGTCTAAAAATGAACGGCGAGTGAATAATTCTGAAGCGGGTAACCGCCCAGCAAAGATTCAGTGCTGTTTATTTAATTCCAGAGTTAAATGTGTCATGGTGGGCCTTTATGGCATCAGATGAAACTGAAAAAGTGGCCTTTTAGGCTTGCATAGACAAGAGAGGTCCTCTGTTACCATGAGGCCAGAAGGACTGCAGCGTCAACCAGTCCTCGCTCCCAACACCGCCATTTGGTCAGTGACACACACAGAGGAACCCTTTAGCAACAGTATGTGATGAACCGGGCCTTCAGCTAGCTCCAATGTACATGTCAGAGCGTGTGACGTAGTATTAATAACCAGGGTGATGTATGGGTCAAACAAACACAAGACTTTCAACCAGGAGGCCAGTGTGTGTGTGTCCTGTGAAAACTGAAGCTTATTTTGAAGGGACACTATGCATGTAATGAGTGTATATTGACACAGCATCCCTGTTCCGCCCAAAATGCAAGAGGGGTACCCTGAGCATCGGTCTCTGATGCCAAAGGGGCCTGACCAATCGGCTGCATTTGACGAGGTGGGACTGAGAATGTGTCGGCAATGTCTGTGATCCTGGAAGCATTACACTGAACGTGGATAAGGTTTGCCGTTTTTTTAATATATATATTTTTCATTTAAAGATAACCTGACTAACCTGACTCACTCACACATTGTGTGAAGGAGGCAGAACTAGAGGGGTTTGGTGGAAACATCGCCCATCTCTCTAGCAGAGGTCACTGAAGTTTAGATGAAAGTCTCTGCAGAGGCAAGGGGACAGGTGTGGATGGTTTAAATGCCTTTTCCAGGTTGCAGTCTAAGACAGTGTCTACAGGTCGTGACTGAAAGCGTGAGACTGTGGAATCAAGAGGTCAAAATGAGCTTCCTACACAGGGCGTCTGGAAGGAGCTCTGCTGCAAGTCGGTTCAGACAAATGATCAGATGTGGAAGAATGGTCATGCATGTCCAATAGGGAGGAGACCTGGGGCAGACTCAGAGCACAGGGAGGGATTACATTTCCTGTCTGACTCAGGAACCCCATGGGATCCTCCAGGAAGAGCTGGAGGAAGTCTGGGCTACCTCACTAAACCGTGCTGCCGCTGAGACCCGGACTCGAATAAACAGAAAATGGATGGATGGATGTGTACTCCCTGTCCCCTCCAGTTACTTGTAAGTAATTCTTCAATACCTCCTGTGCAAAAGTGGTTGCCATCTTTTTTTGTTTTTTGTCTTTTTATTATTTTTTGTGTCCTGGAGACTTCTCCTCCTCCATACCTCTGAGGAAAACACAGCCTTTCTGCCCAAAATAGTTGCTTTGTCTCAGCCAGTTGCATAACCCACCTTGACAACGGGCAGAATGGCAAAGCAGTGGAACTAATATATGTATCATAATGCCTCAATTTCAAGGAGGGAGTGCTCATAAGTTATTCACAAGTCCTTTCTTTCTCCTGTGTTTCCAGCTCCAATCAAATCAAGCTTAGGACATATAATCATAGACGGTGAGCAATGAGAGAGGAAAGAGAAATAAGACAATGGAGTGGCAACAGGGGATACCAGGACAGAACACTATCTGAGGGCAATTATGCAAGGGTTATGAGGCTCTTGGAAGCACAAAAGAAAGATGTGGATATTGTTATTGTGGTCAGAAAAGGATGCTAAGGATGCTTTACAAGCTCATGAGTGATAATGACTCTCCGAAACCTTTCAGGTTTTTATGAGAAAATGCCTGAGAGGCATGTAAAAACCTGCCTTTATTAAAGACCACTTAAGCCGTCTTTATGATGCCTAACAGCACTTGCTGATGGTTATAGGCATAACCTTGCCTCATGCTGGTTTATGAGGTTTATGGGTAGAATGGCTTTGGAAACAGTGTGAGGAAGCTTGTGACTGTTTCTGCATGTAAGAGTGGTGATTTAGAAGGTGGAGATGCTGTATATTGAGACGTTCATAGCTACCTTTGGCCAACATGTTGTTGGATACTCGTCTATTTACGTTACACCAATCATTCCTATTTGGAGTCTGTTGGGGGCTGGAGCGTATCCCAGCATGCAGCTGTGGGCAGGTAAACACCCTGCAGGGGTAACCAGTCTATCATCGGGCAAACATACACATTCACACCTAAAGGCAGTTCAGTTTGTACCTCCAATCCACCTGATTTAAATATCTTTCTAAAGTTTTGAAGGGTTTTTGACTGAAACTTAGACCAGACGCATCATGAGAAACTCACTTTTTCAGCTTGTTTACATTCACATGAGTATCTGGAGTGCCTACCAACCCACAAACTGTGAAATAAGACAACCCAGTCAGTTTTTTGAGGACCTCCTAGATCAGAAAATATATGATTCAACAAGCCATTCAGATTTGGTTCCTATTGCCCTGTTCAGACCTGGTATAAACGTGCATCCTCAGTGATCGGATCACAAGCGGACAACTTGTATAGTACAGTCGTCTGAGCGATCAGATCTCAATGCGTTTTGTGTGCGTTCACACCATTCAGAGGTGGTCTGGGCCACATATGGCCACATTAAGGACCGCCTACTCAACTGATGTCCTGCTGGGATCCGCAGGGTCTCACTGCAATCCTCATGAGAGAGGAAACGGCATGGAAACAGCCTCTGTGCTCTTCTGCATGCTGTTGGTACAACTGCATTTTATTAAAATATTGTCTATGGGCTACATATCTATCACACCATCAGACTAGGCATGCAACATTAATTATCATATTGTCAGAGATGTGTTGGTGTTTTTGTTCCACTCGCTCTCATCCCTGGCTCTCTGAAGCTCTGTACTTTGCTGTTTCCTGACAAAGATGGTGGTGTCAATGGCACGGAGGTCCTATGTAATACTACGTCACAATGTCTGCTGTATTAGCCATGTGTTTACCTGTTTATTTGCATATAGAGTGGGGAAATGAGATCAGATCACTGGAGACGCAGTCACATTCTAATGCAAGGCATGAACAGATGTACTTAGAGCTGATCCGATCACTCAGGACGCCAGGTCTGAACAGGGCCGTATGTCCCCTTTAAGATGATTTCTACTTTGGCTCTTCCTCTGCAAATTCTTAACATGACTCAGAGGGACAGAAAGGGAGAGGATTGCCACATTATGGTTACATAATCCTCCAGAGAGGTGCCGGCCTGTCCCAAGGTTCACTGGGGCTTTAAATTCAGACGAGGAATCCCTGACATAGGGAGGTGATTCTGCTTAGGGTCCCTGTCCTCCCAGGCATAAAAGCTGAACGTACAGTATTTGACTGTGCCCACTGGCCTTGTGGCTGTCCAGGCCTCTCTCTCTTTTTCTCCGTCCCTCTCCACCAACTCTCATAGCCTCAGTTTTAATTGCTTTGAAGCCAAGCGCTCACCTCGGGGAGCTCAACAGGATGTTTTACAGAGGTTTGGGGAGCCCGACTATTAATAAATAATACCTCCCTATCCTCTTTCTTCACTACAGTGGGATGGTGTGGAGCATGGCAACGTTTGGTAACCTACAATACTCTCCTGCTGAAGATGAGGGGGCAGAACGGCATAGGCTAAACCAACAAACCGTGTAATCCAAAGCAATAAGATAGATTCTTTTTAATTGCTTGCTGTTTATTTATTACCAGCTGCCACTTTAGTAGTCAGTTGAGCAACATAAGCTACATAATGAAATCCACCCTTATCAGGTGAAACATTACAAAGTTCCCTGCTTGTTGCATATCATAAAGATGAGTATTGTTTTTTTTTTTTAACCTTGTGCTGGCAGTTATTAGATTCTGCGCTGTAAAGGGAGAACGTTATAGTCACGCCAGCTTGACTAAACTGTCATCAAAACAATATGTCTAATTATCATTCCAAAGGAAACCGTTTTATGCCTTATCTCTTTGTTCTCAGCTTACAGTGGCTTTCTTACTATACGGAGCTTTGAGTTCTTGCTTTGTTGTTCTGCTGCGAGGCAGGACTTTACACTCCTTATAAGTGTGTTATGTGTCTCTAAAGCTTTCATAGCTGTATTGACCTTATAACAGAGCTAAATGCTCAGGAAACAATGGTTCCCAAATGCCACTGCTAAAAGCCTTCTCATCCATAGTTTCATTCACTTTCACCCAAAGGATAAGACTTTATCTAACCCTTACAGGAATCATCCACCTTAAAACTGTCATAATGTCATATCTTTCCCCTTTTTTTGGGAGTTATTTTTCTTCTATATGCCTGTGAGATAAGATCATTTGCTGTCTCCAGTGCAATAATGAGTATGAGTATGAGTATCTTTAAAGACAGATGTTGGCACAAAAACAGTTATGAAGCAAATTAATTTGTATTAATAAACAGATGAAATAATATCACCATATGTAGTTTTTAACTTGTTACATAAAGTTAATTAAAGGCGGACATATCATGCTCATTTTCAGGCTCATACTTGTATTTTGGATTTCTAGTAGAACACATTTATTTATTTATTCATTTATTTATTCATTTATTTATTTATTTAGGGGGGTACAGGGGGTCTTTAGTGGCAGATAGCAGGCCAACAGTAGATGTCACATATTAGTGGTGTACATCATCTGAAAGCTGGCAATCTGATTAATTTACTTGAGATGCTTCCCAGCACTCTGTGTCAAGTTGTTCTAGTAGTTATAAATCAGACATAAACATAAATTAATCATTTGAAATAAATTGTGTGTATAAGGGTTTAGAACATTATGATCAAAGTATATTTCCATCTCCATGCTCTATTATGTCTTATAAGTTGTGGCAGCAATTTTTGGGCAGGTGATTCTGGAAACTACTCAGAAACCCACTTATTGTCAAACTACCTGGGAAAGCCATCCGTCCTCTGAATGCTCCAGGTCTCTAGTTTGCGGCTGTAAAGTTTCATGAGGCCGTGATTATCCTAAAGGTCACCACAGGTCACTTTATACAGTGGCATCAAGTCAGAATAGTGGCTGTGCCTGTTGGTGTCCACGATAAGGGGCTAAAGGGGACATATGCTCATTTTCAGGTTCATACTTGTATCTTGTCATCCTATTTTACATTTATACATGCCATTTGGAAAAGATGATTTGTTTCAAGTACACAACTGTCAATATATTGAAACAAGACTGCCCAAACACAAAAAAAAAAAAAGTTTATCCGCTAATTTGTTTTGGAAACAGATGAAATCAACCACCAAAGAGTTTTACATTCATAACATAAAGATTAATATAACTACGATAAATCAATAACTCAAATAATTAAAGTTATTGATTAGTGATAAAATGATTGCAGTGTAGAAGCAGCAGATGGGTTCATTTGTACTTTCAGTACAAATGATACACCAAAAATGCAATGCAGCTACAACGCCTTTTAAGAGCTGCCGCAGATATGCCAATGCACAAAATTGTATTCATTTCAGGGGTGTCAGAGTTAATGCGATGACGTGTCAATGCAAAGGGATTTTAATGCCACTAATTTCTTTAACAAATTAACACAACTTGCAATTTTTAGGTTGTAGTGGGCTCAGTTTTCAAAGGGGTCCCTTGACCTCTGACCTCAAGATATGTTAACGTAAATGGGTTCCCACAAGTCTCCCCTTTACAGACATGCCCACTTTATGATAATCCCAGTCAGTTTGGATCAAGTCATAGTCAAGTCAGCACTCTGACACACTGACAGCTGTTGTTGCCTGTTGAGCTGCAGTTTGCCATGTTCTGATCTGAGCATAAATGCAGTACCTGTGAGGATTTCTGGACAATATTTTCATTGTTTTGTGTTGTTAATTTATTTCCAATAATAATAATAATATACTGTATATGCATGCATATATACATACATACTTTTTTATTAGATAAAAAAGTGTGATTAATCATGATTAACTATTTTAATCGCTTGAGCAACAGCCCTGATTCAATTATTTATTTTTATTTATAAATGGCATATAAAAAATTACCACCTAAAGTACATAATATGGGGCATGTTGATGGAAAGTAGGAGCACAAAATATATTACAGTACAATCCTACAAAATAACTGCTGTGTAACTGAATCCCACAAATATCAGCTATTTCAAAATTCCCAGTAATACTTTCCCTAATTATCTGCCGCTACTTTGTGTGGCTATTTGGGATTGGCCTCTTTAATGAAGACTTATCTGTACTCCAGGAGCCCACCTTGGATGTACAGACCTGTCCCCCTGCTCCAGCTCCACTCCCCAGGCTGTGTGACTAATTAGATGCTGCAATGCATCACGGTGAAAGGAGGAGATATTGAAGTTTAAAAAGGAAGAGGGGCAGAGAGATTGATCTGGTCCTAAATGATAGAGGAATTGATCACGCCTGCATCTGGCGGAGGGAGAGGAGCGATAGCATTCCCTAATGAGGAAGAATAGCCATTAGTGACAGCGTTAACAGATATGTGGGCACATCTCTCACGCTGATTAAAAAGGCTTATGAGCGCTGTGACGCGTTTGTCCTCCACATTCGGCGGGAACGAGAGCCAGTAGTCAATTCCAGATTCAGATTTTACAGTCCAACCTGTTGCATTTTAGATGCAGCACACAATGAGAAAAATGAGCTGTGGTGACTAGAGCTTTTGGGATAGCCGATTAGACTGTTATCGGGCCATTAAATAGGCAATATGAGTGGCCATAAGCCTCATAGGGCACTTTCACAAGGCAACATTTACTCCGCTTTAATGGAACTGTGGTGTGGTTCAACCTGCGTTGTGGTTCGTTTAGGCGATTATGAATGCAGTAATCGGACTTTGGTGCGGACCAAAACAAACGGGACTAGACTATTAGTGAGAGGTGGTCTCGGACCAAAACGCAGGCTGCTTGTGTGGACATTTGTTGAGATGGACACAAGTAAACGACAGGCTAACATGAACTGAATTAAAAACAAACCAAAAATATTAATGTCACGCTGATCCGGACTAGACAAACGGACTGTAACTTGTGAAAGGATGTAGGTCAGAGGGGGCCTGACACACCCACTAGTAGGTTTTATCATTGATTCACATAGGGTGTTCACCGAAACAAGGTGTAAAAGAAGCGGACAGCGACTTCTAGTGACTGTAGTAATTATGACAGGAGCAAAGTGGAAGTCAGGCGCTGTAGCTTCCAGTGTGAAACAATTAACATGTAATTATCACTGTACTTACAACCTTAAGTTTCACTTTCTTTTTTCAAGTCACATATAACATTTCATTCAGTTTTTGACCATGTTAGAACATGTTGCTTTCAAGTTTCACTTTTACAACACAGTAGGTGTAGCAGGCCCCAACTGACCCACATCTATGGGCAGCTGAACAGGACAGTCAAATTAAATGCTTATTTAGTCTCCTTATTGCTGTCCGAACAATGCAACTGTTAATATGACCCATGGTGACAAACACGTAGCTGGAGATAAATGGCGGGTTAGTTTAATACTACTGCTAAAAAATATGTTTAGTCAAACTTACTTTCTTATATCTGCATTTCATCTTGCCCCCTTTTCCCAGGCCGCAACCGGCTTAAAACTTCCCCCTCCTCTTCTTTTTTTTTTTTTTTTTATGCACAGCAGTGCCACCTCTAAGGCCAAAGCTTGATAATTGTTTTTCTACATTTTCAAGCACAGATGGATGATGCAAGTTTGTGACATCTGTTTTTTTGTTTTTTTTTGTTTTTCCTATTTACATTATAGTGCTACGATAGATCTGGCATTCAACATTGCATCTGACATGCCTAAAAAATGTATTTTGTTCGGTTTGACCCAGATCGTGACTTTATTTTGATCCATCTCCCTTCTCGCACAGTGTGAAGTGCAATAAATGTTTAATTTGCATCAGACAAATTCTCATTTGTCTGGGTTTTAATGGAGACATTACAGTAAGTCGCACAGCGGCCTAAGGGCTTGATCACAGCAGCATTTCTACCTGCTGTACTCAGTGGATTTGCTCATTGAGGTTCAACTTTTACACATCAATTCACATCATTTACTAATCGCAAAATGTCTTAATAATGTGGTAAAAGTTTAAGTTTTAGTGAATGTAGAGAACAGGGTTGAAAATGGATGCATTAGCCATGTTTACAAAATCAAATTTTACATAACCATCCCCTGCTGAATGAAAAGCCTTGCCAATAGAACTTATCCTTTTTGCCACAACCAGCAAACCAGTGCACCACTTGCACATACATCACCAAGCTTCTACCACCTATTTCACAAGGACGTGTGAATGTGCTTTGACGTGCAGCTCTCTGGTGTGACTGGCCACAACTGCTCTTTCAGAGGATCCGGACAATAAGATGTGTTTTAGCCCTATAGGGTGCTGGAAGGTGTGGTTCCCCTAGACAGACATACCTAACATAAATCAAGAATAGCTCCATAAGTATCAAATCTATATGCATGATCTTGGTCTCTATGGATAGGTAAGACCTAAGTAACATTGTGACTGTTGCTATGCCTGAGTAAATTGTGATGAAGTTTACATGTTATCCTCACAAAAAATGTCCTCTAGATTAGACAGAGGATAACACCATTATAGCAGTGATGCCATGCACAGAGACTGTGCTGCTATAAATATATAAATAGCAGATATAAATAACACAAAGCACATAGATTCTACAAAGGTTTTAGTGAGGATAGCACCAGGCGGACTCTCCATTTAGCCACTTGGATACCCAAAGAGTGCTAAATGGGTTTTCTAGGGAATAAAAAGGGATTCTAGCTATAAAATACGACTGGTATCTACTACAGGAGGCTATGTGCACACGGTGGAGCCTCTGGCCATGACATTTACCCTGTGCATCATCACAGTCTACCTCTGTGCACAATATAAAATCAATAAAAAAAGTAGTTTTATTATAATATTGACATAAGATCAAGTGAAACTTAGATGATAACAAATAAGAGCAATCAATAAGATCAATAACACTGTAAATAAGATAAATGTACTGTTGTAATATGCTGCCATTTAAGGTACAATGCTGCTTACTGTGCATCAGGCTACTGCAAATGTTCTCCCCTCACACTTGCGTCACTTATTACTATTTTTGATTATCTATTATGTATTTGTAGCTGGGATCGGCTCCGGCCCCCCCGTGACCGCTAACGGGATAAGTGCTTGAGATGGATGGATGGATGGATGGAAGGATGGATATTATGTATTTGTGACTATTTATTATGTGTTTTAATTGTTGTTTATTTGTGTTTTTTGTCCACAATATCATGTACTGCCCACGTTTGTAGCAACCCTTTGGGATTTCACAATTGCTGTGTGGCTCTGTGATGCAGGATTTACAAATGTTATTGGGACTGTTTTCACCAACCTGTCCCCTTATCTAACCTTCCTTTGTTGTAAGCTGCATCCTGCCTGACAACCCACTAGAGGAACATACCTATCTAGGCTCAATAATGTGTGAAAAGATGGCTGTCAGGGCACTATTTTCACATACGTACACTGATCCCTGTGCCCTTTCTCTCTAATGTCACCATGCCACGGTGACAACTTGCAGCGTCTTGGTTTTTTAGCAGACACACACGTTGTTAAGCTTGATGCCTTTGTGCTCGCTGCCCCCTCCTCTTCGGTTTACTCTTGTTTAGGTTTACTGCTTTAATGGGGTCAAATTATTGCAGATTGTGGACACCACTGTTCACGACACTGCATTATTTTGTGCAGGAGACAGTTTGAATTTACGTCTTTCATTGTTCCGAGCTGAGGCTTCGCCCTAAGCTCCCAATGTTAATGAGATTGATGTATCAGATACGACCACACGCATGCAGGAAAATCAATGGGCTGTTGTTAGCATTTATATGGCTTTTGCTTGAATATCGCTAGCAAAGAGAGAGCCTGCAAGCAACAGACACAGTAAAAAAAAAAAAAGAGAGAGGTTGTTAGCTGTAGCAGGTGATAGCCATGAAACAGACTTAGCAATGTTGTCCACTTAACGAAGCCCATTAAATACCACTCCAGACTAAATGCTCGGTGTCCTGACACAGATTCATGGCATTCATAAATGTTTAGTGTCACTTTCAACCAATCACAAGCAGGGGTAATCTCAGCATTTATACACGGTTTATTTATGAGCAAATACTCCCTGTGACAGATGCTGATTGGGCCTTACTCTATAGGACTAAGACAAGATGTTGAGTCCTGATTTACCATGTCAAATATTTAATTTGCCGAAGTGAATACTGCTAAGAGGCTGAGAAAAGCACTTATGGATTGTGCCGGATATCAGCGTTAAAGGCCAAATTTAGATCACAGGTAGATTTCAGAGTCTGTATCAAATTCTTGTTCTCTCTCTGAAACAGAGAGATCTTAATACCCTGACGGGAATCTGGATGAGAGAGGGAGAAACTGTAAAAAAAAAAAAAAAAAGGAATAAGAAAGAGAGGGAGTGAGGAGCATAAAAGTGAAACATAATCCACAAGTATTGGTGCTAATCTTTTGATTTGGACAAATTTCCTTCTGCAGTGGAATCAAAAGGTCTATTTGCATTTTTTTTTTTTAAACAGATGAGGTTTTAATTTTCACAGTTCTGTGGATTACCTCAATTCAAAGCTCCCTGACATAAATGGAAAGATCTCTATCTTCACTCCCCGTCTCCCTCTCCTCCTCTCACCTCCTCTCCTCTTGTGTTGTGTGCACTTATATATACATATACAGAGGCTGGTCTCTTTTAAAGTGGAGGTAGACAATGTTTTTGGCATCATTGGGCAAAAATTCCATAATGAGCATATTTTAATTCAAGTGTGAGAGAGAAAACAAGACTTCTGCACCTAATCATGGCTCTGTTTTCAGGCTTTAGAAAATCTAGCCCATGACGGGAGACTTTGGCCAATCACAGGTCATTTCAGAGAGAGAGAAAGCATTCCTGTTGGCTGTTCAATCAACAGAAGTAGCTGTCAATCACATGTAAACTCTGAAAAAGTTTGCGCTGGTTGGTGGGTGGTGCTAGTATTTCCTCAGCTTATCTCAACATGGCTGCCAGGTCACAAAGTTTCTCATTTTACAGTTTCTGAAAACATTTTATGCGTGAAATAAGCATTACAGAAACAGAATATTGATTTGTGTTTGGTCTGCCTAGTTTAAAAGTTTGTCAGAGTTTATGAGTGATGGACAGCTGCTCAGAGACAGCAGACTCCAGCTCAGCTCTGATTGGTTGTTTTCTTCTGGTCTGAGAAATCTTGCAGATGCCATCAGGAGCACCGGAAGACACTGAGGCACATGATTTATGATTACCTGTCTCATACTGTCAGGATATTGTGACCGTTTTATAAAAATAACTTTAAAACCACATTTGCTCCAATTCTACCGACACCAGCTTTAAGCAGGGTCAGCTCACACTATAATATATATGGACAGATTGGCTTTCTGTTCCAACTGGATATGCAAAGCTTACACTTGCTTTTTCTTCTGGTGCAAGGAAAGGAAGAAGAGGGAGCAGAGGAGGACTATTTCACTCCATCCTTTCCAACAGGTACATCGCCTCACGGCAAAGGGGTCACACTTCTGATAATTGAAGTTTCTGCCCCCCCCCCCCTTTCTCCTGCATCGGGACACTCTTTATCATACAGGCAGTCAGTTTTGGCATGATGCTGCGACACAACAAACATCATTCCTGGGAGGATTTTTCTCTGTTTTAAACAACAGCTTCGCCTTAAAGGACAGGCGGAGTCCCAAGTTGCTTGCAATGGAGGGACAGGTGGAGACTGGGGAGGCGGCAGCAGCCGAAAAGCAATTAACATTCACAAATAGCGTCGGGGAAGCTATCCGCTGAGGTTACACAGGCGCTGAATGTCACCTACTGCCTGGGCCCAATTCCTTCATTAAACCCTCCCATAAGGGCAGACACACTTAAATACATATTTGCATACAAATGCAGTGATTAACCCTCTAAGTGCATTAGCTCTGGCTGCTTCTTGGGGCCTCAGTACTAATATCTCACTCTCCGTTTGTCTATGTGTGCTTGAAATGAGGTGGAATAATGATCCTTTATTGACTTTGTTGAATTGACTTCCATTGGTTTCCTCTGGCTGTATTGTTTATGGATTTCTGAGTTTCATCATTTCTTTCCACCAATAAATCACAAGGAAGCTTCAGTATGCTGCGTTTGACATTATGACAGTGTGCTCTGTTTGATTTAAGAAATACATTACCATATTGTGTTCCATAAAGCAATAAACCAGTGGAGCAAAAAAAGTTAAATGATCCCAGTTGGAGGAACTGTGCTATTTTACAGTGTTTAAGTATATATATCTATATCTATATACCTATTTAGATATAGATATATATATATATATATAGAATACAGAATATGTTGGGTTCATTGACTTCATTGATACTCCCAGCAGTAGGTGTAGTGTAGTGTATGGAGAATGAAACATGAGCTTCCTTAAAATGAGGGAAAAGTGTCCACAAAAAACCCAAAACTTTTCTTACTGCTTTGTTCTATTTACAGCGGATGAACGCTGACATACACTGAATATGCCAAAGGGCTGATATGTTCCTATTCTGTTGCTCAGGCTAGTGTGGAGATAGGCCTGGGTGTAGAAAGGCAAAAAGCAACAGAGTTTTTTGGAGTCACACTTTAAAGGCAAGCTGCATGACCTCAGAGGCTCACCTCGAGGCGGAAAACTCCCTGTGGAGTCAACAACAACAACAGCAAAAAAAAAAAAAAAAAAACAACAAAAAAAAATCACAGAACCCAGAGAGGCTAGTCATTACTGATTTCTCCTACTCAACACTCCTCTTCCACCTTCAATCCACACTTCAGGCCAGTCGCCAGCGGAAAAAAAAAAAAACATCTTGGTATTGTACATTTCTGCAAACCACGGATACGTGGAATGTGGACAGTTTTTGTGACCTAGTACATCAAGCGCCTGTTACTGAAAGTTAAGTGGTATAACGATGAGTTTAACAAGCAAGAAAGGCGGTTAAGGGCTTTCACCCAGGAGAACTCAAGCCCAACAGGCAATTTGTGTCAGTGTGCTGACTTGACTATGACTTACCCCAAACTGCATGTCAATCATAAAGTGGGCATTTCTGTAAAGGGGAGACTCGTGTACCCATAGAACTTGATTTCATTCACATATCTCGAGGTCAGATGTCAAGGAGACCCCTTTGAAACTGGCCATACTAGTTAATCCTCGCCAAAATGTAGCATAAGTTTGGAGCCTTATTTAGCTTTAGCTAGTATGACATGGTTGGTACCAATGGATTTCTTAGGTTTTCTATTTTCATATGAGCCTGCTACAAACTAACAATTGCAAGTTGCCTTAATGCAACTAAATTAAATAAATTAAGTTAAATTAAATTAATTACATAAATTAATGCCACTGAAAAAAAGTGTTCATGTACACTAGATCTATCTGCACTTTACGGTTGTCGTGTTACACTCTTTTCTTTCTAACCTTAAAGGCAGGGTTGGTGATCATGAGAGCCCAAGATTTTTACAAAACTGTCCGACGAGAAAAACGTGCCGTGTTGCCAACTCTTATCCTTTTTTCCCATATTTCTTTTATTGATAGCGACAGCGTTGAAAGTGGGAGACAGAGGGGATGACATGCAGCAAAGGGCTCCGGGCAGGATTTGAACCCAGGGCAGCACTAGCTGCTGACTAGCTAAATCTAAGGAGAAAGTCACCAAGACTTCAGCATCATAACGAATGTGAACTGCAAACGTGGCTATTGTTAGTATGTCCAGCTTATGGAAGACTGCAATGAGTAATGAGGTAACGTGCGATGAGTGCAGGTAGGTAGGTAGGCTGTCCAATCATTACATTCGTCTGAATGAAAAAATTCAACGGGTTTATTACAGTCTGCTGCGACAGTCACAGACACTGTTGTTTTACTTTCTTCTGTCAGTATTGATTTATCAATTGCTGTCGGGATATAATTTCAACAATTTCAACTAATTTAACAAAAAATGTTTCTAAAATCTAATAGAATAGTTTTGTTGCCTTAACAAAACCTCTTATGTCACAACATTAACCATGCAGCATTGTGCATTACTGCAAGCATGATACGAAATGTATTTATGAGACGTAGTTTTGGATCAGAAACGTTGACATTCAACGTATCCTGTAGTGTGCAGAAAATGTACAATTCCAGTGACTGGGTAGCACACTTACTAGGCTACTGTTGCATAAAGATAACAAGTATTGAACAGGAGATATCTGAACATGTGTTTTTCTTTAATCATGCCTCCATCGCAGCTCAACTATCTCTCTCCTCCTCCCTTCTCCTCCATCTCGTCCTCCCTCCTCTGTCCATTGGCAGCGCACACAGCCGTGAGCGGAGCTAATTAAATGCTTCTAAGTGAGTCGCCTCGCCTTCGCCTGCCATTCCAGCCTCAGCAAAAGGTCATCCTACTCACAGGCATGAGGCAGACATTTCTCATGACTGTTTTCCTTTTGAGAAATTTAGCAGATTGTTAATTATCAGATTACAAGTTTGCCTTTTTAAAGGCCACTGTGCTGCCCCGAGTCGCATGGCTGGGAAGCGAGGCAGAGAGGAGAAAGAGAGACGAGGGGGTGTAAGCAATGAAGATGGCTGAGGGGGTCCAGCTCTTCTCCTCTTTGCTCGAGTTGAGTCAGGGCTATGATTCGGGATCAGACAGAGAGAGAATTTGAGATAAGCAGAGGAGAGAAGCTCTCAGTCTCACAGTAACCCTTGTGCTCTCTGTCTGCTCTCATCAACCCCTACCAGGCTCTCCCTCCACCTCTCTTTCACTCCATCCAAATCCAAATAGAGACTGTTAAAAGAATCAAAACTGAGGGAGAAAACACCGACCTGGCCTCTGGAGATGACCGTACTCTGACCACGAACAAAAATCACGGCTCATAGAAAAACACTTGTTCACTTCTTCTTCACCTTTCATCACTCAGCCCAATCCCTCCTGCTGTCTTGAAAAAGGTATGAGGCCCGAGTAAAGTCAGCCAGGTGACGCTTTGACTCGGAGGCAGGGCTCTACGGGATGAGAGAGAAACAGTGGGAATTCGGTTGCAGTGGTGCTATCGTAATGATCAAAGGTGTGGGGGTTAAACATGTCATCGCTGGGTATGAATAACTGCCGGGAGGCTCGTTAGTGTGTTTCTATGGCTGTATTCAAAACCACCTACTTCATACTACTGAGGAACGCAGTATGCAGTATTCAGTACACACTGCATACTGCATAATACTGCATTCCTCAGTATTTTGCAGTATGAAACAGTTAAAGTGACACATAGTATTTTGCAGTATGCTACGCCAGGCTTTACACACTCTTAAAGCATTGGACAAAAAAAACCAACAACAAGCTAACGCTATTGCAATAATATCAAAAATATGATTTCTTTTGTTTGTTTTATAAGATAAAACTTGTTTAGCTCCATCGGCCCTTAAACAATTTATCATGGTGAAGTCTAACAAACACGATCATGAATGAGGGGAGACGGTAAATATAAAATTTAATAACTGCTTTTTCAGTTACAGCAACAAAACAGTGGACTGATCTCCCTACAGATATTAGAGTAATGTTAAAAAGGGTCATGTTGTCTCAGACGGTATCTCTCTGCCCTGTCGGAGGAAGCTCTTTCCCTCCTCCTCCCTCGCCACTCGCCTCTGTGAGCGTCACTGGCCGGCTGGCGAGAGGGCTACTCCTGTGGGCCTTTCAGCTCCGTGAAGGCAGACAAACACAGGTTGCTGTTAATTTATAATTGACATTTCTGCTGTGATATTCAAACAAACCGTCAACAGGGAAATAAAAGCCCCTCGTCTACAGACCGGTCTCTAAAGAGCTCTAGCCTGCTCATAGCGGTCTGTGAACATGACTGCCCTGTGGCGAGGTAGCGACCCCGGCAGTTTGTGGAGCTTCTAAACTCCAAAAACATTTGAGCAAATGTTTGAATTGATCTATGAGTGGAAAACTGTCAATATTCACAATCTAAACAGTTGATTTCTTGCCTCAGTGATTTTCAGAAGTGAATTTAGTAATGAAATAGCTATGAAAGATGCAAAAAACAAGCCGTTTTTGGCTGCTGGTTGTTGTTGTAACTGTAGCCAGTACCGTTCCAGCACTTTGCATTGTGGGATACAGACAGTGAGGTAGACTGGTCCAATGCATACTGGAGATTTTTTCCAAATCAATAGATTTTGCTTTTGTTTGCATACTACATTTTGGCCAAATCTGTATGTACTGCATGTGGTTTTGGAAACAGCCGTGTGTGTGAAATGCTATTTGATGCATTGCGTGACTGTGAAACATGCGACATCTACACTCAGGGACTTTTCCACAAATAAACCACATAGAAAACATCCATCATTGTAGCAGAAATGCGCCCCTGATCACTACCACCCTGATCACCACCATCTGTTTCACTATATAGATGCAGATAAGCCACAAGGCACCTGAAACCTCCATTTACAAGAAATGCTCCTCCATCTACCAAATTGCTCATGTTTAACTCAGTTTCTTTAACCTGATCCCTCTGCCTCTGGGCTTTTCACAGCTATCAATCTATGAATTGATAGGGTGCGTTAATGAGCCAATAATTGAGTCGTGAATCAGTGGTGGAAATGGGCAATGGCAAGTCATTGATGAAAGATCTGTTCTCTATACCCCTCGGCCAGAAACAAAGGAAACAATAAACACTGTATATGTGAGATTTGAACTAGAGAGCAGAGTCTATTCATTTTGGTGCTCATGTGTGGAGCATCAGTTTCATTACTACTACAGAAGCATCTTAAGGCATTACCAGAAGTGTTGCATGTGTAAGCCCATTAATTAGAAGTCATAAACTGTATAGTTGTTGTGTTAAAGGACAGTCCAACAGCTGGCATTTTAGAGCAACCTTTGTAAATGTAATTAAATTAATACAATGAAAAAAACTTTACTTGAGTACTTTATATTTAATTTCAAAAGATATATATTTTTATTCCACTGCAATTATCAGACAGCTAGTTGTGACTAGTTTCTTTTAGATTTTATATACAAAGCATATGATGATCTAAAAATGATTAATAATCCTCCCACAATACCACATTAAGACACCAAAACCTTGAGAAACACCACAGAACAAGTGTGCTGTGATTTGGTATCAAAACCTTTTGACATTTAGAGGTTTCTGCAAGAATTACATTTTTCAGGTGACTACTTCTGTTGTGTAAACTGCTCAGATATCCCCTTATTGTCTTATCTACCTAAGAGAGCCATCCGTCCTCTGAATGCTCCAGGTCTCTAGTTTGTGGCTGTAAAGTTTCATGAAGCTGTGATTATCATAGAGGCCAACATAGGTAATCTAATACACTGAGGTCAAGTTTAAAAAATGGTCTCACTACATTGAAATGGCTACTATGGGGACTAATACATTGCACCCCAGTATGCAGAAATATTCAAATACACTATTTTAGTATAGGCAAAAACAACACATTCATATTGCATTAAAAAAACTGTATGTGATTATCATATTTTAAAGGGTTAATCCCTAACAGTATAAAGTAGTTAAAATGATCTCAACCAGCTACAGCATTAAAATGGCGTTTACACAGCATTGCTGATAATCCAATAAACTAATGATATTACACTCTGCTCTCTAATGCACACATCACGACTGTTAATACTTTAAGCACAATGCAATAGTATTACTACTTCTTCTTGTAAACGTACTTCCTCCACCGCTGGTGCTGTTTTCTGCACGTGAATGCAAAGCTTTTCTGCAGCTGACTCCCAAATACCAACCAAGGAGAGTTTTCAGACGAGATCACAACTGACATATCACACAATGATGGTAACTTTAACAAAAATTACTACATATTACTGTGCAAACTAAATGGCGGTAAAACATTTTAAAAAGTTATCAGATGTTTTTTTTTTTTTTTTAAACAAAAAAGGATCAATAATAAGGTAAGGTATATACGTACAGTATATCAAGGGGCAACCTGAGGGCCTGAAGAATGAAGCCAGTGCTGAAGTACTTTAAACCTGCATTTTTTCTAACAGCCAGCAGGGGGCGACTCCTCAGCTTGCACAAAGAAGTCTGATTGTATAGAAATCAATGAGAAAATGAGCCTACTTTTCACTTGATTTATTACCTCAGTAAACATTGTAAACACGACTTTATGGTCTCAATCAGTAGTTTCAAGTCTTCTTTGATACAGCATGATGTTTTTGTTGCCAGTCAAAATTAGCCTCCCAATGAATATCACAGTCAACATGAATTATAGATGCCACATGATAACCATCAGCTGATACCTGACCCCTCTGGGCATCACTCCACCCTTTTGTCCGAATATGGTGAAATCAAGATGGCAACGGCAAAAATGCCAAACTTAAGGCTTCTAAACAGTAGCCCACAAACCAATGGGTGACATCACAGTGACTATATGTCCACTTCTTTCATGCAGTTTATGGCAATTATATATAGATAAATAATACACTTTCTCCAGTACGATTGTACAATGTTTTTGTACTCCTGCTGACTGCATTTCACATCCTCCCATTCCTCTTTTAGCCTCACATATTTTCTGACCTTCACCTTGCATTGGTGATTTGTAACTAATGTGCATAAGACGTTATTTGTGTCTCTGCCTGGGGCGACCAATGCTCTCTGTCCAAACAGCCCACTGCCTAGCCAACTAAGTAAATAAATGGGACAAGACGAACAAATGAATAAGGAGATGGATGTTCCCTTCTTGGAGACACAGAGGCCTAATTTGAGCTAATAAAGGACCACATCAAGCGTGACCCCTTGCTGAGAATGGAGGGTCGATGGAGTGTCTGAGAGGACCATGCAATCTCAAGTCAATTGCTCACAGGCCCAAAGATCTCATCAGTTTCTTTTCTCTTTACAGAAAGAAAGCAATGGGAGAGGGAATGAGAAAAAGACAGACAGAAAAGGGAGGAGAAAGGTAGCTGACAGCTGATGTTTTGGAAACAGAATAGGTCTTTATCATCATTCGCCCTCTCAATGCGCCGTCTCATCAGCTCGGAGCTAATCTGAAAAGGAGCCACTTAAGAATGAGCTGTTGTTTGTAATACCTTCAATCGATAGATGACCACTATCACTGTGGTGAAATGGTGGGTGGTGGGGGGCTGACGAAAGGAAAAACCATAGTAGATGAACAGAATTAGTCTCTAACCCTTTCCCTCTTCCATTCTCTCTGGAGTTAGCCCCTGATCTGTGGGGTGGGGGGTTATGGGTAATCGCCAGAGCACTCCCAGCGCCAGCTGTGATCTGATTTGTGGCAGAGGGCAGCCAATTACAACCATTGCGTCACTTTGTGCAAGACGGTTACTGCCTGCAGGGGGGAGGGAAGAATTAGGGGAGCAAATTGCGACGAAGGACGGGAAGGATGGATGGAGAGAGTGAAGATGCAGAAAGAGAGGGAGGAGGAAAAGCTGACAAAGACTTCAGAGAGAGAAGGGAAACGAAGTACTGGAGGAGATGACAAAGAGCCAGGGAGGGAGGGCAGGATTATGTAAAGGATAATTCAGTTTTTTCTTACAACTTGGGTTTTACTGATACAGTGTTTTCTATTGGTTAGGATCATTACGTTGGAATTGTACGTTTCTACAAACCACAGATACGTTGAATGGGGACATTTTTCAGAGAGCATGTCACATAGTACAATGAGCAGTGTGCAGAGCAAGTGAAGTAGTATATCGAGCAAACATTACTGAAAGTTATGTGGTATAATAATGAATATAGGGCGGGTAACACAAATACAGGACTGTCATCTGGGAGACTGCTGTTTGTGTCCTATGTGAAACCAAAAGTAAATGTTGGTTTTATGCAACAGTGTTTTATGCAACAGTGTTTTGCTTGCTACATAACACTACATTACGTAAGAAAGTCTGCTAAGGGCAGTTGTTATTTATTCACGGTTGTTATGGTGTTAGGTTATTATTTTAACACAAACCGTGGTCTTTGGTCTAACCTTTCTAACCTAAATCCAACCAATTATTTCACAGCGTTAACCACGTGGCATTGTACAGTTCCACAAACATGATTTGAGATGGATATGAAACATACACATGGAACATATTTTTGGTTAAGAAACATTGACATTCACCATATCCCGTGATTCTGTGATTTGCAGAAAAGTACAATGGCTGATGAGGTTGATCATTTTGTAACCATCAGGATGCACATTTAAGTTCATAAAACTGTGCAGGTGCTTGGTTAGAATAATCTGTACAGAAAGACAAAACACACCATTCCTCAGGGTGGACCATTATCTGGGAGAGACTATTGGTGGTCAATGATCGCTCTCATCAGCACCGCTTTCAGTCGCAGCAGACAGCTGTTTTTAACCCAAAGTTAAACCACTGTACCCGACCTGTCCAGCACCAAACCGCAGACAAAATTTGCAACTAGCTAATGAACACTGTAAAATTCTTGAAATCCTCCCTATTTCTGAGATCTCAAGGTTGGCAAGTATGACGAACATCATTTAAAAAGGTTATATACTGTACAATTATTCACTATACAGTGTAATATCTATGTTTTAATGTCATATGCTAACATGTTATGCTGTTGCAACTCAGCAATTGGTTTATGGCATTTTTATTCGATATCTGTATCAGTATAATATGATAGGGACTGTGTATAAAAAGAATATTCATAAACTGACATCAACGTTGACATAAACCCAGACCAACACACACTCTACTGCAGAGTGGCCATTATCACAAAACTGGAGCAGCATGGAGACAGCGTTGGACAAATGATAAGAGAGGAGAAGGGTAATGTGATGGTAGCACATGGGAGACAAATAAATAAAAAGAAAGGTTGACTTGTCTGTAAGATGCTGAGACGGCACAGCGTTGTGCTTCTACAAGTGAATTCACCCTCGCTGACGTCCAATACAGCACAAGTCTTGTTGCTTTAGCCTGAAATATGCCAGCAAACATTTCAAAAGATAAACAACTTATAACTTTTGACCCCATATCCAAAATGAGGGAGAGCACAGCAAAATGCGCTGCCCCAGATTCCCATTTCCTACCATTAACTTCATTTCCTTTCCACACTTCCTTCATTAGCACCCATGTTAAGCTCTGCAGAATCACTAATAAGTTAATTGAGGGCTTCTTAAGACTTTGTAGGTGACATTGAGAGGGAGATTGGCTTCACAATGTGTGGGAATGAGCTTTGCATAATATTTAATGGCCATTCATGCTCCATATAGTGCTGCTGTAGCAGGCTCGTAGTGTGGCACATACACACACCAACACACACTCGCAGTTTCCTGCTAGGAGTATGGTGTCAGTATTAATTAAACACATTGGCTCCCACTAGGGGAGAAGCGTGTGTGTGTGTGTGTGTGTGTGTGTGTGTGTGTGTGTGTGTGTGTGTGTGTGTGTGTGTGTGTGTGTATGTAAGAGGTCAGTCACCTTTTGTCTCATGGGCTGAGCAAAGGGTTTAAGTGTGAAATCGACTATTTCTGAGTTGTGACTGCACTTTGCCTTTATCACACACAGTTGTCTGTTTTCATTGTAATGTGTGTGTGTGTGTGTGTGTGTGTGTGTGTGTGTGTGTGTGTGTGTGTGTGTTGGCAGACAGGTTGACAGTGCATGCAGAGAGTCAGAGTCAGGCAGGCAGCAGCTGTATTGGGACTTCCCACTGGGGCCAAAGGTTTCCTGCCTCTCTCTCTCTCTGTCCGTCTGTCTGTCTGTTTGCCTCTCGTTCTTCTCCTCCAGAGGCCTTGTGTCAACAGTAGACACCTCCATCACACACTCACACATATACGTAGATACTCTTACTCCATCGTAGACCAATAGTATGCCCACCAACAGGCCGCATCTGGTTGTCTGAATGTCAGAAGAAATACGCTGTAAAGTGAAATATTGAAGGGGAAGTCTAGTATGGTAATTCTGTCTCTTGAGTTTCTGTTTTGCTCCGGTTATGTGTGTGTGCACATGCTTTCTGGCTATCTGCAAGACAGCTTGATTAGCTAGCTGTCCGATGTCAGAATCGCCCACAACAGATCAACCTTGAAGAACCTTTCCGTCCACTTGATAACGTCCACTTACCGCCAAAAGCTCTTATCTCGTTCACTCATTCACTGCACTGAAAAACTGAGCAGAGAGGTATTGCAGAATGGCTTGAGTTTAAAAAGTACTACCAGGGGAGTACTAACAAAAGCCATGTTCATTGTTTACATTCATTATATATTATGTTCATGTTCATAATGATAATTTGAAGTGACTTTGAAGAGAGGCCTGTAGAGACTACTGTCAATATTGCCCACTTAGCGACTCTGGCACCTGATTTGACTGGCTAACAAATAGGTGTTATGAGTCGCTATAAGCCCCACTGATGTGGGTCTTCAGGGGCCTACTATGCCTACTACATTGTAAAAGTGAAACTTAAAAGCAACACGTTCTAATGTCATAAAACTGAATGAAATGTCATGTTTGAACACAAACAAACAACAACTTCTTTCCGTCCATCCTCCCCAACCTCCACCCCTTATTGAGTTTCACACTGCCTACACTACAGCACCTGACTTCTTCTTTTATGCCTCCTTTTGGTGATCTTTGGTGATCCATTTGAATAGATGATAAAACCTACTAGTGGGTGTCTATTGACCCACATCTCCAAAAAACTTTTCGTCACAAAAACACACAAGAAATATATGGTAAATGACGAGATGCCATGCACGAGCGACGTTGCTGATGTTGTTGTTGGCACGTTTAAAAAGATTTTTTACTATCTGCTCCTCTAGGTGCAACCACAACTTTGACTCCGTGCTGTTACGGTGACCCCTCCTCCCCAGGTTTCCCCTCAACCCGTGTGAAGCGCTGCCATTGGCTGGAGCTCGTGGCCGGAGTCCTGATATACAGGTCCAGATATTTACGAGCCATCGGCAGGCCTCTTGGCTTGCATCTTGGCATTCACACATTATACCCGATCATTGATATGCAAGCGGCAAGCCAACGCTGATTTTCCTCTATTCTGGGGCTTTGGTCGAGGAGCTCCAAAAACTATCAGGGAGTAGAAAATCAGGGGTAAAATTGTATATCGTGAACTAGGCATTATGTGATGCCATGTGGAGACAGCAAGGATTTTGAATAGTCGGCTTGTACTGCTCGTCTTTGTGCCCAATCACTGAAAAAGTGAGCTTTTAGTGTTACGTTGGTGCTATCAATGAGTGAAACCATCCACCCCACCAAGTATAAAGCCAGCTTTAGGGTAGCAGGTTCCTCCTGAGGAATAGCCGGCAGGGAGTAATGGGCAGATAGTCAGGATGAGAACACACCGTTCATTTGGGATAAATGAACTGTGACCTGGAAGCTGTGTAAAATAGTAGTGTGACTACCAGCCACACCCGAGAGTTGTAAATTTATTGTAAGTAAATGAAAATGGCAGCTGTGTGTCTCTGAAATAACACTCCTACGGTACCACATGCAGCTCCTGCACCAATGTGTATCATTGTCTGGCTCATGAGTCTATACAGCAACAACACTATCTGGAAACGTGCAGGAAACTGCATTTAGAGTGACAGCAGGCTTGGTCCGCTGACAGGTGGCAAAGCGTGGGCGTTTTCTGGTGGCCTCACTGCGTTCTGTGAGCATCTACCTTTAGGTCAAACTACCGCGATGAGACATCATTGAGCTCGATGAGACATCATCGAGCAACGTGGAGTCAGCTTTCCTGCAGCTGTTACATTTCCATAGCAGGACTGCATCCAGCATTTACACTATTGATAGAGTTCTTTATATACAATGCATATAAATGTGCTCAAAAAAAAGTTGGTGTTTTTGCTCAGACTGTCAATCCATTAATTGCACATTTTTTCTATGTGTTCAGAATGTACCTTAAAGAGAGATTTGTGAAGTATCTAATACTCTTATCAACATGGGAGCGGGCAAATATTCTGCGTTATGCAAACGTACAGTATGTATATATTTATTATTGGAAATCAATCAAATAACCATTGTCCAGAAACCCTCACAGGTACTGCATTTAGCATAAAAAATATGCTCAAATCATAACATGACAAACTGCAGCCCAACAGGCATAAACAGCTGTCAGTGTGCTGACTTGACCCCAAACTGCATGTGATTATCATAAAGTGGGCATGTCTGTAAAGGGGAGACTGGTGGGGACCCAGAGAACCCATTTACATTCACATATCTGGAGGTCAGAAGTCAAGGGACCCCTTTAAAAATGGCCATGCCAGTTTTTCCTTGCCAACATTTAGCACAAATTTGGAGCGTTATTTAGCCTCCTTCCTGACATGGTAGCATGACATAGTAGCATTGGGTAGCAATGGGTTCAGTAGGTTTTCTAGTTTCATATGATGCCAGTATCTTCACTATCTATAAAACTGAGCCAGCTACAACCTAAAAATCACAAGTTGCATTGATGCATTAAAGAACTTAGTCACGTTAACTTTGACAGCCATAGTTTTTGCAGAATACGTAATTTTTCATTTAATACATTACGTACTGTATATTTAGTTGAAAGCACTTTACTTGTCTTAGTAAGTAAAGTTTTAAATGTACTTTTTCTTGTTATGTAGTTTAGTTAAGTATGAGATCTGAGCACTCCCTCCACTGCTGGTCTGGTATATTAAAAACAATGCTACGACAGCCATCAGGCAAGCATCTCTTGCACAAAAATCAGAGCAGTAATTTGAAGCGATAAGATCCAATTTGTCTGAATTTGTTCAAGTTGTAAATGAAGCACATTGTGCTTGAGGTCTTGTTAAACCCTAAGTGAAAGAAGGAACACGAATTGTTAATGCTTTTGAAATACAGATGGGTTGCTCCAATTTGCTAAAGGAAAATGTGAAAGCCTTGCAAATCAAATCACAACTGGTCTGGTGAAATTGCCTCAGTTCTGGGCTATAATTCTTCTCTCCAGGAAATATCGCAGGAGTGTGACTGTTTATTCTATCCTAAAGTGTCATATATCTCAAACAAATGTGCTACACGTGTGCATGAGGCATGTTAGTGAGCTTTGTAATGAAGAAAGAGCAAACAATGCAGGATTACCAATTCCACGCACAGCTGGAAAGCCTATTGTGAATGATACCTGCTGCACATACAGTGATTCTGTTAAGTGAATCTCTGCTTTCTCCGGTGAGACCAATCTCTGCTGGTCTGTCATGCTGGACAAGTAGTTATTGAGCAAAAGATTGAAAGTGAGAAAGAAGAGATTGGGCGAGGGCGCTGGCGAAAGAGAGGGAAGGGAGCGAGGGCAAGAGACATGGCAGACAGAAAAGTGAGACAGCGAGATGAGGGCAGAGGATAAATGGAGGGAGAATGAGAGGATGACAGAGGGAGGAGTGAGAGAAAGAAGCTGCAGAGCTAATAGGAAGCACAGAGAGAGATGGAGTGATGGATTTGACTTGAACAAAAAGAGAAACAGGGCTGACGGAGAGACTGCCCTGGGAGGCAAAAGACGTGGTGGAAGGAGAGGACAGCTCAGCTCTGCTGCTTGCTATTCCAGGTGTCATCTTTTCCAGCCGCAGCTGATTAGTGCCTGAACATATCTCCCGGGGAGAAAATTAAATATTGATCTATTTTTCTCTCTCCATTCTAACCCCATCCTCTTATTTTACTCTGCTTCTTTTTTATATAGAAAAGACCACTACTGATGGAATTTCAAATGTGACTGGGGTAAGCTGTGTTAGGGAGCTTTCACATTTGACCAAAAAAACCCCTCTCCCCCGTACCCTTAAGCCCATTCATCCAGTGGTTTGCACTTTTTACTGCACTCTGTTCAGTGCAGTGAAAGCTGCTGCACATTGTCTGTAACAGCACAGCCACCCTCTCTGTATGGCTTATAAGAATGAGGCATCTACAGTAGGAGACCAAAATGAGACAAAGCTGTAAACTCATATATATTTAACAGCATATTACTTGCAGTTTTACGGCAACCTAAAATGTGAATTAAACGCGTAGCTCAAATCAAGCAATGGGATGCATTCATAGCCATTACAAACTGTGCCTGTCGGAAAATCAGTTCCAGGTATTCACCTTTGTTGGGGGGGGACTAACCTGGGATAATGTTACACAAGCCTACTTCTATTAGGCACCTTTCTAAAAGCTCTGTGGATGTATTTTTAGTTATTTTTTTTTTAAATATTTGTCCATATAAAAATGTTATCAATTAGACCTTTAAATCAGTAGCACAGTCCAACTTCGTTTTGTATTTAACTCTCTTATTATGTTGAAAACAAATAACACCCATTATGTTATGGGTCAAATTTACTCCTCTTGTTTAAATAATCAGGCAAATAAAAAAAAAAAAAGCATGAGACATATGGATAGGACCCGAACACATACACAGGCATAGGCCTTTCTCACAGCAGACATTTTGACTCGTCCTTGTGCACAACAACTGGATCCTTAAATCCAAGCAGCTAAATGGATCAGCCATAATTAATTTCTTAATTTACACCTGTGCTTTTTCCAACTGTGACATGTAGGACAGAGGATCCTTGAAAAAAAGGTCTATGCAGGCAGACTGATAGAGTTCAGAGATTCATTGTAAAAACTGGATAGACTTACTGAGTAATGAGGAAGTCAAAACCAGGAAGGCAGTCCAAACAAATCCAAAAGGCACATGCAAGAACTCCAAAGTCCAAAAAAATCCAGCAAAGGTTCGAAACCAGCAGGTAACAAGTTCCAGGTCTCAGCTAACACAAGGTTGAAAGCAAACGCATGCAACGACAAAACAACTATGGCAACTTTTACAATCTTGCAAGCAGTGTGTGGAAAAGGGGCTGCTTAAATACCTGCAGGGCTGATGAGGGAAGTAGAAACAGGTGAGCAGGTGGGCGGGGAAGGTCAGGTGACCGGAACTGGAGGGAAAGAGGTTACTGCAGGGCAGAAGGGAGTGGCTTGGATAGGAGGGAGGGCATGAGGTGGACAGAACAAGCAATGAAGGGGTTGGAGTAAGTGGCTGGAGGGAGGGACAGAGATGCAGAGTGTGACACAAATAATTAAGATTAGTACAATTGTATGATGGATTGTCAGGGTGTTTTTTTTTTTTTTTTTTAAAGTCCTGTATTTGCTCATAGCTGGGATCGGCTCTAGCCCCCCACTAGCACAGCAAGCTGAACACACATTGACATCATGTTGCAAAGTTGAATATTTTAGAAAACTTATAAAACCAATAGATACAGAACCAAATTGGCGTCCACAATGGAGCCCTGTCTCTGGCCACCTGATGAATGTCCATGTCCGATATATGACACAGACAATACTACTACTTAGATAGTGCTGTGTCATCTGAGTCACAAACTTCTGAAAGTGCAATGAGAAGGACACAAGAAGACCATATGACCAGAAGGTGTATCACATATTAAAGCCCAAATAATAAAAAATAGGAATATCCTTCACGCCCACTGCAGCCTTCCACCCGCTCAGGTGGTATCATAAATCCTCCTACTCCACCTGAGTCCTCTGGGTGGCATAAAAAGAACAGCCACGCATGCAAATCTTCCACCCCTTTTCCCTCCTCCTCTCCCCCGCGTCCTGTTCTTCTCTGCGGAGCACTGGCTTTCAGTGTGACGGCCTCAGCTGTGAAGGCCCAGAGTGGTTGTGACAGGTCGGGATAGCAGCCGTTCCCCGCTGTCTGGGAGCATTAACGCTCCTTCTTCAGGGTGACTGGGGATGCCTCCTGGCCACCCATACCTGGCTTCTATAGGCTCTCCTCCACATCACAGGGCACAATGGGCCACTGTGGACTTTGTACAACATGATGAGCGATGGTAATGACGCACTGAGGATGATGATGAATATTCTAAAGCGATTAATCACAAAAATGAATCTATCAATTCAAAGATGGAAGGACACAATACAGGAAATCTCAGAAATGGAGAGAATATAAGAGTGGTTGAGATATAATACAGTGAGTTAATGTAGGAAATTACCCAGATTAAATAGAGTTAGAAATGACGAGTCAAAATACAAAAAAACGCTGGTTAAAGTAGATGAATTATGAGGCCGGCAATAAATTATGAAATTAACTACACTCAGATTAACAGAATGATTTATAATTGGGATAAGGCAGACACACAATATACTCATCTTAGAGGAGGAGGAAACACAAATACATTTTCACACACACAGACACACACACACACACACACACACACACACACACACACACACACACACACACACACACATTTTAGTAATGTAAGGCTGCAGTTATCCATTTACTTGTTCTATCTTACACTTTTCTGTATGTAACACTTGTTACATAAAACAAAAGAAAAATACTGCAAATATATACTGCACATATTGTGGATGTACTGTATAATTCATGAGTATTTTGCAATAAAAGTATTTAAAAAATAAATAACAGCACTCGTTTGTGTTACTTTGCCAGCCATATGAGAATGGTGCGAAGCGCTAACTGGAGGTGCTACATCCACTTGTTTTAACTGAAATAAACTACCACGCTAATGTGAGACATTATTACTGTACACAAACAAGACTATTGCCAGGAAGACTAGCAGCCCCTATAACCATCCACACTGCATTATGCTGTACATTGTGGACTGCTTCATAGCTTAAAACAGCAAGCAGAGCAAGAACAGACATTATGCAGTGAGTGCTCTGACTTCTGTCTGATTGTGTCTTCAATAGAAATATACCATTACCTTTAGGCTGAATAGATATATAAATAAAAATTGTAATACATTTTTCCTGTTAGAGGTGTCAAAATAACACAGTATTTGAGATGGAACAATTTTACATGCTGGCTGATTTCATTTTAGCAATGCATACAATGGTGTTAGACGACTTCTCCACCCAAACCAGATGATACACAATGTTCTTTCCTTATTGATCGTGGCAAATAACCACATGGTTTACATTTCATGTAGGTGTAATTTTGACAAGACTAATTTGATATTGTCATCAGTTAGAGGATACAGTTTTCATACGTAGACAAGAGAGCAGGAAGAAAGCTGAATACCATGCTCATGTTCCTAGCAGGGCTATCAGTTCATTAAAATATTTGATCTTGATTAATCACATGACTGTCCATAGATAATCGTGATTAATTGCAAACTACTGAAGTTGGCTTGGACACGTGGTATGGGTTATGACGTGCAAACTGAAGTTGCAGTCATGCATTGCACTTGGCTCAGTTTCAAAGAGTGTAGACCAGATTTTACTGAGTAGGTGTTGTACCCAATGATATGACAGGCGTTGATGCGTGACCCAGCCTCTGTCAATAGGCCTTGCTGCCTATATGGCCTATGCCTTAAGCCAGTCCTGGCAGGCAGACAAACGCTGATAAATACACTTAAAGCAAGCTGATAGGATCAAGGGACATTCACTCACGGCAAAGGTCGGGATCAGGCAACAAAGAAAATCAGGAACAGATCAGGTACAGGTTCAAGTTCTGGTTCAGATGGCAGGAAAGGAGAGGCACAAGCATCATTGACAATCTGGCAAGGAATGAGTGGAAATGGGCTAGTTATATACCGCAGGGCTGATGAGGAAGGTGGAAACAGGTGAGCTGTGACTGGGACAGGTGGGAGAGTCTGAGGTCGTCTTTTGGATGGATGGAGAATGGCAATGTAGTGGCCTGGGGAAGTGGCTGGAGACAGGGACTGAGTGAACAACTGAGGCCGATATTGTGACGAGTGATACTGGGACAGTGTCACGTAGTAATTCTTAAGTTTGTATACTTGTGTGTTTTTGTTGTTTGGGTATGTATTTCCTGTTTTATTTTGTAGTTTGACTTTTCCTGTTGTTTCAGAGAACGTCACTTCTTGCCCTCTTTGGGTTTTGGTGTTTTTAGAATGAAGTTGCTTCCCCCTCCTTCTTTGGGTTGAGTTCTTTTTCCCCGAGCTGGGTTTGTTTTCCTTTACTAAATAATTCCCTCCCTTTTTATTATTTTTTTTGTGTTTTTCCCTTCTTTTTTGGTTGGTTTTTTTTTTTTTTTGAGGGGAGAGTGGTCTCGTCGTTTTTGTTTTCTTCCTTGTGGTTTATTTTTTTGTTTGTTTTTTTGCTACGCCTCTGCAGAACGTGTTGGGTTGTTTGCTTGTTTTTTTATTCCCTCCCGTGTAAAGTGGATTTTTTTTTTTAAAAAAAATTTTTTTTTTTATCGTGTTTGTGTCTGGGGGGGGGTTTTTGGTTTTTGTTTTTGTGTTTCAGGGTAGGAAAGGGCGAAATGGGAAGAGGGGGCCCGGGGCAGGGGGGGGGGGGTCTCTCCCCCCGCGGGGGGGGGGGGAGGGCGGGCAGGGGGAAGGGGGGACTGCTGTCGGCGGAAAAGAGTAATAGTTAAAGAAAAGGGGGGGGGTGGGTGTGGGGGTGGGGGTGAGTGGAGTGGGGGGCGGGGGGGGGGGGGAGGGGGGGGGTGCGGGGGGGGGGGGGGGGGGGGGGGGGCGGCCCGCCGCCGCCCCCCCCCCCCCCCCCCCCCCCCCCCCCCTCCCCCCCCTCCTCCCCTAACCCTAGAAAGTTGCGGGGAGGGGGCGGAAAGGGGGGGCATTAATTGACTGATGATAAATAATTATAGCAAAGAAGAGGAGGAAGGGGCCCCGGGGGGCGGAGGGGGAGGGGGGGAGAGGGAGGGGGGGGGGGGGGGGGACAGGGGAGTGGGGGGTGGGCCGGGCCCCAGGCGGGGGGGGGCTGGAGTGGGGGGGAGAGGGGGCAGCGCGGTTCCGCCGCTGGCCGCCGATAGGGGTGGAATTTGCACTGGGTTCGGAGTTAGGGTTGGCGCCCGGCTTCATGGGTGTGGGGGCACGTTGGGAAGGGAGAAGGGAGACGCAGGGGTGCGGCTCCTCCAGACCGCGGGGCCACCTGTCGACTCCGCCCAGCCTGGCGTCCTTCTCTCTGTGGGTGGTGGTTGTTGTGCCAGAGGGCCGATGAGGTGGCCGAGCCCGGTGCTCGGAGGAGGCACCGCGCTGAGAGGGGAGGTGCATCTTTGTGGAGCTGGGCCCTTTGTCCGTGCCGGTAGTCGGGCTACGTAGCGAGGGGCCTGGTGGCCCCATCTTCCTCCATTTCCCTCGCTCTGACTAGGTTGCTGGTTTCCGCTCTTCTGTTGGTCGGTGGTTGGGGCGTGGATTTGGCTGGGCTGGTTACGCTGGGCCTCGGGATTGCCGAGGGTTGGGGATGCTTGGCGGGGTTGGGTCGGGTGCTCGCCGTGGTTGGGGTCCACGAATTGGTTCGTGTTTATTCCTTCACTTGTTTGGTTTGCCTTGGCTCATTAGAACCAACCATATGTTTGTAGTGAAACCTCCTCTCCATCTCTGTCTCCCTCCGGCTTCCTGCTCTCCGCCCCCCCCCTCCTCCCTCCCCCCTTTCCCCCTCCCCTCCCCCCCCCCCCCCCCCCCACCTTTTCTCTTTTTATCTTAAAAACCCAAAAAATTTTTTTTTGAAGGGGGGGGGTCCCCGGGCCGCTCTCGTGGGGGGCCCTCTCGACTACTGTCCCCGGGCCGGGACCGCCTCCTTCATCGGCAGCGTTTCTGGTGGCCCTCCATCGGAAGGGGTGGGGGTTGTGGCGGCTTGCCCTGTCTGTGCCAGGGAGTCGTCTCGGCTCCGCCGGGTCTTCTCCAACCTCTCCCCGTGCCTGCCGCCCTGGTCAGACATCGCCCTTGACTTTGTTCGGGCTCCCCTAGGGGTATCCACCATTCTCAGTTGTTGATCGGTTCTCTAGATGGTCCATTTTTTCCCCTGTCTACTGCCCTCCGAAAGGGGGGGTTCTGTTCTCGTTTTCCGTCTTCTGGTTTCCCCAGGGCGTGGTGTCTGACCGGGGTCCGCAGTTTATATCTCGTTTCTGGCGGGGTTTTGCTCCCTGATTGGCGCTCCGTGTCTCTCCTCCGGGTCCACCCCAGTCTGGAACTGGGTTTAAGGCTGGCGGGGCTTGTGCCTCGTTTCAAAAATCCGGCTCTTGGAGTAACATCTTATCTGGGTTGAATCGCTCACAACCTCTGCCCTGCTCTTCTTCGGTCTCTCTCCGTTCCGTGTTGCTCGGTTCCAGCCTCCCCTCTCCGAGGTGGAGAAAGAAGTGACTGTTCCCTCCGCTCCGCGCTCTCCGCCGTTGCCGGGTTGGAGGGAGCTCGATGTTGCTGCGAGCAAGGTGGAAGAGGGCTTCCGTCGGCGCCGAACACCTGCCCCCACCTCGTGGTCGCGTGTGTGGCTCTCCCCAAGGCCTCCGGTTGGTCTCGTACTCGCTCCTATTTGTCGGCCCATTCCCCATTTCTAAATTTGGTGGCCTAATTCCTCCCCAGATCTTGCGCGTGCCCCCCTCCTGTCGCCGGTCAAGCCTGTTAGGAGCGCCTGGTCCCAGCCTCCGACCCCCACCACCCCCGATTCCTCGCGGCGGCCCTGTCTTTCAGTCAAGCGTCTCTTGGCTGCCCGCCGTCGAGGAAGGGGGTCCAGTTCTTGTGCTGGGAGGGATTGGCCGGGGAGAGATCTTGGGTACCCACTAAGTATGTGCCCTGAACTGATTCATACTTCCCCGGCGTCACCCCAACCCTTTGGGACTTCTGGTGCCGTCCCTGGAGGGGGTTCTGTCCGTCAGTCAATTCTTAGTTTGTATCTTGTGTGTTTTTGTTCGTTTGCGTATGTTTTCCTGTTTTTTTTGTGTCTGCTCTCCCTGTTGTTTCGGCCGTCACTTCCTGCCCTCCTGTGCTTCCGCGTTTTGAATGAGTGAGATTCCCGACTCCCTCCCCCGCCTCAGCTCCGCTCCCCCCCCCCGAGAGGGTTCACCCCTCCCTAAAAAATCACCCCCCCCCTTTAATATATAAGTGGGGTTTCCCCCCCTCTCTGTCCCTTTTTTCTTTTCTTGGTGAGCGTCCTCGCGTCCTTTGTGTTTACCTCCTAGTGTTTGATTACTCTGCCTGTTTTTTCGATTACGCCTCAGCCTAACGTCTTGGATTCGTCTGCCTGATTTTTGACTGACCTCCCGTGTACCGAACCTGTTTTATTAAATAAAAAATTTTTTACCAAACCCTCCCGTCTCCCTGGGTGGGGTTTTGGGGCCCCCCTTTTTGCTTCACAGAAAGGACAATATTTCACACAACATGGGATGAACACTCCTGGTTCAGCTGTAAATACTGTAGAAACCTCATCATAAAAATACAAGTTTCTATACTCCATAACAACAATGAATGCTGCCCTGTGTAAGAACAGTGTCAGTCCACATAAACCTGAATCACCTCAGGCTTCTGAAGTCCCCTATCAGTACCGAGTGGTTGGAAGAATTAAGCTGTCCGATTCGGGCTGTATTCTACAGCGTTGAGGGCTTGTAGTCAGGGTACAGCTTGCACACTGTGCTTTGGACACCAGTGATGGAGGAGGTTGATGTATTCTTGACTGTTTAGTGCTGCTATTCGTCTACCATTATTATTTATTCATGTTGCCTACTGCTCAGATTCCAGTGTCTAATAAGCTTCCTGTAGACGATGAATTGAATTCAATTCCATGTGGTTTTCTACAGAGAAAAGTGCATAATTCGCATATCACCCCTGCAATATTAATTATTTTAGATACATTTAAATCATTGTTATTGATATCGGTGAGATCCATTGTTTAATTTCCAAATACTACACTGCAGTACATTATGTGCCTATTCCTTGGTGGTAATTTAGAGTTAAATAATGAATGTAGTTATATTTCACACTTTCTAGGTGTAACTTGTTCAAGTCCTATAAGGTGAGACTTGTTGTGATGCTAATAAAGCAAGTCCAAAGTCTGCTGTTGAAGTTTGTAGCACCCAGTGAGCTTCCTCGGGTCTGAAAAATGAAGCCAATGTGGAAGTGCCAAGTCTTTCAAATAGCCAGCAGGGGGCGACTCCTGTGGTTGCAAAAAGAAGTCTGATTGACAGGTCGCTACCACGGCGTTACCCGGTCTGGTTGTTGAACTTAAACCCTTTGACAGTGTGTTTCACTTCCTGAAAGTTAATTTAACCTCTTTGGTTGCCTAAAAATGTCTTAGTCAGCATTCGGTTGTATTTAGCTCCACCCTTGCATGTCCATTATAGTTGCAAAAGAACACCAACATGGTGGCGGTCACATACCAAGATAGTGACGGCCAAAATGCCAAACTCAAGGCTTCCAAACAGCAGTCCACAAACCAATGGGTGACGTTGAATAACAGTGTAAAATTGGTGACGTCTGTGGACTCTTCACTGTATAAGCAAATAAGCTATGTGTGTTTTTATGAATGAATTTTATTTAAAAGTGTTAATTTTAGTCTTCAAAAAATTGGACAACTGGTTTCCAAGTGGAAAGAAGCTGTGTGAGTACTGCATGCTTTTCTGTCCTGCCCCTCACAGCCATTAAGGCTTATTGTCCCTGACATGGTAACTGTAAAGGCGCTTGCAAACCAATTTCCACTTTTCCCCCAATCGACCTCTCTTTTCCACATTGGTAAGCAATCGCTATGAGAAAAAAAAAAATTTAAATCTGACCTTTGCTTTTATAGACCATTTGCGATATGGAAAAAAAAAATGCCATAGTGTGATTCCTGTAACTACCACGGAGTGTTGAAGAAAAACCCAACAGCCCTCAGAATACATAGTCGTAAATGGCCTTTGCAGTGTGTGTGTGTGTGTGTGTGTGTGTGTGTGTGTATTTGGTAAGGGTACCTTTATCCAGAAGTTCAATTTGAACTTTCACGCACCATAAATAGCCATCAAGCGGACATTGTGAACTTGTGAGATTGAGGAAAAGACAGCTCTTGCATTAAACGGACGACCCCAGAACAGATGGGATGCTTTGCTCTGCTGACAAAGCCCAAGGCCTGAGACCAGACTCCATCATGATGACCAGTCCAGCGTGGAGTCCACAAGAGAAATAGCAAGTAAACCTTGACAGGCTCGGATCCAAACATCCAATTATTCAGCGTCAGGGAAAGCCTCTCCTCTTCCCAGCCTGACTTTATTTGAAAAATTTGAACAGGCCAAACAGGAAATGTGCTTTCATTTCCAGAGGCAGCCAAGAGCCAAGATTGAACGCCATTTTAATGAGCTTTCCCAATGAGGTGCCACCTGTTTTATCCAGATAATTGGATGATTGGCCACCCTTAAACGACCCCTGCCTGGCAAGCAATCTTCTTTCTCTCATTCTCTCTCTGTCACAAATGTGCGCTGTACCACTCTCAAGAATACCCATAACCAATGCATGTAGAAAGCATTGTTATTGAAAAGACTCAACAGATGATGAGAAAACTGAAAGCCGACAAACCATTCAGCCTTCGTCTGTAGAAATTAGTGTTGCCCGCAACTGTAAACCTTCCCAGCACCATGAAAACAGCTCAGCTGGTGAACTATTTTCTTTAGGATTTCAACAAGAATACAAAGAAAAATGGAGTATCCCTGACTGGCTACATGTCGTCGCCATGTTTTTGGTTCACTGGTATGTGTGTCTATTTCATCATGGCACCACGCTGTACTTGGTCTTAATTAGACCAGATTTAGAAACGTCACTGCTCGCTGATGGCTTTAACAATAACCTTGCAGATTTCTGTGACATTATGGATCCATTTGCTGTAGAACAGACACCGGACTCCCCACTGAGACAATTCATATCATTATATCCATTTCACAGTGCACTATTGAACACAACAGACTCTGGTGAACTTGATAATTTCATCATCAAACATACTGCGGACATAGCCGACTGGTGGTCTGCCCATGTGTGCAAATGAAGCTGATTTCCTCCTGGTATCTCTCTAGGAGGATTATAAAAGAGAGGGATGTCTTTAACGGCACTTTAGATGGAAATAGACCAGCATCATTGATCATCATCAAGTGAGCTAAAAGGGTAAGTTGTAGATTTCTACCCCAGACAAATAGCTTTAACTAAAATACAGTATAATAGATAGATTACACCAAAATGCATGTCAACAGGTAAAGTAGTTAGTTAGTTTTATTGATGTTGTTTTGAGTCACAAGATAAATCTGAGGGTTGTGAGGTGATCATTGGGGTAGGAAAGAAGATAAAACTAATTTCTGCTACACAAATCTTTGTTTTGGGCTTTTCTCTGATCACATAATGTGGATGTGAAATAGATATTCAAATGAATAACAGAGAGGGGGAATGGTTTTTGGTGGAACTATTAACATTTCATAAGCTGTGTTTCCATTCAATATCAAGAGATTTTTAAGCAAATTAGATGCATTTTGATCAAGTGGTTGGAGCAAATAAGCTAGACAGCGTAGTTTTGTCAGAAGTTGGCAATAGGGTATAGGCTTTACGCATGGCTGTAATCTGCCAGTTAACAAAGTAGTAGAAGGAGTAGAGGGTTCCAGCAAGTCACCTTGGCCAATCTACAACAGAAAAATGGAGACATCTTCAGGAATTTGTTTTAATCTTGTAAGTTATAATTTTTCTTTCATTTCACCATCCGTGGGGAGGAGGTGGAGGTAGTGGACAACTACAAGTTCCTGGGAGTTCACTTAAACAATAAACTGGACTGGTCCAACAACTCCGAGGCCCTCTACAGGAAGGGACAGAGCAAACTGTTCTTCCTGAGAAGGCTGAGGACCTTCAACGTGTGCAACAGGCTACTTCAGATGTTCTACCAGTCTGTAGTAGCCAGCTTTCTGTTCTTCGCCGTGGTATGTTGGGGGGGTGGCATCAGCACCAGAGATGCCACCAAACTGAACAAACTGGTGAGGAGGGCTGGGTCTGTGGTTGGATGTGAGCTGGACAGTCTGGAGGTGGTGGCAGAGGGGAGGACCAGGAGGAAGCTGGAGTCTATTCTGAAGAACCCCTCCCACCCCCTCTATGACCAACTGGTCCAGATGAGGAGTACATTCAGCCAGAGACTGATCCCTCCTCGGCACACTACAAACCGTCTGGGTCAGTCCTTTCTTTTGGTGGCCATCAGGCTCCATAACCAAGGTCTGACCCCCATGTGACTCTGATCATCTGCTCCATATTTATTCCAAATGTATATATTACATATAGTTATATCATTACATATACATATGCTGTGCATATACAATACTCACCACCTGCTGCACTTTACTTATTACTGTTACTGTTATTTATTTTACTGTCAATTTTCTTCATTGCACCTTATTTCATTCACTGCACCTTCTCTTTTACTTTTTACTTTTTACTGTACTGTATTTATCTGTACTGTTGATGCTGCTAAGACACCCGAATTTCCCTCCGGGGATTAATAAAGGTTCATCTTATCTTATCTTATCTGATGTCAGCTAGCATTGGCCACGTTTCATGCTGTCAGGACAGAAAGACAATATAAACATATATCTGGGGAGATGCCGACAGAGTTGAAAGACGTGAGTTAAATTTTTTTTTTTTCAATAACTTTATTTCGAACAATTAAAATAAAATAAAATAAATAACAATTACAAATATAAACAACAAAAAAAACAGTAATTACCATTTGATAATTGTCTCAGTATACCACCAAATTTCAAAATTAATCCTCAATCAATATGAATATACTGTTATGTCCAATAGTGACTAATAATGATAGAAAAAGAGAAACCCATTAACAAAAGAGAAAAAAAAAAAGCCTTTGTTCGAAATGGAATAGGATGAAGCAGAAGTCCTATCCCAAAATGTTTACTACATCAGAATTTAACTGGAAAAGGTGTTTCCACGTACAGTACAGCACATCAACTCTTTTTTGACAATGGGAAAAAACCCTTAAGTGTGCATAAAAACTCACATTTTGCTATGTCCATACAGTTTTGTAATGCAATACTTCAAAATGCACATAAAACTTCGTCAATGGAAACACAGCTACAGACATCTGAAATGTGACAAGGGGACCCAACTGAGATGCTTACCACTGCAGTGCAGCTATGACTGCTTTACGACTTTATGCACCAGAATGGGGTGAAGACGATGCTAAACTCAAAAACATATTTGGACAAGGAACACATTTAAATAGGAACTATTATGCTTTTGTGCTTCCCCCTTCCCTTTAGGGTGTTATATAGTTTGTTTTTTGTACATGTAGGTCTGCAAAGTTACAAAGCCCAAAGTCCACGCCAAAGAGGAGTTACTCTCCCCCATAGAAATACTGCTACTGAACTTGCTGAAATGCCTTGATTGAAGTCCCGCCTTTTCTTCCGTAACGTGGTGATGTCACCAAGTAACATACTTGCAAAATACCTGCCTAGTGGCTATCACACACCCTCAAACAAAGCTAGTTAGAGCAGAGCTGGAGCGGAGTTAGGTTTGGTTAACCAATCAGCAACAGTGGGCCAGCTGACCAATCAGAGCAGACTGGTGTTTTCAGGAGGGCGGGGCCGGAGCTTAAACAGAGTGTTTTGGACAGAGGGTGAAAAGCGGTGCTGCAGCACAGCCGGTATGAAAAAAATAAAGCGTTTTCTGAAAATGAAAGTGTGTAAACACGTTCTAGTAGAAACCGAAAATACAAGTATGTACCTGAAAATAAGCATAATAGGTTTAATGCTTTAAAGGAAGAGAAAAGACTTGACTAACCTATATGTTTAGCAAACGTTTCTCAGGTTAACTTTCCCACTTCCAATCTCATTTCCCAGAGGACATTTGTCTATTCACAGAATTTGAGTCCACAAAAATGTGCAGTATTTTATATAGATATGCAGTCCTTCTCAGAATGGCTTTCTGGTTAAAAATCCCATCGTTACAGAAACAAGAAAATGTCTAACACACCCAAGATGAGACAAACAGCTGGACTGATGGTTTGGACACAAAAGAGCTAAAGATATGTTGCGTAAGGTGGGTGCACGGATCATGGATTCAGTTGCAGGAAAAGAGAAAGCATTTTGTCCGTGTGCATTTGTGTACTCACTAAGGTGTTTGTTGAAGCTTGTGTACGCATGTGTGTGAAACGTTTGAACCTGAGAGCTGGTTGTGAGGGGGGGGGGGCAGGTTTAGCTGGGTAATTGAGTGCATAATCCCATCAAAGACTGCTTCATGCCGTCCGCCTCTCCCATAATCTGCCCATAATTACACACTCCCAGCATCACACATACAAAGTTGTGCTTGTACACATCCTGCCTTGCTCAGCCTTAAAAATAGTTCATCTTAAGGTTATTGATTGTGCTTTGTCACCATGGTAACTGACATCATATGTGGTTTTGTGGACAGTTTCACACATTCATACATTTGGTTATGAACATAGCTTATTTCTGAAACTCATAATTAGCACTTGTCTTCATATCAACATGTATGATGTCACACATTTTATGATATGGTGCTATGCCCTGTGGATTTTATATCTTTAGAAGTTACAGTGGATCAGAGGAAAACCGTTTTTCCTCATAAATATGCAAATATGTGCATCAAGGCGCTCCAAAATCCCATCAGATTAGCTCCTGTGTAGGTGAACTTGTGTCTGTGAGTATGAAGTTTCTTTCTCGTTGATGACACAATGTCTGCCCACTAAAAATACTGTGCCAATTTTAACCCAATTGGAGTCAATCGTGATAAATTAGCACTGACCCCCGTACGAATGGCTTAGCAATTCTGACCCAGTTTTAGTGTTATATGTTATTATTAACATTGTGTTATTCAGCCATACCAATATGTGGTTAATCTGACCCAGTAGCGATGTCATATTAACATTTTGTTGGGTTAAAAATTAGACCAAACTTTTACCCAGTATGATGTTATTTTTAAACTTTATATTGGGTCAAAAATGAAACCAAAAAGGGTGGTGACTTCATATGTCTGTTGTGTACTATCATTTTAATATCATCATAATTATATTTCTGCTTCATCAAACTAAAACAAGTTACTTTTTTCCTTTGTCTACCAGTGTGTTTGCATTACATACCTTTCCAATTAACCTTCCCAATTAATAAATGTCTTTATAATATGATTCCAGTCACTCACTTTGTCATGCTCACACTGCAGAGACAAATCCATTAGTGTCCGTATTTGGTTTCAGGTTGTCCACAGAGATACAAAACCATTCGTCTGTCACAGTATGATATATGTGCAACACAGTGTTTCGAGACACACTCTTAACCTGTGGGTCAGCGCAGTGAATCCCCAGCGCTGACACATCTTTGATCAAGCTACAGAAAGGCTCCAACAGGATAGTTGTCCCACATAAATCCTAAGTGGTCCAGGTAAACCAAGGAGGAGATGGAGCAGGAGGAAGGGGAAAAAGAGGTGTTTTTTCTCAGGCCAGCGTGGCCAAAGGGGCTAGCGCTGATGCTAGTAAATAATATGGTAAATACTGACGCTTTTATTCCTAAACACTTCCATCTGTCTAGCCCGGGGAGGGAAAATAAATACTAGTGTGGAGTGAAAGAGGGAGAGGTGGTGAAGCAGCAGGGCGGCAGATTAGAAATGCAGACTTGTGACTAGAGGCATCCTGGTTTGAATCCCAAGGTTATGGTTCCAGCAATGACATGAATGTTTTGTCAGAAAAAGCTGAAGCAGGTACCGCAGTGTCAAGGAGTATTCTAAAAATGTGTTTTCATCACCTTTTATCACATCTTTACTTTTCAATATGCAACCTTTTCTACTTCAGTCAAGCATTAACACCTTTTTTTCAGCAATTCTTCCTCGCACAAATTGAAAATGTGCCTAAAAATAGGTGGAACAAAGCTTACCTAATGTAGATAAGAGAGACAGGATCTGGAGAAGGGCCCTACCTGCAAAATAAAAAGAGGACAGAAAGTCAAAAGGGCTGCCAAATATAAACACCCATCCATCGCGTCAGCCACGCACTCACACACGCTCCATCAAACGCTGGAGGTGGGCCAACGTGCACGGTGGCGAGGTTGACCTCTTGTCTTGCTCAGGTGTCTATCAGCTGACACAGAGCGGGAGCTGTGGGAGGAGGCGAGAGGAATGAGGGGGAGGAAGAGGAGGAGGGAGGCAACAGACTGCCAGATCGCTGTGTGGCCTCTGGCACTGTCACCAGCGCCGCTGCCACTGCCGCTTCTTTTGTTGTTGCTGTCAGACGTCGACAGGACAGAGAAAAACAGAGGAAAACAAGGGAGGTTCAGGTTAGGGAGGGCAACGCCGCTGATTGGACAGACAGCCAAATTATCTTATTCAAGTAGAAATGCTGTCACTTTGAACAAGTTGTGCTTAATTAGAAGTAAAAAAAGGTATACAGACATACTTGAATTTGTTTATGCACCTAAAAACATACCCTTAAATCCCAAAATGTCCTGAAGGTCACTGACTGAAGTGTTTTATATTTAAAGGTGCACAATCTGGTGGCATCTAGCGGTGATGTTGCGAGACAAGCGTGTAGGACAGGCGTCTGCAACCTTATTTAATACATTTCCAGATATAACTGATATGCTTTATTTCCATGTCTGTTGATAAATAGATAATAATTAGCAAATAACTTCTTTGAAATTTCTTAGAAAACTCCCTGAATCATGACATGAGATTTGTACGTGATCAGAAGTGTCTTCTATTAGTTTTGGTTTTACCTTCAATGAAGAGCAGCCGCTTCTCAAGCCTAAGGGCCCTATTTAACCTTTATATGCTAATTTAGCATGTAATTATGAAATCATGTTTATAACAAAGTCTTTTTTGATACATTTTGAGGTGAATATTGGGGTAATTTGGCATTAATTCTACAGAAGTACTTGCTATTTATTTAACTTTACAGACATGTAAAATGAAGTGTTACCAAGTTGATCATTAAACTTTAACTATTTTTCTCAAAACGTGGGCATTTAATTTTTGGGCGATAAACAAACAGACCTCCAATCACAGCGAGTATACTGACATCAGTTCACGGTGCTTTTATTCAACAGCAGCCTCCGCCAACACGCCCAGTTGGATTCAGTTAGGCGTATATACTGTACTATACTGTACCACAGGAATAACTGCTGGACTCTCTAATTCTCAGGCTGGACTCTCTCTGTCTCTGCCTCTAGCCGAGGAAACCAAATGACAGTTTCAGTCTTCTTCCACTGCCTGGTTTCTTTTTCATTTGGAGTTTACTAACAAAATGGTTTCAGGGGTAAAACGCACCAGGGCCTGGGAGACATACAGAAACCTTTTTGAGAGGAAAGACGGAGACCAAAATATATATAAAAAACAAAAACCTGCACCACCTGCAGGGCAGGAAAGAAAGTGTTGGTTTGGACGGGCAGGTGGGACCTCTTCTATCAATTCAATGTATTTCATTTTTTGCATGCTAATACATAATGGGACTCCAAGAGAGGTTATCTTCGAAGTTAAGGAAGCGTCCTTCAAAATAATTAATAAATATTACCGTCAATCACAGAAATTAAAAAAGACCTTTGCAGATTTGTCATTGATCATATCTTTCAATACATTATTATGGGAAAATGTGGTGTTTGGTTTCATCAAAAAGCCCCAAATCGTATTTTTTTATAATAAACTTGATATGTTTTCTTTGAATCTTTTATTCATAAATGTGAATGAAAATAAATACCTTATTTTGTTGTTTTCTTGAAGGATGTCAAACAAACCACTTTCTAATTTGATTAAGAAACAGACTATTAAGACATTCAGTAGGCCTATATATAGGTTTTAATATTTTTATTTATTGTGATATACTCCTGGCTCTTTGTTATTGATATACTAAATGTGAATTATGTTCTTTTGTTTAATAAAGAAAAAAAGTAGAGGTAATAATAATCTGATCCCATGGGTTGGTTTTCCTCCTGTCCTCCCCAATACTCTAGAGTCACCACTGGTCTACACTATATATGTTTGCACTGAGCCAGCGCTGGAAAAAGGGCTTGTAGATGTAAATATGTATGTAATGGGTTATATAAATTACTCCATATAGTTATAATCATAATTACAAATGATTTTTTCAGAGTTCATGCTGCTCACTGATTTACTGGTTAAATATAGTAGTTGGAGGAGGAACGTTTTACCTGGTGCGTTCCTGCTTCATGTACTGTACACTCATTGTGTACTGAGACAAAGAGAGATGTTTAAAACAGAGGTATTTAGTCACACTCAATTTAATAAAATATGATATACACAAGGGAGATTGTGCTTAATTAGATTATGATTTTGGCATACTTATAAATAATAATTGAATCAGGCTTTCTGTTGGCACAACTCCTGCCATTGTTAATTAAAGGTACAATCCAGCCATTATGTAAAAAGGAAAACAATGTGATAAGTATAAAGCTCTGTGACGTTTTTATGGTTTGATAGCTACATTATTAACCCTCTGAGACCCACAACAGACCCATGTTTGTCTTCTTTAGGGTGGTACAGGGGTCTTTGGGGGGGATAGCAGGTCAGAAATAGATGTCAAATAGAGGAACCGCTCAGCACTGTGTGTCAAGTTGTTCTTGTCATAAATCAGAAATAAACATAAATGAATTGATGAATGAATGAAATTCATTCATTTTTACCCACTCGAAAATTGATAAAAATGCTCAATTTTCCCTCCAAAATAACACATTAAGGCACCTACATAGATCTTGAGGAACATCATAGAAAAAGCAATGCTGTGATTTGGTATCAATGCTCCAGGTCTCTAGTCTGTAGATGTACAGTTTCATGAGGCTGTGATGATCCTAGAGGTCACCACAGCTCATTTTATACAGTGAGTTCAAGTTTCAAAAAAAAAAAAAAAAAAAAAAAAAAATGGTCTCACTGCAATGCAATCACAGCCTCATGAAACTTTACAGCCACAAACTAGAGACCTGGAGCATTCAGAGGATGGATCACTTTTCTTGGTAGACTGACAGTAAGGGGGTTTCATAACAGAAGTGCTCGCCATCCAATCGCCAAAAAATTCAATTCTTGCAGAAATCTCCAAATGTCAAATATTTTTGATACCAGCAGCATGGCTTTTTCTAAGGTGTTCCTCCAGGTCTTGGTGTCTTGATGTGGTATTTTAGAGAGATTATTGGTTTTTTTTTTTTTTTTATCAATTCTCGAGCGGTAAAAAAAAATGTTAAATTTTGCACCAAATCTGTGTAACAAATGGTATCAACATGAAAATATCTACAACAATTTATGAGAAATAATAGGCCATCATATACTTCCATCATAATGTTCTAATCACTTTAGAATTAATTCATTAATGCTAATTCTGATTAATGACAAGAACAATATGACACAGTGCTGAGCTGTATCTCAAATTAATCTTCAGGTTTCCAGCTTTCAGATGATGTTCACCACTACTATGTGACATCTACTGTTGACCTGCTATCTCCCCCTAAAGACCCCCTGTAACCCCTTAAAAAAGACAAACACAGGTCTACTGTGGGCCTCAGAGGGTTAAGATACTTTTCAGGGATGTCAGCTTGACTTTGTCAATGAGAATAACTTCATCCCAAAAGACAAAAAAGAAAATGTTTTCCCAATATCTCCAATTAAACACGATGAATAATCTCCCTCTCATCCGTAAATGATTAAGAACAAATTCAAGAATTTACTTGACATTCAAGGATGTGTGTGTATAATAAAAATCAAATTAAATCAATGCCATCTCAATCCCTAGTGCACAGTAAAAGAATAAAAAACAAACAGTTTTTATCAGTTTATCAGTTTACTTAGTATACTCAATGTTTTGTTTAAAAAAACTGCTGTAGACATATTTCAGTCTCTTATTATTATTTGTATGTTGTATGTACACTACACAAAAAAAACTCATCTTTGCTCATCAATATTTAAAAGTTTTTTCCATGAAAAAATTCCCTTCATGTCTTAAAATGGCTTAGATCTGACTCAACACCTTACCTCATTTAGTATGTGCATATCTATGAATATGCAAATTGGTCTAGTTGAAACTGAAACTTGCAGTTGAACCTGTTTCTTTTTTGTTTTTGTTTTTTTCAGATCTTTTGGTAATACATGAAGTCTCACCATTTCTCCATTTACAACTTTGCCATCAATTTGAAATAGTGACACTTAGCTTTAGGGCTGTCAAATTTAATCACAATTAGTCGCATGATAGTCCATAATTAATCGGGATTAATCGCAAATTAACCACACATTTTTTTATCTGTTCAAAATGTCCCTAAATGGGAGATTTGTCAAGTATTTAAATACTACTTATCAACATGGGAGTGGGCAAATATGCTTGCTTTACGCAAATGTATGTCTATATTTATTATTGGAAACCAATTAACAACACAAGACAATGACAAATATAGTCCAGACACCCTCACAGATATTTAGCATTAAAAATATGCTCAAATTATAACATGGCAACAGCTGTCAGTGTGTCAGTGTGCTGACTTGACTATGATGCCGCAAACTGCATGTGATTATCATCAAGTGGGCATGTCTGTAAAGGGGAGACTGGTGGGTACCCAGAGAACCCATTTACATTCACATAGCTAGAGGTCAGAGGTCAGAGGTCAAGGGACCCCTTTGAAAATGGACATGCCATTTTTCCTCACCAAGACACATGACTGCTCCAAGGTGTAAATGTTCAGCCATGGTGTTGACTGCTTATCTTGCTCATGTAGCATATAAAAAACATTCACCTTTTGAACTCTTTAAGCTAATGTATGTCATGCAAAGCCAACAAAGTGAGTCAATACTGTTTGCCTTTCGACGTGACGTTAGATGATAAATGATATGGGACATGCCAGGCTCTGCTTAAAACGCCCTTACATATTTACCGACGAGCAGGACAATAAATTTTCCGTTAAATTCACCACTCATGCAAATCACACCTACAAAATGCACAAGCCCATATGTGGAGGGGATGTCCACATTGCTGTTATTCCAATTAGCTGTATTCACGCTTGGCTAGTTAGCAGCGTATGCCTGTAAAAATTCCATCTGTATCACAGCTTTGTGTTTCTCGGAGCAGCTGTCACAGGTCATTTACTTAGCCAGAAGTGAGTCAAGCTTTCACAAACAACTCTATTGTCATTGTGTTACAGTACTGTTGAAACTCCTTTGACAGAGGTTATGTGGTTATAAAGGTGGGCAATGCATCGCATCTGAGAGATGACAGTGACGTGTTATCGTGTTGTCTTCTGTCTGAGTTGCTTCTGTAGGAGATGTGAATGTTTTCACGGCTTGACGTGAGGTGACTATTTTTAGCAAGAGGACATTTGATGATTTGATGAGGATTTCAGCGAGTTTTCCTTTTCCTGGAAACATGACATGGATCTAATCCTGCAGTAAGACAGACAGACAGTGTGAGAGTTTTATCCTTAGTCTTAGAGGAATGGCACAGTCCAAACTGCTACCATATGCACACACAGACACACACATATAACTAATGATTAGCACAGAAGTGGAAATCATCTGGCTTAATTAAATGCCATAATCACAATTAGACTGACGGATACAGACGTTCCTACACACTACACACTACAGCAATACACACACTGTTTCACCCCATCCATCTGCATGCAACAGATTGACAATTTATTCAGTAATATAGGCATTAAACATATTTTGCAACCTGACTGGACTGTCAGATTTAGCAGCTTTGGTGAAATTACAGTTGAGGATGTAAAGAGGTAATACTGAAGCTTTTTTATCCCATAGTCTCATTAATGTGTAGTAAATGACACTTGTCAATCAAGCAATGCCACATCATTTTTTCTTTATTTATGTAGGGGTTTCTTTTCTGTTTACAATGTATACTGACATAGGAAGTGCAATCTTTTGCAATTTGTTGATATTGCAGATGGAGGGAGGACTTTTAAACAGTTTTTGGTCACATGAGGAGGTATAGAAAGAGTGTTTATACAAATCAGTGGGACCAAGGGAGGTTTTGTGCAAAAAGTGATGACATAGGGTGTATATATATATATATATATATATATATATATATATATATATATATATATATATATATATATATATATATATATATACATATATATATATATATATATATACTTTAACCAAAACCATGATTTTTTTTTGTTGTGTACTTAACTTGTGTCATGCATGTAAGATATATACACCAAGTAGCTTTGTTTGATTTCACAATGTCATTAAGCATGTGTTGAATTCTATTGGACTACCCTACATGTTGAAAAATCTACGCTAAAAAAGTTAATAGCTATCTAGCTGGTGAACATAGTTGAGCATTTAACAGCTAAAGAGTCAAATATTTCCCTCAGGAGTTGGCGGAGACCAAAACAGAGCAAATATTGGATTTTGGGTGGCTAGAAACACAACTCCAAATGATGCTAATAAATATCCATATCTGCTGTATGTATTAATAGTCAACTGTTCACTTACAAGTTCCTCATATCAACTACTACGCTACTTATATGTCAGTGTTGTGTTTACAACTTGTTGCCCCTAAGTTGCTGAGGGATTAAGTAAAACTTTGACTATAGGACTTCACCATTATTCCAGGGTCATACTAATACTTTTACAAGTCAAGTTCAGTACTTTCTCCACCACCAACTACATGTTTGCAGGCAGCTCTCTCGCAGCCCCTTATCATAACCCCAAACATAACAGTCAGTGATGTGTGCATCTGTGTATGCGGCAGACTGGAAAGGCTGTGAGAGCTGTGAGCCTGCAGCTATAATTGAAATGCTGTTGGAGCCATTGGAAATGTAAAACACATCTCTTATGTGAGCCAGAGGAACTTTTCCTGGAGTAAAAGCTTTTTATGAAATGGAGTCACAGTTTGAATCCCTACCATGCTTGACACAGAGAGCGTGAGAGTAAGAAAGTGGGCAATTATTTGAAAAAGTGGTAGATTAGGCTATTACTTTAAGAATGCAAAGAGATAGGGAAACCATGTGTTAGCAGGCGAGCTTCAGGCAGTGTCGTGTGTGGGTTAGACACTTCATTACTTGGGTTGATCAAACGTTTCTTTAATTACCACATGCATGGGTATGCTCTCCCTTAAGCAAGCCATGTTGGTGCAGCAGTGATGCTAAGGCTTTTATGATGTTGACCACTGCTCTCTGTTGTTCTCCATCCATCTTACTGTCTGGTTGTGTGCGGTGATATCGGTTGACTGTGAATTTTACATGAGGTTTATTGATTCAGTGCACGTTCTGTGGCTGATAAGGGATATTCCAAGTGTTACTTTACTGTTCGCCTAAATGACAGATAAGTCGTATAAAGTGGGTTTAAAAAAAAAAAAAAATTGCCGCTTGCATTTAAAAATGATGGATTACATTTGCAAGGCAGCAGAATATTTCTGTGAAATGTGTTAAAGCAGAGGTAGACATAATATTTTTGGCATCATTGGGTAAAAATGCCAGCATATTGTAATTCAAGTGTTCTGAGAAAAAACTAGCTGAACTAATCTTCTGCTACTAGACTACAACTACACTACAGTACATCACAAGATGTTGAGGATACTGGAGGACACAGAGGCACATGTTTTTTTGTTCAGAATACCTGTCTCATGCACTACTATCAGGATGGTTTTTTTTTTTCAAAAATAACTTTTTAAAATCACATTTGCACCCTCCATTGCTAGATTTTTGAAAACACAGAGACTTCAGGGGTCACTGCAGTTGAAATCAAACACCAGGGCTCGCTGTCATAAATACACTCTTTTCATCGCAGACATTAATTAAAAAGAAACTGTGAAATAGAACAATTATCAAGATATGTTGGGAATGAATTTGCACTGGATACTGTATAAATGTGAGCTAAAGCTGCAGTTAAAAAACCAGGACATGGCTCCGACGGGTGGATTTGTGCCCTGTCTGCTCCGGCTGCACATATGCCACACTCTGGCATGATGTTTGCACGCACACGTGTTGCCCGCCTGTCTGTCCCTGTGTTCAGTGTGTTGGCAGGGCTACCTCCATTACACTGTGACTGTTCATCAAAGCCCTGCTCCCAGGCAACCTTGTCGCCTGGCAACACGAGTGAGGTTCACCAAGGGGAGACTTCAACCAGGCGCGAAGGGAGAGAAAACAGAAGGAAAAACAAAGGGCAGGACGCATTAGCTCCACCTCTAGCTCTCCACCTTTTCTTCTGCATGGCTTTAACGCCTTGCTTCACTCTCTTAAAATCTGCAGAGCCCGTTCTGAACCTACAGTTCGGCAGCATGCTGGAAACAGCTCGCAATTACACTCCGAAACACATATGAGCGCCGAGCCAGGCAGGCAAGTAGTCAGTGTCATTTTGCACATGGCCTTCTGCTCAATATCACTCTGCCAATTACTAAATCTGGCTCCATAGGCTAGTTATAGGACGACATGCACACTCTAACCCTCCATCACCCACCACCACATGCATCCATACTGGAGGCTCAGTGATCGAATGTGAAAAGCGTCTTCATTTCAGAGCTGTTACACCGTAGAGCTGCAATTACCCACTGATGCCTGCTTACCGCCAGGCAATCAACACTCCATTAGCCCCTCCACACTTAGCCTTCAAACACACACAGACGCACTACCAACCCACCCTCCTTCCCAGCAATTCTGGAGGGGACGCAAATCATTGCTGACTGCTGTGGCTGTTTTCCTTTTTTTGTTGATCTCCCTGTTTTTCTGTCTTCCAGCACTTTTTTTTCTCAATCTTTAAAATCACACTGCTTCCCGAACGAACGCTGGCTTTTTCCATATTTAACATATTCTAGCAGAGGAAACCGATCAGGTAATGCTTCGCCCAAGGTACAGTAGAGAGTAAATGTGTTATTCATGGCTAAAGGCATTTCTATCATGTTAAGTGGAAAATCTGCCGCAGAGAGGTGACTGAGATGCAGGTGGTGCTGAGATGAACACAAACAGACTCACATACTGAAATATGTTTATGAATCAGTGCAAAGCAGCACAGACATACAGCAAAAGTAGTGAGATGTGTAAATCTACTTCCCTGGTTAAAACAGTAAGTCTCTGCAGGGAGCGGCATTATGTTTTCACTGTCTTAACTTTCTAATCCAGTTGAGGACACAGGCCCCTTCCAAGTTTTCCACCCACAGCACATATTACTTTCCTGATCAGTGTGTGTGTGTTGTCGCCGCCCGCCACCCTTCAAACACTCGAGGCGAAGAGCAGGCTGTCCTTCACTTTGCCTTCTTTAAATTGGCGTTCTTTTGGGGATCTGTGAACAAATAGTGAGCCCAAGGTGTCATTATTCATACTGATGACTCACAGACTGGTTTTTATGTCTGAACACTAACTCAGAGGAAAGCAATCATCTGAATGGGAACTCATATGAAACATACAGTTTTTTTTTTTTAAAGAGACTCAATGTAAGGATGAGGAATTGCTCGTGCTTATGCTTGCACTAAGTAGATGTGAACGAGCATCGATCAAAACAGTGAGGCGACACTCACAAGAATGTTTGACAGGCAATGTGTTGATTAACGCTCGCAACAACATTAGCCAGTTAAAACCACAATATCACTATGTATTTCACATGCTTGACAGTAATGTTAGCTTGCCAAATGAAGGTCCCTCCATGGGGACACACATCTGGCCGATGTTGATCCTAGTGTTTCCCTGCTTCAGCCCCAGAGGCACAGGGGACACACCCAGTGGCATAAATAGTGCAATAGGTACGGCACACCAGAGCCCAAAAGCTGATGTGTGTACCTGCGTGTCTGCGCATAAGTGGGCCAAAAAAACTGCATTGGGGCAAATCACAATTATGTTATGCTGCTGGAAACACATTCCTGTTTGGCAAAGTTTCATTCAATATAACTATGTTTTTTCGTGCTGGAATCTGAGTTGTGGTGGGGGCTGGTCATTAGTTGGTGTTAACTGTAAATAAGGCATCGTTGGATTGTTTGAGAAAAAAACAGCCCGCATTCTTCATGTTAAAAGCAGTCTAAAGGCTGATAGAGGAAACCAAGAAAGTCGCAGAGGGCGTCATTCTTTAGACTAGGTTACAACCTGGATGCAATAAAAATTATTGAAACATTACATAAAAACATTACGTAAAAAGTTACATACAGTCACTTTAACATAGGTCATAACTGCAAGGACACTCAGTCACTTTATATACAGGTACAGGTACTGCATAGCATGTGGAAATAACCTTGAGTCACTGCATCCTCCTTGTCTATAGGTCTTTAAGGTTCATTGTTGATTCAACTATGTTCCCATTAGCAGTGACTTTGTGGGTCTTTACTTCACTTTGAACTTCAACCCTTTTAGGCCAAAATAGCTTTTGCAACTTGGGTGAGCAGGTCTATGTATCTGCTTTTGAAAATAGATTGCTGCAGCTGAACCATGGAGCCCGGCTTGAACTTGCCCGGCAAAGTTTACTTCTGATAATATGAAGTAAACGCAGGCAGAGACATAACACCATTTTGTAAAGTTGGTATGGGCCATGAAGGATTTTTCACAACTTATCCTTACACTATGAGACCACTTAAAATCTACTCGCAGTAATGAACATGTAATGATCTCCATATAGTATGAATACTTACATTTCCTGTGGTTATTTCCATGGTTCAGCTATTTATTTATATACAGTATTCAGTCAAACTGATGCATGGCACATCACATTCCTGCAACGTCTCCCCAGTGAATTAATGCAAATATCTCAAATATGGCCTTGAGTGATGCAGTATGTTAATTCAGACATGAGAGACTGTAGTTGGAGTAGTTAGTTCATGAGGAAAAGTACAGAGGTTAATATGGATTAATAGTGTGTGAGCTGGAACTGAGCTCCGTGTTAAATACAGGTGGAACAAAGTGTTTTAGCAAGAGAGCAAACAGATTGGCTGTGTTCAGCACTTGCATGTGTATGGTGTTATGTATAGGGTTGCAAAATTCTGTGAATATTCAAGGTGGAAACCTTCCATGGGAATTAATGGGAAATAGAGGGAATAAAATGGAAATATAGGGGTGATTTGCTTAGGCTGTATTTACCATATCATAAGCAGAAATAATCCATTAATTTGCCAAATAAATGCATTAATTTCTCAAATAAATCCATTAATTTGTCATATACATACAGAGTGAAATGGGCCATGTGGTGTGTTGGCTAGCTAGCAACTTAACTAATGGGGAAAGGTACTTTGAAAATTTGGGCTGTATGTAAATTTAGGGTTTAAAGTGAACAATTAATTTCTAAAAGAAATGTTTTATAATAAAGAAGGAATGTAAATAGATTACAACCCATCCAGGGTGTACCCTGCCTAGATTAAATAAAACTCCTCAATTAGCATCAAGCTACATCCTCCATGCGAGCTAGCAAAAACTAGCTTTAGGTGTGATTTGGTGCTTGGTTACAGTTTGGCCTGGGTAACAACACAGTAGGTGTATACGTGGTAGACACTACATCAATAACAATAAGAAAATTGTTTCACTCAAATGCATTAAATGCAAGTATGCCAATTATTTAACAGGTGTATTGTTAGGTTGGACCATCCGCATGTGACACAACAACCGAAAAAGTGAGTGAGAAAATGAGTGCACCCTCCAATATCTGGTCGAGTCGCACATGTGAGCCGTATATTAGCTTGACTGTTCATTTCATAGGAGGCGACTGTGGTGTGAAGAGTAAATACTTGGAAACAGCATATTTTCCAGAGGACCACATGGGGGAATTGATTGAATAAGGCTAGACACTGGTCTCATGGGGTCTGAATGAAAACAACCAGGTGTTCATCACCACAGACAGCGGGGCGAATGTAGTGAAAGCCATTTCACTTTACAACTAGACTCGCCTGCAGTGTTTAGGCCACTGCTTGCATTCAGCTATTGGTGTGTAGCACTGGTTTCGTCGTCATCCACAGACAGTTTCTTAAGGCCTAATGCAGTGGTTAAATTCAACCTTTTTTGTATTTGTATTGGTATTGGCTGAAATGAAACATTTCATGGCAATATACTGTATATTTCATCAACAACGCCCCGCCTGAGTAATACATTTAACCAAAACATGCCATAAGATGCCATTTGTATTGAAATTGTGCAAAATTTCCCATATTCCCAAGCTTTAGTTCCCTTGGACACATTTCTGAAAAATTTCCCAGAAATCTCCCAACCTTTGCAGCCCTAGTTATGTAAGCATGCTAGCATGTACAGCATAATGTACACAAACATTAAACACATGTATTCCCCGTGTAGCAGCCCCTGCAGGTAGGTTTTAAACATCTTTTCCCTCCTTACCCATTCACTCTGTTAAAAAGCCAGGCTATTCAGCAGCTGGGGTTAGAGTGCTTCATTTTAACAGCTGCCTCATCTTATCCCTCCACTATATACAGTATAGTTTGTATAGACTATTCTTACTCCCCACAGTCACAGTAACTCATTCGCTTTTGCTCTGTGTATTGAGCTGATAGCTACAAGTCCTTTCATTCAATTTTTGGGTGGCAACAGTCCCTGTTTAAGTTCCCTCATTGAGGCAAAAACTCATCTTTATACCACTGAAACACCTTCAGTCACTCAGACCCAGAAAGAGAAATTCGACCCATCCACTCATTGATTTTTTTTTTTCATTCCCACTCTTAGCTGTCCTGCACATTTTAGGCTGGTAAAAATTGCAGCAGTGTGGCTAGAGATCGCTTGCAACCGGTAATAAAGACAGACTCAACTAAAGTTGCTGGTGTGAAAGTTTGTGATTATAAAAACAGTGCTAAGATATTGCCACTGGCTGCCCAGAAGTGCACTTTCCCTCTGCAACTGTTGTACTTAATTTAATGCTGTATTTTACTATGCTTTTGTACTTGCTTTAATAAAACTGAAAACTAAAACCCTGTGCATACTGTTCTACTGCCTCGTGTTGACAAGTATGAAGCATACAGCTGAGTAGACTGTTGTCAGGCTATTAAATAGGTGTTATCAACTCCTATAAGCCTCATAGATGTGGGTCAATAGGGGCCTACTACACCCACTAGTAGGTTTTATCACCTATTCACATTGTAGCTCACCAAAAGAAGGAAAAAGAACATGATAGCAACCTATTTACATGTAGTGGGCTTTGTGGTCATTATTTAACCACAAAATATGGAGTTTTTCCCTAAATTTAACTGGTTTGCCTAAACTAAAAGAAGTGCAGTTTTGTTGCCAAAACCTAAAGAAGTTATAGTTTTATTGTCTAAACCTAAAGAAGTTGTAGTTTTGTTGTCTAAACCTGTTTATTTTTTGAGACAAGGGCCTAACCCGCCATGACCCGACCCCGGATAAGCAATTGAAGTTGAGTGAGGGCTTAGCCCTAAAGAAGTTGTAGTTTTGCTGTCCAAACCTAAAGACGATGTAGTTTATTGTCTCAACTTAAAGAAGATGTAGTCTTGTTACCGAAAGCTAAAGAAGTTGTGTGTTTATTGCCTAAACCTAAAGAAGTTGTAGTGTATTGCCTAAACCTAAAGAAGCCTTTTTGTTTGTGTTCAAAACATGACGTTTCATTCAGTTTTGCAACATGTTAGAATGTGTTGATTTGCAGTAAGCCCCTTCTGACCCACATCTATGGTGCTTACAGCAACCAATAATGCTTATTTAATCAGGTGAAACATAAAGAATAGCAAAATATTAAATCAGATTTTGGCGAAAAAAAATTATGAGAATGTGACACTACGGCATTTGATAATAAGTGGCCTTCAATGGAAAACCCTTGCTGTGTCTTTACACAGCATCATATCAATGTACCATTCATATACTGTATAGAGCTGATGTAGTCACACAGCGTTTCAGCCAAAGATGGCTGCCACTTAAGTGTGTCAACCTATTCGACATAAAACTCACAGAAGAATATTGTAGTCTTGCCAGTTGTTTACTTTTATTGGAAAAGACACAGGGACAAATGTTCAAGAGATTGCTAGAAAGTAATTTTCTTTTACTATTTAATTTCACCTAATTATCCCTCACTTGCATTGTTACCTCATCAAAAAGTTATTAAAGGAACACCTGCCACCGCGGCTGAGAATAGATCAATCCATCAACCAAAGTTGTTTGCAGTACAAACGCTGCGAGTGACTCGCTGTTGTCGAAAGAGAAAGTCGCCTTCTTTCCCGCCCCCCCTCCTCACTCCCATTTTTTCTCAGTGACACCAGCAATGTAAATAATTACCTATACTGAGAGTGAAAAACAAAAACAGGAAAAAAATGAGAAAAAAAAATCTCTTCCCACACAAACATCTCATAAACCACCATCCTGTCAAAAACGAGCCGCTTTTCCATTTGCAGTTTTCGATCTGTGTGTCAGTGTATCGCTGAAAGTAGTAATTAGGCTGTCAGGGAGAGAGCATGAGAGAGGAATATAATAAGCACCACACACACAGACTGGCTGTATGGAAGGGACAGTTGGGGGACAGCAGAGCCATTATGAGGAAGCTGATGGCGGTGACATCTGTGCGCTATATGTCTTTACTCCTCCCTACCAAAAAAGTATTGACTGACTTTTTTTTTTTGTCTCGCAAATGGAGAACACACACATCACCAACAGGCCATTTAAATCTAAACATGTAGCCATTGCTGCTTTCTAACAGAGCTGCTGCTGCGTACTGATATATCTTCACTTTGCAAATAACACTGCAAGATCTTTATCCTTTCTAGCAATGTTTTGACATTATTTCCTTTTGGATATACTGTGTATTGCATACTACATAGTGGAGGATGCAAGTATGAAAGGAACACCTACCTAAAAGAACCTCCACTTGTGGTGCAAGATAACTGCACAAGTGCCTGAGCAGAGATTAAAGGGATGGTTTGGGTGTTTTGAAGTGGGGTTGTGTGAGGTACTTATCCATAGTCAGTGCATTACCTAGAGCAGATGATGATCAGCGTGTCCCCAGTTTGGAGAAACAGATAGGAATACCATCACAGGAGCAAAGCAATGCAGTGCTGTGGACAGGGATGACAGAAAAAACAGATTTTAGTCACATAAAAGAAAAGCCCACCTAAAAAATTGGTAACACTTCAATTTACAGGTCCACAAATTTCATGGTAATCAAGTAATAATTAGTAAGGAACCTATTTGACATTTCTTTAGAATAACTGCTGAATTACTCCAATACTTACCTCAAAATGTATTGAAAATTACTTTATCATACATAGTATTTATTTACTACATTTCCAGGAAAAGAATACAGAATTAATTACCGTATTTTTCGCACTATAAGGCACACCTCCTCCTTTAATTTTTTCAAAAAATCGACAGTGCGCCTTATAATCCGTCGCTCAATTCTGGTTGTGCTTACTGACCTCGAACCATTTTGACGTGGTACAGGGCGCTCAAAAATCTGTCAAAATGTTTTGTTACGACTTTGGTAAACTACGAAGCTGCACCGCTGGATGGATTGTCGGAGCATTACGGCACTCACCAACACTGTCAAAACGAAAGTGAAGAAAACTAATGTGGTTTGCAGATCAGGTTGGGTTCAGGTGGTCGAGTAAGGCATATTTTTACATTTGGTGAGAGGGTTGGTTGTCTTTTTTTTGTTTTATTGGATCTTTTTGCCGTGAGGTCATCTCATGAAATGTAGAACATAACTCAGTGTCCGTGAAATGAAATAAAAACAGAAAAAGATTTAGGTGCACATCCATTTTGGCATGGACCTCTGCCAAAGCCACAGGGGAACAGCTGTCACTGAATTTATACCAGTGTCATAAAAACAATGGTGCATTCAAGAAGTCAAGCACAATCCTCAGATGTTTTTTATATGTTGGTAACAGCGGCTCTGCCCCCTATCACAGCTGTTTGCTTTCAGTGGAACTTGTGAGAAGAGTGTGAATGACTTGGCAAACTTTGGAGGCAGATCTTGGCGTCAGATACTCCACAAATGAACGAGTCAGAGATTGGGACAAGAACAAATGGGGAAATGTTTAAAGCGTTACTCGGGAGGAGGTAAAGCAAAAGAAGCAGTGAGGGAGTGAAAGAGATGCAGAGAATAGTGACAAACAAATACCCCTCACCAGCAAACAAGCACAAAGAGAAATGTGACGCTCAGTTGGCAGGAACTGGCAGGTCCTTACAAGTAGGGATGAAACGCAACAGTAAAGGGATTTGAAGCCCCATCTTCCCACCATCAGTCTCGATCACCCATGGCTCTTGTTACGCTCCGAACATCAGTCACACGCAGAGTGGCTAACTAGCGTCCCACAGCCACACTTCCAGTATGACGGTGTCCTTAACAGCATCAGCATCGTGGGGCAGAGAGTAACAAGGGTCTAAGGATGAAAACGCATTTCAGTTGAGGGTATTAAGACATTAAGTTCTCATAGAGCACAGTCACAAGCCACTTTTAGTCCCTCTTCATTCAACCACAGCTGTATAAGTCTTGTCACAAAACATACATCACCACATGGCCCATGTATATCTTGTAGTCCATCATCGCAGAACCTTTTACCCGCTCTATTTTTCTGGTTACCACCCTTTTTTTCCTTCCTCTCTCAACATGCTGACCCTGCTCCCTGGAGATCCAGCTGGGATAATGCCCAACTATTAGCTGGCTGGTGACCTCAGCACCAGATAGAAATACATACATGCTCACACACCAGCACAAGATTGTATTGGACTTCATCTGATGTTCTGTATTTGTTTAGTTCACCTTTGGGATCCTTTTGAATCATATATGTGTATCACATACACATTCACACCATAAACCAGCTGGTTTTGTTGTAGTTGTTTGGTTTGGACCAGAATCAAACTGAAAGTATTATCAGCTACATGATGGGAAACTCACCAGAATGAGTTTAAAATAAAAAACATAGGTGCTAAGAAGTGGACATAGTCACGGTGACGTCACACATTGGTTTATGGACTGCCGTTTTTAGACTTGAGTTCAGCATTTTGGCCATCACCATCTTGGTTTTTGGAACTCAACTCGTCAAATACTACAATAATTTGGGCAGTGCAACAGACACAAGGAGGCACTTTTTGGCGAGTTAAATGTTAACCTATTTTATTTCATCAGTCATTAGTCATGTTAGGTTAGGTTGAGGTCAAGTTAACGTCGACCACAACAATTTCCTAACCTTGCCTCAGTGATTGTGTTACCAAAACCCAACTTCCTGTGAAAATGGAAGTCTAATTAGAAAGGACACTCTGCATGAAACGAGCGTATATTGACACGCCGTCCCTGGTCCGTCCAAAATTAACCCAAGAGGGGTACCTTATGCGTCAGTCTCCAATGCCATTTTACTCTAAATGGGACCATAATTTACTAAATGAACATCATACTGCATTGAAGAAGGCTTGAATCATGGGATTGAGACCAACTCATGTTTTCATTGAGAAGTAGGCTCATTTTCTCATAGACAATAATACAATCATATAATAATATCACATAATTACAATCAGACCTCTCTTTTCTCACCTCACCTCACATATGACAGATGGCATTTTCACTCAGCCACAAGTTTTGGACCAACTATAAACATTTTTGCCTTCTAACACAGTCGGACAACATGTATGAACTCGTTCTTTACGAGGTTTGTTTTGGGCTATCATTCCTACTGGTTATCTGGACACTGGACATCCAAGTCCAACAAGGCAAAAGATGTGACTAGTTTAATAGAAATTAAACAACTAAATCAAGATCCACCCTAATGCTGTAATGTCATGGTTGATTTATTTTTTTCTCATATAAATCAAATTTCAAATAAACTTTCCATTTCAAAAATATCTGCATAAATACTTGAAGCCTCTCATCTGCTGTTTTATTTCTGTTTCCACAGGGGGAAGATACCCTGAGATCACGAGCTGAAGCTCCTTAGCCGGCCTTTCTCTCCCGATTAGGATCACAGCAGAAGGAAGTGGGAGGAAAGAGGAGACAAGGAATGAGGAGGAGGTGGAGGAAGGGAGGAGAGGGCATTGGAGGAGCTCTCTAGGAACACACACCAGTTGACTCCTCTGCACCCTTCGCAGTGGGAGCTGTCAATCCAATTATGCCGACAGTGTGGCCCGTGAACGCACACAGATAGTACGTACACTCTCCGCCGCTGCTCTGAAGTGCAACACTCCACCCACATGAGTTGCTCATGCACACATACACTCGTGTACACTCTTGCAGACATTTATAGGCGCATCTACACACACACGCACACCTATGAAGACAGCTCCAGCTGAGCCCCTGACTATCAGCACATCCCCTGCTTGGTGAGCGTACCACAGCAACAACATGTGCAGCAGGGGGTGTAAAACTCTCTCCAGTTAATCAAGGCATGTAAGCACCAGCATCTCCACACATAGCCAGATACTTCAGAGCCTCGCTGCTGTGTGTTGCTCGCCTGCCTATTGTAAATTCCCCTTTCAAATCCTACAACAAACCCTTTGAACATCCTTCCTGCCCTTCTTCCTTTTCTCTACCTCCCTTTCTCTCCATCTCTTGTCTCTGTCTTGGCAATCCACCTCTTTCATTGCAGCTTGTTTACTGTGAAGTTAACCCTTTTCGTTCCTGGCGTGAGCGCAGGCTCTTCTTTGTGTGCATGTTGCATCCTATTGCATAGCCTGACTGCTGTAATCGTGTCCTGGAGAAAGCATCGCTATGTCTATTTTCTGCCATCCTACACAAAAACATGGCAAGTTGCTCTGTTTTCTGTGCCATAAACACAAGTAATCGCATTCTGAACAATCCTTCCTTCAATCTAAAGTGGTTTATGTCATTGAAGATAAATGCAGCGTTGAGAATGGAACAAATCTACATACAGTACATGGGTGGCCACAGCAGCACATACTTCTACAATGCATGTGGTATGTCCTCTGCAGCAAAACCTTTCAAAATAAAGTCTCTCTCTCTCTCTCTCTCTCTCTCTCTCTCTCTCTCTCTCTCTCTCTCTCTCTCTCTTTCATCCACCCACCTATTTGTCTCAGCTTAGCCGTCTTTCCCACGGTGTTGGTGAAGCTAAGGACGACATGTACAGCAGACAGGCCTGTTAAAAATGCTGGGAGCTGGGACATGGAGGGCTGAGTGGGGAAAAGGGGAGAGGCCGGAGAGGATTGACGGGTTAGATTTCCAGAGCAATAAATATTGCATATGTATTTAACAACTGCAGATGACTAAAATACCCTGAAATGCCTTTTTAATTCCTAACAAATTTTGACACTTTGTATTAGCCCTACGCTTCAAACTACGACACAATTTACCCCTCTAGCTTCAGTGTTGGTGATATCAGGGATGGCGCGTAAGTTCCCAGATGCCACATAAAAAATGTTTTTTTTCAAAATAAATTTCCATGGTCACAGGAGAAGTATCGTTTTGGCTGATTACATACTTACAGTGTCTTTTCAAAATGAATGTCTGTGCTTGCAGGAAGCGTACAGTTTTGGCTAGTTACATGCACCCAGTCTCTTTTCAAAATAAATGTTCATATTTGCAGGAAATGTACAGTTTTGGAAAGTTACATGCATAAAATGCCTTTTCAAAATAAATTTCTATGTTCACGGGACATGAACTATTTAAACTAGTTACATGCATACAGTGTCTTTTCAAAATAAATGTCATTACACTACTAAATCATGTATTGATGTGATTTTGGTGAGCAGCGCAACATCCTCATGTTGTCTGATCAAACTGTGATCATGTCATACCACAAGGTGGTAAAGGGAAGGTAGCGTTTCAAGCCAGTAATTATGTCTGTTACCTACAAAGGAGTCATGACTATGTTGACCAAAAGTATACGCAAAGATTGGCAAAATGGAAGTAGGACACAAGAGGCGAAGGTGCAACCTAGGTGGGAACTGAGTCTGAGTTCTTACGAGTGAAGAAGGATGTGAATTTAGGGAGAAAGGTGAGAAAATGTGGGTGTTGTGGAAGTTGAAAGAGGTGGTATAAAAGTAAAAGTGGTGAGCGGGCGAAAGGGAGAGCGATGAGCTGTAGAGGTATAGTTTAGGTACAAAAGATAAATATGACAGTCTTCTTAGAGGGGGAAGCTAATGGATTTCTCTTGTTCAGCCCTCATCCTGTCTGAAACACATCCCCGTCCACCGCAGCTTATATTGAAAGCTCTGGACACCCATCACGACTCGCTGCCTCAAAGTAACGGTGTTCCCTTCAAGTATGAAGCGACCGTTAATATGAAATGCTTTTGTTGTTGGGCCATCCTATTTCTGTATTATCTCGATTGGCTCTGACGTGCTATATGGGTGTATGATTCACAAGCAGCAGTTGTGACATTTTAAACGCTGTGTATTAGAGATCACGCTGTGATATTTTTCACCAGATCGAAACTGCCCTCACGTTCCATGCCTGGTGTGACGTATGATAATGAGCTTTATGTGCACCGTTCCCATGCGTGACATACAACTCTGTCATACAATGATAAATGCAGGACTTCTCTAAGCCAGATTGATTTTTTATTGTTTTTATTCTGATATTTCTCAACTGAAAAAATAGCTGTCAGCGTCTGTTGTTCTGTAGTTGCTTTGCTGGAAGGTACATGCCCTTGTCAGCAATTAAAGGAATAAACACTGCAGTGGCTGCAGAGCACTACTTGTCCACCAACAATGTAGCAGTTCATTTTTAACCATTAACATTTAAATGGCTGCTACGATTGATTGACCAAGTTTGAATGGCAATTTTAACACACAAGTGATTCCTCTCATCTGCTGTCAGCGTCGATGTTGTCACAACATCGCATCACGGGTGCTTTGGCAATTACGCTTTCATCGTGCTCAGTGTTTACTGTCAGACACCCTCAAACAGCTCCATTTGTAATAGACTGAAATACAGTGTGACACAATGGCACGTGGAGTAATGGCTGCTTTTATAAAAAAAAAAAAAGTAGCCGCCACCGCACAGATAATGAAAAACAACATGGCCTGACACCATCATTAGATAAGGTTTTTCACCTCGTGCCACATGCTTCAGTCAATGAATTATGTGTATAAATCTATGTTTTATATTCTGAAGATCATTTTGAAATGGGATTGAGTTTAATGCTTCGCATACAGTTTAATATGATTGTCCATAGAAGCTCTCAGCCTCTTTGGTTGTATTGAGGTTCAGCGTGATTCAGAAGATATCCATCCATCCATCAACACATTCATCATCCATTCAGTGTGACAGCGAATTTCCATCTGATGTGTCTGGTTTTAGTGCTATTTCATTCATTGGGTCGTTACAGCATCGGTCTGAGATGATTATCGAAACAATATTGTGTAGCTCTTTGTGAAAACAGTGTTCCTTTTTTTCCTGTTAGCTGTTTATGACAAATAAATTAATTTTTCCTTGATTTAAATTGCATTAATTACCCTATTAAGTCACATCATAAGTCACCCATAATAACCATCATTTAAATTAAATGGTAAATTTAATTCATGCTTATTTAAAGTTAACAAACAATACAACTATAATTAGAATGTTTACTAATTATTAGTAATACTATTATTACTATTATTTAAATTTGTGGTAAATAACTGAGTAATTTGGCAGTAATATCAAAGAATTCTGTTTAAGTAGCCTTAGTGAAATATTATGTTATTTTACCCACCAAATATTATTTACATTAAAAATGACATGAACTAAATGTTACTGTGGACTGCAACACTGCTGTTTTATATTTGCTGGCAAAAAAGAGAAGCATTTTATTTCTGTTTATTTCATATCAAAGTGCCGAGAATCATTTGTGTAGTGCGAAGAGACGGGGAAGTTGCCTGGTTAACTTCGTTTCAATAGCCGACTGTGAAAGAATCCAGCGTGAGAGCCGAGGTTATTCCTGATTCATCCATATCTGAAGGAGTCACTGCTTCACTGAGCAAAGCATTTCAGCACCAGCTGCTCAAATGAGCTTGCTCTGTGTTTTAAAGTACAAGACTGAGACTCCATTGTGCAGGGTTTTTCATTTCTACATGTATTGGCTAGAGCATAACGAAGTGGGTTGTAGTTATAAAATGTCACAACTTGATGAGTTTACAATTCAGTACACGTGCATAACAGCATGCAAAGCACTCTCTAGATCACTGTAAAGCATGATTTAAAATATATATATATATATATATATATATATATATATATATATATATAAAGAGCATAAAAGAGCTGATTTTGATATTATGATTGATGTTATGACTTTTGAAATCACAAGGCTGGGTTTGGTTCCACTGAAAATGTTGAGCCATGAAGCCCTTGGATTGGATAATATATAAAGTGAAGTTTTAATATATAATGCATTCAGTTGAGATGAATGAACAGATGTGGCTGTCTTTTCTACCTCTGCTACAAAAGCTGAAGAGTCATGGTGTCAAACATTCGCAGCCTTCATCCAATGAGGAAGCCACATACATCAAATGAATGTGTCCTTTGGTGTGTGCTGAGCCTGAGGGGCTCATCAGTGACAAATGGCCTCCAACCAACTCAGGTGAGGGAAGACTATATCTATACGCTCAGCACACTGATGGTTCCTCAGATGTACAGAGACTCAGAGCTCATGGGATGTCGGATCTCTATGGCGACGCGTGCGCTTGGTTGCCACATGCCTGATTGCTGGCCATGCTTTGGTGGCATGTGGCTACTCAGACATGAAGTTACATTAAATTGATTCATGTATCGTGTTGAGCATGTGTGTAGGTTTAGTGTTATGGGGAATTGGCTATCGGGAGGTGTACTGCATGTTTTATATGTGTGTGCGTGACTGTTGGTGGTCGTATGTGCAAGCATGTGCAAAATATTAGATTGTATTTCAACTGACGTTGAGTCTGTGGGAGGTGTGGAATACATTTGTCCCCACCGTGTACTGAACATAAGCCCAAATCCATCTTTCAATCATCTGCTTCTGTTTGTCTACATCCCCGCTATTAATTCACTGTAGGGGATACGACTAGATTCACCTGAATCATGTACTTCATGAAGACTATAGTAAGAATACAGAACGAAAAAACAGTAAGAGCATTTTCAATTTCAAGTACTGCTTTGAATTATAATTCAGTTTTGTTATAACTTGGATCTTTTTTGTTTACCATGATCTCAGATCCCAACAACATGTGAAAAGAATGGACAAAACTACAAAACAAGTCAACATAAACTGGATTTATCCTAACAATATTAAACATAGCTGCTCAGTACTTATAGCCACAGCAGCTCCAGTGTTACTTAGTGTAGCATATTAGCATGCTAACATTTGCTAATTATCGCTGAAGGCACAGTTTCATTTCCAACCCTATCTCATGGAAGGTGGATAAAAAGCACAACATCTTAAGGACATTCTGCATGTCATGATCATGCATTTTAGGCTCTTTGGGTGTCATTTACATGTCACAGGCTTAACGGACACATTTAAGGTAACAAAACTACATTGTTAGGTTTAGGAAAAAACATCATGGCTGTTTCACTGCAACTTCAAGATAACTCAGAAACACTTTACTTTGGGATACGAACACCAGCTTCCTTGTTAAAATTCCTGTTTGTTGGAATGATGATACTGGCATCATATGAACCCAAGTGAATCCATCCATCCAACGCTCTGATCTTATGGTAAATTTTATCGAAGATAAAACTGGCATGGCCATTTGCAAAGGGGTCTCTTGACCTCTGACCTTTAGATATGTGAATGAAAATGTTGCCTGTTGGACTGCAGTTTGCCATGTTAGGATCTGAGCATATTTTCAATATTTGTCATTGTTTAGTATTAGTTGTTGTTCTCCTTTCGGATGCTCCCCTCAGGGGTTGCCACAGCGAATCATCATAGATTCGCATGCTTGTTTTGGCATGTGTTTCACGCTTGGTGCCCTTCCTGACGCAACCCTCTGTATATTTATACATACTTATACTCTGGGGACCGGAGCAGCCAGGGATTGAACCACCAACCTTCCGATTGGTGGACAACCTGCTCTACCCTCTGAGCCACAGCTGCTCCCCTATTGTTTAGTATTAGTTGATTTCCAATAATAAATATAGACATACATTTGCATAAACCAGCATATTTGCCCACTCCCGTGTTGATAAGAGTATTAAATAATTGACAGATCTCTAGGGCGTGGCTACGTTGTGATTGACAGGTTGCTACCATGGTGTTGTCCAGTCTGGGATTTGTCCGTGTTTTTGTCTTACAACTTTAACCCTTTCACAGTGTGTTTTCAGTTTTATTCAGCTTTTGGTTGTATGTTTAAATCCACCCTATCATGTTACTTCTAGTTGCAAAAAAACAAGATGGCAACGGGCAAAATGCTGAACTCAGAACAGCACTGGTGCCTGGGGGCGGCAGTAGCTCAGTCTGTAGGGAGTTGGTTTGGGAACCGGAGGGTCACCGGTTCAAGTCCCGACATGGACCAAAAACTAAGTGTGAACTGGTAGCTGGAGAGGTGCCAGTTTACCTCTTGGGCACTGCCGAGGTGCCCCTGAGCAAGGCACCAAACCCCCAACTGCTCGGGGCGCTTGTCAGGAGCAGCCCCATCACTCTGACATCTCTCCATTACTGCATGTGTGTGTGTGTGTTTGTGTGCATGTACCATGTATAAGTTAAAAAACAGAGTGTAAATTGAATTTCCCCACTGTGGGACGAATAAAGGTTGATCTTCTTCTTCTTCTTCTTCAAATGGAACTAGTGAACTCGCATTTACCAGATGGGACGTCGTACATTTTGAAGAGATAAAAAAATGTGTTGCTATTTGTGATTATGGACAGTCATCCTTCCATCCATCTTCAAGCGCTTATCCTGGTAGGGGTTGCGTTGTGTTATGTGAAGAATGCAATTTAGAAGCAAATTTTCCAATTCAGCAATAAATTCAGCAACAAAAGGCTCCTCACTTACTTCACCACAAAGGTCCATATGTCTGACTTGCAGCTTCCTAATACTGTTTTAACAGACAAGTGAACACTTTTTCAGTGTCTGAAGCTCCACCTTGGGAAGCATTAACCAAAATGCAGAATAAGTAGCTCCACCATAAAGAAAATGATAAGAGGCAATTAGAAGGGATCAGCATTCTGGGAAACAATGGGAACATTTTCTTATCATGGCACTACGGACGTGGTGTTCTTCATGTTCGCCTCCTTTTAAAAAAATGTTATCATCACTTTTCTTTTCCCTTTAACTAGACGGATGCAGTGAAGTAGGATCAAAATTAACCTGGAAACTGAGTGCACCGATTGATTACGATCACAACCACTTTCAGTGGCTTACACCAGATGCTGCTGCCTTATAATAGCGTTTATTTATGGATTCCTGTTCCCTTTTGATTCTGCTTTTAATTGGGATTTCTGCAAACGGATGTGTTGTCTGCTTTGCACGCACTCACACAGCCAATGAGAAATGAACAGGCTTTCCCCACTGATTTCGGCTTTTCATTATGCAGGGGCGGGCATTGGGGGGTATTTCATAAAGCGCTCTTTATCACCTGAGTTCTTTTATGAAATGGAAATTACAACTGCGGGAGAAAGCACCCGTCATTGTCAGAGCTAGTCCAGCTGAGTCTGCTGGGACGCATTCACTGACACACCGTAGGCTGGAAGAGACATTCACGGTCACCTACTGATCTGAGCTCTGTAAACTGTTTCCACACTGTACCTAGAGGGCTTGGCAGCCCTCCTAAAGACTGATTAGTTACTGAGAGAAGTAATCAAAATGTTGTCTGTGTGGTCCGACATCGCAGCTCACACCTGCTCGCCTTTTAAATGGCTCCTCTGTGCGAGGATTCGTGATAGCGCTGGCTGATAGAGGGGGTGTTTTAGAAAAAGGTGTGAGAAATCTTCCCTCCTCTGAGAGCCTTGGTGCTTTTGCCAACATCTCTCCACGTCCACCTGTCGTTCTTTTTTACCTGTGCTCCTTCTTTCTCTCACCTACTCCTGCCTTTCTTGTGTGGATCTCAGACTTCCTTCTTCTTCACCCACCCATATCCTGACACTACCTCGTCTCTCTCTTCTACATCTTCATGCCAGTTGCTTCATCTCTGCCTTCACACACACACACCATCCGCTGATTCATACTCCAGAGGAAAGTATTTGGTCCAACAAAGAAGACGCCTCACCGTTCCATATGCCATCTTCGTGCTTTGCTGTACCTCAACTTTTTTTTTTTTTTTTGTAATTGGATCATCTCTTGCAGCAAACCCAGCTTCTGCTATTTAGGGGGATTTTACCACTTCACACTTATCATTTCCACCAGTGGAGGCCGGTCCATAGGAGCAGAGGAGGTTGTTCCTCCTATATTTCATAACGCAAGGTTCTTCCCATGCAGACACTGCAGTGACTGTTTATTAGAAATCTTGTAAGTATTTTTACTGCTTAATAAGAAAGTAGAGATAACTTCAACCCAGCAGACTCACCAGTATGAAGAGTAGGTTTTTCACTACATCCCCCAAAATAATTATAGAGCCATATCTGTCCTGTTTCAAAGAGATGTTGATATGTCATCATGGCATATTGAAATTGGTTTGTAAATTATTTATAGGCTACTGGAAGAATGTCTAGATTTTTCCTCATAAATACCTAATAGTGAATAAGGTTACATGTCCTTCAAAATTATTCATAAAGATCATCCTGTCAATCACTACATGCAGAAATTAAAAAAGTCCTTCTCAGATTTGTCACTGATCATATCTTTAAATATACTGTGGTTAATTTTGGCTTCTTCAGAAACCACAAAACAATACTTTCTGTGAATAAATTTGATTTTAATCTTTTCATTAATGTGAATTTAACAATAAATATTTATTATTTTTCTTGAAGGATGCTGAGCAATCTGTGAAAAAGGCTGTTAAGACATTCAATATGTGTGGGTTTGAGTATTTTTTTTGTGTGTGATTCACCCCTGGCTGTTTTATTATTATTATACTGAATGTGACTTATGTTCTTTTGTCTAATAAAGACAGAAAGTGCTAAGTAGCAGTGGTTTTCCTCCTTTCCTACCCATTTTTGAGTCACCAGCCACCACTGGTTCACATCTGTTTGATCTTATACATGTTGTTGTCTACAGATCTGGAGATTTTTCCAGATCCTGGCAGATATTCTGGACTCCCTGCACAGAGCTCGCAGCGAGGGCTATCTGTTATTCCTGGTATGTTCCCAGGCTCCTGTCCCCGTTTGCTCTTTTCAACATCTTTTTTTTTTTTCGCATACCAAAAATAAAACACCTTTTCATAGAAGTCACATTAATAAAAGCATGTGTGTAAATAATAAAATGCATAAAAGGTGAATTCAATTTAGCTGCTTCGGTGTCAAGGTCCAGTTATTGTTCATGCTGGCTCACTGTCTGTGTTGTGGCTTACTGAGACAGCTGAATATATCAGACCATCATTAACTTAATTAGTAATATTTGTGCTTTTCGTACTGTGACAACTCAAAGTGTCCGCTATGCAAAAAGCCTCATTGTAGGCAAATAGTGTATATTTCTAAGCAGTGAAAGCCATTCGGTCGTTCCGTTGCAATGTCCGCGCCCAGCTGCAGAGCTACGTCTCCGCCATTTTGGGCTGAAAGAAACTACCAGTCGCCAGTAAAAAGTGCCGCACAAAAGTAAAACAAAATTATTTCTGTTTTATTGTCATAATTTTAATGTCTCTACTGAAATGGCCTGTGTTGAACAATAAAAATATCATAAATACGCATATTAGAACTATTTACGTACTTATTTATTAAACTTCTTCATATGAAGGACCTCAAAACTCGATGTCCAATAGACCACAGACCATGGATGTATCAGAGGTTGTGTCCTGCATGTTAAGCATGGTAAGCAGCCTACAACTACATTTAATTCTGTTCATGTCAGGCTACTAGCACCACTAGCTACCGGCTGATAGCTGGTTGTTTGGGAACAGAGACGTTAATACATCCAACCCGTTACAGGCTTACAGCATACAGCCCATGGCTGTATTAGATTATAATAAAAGTGATGAATTACAGGCAATATATCCATTATTACAGCCACATACAGCTGGCAGGAAACTGAAAGGAAATGAATTAAATGAGGGCTATTGGAGGGTTCGAACTGGGAAGCTGATTTACCAAAAAAAAAATAATAATCCTCTGATACTGATATCTACTGATGGCTCTATACACTTTGTTATGGTGAAAGTATAGTGGGGAGTTTAAAGTAACATACAATGGAAACACTCAAGCAGGGGTGGACTGGGACAACAAAAAAAATCGTCCCTGGTATTTTAGCCCAGACCGTCTGGCATAACAAACTCAATCCACACACCACCCATCTTCACATTCCCTGATGTAGGCAATACCAACTGTGCCACTCCCTAAAGCCGTTAAATGAGTAAGAGGGAATAACAGAGGATTAAGAGAGAGGAGTCGTGATAAATACACCCTTCAAAGTGGTGTTTTTTTTGTGTTCTCCCCTGTGATGAACAGAGCTTTCCACAAGGATATGGAGTAGCGCCTGTAGTCAGCTGGTCAAGTCAAAGTCAAAGTGTTTATTTAAACAAGTTTCCCTGATCAGTGACTTCTGCACTGAATGCCGTTTACAGGGAAACACAACGTATAAATAATAAATAATAAATAAATAAGTACAGAAAGTAAGGGCACTATATTTAATTAAAAAAATAAATAAATTTGAAATAAAAAATGGAAATGCAGGACCATCTTGTTGATTTGTGGCAACAACATAAGAGTTTATTTAATGTGTCTCTATTAATTCATCCATATTTTTTTAAGTGAATATTCAGTACAAAGTAATGCAAAAACTAACATCGCTAATTTTTCCTGCCTGCAGTCTGCTATGTTTGTTTACACTAAAGATTTCCGATTTTGACAGTTCCTGAAGTGTTCAAGAGTGTTAAACTCTTAAACTGTTAAATTGAACATAATGTGTGGGCTCTCTCACATTTTCAACATCTGTTAAGATTTAAAAAATCTTTTAGTGTGCCTGTGATTACTCACCTCTCCTCTCGTTCCAGATCACTTCCCGTCTTTGTGTGTTTTCCCTCCACTTTTGATTGTCAGCCCCGCCCTGATTAGTTTCACCTGTCCCTCATCAGCCCTGCAGTCAGCAGACCTCCTGCTCACCTGTCCCCACTTCCTCCATTAGTCTCTGTTTACACCAGACCAGTTAATCTGCTCTTTGTCTGTTCATCGTGTGGTTTTCTGTCACCTGTTTGCCTGTAACCTGCCAGCCTATTTGAACACTTGTAAGCTAAATCTACAATAAATCACTTAAATAATCCTGCTGCCCCCTCAGCTCTCATTTGGGTCCAATCCATGTTCAATTTGATATAATATACAATATCATTCCACTTTATATTCACCGTGCGGTAACACAGCTCACATTTAGGCAAAATTCCATTTGACCTGAATGCAGGCAAAATGAATGAAATGAATGCAGCATTTGTCTGCCTCCACCTCCATCCACCTTCTTAAAGAGGACAAATCATGAAAAATTCCCTTTTTTAGTGCTTGTGCACATTGCATCTAGGTATCTGGAGTGCCTACCAACCACGGACTGTATCTAAGAAGTGGACGTATGGTGCCTTTAAATGGGGTCGTATTTACCGTGTTTATGAAATGGGAAGCCGTGTACACGATATGTGATGTTTGAGTGGTTAAGTCGTAAACACCACCCCATTTGAAGGCACCAGCAGTCACTGTGACCGGACAGTTTGTGGGGTGTTGTTTTGAAGCCTTGAGTTCGACATTTTGGCTGTTGCCATTTTGTTTTTTTGCAACCAGAAGTGATGCGATAGGGAGGAGCTAAATATAACCAAAAGCTGAAGAAGACATTTTTTAGGTGACCAGAAATGTTACAATTACATTCCCTGAACTGAAAACACACTGTGAAAGGGTTAAAGTTGTAAGAGTCACAAGGTAGCCACGCCCTAAAGCATACCCTACGTTATGGCCTATTTGTCTCTAAATGGGACCATAATTTAAATGAACAACATGCTGTATTGAAGAAAACTTGAAACTAGCGACGGAGAACAGTCTATACAATCTTAAAGGGGGTCTTAAAGAGACAGGCACTAAAACGGAGCGTTTCAAACAGACGATGAATACAGGTATATTCAGACAGACAGTATGAAGTAAAATAATGTGTTTGTTGAACATTAAAGCATGTAATCATATTCTGGTAGAAACCCAAAATACAAGTATTCACCTGAAAATGAGCATATGTCCTGTTTAAATCACTCCACTGGTTTCTAAGTGCACAAATGATGGACATCGATGAGCCCTTGTAATGATCTCTGCAGTGTGCTGTCTGAGGATGTAATATTTACCTGCTCAGGAATGTGAGTTCATTATGCTCTGTATAAATACATAAACAAGTTAGGGCAGTTGCTCCTTAGAGTCAAACGACTTCCTAACCAGGAATACCAGGTAATCCATGGTATTATGTATTATATCATGTATTATAATGTCAATATATTAGCAAAGGTAACAATCAGCGTGGTGACTTGATTAAGTGCAACAATCTCAGGAATCAACATTTCTTGAAGACGTGGATGATGAATTTGGTGATTACATGGAAGTGCAGCTAATGGAAGCACAGGTGCAGGGATATGTAATTTACCACCATACTTGTCTTTGTGTGTGGGCGGGCCTTTGTGTTGATATGTAATTTGCATGTTTGTGGAGAGGATGTATGAATATGTGCGTGCAGCATATAAAAACCGTGACGGATTCTCTTCCCTGATACTCGGTGACTACTGGCTGTTTCTCTTCTCATCTGTACCACACACACACACTTCCCAGCATCCTCCCTGTCCATCCTTCCCCTCTCCGTCATACTTCCCACTCCACGTGAAAAAAATAAAAAATAAAAAATGGCTGTCTTTTAAATGGCCCTCTCAGCATGGTAAGATAACTCGCTTATCATCAAGGTCTGCTCCCTGCGTAGACATCACACTCGCGCACAAAACCACACAGCTGAGGATTTGTGCATTTGCATTCACACTAATCCAGCATGCATGCTTTTTTAGCAAAGATGCATGCTCGCACACACCTACTTGCTGTGCTCATTCCTCATTTCTAGCTTCCTCCACAAGCAGTGCACCCTTCCCTCCTCTCCTCACCCTCCCTGCTTTACCCTGTCTGCCCCATAGGGGAGATTTCACACAGAGTGAAATACAGCGTTGCCAACATATGTCTCTAGCAATCAATTTATGCCACAGGGCTATCTCTCTTGGCTCCCTCTGCTTAATACACCACCACAGAGGGCTGCATGCAGACCGGCTTGGCTCTGTTCTCATCGTGTTTACAGGCAGAATTCATCTAAAAAGAGGAATTTGCTGTGCATTGTGTGCTTTATTTATGAGCGTTGACAAATGACAATAAGCAGCCAGCTTCAGTTATTTACATGGTGAGCTACTGACGCAGACGTTTCATGTGCTGCTTTTCATTTATGACTGTGGAAATTGAAATGGCTGGTGCCGAGCCAGTAAGTAAAAGTTTTTTTTATATATATATAAATATAAATATATATGTGGCAGTGCACATCAAAAAGCGCTATTTCAATTGCTTCTGGTATCTTCCCTAAGTGTTTTGTTTTTAGAGGTAAAAATGCTTCGGCGAAATTGTAATGATGATCAGTCCAGTGTAATGTTTGTGCTCCCTGTAAACACTGTGTTGCCCTGCAGCACGCCGGCTATTCCTGTTTTTTCAGCACCAGTGGAGTGGACACTTCCCTGTGAATTTTTCCCTTTTCTACCAGCAAAATAAATGCCCACTTTCAGGGTGTGGGCAGCAATGCATTAAGAACACAGGAAGAGAGAGAAGGGAGGGAAAGAGTGGGGAGATAATCCAACACAGGTGGCTGTTGTGGGGGTTTTTTTTTTTGAGGAGGAAATATGTCTCGTCTCTTATCTGAGCTGTGATGTGGGATCATTAATTTGCCTGTTTCTTCTTCTTCTCCTGCTGAAGCCTGCCGTCTCACTCGATTGCCTGCGGTCGTTAAGACAAGAAGCAGAATGGCGGGAGGGAGGGGAAATGGCGGGGTGAAGCACAGATTTATGTAGACATGCATGCAAAGAAATCATACAATCGCTTGTAGACAGACACAAACACACCTACACAGACACAATGAAATGGATTCCTTTCATTCTCACACAGGCATTTCACACGAGCCTAATTGCAGCAAAAAAACCTTAAATGCATAGAGGATGGACTGATGGACTGTCTTCATTATGTTCCAGTCTAAGAACCACTGGGAGGAGATGTGGAAGTAGGAGGTAGGAGAGGTTTTAAATCACCATAATCCCTTTCCTGTGCCTTCTCACTTTTAAGTCTCTTTCCTTGTAGCTCCCCCTATTTGTCCATGTCAGACTACCCATGTGAGGAAAATAGGTGCCTTTCACTGTGAAATAACGCCAGGCTTCAAATAAAGAACACCGCTGCGGTCCTTAAGGGCTTCCAAGCTCCCAATCAGAACCATGCATTCATTTATAAGTGCCATGGACCCCTGCTGGTGCCTCACCTCATTCAGATTATGGTATTATTCTCAGCTTTAAACGCTCCTATTAGCGGAGGTCTGAGGATTGCTTAGGACAGCAGAACCACACCTCGACCTGTCATCTTTTATAGATGTTGGTGAGTGTAAGGCCCATCTGGCCTCAGAGGGGCCGGCATGCTGAGTGGTCAGCCGTGGAATCCATTCTCCAGAAGCGGGCCAATAAAGTAGGGGAATAATGAGCAATGGAGTGTGAAGACGAGAGGCCCGGCTGAATAACAAGGTCAGTATTATTGTGTGTGCCTTATATTGATGATGGGACTGAGAGGTAAAGACGTGCATTTCTTGAACACATACAGTGGAGCTTTTTTATTGGCACCAATTACACAAACTAACATTGATTCTGCTTTAACCACAAACCAGTGCAGCATTTAATGAGCCTTGGTGCTATTAAAACCTGAATTCTTCACTATAACCCTGCTATTAAAACGTTCTAAATTAACACAGCAACAGCTTTCTATAAACTGTGGATTCCACATTTCTGCTCGCTAATTACAGGTGGGAGTAAAAAGAAACTGTAATTTAAAAAAAAAAAAAACTTACAAGATCAGCTGAAGAAGGTGCAATCAAATTGCACCTCTGATAATTATTGATTTGGCAGATGGGAACAAATAAACAGGCCGAAATTAAGAACAATGAACAACATACCAAAACAAAAAGACATGGGATAATAACCTAGAACACAACAATACAGATTGGCTGTGAAAATGACATTTAAGGGGTCTGTTACCAAATGATGAGTACAATGAATAGAGTTCAAAACTGAGGTGTTTATCAATGGGGCATTATCTGGTCAACTCTGTGACTATTGTTCTCCACGGCCAGCTTGACACCCCAACAGAAGCCATTATTATGAAGGTCACTTCACGGAGAAGAAATGAAAAGGGATCCATTGCAGAAAGTCAGGGTGAGGACCTTCGCTTCATTCAGCTGCCGCTGCATTGTGCTCCTGTGGGCGACTTCCGCTGTTCACTTGGTACAATGCAACGTGGCCTCTGCAGCTCCCAGTTGGACCACATGAATGAGGAAGCCTGGAGCCTGGCCATTGGTGCTTTGTCAAAAAAGTTGGATGACAGCCTCCAGGGAGGCAACACACACCCAGGAAGGTCAGGTCTGAGGGTGGATGAGAGTGTGTCTGCATGACGCTATTTGTGATAGATTATTGTCCAAAATAACAGGAAAATAACTGTCATACTGTACTAAATAATTTCTAGGACTCCTGGCTTACTTGTATTTTGCACTCAGAAATCCATGTGTGTCCTCATGCATTCCTGTTACAGTTACAGTATATATTCTTAATGAATATATTATAATATCCAAGTTATTATTTAAAATAATGGACCATGTTCCACAGCAGTAGTTACTATCATTTGTCCACTGTCAGCAATTTGTGGGACGTTAATGAGGAAGCTTCTTCAAACGTCCAACGTAGGACGAAGAGTAATAATTGTGTGAATGTTTTTGTGTGTGTGTGTGTGTGTGTGTGTGTGTGTGTGTGTGTATGTGCATGGCAGAGAGCCTTGTCCGTGTATCATAAAATTTATTCGCATGGGATTCGACTCTGTCTTGCTGCTTTCAATTAAGTTGATAATGAGCTGACATTAAGGTCAAGCCTGGACAGTGGTGCAGGAGAGCTATCAACATTAATGAAAAGTTAACATTATATAACACAGTATTAAGATTTCTGCATACCTCAACACCATGACTGTGCAGCATGAAGGCTATCGTGTGTTGTGGTACTTGTTATATAACAAGTCAATAAAATAGCAATTAAAGTAAACAACATTTGTTCATTAAAAAAGAATATCCATGCTTATCTTGACATAAACAGTGAACCACAACTTATGTTTTTTTCTCAATTTTATTTAGTTTTTATATAGTTAAAGATGTCAATATAATTTTGAATAAGGCTATCTTACCTCTTGAACATAAGCTCCAGTTTCAGCAACAACAGCAGCCAACAGTTTTGTGCTCCATGATATTCTGGCCCAGTTCCTCCACCCGCTCCCTACCCACTTCCACTCCACTTGCACATGTGCATGGTCCACCATCTTAAATGCCATCTCAAACCAACTAGCTGGGAGTGGAATTGGGTTATAAAACTGTCCTACAGTGAGTCTGCATCGATGCCGACTTAACCAGCTGACCATCGTGTTCATTGTGAAACGTGCTCCGTACAAAAATGCTCCATGCCACCACCGGCACAAACGAAAAAACGCTCAAACTACGATACACATTAAATATTGTCATCCAGATGTAAAAAGGTCACATTGTATGTAGGATCAAATATCAGCCTACTGCTACTTGAATTTGATTGCAAAGTCTTGTATATTAATATCCAACATATACAGTATTTACTATATTTACCCATATCAGCAGCTATACCCCATGACAGTGCAATACTGGTTTATTCTGGCACTAATACTGCATTTATTTATACTGCACGTTTAAAATATTCTTATTTATTTATACTAGCATTTTACACAATTAATCATTGTGCCATTTTCATCATTATTTGCACTGTAGTTATATCTTGTATTTTATTTAGTTTACATATTTCTTATTTATATTTTCTTTTAAATTTTCTGTGTTATTTATTTCTATTCTAGAGTGAGAGCAGCTGTAACATAACCCAGTTTCCCCCCAGGGATCAATAAAGGATTTCTGATTCTTATGAGAGAGGGAAGTTCGTCCCAATGCTTACAGCTGTAGTTACACATTACAGCTTAAAGATGGGCGCTTCATGCAGCTGTGAGTGTGACTACAACATGTAGACGTGGCCGGATCAGAACCGGGCCACAGTTTAACACACAACCAAACCATGTTTGACCATCCTCCGCAGAACATCCCTTGTATGTTTCTGATGCTTATTTCTGCTCCCTCGCTGCTATAAACTAGTGCTTCAGTCTCATTTAGTACCACCATGCAGTTTGAGTAAAAAAAAAAAATCTGTTTCAGCCATCAAAATTATGATCCAATAAAACTTGAAGAGATGATGGCATATGTTGCCCATGGAGAGCTAATTCTTGTCTAAATCCAAACCCACATAACCCTCTGGTAAAAGCCCAACATGAAGAATCTGGGCTCTTTTCATATTATACCACAACACATCTCTCCTCCACATACCATACACTATATTTAAATATCTACCATAACTGTACTGCCATGCATTATTTCAGCATGGGGGTAAAGAGAAGCCTGTGGAGGAGTAGTTGGCAGTGGTGCCAGCCACCCCAGCACTCTGACAAGATTACCTCTCCACCCAATTCAATTAGAAGCCCACTTTAGTCACCGCTCACCCCTTCAGGATCTCCATAATCATAACAGATGGCTCTCTCTGAGACACCCACCATCTTTCACCTCCAAGAGGCCTGGAGAGGAGCAGAGCTGAAGCATTCAACATGGCACAGCAGTGGATCAAGCTGCATGTCAGTGTAATACTTCTTTTGTAGCTGATCATGTGTGTGCTGCACAGGAAGACTATTTTAATATGAGTGAGGGCACAGACAGTATTACTGTACAAAAATAACCCAAACGGAATGAAATAGCTGAAAAGTCCTGAAGCAAAATAAAAGCCTTGGAGAACATGTAGCAGATTTTCTCTTCTATACGGTATGTTTAAAGCCCTGCTTCAGTGTATTTTGTGATTTCTGATGGCTATGATAGCTAGCCCAACTTGTTGCATTAGCTAGGGTTTCACTTTATTTTTTAGTTTCCTTCACCTTCGTGTTTCTTTTCACAATGGCGTTTGTGTGCGTGATGAACGGGCACAATCAACCGAACAGGCCTCGAACACCTCGAACAGATCCAGCCAGCACCGATCGGGTGTCAGTGCTGGCATTAGCACCTTGAAAACGTCCCAAAACTGCATTTTAAATGGCGGATCTTGGCAACGTCTATCCGACCTCTGGTGCTCTGTGGCCGGCGTGCGGCCTGTCCAGGGTATACCCCGCTTTCTCCTAATGTCAGCTGGGATCGGAAGAAATATTATAGATAATGGATGGATTGATTTCTTATTTCCTGTGTTGACAGTGACAATACAGACAGAGTTGCTGTTGTTATCCTGAGCCATATCTGGATGTTCACCCATTAGTTCCTACTGAGTTTATTCTGTGTGTAACGTTCATGTACCATTTTGTTATCAGCATTTAATAATTGTTTGCTCTCTCTTATTCAGTTACAAGTATTCGTCTTTGTGACGCTTGAAGTTCTTAATGTTTTGTGTGTTTTTCCTCATTGAGGATATATTATCATATTGCTGCGAGCAGGGGAGTTGTGTGCTTTAACAGAGTAGAGGCCAGTAAGTAAATCCAGAAACCTGAGTTTTTAATACAGTGATGATTATGGGACCATAGCAAAGGGTCCAGCTCGGACATCAAACTCCACTTGAGATGCCTCCAGAGCTGGTTTCCTTCTCACTATATTTTTTCATGTAAACTATAAAATCCTTCCCTCTGTGTGGCTCATACAGAATAAATGAGGCCCCAGTTGAGTCATTTCATGATACATTTTTAAAATAGCCAACACATCAGTCCCTTAGTGGCGCCTCGGGCTAAGGCACATACCATGTCCTTATGTCATTAAGAGTTTGGGTCCAGCTGTCTAACACTATCCCCGATTTCTTTCTTACTCCACACAAAATGACTTGAAAAGCGCCAGAACTGGCATGAAACTTTATCAAAAGCGAGTGCTCAGCTGATTGGCTGTGAACACAACATTGTGACTTTTTCTTTTTTGCATGAGATGGGAATCGAGTTTCTCCCGCTGAGAGGAGAAGTTGGCACCAAAGCGGCTCTCGGTGTACACAAAACAGCGGATCAAAGGCACGAATGAGTATTTTTGTTTTGGAAAGATGAACATGTTCAGAGAATAGAAAGCAAAGCATCCAAACAACAGGCAGTGCAGTGATATCGCTCAAGCCTCTTTTGTTATTTAGCGCTGTTTTTCTTCATTTTTGCTTGAACATAGATGATGTGCTATTGTGCTGACGTCTGTACTGTAAAATTATATTCCAAAATAAGACCACAAATGCCTCTGTACGGGTATTTCTTTAACAAGTTAGTCAAGACCTGGAATGAACTGCAAAGAGGAGTGAGGCAGCAATCCTCGTCTTTCTTTCCACAGTTTATATGTGTGTGTGATCAAAGCGTCTCTATCCCACCATGTGCTGATCCAGCCCAGGCCAGATAGAGCTACTTAGTCCCCATAATGTCCCGGGGTCCCCTATCATCGCTGCCTTTGAATCCTGTCACAGATAACAGTGCAGATTATATGCCTCTCCTGAGTCACTTTCAAGTTGACTGTACTCCAAAATCGCAAATCTCTCAATCTGACTGCGTAGCTACATATCTGCAGCTGAGAGAGAGCAGCGCTATCCAGGCCTTCATCTGACTTTGTTGTTTCTACCAGTGAACGACTGGAGGAAGGTTTTGTTTTTAAGGAGGTGAAGCAGCGTCCTGCTGCAGCAGGGTGGTGACGTCTTGCAAGGTCATCGTTCTATTCCAGCGTATTACAGCCATCTACAGCTGGCATTTCCAGGGATGTGAAAGTCAAACATATACTGGAGAGATGTGGGTCCTTAGCTGCAAACACAGATGATTAATGACAAATTAATCACACATTTTTTATCTGTTCAAAATGGTCATTAAAGGGAGTAGTTCAAACAAACTGCTTTATGCAAATTGTATGTATATATTCATCACTGGAAATTAATTATGCTCAAATCACAACATGGCAAATTCAAGCCCAACAGGCAACAACAGAGACTATTTTGAGGTCGGAGGTCAGAGGTCCCCTTTGAAAATAGCCATGACAGTTTGGAGCGTTATTTAGCCTCCTTCACAACATCCTAGTATAACACGGTTGGTACCAATGAATTCATTCGGTTGTCTACTTTCATATGATGCCAGTATTTTTTATCTAGCTTTAACTGAGCCCGCTACAACCTAACAATTGCAAGTTGTCTTAGTGTGTTAAAGAAATTAGTGGCGTTAAAAGGCATTTGCGGTAATCTGTTATCACGTATAATAACTTTGACGGACCTAATATATTATGATTGTGTGAGCTACTTATCAATAGTCAGCACACCCCTGGTTTGGAGAAATGGTTGGTAGGCGTGCCAGCACGGGAGCAAAGCAATGTACTTCTGTGGACGGGGGCAGCAGCAAAACTTATCTCAGCCACCAAAATAATGTTTTGTTTGGAAGTTAATTTGGCGCTGTTTGTGACATGTTTTCTATACTTATGTTATGTTGTTTCCATACAAATTTATTCAGTATACATACTTATTTTTTAGCCCAACCATGACATTTATCTTACACTTGACTAGGGGGTTTTGTTGCCCCCTGCTAATACTGCACCTTCATCCACATGTGTCATATTCACACTCAGCGAGGCAAATTGTGACACTGACGCGCTATCTTCTGGTGAACCTGCTGGTCTATGAAACGCTTTGGTATGATATCAGATTGGTCTGTTTCTCCAAACTGCGGGCGTATCGACCGCCATCTAGGTAATACACTGACTATGGAGAAGTGCCTCATACAACTCCACTTCAAAACACCTGAACTATCCCTTAAAATGTAAGTAGAGTGATGAACTTTTTATTTACAGGATCTTCATATGAGCATGTATCTGTGTACTTATGTTTGTGTTTTGATGTGTATATGAGAGGGACTTGAGAGACTGTTGGTGTATAATGGGATTGCACTAGTCCAGGTTTTTCAAATTCATATTCAGGTCATATTGACCCCCTAAGTGCCTGTGTGAGAATATCCCTGTAGAGGCAAAGTGTAAAAGTATTGAAAAATGTTCAAATGTGTGCTTTAGTCATTTTAGAGAACTCAGCAAGGGTACTGCAGCATTTTTTTTTTTACATTTTTCATTTTGTGAGGTCATAGCGACATGAGGACAAAGGGGTGAAATCACAATAGAAGCTTCACTCGTAAAGTATTAACCGCTTTTTCCCAGTAAGTAGATAGACCTGTATTTATTATTATGTCGCGCACTGTTGGGGTTTCAAGTCTCTTGGTGTCCAAGCTGTTACGGTACTTCTTAGACAGAGCCTTTTTTCCCCCCTGAAACCTCTGCGATTACTGAATCCTATATCTTTTTCAACTTTACGCCAATGAACTGTTAATACACCTGCCCTTTCTTGCGACCAAGAAATGCGTTTTCTGTGATGTGCTGTGTCGGTTATGTCCATGACCGTGTGTGGATATAAGAAAAGTAAAAGGGACAGATGGTGGTACTCGGAGTAGAGAAACTGTCCTTCAGCTGTATGCTCATGAGACAAGTAGACCATAACAATCATCCACCCTGTTAAAGTGTCTTTGTGGAAGAAAGTGAGACTCCATCAGCTACACGGTCTCTGATCTGCAGCTGAATATGCTTCATACTCCCTGTGGAGGAGCAGTGCAAAACACCACATTTTCACTGTTTAAATCTGAAAGGTGGTTGTAGGGGTGTGGGGGAAATGGATATATTAAGCAAAAGCAGAAATCATAATTTAGAATGGGTGTAAATGACTAGTGGTAGACTCTCATTGCTTTACCTGTGCTTCCATTGACAAAGGCAGTAATAGCTGTAGCTGTTATTCATAATGTACCTACTACAACAATTAGCATTTTTTAGAGTTTGAAGTGTCACATAAATTATGAATTAAAGGGGACATATCATGCTCATTTTCAGATTTATACTTGTATTCTGAGTTTTCATTACAACATGTTTACAAAAAACATTATTTTATCTGTCTGAAACGTTCCAAGACTCCCTGAAAAAGCCCAGCTGCTCTGATTGGTTTGTGAGAAAAATATGGTGCACCTTTGCAATGGTAGTTCTCAAACCGTGGATGGAGATTCTCAGGTATATTGCACCTGTTCTCATTCCCAGGGCATCAAATAAGCTGCACCTTTGTCACAAGGAACTCCATAGCACTGGCACAAAATGCATTATTAGCTACAAGGTAAACCCATCCTTGACAATAGTAAATGCTCTGAGAAAGGACACCAGGACTGTGGTGACATAAAGAGCAACGGGAGCGGAGATGAATAGGTCCAACAAACACAAGGCTTTCATCCAGAAGACCGCTGTCCGTGTCCCATGTTCACAACATTCAGTGGTATTTTCACTGTACAAATGTATAAGCCCAACCATGTGGTTCTTTCCTAAACCCAACTTTAGCGGTTTGCTTGCTTAATCCTAAAGTGATGTCAAGGGTAACTATAGTGGTTTTGTTTGTTTATCCTAAAGTGACGTCAAGGCTAACTATAGTGGTTTTGTTGCCTAATCTTAAAGTGACGTCAAGGATAACTGTAGTGGTTTTGTAGCCTAATCCTGAATCAACATCTAGGGTAACTGTATTGGTTTTGTTGCCTAATCCTAAATTAAGGTCGAGTAACTGCAGCGGCTTTGATGCTAAAACAAAGTGATGCCAAGGGGCCTGATGGTGGGGCAGTACATGAGGAGAAATTAAAAGGTAGTCCTCAAGCTGTGGGAGGTATATTCCAATAAGGCTGCAGGTGACATAGAACGAGGAGCCAAATCTGAATGGATTCAATTGAATAACCTGTTTTCTGATTGAGGCAGCCCTTAAAAAACGGACTGGGTTGTCTTATTTCCCAGCTTGTGGGTTGGTTGGAACTCCACATACCTAAATCTATGTGTACAAGCACTGAAAAGGGAGCTCTTCATGATATGTCCCCTTTGATTCTGCGTTCTTTACACTGGGAATACGCCGTTTGGAGACGGTGAAAAGTTCAGCCACAGTTCAGCAGGTTCAGCTATGCACTCGCTGCTCTCTTTACACAATAATCACCACCGTTACAGCTTTTAAAATACATTCAAAATGTGAGAAATTCACAGGTGTCTCCGTTGCAGAATAGAAAACCTCTTTGGGTGCATTAGGTATCTGCACAGGAGAAGCATTTCTGATTCCAGACACTGTCGCTGGAGCAAATTACACCACACAATGCCACATCGGGAACTGATTTAAATCCCCTGACGCTACACATCACAAAGCCAAGGACATTACTATCCATCAGGACCCCACCCATTGCTGAACTATCCTCTTCTCAATTCTGGCTCAGCTTATTAATGGAGACTAAGTAGCACACTGTGCAGTGTTTCCCTATGCTAATGATCTGGCTGGCTGGCCTAGGAGGGAAGAAGCCCAGACACTGTCAAATGTAATCTTTTAATAAGGTTTAGTACTAAAGAGAGAGCCACCCTCTTACCTGTTTCTTATCCGGGCTGGGCCGCTGCATGCAAGTATGCTGCAGCAGCAGAGCACTTAGCTTCACCCGGGACGTGTCAGCACTCAGTGGATGTGACGACTGTGAGGCGAGGAAGATGAGGAGGAAGGGGGTTGGATGGCGAGGGGAGGGGGGTTACACACAGGGCCTTGTTAATGGGTACACAATGTGCCGAGAGACAAGAAGCAGCACACTCCAGCAGACAGCGCTGTCATCACAGAGGGAGAGACAAAGTGGGAGGGGGGAGGAGAGAAATGGTTATTATTCTCGCACTTTGTTTATCGGTTATCATTGGCGAGCACACAGACACGTGAGGACCAAAGCATTAAGCATACACACACAGGCGCTGATTGACACACACACACTCAGCGGTAGGCTGTGCAGGGAGACAAAGACACGCAGAAATAAGGAAATGACACACATTCACTTCCACACACACACGCGCAGCATGGTTAAGTGAATCTCCTAAATCACAAGCCAGTATTCAATTCATTAGGGAGCTCTTAGCAGCTGTTCTTGTCTAACCACATCAAGGCGCAGATTTAACACATGAATCTAACGCTCAACACTTAGATAAGTCTGCTTTTCTAAGGAATGGGGGAATTCTCTCAATAATAGTCTGCCCAGAAGTGGGTTCTAAACCCTGAGTCATAAGTGCCATTAAGCTGGCAGTATACAGAGAATGAAATCAAAATCAATGTATCCTCATAGGCGATACGCGCCCTTCATTGGGCTTTGATTGCTCAAATCGTCTAATTCACCGCTCCTAATTGCGTCGTTGCCAGGTTGCAGTAATGCGGAGTCATTAGTTGCACTTTTTACATGTCAGCTGTGGGTGCATGTTTCCACTTTATCTATTGTTTACTGCCTTCACATTGGTAATGGGTCACTTGTGATGCCAGGATGATATAATGCTGATTTAGGTTGGTATTGCTGTTTGGATCTCATTTCCTTAGTTTTGCACTCACCAGTTGCTAAGATCTGGGAAAACGGTGACGTCACTACAAAAATGTCTAATCTGTCAGACTTCTTTGAGCAATCACAGTAATTCAGTGAGCACAATGTTAATATTACTGCTAAGAATAACTAAAAGTAGACCCAAGTTGTAATAAGCCAGGATTATTATAATTATAATTTTAACTTGGTGAGAAATCAATCCCCCTTATAAATTTAATACTGTCGTTGTCATTTCCTGTTCATGCCACATTTAAAGGGGACATGTGCTCATTTCCAGGTTCAGACTTGTATTTCGAGTTTCTACTAGAACATGTTTACATACTTAAACGTAAAAAAACACATCATTTTTCTTATACTGCCCATTTGAATACACCGTGTGCCTGAAACACTCCGGTAGGTAAGGTATAGTCTATGTCATGTGACATAGGAAGGGAAGCCAAATCTGAATGCCTTGTCACATCACATGGGTTGTCTTATTTCACAGTTCTCCTTCATATGTACCTACTTAAATACCTTCCAGGATCAGACTGTTCTCATACACTGTTCATAGCTATATCTACAAAGTAATGTACCATAATTTGTGTATATCCCATGAAATTGGTATGTATGTAATTCACATAATCATGAACTAGGAAATAAACACTGTGTAAGGAAAAGGTTGAGGTGGATGGGGGGGTCAAAAACATGGGATTCTCGCCCAAATCATGCAAAAGATGCACCACTCATGCAGTTGCTTTAAGCCAAAACATGTCCATTTACTAAAACTAATCAAGTAGTTTTGTTGCCTAAACCTAATCATGTCATTTTTTCCTAAACCTAACAAAGTAGTTTTGTTTCCTAAACCTAAGGAAGTTGTTTCCTGTGAAGACGGGCATTTATTTTGAAAACACTGTATGCATGTAACGAGCAGAAATTGGTGCGTTGCTGGACATTTGTCGGAAAGCAAATGAAAAAAGAGGAATTACTTTTTTGGAAGATATCATATGAACCGTTGTATGAGATAGGTACATGCAGTACTTCTGATGGCTGTACTTCTGCCGTAGCTGTACTTGGCACCTTTCAGCCTGCCTGTATTAGGTTGGCCAAGGTTAGCTGTCCAGAAACCAGCAATTATCGCTGGCTACAAATACAATATAATAATACATACTGTAATACACTGGAAGTACAGGCATTTAAATGAATTATGGCAGCTTAATTATTTTGTGCTCTTTTTCCAAATGATGAATTGCTTTTAAACATGATGGATGGATGAGAAAAACCTTTAATGAAAGGGGTCACTCAATTCGGGAGACCATTAATTCAGCTGCACATATTCACCTCCTCATCCATCCTTTATATCTGATGCTAGAAAAGACTTTGTTCAGGGAACAAATATATCATCTGCTTTTGTTTTTTACTGTAAAAAAAAATGTAAAAGCGCCAAAGTACTAACAAAGACTCGTCCCACCTGACAAAATGCTACCTCATTTTAAAAGCACTTCTGCTCCACTATAGCTCATCCCGAGAGACAAGCTCAAATCGTCAGAACACCAGCTCCAAATCATTTTCAGCCAGTTGTATTATAGCTGTAGCTGTAACTTTTAGCACAGCCAGAGCGTGTCTTGTCTTTGTTTTGGATTTCACTGTTGGGATTTACTTACGCCATCATCTCCTTCACCAGACTCCAAACTTCGGAGCAGACAGACCTACAGTCGCAGTATCCAACAGCCTTCGAAAGCTTTCCAGAGCATGTCAACTGAGGTTGCTGGAGCCTTTCCTCCATGAATGTGTGGCTTGGGTCAGGTCAACACGGTCTCATGGCAGTTTGTGAAATAGTCACAAAATTTTATTCATTTGATTCAGGCACACAGACGCAAATTTCCCTCTTTTTTTTCATTTTTTAACAATACATTTTTCATGCATTCTCCAACAAATGTCCAGCAGCATCAATTTCTGGTCCAGTTTACAACTAAACTAAACAACTTATTTAAGTTTAGGAATAGATCGACTGGGTTAGGCTAAGGCAACAAAGTACTTAAGTTTAGGAAAATATCAACTTGGGTAGGCTTTGGCAACAAACTACGGAATAGATTGACTTGGTTAGGGTTAGGCAACAAAAACAATTTAGGTTTAAGTAAATCTCCACTTGGTTAGGCAACAAATTATTTAGGTTTAGGCAAATATCAACTTGGTTAGGCTTTGGCAACAAACTACTTAGGTTAGGCAAATATTGACTTGGTTAGGCAACAAACTACTACAAAATATCGTTTGTGTTAAAATAACATTGGAAGTGCTGTAACTTCAGTATGAAAGTTACTTGACAAATAAATCAACTTTCACTTCATATGGGACACAAAAACTGGTCTCCTGGGCAAAAGTCCTGTGTTTTTTGACCCACCCCGACTTCATCCTGATGTGGCATTCACTGTTCTTTATTCTTTATTTATTGACTTCCCAGGTCAAAGCTACATGGATTATATTAAGAATTGATTTTGTGCTAAAAGAACGTGAAATTCATGTCTATGTACAGTGATCAATACATTAAATTTCAGGCATATTCCACGAATTGCTATGTGACTGGGCTGGTCAGGTCTTTAGCATCTAAAATTGTGATTCCAAAGACGCAATACAGCCAAACAGAATGTGAAAGAACACATACTGATATGTACTAGGACCCCCAACACTGAAAAAGTCAAATTTCTCTTGGTTGGTTCTGGGATGGTTAAGATTCAGAGTACTTATGAAGAAAGACTCTCAACTGCTGTCTGGAGCTTGCACAGTTTGCACTCCGATTAACTTAAGCAAAGGCTCTGGGTTCATACTGAGCTGTCAAAAACAATAAGCTCATGGACAACATGGTGGGCAGCTCAGGCTGGTGATGGAGGGGCGTAGAGGTCACAGAGAGACTGAGAGAGATAGAAGAGGGAAGGAAAAGGAGATGGAGGATACATGTAGAGAAATATGTGGGACTGTGTGTGTGGCAAAGCAGTGAGTAAGCAAATGCGTATGTTAGTGAGAGAGACAGACTGAGAGACATGCCTCCACCAGTGCTGAGGGCAGCAGGTTTTTGGCAGAAGCAGCGCTTTTTGTGGGCGGAGGGGAGGAGAAGGGGACGAGGGAGTCGAAGGAGGAGGAGGAGGAAGAGAGAGGATTTGGCCATGGTACCAGTGCCCAGCCATGTGGGATGGCAGCGTTGTGTCGGACGTGATTGGCTCCGGTATTTGATGGAGGTTGACCTTGAGAGCTCGCTGCCTTTAACTGACTCTGACTGCTCGGTGAACACCGGCCGGACACATTCCCACGCTTTGTCCCCGGGGCCACAGTCGGCAGGAGGCAGCCACACGGGCATGAGCATGTACAGATGTGTGCACCACTGTAGCTGGCACTACACCAAGCATCAAGATTCATTAAAGGGTCAGTTCACTCATATTACTAAAAGACATTTTCTTACTTTCCTCTAGCAAGTATTCAATGTATTTTTGCTCATACTTTGACCATGAGTATCATCAATAACACATTTCTGTACAAGGATGCTATGTTCTTTCCATTTGTGTTTCCGTTACAAAAAGTTACCCAAAAGTTAAAAAAAAACATGATTTTAGACCATGGAGCCTGAGGTCCAGCTCAACATACACCCTCTAAACATACATTTAGCAGTGTCAGTAGGGTTACGAGGGCCGAAACAGTTAAAAATTAGAGACCTTTGAACTACACACCTGTAAAGTTTCATAACACCAGTTGAGGCCAGGGGCGCAAAACGGGAGACATAATTTGGGATCACAGCCATCTTTGAAGTCAACTTTAATCTTTATCTCAACTACAACTACATTTTTTGACTGTATCTTGCATGGTTTCCTTTGGTAAAAAACAACAAACAGAAAAACTATACTTTGACGCTTAACACAAAATATTGCCAACAATTTTATTTGTAATCAAGAATGAACTTTGAAGTTCAGCTTTTGAGCCAATATAAATGAAAAACCATGAAGGTTCCCTGAGATTTGAATATTACTGGGCTTGTGGTGAGACTGTCTTCTCCAATACCAGCCAGTTACACTGTTGTCAGACTATCAAATTAGCGTTATCATTTGCTATAAGCCACATAGATGTGGGTCAATAGGGGCCTATTACACCCACTAGTAGGTTTTATGATCTCACCACTTGATAGATTACCAAAAGAAGGAATAAAGACAGTAAAAATGGCACGATCTCTAGCGACTGTAGTAGTTATGACAGGAGCAGAGGAGGAAATCAGGCACTATATAGAAACTCCATAAGGGGTGGAAGTTAGGGATGTTTGACAAGACAAAAAAACAGGGTTTTCACCCTGTAGACCAGAGCTTTCATCCTGTGTGATGTGAATTATAGTTGTCTTTGAATTGACAAGCAGCAGGTGTCACGTTCACTTTTGAAACCTATTTATTATAAACCATATTTAATTACATTTTGCCTAAACCTAAAGAATCGTTTGTGTTCAGAACATAACATTTCAATCAGTTTTACATGTTAAAACATGCTCTTTTCACTTTCACTTTTAATTTTACAACATAGTAGGTGTAGTAGGATCCAAAGGACCCACATCTATGTTGGTTACAGCATCTGATAAAAGCCATTTAATGGCCTGATATCTATACTATACTGACTATACTACACCTTTTATGTCATAATATTGATAATAATATCTATAAGAGTTTAAAGCCTGGCAAAAAGTATTTTCCTTTTTGTGTTATCCTTGCCAGGACAAATTGAAGTGATAACATTGCAACAGCACACAGACGTGTGTGTCATACTATCCAGCTGTGAACTAATTGGAAAGGATAGTCGGGACCCCAGGCACCTGTGGTGGTGAAGGTCGTCTGAGTGGCTGGCGAAGGACACGGGAAAGTGATCCTGACTTTAAAAAACCCCACAGACATCACATTAGCTGGTGTCCAGGGAGCAGCAGTCACACACACACACACACACACACACACACACACACACACACACACACCACACAGGGGATCCGTTTTCAGCTTGAAACGTGATTTCAGGGAAATCCTCTCAAATTGCACGTGATCCATGACCCTGTTGGGCAATACATATTAGAATCAACACTTGGAGCAGGTAAAGGAAGGCTAACTTTGCATGACCGCAGATGACTGCTCAGATTTTGTGTTTTTGGAGACATTTTGAGCAAAGCATATATTGACATGTGCTTTGTTGAAGTTGTTTTGGTACTTGGACACCAAGTTTAGACACTGTGGATTGATATTTTCTGTACACACACCGATCAATAATCAAATCACACTTCTCTGATCCTCTTTTACCGAACCCGTCTTCTTGAAAAACAACACAATGCAGTCTTGATCGATTGTAGAAGTGCATTGTTTAAAAACATGTGTGGCTGTGTAGCACAAAGCACATTTCCGATGCATTTTCTTATTCAGCCTCACGAAAGCCAGTCTGCTTAATGACCGCCTTTGTTGTTAAAAACCGCTGCTTGTTTTTCAAGCCTACGCTTTGAGATAAGTGCCGACCAATATTGTGAACGAGTCCGTCCCTGCATTCAAAGATGACAGAAGGCTGTGAAAGCTGAGAGATTTTAAGCTTCAACAAGGGGGAAAAAATCATAATAATGGTGGATGATTTGACTGGATAAATTGCAGCCATTGTTACATGGATATCTGTGGATAGTAGTATGTTTTGGGGAAAGGGCCTTGATGTAAGGCCACCTATGCAGCTGGAAAATTGAACATACGTCTCAGAGAATACTCTGCTCCTTTCACATTGTCCAAGCAGTTGTTAACAAATGATTCAGTGTATTTTAAAAGGCAAATCATGAAAAGGAAAAATATTTCTCTCAGGCATAAAATGATGGTGAGAGTACTAACATGGTGATGAATAAAGCACCTGTCCTGCCCCCCACAAAATGTATGCAAACCAAGTATGGATGGGAGGGAGAAATCCACTGGCACATTTATCAGAACCGGGACATTAAAGCAGCAGAAAGTAAGATTGGAGGATATACAAAACGTGACTATATCCTGACATCCTTTGTCCGCCAGTGACCTCCAGTCCTCCAGTCCATCATCTGCAAGATTTCACAGACCGATGGGCGATGCTTGGTATTTCCTCAACTGCTCTCAATATGGACGAGTCACAAACTTTCTAATTTTACAGCTAAACAGTAGCTACAAGATGTTTCTGAAAATATTTGAGGTGAGACATATACATTACAGTAACTGAATACTGATTAATATTTGAACAGCGCTGCCTAGTTGGACCGTTTGACCAGCTGCCTCCAATGAACAGCCAATAGGGACGCTTTCTCTTTCTGAAATGACCTGTGATTGATCAGTCTCCTGTCAGACTTGATTTGGCTCTGAAAACAGAGCCATGAGGAGCTGCAGAAGTTTATTATTTTTACAATATGCTGAAGGGTTATTATGGATTTTTTTGCCCAAAACGTTCTGCCTACTGCAATAGTTGTGAATAAAGAAACATGAGATCAACTAGTGAATAATTGTGGCAACAGTTATATTCTGCTGCAGGGACAAGATTTATTGAGCCAATATGCTGCATTAGAATATGCTGAACTTTTCATTATTCATTACCACATAAAATAGAAAATACATTTCTCAAAATATTGCAAAACGTTCAGTATATGACACACGACACTAGGCCTATTAACCTTGCTTATGGTATTAAAAAAAAAAAACAAATAGGATGTAATAAGAAATATGGTGTTTGTTTATTTCTTTCTTTGTAATGGTGATGGTTTGTTTCCGAGCAGCATGTGACGTCACCTCCCATTCCTCCTTTTTATACCATTTCAGGTCCTGATAAACTCACAGCTGTGCACAAACAACACAGGTGACGCCAATTAATCCCATGAGAGTTTAGTGCTTAAGCCTGTGGAGATTCATGTGATTGAGCCAGGGACAGTTCAAGGGAAGTTGGGGGGAGGTCAGCTAACTGCCGGACTGATGAGGAAAGTGGGAACAGGCGTGCAGATGGGGTGGCGCAGTCAGGTGATGGTGAAGGGAGGGAAAGTCTGAATATCTGTAACACTCTTGAGTGTTCAGCATTCTAACTGCAGCCATTTACAAGTAAAGCAAAATTAGCAGTAGAAGTACACACCTTATACAGTATGTTGCATGTTTTATTGATGGTTGAAAGACATATAGTTATGCTAAAGATATTTAATCACAATCAATTGCAGGATTGTCCATATAGGTAATCAGGATTAATCTCAAATCAGTCACACATTCTGTTCAAAATGAACCTTACAGGGAGATTTGTCAAGTATTTATACTCTTATCAATATGGGAGTGGACAAATATGCTGCTTTATGCAAATGTATGTATATAATTATTATTGAAAATCAGTTAACAGCACAAACAATGATTATAACATGACAAACTGTAGCTCAACAGGCAACAGTGTATCAGTGTTTGAGTGTGCTGACTTGACTATAACTTGCCCCAAACCGTCTGTAATTATAAAGTGCACATGTCTGTAAAGGGGAGACTTGTGGGTACCCTTAGAATCAATTTTCATTCACATATCTGGAGGTCAGATGTCAAGGGAGCCCTTTGAAAATGCAGTTTTTCCTTGCCAAAATTTAGTGTATGCACAATTTAATAATAGCGCAAATAAATACCATTAATTGGATGACGCATATCCATCCCACAATGTTTCAAAGCATAAAAAGTCAAACATGTTTAAATGATGGAACATCTGCTACAAATAAAACTGCCTATTTGTATGAGATGGACATGAGTTATTGACTACCTTAGTTAGGAATACTGTACTTTATTTTTTAGGATTTTTGTAGGTATATGGATCAGTGGATGTGTGTACATAGGCAGATGTGTGTGTCGGTGGGTGTTCCACTTCTGGTGTTATCTAATCTATACATGCATGTACAGTATATCATTGTCAATGTGTGTTAATGGTAATAAAGTGTGAAACAACAGAAGTACACGGCTGTTGTTAGTGGAGGTAGAAACTACAGATGAAAAATGGCATTTTGTCTTCACAGCAATGTTTTTTTACAGTGCACTGCACGCACACGTACAATAAATCAATAAAATAAAAAAGGTTGTAGCAATATGTGTGAGATGTACAAAAATGAATTTGGAAAAGGAGCCTCTGGATTTTGCACAGTGCAATGAAGCATGACTGCCTGGTCAGTTAAAATCATGTCATGAATTAATGTCATACAATTACTGAATATTCTAAGATGTATAAGGATTTAACACCCGCACAGGGGTTTTCTTTTATTTTGCTCATAAAACATATACAGACCAGGGATGATTTGCATCCACCCCACTCCCCGATTGTATCTGTTGTAGTGGCACAACAAAATTGAAACCAAAATATGCTGGATACAAGAGCTGCCATCTTGAAATTTTTGATGACATTTGGAGCTGGAGTCTGCGTAGTGGTGATCGGGAGCGACTGCAGCACACTAGCATGAACCACCTAGCTGCTATGCTAGCACCACAGTGGCTGTTGGCATGAACGACAAAACAACTAATATCTTTATAACTACACTTCTGATCAAATTGACATATGTTCTATTACACAGACTCGTGACTGATAGGGAAAGTTTAAGTTATATCTCCTCTCTTGTGCAAATGCAGAGCCTCAATCACAGCTATCCCCCGTTTTATAGCATCAAATAATGAATCAAAGTCAAACTTATCAGAAAAAAAAAATTAACACATGAACACACATCAGTGTGATAAGAACTACCTACAATGACAGAAACCATCTTTGGGAAAAATGTATTTAACGTGTTCTTTGACTTCTTAGTTTGTCCCATCCACTAACAAGGAGGAGGCAAGATTTATGACCTATACTGCAGCCAGCCACCAGGGGGCGATCAAGATGTTTTGGCTTCACCTTTGGGGAGCTGTTACATCATCCATTTTTAGATATAGTCAATGCTATAAACGTATGGAGTTTGGTGAGCCTAAAAATCTCTTAGCATTGCTTCCTGCTACCCGTGTAGGTGTGCAGAGCCTTTAGCAGCATTCATGTCACCTTGGAAAACTCAAGCCAGAATATATTACACAATGAAAAATACAGTAAAACCTGATTCTGCATTTATTGCTGTATTTCCATATGTTGTTTAACTGTAAAAAATCTCCTTGGCTGACGCCACATTCACAAGAGGAAGCTGGATTTTTGTTTGATGTTGAAAGTCATGACATTTCACTGTGAACTATAGGATATCCCAGACGGATACCACAGATCTCTAGTTCTCATGTACTATTCATGCTATATATTTGTCCTCAGACAATCTCTGTTGGATCTGCTAGCTGGATGGATTTTGCTCCAGCTATACACATGGTAAATGATGTGCAATTTGCAGACAGAGCCCTTTGATGGTAAAGGGCCCCTATGGTTACACAACGGGAAAACATGGTAAAAAGCACATAAAACGCTTGAGTCTATCCAACCAAACTGAGAGTACCATGTTTTTTTCAAGTGTGTCTCTGGCAAACGATTTTCCAACTGCAAACCTTTCCCTGCTCATCTCCTGGGTCTAAATATAGAGACAGAGAGTGAGAGCGAGAAAGAGAAACATCATGGCATGTTGTCAGATCATCTTTTTTTTGTGCTGATATTTCCAATTATGGCTGAGTGACATGTAGTACAGCAAATGGCGAGGGCGTTGAAGCTTATTTCACTGCAGACAGCAGTTAATGAGCTTTTTATCAACTATTTATGTGATTTCTGCGTGAGAGCAGATGAAAGTGAAGATATCTCTGAGAAAATGCTTCTCCGACACGCCTAACTGTGAGGAAGTAACATGTTTTTTTTAGCAGCTTTGATCACGTCCTCTTTTTACTTCTTTTGTCATTTGTTGAAACGCTAAATGCATACAATCTGCCACTTTATAATCTCATTTGTAAAATATAATAGTGACCTGATGACATAATTGTATACACTGATATACCTACAGTATACCTCTTTCAAAGGAATATAGAAGGAACTTGCCTATCGGCCTGATTGCTGCAACAATTGCTGAAACATTTGATTGATGGGACTGTAGTACACCCATGTTCTTAACAGTATCAACACTGATATAAAACAAATATTGTTCTTATAGATTATGGTTTTATGAAGACTAAGACCAAATGGCAGTACTACAACTTCAGTGTCCAAAAGAACCTTTCCCATAGAGTTACATCAGAAAAGAGACATCTATAACTCATTTCATTGAACTATATTATTAGTAACTTATTAGCTTATTAACTTCCTATACACTAATAGCTGAATCCAGAGTTATTTCCCATCCTCCAGGGCTGGGAGGCAGAGTTAGTAAGTCCCAGACCCCATACTGAGCCATATGACCGGGCGGACGCTGCTGCGCCTGCTCCATAGGCCCAATGGGTGCAGAAGATTGGTGGAAGATCTGGGTTTTCTAACCAGAAGTCCAGCCATTTTGGCAGCATGCATCGCTGAGCAACTTTCACAGGAATGAACAGGTCACCACCAAGCTAGCTCGCTCTTTAGCAAACATTGCGTTAAGTGATTTAAGTGATCTACAAAAGAGGCATCCCAGAAACTACAATAATGATCTTCTCTTCACTGACATTTAACCACATGAATTTAAGACTAAACTTCTATTGAGGTGAAAATCTCACAACTATATTTGAATCTAGGATAATCATATTTACACACACTAAATCCAATTAAAATATCATTAGGCTCTTAGACTTAGAAACTAGGTGGAATCATATCAGTCTAAAGTGATGTTAATGTTCATATTTGAGACGTCAGTCTGATATCTACTTTTAATTAATTTCCAATATATTGATTTAAAGCTGGCAAGTAATGTTCACAAACCCTCACACAGGAAACCTGGGTGATTTCCTGCTGACGACCAGCATCAATCACCACATTAGTGGACGCCACAGAGCTTGGAGATGAATCATCCTTCAGAGGGACAGTCTAGGGTGTCCTCTACCCTCCCTTCTCCTCCGTCCCCGTCCTCACCCTCTGGGGATGTGTAGGAAGTACTGTAGGGGTTGAGGTGGGACGGATGAGACACACACACATCAGCCCTTGATGATTAAGAGTCCAGATTCAGTGACCATGAGTGTCGGCTTCTATAGCGCACACACCTTCCCACCGCTCTGGTCTGGTAGAGTGTGAACCCTCCCCACCTGCCTGCAGTCAGAGGGGTGGGTGGGTGGGTGGGTGAGGCGGTGGGAGGCATATAGCCCGTCATCCCCCACTGATGGATGGGGGACATTACGGCTCTTGGGGACAGGTGCCACTGACGATTAAAGGCCCCAGCCAGTGGCTTGGAAAGAATGGAAGTGGAAAGAGGAGAGAAGAAGGAAAGGGAAACTGTTGCCGCAGAACGAGTAAACACAAACGCTGCAGGGAAAGCAGACGTGAAACGAGTGGTGAGGTGGAGGGGAAGGAGGGGGGCGTTGCAGGTAGAGGAGAGACAGATGGCGAGAGGAGGGTTTTTTTCCACCTTTGGATTTTAAGTGTGATACAATACGACTGCTTGTGTACCAAAACAGTGATCACACAAGCTAACATGCCTGCTAACAACGCTTTGCTTTGTCTCTTTCAGCACCCTTTTTTTTTAATGCATCCTGACTAATAGACACTCTCCTGTTTTTTTCTGTCTGTCTGCCAGACTCCTGCAGTTGCTAGGCTGCTCTCCTCTGTGCTGTGTTGATGACCTTTGTTTCCTAACCCTGTCAGCGAGCTATGGGGACAAATATTACCTCCTCTGCCTCAGGGGCAATTCAGCTGTCTGTCATTTACTTTCCCCCTCCTCCATGTCCTGTCACAGCATCATTGCTGTGGTTCCCTACAGTGGTTGGAACACAATCATTTCAACTGTCCGTGCCTCACCTATGCCTCTCAAAAAGCTCCCATTTGCAGGTAAATTTCCAATATCATTTTTGGTGACACATCATTTTACAGGTCTGCAAATTTCAGTTAATTAAGTGATAATAAGCAAGTAACCTATTTGAAATTTCTTTGGCATTACTACCAAATTAGCCCAATATTTACCTCAAAAATTATGGAAAATTACTTTATTATCTCTTTATTAAATAATTATGTTCCACTATTTCTCAATTGGCCGGTAATTCATTTAATACATTCCTAGGAAAAGACTACAAAGTTAAGTGATATGCCTTATTTCCATATCTACTCATAAATAGATGATAATTAGCAAGGTAATCGATAATAGATAATAGATAATTAACTTAAAAAAAACTCTCTGAATCATTACATTAGCTGCCAGGTTACATTTGTGTAGCGAGTAAGTACCAATGAAGAGCAGCTCAAGCTTAAGGGCCCTATTTTAACCATTATATGCTATTTTAGTATACAATTATTAAATCATATTTATAATAAAGTCATTCTCAATCATTTTTGAGGTAAATATTGTGGTAATTCTGCAGTATTTCTGAAGAAGGGGGTTAGTTATCACCTAATTAGTTAGTTATCACCTAATTACCATGAAATTTGCAGACCTGTAAAATGAAGTGTTGCTCCATTTTTTCAAACCAATACCTGAGCTTGTAGTATTGGCCAATATTAAGTAATTAAAATAATAATAATATGTGCAGTATATACATAATTAAAATACATACAGAAAATGAATGCAACAGGACCTTCTTATCCAGTTTGTCAGTTACAAAGAACGTTTATAAATGTAGGTAGAAATAAATAACAGTTCTGTATTTTCTGAGCTGTATGGTCAGTGGACAGCATGAGTGCTAATTTTTCCTGTAGGGTGCAATAATCACAGACCCTTTTATGGTCCTGCCACCCCTCGAAACAGAAGCCTTGAACATAAGTTCAAGGTAGTTAGTTTAACTACCGTTACTGTTACTCTCTCAACTAGCACCGCACTGCTGTTGTTTGCTATCGTCACGTGACAAATTACCGGCAATCAGTTCTTCTTCGTTGCTCTGAAACAGTTGTTGCCAATGGCAGCCATGATCCAGGGTAACAACGCAGTGAAGGCTACTGTTTTGGAGCAGTGAAGAAGAATTGATTTAAAAAGTACATTTTTTAATTGATAAATTGTGGTATCGGAATGGTGCATAGAGTGGCATACTCGCTGATAACCAATCCAGAATTTTGGGCAATATCGGACGCTTTTCCGATAGTATTGCTTTTTCGCTGGCATTGGAACAACTTTAATAATTTCATCTCCCTTCTCAGTGCAAAAAGTTTCCACGAATCTGGAGCTTTACCTGTTGTGTGGCAAGCTAGTACCAAATTAGGCAGCCACACATGGGACCCTCCATGCCAAAATAATGATCGTGCCACTAATAATGAACCCCCAACAGAGTAAAAATGTTTGTGCTGCAGCTTGTGTCGATTATCATTTCTATCAGGGAGAGAGGGAATGAGGTGTTGAGAGGAAAACATGAGTGAAAGACAGAAGATAAGAAGGAGAAAGCAGCAATCCCCTGGGAATGGCCAGGCCACTTGTTGATGCCAAGTTCAACAGACTGATTGTGGAATTGAATCTGGACCGAGGAGAGTAATAATAGGCCCCGACTGAGAGAATGGAGCTCCACTTTAGGTTTCAACTGCAGAGTGAAATGTACTGCCATCAGCAGAAAAAGGACAGGAGTAGGGACCAATGTCTATCCCCGCAACACCAGTGATTATCAGGGAATTGCTTTGACATTCAGCTATAATTTGCTTTGTAATGACTGAAAATAGCTGGGGATGAGTCCTCCTAGATTGCAATGTTATCAAAAATTGCGTTGGTGAAAAACAACATTTTCGCATTTGCAAACAGCAGGGGGAACTACTTCATCAAACCAGCCCCTCTTCCAATTTCAGCTGTCGCTCCTCTTCTGATCCATCCAGGGTTTTTTTCTCCTCCATCTTTTTTCTTTTTTTATCAGCAAGACCAAATCCGTCAGTGTTTACTCTTATAATGTTTAATGTTTGCTCATCTGCTTACACATAATCCTTCGGCACACATTCCCTCTCCTCCTTGGTCTCTATATGAAGGCGCTGTCGTCACTGATGGATTAACTCCTCTGAACTTCTTGGGGATGATACTGAGCTAAAACATACAACTGAACGATGCCTGGTTGTCATATCCACCACAATGTCTCTTTGGTGCGTGTGTGTGTGTGTGTGTGTGTGTGTGTGTGTGTGTGTGTGTTTTTCTTTCGTTATGGGGTCCTACATCTGTTTACACAGTCACACTGTGGGGACTCGCCTTCCTTTTGAGGACTAACTGGAGGTCCACAAAAAAATCATTACATTTCAGGGAGCAGACATGGTTTAAGGTTCGGTTTAGATTCAGGTTAGGGTAAGGTTTAGGTTTAGGCAAGTAGTGATTAGGGTTAGGGTCCCCAGGAAATCAATATAAGTCAAGTGTTTGTGTATTTCTTGATGCTCTCGAGGGAATTCTGCATCAGAAGTCCTCTTAAATAAAGACGAAGCTTTGAGAAGGACTTTAAAACACATTCACCAATAACAACAGCTGTGTGCAAAGTCATATTGCATCCCAATGACTTTTTGACCCTTTCAACCCACAAACCAATGAGTCACATTATGCAATAAAACACATGTTCGTCTTCTGTGCAGTGACAATCAAAACTGAGCAGACGTTTCCACCAACTGCTGATGATCTTTTAAAGCACTTCCAAACAAACCAGAGCGTAAACAAAAACTTTTTTTATGGTTGCTCTCTTAAAACCTATGCGTCCCACCTAATTATAATGAAAGGAGTGTTCCTTCTCAGTTAGTCCACGTCTGATAGGTTGTCATGCGGGTTTCTGCCTCTTCTTGAAAGTGTCCCTTTATCAGTGAATCCGCGCAGATACTGCTCTGAGCCTCTTGCCAGCTTATCTCCGTTAGACCGTTAATTAGCAGCAAGTGCAGCAATTACACTCAAATATCCTGAGCAACAAAGACACAAAAGATGGCCCCCTACCTACCCCCACTCCGCCTTACCCTGGCCTTAAAACTAGCTCCCACAAATGAGGGGAAGGAGAGAGGGGTGAGGAGAAGGAAATGAGGAAGGGAGATTTTAGAGCAACACAAAGACAAAACTCGGATAAGACTCCTCTGCTGTCGTTTTTAATTGGTTTGTATCTCCTGAGAGGAGCCCCAAATCTGGAAGGTTTTAGATTGACTGCCTCCTCCTGTATATATATATGAGTTTGCAAATATGTGCACATCCATAGTCCATGCTTATGACACCATAGTTATTGAATAACCAGCTGACATTGTTGTGAGACTGACACTGGTATCGTCCTCTGTGGTGACAGCCTCACATGAACTCAGCCAGTAAGACTGCTGGATAAAAATCATAAATTGGCTGTGTGTGAGGAGGCTCAGACTTTCTATCTTCCTGACATTTTTTGTTCTTGTAACATTGTTAACTAATGAAAATTGCAATACAGAACAATTTATCCCAATTTGTATGCTATAAATCCCATATTTCCATGGTCATATAAGGTTAACTCTATATACTCTGTGTATGAATATTAATAAAATGCTCCGTGTGAGGGAGCAAACTGAACATAAACAAAGAAATACTGTAAGAGCTCACTAATTTTAGTCCTTTAGTAGACATGGGTGTTTAGAGGTGACACATTTTGCTTATACAAGAGCAGAAGACCAATGTGACATTATCGGACTCAATGAAAAGCTTTCGATCACAGTAAGTGAGAGAATATTAAAGTAACTAAACGTTCCGTTACTTTTGGATTACCTTAATAACAAATAATCCATCCATCCATCCATCGTCAACCGCTTATTCCGTTAGGGGTCGCAGGGGGGTTCACCCTGGACAGGTTGCCAGTCCATCACAGGGCACATAGAGATTAACCTAAATTGCATGTTTTTGGACTGTGGGAGGAAGCCGGAGTACCCGGAGACACGGGGAGAACATGCAAACTCCACACAGAAGCTCCACAGAACCACACAGAAACTCCAAGCCGGAATCGAACCTGCAACCCTCTTGCTGTGAGGTGACAGCGCTAACCACTGCACCACCGTGCAGCCATAACAAATAATAGTGTGCAAAAAAAGACGAAACAAAAGAAAAATGCTGAAATTTTGCCATTATTTTGTATGTAAAAACAGAAAAGGGGAACAACATCACGGTACAATGCAAGTTCTGCCTTCCAGCTATGAAACTGCTGTCATCATCCAAGGACTTGAATCTTTTGGTACATTAGTGCAGGCTGTTGTCATACACCGTTCATACCTATACTTACTCAAAGTAATGCTCTATAATTAGTATATACAGTATACCATATAATCAGTGTGTATCTAATCCATGTAACTGTGAGCTAAGAAGTATGGAGAACACTAAACACCACACTGGGACATCACAATGGATTGGTACATCAAAAACACCAGACTATCACCCAGAAGATTGAACAGTGTTCATGTACCGTGTGAAACCGGGAGGCAACGTTGATTTTTTTTTTTTTTTCATGTAACTTCCATGCTTTAGTTATGCTACATCCACAGCTATTTTACCCAAACCACAATCTTTCCCTAAACCTAACTATGTAGTTTTGTTGCCTAAACCGAACAAAGTCAGTCTTTTCATAAAAGTAGCCAATGGAAGTTTATTTTGAAAAGACTGGAGAGCAAATTGGCATGTGAGTCAAAAAATACAAAATAACTTTTCGTAAGATATCTTAAAACTTATTTATGAGGATGCACTGATTAGTGTTGCTGGATTTTTGACCTGGAACAGCAGCAGTACCCATATAAATGAAATTAAATTAACCTGGTTTGTCCTGTATTATGTCTGCTGGACCAGCAATTTGAAGCACACTGTACTGTGATGTTGTTCCTCTTTTCTGCTTTACATACAAAATAATAGCACCAACATTAGAGGCCACTGTGTGAGATTTGTGTTGCAAAGTATTGGAATATTTGCACATGTGCATGGATATATCATTTTTTTCAAAAATACATAAAAAATGCATAAAATACATATTGAATATATATTAAAATAGTAACCAGTTATGTATTTTTTAATTAATTTATTTATTTTATTTTTTATTTATTTTTTAATGTATTTTTTTGTAACAGTCTTTTTTGCTAAAAGCTACTGCATTTAGGATAATATTTAGGATCTGATTCCCTCCTAATTTTTAGGACTTGATTTATGTGACACTTTAGAGTTAAGCATGTAGAGCAGAGGTTTAAGATCCTCACAAGTACAGTAGGACATGTACAGTGGCTGAATGCAAATTGTATAGATCACACTCCGCTGCATATGCCAGTATTTCAAAAGCCCCCAGGTGTTCGCTGGTTCTCCTGACATTCGCAATCGGCTGCTCTGTGAACAGCTGACTAGACAGCAACCAGGAAACCGGCAGCCATCTGGCGCCATTGGGGATCCAGGTCTCCCCCCACCAACCCCAATAGCATTCATTCATCATGAACAGCAGAACTCAAGGGGAAAGTAGACGCACAAATTAGGATGTAGCACATAGTCCTTAAGGTCCTTGCACTGTTCCCGAATTACTTTTAATTGTGGAGGGAGTCAGTAATGTACATCAAACAACATCTGTGGAGTTGGAGTGTTTGTACACCAGTTAGCGAGACATTTAATAGGCAGTCGTGACAAGCTTTTTAACTTTATATTGTGCCAAACTACAGTAAACATCTGGCCTCTTATGGCAGCACAGTATAAGAATACTACAATGTCTTTTGCAATTACCCATGTCCACGTCCACACTTGGGAACTTTTTTTTTTATTATTATCAATGTTTGCTGCTGTGCCTACCTGGCACCAGTGAAGCCCAGAGTGGTGGTCTTAATGTTTTTTGATTTGGTTTCCCCAGCATGGATCCCCCCCCACAGAGAAGAAAGAGGCTGAGGTGTGATGAGAACTGTTAAGGAGCCTGGAGTTGTATCAGGTTGTAGTAAACTTCTAAAGGTAATACAAGGTCAGTGCACTGTCTCTGCTGTCTGACCCTGAGAACGCTGAATTGCTGATGCCTACCAATCAGTAATGGTGTGATAATGATGTTTACTATTGGCGACTGAAGGCTCACTGTCACATCTCATCACCTATTTGATTGAAGGGCGCGAGGCGTTATTTTTGTTTTTATCGCAGCAGATCACATTTAATCTTGCTTCACTCCCCTCTACAGTTTTTTAAGCTTTTTGCGGGGTGTCATAGGGTACGCTCGCTGCCAAGTGCAGTAGTGGAAACCCTTCATTTTGACAGAGAATTGAAGGACTAACAATCACTTGGCAGGTTGATGCTTCTAACTGGGACACCACCGTGTTTCAGGTGAATGCACACTCAGCAGAAAGGTACGGGTGAAGGGAAAACACAGGAGAAAAAATATCAACTTCAAGCTCCTCTACACGCATAGCTGATACTTGTTCTATAGTTTAAATATGCTGAATTATAATTTTATGGCTTATTGTTGTTCAGATGTGCTACCAGTCAGTTGCCACTTGTTTGTGAACCGAACATCTGATATCGTCCACAAATATGAACAAAACATTTTTGGACACGTCAGTTTTTAATTATTAAAGTTGCAGTGGGTGAAATGGAGCAAATATGATTTTAAAAAGTTTTTATAAAACTGTCACTATATGACAGTAGTGCATGAGACAGGTAAACTGAAAAAAAAAAAACTATGTGTCCTCCAGTGCTCCTAACGGCATCTGCCAGATTTCACATAATCGTAGGAAAACAGCCAATCGGAGCTGACCTGAAGGCTGCCGTCCAGCTCAGCTTGTAGTTACTGTTTAGCTGTAAAATTTGAACGTTTGTGACCCGGCAGCCATGTTGAAATCTCTTGAGTAAATATCAAGCACCACCCACCAGCCAGAGCACAGCCAATAGGAACGCTCTCCCTCTGCGAAATGAGCTATGACTGCTCAAAGTCTCCCGTCATGGGCTAGATTTTCTAAAGCCTGAAAACAGCCATGCAGAAGTCTAGTTTTCTGTCAATACGCTGAAAGGTTATTATGGACTTTTTCCCCAATGATGCCAAAAAATTGATGTCTACTGAAGCTTTAAGACACACTCATAATAATTTGTTTTAAGAAAAGCCATACTTTCAGTCTGTTAAGGTCTGTGGATGTATTTTTGTCCACATAAAAATATTATCAATATAACCTTTAAAAATACATAGATAATACAATTTAGCCACAGTACCAACAACAGCAGTCTGACCTGTTCATTTCCTCTCAGAGAGATGTTTCAGCGTGATTCAATCCATTTCCTCTGTCTGCTGTGTTTCCTTAATGACTGTAATCATGACCTTTTGTGGATCCTACAAGTCTACCTCTTCCCTTACAGAGCTCTCCAGCCTCTTGTCTGCACATTAATTTGCTCTTATGAGAATCAAACCTTATTATGCCTGAAGGTCACACCATTATCCCCCGCAGGCAGAATCCAAATATTCATATACTGTAACTTGTGGAAGCAAGAGAGAGAGCGAGAAATATGACATTATGTCTTTGCCACTGACAAACCCAGAATGCTGTGAACCAGGCACAGCTATCCAAGGCAGAGTTAAAAGCTCACATCTCTAAAACGCTGTAGGTTAAAGATTGAAAATAGATCTTCTCAACAGAGGCTGTGAGACTGTATTTCGGGGAAAGTTGCAGCGAGGGAGGCAAAGACAGAGGAAAGGAGCAAGAGTGTCACATCCATTTGTAACTCCCGCTGTGATGTCAGGATGCTGGCGGGGGCTCGCCAACTGTGCTCAGTGACATTGATGGATGCAGGTGAGCACCCTGACTTTCTCACCCAATACTCATCTAGTGATGATATGTCTGTTGTCGTTCCTTTATGAACCCATAGCTGAAAGGAGGAGACAGCGAGGGCGGGATAGATGAGGCTGACAGAGATAAGAATAAAGGTGAGAGTGGAGTGAGGAATAAAGTAGCAGAAGGGTGTGAGAAGTGGAGGAGATGGCGTATTGCAACCATTCCAAAGAAAGTCAGACAGATAATGAGCACACTATAAAGTTTTTGTTTCTTGAACTTTTTCCTTCAATTCTGTTTAAATATTAAAGGTTTGTAATTAAAAGGTGACGGAGTGGGACGCCACAGGGGGCTCTGGCTTTATTGACCGAGGAGTGACAAAGTATCACTCTCTGCATCGAAAGGCTTGGGGATCTCGATGTCTGGATGTCGAGATGTTTTCATCTGTTTACATCCCAGCAAGAGCCCCGCCGGCCTCCCGGGGCGCACTGACTGATTTGAGGCAAGAGCCCACCATGGCAGATATGTATTTCTGAGCGCTTATGCATTGGTTAATTTGTTTCTCTCCTCCACATGGGATTGAACTCTTGCTGAGACATGACTGGCAGACATGAAGGAGGAGGGGGGGGGAAAGTCAGTTTTCAGCACTTTATAGTAGTGCGGTGGCAATTCCCCCACCGCTGAAGACACGATTTTTGCTTCGGAAACATGCAGGGAAACGATTCACTGTTTGGCCCTGTATGTTGTCTGAATGCTCAAGTTGTTTCTCATTGTCTCTCAAGTGTGTCAGCATTTGAATGCACGCTTTAAAAACAGGCTGCGCTGTCATTGTCGTGGGCGAATGCACAAGAGTTGTCCCTTGACGGTGGACGCACAGCTGGACAGAGTCGTGTCAGGGGTTGGCATAGACCAGCTCCAGACAATTATTGATCCAGGGACACTTCTGCACAAACAAAAGAGGCTGCTGAGAGAAGCTGACTCTCAGCTGTCTATTCCTTCCCATCAGAGCAAAGTGGTGGGTTGTGAAGTTGTGAAACAGGCAGAGATATTGTATTTGGTCCTTAGCTTCATAAATCATACATGCCTTTGAGTAAATTCACAGCTCCACAGATTTAATAAGAGCTGTGCTGGTAGGTAGAGGCAGTCTATGTGCCTCACACATACCAGTGTAAGGGAGATCATTATGGAAATTCTCAGAGGGAGGTGAACTTTAATAACTGCTCAAAATAAATCAAGAGGCAATATGAGAATTGACAAGCGTTCCTCCCCCCCAGACTTCAGCCGGAGTGTGGAATTGAAACAACACCGAGCATCAGAACATCTCAAGTAATATTGCTTCTGGAGGGAGATTCTGATTATGCAGGTTAGAATATTATGAGCCACTGCTTCGGGCAATCATGTCACGCTGCAGCCGTGCCACTATTGCAATAAATCACAGTTTATGGTAATGACTCAGGAGGAAATCATTGACACCTATGCATCCGGAACACGATGTGCCGCCGTTCATGCATATTCAGCCTCCGTTTGCTACGTGATTTGCTCGTCAGAGGATTCCGGAGCGACGTGTGTGATTGTGAGAGGAGATGTAAATCTGAGGCAGACGACAAAACACAGATGACCTTTCCGAGCAAAATCCGAGATGACCTAAGCGAGTGAATGCAAATGTGAGCAATGACTGATACAGTTTGAAAGGGTAGTCACAGATGGAGAGTATCTGAGCCTGCAGGATTTCACTGATACATGTTCAGGTACATGCCTCAGGTGCCTGTCCTCCTCAATCCCAGTGTCTTACAAAGGGAATAATTTTCCTGCATGTAAAATGTAATAAATGTTCCTTTTGCACCATGTGAGCTTTACATTAAAGCTGCAGCAGGTAACTTTGAGCAAAGGTGATAAAAAGTTATTTTTATAAAACTGTCACTTTAAAAGTGGGAAACGATAACTTCACAAGATCAATGCAACCGCAGTTGCTCTCTACTGACTACAAGACCCAGGGCATTATGGGAAACACCTGGCTGTCGCCTAATCAAAGAGCTGATTGGCTCTTAATTTGACAGCAAACACCACGTGTTGTAGAAAGTCCAAACTTTCTGTGATATTCTGTGATATTTAACACTAGATAGACTATTAGTTTCATGCTTTGCAATGGTTTCCTCTTTTAAAACATATCTTATGTGGTTGAATAATAATGAAGGTTATTCATAGAGCTTTTATTAAAGCACTTATTAAAACAAGTGCTCATTACAAAGTGCTTTTCAAGGCAGACATTAAAAGAATAACGGAGATTCAGCACATTTCCACATATAAATCCAAACGTGGTCTGCAAACTACAAGTAGCCTACAGATCAGATCTAACAGGATATAACTAGCTCTGTTGCTTCCTGTAAATTCTTTGAAGGCTGCTGAACACTGTTCGACTTGACAGCAGTTTTTTGTCACCGCCTCTTGCGTCCGATCTCGTTCACTTTCCAGGCGACGTGCAGTTCATCCCACATGAGCCCAGATCGTAAAGTGCCATTCACTAGAGTACGGTGAGAGGAGAAGGCAGCTTGCTGTGAGGCTGCAGCTTTCATTACGCTGCATTCACACCAGATGAGGTGGTGTGTCACCCCCTGCAGCCACTGCAGTCTAAAGAGCACAACCCCCCCATTGAAAACTAATGGGAGGATCTGCATTTTGGCTGCGCCGCCAAATCTGTAGCTTAGTTTCTTTTTGCCTCAATTTAATTATCTTGAATTTCCTGGGTTCCATTTTTGCCTTTTTTCCACTAAAAGTTTTGCTAATAAATTACACTTAATCCTGCTTATTGACCTGCTTCTTCAACATCCCCTTTAAAGTTATCCGGCGCCAAGCAACATCATCTGCCTTTATATGGGGAGCTGGCAGCATCACAGTGCCCCATGTTAAACCTTGTGTCCAACAAAATGACATTCCCATGCATAAAAACTGCATTCTCAATTAAGTTTTGAGGCAAACACATTTTTAAACAGAGGTTGCCGGGCTTCAGCATGCTTCAACAACACAAGTTTCAGTTTATGCATTTTATTATCTAAATTTCAGACTTTATTCTTAGCTCACTACATTTTATGCGAGCGAGGGCTGTATTTAGTTTGAAGCACTGTGGCTGCAAAAGAGATTCATTTCAGGGGCAGTGAAAAGTCTGAGAATTAGTGTAAATCATGAAGAGGTAACCCTTTTTTAATTTTGTGTACTGCTCTGATATGTTAGTCCTTTAAAATATTCTCTCCAACAACCTTTCTGCTGATTTTTTTTTTTGCTGCATTGAATACAGAGAACTGCCAACAGTGTTTTGGAGAGGCTTGTTTTTTCACACCTTGATGTTTTGGAATACATTTTCTGCAGGAGGAAACTTTTGAAACACTCTCCTTGTCTGCTGAGTTTCGCCACTGTGCGATGTCTTCTCGACACATTCGCCAAAGGAATATTTGTCGTTTTATTTACACCAGCTAACTACCACCTGCGGAGGCTGAGTCAGAAAAACGCTGGAGGAATAGTGAATAGATGGCGACATCAGTGAGATTAGTAAATCAAGCCGCTTTCCGCAGCAGCATATCAACAAACCACTCAACTGAAGGCCGAGATTTTTTTTTTTTTTTTTTACACCTGCTGCATTTCATCCTCAATCATGGATAGAATGCAAAGTGGGTGATATGCTGCCACCGTGATTGTCTGTTTTCCTGTCCTTCCCCCGTCGTCTGGCCTCCTTACAAACCTGCAAAAGGGAACGACAAGGACAAAATATGATAAAGGCCACACTGAAAAATCAAAGTAGCTCGGATAAAGTTGGAGTCATCTTTGGTGTCATCATAAACAAACTATTGGCTTCTTTTTTTTGGCACCTCACTGTTTGTTTCAATGCAATCGATCACATACAGGGTCACTCATAAAATAAGTTGCCCCCTCTTCAACAAGATAGTGCAGCTAATAAAGAAGCGTCCTGACCTGTCATGCTCTCTTATCATCACAGACTTACAATAGGGTTTAAAAAAGGAAAAGAAATATAGTTTTAGCTTGTGACTGCTGAGCCCTGCGGGGATTTGATGGAGGACCTGACAAGCAGTGACAAACTTCCAGGACTGTCCCTGAAGGTGCCGGGGTGAGCGTTAAGCAGGCAGAGTGATGGGCCCTATTTTAGTCTCTGGGAGCTGATAAGGCCCGGATTCTGAATCACGCATTTACAGTCACGCTTATTGAAAAGCAGGGTCACTTCACTCAGACGAGCACTTCAGATGGAGACGAGGAGCTTGAAGAAAAGAAACGAATTAAGAACTGCCCGCCTTTGTCTCTGCCGGACGAGAATTTCAAGGACTTTTTTCCGCCGATCCTATTCAAGAAACAGACTCTTAATAAAATCTGTCACGCCGTCGCGCTGTTATGAACTTACACGCTTGTGTCTTAAGTGTTTAACATTCTAAAGTCTTGATTTACTGCGGCAATTACATTCCTTTATTACTGCCTCTTCTCTTTCTGCTCTGCAAAATATGATTGCTGTAAAGGAATGGTTTTCAATGCAGCATCCCAAAGGAGAGGAAGCTTGTATTGGTACAGAACTGCAGGAGTCAATCACATCAAAAGAAACAGCGAAACAGTGTATTTCTATTCTCACATTTGAGAATCATTTGGAAGAATAACATCTTCTGATCCCACAACCCACAAGCCTATTTGTTTCTGTTTACTGTAACTCCTGACATTTTGAATAACAATGCGCCTGTTTTAGCAAGAAATATTTAGAAATTATGCATGCTAATTAATGTGCTTTCTGCTGTAAGGTCTCTTAAAGTCTTGGCAGCCTCAATTATTCACATGCACAAGGCCTGTTTGTAGTCTTTTCTATAGCTTATTTGGTGATAAAAGAGTGAGCTGTGGAGCAGAAATGGAAAAAGTCATTATTTAAGTCAGCATGTCATTTTTTTTATGAGACATGCCCTAGCTTTATTTTTTTTTTCAGAATGAAAGAAGGAGCACAATTACTTGGAGCTTATGAAGTTGGCTCATATGCTTGATAGCATATCTTCTTTTTATTCTGTGACAACTTTATTCCATCTGGGTTTCAACTCCAGTCAGGCTGTTAAATCAAGAGACCTCGGAAATGTTGCACTGATTTGATGGTTATTTCATTATTAGTAGACTAGAAGTGCATGTTTTACACCCAATACAAAGGGCCTAATATACTGCAGGACAGCCATGGACGCAGACAGCAGACTCCATTGGGTGTCTGCATAGGCAGAAGTGTTTACACAAGTCCAATCATAAATTTTGTCCTCCATGAACCCCCGCGGATATGGCCAGATCATCAAAGTTATGTCACACGGATCCTATGAAGATGTGGAGAGAATAATTTGAGAACCACATGCAAGTCTGCAGTGCATTATTAAGTTTAATACACTTAGAGATTAGATTATTGGATGGCAAACGAGCAGGGCTTTTCGCCTCCATCAAAGCGATTATGCTTCTCCAGCTTCAGATTAAAAATTAAATATAATTATTTATTCTTGTTTATCTCATTCCTTAATATATATATTCCTATACAATTATGTATTGAAATAAATGAGAACTGTATTCATGTTACGCAATAACGAGTTAACTTAAATAAGAGTAGAGTGAATATACTGGCATCACATGAAACTAGAAAAACTAAGGAATCGGTTGATATTAACCATGACGTACTAGCTTGTACAGAAGGAAGTTAAATAATGCTCCAAACATGCAATACATTTTTGCAAGGAAAAACTGGCATGGTCATTTTTAAAGGGATCCTTGACCTCTGACCTCAAGACCTGAATGAAAATGGGTTCTCTGGGCACCCTCGAGTCTCCCCTTTACAGACATGCCCACTTTATGATAATCAAATACAGTTTGGATCAAGTCATAGTCAAGTCAGCACACTGACAGCTGTTGTTGCCTGCTGAGCTACAGTTTGCCATGTTATGATTTGAGAATATTTTTTATGCTAAATTCAGTACCTGTGAGGGTTTCTGGACAATATATTTCATTGTTTTGTGTTGTTGATTGATTTCCAATAATCGATATACACATACATTTGCATAAAGCAGCATTTGTCCACTCCCATGTTGGTAAGAGTATTAAATATTTCACAAATCTCCCTTTAAGGTACCTTTGCAGAAAAGGGTGGTAAAGTTCCCCTGAATCATATGTTGATATATAACATTTGATACTGACTGAAGCTCAGAATTGACAGAAATATAAAACTACGTCCCTTTGTCGAGGTTTAAGTAAATATTCTGGTTTAGACAAGAGCTGTCTATGAGAAACAGACAGAGATGTACTGTGAATGTAATCCTGAAATATTTTGTCATGGTCCTGGATTTTGGTTGTAGCTTGTTTCCGGTTTTGTTTTGTAGATTTTGCTTTACTTCCTGCCTTTGTGTTTTCCCGCCTTTGAGATTGTCTGCCCCGCCCTGATCACTTCCACCTGTCCCTAATTAGTGTAGCACTCACCTCACCTGTTCTCACTCCCCCAGTTAGTCAGTCACTATTTAGACCTCCTCCAGCTTTGCTGTCAACTGTTCCTGCTGCCACCACTTCAGTTCATTCTGCATTTGGGTCCAAACCTATTTTCCTGAAAAGTTACACATTTCTAAAACTTAAAACTGACTGAGCTGCCAAGCTAACAAAAGTGTTGAACAATACTTTTCAAACTATATTCTAGCCAAGCGAGGGAGTTTGAGTTTCTCAGGGTTTTGTTCACAAATGAGGGAAAAGTGGAGCGGGAGATGGACAGATGATTCAGTGTGGTGCCTGCAGATATGCGAACACTGTACCGGACCGTTGTGGTGAAAAGTGAGATGAGCCAAAAGGCAAAGCTCTCGATTTACCAGTCTCTAATCATTCCAATCCTCACCTATGGTCATGAGCTTTGGGTAGTGACTGAAAGAATGAGATTGCAGATACAAATGGATGAAATGAGCTTCCTTCATAGGGCGGCTGGGCTCAGCCTTAGAGACAGGGTGAGGAGCTCAGACATCCGGAGGGAGCTGGGAACAGAGCCGCTGCTCCTTCATGTCAAAAGGGGCCAACTGAGGTGGTTCTGATTAGGACACCTCCCGTTGGAGGTTTTCCGCGCACGTCCAACTGGTAAGAGTCCCCGGAGAAGACCCAGAGCATGCTGGAGAGATTATATATCTTGTCTGGCCTGGGAACGCCTCAGGGTCTCCCAGGAAGAGCTGGAAAACATTGCCGGGGAGAGGGATGTCTGGAATCCCCTGCTTAGCCTGCTGCCTCCGCGACCCAGTATCGGATAAGCAGAAGAAAATGGATGGATGGATTTTAGATATGTACATTTAATCCTCCGTTTAGAAGAAGAAGGGTAGTACATTTTAACTTTTAAAGTTATCTTTTACGTTCATGCAGACCAAAACAAGAAATAATGAAGAAAACCATGTTGCGTCCAGTATAAACAAGGCCCTGTGGTCATAATGCGGAGCCTAATATAATGCTTGAGGCTATGCAGAGTGGATATGCATCCGCCGTTGTTCTCAGAGGCCCAGAGAGAACATAATCATTTTATCCATTTCAGCCTTGAAATGAACCAACCAGCTATAAGATGAATCGCGAGAAAAGAGCACATAGGTATATTACTGTTTGCGTGACCTTTTTAAGAATGACTGAATTACAGGTGCCTCTCATCATCATCACTTTCCTTTATCTTGTTAAAAACAACACGTCTCAATGAGTAAAATCTCCTCCTCTAGTTTCATTTGAAGGAGTGAGAGTGTGACCTTGAAGCTGTTTTTCCTCCATCAGAAATCAATGTCGGTGGCGGCACCTGAATACCGTGCTCTTAAATCAAATAGTTCCCCTAACACACTGTGTATGTTTGTGCACACACATACCAGAGGCACCCAAGGTCAAAGAAAGTATCATCTTGCGGATGCGAGAAATCCCCCTTCTGATAACAGCGAATGCCAAAACTGGAGAGGCCACAGGCAGTTGCCACAGAGAGAGAAACCTCAGTGAACTTTCCCCACACTGAACCAGCCTGTGATTGATTTTCTACACAGATCTCTAAACGGGTGTTACTCTCCTATCTGTAACAGTAATGAATTTCATTATATGGCCCTGGAACACACAGAGGGAGAGATGGAGATGCTGGCCGATGGCAGGAGAGAGAGAGAAGGGGAGATAAAAGGGAGACAGAGGGAGGGGAAGGCAGGGCTGTCATTCAGGGTCTGTCTGTCAATAGTGACAACGCATCTCGCCGCCGGCTGAAGACTGAAATAACAGCCAACCGCAGAGCAATTAGAAACACTGCCTACTGCTTTTAGGCAACCTACACGTTCCTCAGCGTGCCGCAGTGTCTTGGAAGTATGTAACATACAAATATATACATATGAGTTTCCACTCTACTTCCTTCCCCGGCATGTCGTAACACATGTACCCGGTAACCACGGTGACCAAAGACGTCCCGAGGCCGTGGATGTATCCAGGCCGCAGTGAGTCAGGGCGCACAATTGGATGACTCATTGCCTTCTTGGGGCTAAAAAAGCCCTTTCATCATTATCTCTCACTCTCACTGACTCTTCCTCCACCACCCTCTTCGTCGTCATCCTCCTCCTCCTCATTTTGCACTTATCTGCACCTCTGCGTTTCCCAGGTAAATAAAAGCCATTTGGTTTTCTCCCAGACCCCACGGGGAAGTGCTGTCGTCTGACACCACAGAGAGGTGTCGGGCTACGCTGTTGACTTGCCAGTCGCCTTATTTTCATATCTACTCTACCCTTCTGTTTGGTTGTTAAGGCAGTGAATTGCAGCCCTATCATTTTGCCTTCATTAGTATTCATGGAGCAGCGGGTCAGGTTCCCCAGGAGTGATTGGCGCTCATGAATAAGCCAAATGCCACTTGAGAACTTGCAGAAAAATTGTTACTCGATGTTTTGTTCAGCATTTCGATCTCAAGTGGACAGTCGCCACAGAGGATGGCCTGCACTACTCAGAAGGTTACACCGGTTATATATTTATTCTTTATCATCATGGAAATCAATTGGCAGTTTTTTAGTGCCATTCCTACCTAGAGTGCCGTCATTATTTATGCACCACCTGAACTAAATTGATTTGACACCATTCATATCGTGTTGGCACCAGAAATGATTTCCCAGATGGGGCATAATGTCATACGAAAATATTAGGTTAACACTTAGCATGGACTCTGGAGGAATTTTATTTTGAAATAGCAGCTTGATGAATTGGCTTTGTGTTCCGCGAGTAAATCAAATATTGTTAGGCTAAATGATTGCTGCACAAAAGGACAAAATCAGTCTTCGTGAATGCTTCGTCACACTCTCCTTCATGGAGTGTATAAATATAAACAAGGTAATATTAAAATGAGTTGAGGTAAACAGTCCTCACTTATAGGGAACATATTCAGAAACGTAATTTTTCCCTTTTTCAAACATCTGACCAGAAAAGAGAAACCGGCCTCATCCATCTTTGAAAAAAAAAATTAAGGGTGAGTTACCAAATAGGAATGTAAAAAATAAGTGCCATAATGTTCATATTTAAACTAGCAGTACAGAATTTAGACTGTACAAGTGGATTATGCATACATACATTATTAACTCCTCCCTTTTGAGTCAGTTATGCTTGTATTATGGTTAGAATTAAAACAAAATATGATCTAGATTATATATATGACATATTTAATAAAAATGACTAATTTCATATTTATTATATATTATATTTAAATTATTATTTTATTCTTGTAAAGCACTTTGTGAATAATATTCTATTGTTTGTATAAGAAGTAATTCACACTGTAACTGATATTTAATAAGATTATATGGTGATGATGCCTGATTGTGTCCATGTACCAGATCACATCTACTCTTCATGGCATCTTCAGACTGGCTGTGACTTAGTATAAACCAGTTGTTGTAGCAAAGCACAGCATCGTGAACATGTGTTAAACGCCGGGTTTGTGTGTCAGAGTGGTATTACTTCCAGGCTGGGTACGGAAGCTCCCTCCAATTTGCTGTTGGTCAGTAGCTCATGTTTCTTCCTCAAGCATAACAAATCCCACCATCTATCCTCCCTTTGTCCTACTGTTTTTTTTAATCCATCTACTTCATTGTCCCATATCTCCTGTTCACACTTAGTCACTCTAATCCCTTCACTCTGCCCTCGCTTTTAGCTTTTCAAGAGTACATTCCATTTCTCTTTTTATTCAGCTCTTGTTCGTTGAGTCTGGTCTTTTGACCTTCTGTACTGAGTTTCTCTTCTCAATTTTTCTTGTTCTCACACCATTGTTCTCATCCATCCTTCCTCACAGTGCTTTTAGTTGCTCTGTCTTATTCCTTTCTCTTTTTATCACTCTTTTCTCTCCACCACCTCCTACTTCTGTTATGACCTTTCCTCCTTCTTTACTGTTTTACTACAATATGCACTTTTTCATCTCTGCCCCTCAGCCAATGCATGTTTAATCCCTAGCTTTAATTTCATCACCATATACAGTAGCTCGCCCTCTCAAGTATAGCAAGACAAACAAACACCCACCCACTCTCTCTTTCACGCATACACCCATGCGCATGTTGACGGCTTGTCGCCTCGGCGACGTGACTGCACAGAGGTGACACTGCGTCTGTCACTCTGACAGCTGGCATTTCACAGCAATCCACTAACTACGACACTCACACAGCAGACAGGAGCTAGATAGATTGAAAGAGATAGAAAGGGGCAGAGAGAGAGGTTGTGTAAAGCAAAGATCAGCAAAACAATAAAATAAAACATTGCGACAGATGGACAGTTTTGCTTTAATATTTCTGCCCTTATCTTACCCTTGTCCATGAAGATAAAGGTAGACTGCATAAGCTTAGCGTGCAGCTCAGCGCACAGTAGCATGCAGGCTGTTTGAAGGACACAATGTGGTACGCAAATGCTAATTGGCCAGCTTTGTTAATAAAACCATATGGTCCCATCGGTGAGCCTTACAGTATGTGCAGTTTGATAGGGTTGTTGGTCGGTACCAATTAGTGATGATGAAGATGAGATAATGGCGAGACAAAAAAAGTCAGACTAAAGTGTTTACATTGCCCTTGATTTTTTTTAAAAAGTAAAGATCAGAATACATCATGGGTAAAGTAATGATTTGCATCGTGGGGCAGATGGACAAACACACCAAGACCAGTCTGTGTCATGGCTCCAGTCAACCAACACACAGTACTTGACAGGAAGACAGGTCAGATCTGACACAAGTGGGAACATTTTGGACTGTTATCACTTAGAGGACACCAGCATGTAAGAGGCTTACTGTATAAAATGCTGAAGAGCTGTGAAGGTCTGCATTTGGCTATATCACCTGCCTTCTGCTCAGCACTGTGGATGTATACGAGGCTATGGAGCTCTGTTACAGCACGCATCCTGATGCATCAATGTTGCGTGGTCTGTGTACTGGCGCCGAATTTTGGCAGTGGCCATAAATCATGTTCTCTAGCATTAACATTGAGAATAATGGTGGAATTACTTCAAACACCATCTCCGCTGTGATTGCTGTTCGGAAAATGTTACTGAATTGTTTTCGTCAATTTCAGGCTGACAGCCTACTAGGTACATCTTGGAGAGATATTTATTATATTTTGGGGATAATTCTGGACCCTTGGAAATGCATCAGAATAATTTAATGCACCTTGAAAACATGTAAATAATAAATACAGTATATAAATATTAAAATATTTTAAGTGGTTAATGCAATTATAAGAAAACCCAACAAGTTTTTCATCTCATTCCCCTTGGCATGACTTTATTTCTGCCATCAAAACCACTACCTTGGCGTCACTTTAGGATGAGGCAACAAACCACTTAGTAGTGTGTTTCTGCAAGTATGAAACATATTTTTGGATCAGTAACATCAACGTCTCAAGGTCTCCCATGGTTTGCAGAAACATACAATGGTGACTGGGTCGGCCTCAGAGCTGCAAACATAGTCGTAGACTCTCAATGTTGTTTCCTCGAACATGCAGCATATTTAACATGCGTAACAGCCTCCCGCATAGTACTGAAAATAGAACAAGTTAAGCTTTAAGGAGCAATTGAAAATAAACAAGATAAAATGGGTAAATCTGTCCACATTTCGGCTATAGGAACAGAAAAGTTTGGAGTCCATTACGAAAGCGAGCAATTTCAGAACTAAGGAAATTTAAGTGACAACAGAAGTGCACTCGAGAATGAAACTTAGAAAGTAATAGAGAAATGTGGTAGAAGATGAGGGGAAAAAAGGCAGACGAAAACAAGCCATTTCATAGAGAACGTTAGCACAAAATGAAACAGGAAGTGTCAGCTGGGACAGAGCTCTGCAAAGATCCCTTTAAATTTGTCAAAAATCACTGCACTGGGGAGAATAGCGGTAGTCTGAAAGCAACAATGCAGGACATACAAATCATCTCATGAAATACACAAAGACTGGCAACAGCACTGAAAGTTAGGATACTTTTAGATGGACCCAGAACACAACATGATTTTAGCCCACCAACATGGAAAAAAGACGCAAAATGCTGTAAAACATTATCGTGATTGCCCTCTCTGGGATCCAGCTGTCTGCTGGAAGTTTAACAGAAGTGCTCCAGGTGTTGAGAGATTTATACGAGGCTTGTGAAAGAAATAAAAGAAATATCTGGTAACTGTTGAGACCCAGAGCAACTGTAATGCTGAGGGAAGAGTCACATTTAACCAGTATGCTTTCTGTGGGAGCCTATAACACAAAGGCACTGGTAAATCAATTACTTATAATTGGAAAAAACTAATTATGAACCAACATCTCTACACATCTGAACAAAATAAAGAACTACCTGCTTCCCAGGGTGTTTGGATGATCCAACCAAAAACATGCTGTGTAATAGACGCATTTGGCTCAGCAACACGCTGCCTTCGGTGAGTAGATGTTTTCTTCATCTGTACCAAACGCCACCAAAAACTATGTTAAAGCCCATTTTTTAAGACATAATGTGCAAAATTTAATATGCTTCACAACAGATTGATACTTACCAAAGCATGACAGCGCCTGGAAATTGGTATCATGGCAGGGTGCACAGTAGCATTCACAATGACAATGGAGGTAATCATCAGGCCATCAGAGAGGCTTGTTGCAGCAAAAAGGAGACATTCCTCCAAACGATCAGGAAAATATTCCACACCAACTGTGCTCCAACATACATGAGACGCCAATTATGAGCTGAGGAAGCTGGAATTTATTCTGACAATTAGACTAAATTGATGTTTCATTTTCACTTAATTATTCAATCTGACATTGCCTTCATATGAACAGTTTTCTGTTTGTGAGAATATATCAGTAATTTATTCCAGATTTATGTACTCTTTATCTTTATCTACATCCATAAAATGTGGCTATGGTATATAGATACAGATTTAAGATAATAAATATAATAAATATCTTGGCATAATCACTGTTGGCTATCTTAAAGAGTACCTATTATTTATTCATTTTCAGGTGTGTACTTGTATTTTGGGTTTCTACTTGAACATGTTTACATACTTCAATGTAAAATACTGTGCGCTTTGGTTGATTGGTCAGCTAGCCCATTTGGTTAGGATTTGTCAACCAAACCAAACACTTTGGTTGAGGGTGCGTCAAACTAGCCGCTCGGCAAATGTGTTACTTGGTGACATCACCACGTTACAGAATAAAAGGCAGGACTTTAAGCAAAGCATTTCAGGCAGTTCAGGAGCAGGGTTTCTGTTAGGGAGAGTAACTCCCTTTAACATGCACAAAAAAACTATATAACACACTAAAGGAAAGGGAGAAAGCACAAAAGCATGATAGGTCTTCTTTAAGATGTAAAACAAATCCTTATCTTTTTATATATTCTGGCCAAAGACACACCTAAATACTTAAACGTACCCTTGTTATCTCCAGTATGAACAGAAATGATCAAATGACAATTGAAATGCTTTATAAATACAACTTTTTGATATTTTTATTTTATCCCCTGATACGTTTCAAGTGAGCTGAGAAAGGAGTTGTGACGGTCTCACATGTTTCCTGTACTTTCCCGTATATATTTTATTGGTTTACGTAGTTATTTTAAGCCCAACCATGGTGTTTTTCCTAAACCTAACTATGTGGTTTTGTTGCCTAAATATAACGCCAACCATTTTATAGTAACAACGTGCGTAGCTACTTCCAATGTGGTGTAACTTAACCATGATCTTTCCTAAACCTAACTAAGTAGTTTTGTGGCCTCACCCTAAACAAGTTGTTTCCTGTGAAAACAGAGGTTTATTTTGAAAAGACTGGTGCGGAAATTGAAGCTGGACATTCGTAGGAAATGCATGTAACATATCATACGAACCATTGCGTGAGGATACGTTGCAGAGAAACACGTACCTGGATCACCTGGTGCAACAGCATTTTCATTGACCCTGCGTCCCAGACAGCGGTCCAGCCTCGGATTGGGGCTCTTTCATGTGAATGAAAGAACAGGAAGGGAACTCTGGATTCAGCTATATAAGGGGTTATTAAAGTGTTCATACTAGGAAGTAGTTTTACCTAAAAAGAAAATAATCTGCTGAGTTACAGATGTCTCTTTCCCAATGTAAGTCTATGGGAAAAAGTCTTTTCTGGTCCAATAGCATCACATGACAGACATGAAATCTGTTGTACTGCTGTTTGGCCACTACAAAAGTTTGCATCAAAGCCTGTTGCTCTTCCTGGGGGCTAGCTATACAACCATCAAACAGTCCAACTCACCACCTTAACTTCCTATATTGCTACATGAAGTAAAGGGCACACCATGTACTGTATTTGTCCTGAACATTGACATTGAAAGTAAATGAGGTGTAGTTTTCCTGAGGTGTGGACTCGTCCTATATGAATACAAACCATAGGATGCTGGGCTGGTATAAATGGGGATATTGGGTTACTATGCCTGTGCTGTATGTAGTCCTAAGGGGGAGTCTGTTTCAGTAAAACTAGAGATGGCAAAAATAGTGTCAAAAGACTCAAAAGGGAGACCGAATATGAGTAGACTCTGTACTGAATCTACTCTAATCTAACTGTGAGGTGAAATTGTCTTTGTCTGTTAATCCACCGAGGCTGTTAACTATGCACTATGCATTTATTTATTAAGTAACAGCTGCTGCTGCTGCTGCTGCTGGAGACACAAAATACTTTGCTTAATGTGCACCAGAGCAGGTTTGGTTGGATGAAGGAGGGCTTTCTGTTTAAAAAGTGTTCATTGTAAAGCAAGTGTCTTTGTGGTTGATCTTGTCTGTGGATATGGGATAAAAGACAACTGAAACATCACTTATTATACTGGAGTTTAACTGGGAGAATAAAAACATCTACTCCAGGCTGGATAAACTTACTGTTTAATACACCAGAGGGGTTTTTCCTCAGGAAAGGCCAGGCATGGAGTGTTTCATTAATCTATGATAGAAAGCAGAAAAACAGGCCTTTACACAGCAAGGTTGACAGTAGAATGACAGGTTCACCTGATGTGTAGAGGAACATGAGAGGATATTTTTATCTGTGCTGATGCCTCCATGCAGCGAAAGAACGCCAACAGGCAACAGGCCTGTCTGGAGAGGGACGACAACCTTATCAGAACTTCAACAGACGACTGGCGTTTTTGTTAATTTATTTTCACCAGATTGCCAGATCAAGACTGGCATTTCCATCAGGCCTCGCTGGCTGCATGCAAGTAGGCGTTTGCCTGTGAGAGTGGCTCTGCTTGCATTCGAATGTTCATTTCATGGTAATCCAGGTGAACGGGGCAGTTTGGGTTCTGTAATATCGGTTATTTTTGAAATATCATTTAACTTCTCATTAATGATTTTACACTGTGTGCTGGCATTTGCTTTGCAGAGAACATCTGTCTGGGACTCAACCCTGGAGATGCTATTGTTCAGTGTGTCTGTGTGTGGCTTTTTCGAAAATACCTCAATCTCTCTGCTTCAATGCTTCCACTTTCCTAATTTACCCGACATCTCCCTTGCTTCTTCCTCCATTCCGTCTCTAATTACCTTCTTCTTTACCATCATTTCCCTATTTAGCATATGAATTGGACCCGGAACGTCTCTGTGTAGCTCACTTATCATGTTTGCACGTGCATGGATGAAAGAGTATTGCTCTCCTAATGAAATACACTGAGAAATGCATTATATTCAATTATGGCTGTGACTGCAACACAAGTTCAAAGTTGGTAAATAAGTCTTTTGTTTATACAGTGTAATGTATATGACCTTGAATCATAATTAGCTAACATGCAGGGTTCTTTGCTGAAAGCAGATGTAATTGCCATCCTCTTTCCCACCGTCTGATTTGCTCCCTCCTCTTTTACATGTTTGATACACATTTATTGAAATCTGTGTTTATACCTCAAGTATATGAAGGGTGAAATAAAGTCTGGGGTGTTGTTTCATTGCTGGCTGTTCTTTAAAGAAAAACAAACCACTGTCATGACTGGAATGGGTTTATGAAAGCTGATGTTTCCAGACTGAAATTAAGGATAGTTTCACAGTAATACTCATATACTAGCACATTTTTTGCCTGCATAATGTTGTATATCTTAACATTTTTCATTTTCAAGCAGAGAATTGTTTAGCGCTGCTCATGTATTTCTTTCATATTATCATCTCTGCATTTGTATAATATAAAGGTGAGTCTCTGCAGCTACAGGGGGTTGACTAAATAATGTCAGGACTTTATTTAAAGAGGATATGAGGAAATACAATAAAGGTGGTTAATGCTGTTTTAGGTCACATGCCTTAATCCTCTGATCCAGTAGTTCTCAACCTTTTTCCTGTCAAGGACCTCTAAATTGGTACACATTATGTCTCCGACCCCTATTTGACTAGATTTCACTTCAGGGACCTCCATCTGAAAAGATTTTGGTTGTTAGATATGATTAAGACCAGAAATCTATAGTTTCCAATGACAGTTGGTCACTTTTATGACGCTTACTCACATTGGGCTCACTTTTATAGTGAATTAAATAGTGAAAATACATTTTTCTAGGGACCCCCTGGAACTCCCTTAAAAACTTGAGGGGGTCCCGGGACCTTTGGTAGAGAACCACTGTTAAACAACAATGATGATATTGACACATAGCACTTAATATGAAATGTTTGTACTGCAAAGCCATTAAAAAAAAAGAAATTAAATTAGACCAAAATTTATTTATTTATTTATTTATTTATATCCTTTATTTAACCAGGTGAGAAAACTCATTGAGATTAAGAGTAACCTGGCCAAGAGGGCAGCAGAGAAAGTTATTTCAACAATAAAGACAAACAATGCAAACAGACCAGTACAGCAATCACACACCATAGACAAATAAACAAATAGCATGTGCACTTATATGTACAACACAACAGCAGCTGTGGGTCAGTATCAAAATGACTCAAGGACAAAAAAATTTAGGAGCAGTTACAGCGACCAATAGTGCTATTTTCTCGATTTTTTAAAATGGACTTAAATTCTCCCATAGTGATAAAATCTGATAGTTTCAGGTCCTTCTGCATAACGTTCCACGAGAACGGAGCAGCATATTTAAACGCTCCGTTCTGACCTTTGGGACCAACATCTGTAGAACATCTTGAGAGCGAAGGCCATATTGACTGTGGTTTGTACACAAGTATGTACAGAGATATGAAGGCACCAGTCCAAGGAGGCATTTATATATAAGAGTCGACCAGTGTGAAAACCTGCGGACAGACAATGATGTCCATCCAGCAGCAGCATAAAGGGAACAATGGTGTACCAGATTTCCACAGCCAGTAACAAAACGTAACGCACAGTGGTATATAGTATCCTCTTGATGCTCTGGTCAGGTGCATTCATATAGAGCAGATCACTATAATCCAGTACTTATAAAAATGTGGCTGAAATAAGATATTTCCTCACCTGGAGGGAGAAACAGGATTTGTTTCTAAAAAGCAAGAACCCCAATTTAATTTTCAGTTTGGACACCAGATTTTCAATGTGTGATGTGAAAGTCAGGTTTTGATCAATGAGGATCCCTAAGTACTTATAAGTTGGGACCAGTTCAATTTGAAACCCTTGAGCAGTTGAGACTCTGGGGAGATCAGATGGTAGTGTTTTTCCGTTTGAGAAAAGCATCAATTTGGATTTCTCTGCATTTAACACCAGTTTAAGTTGAGTTAAACGAGATTGAACCAAATTAAATGCAGACTGCAGGAATTCAAGGGTCTGTGCTACTGAGGGAGATGAGCAATAGATAACTGTGTCATCTGCATAAAAATGAAAAGCAGCATCTGATAAGTCGTCACATAGATTGTTTATATATATTGAGAATAGCAGTGGACCTAGGATAGAGCCCTGGGGAGACGCCTTTTGACACAGGGAGAAGAGGAAGATGACGATCCAGCAAACTGAACACACTGAGTTCTGGCAGACAGGTAATTTGAAAACCACCCCACAGCGTGTCTGGATAGGCCGATGCTGGATAGTCTATCTGTCAGGATGAGATGATCAACTGTGTCAAAAGCTTTTGATAAATCAATAAAAAGAGCTGCACAATATTTTTTACAAGCCTCAATGATGTCATTTACCACTTTAATAGCAGTCGTTGTTGTGCTGTGTTGTCTTCTAAAACCTGACTGATATTTTGATAAAATACCATTCATGTCCAAAAAGTCTTTAAGTTGTTCACTCACTAATTTCTCAAGAACTTTGGCTACTTTGAAATTATGTCAAATATGATATAAAACACTTTTTTTAACACAAACAAAAAAGGATTCTTTAAGTTTAGGCAATAAAACTACAACTTCTTTAGGTTTAGACAACAAAACTACAACTTCTTTAGGTTAGGGAAAACATGTTTTTGGTTAAAATAACCATGAACACACAAAGACACATTGTTGGTTTCACACAGGATGTGAAGTCCAGTCTTCTGGGTGAAAACCCTGTTTGTCCAACCCATCTACCACCACTCCCTCCCACCCTCAGTGGACTTTCTCACTCTTTATATTACATGTTGTGAACAGCTGATAATACCTACTAGTGGGTGTAGTAAGTATTAGTGGTAGTAGTAGTAGTAGTAGTAGTGACTGATAACACCTATTTAACCTATTAAGCCTGACAGTTTAAACGACTGTCTTGCTGGTTTCTCAAGATTACTGAGCATACCTTTAAGTTGTCAGACTGATCTGGGATCAGGTGTGGTCAGTCTAAAACTTTGGGACCTTTGTGGCAGTTTCACTCTTGATTTTTATGATTTATGACCAGATAACAACCCCTTAGAAGAAGATCTTAGACAGTATTTGTCTCTAAATTAATTAATTAAGGTAACTAGCTTCGCTACAGTGATGCAGCTTGGGGCAGATAAGCCAGGTTCTTAACTGTGATTAATAACATCTTAAAATATAGTAGAAAGAAGGTAGACATGGAGAAATATAGCATTCTTGATTTGGTGGGATGTTTGAGGTTTGGAGCTGTTAGACGCTGCATGTTGCTTTGAAAAGTCACATATCAAAATTCAGACTTCTTTAATAGTTGATAAATAGTACTAATTGGTATTCAACCAAATAGTATGAGCCACCTTCATTGCAATACTTCCATAGTGTGGCTGATTAACAAAGTCCGTTTTTTCAGGTTTTAATATGATGTTATTTACGTATTTAACTCTGGAATTGAAAAGGCTCCAAGTTTATGTTTAAGTTTTGTGACAAGAAACAAAACTGACAAATGAATAAAATGTACAGTTTTGTTCCTGTTTGGGGGGATGTGTGGCTGTTGTCAGAGAAAAGAATGGTGCACATGCTTGCAGTAATCTAAGGGATTTATATGTGATAAGAGTCTACGTGGATGACAGGATCAGGGCGGAGGGGGAAAGAGAGAGTTGGGTTTTAAAGGTGATATATCACACCGTATACTCTCTTAGACTGCTCCCTTCTCACATAGCATTTCTCACTCATTCCCTAATGAGCTTAATGGACTCAGAGCAGAGTCTCACCTCTTTAAACCTGATGAGGTCGGGCGTAAAATTTGATCTGCCTGGAGGGCTGATATGTGCTCATGCAAAATTAGATGGATGATATGTGCATTTTCGAATCTCAGCCACATTTACTGCTTAAAGACTAGGGATAACTGTGGTGTTGTCACAGTAAAAGGAGTACAACAGGACCCCAAGTTGATGTTGGAAAAATACAGATCCAGTGCCACTGCTTTAGAGCATGCCAAATTTTACTCATGGCTCAGGCTAGGTTTGTAGCTACACCTATGAACATTATTTTAAGCCAAACCAAAAGTTGATCTTTTCCTAAACCTAACTAAATAGTTTTGCTGCCTAATCCTAACTAAGTACATCTTTTCTTAACCTAAATAGGTAGTTTTGTTGCCTAATCCTAAACAAGTCAATCTTTTCCTAAACTCGAGTAAATCTTTTCCGAAACCAAAAACAGAAGTTTTGCTGCCTAAGCCTAAATTAGTAGTTTCGTTGCCTAATCCTAAACAAGTTGATCTTTTCCTAAACCTAACCGAGTCAACCATTTCCTAAACCTAACCTAAGTAGTTTTAATCCTAACCAATTCCACCGTTGACTAATCTAAAGGAAATTGTTTCCTGTGAACATGGAAGTTCCTTTTGAAAAGACTACGCATGGTTGGAAAGTTGACATGTTGCAAGACATTAACATAAAAACGAATGGAAAATAAATGAATGTATGTTGTATGTATGTTAGTCTTATACCTCTGATTGAACTGCGACAGTATGTTATCAGACAAAAGTGGACTTTGAATGCTCAAAGATGCTTCTCTGCCGGATCATGCCTGTCATTGTCTCTATCCTCTCCTAGTTTCACCCCTAGTCACAATTGAGTTTCATTTTCCATTTAATGAAATCATAGTTTCTCCAAAAGGTCACCTCTTCAAAAAGCAAAAAGAAAGCTTTCTCTTTTTTTCAATTAACACTTTTTTTTTCCTAGCGTTTGGGTCGCCGCATCATAATAAAGCGTTTGACCTATCAATTTAGGGACCGCCTGGAAATGAAGTGTGAAATAACAAGAGCTTTGTCACTGAAAGAAACGCTTGCTGTCAATCAATAAAACAAACATTGAGTGACAGCGTTGTGATCGTTAGCTAACGGCGTGCAGCAAAGCGGCCACTTGAGATAGCTTCCACTCCTCAAACAGAGTTTTTTCTTTATAAATAAAAAGGTATCTTTGATATCATGGGTACAAACACGCCATCTCACTGCAGACTTGAGTCAATTAGACAAAAAAGAGTGTGAGAGATCAGAGCTGTGAAGAGGAGTCTGCAGGCATACAGGGGGTCCAGGATGATCACAGCCTCTTGCTGGGTCTCTGAGGGTCTGACTCAAGAGGAGATATCAGATCACAGAGTCGGGGTTCCACCACCCTCGTAAAGTGTCAACTCGGTTTTTAGTATACAGACAACCCCCATCAAACACAGCCCGTCACTTACTTTTCATATATCTTTTTAAAGTGACATCACTCATCTTGGCGATTCCTAACAAACCAGAGCACCTGACTGATGGTGAAAGTGGACAAATATCTGTCTTGTTATGTGTTATATGTCAGTTACATACATACGAGGGGGACTGGGTAGAAATCTCCCTATCCTGTCCCCTCTGCATCCTTGATTCTGACAAACATTAGACGCTTGATGGGTTGCCACTAGACACAATGCACCTGATTGGATTTTCCCTCGTGGCCTACTGCTCCCAACCAAGCCGCCAGGAAGAGCACCAATCATTGATACCAATTTTTGTAGTGGCCAGATGGTGGCACTACAATTTCTGTGTCCATCACTTGATGCCATTGGACCCAAAAAGACTTTTCCCCATAGACTTACATTGGGAAACAGATGTCAGTAACTTGGCGGATCATTTTTTTGAGGTGAATCAACTCCCTAGTATGAACACTTGAAAAGCCCTTCTTTAAATCGTTAGGTCCTTAAAGTTGTAAAATGCACTAAATCCAGACTTATTTCCCTTCCTATAGGGAGTTACAGTGGCGTCAAATCGTGCCCCCGAGTTGCATATAGACCTCAACTTTATGCAAATGTGGAGCTGCCAATGTGACACCTGTCTGTTGAATCTTGCTGCCACACTACCAGCTTACATAGCCAATGAATGGGAAGCGTGGAAAGAATGGAGGCTGTGGACATCAGCAACAGAAGTACTCTGTTTGCATGCACATCTATCCCACTTCAGATGGCAGCCATCTTGTTGCCATCTGCAGCCCTGGAGACCAGAGACCTGCTCTGAGAACAGAAATAAGCATATCTGCTCAATAAAGCTCTCCCTTCTCTCCAAATCCGCCCCTTCTTAGCACATAGGAGGAGCGCTGATTAAAGCTTTCGCCACCACGAGGAGCGATCCATCAGGGTTGTTCACGAGCTATCAAAAATCTCTCGCTCGGCGCTCGCTCGGCTGCTTTGTCTTCCAATGAGAAGCAGGGCACCACATCAAACAGCTGACAAAACCTGGGTAAAAAGGGAATATTTTATTCATAGCTGTCAACACATGGGAGGGGTGAGATATTAGGGACAGGAGGAACCTGCTGCAATTTCGATCCTGAACCCTGAACTTGACGTCTTTTCATTCAGGGCCCTACTGGTGTGTTTAATGAGGAGATGTGATCAGAGGAGTTGGGTGACGTGTGAAGTGCGTCAGGACACAAGAGGTGGTGATATTTACAATATGCAGAGATCTCACTCTTACTTCTCTCTCCTTCAACCCTCTACATCTATTTATTCTCATGTTGTTGCTGGGGTAGAGTTCTCACAACATTTTAATCCTCTTCATCTTCACTTACCATAGCCTTAAATTGCTTTTCTGCTGCCATGCAAATTAAAATGTTATCCATGAAGCATCTGGGATCATGTGAGATTTTTACAGTGATTTCAAGCTGTTACGTTTGAAGAAAACCAGCTGAATCTTATTTATAATGAATGGCTATACAGTATTTATGTGATCTGGATGAACTTTGGTTCTTTTCACTGTCAGAAAAAATCATTGTGCTCTTCAGAGAGCCTGAGCTTTTGTGCCTACATGTTTTATACAAGCTGAAAAACCAGCTGATTTCTACCAACTCTCACCACAACAAGGCTGTTGTCTCTTTAAATATCACTCTGTCCCAGTGGTTTAATGTAACTAAGTACATTTACTCAAGTACTTTATTTAAGTACAATTTTCAGGTGCTTGTACTTACTTGAGTATATAACTTTGTTCAGTTTGGGCTCATGCTACAAAGGCACCTTCCACACACAACACAGCAAAGTGCCATTCACATATCAAACTTGAATTTGAGACCCATGGATTAGTGCATTATGATAGAAGTATATGATGTCCATCCCCACGCTCTATTATGTCTTAGAAATTTTTGGGTTGATACCATTTGTTATGCAGATTTGGTGCTAAAAGTAACCTTTTTTACCACTCAAACATAATAAAAATGAACAATAATTCCTCCAAATTATTGCATTAAGACACTAAGACCTTGAGGAAGACCACAGAAGAAGCCATGCTGTGATTTGGCTGTGAGTTTTCTGCAAGAATTGCATTTTTCGGCAATCGGATGGTGAGCGATTCAGTTCTGGAAATGGTAGAACATGTGGGCCTGATGTGGTTGTTTGTGGTGTAGTTATGGGTGTGTTTTAGTGGTCACCACAGCTCATTTTACACAATGAGGTCAAATTTTTAAAACTGGTCTCACTGCAATGAAATGGCTACTATGAGGACTAACATCATCCCATGTGAATACAGTTGGGCTCATTTGATCCACAAGAGTCTCAGCTTTATAGTGATACCCAATTTATGTAATTCCTGTTTAGAGACCCCAGTATGTAGAAATATTCAAACACATTGTACTGCATGAAAAAACTGCATGGTTTTTGCCCAAAACAACATGTGCAAGTCAGTCAGGATCGCAGGTCTCAGAGAGTTTAAAATATTAATTTGAATACTTTTACTTCCCATCCCCAATGGACCAAACGTGTTACTGTAACTCACCTCCCCTAATGTGATGGATTTCATCTTCTCCTCACCCTCCTCCTCCGTACCTTCACTGCTCCTCCTCTTAGACGCTGCTGCTGAGATAGAAAGAGGAAAAAAGCATTTTTTTCATCCATTAGCTGAAGAGCAGACGCAGCATCAGTCAAGCTGTATTCACAACTGAGCCACCACATGCCTGACTCTCTGATCACTGATATATAATCTTCAGACTTGAAAGGCAGGTTGAAACATGGGAGATGACCTTGACTCTGTTCTTGTACACTAAGTGTGTGTATTGTGTGTGTGTGTGTGTGTGTGTATGTGTGTGTGTGTGTGTGTCCATTTTTAGGTCTGTCTGAGGTGTCAAGTGCCAGCTGTCTGTCTGTGGCAGATTTGTTCATCTCACTTTTTCAGGAGCTGTGATTGACAGTCGTGTGGGGCAATGTGTGTGTGTGTGTGTGTGTGTGTGTGTGTGTGTGTGTGTGTGTGTGTGTGTGTGTGTGTGTGTGTGTGTGTGAGTGTACATGTGTGTCAGGGGGATTTATGAGTCAGGGACGAATGCGAGCGTGCCGCGCTGACAGTCTCCATCACCGAGGCCTGATGTGAGGGGACGGGCCGTGTCAGAACACAGGAGCAGCAGTTTCATCATCCAAAGGCCAGATGGGAGAGAAAAATCCCGCAAAGACACACACTCACACTTAGCTCACAGTGTTTGTCCCGATGCACTGATCAGCAAAGGAATGTGTGGGAGAACCCAGGTAATCCTGCACTTTATCACACAGAAGAATGAAAAAAAACAAATTAGATTTACATCAATCAATCAAAGGCAACGTTCACACCGGTTGAAACGGCGGCCCCGGAGCAATGTCATTACTGTCATCACAACAGGAGGGTTGCTTTTCTCTCCTCGACGGGCAAACACACACACATGACGCGCTTGGCTGAGCAGAGAAGTTTGGTTTCCTGTCCCAAGCATTGAAGTATTTTCAGTGAAAACAGGGAGGCTGTCAATGTCATCAAAATGAAGACGGAGGATTGAGTCATGCTCAGCGGGCTACGTCTCGTTCTGAGAAGTGAAGCCAATGATGAAATGCCTTAAACTTATATTCTTTCAAACAGCCAGCAGGGAGCAACTCCTCTGGTTGCAAAAAGAAGTCTGATTGAATAGAAGTCTATGAGGAAATGAGCCTACTTGACACTTGATGTATTACCTCAGTAAACATGAGTTTATGGTCTCAATCACTGGTTTCAAGTCTTCATCAATACATACATGTTCATTTAGTAAATTATGGTCCCATATAGAGTCAAATAGACCATAAAGCAGGGGATGCTTGAGGATGTTGATGCCTTGTGATTGACAGGTACCACGGTGTTGTCCATTCTGGGTGTTGTCCGTGTTTTCATCTAAACTTAAATCCTTTCACAGTGTGATTCATGATGTCAATGGTAATATTAACAGTAAAAAACAGTGACTGTCCAGTTTACAATGAGTGGAAGTCCTAGGTGTAGGATGGCAGTCTGGAAAACATCCCTGAGAGACTAAAAATCCTTTATTAAGACATAGATAACACCCACCAATGTGTTTTGACTCAAGTCATCACAAAGTTGAGATGTGAGTTGCTCAAATTTGTATTTTATATTATCGATTTCTTCTGTTATATTATCTCAAACACGCAGACAAATCTTTGAGTTTCTCCTCCAGATCATGAATCTGAATCATTTGTGACCACTTAAAAATTGAGCCAGCAAAGCAGCGGCATTGGAACAACACAGGTTAAGTGTTTTTTCTCAGGGGCATGTGAAAGGTCGAAGGTTTTGGGTGAGTGAAGCATTTCTTGCTCCTTCACAGATTTTACAAACTTCTCAAGTATCTGAACATTCTGACCTGTTTTCTTGGCATCTGGCAGGGCTGTGGCCTTGAGCGTCTTGATACTGGTTTAAGATTCCAGTTGTAAGTTGAATAAAAGAGATGAAAGTTAGAGGAAGACTGAGAGAAAACAGTTATATCTTCTAAATTAATAAACAAAACTTAAATAGATATTTAGCTACAGAATAAATCAATTCAATCATCAGCTGAAAAAATGCACAGAGCTCTTATGGTTTTAGGAAGCAATCCTCACCATGTGGTTATTAATAACTATAGTTTTTTGCTTTCTTCTTCTTAGCGGTGCCAGCTCGATAACTCAGGCTTATTAATCACGCTGCCAAAAACAATACACATGGCAAATGAGTCTAGTTTTCGATGTCTGGTAAATAGCTCCCATTGAGATTTGAAACATATGTGGTGTTCACTTTATGAGGAGCGATAATAAAAGATGTAATTGATTGCAAAGACTGTGAGGGGAAACTCGCTCACGCCACTGTGCCAAGTGTTGTACGGTTTATTCAGTCGCTGAAGTTGACGTTCCAGGGAAAAGAATCAGACACTATCCAAAGAGCTTTTCTGTTCAGAAACAACAACAATTATGGACACATATTTTTATTGCAAGAGGCAGCATTTTAAGCATTGAGCCAATGTAGAACATAGAAACCCTCCAGTGGGAATATGTGCTGTATAGCGCTGAGCATGCTCGACTTTCTTCAGACAGCGCTGACCTTTCCCACAGTGTCCTTCTCAGAGAGGAAACCCCAGTGGTCACAGCTGAAATATACCGTACGAAGGCTTTAGAGGCGATCCACCCAGCCCGCTGCTGCTCATGCAATTAGCACTATGAGCTGTGAGCAGAAGACGACTTTGTTCTGCTCTCAGTACAGTTAATTATGATGAGCTGATTTCTGCAAACTGTATGCATGCAAACGGGCGGACCGACATGCCCAAACCCATAACTGTAATATGGGGGTAGTTTTATTTAAATACGGTATTGGTTGGCCAATTATCACTAGATTTTCTCCTCGCTTTTGTCTACTGCCAATTAGCTGATAATTAGCAAGTAACCTATTTGAGATTCCTTTGGAATTACTGCCAAATTACCGCAATATTTAACTCAAATTTTATTGAAAATTACTTTATTATAAACATTATTTAATGATTATATTCCACTATTTCCCAATAGCTTTTAATTTTTTTAATAACTTCAAGGAAAAGAATACAAAATTAATTTATATGTTTTATTTATTTGCTTTAATACCTGTGCTTTACACATTTTTAATAAATATTGAGGTAAATATTGGGGTAATTTGGCAGTAATTCACAAAAAAATTAAAATAGGTTACTTGCTAATTATCAGCTAATTACCCTTAAATTTGCAGACCTGCAAAATGAAGTGTTATCATAGATTCTTTAATATATATTGTATGATTTACTGGTAACATGTTTGATTGTAATGAGAGCATGCATGAATATTATTACTATTATTGCTGAAGCATCAACCACGTGTCCACTATCATTTTTATTTTATCATCTCACCGCTCATTTTCTGTCTCTGACTCAATATAAGAATCATAAATTGTTTAACAGCGGCACATGAGGCTGTTAGGTCAGTGACGGTCAGCGTACTGTTGTGGATCAGTGAAAACAGTGACGTGACACACAGGAGACTGAATGTGACTGTCAGCTAAAAGCACAAAATCACTGTATATTTCAACAAGCTTGGCATGAATGTTATTTTAGAAAACAAAAGTCCCTCCACGTATTGAAGGCCTGGTCGATGTTGTTCTTAGTGTTAACTTGTTAGTGTTAACTTTTCCTGCTACAGCCTCTGCACCGAAGGTCAGTTTTTGTCTACTGGGCCGGAGTCCATAACGTTTCTCGCTGCAGGGAAACAAGACTCAGGAAACCTGTGCTGGTCTTGAGGAGCTGCAGCATTTATTTCTACACAAACTACATCTTCCACTGTACATTCACTCAATATTTGCAGAGCTAAACTAGCTGTCTTCTCGCTCATTTCACCGCCGCTCGCTCCCTCTTGCTTCACCACTCACCTCCCATGCGCACACACACTCCCACAACGACTCTTTTTTTGCAAAATGGGCTTAACTAGATAAAACTGATGTTTTTTGTGCTACTGTGGAGTTTGTGTTGGAGTCTGAGCTGTGGTGGGGGCTTGTCGGTTGTTTGCTTTAACAGACTCCATTTCTAACTGTACATTAGCTAAGTGCACACTGGAACTGAAAATGAGGCATTCGCAACCATGTCATGATGTCATAACAGCGTGCCGGGGTCTTTATGTTAAAAACAGTCTACAGGCTGATCGAGGAAACCCGGAAAGTGGCTGAAGGTCTCATGTTTCTCTTCACACATTGGCAATAAAAAAACTATCAAAACACATTTACACATGTATAAAGTTACATCCAGTCCCTTTAACTGGTAAGTCTCTTGTAAGTCTACTATAATGGATGGGGTCATTGCCAAAGAACTTTTTCAGGTTTTAAATAAAATATCTCTATTAAAAACAATGTCATGTTGTGTCTTCCCTGATTGAATTGCTTTTATCCTGTTTAATTAAATGAAGACTGTCAGTGCTGCCATACTATGTTATGAGTAAACACAACACTGTGCACAAAAATGTGAGTAGTTACCAGGGAACAATGAGGAATGACCGCAATCTCAACATGTCAAACGTTTTTGACACTAAATCACAGCATGGCTTTTTCTATGGTGTTCCTCGAGGTCTTGGTGTCTCAGTGTGGTATTTTGGAGGGATTATTGATCATTTTTAATCAATTCTCAAGTGAAAAAAATGTTAAATTAGCACTAAATCTGTGTAACAAATGGCATCAACCCCTTATGAGACATAATAGAGCATGAGGATGGACATCATATACTTCTAGCTATTCTTGTGTAAATTGTCTTAACGTTGTGTTGTGATTGTTTTATCCTTGCTGTGAAGCACCTTGAGATTTTGCTGTACTTTAAAGTAAGCTATATAAATCAAATGTATTGTTATTATTATTAGAAGAAGAACTTGACACACGGTGCTGAACAGCATCTAAAAAAAAGTCAAAACGGGTGTATTGTGGGTCTCAGAAGGTTAATGATTAAAAACTGAAAAACAAGTGAGGAACAAAGAAGCAACGACTTGATAATGATCATCAATAAATACTTCTGTAATAATTATATAGTAGTTAATGATGAGTAGAGAGCAGCCAGGGAGATTCTATATTAAAGAATCATTAGGTAATGATTAGTTAAAGACTATATTAACATGATCAATTCATTCATCCATGCTCTTCACTTGCTTCTCAATCAACTAATCATTAACTAATCATTAGCTATAAAGAGTTACTCATTACTGATGGTTCACTAGCAGGTAGTTCCTCATTTGTTTCCTGGTTACTACCGTATTTTTGTGTACAGTATTGTAAAGTGTTACCAACCTCTGTGTGAAAACACTGCATGTTTTTAATTTATTGGGATTTCCAACCCTCTCTAGTGTGCACTTTGCTCCTAGTACCGAGTCCACTTCCTGTCTCTTTGCATCAGTAAGACAAGAACATCCCTCCCTTCTGCCAACATCATTCTTCATTTCCATCAGCTCCTTCCTCAAACTGTAAACACTCCCTCACCCCCTGTCTGCGGCTCTGATCTCTAACCCCGGTGGTCTATGGGGGCTGCAGTCCTACTGATGTGTCCGAGCCCCGGTCAGCACCCGGTGCTTTCTGGCTGCAGTGTTTCCTCGGGTGACCGAGCCCGACCAGACCCAGGTCACTCGCTTGGGGATAAATCGCTCACCAACACTCTCCTGGGGAAACTCAGCTGACTGCTGGCCATTTATTCAGCACAGTTGTCAGCTGTTTGCTGTGGACAGTGTGTCAGCTACAATGCTGAGCAAAGACAAAACGGTTTTGTCATGAAGGTATGTCACAACTGGGGTCAAATCTAAGGCAGCAAAGCTCATGTATAAAGTAAGGTTTGAACAAATAAACTACAATTATAGATTTTCAATGCGAGTTACTTGTTTCTCTGATCTAGAAAGGTCCAAGTAGCCCTGAGCTGATCTTAGCATTATGAGTTTCTAGCATGATAACATGTCTTGGTCAGAAACTACTTTAGATGTTGATGATGTTTGGAACAGTTTGGAAAACAAGCAACAGCTCCCACTTGCCCCTCTGGCTTGGTTCCCTGCATTAGGCATCCTTACTGGGGATGAGCTGCAGCTGTCAAATGGGACATCAGTGAGGTGTTGCAGTGGTCCAGGCGTGAGACAACAAGAGCCTGGACCAGGAACAGATGTATCCTCCTGATGTTGTGGAGAATGATTAAGGCAAAATAGAAAACAGCAGCGAGCATGTCTCCAAATCTTGAAGAGTATCGGGTGCCAGGTAGTAGTGACAACATAAGAAACTAATCACCTGCACTGTGGTGTCATGGCGTTGCATTCACAGATGTCTACAATGTCTATGACTACGTCTTGAGTGATCACGCTGAAGATGGCTTATAGCTGAAACACATCTGTTTGTTTGCCCAGAATAAACTAAGAAAGACTCTTTTATCTGTAAGTGCCGGTGATTTGTTTCGTCTGTTGTGGAGAATGAAGCGACAGGAGTGGTTGTCGCATCGATGTTTTGGCAGTGGAACACAACTGGTCATTGAGTGCCACACTTGTAGTCCGACCGGGGACACCACAGACTTCTCAGAGTGGAAATCACAGATGGGAGACGCCTTCTCTGGAAGAACGAGCAGCTCAGTGTTGTCCAGGTTGAGCTTCAGGTGGTTTGCAGACATCCACTGAGAGGTGTCAGTCAGACACTCAGATATTTGTGCTCACAAGCTCATCCCAAGGGGGATGCGGTGAGTTTTGAAAATCATCAAATGTCATTTGTTTTCTATTCACTGCTGTCACCGTAATGAAGTACTTAAGAAGAGGATTTCTTTTCTAAAATACTATCGACTTCTTTTCTATTCCAAAAACAAGTTAAAATGTTTGATTTCTCGCTGCCACTGCTGACCTGTATTCAGATTAGTATCAAATAAACCTAAAATCAAAAAGGGCTCACAGTGATGATTTCACAAGTACTGGAAACACACCTTTTGAATGTTAAAAATCTAAGAGCTTGTTTGCATGTGTGTTTGAATCAGAAGAGATGGCTTCCTTGTAACATCTTTTCAAAATCTCAGACGTCCTGCAGCTAAGCTTTCCCCCTTACACGCTCTTCTTCATCTGTCAATTCTCACCCTATCCCCGTCACTGCACCAGCGCAATTACATCGCAGCCACCGGCCGAGGTTAGAGAGAGTTCAGCGCTCTCAAGCTCAGCCCCTCGGTCCCTAAAGGACATTGATTCCTCTGACCTATGTGTGACTGCTCTTCCTCCGACCGAGGTTCACTGAGCTTCTTGGAGATGCTTCAGCGCGCAGCTAATTTCCCAAGGCTCAGTACACCAGGCTATTAACGCTGAGGCTAAACACTAGCTGCCACAAGCCGCTGCCTTGGTGAGATCTATAACCAGGCTGGTGAGAGACCATGAGAGCTCTGACACACTGACGGCTTCCACTGGCTACTCATGCATGCAGGCGCCTCCTCCTGAACCTGTTACCTGCTAATAGGCAGTTTCACCAGGTAGATTCGGCTTCCAGGAGCCAGCTGCACCCGTAAGCATGTACTGTGTCTTACTCATGCATGCAGTAGAAGAAGAAGAAGAAGAAGAAGATATTCCTTTATTCGCCCCACAATGGGGAAATTCAATTTTTACACTCTGTTGTTTTTACTTATACACGGTACATGCAGCTCCTGACACACACCTGCACAAACATGACCCATATACATGCAGTAATGGAGAGATGCCAGAGTGATGGGGCTGCTCCTGACAAGCGCCCCGAGCAGTTGGGGGTTTCACCAGGTAGATTCTGCTCAGGGGCACCTCGGAGCCCAAGAGGTAAACTGGCACCTCTCCGCTACCGTTCACACCAGTTCCCATGTGGACTTGAACCGGTGACCCTCCGTTCCCAAGCCAACTCCCTACAGAATGAGCTACTGCCCCCCCAGTACCACAGGTTACCAATATTTCTAATGTGTTTCCCCGAACACTGAATGTTTTGTCATGTGTAAATGATCAAACTCAACAGGCCATACTTGCCAACCTTGAGATCTTAAAAAAAAGGCAGGACTTCAAAACCAAAGTGAAAAATTTGAGTTTCAGAGACTATGTCTCCTGCGTTCTGGTGACTTTAAAAGAGTGAAAATAACAAAATAAGACGGCAACAACAGTTTTATGGTAAACTTTTGATGTTACCTTTAACTCCCAGGAAAGAAAACTGAATAATTCACCCCTCTGGTGTGAACTCTAACTCATTGGAGGCCCTTTCAGACACTACGGCATCTTTGCGCTCTGAAACACGTTATTTACAATGGCTTCCGCCACGCGACGACAGCTTTTCGCTGCATTGAACAAAGCCAGACTTCAGGCGTTGCACGGCGTGGCGAGCACTGTGCTGTACATACTCTTCAGTTCCAGAAAAAGGCTACGATTACAAAAAGAAACAAAGCGTGAAAATGTGTCAGAAATCGGGAGAAATATGGGAGAATTGTGACCTCGCGAGGAAACCGTGCATGAGGCGCTTATGTTGCTTCATGTTCTGACAAAATCAGATAAATAAATCAGACAAGTTACACCTAGTTAACACAAGTTATGCTAATGATATTATAATTGGGTTAATTGAATGAATTATCATATTTTAAAGTACTTGTCTTCACAACACCCGTGGTAGCAGTACTGATATATTCCATGGGTGTTAAAACATTAAAAGGTAACAGCAGTTGTAAGAAATTGTCAGTTCATTCATTTTCTGGTTCATCAGATCATTTAGAGGGTAGAAGTACAATATGATGATGTTTCTATTATGAGTTGTGTTTAGATATTATAAGATAAGATAAGATAAGATAAGATAAGATATTCCTTTATTAGTCCCACAGTGGGGAAATTTACACGTTAAAGAAGAAAAAAAAAAAAAAAAAAATAATATATAAATAATAAAAAAAAGAAAAAAAAAAAAAAAAAAAAAAAAAAATTTTTATAAAATAAAAAAAAAATTATAAAAAAAAAATTTATTTTTATATTATTTTTTGGTTTTTTTTTTTAATTTGTTTTTTTGTTTGGGGAGGGTTGTGGTTTTTAAAAATAAAAGGAGGGGGGGGGGAAAGGTATTTCTCAATGTACCTTTTTAGAATAAAGGAGTAAGAGGATGATGAAGAAGAAGGAATACAGAATGTTTTTTTTGTTGGGGGGGGGGGGTTTTTTTTCATTCAAGAAAAGAAGATAAATCATCCTCCCCCCCCCCCCCCCCCCAAAAGAAAGAAAAGAGAAAAGAACAAAAGAGGGAAAAATTTTTATATTATAATATTCTTCTTCTTCCTCTTTTTAGATGTAGTTGTGCTGCCCAAAAAAAAAAAAAAAAAAAAATAAAATAATGCTGACAAAAGGAAAAAAAAATTTAAAGGTATTGTCACTCACACAAAAAAAAAAAACAGACTCAGTAAAAAAAAAAGTTTTTTTTTTTTTTTTTTAAAGTGTGGAGAAGAGTTTTGTTTATTTTAATATTTATTTTAAAATAAAAGAAAAAAATAAAAAATATATACTATTTCAATATTTTATTCTGGATATTATGGGGTGGGGGGGGGGAGGGATGTGGGAAATGAACAACAAAATCTTTATTTTTTTTTTTTTGGATGTGGAGGTGGGGGGGCAGGGACAAGACGAAGAAATGAAGGAAAAAATAATAAATTTCGTACGACTCCCCAATGAGAGAAGAGGGGAGAGAAAGAAAAAAAAAGAAAAAAAAAGAAAGAGGGAGGGGGGAGGGAAGTGAGAGGGAAGGGAGGAGAGAGGGGGGGGGGGGGGGGGGGGGGGGGGGGGGACCGGGGGGGGGCCGGAGGCAGAAAACAAAGAAAAAAAAAATGAATTAAAAAGAAATAAAAAACGGGAGGAGGAGTGGGTGGTAAGTAGGAAGTAAAAAATAAAGTAAGAAATAAATTTATCATTTTAAGTTTCAGAATCATAGGTGGGAGGGAGAGGAGGAAGAAGGAGAAAGAAAAAAAAAAAAAAAAAAACATGATACTAGGATTACTGAGAGAGGGATGAAAGAGAGAGAGAGGAAAAAGAAAGGAGAAGAAGAAAGATACAGAAATCAAAAAAAAAAAGAAAAAGAGAAGAGGGAGAGGGTAGGGGGAAGAGGAGGGGGGGGGGGGGGGGGGGGGGGGGGGGGGGGGCCGGGGGGAGGGGGGAGGAGGTGGGGGGGGGAGGGGGTGTGGGGTGTAGGGGGGGGGGGGTTGGGGGAGGGGGAAGGGGAAAGGGATCAACAATGGTGATATTTTCTTAACTTGTTGAATTTAAGGTTAAGGGGAAAGAAGAATCAAAAAGCTAAAAAACGAGAAGGAAGAAGGCGGGAGGGGAGGGGAGTGAGGGGAATAAGCCTTCTGGCCACCTTCTTCTTAAAAATATTTAAGAAGAAATATTAAAGAGAAGAAAAGAGGAGAGGGGGGGAGGGGGGGGGGGGGGGGGGGGGGGGGGGGGGGGGGGGGGGGGAGGGGGGAGGGGGGGGAGGGGGGGGGGGGGGGGGGGGGGGGGGAGGGGGGGGGGGGGGGGGGGGGGAAGGGGGGGGGGGGGGGGGGGGGGGGGGGGGGGGGGGGGAGGGGGGGGGGGGGGGGGGGGAGGGGGGGGGGGGGAGGGGGGGGGGGGGGGATTATGTTCTTTAAATGTGTCCATACAAGCTCTGATCCAGGATCTTCATATCACATACAGGTATCACACACCTGGGGGCGGCAGCACACCAGTCTGCATGGACTTGGCTTGGGAACCGGAGGGTCACCGGTTCAAGTCCCGACATGGACCAAGAACTGAGTGGGAACTGGTAGCTGGAGAGGTGCCAGTTTACCTCTTGGGCACTGCCGAGGTACCCCTGAGCAAGGGAGGAGCAGCCCCCTCACTCTGACATCTCTCCATTGATGCATGTGCATGTGTGTGTTTCGGGTCTGCATGTACTGTGTATAAGTTAACAACTGAGTGTAAAAATTGAATTTCCCCTCGTGGGACTAATAAAGGTTAATCTTCTTCTTCTTCTTCTTCTGTCACTGGTGGCCAGGAGGACCCCATAAGTTGCCAAGATGGTTACCTACCATCCAATGAGTTTGTGCTCTTGTGCAAATAATGACCCTTTATCCGATTATAGATTATTATGAAAGCATTTGTTTTGTTTGTATACAAATCAGACTATCCTGGTAAAAAGTGGCTTACATGCGATTTAACTGGTCCACGAATTTCATGCTAATTGAGTGATAATTAGCAAGTAACCTATTGAAATTACTGCCACATGACCCCAATATTTACCTAAAAATTTATCAAAAATTACTTTATTATAAAAATGATTTAATAATGATGCAAAAATTGCATATAATGGTCAAAACGGAGCCCTTATGTCTTCTCCAGTCCACTATGTTGCACCGTCACATTTCTACAGTAGCCCAGAATGGAAAAACCAGACTCTGTTAACTTCTCCTGCTTGTGCCGGCGTCAGTAACGTTACTCGCTCCGGTCAGCGCTGCTCTCTCTCTCTTGCTTCACCACTCACTTACCGCAAACGCACACACAATACACACTGGCTCTGCTCCAAATGACCACCCGTCATCAGGCCATTAAATAAGGGTTATCAGTCGCTAAGCACCATAGATGTGGGTCATTAGCGCCTACAATGCCTACTACACTGCAAAAGTGAAAGTGAAACTTAAAACCAATGTGTTCTATAGTGTTGCAAAACTGAATGAAACGTCACATTTTCTACATACTTAAAGTGCTTTTGGTTCAGGCAAAAAAAACTACAGCTTCTTTAGGTTTAGGCAACAAAATTACAACTTCACTTCTTTAGCTTTAGGCAATAAAACTACAACATCCAAAACATGTTTTGGATTAAAATAACTACAAACACAAAGACAACCACACACTGTTGGTTTTACACGAGGTAAAAACTCTCCTGGATGAAAACCCTGTGTTTTGGTCACTGTCATGTTTCTTTATACCTTGTTTTGATGAGCTACCATGTGAATAGATGATAAAACCTATTAGTGGGTGTAGTAGGCCCCTGCTGACCCAGATCTATGGGTTTTACAGTGACAGCTAACACCTATTTTATTGCATGACAACAGTCTAATCGGCTGAAATGACCAACACTACTCTTACAACCACTGGCTGTAGACAGTAGAGGCTTCAGTTGTTTTCAGAAGATCCTACACACTGGACCTTTAAATGACACACAAAAAGCCTAAAATGTATCATCATGACACCCAGAAAGTCCTTAAAGTGTGTATTGTGCTATTTATATTTTTAGATGCCTTCCCATGGGATCAGGTTAGGTGGTGTGATATGACAGCTAGGAGTCACCAAAGTCAGAAATATTCAAACTCCATGTCAGGGCAGTGTGGTTGCTTGCCAACGTTGACTTAAGGGTCAGCCTCCACTTGCAATGAAAATGTGTTGTTGAGTATAACAGCTATTTGTCTAATTAAATATCACAATAGCATTAGCCGTGTGAGGATACTGTGTGTAAATGAAGCCCATGAAGCTCTGCAGCTGCTGTCTGTCCCTCAGAGGTGTGCCACAGTGGGGACGAACACTGCCTCCAAACAAATAACCTATATCCAATCACCATGGAAACATTGACCCTGACCAAACCCCCCCACCCCCCCACCCCAAGGCTGAGGACACAACTGCACGATAAGCAGCTTTTCAACCTCGACTCCGGCCTGGACTTTGTGTCCCTTGCAGCCCATCCAGCGATGACGCCAGTTGCCAGAGGCCAGTGTGAATCTCATATAGAGCAGCCGCTATCAGTCAGTCCGTAGGGGCGGCTGGCACTCAGTTAGGGCAGAGATAGTCGCAACTGTGAGCTCATTTTGCCACCGCTGTCTGCTACATAGTGCGACAGAATAATCACACCAATAACACTCTCTGGCTCCATTTCAGCGCAGGAGCTCTGAGGAAGGAAATTAAAGAAACAACGAGGAACGAGACTCTGCTCTGGATCGCACATCATTTTTTTTCTTCAGCTCTCCGCGCCGCCAAGAGACAACGTCCAAGGCAATAAGGCTCACAGCCTGAGGAGGGAATTGTTTTGCCAAAAATATTTGTTGTTTTCAATAATGTGGCTGTTTGTGTTGCACAGAGGAGAGGAGTTCACATACAGTCTCTTGTAATGCCCTCAATTCAACATAGATGCATAATTCTCTTAGCCAGGGTGTATAATGAGGAAAGAGTATGATTAGTATGATTAGTCAATGCAGTTTGCCAAAATAAAATGCTGGCAAATACTTTTCTGCAAATCACGAACACATTAAATCTCAGTGTTTCTGAACCAAAAACACATTTCATCTCAACATTTCTACATAAATGTACTGTATATCAACATTATAGTGTTTTAGCCAGGGCTGTAAATTGATTTAATCATTATTAATTGCATGATTGTACATAGTTAATGGTGATTAATCTGAAATTATCACACATTTTTTATCTGGTCATTCTTAAAGAGAGATTTGTCAAGTCTCCTATCGACCTAGGAGAGGACAAATAAGCTGCTTTATGCAAATTTATGTATAAATTTATTATTAGAATTCAATTAACAACACAGTGACAAATATTGTTCAGAAACCCTCACAGGTACTGCAGTTACAGACTTGACTATGACTTGCACCAAACTGACTGTGATTATCATAAAGTGGTCTGTAAAGGGGGGACTCGTGGGTACCCAGAGAACCCATTTTCATTCACATATCTGGAGGTCAGAGGTCAAGTGACCACTTTTTCATCTCCAAAATTTAGCACAACTTTGGAGGATTATTTGGCCTCCTTAGCGACAAACTAGTATGACATACGAGTCTACCTACCTTCCAGCCGTCATCTATGGTTTGGGTGGTGACCGAAAGAATGAGATCGTGGATAAAAACAGCTGAAATGAGCTTCCTTTGTTAGGTGGCTGGGCTCAGCCTTAGAGATAGGGTGAGGAGCCGCTGCTCCTTTGCGTCGAAAGACGCCAGCTGAAGCGGTTCGGGTATCTGATCAGGATACAGTATCCTGATACAGTATCTCATCTGGCCTGGGAACGCCTTGAGGTCCCCAGGAAGAGCTGGAAATTGTTACTGAGGAGAGGGACTTGTGGAATTCCCTGCTTAGACTGTTGCCCCCGTGACCCGGCCCTGGATAAGCGGTGGAAAATGGATGATGGATGGATGGACTTAGCCCGCTACATTTATCATGTCAACTTTGACAGCCCCAGTTTAAATTGCTTGTGGCATTTTTGTCATTTCTAAACTCCATTCTCTGTTACATTTAGGTTTAGGAAACAAAACTATTTGGTCAGGTTCAGCAAAAAGATATGTTTTGGGTAGAAATTAGTTACTTTTGGTTTCACATGGGACAAAAACACCAGTCTCCTGGGTGAAAGTTACAGTTTTGTTGCATGAAACCATAGTTTTTAGGCTGGATTAATAGTGTGTGAACATGGATTCTGATGTGTGTATGTTAGGATATAGTATATATATATGTTAGGGGGTTATGCAGTCCTATGTCTATGGCTGATACTACTGTACTATCACTGTCCCTGTTTAAACCTTGGCATGTTGGCTTAGCTGGACCCACTTGAAGACAGCGGATCCCCAAAGACTCAATTGCTTGCACAGGGTCTCCTCATTCTGCTTGTGAAAGGCTAACTCTCCCTTTGCTAATCCCCTGGAAAGGTGCCTGGCCCTGGGGACAACAGCCCAAAGAGGGGGCCCCGGTCTCTGGAGCTTTGAACAGGTGCCCCGAGGGGCTTTACTGGCCTCAGAGACACAACCTGCAATCCTCGGTGATCCTCAGGATGAGCCAGGAAAGTGCTGCCCCGGCGAGCCGGTGGCAGCCAGTCATGCAGGCAACCACGGAGCATCAGCAGTTTCAATAGACAGAGGAGAGAGTGTTAGACTGGTCAAATAAATGGGAACACACAGGGAGAGACACACACAGCCCTCACCTTTCCGGTGCACAAACTTCCACTTACTTAAGGCTAACATTTGGCATGGGGATATTGCGGTTTGCTGCAAGTTTCTCAGAGAGTGGAGTGTGTGTTTGTTTGTGAGCGAGTGAGTGAAGGATTCCTTTCATCTCGTCGTCACCACCACCACCACCACCACCACCCACTCTCCACACTCCTCTCTTCCTCTTACAGCGGCTGCAATGAAAGCCCCATCACTCTTCAGGTGATTGTTCTTTCTAATGCGATGACGGAGCAAGCGGTGTAACTATACTTCTTTATTTAAGAGCCACAGGGAGGATGAGTGGAAGTTAATCAAAAAGAGAGAGAGAGAGAGAGACTGGAGTGTAGCGATACATAGTAAACAGGACGAGGGAAAAGTGAAATGCAATAATAAGCAATGAAGTAATAATAATATCTGGCATGTGTCTGTTTTGATTTTTAACAATTCTTTGAACTTTTCTGCAGCAGGGTTTATGTAGAATAAGACTGGGTGTTAACGTGTAAACAGATAAATCAATGATGGGCATAGGGCTGCAGCTAATTAAGGATTCATTTCATTAGTAATTAATCTGGGGATTTTTGTTTTTAAGTGAAAAATAAGCATCACAGAGCTCACGCTGAATCCTAAAAATTGCTCATTTTGTCTGACCAACAGTTCAAACCCAAATAAGTTTTCAATTTATAGCAGCAAATCCTCACATCTGAGAAACTATGTGAAACTACTACTGTATGCATTTTCCTGAATAAATTAAATTTAATAATCATTGTTGGCTAATCAATTAATCCAACGTGGTAGACTAGGTATAATATACCTACCTCTGGGTGGTGATGAGGGACCATGCTGCACTGCAAGTCAAGTCGGTTTTATTCATATAGCCCAATGTCACAAATTGGGCAGAAAGACAGAGCTCAGAAATGGATGAGCAACTTGTTGATCTGTGGCAACAACACAAGAGTTTATTTAACATGTCTTCCTGACTTCATCCATCCATCCTACAGCACTCCGTCCAGTCACAGTGACTACGTCCACTTCTTAGATACAGTCTGTGGTTGGTAGGTACTCCAGATACCCAGATGTTTGTGCACAAAAAGGGAGTTTTTCATGATATGTCCCCTTTAAGAAGGTGGATGGAGGTGGAGGGAGACAAATGCTGCATTCAGGTCACATGGAGGTGGTGGGAATGTAGAAAATTGAGGAGGCCGCAGTATTACTTAAGTGATTTATTGTAGATTAAGTTTAAAGGTGGCAAGAGGCAGAAGGTCCGGCTAACAGGTTACAGAAAAACAGGTGACAGAAAACCACACGATGAACTGACAAAGAGCAGATTAACTGGGCTAGTGTAAACAGAGACTAATGGAGGAAGTGGGGACAGGTGAGCAGGAGGTCTGCTGACTGCAGGGCTGATGAGGGACAGGTGAAACTAATCAGGGCGGGGCTGATTAAAACACACAAAGACGGGAAGTGATCTGGAACAAGAGGAGAGGTGAGTAATCACAGGCCCACACTAAAAGATTTTTTAAAATCTTAACAAATGTTGAAAATGTGAGAGAGCCCACACGTCACATTCAATTTAACAGTTTTGTGCCGATAGTGTGTGGAGAGCATTGAATTGGCCAAAACAGCACAACACACACTAACAGTTAACTTCATTAACACTCATGAACACTTCAGGAACTGTCAAAACCAGAAATCTTACAATGTCCACGATCGAACATGATTTTAGCTTAAACAAACATGGTGGACAACGGACAGGAAGAATCAGCGATGTTAGTTTTTGCATTACTTTGTACTGAAAATTCACTCAGAAAAAAATATGAATGAAGTCATGGAGACACAGATATGACAAATATGCTGCTTTAGGCAAATGTGTGTATATATTTATAATTGGAAATCAATCAACAACACAAAACAATGATAAATATTGTCCAGAAACCCTCACAGTTACTGCATTTAACATAAAAAACATGCTCAAATCATAACAAGGCAAACTGCAGCCCAACATGTGACAACAGATGCAACAAAAAGCATCATAATTATAAAGTGGGCATGTCTGTTAGGGGAGACTCATGGGAAACCATTTTCATTCACATATCTGGAGGTCAGAGGTCAAGGGACCCCATGAAGCCCTTTTTTATTTGCTAAAATTTAGCCCAATTTTAGCATTATTTAGCCTCCTCCAGTGGCATGACATGGTTGGATTTCTTAGGTTTTCTAGTTTCATATGATATCAGTAGCATGTAGCCCTAAAACTGAACCTACTAGAGCCTCTGAAAGACAGTAAAGTCAGGCGAGTGACCATAAACCCCTCCTTATGACCTTGCTGTTTTCCTACAGGGCTTGTGACTCCCTGGCTGTTGAAATATAGTCCTGCACAGCATGCAGTGTCTAAAGCCAGTCCTTTGTTAAAATAAATACACTCATCTAAATCAGCAGAGACTGACCAGACAGTCATTTAATATGCATTGAGATAGTAAATGTTTCAGAAACTCAACCTCCTCTCTTCTTTGGGATTTGGACACATGCAAAGAGTGGCATTTTCTATTAAAGTGACAAACAAGAGGAGCATGGGGGTGGTTTTAGATAACACTATACAGCACAACATGAGGGAGGAAAGTGTTAGCACTTTACTGCATTCATTATCACATCCAATTAGCATAATAAGTACAGTAGTTATGCAACCTGTTAATGGGGAACCCATCAAAGAAAGGTTAGCTCTTTAACTACTGAGGAGGAGTCAAAGATCAGTGGATACACATTCATATACACACTGTATTTACAGCCTCCTTTAAAGTGATTTGCTCTACGAATTCTCACTGTCACAACTTTTTAACTTGCTTTGTTTGGAGTCACTCCAGTTTATTATTTTTAGACTTCCCTTACAGCATTTTATATATATAGTAGAAGCCACACATTTTACACACACAAGTAGTTTGGTGTCAGTCCAGTTTGTTCATTTGTTTTTCTGCTGTTTTGCTTCAATTGTCACTTCCTGTGTGTGCTGATGTCCCCAGCAGTGACCTGACTGATCGGACACCAAAATACATTTCAGATGATAGTTGAAATCTGTATCATCTGTACTGAAGCTTTAATTTACAATTTTGACTAAAAAGATATTTTTGTAAGGGATGTCAAACGATTGTAATATTTAATCGCAATTAATTGTATAATTGTCCATAGTTAATCATGATTAATCACACATTCTGTTCAAAATGTGCCTTAAAGAGAAGTTTGTCAAGTATTTAATACTTTTATCAAGATGGGAGTAGACAAATATGCTGCTTTCTGCAAATGTATGTATGTTTTTTAATTGGAAATCAATTATAAACACAAAATAATGACAAATATTGTCCACAAACCTTCACAGGACCTGCATTTAGCAAAGAGCATATGCTCAAATACGGCGAACTCCAGCCCAACAGGCAATAGCTGTCAAATAATCTATAAAACCCATTTTCATTCACATATCTGGAGGTCAGAGGTCAAGGACCCCGCTGAAAATGGCCATGCCAGTTTTTTCTCTCCAAAATTCAGTGCAAGTTTGCAGCGTTATTTAACCTTTTTTGTGACATGCTTCCTTAAGTTTTCAACTGTAGTTAAATCACAAGTTGCGTTGCCCGAATGTATTATTATTATATTATCTATGAGAGCCCTAGTTTGTGCATAATTAATATTGAATGCTATGTCTTGAAAACATCACATCCAGAGTTTAAAGTAGTCCTTGCAAGTATAGCATTGTAATCATATAACTGCTGCCATTACACCTAAAAACCGACAGATCCCAGCTGACTGTGGTTTTGCTTCTCTTATAGTGGAATAAAAGGGTCAAACTGGGGGAAACAATGCAAACATGCACTCCACTAACCTGTTTATTCCCACTAAAGCCACAGAACATGAAATGCACCCGCTCTCTCATGACACTACAAGAGTGAAACTGCAGTCTTTATGGGGCTTATTAGAAAGCCTCCACGCTCTGTCCCAAAGCAGGAAGCGGGAAAAAAGAAGCCGCAGAGGAGAAGCAGCATTATTGTCCTCAGACTGTTATCAGGATATTAAATGGGCCTTATCAGTTACAATTAGCTTAATAGATGTGCATCAATAGGGGCCTCCTACACCCACTAGTAGGTTTTATCGTCTATTCACGTGGTAGATCACCAAAAGAAGAAGACAGCGACCTCTAGCGACCATAGTAATCACGAGAGGAGCAGAAGTCGTGCACTATAATATATAATATAATATATACGCTGTAAAATAAGAGTTTTTAAAAATACTTACAGTAACAAGAGCAAGCAACAAACAAACCACATAGTTTGTGTGAGGAACACAGTTTGGATTAAAATGATTTAAACTAACTTAACTGCAGAAGTTAAGTGGCCAAAACTGCTTAGTTAGCTTTAGGAAATGATTTTGGTTTGAGTTGAAATAACTCCAGAAGTCACGTAACTTAAGTTCGGAAGTTATGTGTCAAATAAATCAACACTGACTTTCGTTTCACACAGAGTCTGAACAGTGGTCTTCCGGGGAAAAAGTCTGGTGGTCTTTATCCCAGCCATCCACCCACACCTCCTTACATGGCGTTTGAAATTCTTGAAATTCCAGTTCATTTACACAAATCAATACCTTAAATTTTGTCTATTTTATGAACTGCTGTGTGACTGGCCAAGATGGAAAACCAGTTACAGACATTCCTATGAATTCTGAGAGGTATAGCAACAGTAATTAAGGTGGACATGGCAGTCTTTGCCATTGTGTATCTAAATTTGATTTTTGATTGTTATCTTTGTAAAGAAATGTGTACAGCTACTATTTTCCTTACTATTATTTGCTTTTTGATGATCTGTATGTAATCACTGGCAGGTTTGTGGCTGCTGTTGACAGTAGGATGGGTCACACCCACAAATTTCTCAGAAACGCTTAGGAAAGCCAAGAGCTGAAACACGCCTGCTTCCTTCGGCTGCTATGCATCATTAATAGTGTTACACACGTATTTGGGAGTGTTGACAACTACATTTGCAAAAATATTAGACTCAGGGCAAATGTAAGTCTAATATATTTGCAACCAAAACAGACGGAAGAGCAGAGATTGGAAGCACCCTCAAAACGCACACAAGTAGGCCAGCGGTGTGATGATGTCTCCAGAAACTGAAAGCTCCAGGGTTCAGACAGCGACCTCGTCTCCTGTTGGCAGTGCAAACTCAAGTCAACCACAAAGACAGAGAACAGCTTCAGCTATCCTCCTCTATGTAGGCCTAGACCTGCTTTACATGTATTTTTATATTTGCTCCAGTTGAAAGAACAAGCCCATTACACTCAATAGGGATTTTCTACCCCCTACTGTTACACACAGCCACTTTTTCTTCCCTTTTCTAAGGGAGTTGGCAGGGGAAAAGAGAAAAAGAAAAACATTGCAGGAAGGAAAATAGCTGAGGGTTGTTTCTGAGCATCCAGCTTTCCTCCTCTTGTGCAAAACTAAATGGCATACTGTAATTCCAAAAGTAAATAAATGTTTTCAGTGGCTGTTTAGGCTTCTCGGGCCTGTTCAAGACATATCTGTAAAGTATGGAGATGAGAACTGTACAGGGACTTCTTTAAAAACAGCGTGGCTCTACCACTGCTGCCGTGCATGCTATATTATTTATTTTCTGTACATCAAAACTAGGCAGGAGAATAAGAGATGAAACTGAATTAAACAACATTTTAGGGAGGCATGCCAGAGAAAGGGGATGTAGAAGTTTCCCAGGATTTTGTGTGAGCATTCCTAACTCTGTGTGAGTATGTGAGTGTCAGACATACTGTACCTGTAAGCATACTGGCCGCTCCCTGACTTTCGGAAATTCATTTTATGACACAATGACAGATAAAAACCTAACAGCATCGCCCACCCATACCTGCCTCCTCTGGCTCCGTCTCTCCGTTTATTGCTGCGCCTCAAACTAGCTGCAATGAAATTCAAAAACCCGCTTGGCTCAGTTCCCTTACCTCCATACTGTACGCCTTTCAGAAACACTCTCTAGTACTTAAGAGACGATTAAAGCACATTATACAAGAGCATGGGAAAAGAAACTGCCAGAAGATGAGGCTGTAGTCTGAACACACTCTAAACCCTTAATCATACAAGATCTGTAGGTGACAGTTAATTACCACACTTGATGTTTTCTTAAAATTCATATTTTATTTTATTTTTTTATCAAATATAAAAAAACTCCCAACTGCTTGTTTGCAGCTCTAAATTACTACACCAGGTCTAGGACCAGATCACTGCTGATCAGTGGTTGGCTCGTGGCTGAAAGGTAGTGGTTCCCAACCTGGGGTCCGGGTCACCCTTAAGGGACACCAAAGATCACAGGGAGAGCACCGAGACTCACCACTGGACCATTATCATGCCATTAAATAGGTGTTATAAGTCGCTATAAGCACCATAGATGTGGGTCATTAGCTGCCTACTGTGCCTGCTACGTTGTAAAATTAAAGTAAAAACTGTAAAAAAAAAAAAAAAATAATAATAAATAAAATAATAAAAATTGTAAAACTGAATGAAATGTCACGTTTTGATGACAAACAAAAAGACTTCTTTATTTTTAGGCAACAAAACTACAACATCTGTAGGTTAAAGCAAACAAAAAAAAAACAACTTTAGGGGAAAACATCATGTTTTGGGTGAAAATAACTATGAACACAAAGACACCTGACTTCCACTTCTGCTCTACTTCTAACTACTACAGTCGCTACAGGTCACTGTTGTGTTTTTATACCTTATTCTGGTGATCTAACGTGAATAGATGATCAAATCTACTAGTAGGTGTTGGAGGAACCTACTGACCCACATCTATGGGGCTTATACCAACTGATAACATCTATTTAATAGCCTGACAACAAACTAATTGACTGCCACATTCGATTTTTGTGCCCCATGTCATATAAAGATTTGGTTAAACTATTATTAATTATTATTTTTAGCAGAATTAGATTCCAGTGGAGGCTGTGTACGATTGTCTCGGACTCATGTGATCCAAGCATTTCCAATCACCCCAGAGCGAAAAGTAAACATTTACTGAAAAAGATAGATGTAATCATTTCCAAAATTCATGTTTTTATCTAACAAAATATTCTGCTTCAATACATATGTGTTGCCGTTTAGCCTTTCAAGAACAACATTTTCAATGCAGTCAAAAAACTGTTTGCTTCCCACTTGCTATACACAGTGACAAGTTACATTCATTAAAGAGAGTTGATATATTTTATTTTTAAGGCTCATTTAATACTCATACTATTACTAATACTAATTGGAGGGGATTTTGTTAGCGGGGGCTCAGCTTTCCTTATATACAAGTGGTGATGGGGGGGCTTCAAATAAAAAGCACTGCTATAAGGAGTGCCTAATGGGATGTCTTGGTCTAGGTGGAATCCCACTGGATCCACAGAGAAGCACTCGAGTGCTTTAATATGCCTGTCATACATAAATATCTTCTTATTAACACTTGGATACTTACTGTGAATGCATGGGGAATGTCATTTAAATCATAATGGGCAAATGAAAATAGAGGGAAATAGAGAAGCCTCACCAAGGCACCATACATGAATTGCATGCAGTCGGTTTAATATTACCAGATAATTGATTACTTGCGCATGCAGGGAGTCATGTGGTTTATGGTTTCCTGTAAAGGAGAACTGAGGAAATGAGAGAGCTTAGAGACTGTGGGGTGATGTGATCTTAAGTGCCACAAGACAGAATATTCACTCAAATGTAACATTCAAAATCAAATCTGCACAGAGGTAATTTGTTATATTTTATTATGTACACAAGATAGAATAACGCCCAATGTACTTAAATTGATGGTGTAAAATTGCAATTTATAGACAGTAAATGTGATATTTCTGCACAGTAAAAGCTTTTCATACCAGGTAAAGACATACCCAAGGTTTCTGTAAGAGGTTTGAGCAGTATCTATGTTTCTGAAATTGTACTAATGAAGTGCCAATAACATATAAGTAACACCAGTCAAAGACATGAAGTGAGGAGAAGCCAGAGATAGAATTTGGGTTATATGTGGATATGTATGTATGTATGTATGTCAACCAGTTTAACACAGTTCTCATCCCATTAATTAATGGACCTTAAACTAGGGTTGGTAATGCTGAGAAACTAGTCAGAGTAAACTAGATTTTTAAAATGCTCTAACCTAAAAGCCCTGCCCCCCAATTTGACTGTTATTAGGCCATTACTACATTATGAAAGTGACACTTAAAAGCACCACATTCTAACACTGGGAAACGTGTTTTTGGTTAAAATAACTATGAACACAAAGACAGCTACATATTGTTGGTTTCCGACGGACCATGAACTCCGGTCTCCTGTGTTTTGTGTCCCATCCATTGTTCCCGATCTCCATCTCATATGGCGTTTTACACCTTACTACAGTTATAATTACTACAGTTGCTAAAGGTCACTTTCATCTTATTTTATACCGTCTTGTGACCTACCATGTGAATAGATGATAAACCTACTAATGGATGTAGTAGGTCCCTACTGACCCACATCTATGGGGCGTATAGTGACTGATAATGCCTATTTAATAGCCTGACAACAGTCTAAGCGTGTGAAACACCAACCCAGTGCTGCCCACTCTTTTCCAATAAAAACCAGCAGTCCTACCTTCGAAAGTCGTTAAATCTTGCAAGAAAGTCACCAAGTCGGCAACACTGACAAGCCGTCCCTTCAGGCCTCCCTCCAAAGCCACTCCCCCAAAATGACCATTATGAACATAAACAACAAGCATGGTGTTGTTAGCACTCACTGCTGGACAGGACAGCTAGATAGACAGGCAGACAGGCGGACAGGACACCCACGGATACTCTTTTTTCGTCAGAGCCTTAGACTTATTAATTGCTGTCGGGATGTCAGGAGAATTCCAACTAATTTTACAAAAAAATGTACTAACCCTAGCTTTAACTGAAGGCTTTTACTACTCTTTTAATTCTTCAGTTGTGGCTATTAAACACCACCATATGGCTTTTGATTGCAGAGATATGCAATTATCAATATCAATAAGCAGTTATGTTAAATCCGCTGCCTCTTATGTTCATTTTTAGTTCTGGTGAAGATTAAAAGACATTGGAGGTTTCCAGTGTGTTACGACGTTAATGAGTTAATGAGACTGAACAGCTGGTTCATGATTTCATCAAATCTAGGTTTGATAGTAGTATGGGTCACATTAACAGACACATCACCAAGCTGTTAATGTCTTTATAAGCCACGCCAGTGCATACATAATTATTGATACTGTTGAAGATAAAATATATTTGCCTTCTGACTTATTGAAAGTGACATAGAGGCTGCACTGGTCATTTCAGATGAAAGTTTTAAGAGAAATCTATGATGGATGTTCTCTATGATTGCCATATGTCAAAATGATGGCTTTACAAAGAAGCTTATGCTCTCTGTCATCATAACATACCATTTACTTGATATTTTTAATAATAACAGCTGCTTTCAGATTCATATCAAGAACTATCTCGACATGATGATCTACATTTTCCCAGTTATCAAAGGGAATAAAAAAGAGGATGGATAGAGGACAGCCTATATACAGTACGATAAAAGGCTAGCAGATTATATTCTAGCAGGTCACGTTTTCATTTTACTCTCATGATCAGGAAGTCACTCATGTGGATGTGATGTTTTATTGATTTATTTACTTGTGGCTTTGATATGTGGTTGAGTCTGCTTACCGGTAGCCTGATTCAGTCCAACTGGATGGCGGCAGACATGAAAACTCCCCATATGGCTGCTCATGAAATTTTTACATGAACTTAAGATCATCATATAAACTCTTCTTCTCTTTCTTGGACTGTCTTCCTGACAGCAGTGATGGTGAAAACATAGGACATGCAGTCATGCATCTCTTTTCTAAATCAAAACTGAGCCATCAGCTGCAGTCATGCATGTTGTACACACCCACATTGCACATTTATCCTCTATAATGAATGGATTTCTATAGTGCACAATGGCAACAATCCTACAATTAGAGGTTTCTTCATCATTCCACACTTTTATCCAGTCTTGTCCTATTGTAGATAGCGGAGCTATTTGGAGGAAAAAGACAGTCATTTCCCTCCCAGGAAGTCACACAGAGCATTGAGCGTTCCCTTATTTAATGGTTCAATAGCGATACCTACTCCCTCCTGTTTGAGAGCATTGTTTCCCTATGGTTATTGCGCCATCAGTTACCCCTGCGGATGCCTGGCTGACATAAATGCATACTTCCCATGCCAGCAGAGCAAATTAAACTGAATTGAAGGTGGAGGGAAAGAGAATGGGAGATTAAGTGAGAGATGGCCTGGGGAGAGAGAGAGAGAAAGAAAGAAAGAGAGGTACAGAAAGATTGAGTAAGAGAATGAAGGAATGGCTTGCAATCAGAGATAAAACAGGCTCTCTCGCTTTCTCTTTGCTACCACACAACTTACTTACCAACTTACTACACTTATAAGGCCCATTTCTCCTTTATTTGCAGAAGCCTTACTTTTACTGTGGATGTGAAAAGTTCACTAAACTGAACCCACAAAAACAGTGAGTTCGCTGTACCTCTGCTTGTACAAACCAACAAACTTCCCAGGTGGGAAGGTGGTGAGGGGTTTTTTGACATTGGATGTCGTTTACACGTTGTGTTTGGTCGTGAGAACAGCGCTGTTATTAACGTTAGGGATGCACTGATACTGGATCGGATATCAGGCCAGTACTGAGTCAGATAGCTGGACTGGGTATCGGTGACAATGGGGCAGATCTGTTTGTATACTATGTACATTATAGATACATTTTGACCAGTTTTTTGCTGCTTTAAAAAGGTTTACACTTGAACTGCAATTCTTGTCAATTTTGAAGATATTTTACCAAGTCTGTTAAGATAAACATTTTTCACTCAGTTGATTTTGTGCAATTTATGCTTCAATGACAAATAAAAATTTAATTTGTATGAGTGTAATTAAAAATAGGCATTTATTTGTTACATTTTGTATTACAAAGTTAAAAAAAAAAAAAAAAAAAATGCAGTCAAGCCTGATGTTGACTTAAACATTGTTTTCCAGTGACTTCCACACAGTGAGGCATACAGTTAAACATTGGTATTGGCCTATAGCCAAAGACCAGGTATCTGTATCGATATCGGACTTAAAGATTCTGGTCAGTGCATCTCTAATAAACATTACTTTTAGCGTCTAGAATTTAGGAAAGGAAATACAAAGGTGTAATGACAGAGGAAAATTATGAGGCCATTGGGAATTTTCCTCAGACCATCATAAAACTACAAAGAAAAACAATATACAACTAAAATTACAATATATTAATTTATTATGCACTGATGACTAAAGCAATACCACAAAAGGTATGAGCTCATTTGAAGGCACCATATGTCTTTATTGCTGCCACCACTAACTCGTACTTGTTGGTGTGGGTGCACACCATTTCCAAAAATAATAAATTTTTTACTCAATAATACTTATATTCTTTTTCTTTTTTCTTATTGCAATAAGGAGTATAAACCCACTGATGTATTCCAATGTGAAACCCCAGTCAAAACTCAAAGAAATACTCAGAGACTTTGGGAAATCTGCTTATTTGCTGTCTAACTGAGAGTTAGATGAGCAGATCAATACTAATCTCATCTGTGCATTCAATGCAGAGGTGGCTGCATAAGGTATTTAGCCTAGCTTAGTACCAAGTTTGTGGCAGTGGGAAACAAATAGCCTCCAATAAAAAGCCTTCTGCTGATGTTCATATCTAACTCACTGTAAGACTCTCAGCAAATAAGCAAATTTTGCCAAAAATGTTGAAGCATTCCTTCAACTAGTGCTGATCTTAACCAAAATCTAGAATTTCCAGCCAACATATCCATAACAATCCAAACTATTCAGTTCTCACTAGTCAAACTGTTAATTTATGTTGCCAACAATTCACTTCTTACTGGTGGCAACTGAAGAAATCTGTAACTTAATATTAATTAGTCAGATTTTACCATTGACATCTATTCAAACTCAATTATACCATTCAGGTCTCACAAGTCAAACCGTTAATTCTTAATATCAACAATTCATCTCTTAATAATGGAAATCTTCTTTGTAGATATCTGTAAATTACAACTAATCAGACTTTACTATTGACATCTATTCAAACTCAATTATACAATTCAATTCTCTCTAGTCAAACTGTTAATTCTCAATTTCAACAATTCAACACTTAAGAGTGAACTGTTCATTGTATATATCTTTAACTTAATTACAACTAGTCAAATTTTACCATTGACTTCTATTCAGACTCAGTTATAGATATCTGCAATTCAATTCTCACTTGTCAAAATGTTAATTTTTTTTATCAACAATTCACCTCTTAAGAGTGAAATATTCATTGTAGATATCTGTAACTTAATTACAACTAGTCTGATTTTACCATTGACTTCTATTCAGTAGATATCTGTAATTCAGTTCTCCCTGGTCAAACTGTTAACTCTTGATATCAACAATTCATCTCTTAATAGTTGTAATGTTCACTGTAGATATCTGTAACTTAATTACAACTAGTCAGCTTTTGCCATTGACTTCTATTCTCAACAACAGATATCTACAACTCTAACATGTTATAATTCCGAATAAACATCCGTAATGTATTTATAACTAGATGCAATTCTAATTAATGATTATTCACAAATCTCACCAGTGAAAACGTTAATTATTGATATTATCAATTCAATTCTTACTACTTGCAATGTTCGTTGTAGATATTTACAGTTACATTACATACAGTATCATAAGTGGATTTCTAGATATCTATAATTCTACCATAGTCAAAATTAAATTATTTATATGTCAGCTTGAAATTGTTACTAGTAATTTCATTTCAGATATCTAGAATTGCAGTTTAGATACGACTTATATTATGAAAATGATATTAGTAAAAAGTGTATTTTGAGATATCTACAATGAATTTTATATCTCAAAAAAGGGGGCTGGTTAGCGCTGTCGCCTCACAGCGAGAGGGTCGCCGGGCCCCTCTGTGCTGAGTTTGTATGTTCTCCCCGTGTTAGCGTGGGTTTTCTCCAGGTACTCCGGTTTCCTCCCACAGTCATGCAGGTTAATTGTTGACTCTAAATTACCTGTTAGCGTGAATTGTTTGTCTCTATGCGTCAGGCCTGTGATAGTCTGGAGACCTGTCCAGGGTGGACCCCGCCTTCGCCCAATCACCTCCAGCCCCCCGACAACCCTGAATAGGACACGCAGGTACAGATAATGGATGGATGGATGTCAGTAAAGGAATTTCCACCATAAAAGCATTTGTGTTTGTTCATGAAGTAGGCATTGTCTACTTAAAAGTCGACCAATGGCTTAAATGATATGACGCCTGTATATCCGGAATGGTTTGCTGGTATTTTGGACATATCGGAAATGCAACTGTTGATATCCGAAATGGAAAATTACATTTCTACCAGTCACGTTGAAATTCAGTTGTCATTATTCTTAACAGTGGAGAGTGAATTACTGGTATCTGCAATTAAGTTATGATATCTGTAAATATTTATAACATGTCTGTTATTTTTATTTTCTAAGGAGGCATTTTAACAGGACAGTATACAAAATAGTTTCACAGATATCTTGAAATTAAACATTTTAACAAGTCAAAATTACAGTCTGACATGCTGAAATGTCATTTCCAATAGTGAAAACAAAATCACTACTATTCAGCCCTATGATTAAATGTCAAATGGGCTTGCTGTATTCCCTGAGCCTTGACAACGCCAAGCAACAGCGGCATTGTTCCCCAGCGGAGGCACTCTCCATCTCAGGGGGAAAAAGAGAGAAGGAATAATTGCTTACCCTCTCACTATGTGTAAAGCATGTGTCCTATCAGCAGAGATCCTCCCACCCACCTCCTCAAACACAACCACACCACAGCGCTGTCCATGTTCAGCTGCGACAGCGATCACCAGACGGACTCCCTGGAAAATAGCGCCCTGTGATCCGTGCACATGCTGTGGAAGGGACCGCACTCATTAAGACACCACACACTCACAGGTTTCAGTCTTGTCTGTGATCTCGGTGGCAATCCATCCCATGTTTCCTTCTCGCTCTCCTGTGTGAAACATGCACAACTCCTACAAACCAATACACGTCTCCAGCGGTGTCCACAGCTGTGGATATTTGCTGCTCTTCCTCCCTTGTGTAGAAGCTGCTATCTGCAAATATGCTGATGTTTTCATTGTTGCATTACACACACACACACACACACACACACACACACACCATGTCCAAAGGGCTCTGTGGGGTAAATATGTTTGGAGCCATCATGCCTCATCATCTAATCATGACGAGGCCTTTAGGGAGCAGAGCATGCCTGCTCCTTCCCTCGCCATACATGCTGATAACACAATTCTCCCACAATGCCCTTCAACTCTACAGATTCATATCTCAGAGGCAGTTCAGATGGCTGCAAAGACTGACTGAATGAAGCGCTGCTTTGCCAATTTTCTTTTCTGAAGGAGATAATTGATGTTCTGAGTTTTTCCATCACTGCTATTACTTGTTCTGCTATTTCAGGCAAATTCGGGTGATTGTTTGGCTTGTGGTTGCATGGCTAGCGCTCATCACCTACTATTTTCTCAGAATCTCACACCGTCTCCGTCCTAACACATACTGCTAACAGAAAGGCTTGTGATCAGTTGTCCACTGAGGTGATGAGCGTGATAAAAGAAGCACACAGCAGGAGGAGCTCAACTAGGACCAATAGTGATTACTGTAAACACAATGTGTTTAAGAGGCAGTTTATTAGTTTAGCAAAAGAAAACATTTTCATTTATACTTGCTCCTCCTTAACTCCTTAATGTACAATCTTCCTCTTCTGTCTTTGAACCTAACATGCCCTCTGCTTCCTTTTTAATGCGCTTCACCTACATCTATTGGCTGCATCATCATCTCCTGTTACTGAAGTAAGGTGAATACTACACAGTGACCTCTGCTCTCTTTCTTTCTCTCTCTTTCACTTAATTTCATTGACTACTTCATGAGCAGTGATTTGATTCCTTTTCCCCATATTTAATGAACGTAAAATAGACGTAAAGTCAATTACCCTGAAGGACTGAGCAAGGTTTTGGGATATTTCATTTAAGCCAAAAACATTTTTTCATGCTCTGGTCAATTTTGACATTTGGGACTATTTTGCTTTGAGTGAGGAAAAAAAAATCCCAAATAAACATTTACGTGTTTATTTTAATCCACGTTGTAAATTTGCGCCTGTAGATTTCTCCTCCAGAAGTTAGCATTAGATAATGCCTCATTTGGATATTTAAACTTAAAATTGAAACTGAAAAAATTAAAATGAAAACCTGAGGAATCCACTGCTACCAACTGTCATATTCATCATGAAGGTAAATAACGCTCCAAACTCCAAAAAAAATTTTAGCGAGGAAACACTGGCTCGGCCATTTTCAAAGGGGTCTCTGCAGCTGTTGTTGCCATGTTATGATTTGATCATATTTTTATGCTAAATGTAGTACCTGTGAGGGTTTCTGGACAGTATTTGTAATTGATTTGCATTGTTAATAAATTTCTAATAATAAATATAGACATACATTTACATAAAGCAGCATATTTGCCCACTCTCTTGTGTATTAAGAGTATTAAATACTTGACAAATCTTCATTTAATGTAGATTTTAAACAGATAAAAAAAATGCAATTAATTTGCAATTAATCATTATTAACTATGGACAACCATGTGATTAGTTGAAATTAAATATTTTAATCAACTGACAGCTTTACTTGTAATACACAAACATTATTATATAAGTAAGTAATCAACTGGGGAAGATTCATGGTGATATCTATTTTTTTTAATCATATTCACCGGTAGCATCTTGCAAAATGTTTTGAATTTTACAATTCATATGTTTAAAGGCTGTTTTCACAAATATTTATATTTATCTATATTCTGCAGGTTTTTACATCATTCACAGCCTGATTTATAGTACATTTATTCCTAAAGACATGGCAAAAATTATTTTTTTGGCTGTTTTATGACAGTATTTTCTGATTTATGGGGTGATGAAAAAAATCCTCATGTAAGATTCTTTGACTTAAATATCTTAGCAAAAAGAAACAAGAATTTTGAACCTGACTTTATCCTAATGTTCAGCTTTCTGTGCAGGAAATGTATGCAAATTAGCACATATTTGATAACATAATGCAACATTTGCATATTTAAACATAGAATTTCAGAAAACTTGTAATACAAAAAGTGATTGTCTTAATGTAAGTGATCAACTGGGGAAGTGACGTGGCAATATCTGTCAGTTAAATTGTTCATCCTGTTCAACTGGGGTGTTATATCTGGTAAGTCAAGTCAAATCAGGTCCATTTTTACAATATTGCTTTTCCCAGCATAAAATAATTAACCAACGTCGACCCCCGGTAGGATGTGGGAGGAGAATCTCTATGTCAAAGCACGACATTTTGTTCCCCCACCAACGTCTCTGTATGCAAACTTTGTGGCTCCATACCAACATCACACTATTTCATCCTTTGCTCCCGGCGGACGAGACTCGTGATTTGACAGCCGCAAGAGGGCTTGAACATAAACATATGGTGGCATTTGCTAAAACGACTGATGCTGTAATTTTTCTTCCGAGGTCTCCAAATTTGCCTCAGAGGGTAACAACACAGATTTGTAACTGAAACATTAAACTGCAGTTTCTCTTTGTGGTGTCGGCGCACAAACGTCTTCTCTGCCTTTTCTACCGTTAGTCAACGTCCATCCAACATACAGTGGAAATGAATCAACTTCTCTGACAGGTATTGTGTCTCAGTAGCAAATCCACATGCCTTGCTTTGCAAGTTAATGATTTGGATGAAGGCATTTAGGTTTCCTGTCAGAACAGCTATGCTTTCACTTTACAGTATTGATCTCTAAACACTCCTTCCCTGAATCCTGCCCTGCTGACTATCACTGGATCATGTAGGCCTATGAGCTTATCCAGTAAATGTTCTAACCTGCTGCACATAAATGGTGTAAATAGATTAACCCTTTCATTGGGGCCACTGAGTTCAGCTTTCCTTGGACAGAAACGTGTCTGATAGAGAGGAAACAGGAGAGGATAAAGGAGTATCTGTATTTATATCTCAAAACAGGGCGTCATTGAATAAATGACAGTAAAATGTTTAAACACTGTTAACCCTCTGAGACCTGTCAAATTTACTGAGGCAGTAGCAAGTTCAGTTTAGATCTAGAGAGAGGATACTGGTATCAAATGAAACTAAAAAAACGGTACCAGTCATGTCATACTAGCTAACTTGTCAGGAAGGAAGTTAAATAATACTCCAAATGTAGGCTAAATTTTGGTCATTTAAGACATCCCTTGACCTCTGACCTCAAGATATGTGAATGAAAATGGTTTCTGTGGGTACCCACAAATCTCCCCTTTACAGACATGCCCACTTTATGATAATCGCATGTTTTGGACAAAAACATGCAGTTTTTTGAATGCAGTATAAATGTGTTATTTTCGTCTATTCTAAAATGGTGTGTTTGAATATTTCTGCATACTGGGGTCCATAATCACTCTTGGAATAACATAAATGTGGTATCACAGAAAAGCTGAGACTCTCGTGGATCCACAAAGCCCAACTGTATTCATGTGTGATGATGTTAGTCCCCACAGTAGCCATTTCATTGTAGTGAGACATTTTTTTTAAATTTGACCTCACTATAAAATGACCTTGAGGTGACCTCTCGGATAATCACAGCCCCAGGAAACATTACAGCCACAAACTAGAGACCTGGAGCATTCAGAGGATGGATGGCTTTACTAGCTAGACTGACAATAAGTCAGCTTTTGAAATCACCTCACAGCATGGCTTTTCTATGCTGCTCCTCAAGGTCTTGGTATCTTATTGTGGTATCATGGAGGGATTATTGATCATTTTTATCAATTCTCAAGTGGTAGAAAGGATGAACTTTTGCACCAAATCTGTGTGATAAATGGTGTCAATCCAACAATTGTTGCAACAAGTTATGAGACATAATAGAGCATAAGGATGGCCATCATATACTTCCATCAGTTCTAAGTCCTTTTACACTTTGACAGTTTATTATAAGTAATTAATTCATTTTTATTCATGATTTATGACTAGAAGAACTTGGCACACAGTGCTGAGCTGTATGTCAAAATAATCTTCAGGTTTCCAGCTTTCAGATGATGTTCACCACCTCTATGTGACATCTACTGTTGAAATGCTATCTCCCCCTAAAGACCCCCTGTGCCCCCCTAAAAAGGACAAAAACAGGTCTGTTGTGGGTCTGTTCTATTCTATGTTCATTTTGAACCTGAACATAGTGTACTCCATAGTAACATTTTACATAATACAGTCAGCTAGTACTGTCGATGTATACACCTACACAGCACTACAACTACACTACACTTTTCCAAATCTAATCTGTAAGTGTAGACGTATTGATTTCAAGCCAAGACTAAATGCAACCAAGGAGACTTTTTACGGATATAATGACACATCGTCACGTCTAAGACAAACAAATTTGCTTGTGTTCGAACAACTCTCCTGCTCTTTTATGCCAAGCTATTATTTGTGAATTTGATGGAAATGTGATAACGCGCTCGAAACAATAACAACAAACCGGGGAGATGGTTTCTTTGGCGTGTTGACTTTTTTTTTTTCATGTCTGATTACACGGCACACTTGATTTGTCTCATTTCAGGGATGAGCAGGACTGAGATGGTAGCACTGTGATTCAGGGGCTCGGTACCATCAATTCAATTCAATTAGTTTTAATTAGCGCAATGGGGAGAAAGAGGAAAAAGCAACAACCTCACAGGGTCCTCCAACAATGAAATGAATCACTCATGAGTGAAAGCTTATCAAATCAGCCAGCTTCATATATAGAGAATATTAAATCAAGGCTCTGGAAGACATACGACTGGAATGAGTTATACTGATATTTAATGGGCGTCAAATCTCTATTGGATTCAAACCAGTTCATGATAACAGGGTGGCGGTTATTTGATGATATAGTTGGTATGTTATACACTCAGTTGACATCTGTCTGCTGTGAGATATTTTTCATTTATTTTCAGATGTTGCCTTTGAAAGGAAAACTCTTGTTGCATCAGACAGCATTTGACTAAAGAATACATCTGACAATGACCACAGTGACCTGCATTTTTGTGAAAAGAAGGGCTCTATACATAAAAACACTCCCTGATGACATCTTCTATATATGAGAAGACATTGTGGGTTTGTGAGAAGGGTGTCTTTATAAACAAACCTGCACTTCTGCATGACTTCAAACATCTTATTAAATCAGGTTTCCAACCTTTTTTACAGGTAACTTCACCTTAAAATGAAGTAGTCAAACCTCTTGGCACAAATTTACTCAAGAAATTGTGTGGATTCCCAAAATGTTTGAATGCTGACATGCACATGTAGGTTAGGGAATGTATTGTAGTATAATATGATATAATACAATAAACTTTTAGACTGCTCCATCCATAGTTCAACCTACTTTAATATGCCTGAAGATAGAAACAGCTTTTAATAGCAGATATACCAGTTATCCCTCTGTCGACTTTGTCTATATAGTCAAATATAATTTGACTCGCATTTATATTGCACCTGAGCTACAGATGCTCCAATTTCGGCCAAATTATCAGATTATAATATAAAATGGGATTTAAGTACTCAGTTTCATTGGATAACTTTTATAAGTAACTTTTAGTCATATTTGCTGAAATTGTCACTATATCCTGACAATAGTGCATGAGACGTAGTATAAATCAAGTTAGAGAGTTAGCTGTCTAGCTTGCTCATTCTACCATGTTTTTATGCTACACTGGTTACAGAAAATGAGCCAAACAGCAGTGTTATGGTACGTGTCCACAGGATTCGTCCTTTCCACACTTTCTGTTTGCAGCCATGCAGTGCATTCTGGTAGCACAGCATTGTGTTTCAAGAGACAGACTGTTATATTGGTGGTTTCTCTTTTGCATAAAGTTGAGGTCTAGGCTACTTCATGCAAATCAGGGGCCTGGCTGAGTGCATGGCTGATTCTTGACTGAAATGATTTCCGTGAACTATTTTTGTGAAATAAGAGAAAAAGATTCCAACGAGCCACCACGTTGGACGGTTTGACAGCTGGGAGGAGACCACGAGCGTTCATCCAATCAGATGCCTTGTGCCAAGTAGCAGACCATCAAGCGTCCAATACTGGGAAGTGGCGTGGCCCATCGTGTCCAAAAACGCTCCTGTAGACACATACCATAACGGTCACTTCTCCTGAGAAGCACAAGCTTACTAGCCACAAGCCAACTAACCAGCTGTCCATCTGATGTGCAGTGATTGACACCGCGATTGGTTGGTTTCTCATGACTTTCCTTTGGGTGAATTGGATTCTTGCAAATGATGTTAGGAGTACTGAAAGGAGCCAGAGTCTCATGCACTTCTGTCTGGGTACAGTGACAATTTCAGAAAATATGACAAAAGACATTTTTATTAAAGTTATCTATTAAACCTTTATGGACTGACATGACTAAAGATATTATACTATAGGCTGCTATAATGACGTAACTTTCTGTAATGGCAACTGGCCACCAACCCTCTGCCAATACCCTTTTTAATCTGATACTTCGGCCAGAGAAATTAATTCAAAGAGGTGCCAATATTCTTTTTGACAGGCTGCCCTCGCACCATGCTGCTCAATAAGGCTGTGATTGATGCACCCCCTCCAGTGTCATTGACTAGGACTGTGATTTCTCTGTCGACACACTGCTCGCCTCTGACGTGGACAGACCTTTAAGGCAGAACAGGCTGATGGCTGGATGGATGGGATACACTGTAAAATATACTCCAAAGACACATTATTGATTTATGTGTCAATAGCGTTTGTGTGGTCAATTTTTCCCAGTGGTTTCTGATTGATCACCACTAAGGCGTAAACTAGCCGTTTATTTAGTTGTTTTTGAATGTGTATATCTTAATGGGAATATAATAATTGGTGTTGACTTAGCAATGCCGTCTATGCTCCTATGGAAGACCACATGACTATATAACAAATATATCCTGTAAATGAGCAGAGGAAGAAGCTGAAATGAAGACTTTCTCTGTGACAATTTGTCGACATGACGAGAGATATGATGAGCAGACCCGGTTGCTCTCCCACCAAAGCAAGACAGAGCAACAGACCACAGTGAAGCTACTAATGAGGAACTTTGTCAGCCCAGTGTCTGACACGACAAGGAGAGGAAATGAAGAGAAATTGAGAGCAGGCCAGAAAAGCTTCAAATAGTCTCCCTGACTCAAACGGGCCTCTCCTTCGTCCAGATCAAATGGTCCCACTCGTATGCGGGTGACACGTTGTTTTTCGCCAGCAGAAACGGCGATGCAGTCTCTAAGGTAACAGGTGACGGTGCAGCAGAATGGAATGGCTCGGCTAGTCAAAGCTGATCCCATTTGCTGTCTAAAAAAAAAAAAAATCTGCGATTGATTAGGGTCTTATTTAAACTCGGGATGCATTTAACTAACAGGAAGAATAAATCTGGCAGGGCTCTTTACTTTGCATCCAGCTGGCACACAAAAAGAAACTTACTGTATAAAGCTGTGGATATTCAGATTATCTCAGCAAATTATTCCAGCTCCACTCGAACAAACAGCTCTTCCTCTCAGCATTACCATACCTTTGAATGCTGAAGTTTTCCATGAATTAATCACAGCAAAAGTATGTATATTAAGAATATTAGAGTGATAGTTTGGACCTAAATATCACAAAGTGTGGTTCATATTCACTATTAACTTTATCTTGAGTACCACAGAGACTCTCAAAGCAAATAGAATTAATAAAAAATCAGATCAAACTACGCAGCGCTGATCAAATATGAATCAATATTCTGTTACTGTAATGCCTAATTCTCCCATAAAATGTTTTCAGAAACATCTTGTGGTGCACTGTTTAGCTGTAAAATGAAAGTTTGTGATCCTGCAGCCATGTTGAAATCAGTTGAGGAAATATTAAGCACCGCCCACCAGCCAGAGCAAACTTTGTGATTGGCCAAAGTCTTCAGGCAGTGGCGGATTAAGGTGGTCAGGGGCCCCTAGGCTACTCTTTGTATGAGGCCTCCACCCTTGCTCAACATGCTTTTACATTACCAGTAAAAAGTCATTTAGTCCCATGTGTAAGAGCATGATAGGAATATTACACACTTGATGGGCACTGGCATACAAACACACTGAGACAGCCTTTACGCTAAACTTCGAAATATCTCGTCATTTTAGAGATTTTCTGTAGTAGATCTTAGTGATGGTGTTCATTCAGAGTTCATTTTTGTGCTCCGTTATTATATTTATTTTACTGCTATTCTGTCCAGTAGTAACATCACCCACTCTCTCATCTTCAACCACTTATCTGGTGTCGGGTTGCAGGGGCAACAGCTCCAGCAGGGGACCCCAAACTTCCCTTTCCCAGGCCTCATTAACCAGCTCTGACTGGGGGGTCCCGAGGCGTTCTCAGGCCAGTGTGGAGATATAAGCTCTCCATCTCGTCCTGGGTCTTCCCCGGGGCCTCCTCCCAGCTGGTCGTGCCTGGAACTCCTCCCTAGGGAGGCGCCCAGGGGGCATCCTTACCAGATGCCCAAACCACCTCAACTGGCTCCTTTCAACGCAAAGGAGCAGCAGCTCTTCTCCGAGTCCCTCATAGATGGCTGAGCCTCTTACCCTATTTCTAAGGGAGACGCCAGCCAACCTCCTGAGAAAACCCGTTTTGGCCGCTTGTATCTGAACTAGTTCTTTCGGTCATGACCCAGCTCTCATGACCATAGGTGAGAGTAGGAACGAAGACTGACCAGTAGATTGAGAGTTTTGCTTTCCAGCTCAGCTCTCTCTTTGTCACAGCGGTGCAGTAAAACGACTGCAATACCGCCAGCAGGACCACATCATCTGCAAAAAGCAGTGATGTGATCCTCAACCCACCTCCCGCTGACTACGCCTTGATATCCTGTCCATGAATGTCACGAACAGGACTGATGACAAGGTGCAACCCTAGCAGATATGGCAGTAGTGGCATGTTAATAGACCTCATGAACCTGGTCACATCATGGGGTCAGGTTCATATGGTCAGCTGATTGGGTACATGTGACGCGCACCTATTTTTTAAATGCTACCAATGGGCCAGTAGGGTTAACATTGTTTTTCTGAATTACATTTAAATGATTAAAAATAATATGGCCAATATGGGGCCCTTGCTGCAGCCTAAGCCAACCTGTGCATTAATCCACCACTGAAACCTGTAAACAGAGCTATGAGGAGGTGCAGAAGTCTCTCAGGACGCTTGAATTACAATATGCTGAAAGGTTATTATGGTATTTTTGGCCGATGATGCAAAAAATCTGCCTACTGTCGCTTTAAATAGCTTATGAGAATATAGCAGCGTGCGAATATTCTCATTATTCGTTCAAGGACGTGCAAAATGGTAAATCCGCCTTATTCTCTCTTCTTTATCTATTCATAATTTTGTTTACTCACCTATTTAGACTGTCATTAATCTTTATGAGGGAAAGTGTGTGCATTCAAGTAAATAAATGGATCTTATCTATGGAAGAAACTTTCTTTTTATGTTGTTTTTTCCCCTTTATGTCAATGATGAGTTCATGTACCCATAGTTTTGTTTACATAATTGCCTGTAGAAGTGGTTGAAGGTGTGGGTGGCCATTAGCAAACAATAGCAGAAATGCACCTGATAGTTATATCTTAAGAATATAAGTAAGTGACTCATTAGTAATTGCTCCATTTTGCCTCAGACAATGTGGTTTATATAATTGGTTTCACAGCAAGCTGATGACGGGCTCGGCTGTCAGCTTTGATATTATTATTGGAGGCAGCTGTGACCATCCTTCAGGGCCAGATCCATGTTGTTCTTTGGGTAGATGTTGATTTTTATGGAATTATTGTATAGATTTTTTTTCTATGAGTTCAATCTATCAAGATTTTTTTTCTTCAGTGTCTGTGACAGGAAAGTGGGGTATTTTGATCAGCACATCCAGCACTGCCCTCCCGTCTCCCTCGCCCAGGGTGAAGTAGCCTTCTCCAGCCGGAGCGGGGCGTGTCTCTGTGGGCGGCCTCCTCGGTGCGGTGCCGCTGCTTCTTCTCCTGCTGCTGCTGATGCTGATGCCGCTGTGTCTTCCAGTGGATGCAGGTGGAGATGCGTCAAAGCGCACAGAAACACCCAGAAGCATCCTCCAGAATCCCGGGGACGGAACCTCCACAATAAAAGAACCCAGCCCTACATATGTATGCGGGAGCTTTAATTTGAAAAGAATAATCTGAAATTGCGTGTTGTGCCTTGTGGCGCACTTGACAGCAGGGATGCAGGTGGAGCGAGTCGGCCAGGACCGTTCACATCTGTCTTGAAGGAGAGAGAGGGGGAAAGAAAACGTACGTCTGGTCTGCGCAACGCTCTGGATAACAAAAAAAAAAGCACAGAAACGTAAACTGCATCCAAGCTATATCCAGGGATATTTACAAACCTCAACCAAGTCTGGAGAATATTATCGGAGGGATTGCCGCAAAACACAAGTAAGGACTTTTCTCTTCTTTGCTGTGACTGTGTGCGTTTTTTTCTGGCTGTGAGGATTTGTCACTCTCTGCTAATGCCCTCCAAATGGTGACAGGTAATGCTGAGATTTTTTTTTTTTTTTTACATACACTCGTATTGTCCAGTAGTGGACAATTTTTTGGCTTTGTTCCGCTGAGAGGGAGCCAGCAGCAAACGATGCGTAATGGGTCAATATTTGGAGGAGATTTGGGAGGCGAGTGTTTGTTTTCTGCGGCTCTGGGAGCAGACACGTTGAATCCGGTGTGCGGGGTGGGGGGGAATGATGGACGTATATGTTTTGAAGCCACGCGTGACAACAGTGTGGGAGTTCGGGAAAAAAATATACATATTTCACGGAGCTCGGTGAAAGTCAGTTTTTAAGCTGTGGATGTGTTTACGCATACGACTTGTGAGGGGTTATTATCATTCCAGCTTCCGACACTCGAGGTAGCGTTTTATTTGCTCCACTTTGGAATAATAAATAGCTTAAATTATAGACACGCTGTGTATTGTGTTGATGATACATGTGGCCTAATTTTCACAGCCTGCTTACTTGCACACGTACTTCTCCTTCACTCCAAATCCCCGAAATGAAAATCTGCTTGTCGATTCATGATTATTCCACCATCGAGTGTGTTTATTATAATTTATCCAGCATTTTCTACAGGAAATGTGTCTTTAAAATGCTAAAATAGCATCTTCATGACGCGGGGAATCAGGCCACCGGAGGGTTTACTTTCTTTACTGAACAGCTGCATTCAAACTGGCTGCTGAAGGGCAGACTGTGATCTGACCCTCTGTGGCGTTAATTTAAAATCTCACAAGTGTTTTCTCTGAGTAAATGCGATCAGCACAGTGTGTAAGATATGCGTACAGTATACGTGGGTATTTGGGGAGCTGTATTGCGCCGACTACACTGCGACTGTATGCGACTCCTGCGCCACCGTGTCGCCAAACGCCCACTGGGGTGCGTAACGGTGTCTCTCCACAAAATCCCCGAACCCAGAGGATAAATAACAAGTGCTACAAACCGGTAGATCACTGATTATGAGATACAAGTCGGGTTGAGGGGTTAGTTGTAGAATAATTAAACTGATGTGAAGCTGTGTAGTTCAGCGGCGCAGAGGCAGAGGTGGAGGGAAAAGCAGACGCCACAGTCCCTGGAAACGCCTGTGGGGAAACCGACCCACTCTGCCTTTTTATGCTGAAGCTGTGTGAACTTTTTCACAATAAATATGAGACCACTTACTTGCCATTTTTCATAATATTTGCATTGTAATAACTTCTCACTCACTCACTTCTCAGTCTTTCTTGCTGGACTGTTTGGGGGGGGGGGTAGCTATCAAGCACTCTATTTTTTAAAGATTTTGCTGGCAGTGACAAAGTTTCACATACAGCAGTGTAGTGGTGAATGCAGAGAGGTGTCCCAGCTCTGGTTGACTGACCTGGATTCATTGCTTGAAGACCTCCCAGAGGAGAATACAATTCAATAGGGATGATTGGCTGAGCCACACGCAGGAAGTGGTAGTACTTATTGAGCTAGCTGTCTTCTTAATGCAAATTAGTGCTAGAAATCAAGAAAGGTGATGTGTAACTCATTTCCGGGTTACTTTCTCAGGCCAGATCAGAAACGTGTGGTCTTGTAAAGCCAGGACTAAAAGCCATGTTAAAGGATGTTATTGACACTTGACCAAAAATGCATTTTCTGCCCTTTTCATCATCACTCAAACTAAGAATTATTGTTGTTCCAATACCAGGATTGGAAATGTCTACTGCCCAAAATTCAGTATTGGATATTGACAAGTACGCCAGTCTATGCACCAATCCAATACCATAATTCATTAACCTAACTTAACTTGTTTAACCCATGGATTTATAACGAGAACTGGATACAGCGTTGAAGGCAGGGCCCCGTTCGTTCCTATGAAAGTTGCTCAGTGCCGCATGACGGCAAAATGGCTCCACTTCCAAGTGGAAAAATATGCAGATCTTCCAGCGATCTTCCGTATCCATTGGGCTCATGGAGCAGGCCCAGTAGCATCAGTCACATGGCTCGGTCACGAGGTCACAGTCATGACGTTGTCTCCCTGCCGCCTCTCAAGCCTCGATCTGGGTCTCATTTGCATGAATAGAAGAAGGGAAATAACTCTGGATTCAGCTATTAGTGCATTTTACAACTTTTAGGACCTAATGATTTAAATAAGGGCTATTAGAATGTTTGTACTGGTACAGATGCCTCTGTACTCATATAAGTCTTTGGGAAAAAGTATTTTTGGGTCCAGTGGCATCACTTGACGAACATGAACGTTGAAGAACTGCCTTTTGGCCACTATGAAACTGGCAACAACGACCGGCGCACTTCCTGGGGGCTTGGTTTAACCGGAAGTCAGCTCTTCTTCATTGCTTCAAAACAGTAGTCTTCACTGTGCCGGTGCCCTGGATGTATCACGGCTGCCACTGGCAATGACTGTTTTAGAGCAGCGAAGAAGAACTGACTGCAGGAAGTTTTTCACGTGACAATAGCAAACAGCAGTATGGCATTAATAGAGGGTGTAGTCAGAGCAAGGAAAATTTCCGCAATTTGGCAATATTTCACAGTAGAAAATCCAACAAGCTGTTAAATAACAATACTACTTCTACTACTACTACGACTACCGGAAGTTCAGATATCAGAAAGGAAAAACTGGTATCGGAATATCTCCATCAAGCACCAATATTGCTTTTCTGAGCACAATTTATCCAGATTTATCCACATCCAGTTGCTAATTCTCAATTGGCAATGAAAAAAAACTCATAAAATTGATTCCATCAATCAAGTCTAACGAGTCTAGTTTAGACAATGACTTTGGAAATACCTAAATAGCTTCCCCCTTTACAATAATACACTGAGCAGACACCGCTGGCAGAAAATGGGCCCATACGTGATTCCACTTTTGTTCTCAGAGCTTTCAGTGCACTTCATGAAGGGTGCTTAACATCGCCTTTGTGGGTTGAGATGACTTATAATAATTGCAAATTCCCCTGCAATTTGAATAATTTCCCCAGACCTTTTCGCTGTTTGTTATGCGGTGAGTGCAAAAAGTGGATTTGAGGTCCTGTGCTTCCCTTTGTTTTCGCTCATCCCTTTGACACGAGGCCCCTCGCAACTTTCATGCATACAAATCTGCATGCTTTTCAACTCAAATGCCATCATTCTGGGTCAATCAGCATGCCATTTAAAAACAACGCCTTTTCAAATGCATAATGGGGCTTATTAAGTGTCCACTATGTGCGCTTCTGTGCATGGAGCAGAGCAACTTGAGGAAGGAGTTGGATCTGATGTGACTTATAAGATGTTCAGTCTCACGCTGGGTATATTTAGGCCAAGTGCAGCCCTCGAAGCAGCTGTCAGATTGGAGGCATCAGTCAGAAACTCCATCCTTTCACAGGTCAGTGTTTTGAGCAGCTGTCATTCTCCCTTGACAGAGAGCGGAGGCACTGTCTTCTATCTCACCTCTATCAAAACACAGCCTCCCCACGCCCCTCACCGCCCCGCCGCACCCTTCCAGTTTGCCGCCACAGAGACCGAGAGAAGTGAAATTGGAAGAGAAGAGAATCAGAATGGGTAATCTTCCTGTAATCCCTCGCACGGCTGCAAAGAGAGCAATCTTCCTCATTAACTCACTCTTCTGCCGCTCGCTGTCTGGCCCTCATCCATCTTCCCGTCCGTCCGTCCACCAGAGTGGGAGAGAAGAGAGGTTAAAGGAGCTTACGGGAGCTATAAAGACGACAGACACTTTTCACTTGCATAAAAACGGGGAGGAAATGCGATTGGAAAATGAAAGATTTCCTCCAACTCCTCCTCACGCCCTCCATTTTAGCTGTGGGGGCCATGATGAAGGAAGACGTGCCCCGGCAGCTCCGTTTCCCGCCCTTCTCTCCTTTGATTAAGCAGAGGTGGAACAGCCTGTGATGGAGAGATGGACTGAAAGACCTCTTTGTCTCTGAGTGATTGCATGGATGGATCTGTGAGAGAAAGAGAGCAGAGAGAAACAGGAGGTAAGAGAGGATACAGTATGGCCCATCGATCCGATCAAGTTACGCCCTTTCCTCCTGTGTGGGTAGGATATCCGTGTCTAGATTGGTACTAATATTAGTCAGTCTAGCACATTTATTATTGAGGATGTCAAAGTTAGTACATCTCTTGTCGTGCTGCAGAGAAAATGCCGGCAGTTGAGTTCAAAGCCCTGCGCGCCTTTTAACAACTCGCCTTTGGTCTGTCTAATTGGGAAAGAGTTGAGAGACTCGGGTGTTGGAAATCCTGGATTGGTGCCACATGCTCCACTGTATTCCACGAAGATTGGGTCATGAATTCATTCAGCAGAGCTCACGAGTACATCTGAATCTGGGATTTTTTTTTTCTTGTCTCAAATAGATGAAAGTAATGTAATTCCAGCCCCCTTTTTACATATCAGAGTAACCTCCAAAAAGCGGGCCAATGCATTAATGAAGACGGTCTTTGTATAGCCTCCAGTGGGATGATTTGGAATGTTTGCATTAGCATATTTCTCGCCTTTTAAGAGGCTTTGCTTGAATTTCTTAAAGAGAATCAGGGAGTATCAATAATAGAGAAATAAAATGGGCCACTTTGTCATGTCAGCACCTTATCTCTTTTTGGCTGGACCGCAGAAGGCGAGCCCTACAAACACAAAAGTCTGCCACTGAGTGAGTGATGAAGTTGGAGGATTGGTCAGCCGAGTGTTGGGGTTTCCTCATTAGCCGTTTCTCTTTCAAAATGAAAAGGAGCTTTCCCTCTTGGCAAATAGTATCAGTTTACAGTATGTTCTTTGCTTGTGGGCTGCTCCGAGCTTTCAAACCACAAGCAAAACATGACGGCTCGTTTGGAAACTGTCTTTTCTTTTATCACAAAAATTATTCACCAAATTGCTCTTCTGAAAACGTTTCACAACACACCTAAACTTTGTCTTATCCAGAGACACAAACGGGACAGCGTGTCTGACGGATACTGAAGGGTCTGAAAGGTATCACCAGATTAATCTAATTCCTTCACGTAGATAAGGACTCTTCCACGACAGAGGATTAGGGCCACATTGAGGGGAAAAAAAATTAATCTGAGATTTTGAAAATAAAGTCTTAATATTACGAGAAAAAAATATAGATTTACAAGAAAAAAGTTGTATTATGAAAATAAAGTCAGACATTTATGATAAAAAGTCCCAAGTTTACAAGAAAAAAGTTGTAGTATCATGAGAATAAAGTCCTAATATTGTAAAGTGTTATTTTAAAAGGGAAATAGAGCAGCGGGCCGTCTGTGGGAAAATGAGGAATGTGGAGCAACTTGTGAAGTTGTATTTTATTTTAGGTTTCACAAATAACCAAATACTTCATCCTTTGGCACATAAACACCACATTAAGTATCCTTGAAAAGATTATGCAACAAACTGCATTTTTTCCATAGAAAGAACCACACAGACCTGGAGGAAATTGCCTCTTTTGTGGAGGAGGAAAGGACCTTTTTTTTTCTTGTAAAGTTATGACTATTATTGTCATAATGTTATGTCTTTACTCCTGTAATATTACAACTTTTTAATGTAAAGTTCTGACTTTTTTCTCGTAATATTACAATTTTATTCTCGTTAAATTACCACATTTTTCTTGTAATATTATGACTTTATTCTCAAAATGTCTGTTTTTTTTTTCCCTCAGTGTGGCCCTAATATTCTACTGGAGCTTAAAAATCATCAGAAGGAAATGAAGGAAATGAAGTGGTTTATGCTCAAAACCCACCACACATATTGCATCAACTCCACAGCAGCTGCTTACATAGACAATGAATGGGAAGCATGGAAAGGACGGAGGCTGTGGACACTAACTATGTAACAATTAGCCACATATTCACAAACTGACCAATCACTGTTCAACCATATATTTGGTTTTGGCCGAGTCTTGCTGATCTGTCTCATCTCACCCTGAGAGAAATCTTACCTGGAGAGGTTTTCAGGACTCGTGTTTCAGGTGTGTATCTCTTTAGCACCCACCAGCAAGCTGTTTAACCTAAATTACTCCAGCGCGAAGGCAGCTGCTGTTTCTCAGGTTTAAAAATATCACCCCAGACTCCCCACCTCCCGACTTGGAAGGGCACGTTCTGGACAAAATGAGCCAATGTAACCTCGCTGCTGATGATGATGTATTGTGTTCACCTGCAACCTGGAGACAGCTCTTAATCTTTCAGAATCAGTAGTAAACACCGGTGGCTTTTTGCGCTCTGGCGAGACCACATTGTTTCATTTGAGGCTGTCTCCATCTTTGTCTGAACTGCACCCATCCATTCCAGGCTATGCTAGCATGTGGTTAGCTGTGAAAGGATCCTACTTCAAAGTGGAGCAGGTTGCATAACAGGGATATGGGACACAAAAAACCCCACATAAGAGTTTTATGCTCATAATTGAAGAGTGGGTGTTAGTAACTAATCCGTATGCTGTGGGATATCACTCATCCACACAATTTCTAGTTTTGCATAATCATGCAATTTGTTTGCATAACACTTGCATATCTAACCACACAATAGCATTTGCTTCCAAAGACAAGCGCTGGACGTTACCATCAGTCACTTACCCGCAGAGCCTTATGCAATAAAATGCAAGCTAATCCAAGATAAGCCTTTTTTGTTCTCTTAGGGAATGTTTAATGAATTTATCCTATGGTCAACAAAGCATATTATGAGATTGTTTCTCCACCTGAACAATATACAGCGGCTTTCAAAGATGCAGGGGAAGTCAAGGGAAGTCATCACTTTGAATGTAAATGTGCTCGTGTTCTCAACACCAGGGATGCACCAAGTTTTTTCAGTCCAATAGCCATCCTTGAGCTTTGCCAATGACGAGTACCAATCTGATACCACATCTGTATGCCTCATTGTGTGGACGTGACTGGGATCAGGCCTGACTTAAACACTGCTTTCATAACTTTGTAAAACAATACTAGTGCCTTCAAATGGGGTCGTGTTTAGGAGACAAGTCCATATGAACACCTCCTATTTTCGTATTCACAACCTCGTAAGTGGAAAGTTTCTGAAATGTCCAAGATCACAACTTGTGAGGCATTTACTGGCGTTGTCAGAAATGGTGGAGCCCATGGAAGTTCATTTTTCAGTTCAAAATAAGTGAATATATTTTAATTTCAGTCATATATTGTTTTTCTTGCATTATGCATTATTTTACCCGCTTGCTAGCTTGCTAAACTGTTAGCCTCTGTGGCTTCTAGATGCCGACAGTAACGTGAATATTGCCGTTGCTTAGTGTTTTCACAACATGAACGGTTAAATTTTAATGTACGCAACTTCCTGTGCTGTAAACACAAGCTCCCAAGATTCAGGTGAAAGCACCAGTAGATTCAAATTTAATGTATTATTTATTTTTCCCCTTATAGGGGAGAATATTTTCCAAGGACCCCCTATTAATCATAACACCGATTTGACATATGCTTACTACCATTTGTACTCTGAGATACCATAATTCTATTCTGAAACTATTCAACCTAAATAATCTAGACTTGTGTCACAGTGATAAACAGAAAGACATTTCATTTGAATCATGTTACGATAAGATGAGATAATCGTTTATTAGTCCCACAGCGGGGCATTTGAACTACTTATATACAGAGATTGGGACAGTGATTTTATTCAAATTTGCATTTGGACTCAACAGCATTTATAACCTACATTTCAAGTGATTAATCTGAAAAGCTTTCAGAAAATGAACAGTAGCAAGACTGGTATAGTCCTAAAAAACTCCAGTGTGTGTCACAATCATATCAGTGTTTCTAAAGTTATTGTTAATGTACATAATAGACTTGTTTATTGACACAAATGATGCTTTTTAATGATACAGAACAACTTTGTAATTCAAAGCAGCTTATTTTCCCCGCGACAAAGCGCCACAGACCCCACTTTAACAATCACTGCTCTACACTGATTTGTATATGAGTCACACGTGAGCTGCAGCGACATTAAGGCCACGGACGTACAGCCGGGCGAGCCTCCTCAGATAACTGTATTATCTCTGCTTCTCTTTTGAACTCCTCCTCCCACCTCCTTAGCTGACTCTCAGCAGAGCACCTTGAAAAACAGTAAATATTGCTCTGAGTGAAGTACCCTTAAGAGAATTGTTGTGCTCTATTGCAGTTTATTCCTCCTCTGGAAATCCATAAGGCTTTTGTCTGTCCTGTCATGCAAGAATATATTTTCAGAGAACCACCCCTGCGGCCCAATCGATACAAGTTGTCCAAACTTGAGCCGTACATGCTAAAAAACTCCCAAGTGCACCACTCTAGGTATTTCCACTAGCAGAATGCACCTGTACCACATGCTCTATTCACTGGCTGGAATTAGGTGTGGATTGTCCCCACCTGTGGGAAGAATGGGCTGAGCGACAGGGGGCACTCGGGGGCTGATGGGGGTCATGATATCGAGATGCTGTCTACTGCTGCGGCCACACTCAGCCCCATCACAGCAGCACTTTCCCCACCAGGCGATGGAGAGGGATGGCTGTTCTGCGAGCCACAATGGCCACTTCACTGCAGAGAGGGAAAGGCTTCGGCGGGGCACAATGGGTCCTTTTAGAGAGGTGGCGCCGCTGCCGCCGCTGCCCGCATTGGGTTTGTGCAGCCAGCGTACCTTCATCAGGCTTCTCTTGTCACCGATACGATGGCACTCTGTTTGCACACAGCCACAGGGCAGAGTGCGGCAATAGCCACCATTTATCCCATAGAACTCTCACGTCGAGCGCTCTCAACAGCCAAGGACATAGGTTGAGCAGGAAGGGTCAAACAATTACCCAGCGCCATTCTCTCAGTTGTAATGAGCCGGGAAAAGAGAAGCACAATTGAGTGATGACTACTGACACCATGTTGTTATTCAAAAGAGAAACACAGAAATGAAATGGGCACTCAAATTCAATCAGATTTATCTTTATTGTGCTTTTATAGTTAGCCCTAACTGTATTTCCTCCACATTTTCTTTGCTGTTTTGTGGTGGAACAAATTGAATGTTTGATGACTTAGGTGTTAATTTTTGTTTGCACCATATATCCATTAGTTTTAATGGCTTTTTCTTGTAATAATCCAGATTTATTTTCTTGTCACCATTTTCCTGTGCGTCTGGGGCAAATGAGGCCCGTGTCACATTTGTGCCGATGCGCCACTTCGGCTGTCACAGTTTGAAGGGGAAAAGTAGAGACGTGAGTGCTGAATGTGTCTAAATGATGGTGAGAGGAAACGAGGTGGAGGAGGAGGGTGAATGAGGAGGAGAGGGGGAGCAGAGTCACAGACCATCCATCCCTCCCTCCATCTCAGTCCAGCCGTTTCAGTCCAACCATCCATCCACATAGCTTTAGTGAGACATGCTGACTTACTGCTCTCATGCAGTGCAGGCTTTTCTTTAGTCTTTTGGACCACGTCCCTCGCCATACTTGGACATTCTTAGCTGTTTTGTGCACTTTTTGTCCAACCCAGTGCAAAACTCTGATTCCATACTGGTTAGAGTTTAGATATAAAAATGAAGTCACATATTTTAAACAGAGCTGTCAATTGATTAGAATATTTAATCACAATTAATTACATGATTATCCATAGTTAATTGGGATTTATTACAACTTAATCACACATTTTTTTTATCTGTTCAAAATGTACCTTAAAGGGAGATTTGTCAAGTATTTATTACTCAAGGAGTGAGGCAAATATGCTGCTTTATGTCAATGTATTATATGTTTATTACTGGAAATCAACTAGCAACACAAAACAAAGACAAATACTGTCCAGAAACCCACACAGGAACTGCATTTAGCATAAAAAACATGTGTTGACTATGACTTGCCCCAAACTGCATGAGGTTATCATAAAGTGGGCATGTCTGTAAAGGGGAGGCTGGTGGGGACCCATAGAACCCATTTGCATTCACATATCTGGAGGTCAGAGGTCAACAGACCCCTTTGAAAATGGCCATGCTGGTTTTTTCTCGCCAAAATTTAATGCATAGTTTGGAGGGTTGTCTAGCCTCCTTCGTGACAAGGTAGTATGGCATGGTTGGATTCCTTCAGTTTACTAGTTTCATGTGAGACCTTTACTCTAGCTTTAAAACTGATCCTGCTACAATTTAAAAATCACAAGTTGCATTAATGTGATAAAGAAATAAGTGGTGTTAAGACAAATTTGCATTATTATCACTTCAAATTTGACAGACATAATTTTAAAGTAAAGTTACTATTGCCTTAGTCATCTCTTTAACAGATGTAACACATCAAAAAATGACACAAAAGTGATTATTTCAGCTCCTCCAGTAGTGAATTGTTTAACAAGAGAAACCTGTTTGACAGGAGAATCACCGTCACTACAAAAACACCACAGCTCTGACATCCAAGGTGCTAGCTATACAATATCTTGCTGTTATACAACCTAAACTATTATTATAGCCAATACTATTTCAATTAACCAGTGTTTCAGACCGCTCCTGGCTTAGTTCCAGCAGTTTGAAGATGTCCAACGCTGCAGCCTCTCAAATCATGGCCCAGAAATTAAATAAGCCCAGATCTGATTGTTTTGGGATCAGAGCCGCTCTTCCCATCAATGGTGCTAATTGCTGGGGTTTAGCACTCACCAGGTTTCCAAGTCTCTCTCACTTTCTGTCTGAGCGGTCCAGGATCCATCAGTGTTTTCCCTCTTTTCCAAGCTGCTGTGACACACCATTTGGCCGGGATGTTCGGGGACTGGCATGTATGGTGGCTTATGCCTCCCATTCCACAGCGAGGCCCCGGAATAACTCTGTGATTTGACATGGCCCCCGGTGTATAGCAAGCTGCAAAGTGTGGGAGACAGGAAGTGTGTGTGTGTGTGTGTGTGTGTGTGTGTGTGTGTGTGTGTGTGTGTGTGTGTGTGTGTGTGTGTGTGTGTGTGTGTGTGTGTGTGTCACAGATGGTATTAGCAGCAGAGATGCTTGTGCCCGTTTTTACAGAGTGGATCCCTGGGAATGTATCAGTGATTTCCACCACTGCTGTGGCCTGTCAGTCTGTCGCCCCTTCTCGGTTTTCTGAAATGGAGGCCACAATTCAAGACTTCTTGACATTTTTTTTGCATAAAGTTGGAGACACCACAGCCTTAAAAGAACCGGACCCGCCACATTTCTCAGAACCATCTAAGAAACCATCACTGGAAGCTGTTTGGATCAAGGCAGACACTTGGTAAAAATACTTTGCAGGTGATTGGATGGACCATCTGTCGATCAAACTCTTGACGTAGCCAGTTGGGAGAAGAGCAAAAACACCTTTTCCACTGAGAAAAGCCTTCAGTGATACTCTTTGCACTTCTTTCAATGATGAAATACTCTCCAGTCCTGATATAACTCGGGCTGTTGCAATGACAGAATTTTTCCTGCTTCTTTACTTATCCTGATTCTAGCGCTGTATAGTTACGCTTCATTGTAAGGCTATTACTAGATATATTATTGCTTTTCAAATAACAAGGAAGAATAAATACTTATTGTTAAATGAAGGGCAATGGGTTACAGCGGTCTTTTTCAGCTGAGACACTTTGGTTGCGTCTGGTGTCTATGATATGGAATATCCACAGAAGTAAAGATCTCGGCAGACAGGACGGACCCGCCACTCTGTATTAATTTCTCCTTCATTGTTGTTGCAGTTCAGCACTTGTAGCCTGACAGTTGGTCTTTGTGATATTAGTCCCACCCCTCCTCAATTGTGATTGGACAGCTGGGTAAAAAGAGACACCGACTGCTGTTTTATCTGAAATGCAAAACAAACAATCATGCGGCCCTCGGTGCAGAATAGATTTTCAGCGCCTCATCATGCTGCTGGCATTTGTAGCATAATGGCAGCAGCATGTACAGTATGTTGCATTTGTAGCACGAAGCCTTTTTGTTTGTGTTCAGAACATGAGGTTTCATTCAGTTATACGTGTTAGAACGTGTTGCTGTTAAGTTTCACTTTCACTTTTACTACATAGTAGGTGTAGTAGGCCCCTAATGACCCATTTCTATGGTGCTTATAGCGACTGATAACCCCTATTTAATGGCCTGATAACAGTCGAATCAGGAGTTGCGACAGTCCTAGATATAACTGATGCTGCAGCATCTATGCTAACTTCTTCGGGAGCCCCCATTGTCACCTCTCTGTGATGTCGCCTCACACACACCTAAGCCACACCCATAACTGGCAGTAGCTCCTCGCAGGATGCTGATTGGTCTGCAGTCTGACAGCCTGACAAGACGGATTTTCATGTGATATGTGATCCTTCGGTTCTCACATGAACTCCAGCGGCCATGCAAGGTAAACAATATAGTTTCACTGGCAATTTTTACCTCAGACATTTAAATTTTGAGGTATGAACTTGCCCTCTCTCAGTGCCAGTTTCTCAGTTGAAGTGCAGACTAACCAATGGTTGTGTAAAATGAAAGTTCAATAATATTGAGAGCATATTAAATATTACCTTCGCAGAACAAATATTGCACCAGAAATACAGTTGGGTAATAACACCCACCATACAATAAGATCATCACTGTGAATAGCTTCCAGGCTGACAGTACCACAATGGAGGGAAATACAAGCAGATCATAGGAACCTACCAGACCCGGTCTTCCACAGCACACGTGTTGAAAAGTCAACCCCACCAAACCCCTATCAAACTTCTTCAGAGCATTATCGATCCAAAGCTCTCCCTCTCTTGCCAAGCCATTTTCTCCAAGGATCTGCAAGGTGGGCACTTTGCTCCAGTTACCACTCGCTAACCCTGCTCTGCCATCAGCCATGAATCTATAAGACTTAGTCACACCTGTGTGGCCCGAAGCAGGTCAATGAGGAGTGGGAGTGAGTGTGTTGCTCTCTCCTCTAACACTAACGTCTCCATCTTATCCTGGTTTGTGTTCTCAGAGAGGGAGCGAAGTCCCCGCATATTCACAGTGCAGCACTTTTCACAATTTTCAGGCGCTTTTGCAAAATGATCACATCAGCACTTCAAATCATCCATCATTAATGGCATCATTATTCTCTAGTAGATGGTGTCTGAATACACTGAATGGGGATGTGAGACTGGAGATTCCTGTTATTTTTCAATGTTTTGCCTACATTAATATTAACTTACATTGGCACAGAGAAGTGATTTTCACAATTATGCAGTTCAATCATATATATTCATACTGCACTTGTATATAGCCGTGCTACATCTCACTGGCTCAGTCTGTGCTATGACATTAAAGTCAGGGAAACAGACACATTGAACTGTTTGAGCCAGATGTGTGCTGCCACAATCAGTAAAATATGGGGCACGTAAAGATGATAATGTGACTTGAAACTTCTTGTGAACAACAATTTTAACAAGGTGTTATGAATCACAGATATAAAAGAAAGCATCATTTTCTTTTACATTACATATATTCTAAAAATAAAGACATTTCATGTCATGTTTTTTTGCAGTTTGAAATGTGGAAGGTACAGTAAGTCCAGCTGGAACCCAGTGACATGTATTCAACTAGTCAGCTGAAGTAGAAAGCATTCACACTGATATCTGAGGGAAGGAGAGAATTGTAAATCAGCCTGCTTGAAAATAAAATGTTTCGCTCAAGGCCACAATAGGATACTATCTCTAAAATATGTTCTACAGTTTTCTTAATATCATTCATTTATTTATCTTTGCTCAAATCTCCTCTATCCACTTCTTACATTGAAATACTGAGTGTCAGCTCTGAGAATCTCAGTGACCTTCCTTGATGTCATTAAATGCTCACGGCGCATCCCGCAGTGCATCGCCACCTCCAGCCTCTCCGGTTCAGAGCCGGAGAGCTGAACCAGAAACAATGGGTGCAAGATGCACTGTGGGATAGGCTGCGAGGACTCCATGACCATCAAGGAAGGACATGCTTTGTGCACACGGACCATTGGCACACTTCAGCACCACATACTTCACAGACAGCTCCCAGCAGTGTCACTGTACTGTGGCGGCTGTCAATTCAGCACCATGGACAGTTCTCTACTCTAGCTTATTGACAGTTAGCTAGATCATTACAAACACATACGTAAACTAATTTTCAGAGACAAATGGCCAGCTTTCTTAGATTTTTAGAGAAAAGGAGTGGGTGTGGCTACCTTGTTATTGACAGGTTGCTTCCACGGCATTGTCCCATTTCTGAATTGTCCGTGTTTTCGTCTTATACCGTTAAACCTTGCACAGTGTGTTTTCTGTTCATGAAAGTTAATTCTAACTTTTTTGGTGGCCAAAAAATGTCTTAGTCAACGTACTGGAAGTCGAGGTTTCAAACAGTAGTCCATAAACCAATGGGTGATGTCATGCTGACTGTATCCACTTCTTACATACAGTCTATGCTCACAAAGCCAGATGCGCTAGTCAGGTTACCTCTGGTTCCACGCTGACTTTATTATTGCACAAAAATGTACTTTTAACTACAGTAGCTCACCGTGGTAACCTATAATGCATAATGTAGCTCACATGCTCCATAGAAGGTTAAGTTCAGGATTTAAACTCATTTTCTCTCTGTAGCAGTAAAATGGAGTGTCCAACAAATAGCAGATAGATGTTAGAGGAGCGTAGATATCAATAATGAATTACATTTGGACTATTAATTGTGTTACAAAACTCCCGATATTGATTGGCCCAGTGTAAACTGTTGCACTCATATTTCATTATTGCAGCTCTAGAGAACATGAAACCAACTTTTTAAAATAGAAATCTTTTTACAGAGTCAATACACAGTGCAGTATTAATGGAAAGTAAAATATGTCCACTGTGTTCTAATAATGCTAAGCCTTTTTACTCATGCATTTACACTACTTTGCTGTCTTTCACCTTGGTAATAGAAGTTTTCTTTTCACTGTTATAATGTTCTGTATTGCTCAGACTAAATTATGACATTTCTTATTGAAAAGCATTGTTGATGCTAATTATATATTTGTTTTCGATACATACATTTATATTCTTGGCTGGATAGACAGAGAGACAGATAAACTAGACAAAAGAAATGAAAAACACAGTAAAATACAATTAAAGATATATCTCTGCTTGACTGGAGCTATTGCAACAGGCTCCCACCATCGCAGCGCCATCTTGATCTCTTGATATAACATCTTGAAAGGTATACAACAAGGCCAGAAAGTATTTTGTTTTTTCTGTTACTTATTGTTTGCTACTAGTTCCTCCAAGGTTTGTTTACATAAAAATGTATATAAATCAAATCTGTAGGCAGTTACGCCTCTTAAGATTTTTTTTTTCAAGTGGTCCACTCTGTCTGTGAACAGCATTCAGCAGTCAGCAGGGAAACTCAATTACATATCAAAGGTATAAGTAAACAGTGTGACAGTGGCTCGCTCCTTGCATGCAAACACAGCCAGTGCCGAAAGGAGAGCCACGCTGTTGATTCATTGCCTTGGACAGTTCCCCTCCTCCGCCCATTCTGCCTCCACTCTCCCATCTCCTCTCCAGCCAATGCTTTCTGAGAGAGTGGGAGGGTTTCAGCACCTTGGATAGCTCCACACCCTGGCCCACTGCTCACTGTCCCTCTGCTGGTTCTCTTTCTGTGTTTTTGCTACCGTAGCACTGAGGAGCTGTTCTTTCAGCACCTAGTTGCAGCACAGTTCTCACTTTCTCTGTGTGTGCGTGCCATAGATGTGGTGTGAGTTGTTGTTAGTAGAGCTCCCTGGACAGCTCCCTGCAGAAGGACTGCTGGTCTGGCTTTTTATGATGGATTAGAGGTGTGTACAGTGTGTGTGTTAAGGGGGACTTGAACTGCACACATTTGAACTGTGCTAAAATCCTTTTCTCCCTCTCTGCCACTACCTTTCTGTCTCTTTCTGGTCTAGTTTGGCCCAGTCATTGTTTACTGGCTTAACAGTACTTACTTTTATTCAGTGCTAGTGCAGAAATTAATGGCAGGTCTCAGGAAGTAAACAGCCATGAAACGACCCAGTCAGGCGCATTTCTAAATACAATATAAAGGTTGTTTATTTGTGCTTATGTATTAAGCTGCCGTTTTTATTAATTATTGACTTGTGTGTAGCCAGTGGGAAGGGCTTGCAGCCCTTCTGGTATAATACTACTATGATTATGTCTGATTTACAGCCCTCAGCCCTCCTAGTGATGACTGTGCAGGATCTTCTCTTCTCTCCCCACCTCTTCCCACCATCCCTCTCTTTTCTTTCTCACCCCTCTCTTTCTTTGCATCTAGTATTTCTTCTTTTGTCTTCTTTTTCTAAAAGAAATGAAGCCTGACTTGAGACCACCATAATAGAGGCTTAGGGTGAGAACTGCTGACGGGAGCTGTTTGATGTTTGGGCTGCTGGTTTTGCATCAGGTCATGGTGTAAATGTAGTGGTGAGGTCACGGAGTGTTAAGCCCAAGCATCTTGGTGCACTTAAGGTAGCAGCAGAATATCTATGTAAGCTCTTTTGAAGAGCGTAGATTTTGTCTGATGGTATGTGCAACTAGCAGTTGTGCGCAGTGTGCAATTACAGCACAGCATCATCTGTGTCTGTGTGTAAATAGAGATTACCTCAAATGAGAAAATGGTGTCTTAAAGGAACAGTGCATCGTATTTTGGGGGATCTACTTGCAGAAATGGAATATAATATTCATGAGATGTTACGGAGTCCACCATGTTGCACCACCATGTTTCTACAGTAGCCCAGAACAGACAAACCAAGAAGCTCTAGAAAGAGCCTTTTGCATTTTTACGTTACCTGAAGGCCACTGTATTCATCATGCAGGATTTAATACATTTTTGCACAAAAACATCAACCCAGCAATGCCTGATTCAATAAGAATGATTACATCCTTTAGAGCAACTACATGTCCTCTTAGAAAACACTATACATGCATATGAATACATATGCATATTAGTAGATGTGCATTTACATTTAGTGTAGGCATGTACCCTGTTGATGTCCCCCCGGCACCACCTGTGACCTAAGGAAGGGTAAAGTCAGTATGCTGATGTGGCAGCTAATACCTTTCCCACCCCTACAGATGGTCTTGATAGGTCACGACATGGCATGGAGACAGCTGCTGGGAGTCACAGCGACACACAGAGAGAGAGGAGGGGGAAAGTGAACGAGGTGAAGGAAAGGGAGCATTTAAGGCAGCATTTACAGTATGTTTGTGCTGTACGTTGCATGTAACCTTGTATCTCCAAAATGTCAACTGAAAAATGCCGTTGTATTGAGCTTCATTACAATACATAGTTGACATTTTCAATTGGATTTCAAAGAGTTTTATGGGAGTTGGGAGAATTTTCAGCACATAAAGGTGCAAACATGCTTGAAGATTAGAAGGTTTTTCCATAGACTGTATATAAGAAGTGGACGTAGTCACCGTGATGTCAGCCATTGGTTAGTGGACTGCCATTTTGAAGCCTTGAGTTTTGGCCATCGCCATCTTTGTTTTTGGCTGTCACCATGTTTGTTTTTTGCAACCACAAGTGACACGAGGGTGGAGCTAAGTACAACCGAACGCTGAGTAAGACATTTTTAGGTGACTAAAGAGGTTATAATTACCTTTTATGAACTGAAAATGCACTGTGAACGGACGAAAACATGGACAACTCCCAGACCGTACAGCGCCGTGGTAGCAACCTGTTGTTCACAGGGTAGCGACGCCCTAAAGCATACCCTGCTTTATTGTCTATCTGACTCCAAATGGGACCATAATTTACTAAATGAACATCATGCTGTATTGAAGAAGACTTGAAACTAGCAACTGAAACCCTAAACTCATGCTTACAATGTTTACTGAGGTAATAAATCAAGTGAGAAGTAGGCTCATTTTCTCATAGACTTCATACAATGAGACTAGTTTTTGCAACCAGAGGACTCCCTCCCTGCTGGCTATTAGGAAGAATGCAAGTTTATGGCACTTCTGCATTTGCTTCACTTCACTTTTTTTGATCACTGAGTTTTTTTCATCTCTTATAACCTATCTGTGTGTGTGTGTGTGTGTGTGTGTGTGTGTGTGTGTTTGTGTGTGTACATCTGTTGAATATAGAGCAATAGTTAATCCGTCAATGTGCAGCTACACAAGAGGGAAAGTGCAGTCAGTTAGGAGCTTCAGAGTCGGCGGGGAAGGACAAGCAAAAAGTGGTCAAATTAGTAAAAGATGAAAGAGAAGCAATGGGGAATGAATGGAAAGGGATGAAGAGGAGGGGAGAGAAACATTTTCCTCTTTCCACTTAACACAGTGAGTCTACCTGAAAAAGAAACAGAGAGGAAATGAGGTTTGGTGAGGGTGCAGAGAGCAACCTGTGGTTTGACATTGCTTCACCTTGGCTGCCAGTCAGCTGGAAGGAGGGGGTCACCTGTCTCCCCCTGGTCCACTCCCTGCTGTTTTAATGAATTTACTGAGGCCTTGGGAATGGCTAATGTACTTGTTTATGGAGGTGGGAAAACAGGTGGCTGCAAAATTCACCTCTAGCAGTCATTTCCTGGGGGGAACCAAATAGTCCCTCAGGCTGTGGCTCATGTGCAATTTGGTTATGTTTTGTAGGTCTGAATCCAAATCACGACCTTTGATTTGTGTCCCTTGTGCTCTCCCTCACATCTCCTGGCCCATATAGAGTGAATGAGGAATCTGTTTGATTTCTGTTAGAAATTCCAGCTTCACAGGTTAGTGAAGAGAAAGGTCCCGTGGCAATGCTGTTACCCAGATGAATCCCACCTTGAGGCTTTCCTTTCCGCACTGTCTGCCTGCCTCCGCGGCCGGCCTATCGCTGCCAAAGCATCCCATCCTTCATTCATATGCTCCACTGACTGCGCTGCGTCAAACAGGCAGCCCGTGAACTCAGGGGGAAGCATCCACAGAGAGATTGGATGGCGAGCTGCAGGGTGCAAGGGCAGTTGTGGGAAGTGATTTGGAGGAGTGAAGAGAATGCAGCTATCATCCATTCCTATTAGAGGAGCAGGGAAAGAGACAATAAGTCCCAAGATGCCAAGAGGGCACGGAATATGCTTTTGGATGCAACGTGAGCAGGAACTTATCACACACTGTCATGTTGGAAAAGGTGATGAGAGGAGGAAGGCTAGGAAAGCGAGCACTGACAGAGAAAGACGAGGGAGTAAAATCTCGAGACAGAGACCTTTACCTACTGTGCAGTGTTAAATGCTAAACATGTTTCTGCTTACTGGAGAGCATGGCTTTCACAACCCTTCAGGCGTTTTCCTTGTCTCTGACTTCCTGAGAGGGGGTGGAGCGGGGTGGTGGGGGGGCAGAGGATTGGGTATGTCAGAGCTAGCTGTGGGCTACTTGCCTGATGTTGCTAAGAGATCTGTCTCCTTTGCTGTCCTTCCATAATTATACTTCAGGTCAGTAAAACAATGGCATGTAACCATTTTCTGATTTCATTCTTTTTCTTTATAAATGTCTGAGGAGGACTTAAAAATACATTGGTTAAAGTTGAGAGATCAAATTGACAAGACTGACTCTGGCAAGATGGACTGATAGCAGAGCTTTGCCAGAGGATGAATACGAATATAACAGAGATGCAGCATTCTTGACAGATTTCTCTCTATCATCTATCTATATTATATTATATTAGCCTATATTATATCATATGTGAGGTATGTTAGTGTGAGGATATAGACTTCTCATATGTGTTGACTGTGAACATCTCTCTCTCTTTCTCTTGCTCGCTCTCTATAAATATGTGCAACTATAGGGGTGAGCTGCACCTAAAATTTCTGGAAATATGCACAAATGCTTTCGACTTTTCTTTGCAAATGACCAACATTTGGAGAAATGTCATCTGGTATCTAAAAACAACCTGAGACCAAGTCAGAAGAAGAAGAAGAAGAAGAAGAAGAAGAAGAAGAAGGAGGATGCCTCTACATCCTCTCCCTACCCACGCAACTCTAAGTGCAACGCCATTTGTGTGTTTGTCATGGAACACGCTCCAATCTCAGTTCTGTGCCACTACCGGTACAAACATTTACTCGTAAACTCTTCAAACTAGACATTTAATTTATTATACTTTTATTATCATACAAACATCAACAACTTAAAGTAAATACACTGTATTTAATGAAATATACTCTTGTCTAGTCTAGAAAATGGTCAACATGTTAATTTGATTGCATATTTATACATATATACAGAACATTTTTTACTCCTATCAGCATCTATAACCCCAAAATTTATCATATCTTAAACTGTGCAATGCTGACTTAACCCTCCTATCGCCTTTCCGTCAATCGTGCAACTTCTGTTTTAACCCGATTTATGAAGCATACAGTATAAATTATTACCCAATGCTGTGTTACACCTTTTTGGCCAAAATCATTCCAGATTATTACATCAAATTTTACACTTTTTTTTTTTTTTTTGGGAAATTAAAGTTCTTTAACCAAATTTGTGTGAAACTGCACCAGATTTTTTATTTATAAATGCAGATATTATGAATTATTTTAACTATACTGTAGTTATGATGGATTATCACACACTGGTATACAGTATGGAAACTTTTAGTCAGAATAGAGTATTTAAATTTTTTTAATGGCGGCACATAATGACACCTAGTGGCCTTCAATTTTGACCCAGGAACACCACAAATTTGAATAAAACACCCACAATTCAACAAAAATAGTCTGCCTTATTTTACTTATTCCTGACTGCAGTAGTGAACCGTCCATGTTATGTGGGGTCAATTAGAAATGAAAGGAATTCATATTTATGATATAATACAGTTTGAAAATGGGTCAGATTTGACCCAAGGACAAGAGGACGGTTAACAGTACAATATTTTAATGTAATAATTCAGCTAATAATCTGGTTTACACTGTTTATTCATACACTACATTTATTCTAATATCCATATTTATTTATGATATTCTTGCATTTTTAATCTTAATGACAGATCCTCTTTTTCAACATTATTATTTGCACATATTTCTTATTTATATTGTCTTATATATAGAGAGAGATAGTCTAAACTGGGAGCAAACCATATCACCCCCCAGGAATCAATTAAGTATTACTGATTCTGATATTTGTTTATTTCCTTGCTGGAGAGAAGGGAGGTAGAAGAAGAAAGAGACGAAGAAGTAGAAGAAGAAGAAGAAGTAGAAGAAGAAAAAAAAACGTAGAAGAAGACGCGGTGATGGTAGAGGCCAAAATGAGCGACCCCTCCCACACCCCCACAATGGTACAGTCCAACCTTCACCTGACGGTGGTTTAACGTTAATTTAACATGACGGTGGCTCGAAGGAGATGCTAACTAATTAAAGATAAGTTAAAAATAAGCCATAACTACTAGACTTTGAAAACGACAAAGATAATATGTACAAGTATAGAGCTATGGCGCACTTCGGGGTGTAAAGGGAAGCTGCTAGCTGTAATTGTAAGCTAGCACTTAGCTGTTTTGAACGTGAATCTCGGAGAAGATGGCGTCTGTAAAAACGAAGCAGGAGGATAAAAAAGTACAGCACATCTGCCTGGTGAGTGTTTATTTAAAGTTTTATTAAGTCCTCTGCTAGTATCCAGTAAAATCATAAACAGGCCTGTGTGGTTATAACTGTAAATTCAAGGTATTCTTACTGAAGTATTACAGTTTTATGTAGCTTTATACTTGGTGGAGGGTAAATATTGTTCCTTCTTCACTGTTAAATTTGTCTGACAGCTTTAGTTGCTTTATAGATTACAGTTTATTTTCACTTTTCTGTCCAGTGAAAAACTTAAATTAAATAGACTACTTCAGTAAATTCACTACTTAGATCAGCTGGGAAATGATGCTGAAAACAGGCTGTTTTTCCTCTTGAAAAGCCAGGTGGTTCTCACAGGACGGCCATGCTGCAAATTTAAATTGCATTGCTGTAGATTAAACTACCCAACAGTATATAAAGTAGTTCAAATTAGTCTGGCTTCGACATGTACAGCAGTAAAATGTGGGCACTTGAAGCACATTTTACTGATCGCCTACATACTTTACTGAAGTAAGGTTTGAATGCATCTAGTGTGGTGGTTTGGACAAACGGCTGTGATTGGCTGGATGACTGTTCAATCAATCTGCCATGATCTATAGCTCTTCATGTAGACAGAAGTAATTCTCTGAAACGCTGTTTTTACTGATTTTAGTGATGTGTCATCCCCTTGTGGAGATATTGTGAAATATCAATTTAATCCACAAAAGTGTTTAGGTAGCGTAATAGTGCCATTTTATACAATATGACACGGATAGTGTCATATTGAACAACAAAAAATAATGTCCAGAGCACAACAAAGTCATTTCTTCTCAATCCAAACTATTTTAAGCCATGCTGACGTGCATAAACAACGTTATGATTTGCATTAACAGCCTACGTGTGGTGCAAAATCTTCACTGCTGTATAATAGACTATGGGGAACTATTTGACACTTTGCTAGAGATAAAAATACACGTATGTTTATTTGTGGCTAGTTAGATCTCTCTGCACAATAAAGGTGGAGCTTAGCTGACAATAGCACCATTTTCTACAATATGACACAGTTGGCACCATGTTGAACAATGAAAAATAATGTCCAGAGCACAGCAAAGTGGTTTCTCCTGATTTTAAATAATTTTAAGACTTGTTGACGTGTATGAACAGCGTTGTATAATAGACTATAGGGAACAATTTTACACTTTGCCAGCGGTTAAACACAGATGTATTTAGTTGTGGCTAGTTAGATCTCTGCACAATAAAGGTGGAAGTATGCTGGCAATCATGAGTTCATCAAACTGCATAATAATGAATAATAATTTCTCTTTTCAAGTTTTAGTTAGGTAAAATTCAATAAAACAGTCTGTTCATGTTTACGCAGTCCCGAGGAAAATAAGTAAATATCTTCATGAATGTACTTTATTCTTGATTCTATTGGTTTAGAGCTGTATCAGGAGTTGTTGTTGGTTTGTAGTATGTTTGTAAAAGCCACCCCCTCAATAAGTAGTACCCTTTGTCTGAGTCATCAGTAGTAACTTGTAATGTGCTTCACTTTTATGCCTGCAGGCATTTTGTAGGTGTGAGTGTTTCTGACTGGTGGATGTCTTATTTTGAAAAGACATTCTTTACTTTTAGAGGTGACGGGTCATTTTGGGCACGTGGGGAAAAGCTCTACCTGCTCGCAGCAGAAAAAAAAAAACATTGTTTTAGTGGAACTGAATAACCAAAACATTAATTCTTCATGACATAAAATAATCCTCATTTGCAGCTGTTATTTATAATTGTTCTCTAATTTAAGGTCAGTGGCTGGATATGATTTTTTAAAATTGCTTGGCTCGAGAGGTTGCTATGCACAGATCCTTTGGCAGTGAAAATGGATGGCACAAATGTGATGCCAAGAGGGGCTGGTAGCCTTGGCTATTTGCCACGTACTGTTGTGTAATTTGCTTGAAATTGGCAGAAGTTTAGACTTTAGTAACCGCGGTCGCCACGAACAATGTCCAATATCTTCTACAGCATAAAGTCTGCCTTTTGAAGAAATCCTTGAGATCAAACCATTCAGTGCACAAAAGCCTCGGGATATTGTCAGAAGCCAAACTGCAGGTAAAAGAATGCAGATTTAAGGTGGAGGGTTTTTCCAGGAAAAAATAGCAAACTTCTATGTCCTTTTTTTTGCTTTCCGCTTGTTTAGTCGGAGGGGATGGTATCCGGTCAAGAACAGGCTTTAAGGATCTCAAGCATCTTTCTGAGAGGATTACTTAACATTAAAGCAGCAGGACTATGCAGTAAAAGTTGGGCTTGCTTGGCAGATTACCAAATTAAAAGCGCATACAAACCAGCTAGCAGCTGCTGACGTAACTCAAACACACTCTGTGTGTTGGACAGTTGCTAAAGTTAATTGACAGTGTTGTTACGCCTTGCGAACACACTGCTGACAACCTGCTAAACTAAACTAAATGTGCAGTGGCGTTGGTGGTGGCAGATTTTTACATACTTTTACACCGCAGCTGCTAACACTTCCGGACGGTGAATTGGAGACAGTGAATACAGCATCGTGGCTGCTGCAGTAGCTCTTCTGATGGTGAACTGTTGACGGTTAATAATCGGTTGATGAGGGTTGGTTATCGGTTAAGAAAATTTTTCAAAAGTAGCATCCTTAACTCTATGCTATGCTACAGTTGTGCTAATGTACAAATTAGAGCTGCATGATGTTGGAAAAAACTGACATTGCAATATATTTTTGCTATATATGTTAATATGAAGAAATATAGGAATATTTATCTGTGAGCTAAATTTTAAAGGGAAATGCTTCAATCTTGTGAACTTTGAGGGGAAATTTAGGAACAGTAAGAGCTAGAAAAACAATTTTATGCTCTTAATTTAATCATAAACACATTGGTTGTATAGATAATATCTATACCCAAAAGTGAAGCTAGCTGTTAGTTTAGGAAGAGCTTCATTTGATATGCAACAGCATTTTCTATGAGCAGAGCATGCAATTTAAACATCAGTATTGCTGGCGATCATGTTCATTTAATCATGGGAAGCCAAAATTGTGATTGTGATTAATAAGAAATTAATTATGCAGCCCTACTGAATTGTTATTTCTAAAATAATAAATTGCATGAAGTAAGCATTTTTTAATACAGCAACAAACTGGTCAAAACTTAAAGAAGATTTCAAATTCCAGTATATAATGTACTGTGTATCGTATATAAATTGAATTGAATTGATCAGCCCGATTGTGACTGACACCTGATCCAGTGATTGAGAACAGCTATGTGCTCAGTCGGATTATCAACTGTTTGGAAAATGTGAAATAGCGCATTATATCACCATGATTTACATCTAAAAACATTAGTGCTACTGCTGTCACTGAGAACAGTATGTGACGGGTATCATTGTGGGTTTTGTGACTTTAATGCCCCTCATACGTGTATCTGCAGTGCGATTCTCACTGCCACTTAGCACTGGATGTGTTGCTTGTAGTGGCGTCCTTGAGAAAGTGGTGGCAAAGAATCACTTCTGTCCCCATATTGTCTGCATATGTGCTGTAATAAATAAATAATCTGCCTGTTTGCTAAGAGGTGCTGAAGGTCTTAAATAACAGTTTGAAGTGATTAGGAGCAAGCTACTTCACAGGGTAAAATGTGGTTTTAGATCTGAGGTGAGAGTGTATTTACCGTAAAAGACACAGCAGGGGTTTGAGAGCTTTTCAGTGGCTCATCAGTGATGTCATGGCTAGACAAGCCACATCTTGAACATATAACATGCCCAGCGGTGGAGAATTAAAAGGTCAATCATCTATGGATGTAGCCTATGCTTCATTGGTTTCTTTGCTGATCTCAGGGTCATCTCAGGTGTGCGTTTGCGCTGCTATAATGCCCGTGCACCATCTTAATGCTCTCAGGGGTTTCTGTGTGTCCAATAGCTCAAAATTTAGTTTGTGTGCGACTTAAGGTGTACGTGTGTGAGTACGAGCGGATGTAAGGGAGTATTCATGGATCCGAGCCTGTGGGCAGGAAACCTCATCTTTTCTTGTTTACAGGGAAGGGATGTCTCAGAGTGTAGGCTGCCTTTCGCAGAGCTGCTGCCCATTGGTATGTGAAGGATTCATAATTGAATTAGCCCAGGCCTTATGGCCTAATGTTGGAGGCATGCAGAGTTCCAACGCAACGCTGCTTTCTCATTATTTGTGAAAGGAGGTCAGGAGGAATTGCATGTGGAAGTACTTGTTAAAGATGGGATGACGTGTGTATTTTTGTGGGTGTATACAGTTGCAAGAAAAAGTATGTGAACCCTTTGGGATTACTTGGATTTCTGCATAAATTGGTCATAAAATGTGTTCTGATCTTCATCTAAGTCACAACAATAGTCAAACAGTCTGCTCAAACTAACTGCACAAAAAATTATATGTTTTCATGTTTTTATTGAACACAACGTGTAAACATTCACGGTGCAGGGTGGGAAAAGTATGTGAACCCCTAGGCTAATGACTTCAAGAGCTAGAGCCAAGAGCTAATTGGAGCCAGGAGTCAGCCAACCTGGAGTCCTATCACTGTGATGAGATTGGAGGTGTTGGTTAAAGCTGTCCTGCCCTATAAAAAACACACACCAGTTTGAGTTAGCTGTTCTCAAGAGGCATTGCCTGGTGTGAACCATGCCTCGCACTGAAGAGCTCTCAGAAGACCGACGATCAAGAATTGATGACTTATATGAAGCTGGAAAGGGTTACAGAAGTATCTCTAAAAGCCTTGATGTTCCTGTGTCCACGGTCATCCCAACTGTGAAATATGGTGGAGGGGCATCATGGTTTGGGGCTGCTTTGCTGCCTCAGGGCCTGGACGGATTGCTGTCGTTGATGGAAAAATGAATTCCCAATTTTATCAAGACATTTTGCAGGAAAACTTAAGACCATCTGTCCGCCAGCTGAAGCTCAGCAGAGGACAGGTGATGCAACAGGACAACGACCCAAAGCACAAAAGTAAATCAACAACAGAACGGCTTCAACAGAAGAAAATAGGCCTTCTGGAGCAGCCCAGTCAGAGTCTTGACCTCAACCCCATTGAGATGCTGTGGCATGACCTCAAGAGAGCGATTCACACCAGACATCCCAAGAATATTGCTGAACTGAAACAGTTTTGTAAAGAGGAATGGTCCAAAATTCATCCTGACCGTTGTGCAGGTCTGATCTGCAACTACAGGAAACGTTTGGTTGAGGTTATTGCTGCCAAATGAGGGTCAACCAGTTATTAAATCCAAAGGTTAACATACTTTTTCTGCCCTGCACTGTGAATGTTTACATGTTGTCTTCAATAAAAACATGAAAACATCTAACTTGTTGTGCAGTATTAGTTTAAGCAGACTGTTTGTCTATTGTTGTGATTTAGATGAAGGTCAGAACACATTTTATGACCAATTTATGCAGAAATCCAAGTAATCGCAAAGGGTTCACATACTTTTTCTTGCAACTGTATGTGGCTGTTTGTGCCTTTGAGATTAAAATTCATCTACTTTCATATTCTCCCACTAGGTTATCGTGCCCCTGTACCACACGGTGTGTGTTTGTGTGTGATGGGTCTGTCTGGAGGCTAGATTTACCTCAGTGCTGGATGTGGCGATGATTGCTTCATCACCAGGCCCTGTGTAAATCTGGGAATGTTTAACTGCTGTCAGACACGTCCATCAATCAGAGCTCTTGGGGCACTTAGGGAGCCTGAAGACGTGTGGTTTATCCAGCAGAGAGTAGCTGTGTGTTTAACAAGTAAATATTTTATGTTTAAAATACCATGCATGCACCATGTTTATTTTTTATTTTTTGGCAATAGACAGCCAAAGTCATCCAGAGACTCCTGGTCTTTTTATCAGCCGGGAAGGCGCAGCCGTTACCTTATGGCTGCGTGATTCACGCGTACGTTGTTCACACCAGCTGCATGTCAGCTGCGTTTCTGCAGCATTCATTTCATTATAATTGTCATACATATTTATTTTAGACAGAGACAGGTCAAGAAACATGTTAATTTGTAAATAATAGCAATAATGCACAATTAAAATCCCCAACTCTATTCATCAGTCAGTCACTGCATGTTCTACAGCACTGTCCTGCAAATATTACAGAATAAAAGCATTGTGTTAAATGAAGGCGCTCTGTCCACAAAAAAAAAAAAAACGCAGAAACTGTTGATTTTACTTTTTTCATTTCTGTGACATTTTCTACAGGTATAGACATCAAAAGTGTAGTAATGTTGCTGATATGATGTGTTCGGTCAGAAGATCACCGCCACTGTCTGTTGCTGCTGTGAATTGCACGGCTCGTGTCACAAATAGGCGAGACCTCGAATCTCTAGAAAAGACTTCAACAGTTTTACAACAAACTGCGACTTTCTTGACAGAAAATCATTTTTAAATTGACAAACATCATGCATGTGATTCATGGAGCAATTCAAACTACCGTTAATGGAAATAAGGTCCCCTGGGATCCACTGGAAGGGGCGGGACTTCACCCCTCTATTGGCACCAATTCATGCCAGCATAAACACACCAAATCTTTAATCTATCCTGCTCTGTTTGTCTGTCTTTCTCCCTCGACCCCCCTGTCCCACTCAACACACATCCATGCTTGCACAGTGGTTGCCAACAGGTGCTGGCTCCAGCTGAAAATGCCAGGGCACGCTCATTTATTTCAATCCGCCTCCTGTCAGTTTAGCATAGTTTAGCATAGCCACCTGAGGACTGAAGAAAAAAATGCATGCAGATTTGCCATTACTCAGAGATATCAGCTAAACAGCACTTTGCCTCCTCTGATCAACTGTGTGCTGCATTACATCGCTCTGAGATAATGTACCACGGCCTATCCATCTAATTCCCTCACAGTCCCATTCAGCTGAATTTTCTGTTCTTATAGGCATCTCCTCCATGCTGCTGGATGTGTAAGGGAATCTTTTACATGTCTCTGCTTTGCATTTCTTTACTGGCTGCTGTCTTTTTGCAATCCAACCTAGCGGCGGATCACACAAAATACGCTTAAGACACATTTCTGCGTCACACAATGCGGCCGCAGTAATACGTTCACCTCTAATGGCCTACAATCGGTTTGGTAGACAGTGGTTGGAAAGGATGGCACTGTGGAGGATGTCAGTGCGGATAATGAGGATTAAATCATAGATGGGTCAGGAGCATTTCTGAGTACAGTGTCAAGACACCGCTGTGGTTTTGGGTTTAGCACGCACACACATGCACACTGAGGACGCCAAGCATTTAAAGCCCCATAGCATAGCAGACATGCATATGTAAGATGTCATTGTACTTAATGTAGCATGAACAAGCGGCCTTGTTGGTCATGTACTTAGCTGTGTGGATTGGATGTCTGTAATTGTAATCAAGTTAGAATTCACTCGAACAGAATGGATCAGCACGAGGCATGCAGGCTAATCTAAGATGTGGATTGCGAATGATAGTGTGGTATATGAGCTATGTCACAGCCACAAGTGTGGCAAACTGAGCATTTACTGAATTAATGCACAACTTGAATGATTTCTAATACAGACTGAGGCTACTAAACTGAAAACTATGGGTGGGATGATACACCTACAGTATCTCCTGAATCGATACTACCATGATACTTGGGTGCCGATTCGATATGTATTGAGATTTGAAGTATTGCGATTTGATTTTGCGATTAATTGTGATTTTTGTTAACTTTTTTTTTTTTTTTTAAACACTAGACCATGGAGAAAATGTTGAATCATACACTTCTAGGGACTTTTATTTTGTAAAAGATCTAAATAAATACAGTAAGAATGTTTTATTTTCATCTTGTATGTAGTCAGAGATGTCCTGAAGTCAAATATATCAGCCATTATTTATTACATTTTTTTCCAGCAATGACATTTCCTCACAAATAAGTAGCATTTTCTTTTTAATTTTTAAGGGACATATAATCCAATCAATCTTATTTCCATATATGTATTTTGTGTATACAGTATATACAGTAGTTACATGTGTATACTTTATCTTTGCCAAGTGCGTCGCCAGCTCTCCTCTCAGCTCCGTTCTCTTTATACATCCATGTTAAGCTCCATCAGGGCTGTTTGAATGCATTTAACATAAATGTCAGTATGTTGTTGCTCTACAGTTGTAACGTCGGCTGATTTGACCACAGAGATGTGAGTGATGGCTGGCTAGTTTTCATCTTGGCTGACTGTGGAGCAGCTTGTTCGTTTTGTTTTTTGAAGCAGATTTTACATCACATTACTCTGACTACAACAATAAAAGTAGTAACTTCCTTCCACCTCCACATAGACTCACTTGAGGCGAATATATCGATTCAGATGTTACTTACTGAAGGCCATGTGGCTCTTCTGGGAGAGTTTCCATGATGGAAAAGCTTCAGCGCTGACCTAAAATCTGGCAAGTGTGATTAAATATTTCCATTGGTCGCACCGGTGCGCCTGAAATTTAGCAGGTCTGTGTGTATATGTGTAAAACCGCGCCCTGTTGTCCATCTCAAGAAACATCACAACCATAAAAGATATGGTAATTCAGTGAAGAAACCTATTGATCGCTCTGACGTTACACCTTCATCATCAGTGGAGCAATGCTCCACCACCTGTCTCCCTGGTCCCCGGTAAGATGGCTGGTGAGAGAGAGACACTGTACATTTAATAACACAAGACAACCGCTAATTTCTTCCCTACTCCTATGATCGCCAAACAGCTGGTACACTTTGAGCTCATCTGTCTCTTCTTCGCTTGTCCGCTCATTCGCTACGCACACATTACGCTACTCCTATGCCAACATATTATGTTAACATGTAGATATCTGACGGTGCAGCTCACTGTCGATAATGCTTCGTCGTGAACAGCGAATCCGTGTTGAATTCGGCGGGACGAGAGATAGTTGACCAGAGGTGGCATTGATTTACATTATAATGCATTCATTTTCAAATGTAGAAATTAGTAAAAATTTGTAAATTTGTAATGGGCAAAGGTGCTTATAAGGTTATCATGATGTGTTCAAATGTACTGTTTTTTTTTTTTTTTTTTAAACCATGGCATCATATTGGTATCGACAATCGTGGAATTTCACCAGTATTTGTAACGACTACTATAGCTCTCTTATCGTGACATCCCTAGTGTAGGTTTAAAATGTATTTTTGCAGCACCAAAAGGAACGGTGAAAAATTATTTTGTGCTGGTGCACCTAATAAAAAAAGTTAGGTGCAACCAATATAAAAAGTCAGTCTGGAGCCCTCCTTCATCAGACATATTTAGCAACACACTCCCACCCAACCACTTCCTGGTTCTTGCATCAGCGCTGTTATGCTCCACTAGCTTTGAGCTCCTTAATACCAACAAATTCATTTAGCTGCATTAACAAATGACGAATGCTTAGCTAGCTTAGGAGAGGAGAGAAGGAGGAAGGAGGCGAAAGCGAAGAGGAAGTGGATGAGAAGGGAGGAAAAAATTGGACAGAGGTGCCATGTAAAGTGGAGCTTAAATTCACTGTGGTAACTGTGACTTCCACAAAAGCACTCTGTGTTTGCAAGTCCTGCAGCAGAGACAGGCAGAGAAAATTGCTATCATTTGATATTCAAATAATATTCAAATAAAAAGCTTGTGCTTTACAGTCCCCCTGGCTTTCTCTCAGCAATCGGCTTCTCCGTCCTTTGCTCTCCTCGACTTCTTCCTCTTCTTTCTCTGACTGTCTGTTGTGTGTCTCCTCCCCCACTGAATGTGTTTTAACAGTCTTGTTTCAAGGCAAAGGGAGTTTGAGGGGCATTTCAACTCTCACTGGCGGCGGTTTTGTTTAATTGTGGTGCATCCAGCAGAGGGGACAAGAGACTGTACAGCCTGTCTCTCCTTTTTGTCCCAGTCTGACCAGTGTTCTTCTTTCATTTGTCTTTCCAGTTCAGCTCAGTTCATTGTCCTCTGTGTTGTTTGCCATCAGTGTTCAATGAACATAGCCAGTGCATCAAAATACATCTGAATAGAATAAAAATAAACTGCTCATAACAATAAACATCTGTTCTGTTTGTTTGACTGTGTGTGGGAGTGTTAATGAAGGAGCTTCGATGCTGTGTATTCATTCTCCAGTGACTCAGTATAGTGTGTTTGTGGCAAGTGTACTTTTTGATAACAAAAAAAAAAATAAAAATAAAATGCACAGCATTAATGATCAAAACTAGGTCCAAGTAAACTAAACAAGCAGCTAGCACATGCTGTCTGTACCATCTCTGGGTTGCGTCACCCACCGTTTGGCACTGTTTGGTTTGGCAAATGACTGATCTGTTTATATGATCTGCAGCGAGTCATTATGGCCGCCTGCCGCTCGGGCGACATGTCCCTCCCTGTGTGGCGTTCCCGGGGACATTCATCAAATGCCTAATGGCCAAAAACGAGCCAGGCCACACTCTCCTTGAGATTTGTGGTTTTGGCCAACACGTTAACGTCTGCAGATGGAAAGAGGATGGAAGGCCAATTAGAATCCAATAAGTCCCTATTTGTGTCCTTGGCATGGACCTTTTACCAACAAATTTGCATGTCATTGTTGAGATGAGGAAACCTCCCACAATGTTTGTGCTTATTTTCATGTTTAGTTTGTGTTCTCTTGTTTTAGCGTGAAATATGTGTGCCTGGTATGGTGGCCAGAAAGGATGCATTTACGTCATGTATAGGCATACTGCTGTGCAGGGTCTGGAATTAACTTTTTCACTTCCTGCCACTGTGTAATTATATCTGCCACTTTTGAAATGTCTGCGCTAAATGAAGGAATAACATTTTAGATCTGATGTCATTCAATGTTTTCTATATTTTACGCAAAAAACATTATACAGTATGCAAGGTAAATTACAGCGTTAGAATGATACCATAGCTTGCAGGGGAGACCTATTTTTGTGGGGTGGGAGGGTACTGTACACAGTACTGTACTGTACTTTGTTATTGTCATCTACGTATAGTGGTTATTTGCATAAAAACACTCAATTGCCCTGCCTGCCTGCCAATGTGGCGGATGGTGTGACGATTTTACCCGCCACCGCCAACAATTTACCTGCATTTGGCAGCTGCTAATTTCAGACCCTGGCTGCAAGACAGGTGCAGACACTTTTGAAAGTGTGTTTTGGGCATCGGGTAGGGATGCCCCCAGGGGGACCCTGGGGTGCACGACCAGTTGGGAGGAGACCATGGGAAGACCCAGGACTAGGTGGCGAGATTATATCTCCACACTGGGCTGAGAAAGCCTTGAGATCCCTCAGTCAGAGCTGCTTAATATGGCCCGGGAAGGGGAAGTTTGGGGTCCCCATAAGCAGTTGACAATGAGTGAGAGTGATGAGGGAGTATTTAGCATGTCCGTCTGAGTGAAACATGTCAGTATCATCTCAACTCAGTTTTTTGGCAATTCTCTGTTCACTCCTTGTGATATTACTACTGTGATAGAATTACTGCAATGTTTTACGAGCACCAGCCATGATAAAGGGAGTTACAAAATAGCTGATATCACCATATCTGCACAATGCTTGACACCGAGCCTGAATATGAGTGGCAGTTCAATTTTAATCACCCCTCATCAGCAGCTATCATCTAGGTAAACAGTGCACAGGGATGGGATAATTAATCATCAGTCCCTTGTCCTCAATTAGCCGAGTATCGGAGAGGCGGAAGGGAATATTCCAATCGCCGAGCTGCTATAAAGGCGGCTTGTTGATGACACATCATAGTTAAAGACTTCCACCATCCCAAGATCTAATAGGCAACATCTTGTTAGCGGTCCCTCAGTGGATAGTCTAGATGGGCTGAGAGCTGAAATGCAAGGAAAGAGGGAGAGGGAAGAGAAGAAGAGATGGCAGGATGGTGATATTTCTATCAATTTAATTGAGGTTTGTTTTTCTCAGCGCACGTGCGACTGGTCTTCTCGTATAAACAGTGTGTGTGTGGGTGTGCACTCATCTCGCTTTTCCATCAGCGGCAAAAAAGGATGAATCGATATGTTCTGACTGCTGTGAGCAAGCAACTGCACTGCATCAGCATTTTGAGACTGGAAACTGTGGCACCGCTCCCTAAAATCTATCAATCAGTCAATGAATTGATCAGTCAGTGGTGCTATGCTCAAGCCATTTAGCTTAGGTAACCTTTCAATCAGTTTAATGAGCTGAGTGTGTGTCACTGCGGTGATTGAGGTAGTGCAAGGCTAGTCAGAATGCATGGCCACGTCATGGTTTTCCAGAAAATGATTTGGCATACTTGGACCATTCAGAGTAATCCGATCTTTAATTATCCTGCTTCAGCATGACTGACGTGGGCCACAGACTCTTATTCGCAGAGTTAGTTGGACTCATCAGATGAAAGTCGATGAGCTTTCAGGTTTGTTCCCCCCTGAAGACCTGCTTCTTGGAGGAAACACTGATTAAATCCTCATCCAGCAAGATATAGCTTTAGATTTTTTTTTTTTTTTTGTATTTTGCCCCCTCATTTGCTGGCATTGCCATTGGACTCATTTGCTGTTACCAGAGCCACAGAGGAAGAACAGTATTGATCCCATATCAGGCAGGGAGGAGACACTCTTTCAGAGGGGTAAGGGAAGGAGCCAGTGAAAGAGAGGAAACATGAATGCAGGAAAGGAAGAGAGACAGTAAATTTGAATGTAAAGATAAAGAAGAGAGAGCATAGAAAGAAATCCTTCCCAGGCAGGCTGGCGTTCAGCAGTTGTCAGATTAGTGCAGGGGGGCGATAGGAAGCTGAGATGAGATGTCTGAACTTTTCACTGCCTCTCCTCTAGCTCCCTTTGGTGGCACCGCGGTCACTTTTTTTTTTGCATTAGCTGTCACTCTGCATGAACTTGGGCATCACCGCTATCCCACTGACTGTTCTGCCAGTCCCATGTGATGCCGGCTAGCAGTTAGCTGGCAGCACAACAACAAAGCATGATGACAAGGGCTACACCAGCTCAGTTACCTCGGATGGCTTCCTGCTTCATGTCTGATCGTCTTATTGGAGTCCTCAGGTGACTCTGGCAGTTAGTTAGCAGTGTAACAGCCGTGGGAGGGAGCAGAGCTCTCTCGGAGGATGATATGATCATCATATCCATATTTTTCCACTGCTTATATACATTGCCGCTCAATGCCCTGAGTTAGCTTTTGATATTATGCAATATTATTCTCTGAGCATTCCTTGATTTTCTTTGAAATACTGTACTGTAGGGTTGTGCCAATACGACGATGATCTTGGGGATAAATGATGGTCAGAATGATCACTAAGAGCCGATGCCTTTGCCAATGTTGGCAAATATATTTTATCTGCGCTAAATGAAGGAATACATTTTACATCTGTTGTCTTTCAAAGTTCAATATACATTTCACAAAAAACATTATATCCTCGGTATGTTTGAATTACCATAGCAACCATAGCAACTGTTCTTTATTATTGTCATCTTCTGTATAATAGTTATTTGCATAAAATCACATAATTCAAATAATTATGATTACTTAAAGATTTGCTTTGATTAAAAAAAAGCTGTTTAGAGCTATTGTTAGGAAGGTTAACAGGTCATAATTCTCCCTCCATTATCTATTTTATATTGCTGTGAAAACATCTCCTTCAAATAACTGCATTTATTCGAGTTTCTCACCAAAACACTTTACTTTACGAGATTATAGCTGAACACGCCATGATAACGTTTTTACCCTTTTAGCCATTTTACTAATAATAACTCAACGGCACCTCCATTAACGTTAAGGAGCGCCTCCTGCTGATTTCAACACAACTATGTTGTTCACAGGGTAATATCATCAGGAGAACATAGGATGCATCCCCTCAGGTTTAGTAGTAAACAAACTGAAGCATGATACGGCGTTCATATGCGTCATTGTGCATGGGTAACTGCTGGAAAGCGCCAAAGAGAAATCAAAAGTCACGGAAGTATGAGAACTAGGAAACCGGTACTTAATTAATAGTACAGTAGTATTTCAGGTGAGATCTTTGAGTTTAGAAAACGTTGCTATATTTTTACATGTAGAGATGCAGAGTTGGATATCAAGCATATGTTCAATTGTTTGAGGGTCCGTTGTTTCAGCAGCAGAATGGTCACTGAAACATCGATTTAAGTACAGTTTGATCCTGTGATTTCCTTGAAATTTAATTCTGACAATGCAGCCTGCAGACAAATACAAGTGTAATGGAATTGCAAAGTACTGCATAATGCACTTGGATTGAAAGCTTTATTTTTCTTGAATTATGTATTTATTGGATTATGAAAGTATAGTTTGCATCTACAGCCAAAATAACTTTAAAAAGACTGGTCGATATCTGGTCGACCAGTACTGCTTTCCAAACAAGTGTTAACTACTCTCAAACATATGGTGAATTTTAAATAAGATTTCTAGTGCACTATTCATAAAGTGTACATGAATAATATCATGAATAAGTCGCTGTAGAACATGATGATTTCTTGAAGGATGCGGTGGTAGAGTGGAGGCAACATTAGCAATGCAATCTCAAGGTCTGATTCCTTGAATAGTACAAGACGACAGTCTGCCCCCAGAAAAAATGACAGGATGGGAAATCCAATGCTGAATGCAAAATTAAGTGACACTGTACAGTAGCATTTCATTTTGTACATCCCATGCTTATTGCTCAGTGGCTCTGCTTTGAAATCGTTTCAGACACATTGGAAATGGTTCAGACATCTTAAAGAATAAAATGGAGACTGGAGAGAGTCGGATCTCATCTCATAATCCCTCCATTTAATGTTTATGATCGACAGAATGATAATCCTGTTCTCGCTGGAGCCGAGCCCAGCTGGACAATGGTTAAATAAACGGATAGATGGAAACAAAATGTTGAATCAGTTTTATTCCTTTATTAATGAGTAGCGGGAGGACTGCTTGAATGCTGATGAAACGTATTGTGATTCCAGACCAAAAGCCCTAAAAGAAAAGTCAATCTCCTCTGTTTGTTCTGAATCAAGATTGAATCAAACACTTTAGGAGGTAAGTTTGCAGTAATGTGCAGATTTGTGATTGTTAGATGTGTGTGTGGATGTGTGTACACCTGCATATGCAGATTCAACTGCAATCTGGTAATTCACTTAAGTACAGTATGTTTTACAATGTGGCAGATTGGAGAAAAAGAGAACAACTGATGCACATCATCATTGTCTATGAGCCAAAATGGCTGCCAGACTCTTCATTTTATGTCACAAATAAGCGTAGCAGTTGATGGATCAGGTTTTATCATTTATGCATGCTTGCTAAATTGCTGCACATATGCATAATAAGCACATTTTATATGCATAAAGAAAGCGTTGAATAGACATCCTGTCAATTTAACCATACAAATGTTTCCATGGTTATGAAGATTTGTTGATTTGCAAACTCCATAGTACATGAGCCCATTATATTGTAACTTAACCTGAGCTTTTATAAATGTCAAAAGCATAAACTAACTTGACAGGCTCAAAATTCAAGACACACAAATGTTATTTTAAACACTGCTATCACTATCAATCAATAATTTCCTCCAGCAGACGTAGCCTGAGATCATGTGTTCGGTGTGTATGTGCCCATCAAGGACCTCTCTTTTGGAAAAACATATTTTATTGACTGTTTATGCCATCACTGACCATTCGAGGTCAATCCCAAACCTTAAGTATTCAAGATCAGTGCTTTACCTTAACTCTTCGAGGTCAGTGCCTAACTTTAAGTATTCAAGGTCAGTGCCTAACCTTAACTATTCAAGGTTAAAGGTCGATGCCTTAACTACCTCATGAGAGTTTCCCTAATTGGCTGGTTCCATTTTAGACACACCTAAGATGTTGCTCTGCTCTGTTGGTCTTTATGTGCAGTTCATTTTTCAATTCCTTTCATTATTTAACTCAACGAGCAGTTTGTTGTATTTGATCAGAATGCTGAAAGCTGTAGAAAGGCAGAACTGGGTAAGACAGTTGTATGTAGGTGTATGTGTGTCTAACAGTCGCTTAGCAAATGACAAGCTAAACCTAGCGCTGACTACAGTGGAGCATGTCTTCTCATGTCTAGTTAGCTGTTACGGGGTCCTGTGGTATGTTTGTCTAACAGATCTAACGGAGCTAGTACAGCTAGCAGAGCTAAAAGCTAATTGAACTAAACACACAGCAGGACCGACAGTTTCAGTTCAGAGGAGGCGTTAAACAGTCAACATGAAGCATTACACAGTGAACTGCATTTTATCTGCACGGAGCTGGTGCAAACAGCTGCATAGATTAAAATGAGAGGGTCTCTGGGATCTGCTGTGTGAGACGTGCGACTGAAAAGCGCATCCGATGCATTTGTAGTTTATACAGGGGGGGCAATTTTGGTTTGTATTCATTCAATCAAACACTATAGTGGTAGTCGTGGCAGATCTGCACTGCAGAGTGCACTTTTCTAGTTAAATATATATTTACAGTTAAGAAAACAACTGGAGATTTACAGTATTTCAGCAGTTGTCACCATACTGCAAGCACAGATTAGATAAGAGCAAACATTGTAGTTTACAATATAAAACCCTCAGAACACTGCAGTGTGTTTGATATGTGAGCTGCCTGCCCTTTTCACCTCCCAGCTAATAGTAATAACGTTTATTCAAACAAAATCATCCTTTTTTTTCCTCTTCCTTTTAACCTTGGAGCTTTGCGTTGGGGCTTTCTGTCTGTTTGGAAGGCTGACAGCCTGAGCTGTTGTTGTCAGAGGCTTTGCTCTCAAATACCACTCTAAGGTTTCATTCAATCAGTCATTCTCCCTGTGTCTCAGCATGCTGTGTATCGATGTTAGTTTGGAGCCCCTCTCCCACAGTGAGCTGCTGAAGTTGATGTAGCCTAAGGGCAGAATAAGCAGCCATCCAGCTGTGGATTGATGGGGGAGAAAGCCACGTGCACATAAACACACACAAGCGATCTGCAGGCCTGCTATTGAGCCGATCTTCTTATTGCTGACTCCACTGTAGTGCACTCATGTCAGAAGGGCTGTGAAAAGCCACTCGGCTACACAAGGTGCGTTCAATCAAACTGCTCAAAGCTGGGTGTGTAACATCACTTCAAATACTGTAATGCTCTTAGTAAACTTAGTAAACCTAGCGTGACTCGAAGTCCCAGGTACTTACCGGTACCCAGTACCGACACTTTACTCTTTAGCATACCGTGACTTTTTCTTTTTTGACGGTGCAGCGCCAGTGTATTTGCGTTGCACAGTATGAACATAAAATGTGGAGAACATCCGAACGATCCGACGCATGACATTTAACAATACAATGTTTGCCTCTTTTTTAAGTGAACAGTTCGTAACTGTTTTATTTGTGAATAAATAGAATTAATGAAATTTTTTTTATAAAGTTTTATGAATTTGCTTTTTTAGGGAAAACATTTCCAGAACAATGGAATGTTCAACAATAGTCTGACATTATGTAAAATTGCATAGTTTTAAGTCAAAGTCCTCTTGACGGAGTACCCCCTGAACCCAGTATCTCCTAGTATGTTTCATTCACTGTAGAAAATCAGAATATATCTTTTTATGTTGCTGCATAATATGTATGCAGGCGCATCCTGGCTGGGACCTGAATGACATCCTACTATAGGCTACAAATAACACAGAAAAGCACTTTAACTATTAACACTATGGGTAAATATACAAACATGCCACCACAACCCTGTAATGTTCCAGCTGGAATATTATTAGTGTATTATAGGCCTACTATATTAGATACATAGCCCAAGTGTAATAATAGTAATAAAACATGCTTAAAGAAATAATTAATAAATATGAATAAGTCAGAAGAGATTGCCGATATACACGCCAACATGTTAATAAGAGAGTACTGGCACTTATTTTTTTCCACTTCAAGAGTGGAGTGACTCTTTCTTTTTGCCTTTGTGCATAATGAAGTAGATGTCATTAGCTTAAATGGTGAGCTCACCCAAATCATAAAAAAGAAACCATTTTCCCTCCTGCCCCAACTTGTGTTTAGCCATGTATCTCTCATTGAGTGCTCTTCTACTGTAAAATAAGTACATCTGCAACAATTGGAATGAAAATTTCCCCACTGTGGGACTAATAAAGGAATATCTTATCTTAAGGAATATCTTATCTTAAATGGAGGGGAATGGTGTATTGTTTGTATGAATATGAAATCTTCTGTTGTGAAGAGGCTTTCCATTCAACATTTCCTCCTCCGATTCCTAGGAAGAACACTTAGACTCTGATAGGGAGGCATGCACCGCTGTGGGAAGTCATAAAATGCCACTTGTTCATTACCAGACTAATGGACAGAGTAAATCCTATAACCTAGTTAGAAAAGGGCTTCGTCTTTATGAGCCCTGCTCTCACTGCGAACCTTCCATAATCCATTTTTACCCACATGCTACTTTCTTCCTTCTTCCCTAGCAGGGATGCTAATTTTGAAATTTGTTTTGAACAATAACCGACCCTTATGAATGGGTAAATAACGGTCAAGATTAGTGCGTTGCATGCAGAGGTGCGCCAGCTGCAGTGTACGTACAAAATAGACAACTGAGTCCCCAGACCACCCGTCTGGGAGAGTTACTGTAGCAGCCATGATGCTGTCAGTATTGTCGAGGATACATAACTTTTCACTGCACTGTTTAGTTCACTTGCGGGGTTGTCAGCTGTGCATCTTCCTGGCCTGTAATGATACTCTGCCCGGTGTAACGGTAGCGAGTGTATGACAGACTGCATGTGTGTGTGTGGCGGCAGTGAGTGTGGGGTTGTGTAGCTGTGAATGTAGCTATAGCAGTGTGTATACAGTTTGTCGGTGAATAAATGCAATAACTTCTTAGCTGAAGACCCAAGCCAACTTCCTGCATCTGCAATACCACCTTAGGCTCTCTTAAGGTGGGCTGTTAAGGTGGACTAGCTATTCTCCTTTAAATGACAAGCCCCTCATCTGTGTGTTGCTGCTTTTTAATTCCTTTTTAATATTTCTTTGTAACCAATAGTGTTGTGGATAAAATACTTAATGGATAAATGGTAATTATTAACATCCCTATTCTTTAGTTTTCACTTAGATTAGATATGGGTGTTTTAGGCTCACCTGATATAATGCGTTGGCTCTATTAGACAGTGTTAGTGTACATACAGGACACACACATAAGGGCTGCATCACTGACTAAGTGTAATGGATCCACCTCAGGTTGCCCCCGGTGCACACATCTACATGAGTAGCGACAGGGCTGAGGAGAGGAGGGGGAAGAGACAAAAAGGGAGAGTGAAAGCTGCAGACGGAAAGACAGATAAGAACTTGTAAGTACTCCTCTTTCTATTATCCCGCTAAAGCAGCCATTGTTATCACTTTTGCACATGCTCTATTGGGGCAGGACAGTGTTGTGTTTCACCCTGCGCTGCAGTGTGTCAGTATACAGTTCGTGTGTGTTGGGGTTTAAGTGTGCATGATTATTTGGCAAGGCCAGAGGCATTGTCAGAGTTTCACTTTGATGAGCAGGCAGGTGATAAAAATAGCATTGTGCTTTCTCTGAGGCAAAAGAGGTCGTATTAACTTTGATCGCTGCGTCTGGATGTTTATTTTAGAAGGGAACTCTCAGTAATCAGCATGGAAATGGCTTAATTTTTCCTCCTCATACTGACACGACAGCACCCAGTCCAAAAGGAACCAGCTGACAAAAGGAACTGCTTTCCTTCTCTGTAGTTTTCACCTGTCCTTTCATCCCTCTCTTCTCCTCTCCTCTCCTCTCATCTTCTCCTCTCTCCTCTCATCTCCTCTCCTCTTGTCTCCTCTCCTCTCATCTCCTTTCCTCTGCTCTTATCCCCTTTCCTCTCATTTCCTCTCCTCTCGTCTCCTCTCCTCCTCTCCTCTCCTCTCCTCTCTTCCTCTCATCTCATCTCATCTCATCTCATCTCATCTCATCTCATCTCATCTCATTTCCTCTGCTCTCCTCTGCTCTTCTCTTGTCCCCTCTCCCCTCCTTTCTTCTCCTCTCCCCTCCTCTTATGCCCTCTCCTCTTCTCCTCTCCTCTTCTCCTCTCCTCTGCTCTCCTCTAGTCCTCACTCCCCTCCTTTCTTCCTCTCTCCCTTCCCCTCCTCTCCCTTCCTCTCCTCTCCTCTGCTCTCCTCTAGTCCCCTCTCCCCTCCTTTCTTCTTCTTTCCTCTCCTCTCCTCCCCTCTCCTCTCCTCCTCCTCTGATCCTCTGTAGGCTCTTGCTTTCATCCAGAGCCTCCTAGTAGGGATCATCTCATGACATTACCTATGCAGCAGGGTAATAGGACCCCTGGATTGATCCCTCCTTTCCTCCACCGGGGGATCTTTGGCCAGAGGCTCGTGTTACAAAGCTGACATCATCTTTAGTGCCCCCGCCTCCCACAGTCAGACTTCCTCCACCCCTCTAATCCTCCTCTTCCTCCACAAAAGATTTGCATGAATGAATGTGCAGCTTCAAAGGCCATATAACTAATTTTGATTTTTGAAGAATGATGTTATGTCATAATAAAACTAGGGATTGTTAAAGTCAACGTGATGATAGTGTATTGATGCAAATACATTTTAACACCACTAATTTCTTTAATTTATTATAATTTAGTAAAATACAAAAATCTATCAAATCAAATCATGTTTATTTGTCACATACACAATCATACACAGTACAATGTGTAATGGAAGTCTTTTGTCTCCACAACTTAAGAAATTGAAAATAATTGAGTAGAAAACTATACAATAGAAAAATATCCCCTCAAAGACTGGGGATGTACAGTAACCCAGTTTTCTCTGTTAAAAATCAGCAGCACTATTTAATGAAAGTTAGACTAATCAAACATTAGCAGAGGTCATTCTCTGTCAACAGGGACCACAGCCAGATCACGAGGACAAACTAATGTTTGAACATTGCTTGCTGACACTGCAATGTATTTAAAATCCTTATAATTCAATATATTTTCTGCTGATGTCCTAGATGCCGTTTGTTTAAACATGGCAAAATCAGCACAAAGAAAAAAGTTCGCTTTTACAAATGTACAGTCAGTCTGGATGAGAATAGATGTGAACACTGTGCTGCAGGGAATTTCGCTGTATCACAAACTGCTGTATGTGTGTAATTTAAATGAGGAGATTATTGCATGTTGGAAATTAGCTCTCAGTGACTGAATACATTAGTACCTTGTTGCAAAGGTTCAGTCACATTTAGTCGATAAACACACCTTTCTGCTTGCTTTCTTTGTCATTTATCATCAGCTGAGCTTCACCGTGTAAAACTTATGATTTTGCCTTATGGTGATATGGATATAGGGTGGATATAGATTATTCTGTCCCTCCTCTCTCGCTTTGTTTTTTACCTCGATATAGAATTACATATACCGTGATAGGTGATTTTGGCCATATCACCCATCCCTAAGCAATACCCTCAAATTTTCTAGGTCCTTTCCTCCTCCCATCATATTTAGAAAATGCATCAGAGAAGTGAAGGAGCAATGATTTTGGAGATGCAGCCTTGTGGCTATGTAGTGTTTGATGCAAGGGACGAGAGGGTCACGTCAGAGACTGGCCAGCTGACCTGACCACCGTGCAGCGTAGCATGGGGTAGCGACATAGAGCTGAAAGTCAGAGCTAACCAGCCATGCGAAGTTACTGTCAGACTCTTTCTCTGCTGGGAGTCTGGTGAAGTTTTGACACTTTTTTTGCCACTGGAAGCACATTAATGTTCGTTTGAGGGAGTCACAGTGTGGGTACCTGCGTTACAGCTAGGCTAGCAGCTCTACTACGAGAGGCTCTCCGTTGTGTGCGTCTGTGGGGGGTTGTCAGTATATAGCGGTAGCCATGCTGTTCAATGTGGTTTCCATTCAGGCCTTTAATATCTTGTTAAGCTCTGGATACGGCATATTTTCAGCAGGCCCATGTGGTGTGTTTACTTCCGCTGCAAAGGAATAAATCTCGATGATGTGCGATGTTGTTTTTCTGAGGCTACGATTAGCCTGTGATCAGCTTTTGGCACAGCAGCTGTTACAATCAACGCTAATTTTGAGCAGAAAACTTTTGTTTTCTGTTGGAAAAAAAAATCCCCTGTATTCATATTTTATGGCAACACGAATGTGTGTGATTATGTCGACAGTGGAGGAAATAAAATAAGAGCCGCTAAAAATGAGAATCTGCTACTGTTTGGTACACTGCTGAGAGATAATAGCGATAAGACTCAGTAACAGATTTGTTAGCGTGGGAGTATAGCGAATCTGTACATTCTGCCGATCCAGGTGTTGGAACCCAGAGCATGCATCGGTGCTCGCAAATTATTTTTCATGTTCACACCCTCTAATGTTCATTGAGTACGAGCGAAATGCTCACACTGTAGAGCAAGCTCCTGTGTCAAATCATCAATAATAGGGATGCAGTGTTCCAGTATGCATCAATTAAGCACTTAAGTAACTATAACTTTTGCTCAGACATTGCTGTGTAATTTTTGTGATGTGACGCTTGTGTAAGACTGTCTCTCTCTTCAAGGGTTCTCTAAAATGGCATCCCTGACACGAGCCAGGTGTGTGATTTATCAGTTATGAGATGAGGCTGTGAGTCACGGCCAAAGATGACAGGGTTTTGTGTTCATCCCCAGCAGGGCAGGAACAGAGCGGTAGCTAAATAAAGCTCAAGAGATCTCCTAGAAAACATGCTCACAGATCACAAAAACACTAAAAACCGAACATAAAAAAGCCTCCTGAATTATTCATGGTTCTTCATGAGCATGTTTTATCAAGTTTTACCTTTGCGGTATCGCATCAAGTGGAGTGTGACAAATGATGACAAAACACACTGTATGGGGGGAGACAGTGACAAACTCCTAAAACAAGAGGAGTGGAAATCCCAGGGGAAGAGCAAAGCAGCTTGATTCTTTTGTCTCCAGCGGACTGATTGTAAAACAGCTGTAGCTCTGAATAGATGTCGCTGGTCTCGCTGGCCTTGTTTTTCTACTTTTACAGTGGATCAGAAGCACTTTTGGAAAAGAAAAAAATATTTTTTTAAATCTTAATTTCTTACAAGAGAACACTGGTAACAGGGAAATACACTGATTGAGTGCTTTCTCTTTTGTTGAAGTGATGGCAAACGACAAAAGAAGAGATGCCGCTGCGTGAGTGGCAGCCTGTTACAGCAGCTCTTGCTCATTCTTGAGCTTTTCTGTTTAAAAACTTTTGCTAATCTCTTCTTGTGAATCTCTCCACTGTGAGACTAATAAAGGAATATCTTATCTTATCTTATCTTAAACTGTGATGAAGGTGTGATGACACAATGCTGCACTGTAAAGCAGCATTTTGTTTGGTTTGTGTGTTGTCACAGTGAAAGTATATCTTTCTGACTGGAAAAGTACCCGGATCGTCTTCCCGAATTTCCCTCCGGGGATTAATAAAGGTTCATCTTATCTTATCTTATCTTATCTTCTGCTGATCTTCTGCATCCTTTGGGCCCATGGAGCAGGCTCAGCAGCGTCCGCTCGGTCACATGGCTCGGTCACGGAGTAATAACCGTCACACTGTTATCTTTGCTTGCTAACTCCGGCCTCGGTCTAGAGCTCATTTACATGAACGGAGGAAGGGAAATAACTATTTTTTTTTTTTTGCCTATTAGTGCATTTCACAACTTTTAGGACCTAAAGATGACTTAATGATGATAAGGGCTTATAGAGTGTTCGTATTGGGAAGTTGATTTGAATCAAAAAAATGGTCCGTAGAGTTACAGACTCCTTTTTCCCAATGAAAGTCTATGGGAAAAAGTCTTTTTAGGCCCAATGGCATCATGTGAAGCACACAAAGTTGTAGTACCGCCGTTTGGCCACTATGAAAATTGGCATCAACGGCCGGCGTTCTCCCTAGAGGCTGGGGCGTACCCAAAAAATATGACGCAACAATGATGCGTGACCTCTCTTGTTTTTCAGCCTCCTTTCTGCTGGGCGCTGATGTTGCAATGGAACGAACAATTGACTTTCACTTCTTAGCAATATACGTTCTTTAAAGCATTCGTTTTCTGGCAACACACAGGACTATTGTGTTGGTTCCTGTTTCTTTTTCTTGTGTTGAGGAATGAAGGAAAAAGCAGCAGGTTTAAAAAAAAAATAGTCCTGGTATGTAAATGCTTATACACTCAGTGACCACTTTATTAGCTAAACCTGTACAACGTAACGGAGGTGGTGTTGTATGAGACTACATTATGCCTCTCAATACAACGCAGCCCAGTACAACACGCTCTTTTGCCCTCTGTCATAAACATATAATTGAATTTTCACAGTTCTGACAATGTCACCAAAAAACTGAACATTATGAGCTTCTGTAAAGACAAATTTTATGGCCGGGCTGTTGTATTGGACCGCATTAGATGTAATAAAGTGGCCACTGAGTGTATAAAAAGGACATGCACTAAAGACACTACTGTCAAGTAGATGGAACGGCCCAATAGGTGCAGACTAATTTCAAAATGATAGATATCGGAGAATCGTGTTTCAAGCTAACCTTTCTGCTTCAGCCATTACCGACAGATTGGGCCATGCCAGACATTGTTTATTTCCCAGCTGGCTCCAAACAGCCACAGATAGACGGGGGGGCACTGTGGGTCTTAAAACATGGGGCTGTAATGTCAGTGCCATTATTCTTCTAAAATACAGTCATTGCTCAATAAATAATGGTTTCTGGAGAGAGGCAGAGCTCTAACACACACACATAACCCAAACGCTCTTCATCTGTTCTTGCCCTAAGCACCATAGTAGCATAAATCGATAGCCTAAAGCTGCCTTTTAAAGACCTTGGTGGGAGACTTGGCTCTCTCAAAGCTTGCTTTTTAAGTGTGGAGATGCAGGATATCATTTTACTGATGGCCTGTGATTTTTAAATGTGTGGTGTTTTTGTGAAGTACTTGGCACAAAAAAAGGTGCTGTATATCCTAGAGTGAGTTTGTGTAATATTTGTGAAAATCAGATTATACACCTAACTGAAGTTAAAAGAAAACTGAGCGGTGAGTGTACTCAAATGCTCAGCAGACCCCGCTGCCACTTTTCGTAAGAAGTGAGACAGATGAAGGCATGAGCAGGAGAAGAAGGAGATGGTTAAGGCCCCTCAATAATTGATTTCCATCAGCCAATATAAAGGTTCTTCATTCCACTTGAAATAATACATGAAACGTCTGCCACAGTCGCACCCGTATCAAGTTTTAAAAAAAGGTTGCGTCTTTTCTTTTTACTGCTGTCCCATATTTCATCCAATCAAAATTATTCACAGATTCCAAGCGTGGAAGGGTTGTCTCGACTGGTTTTCAAGGTCTACTTTGAAGGGGCGTGCAGGGACAAATTCTTCACAGTTGCGTGGAAATCCAAGCAAAGAAGCCGCCATTTTTCCTTTTTATTCTTTTTTCCCTTTTTAGTCCTGTTGAAATATACATTGTGTTGCCAGAGTGCCTTCTCCTGTCCCAGACTTAAACGTGCCATGCCCTTCTCTTTCCTCTCCAGTAGTGTAGTAACCCTCTGAGACCCACAACAGACCCGTTTTTGTTCTTTTTAGGGGGGTACAGGGGGTCTGTAGGGGGAGATAGCAGGTCTACAGTTGATGTCATGTAGAAGTGGTGAACATCACCTGAAAGCTGAGAACCTGAAGATTAATTTGAGATGCAGCTCAGCACTATGTGTCAAGTTGTTCTAGTAAATCAGGAATGAATACGAAATAATGGATTAATTAAAATACATTTTGAATGTGTATAAGGGCGATCAATAATCCCTCAAAATACCACATTTTTGATATTTTGAAATTTCGTGAAGAATTGCATTTGTGTGCAATTGGATCTTGAGCACTTCTGATCTGGAAACTGTTCAGAAACCCCCTTATTGTCTACCTTGTCTACCTCGGAAAGCCATCCATCCTCTGAATCCTCCAGGTCTGTAGTTTTAGGTTGGAAAGTTTCGTGAGGCTGTGATTATCCTAGAAGTCACCACAGGTCATTTTATACAAAAAAATGGTCTCACTATTTGAAATTGCTACTATGGGAACTAACGTCATTGTGAATGCAATGGGGCTCATTGGATCCACAAAAGTATAAGCTTTACTGTGATACCCACTTAATGTAATTCCAAGTACACCATACATTACATACACATTCATACTGCATACAAAAAAAACTACATGTTTTTTGCCCCAAACTGCATGTGATTATCATAAAGTGGGCATGTCGGTAAAGGGGAGACTCGTGGGTACCCATAGAACCCATTTACATTCACATATATTTGAGCACAGACGGCAAGGGACCCCTTTGGTAATGCAAATTTTTCCTCACTAAAATTTAGCCTAAATTTGCTGCATTATTTAGCCTCCTTTCCGACAAGCTAGCATGGCAACCAATGGGTTCCTTTGCTTTTCTAATTTCATAGGATATCTGTATCTTCACTGCAGCTCTAAATCTGGACCTGCTACAGCCTGTGCAGACTTCAGTCCATCTGTGCGCACAGGCTGTATAGATACTGTAGAGTTATTTATATTTTTGTGCGTTACAATTTTGTCTTTTCAGAGCTGTTTTTGTATGTATCTTTGACTGTGCATATGTCTGTGGCTTGTGTAAATATAGTTGTCATAGCGCCTGTGTGTCCCTGTAGGTGGTTTGCCCTGCAGTTTCTGTACCTTGCATATTTTCCAGGCTGTGGGCCCGTCAGTCGGCCACCTCACACCAGCTCTGACAGGTGTTGCCTGTGTCGTCTCACCTCTCTCTCCAGACGGCCGTGCAAACCACGCACGAGCACGCACAGCCTGTGCACAACTGTCGTGACAAAGGCTGATTTTTTTTTTTTTTCTCCCCTGGTATAGTGTGCTTTCACTGCCAGAGCCATGGCACTGTTACAGATTCAACATGACATGTTAAGCAATTATTTATTTTTTCATACTCAAAATGACGTGAGGAAAGAGACTCCATGGTAAAATCAATTATGCTGAGTCGTAATGGCCGCTTCCTTATCACCTGACATCTCTGTTTATGTATAATTGGTTCATGATAGTCTCTTTGCCCAGCAAGGCAGCCTTATCAAGTGCATCTCTCAGCATGATTTACCACAACACAGAAACGCAATTTAATCCCAGATGCATCTCTTGTACTTTATGATCACACTAGAAATCTATGGGGTCATGTATACTAGATCACATCATTATGATGTCAGATAATGCTGAACAGAGATATGTGAAAATGTCTACCTTTCAGACGGGGGAGTCCATGTGAGCACAGTGAAGTATAAAGAAGTGTTTAGTGGGGTTTGTCCGTCCATCTCTGTGTCAGCGCATGTTTTAAGGCTAGTTTCCGTTCCCATCGCCGTGGCCTCATTTCTATTACCCTATCTGCTCTGCTGGTTAAATGAGAAAATGGAAAAGTGGGAATTGACTATTACAGAGCACTGCAATAATTAAAACATAAGTTCCTTGGGGTTTCACAAAGCGGAGACTTTGTTACACCATATGGGTGTCGGTTTCAGTGTTGAGGGCGACCGGCTGTGAGCGAGGTCCTTGTCTTACACGTTTCTGGGTCTCCAGCCGCTACTACTTAAGCCTTCACACCTCAGGCCAACCTGATTAGGCTACCTCTGCCTTGTTTTCATCCACTTCCTCTTTATTAGCTAATTGGCTTAGGTCTCTCAGGGGGCCACAGACACATCGGATCAGCACACCACCCTGCGCTCTGTCTATCTCTGCCTCATTTTCTACCCCCACCGTCTTCCCCCTTTCTTTCTCCGCCTCATTTAACTGTCTCAAAATCTCACTTTTTCTTGTACTTTGACGTAAGTGCTTCGCTTAGTGCATGAAGGGATCCAAAAGGAAGAGATGCTCGTGCCGGCCATCTATGAACACATATGCATGCGCACACTTGACGCAACTTAAAGTGAATTCATTATTCATGTTGTTGCTTTTCTGCGTTTAGAGACCGATCGTCTACTGTATTTGTCCATTTTCCCACGGGGCAGAAAGCATACACAGAACGAAGGGCAAGTTTTACTACTGCTTTGCTGATGCTGGGTGTGGAGTCATAAAAACAGACAGCATCATCCCTGACTTATCACTGGCAATATAAACATAATAACTCCAGCGGGATGCTGCATTACACTGTAATTGACCCTTCCTTATCTGCAAAATTGAGCCTATCATTTCCAGCTCATGTGTGGCACGTCTTTAGTCTAGATGGTTTATGAAAATACGAGGACTAGCTTGATACTATCATTGCGTTAGGACTGTCGAAGTTGGCAACATTTTAATATTCCTTATAGGCTTGTCGTGGTATTTGGTTTTACCGGTGTTATACGGTGGTCGGGCACACAATGATCACATTACATACCCCACTGTCGTTTTGCTTTTTTTTTTTGTACAGAAATAAAACCCATTTAGTTAATTTTTGCATATCTACTGCATGTTATCAATAGATATTTGGATGATGGAGTCTCAGGTCAGAGTAGTAGGTGTCATATTTCAAACACTGGACTAGAGAGAGTTGACAGAACAACAGATAGTGGAGGATTTGGTGTCGAAGTGAAAAACAAATGCATTTATTTGGCAATATTTGAGATTTAACCCCAATGCTATGACGGAACCATAATGCTAATGTGGCCATCATGCCCCTGCTGCAAAAACAGGAGAGGCCATCACTCCGGCATCCGACAGTAAAGGTCAAAGAAAACACGCTACACATTCTGACCGTCATCTCCTAACTGTCACTTTTCTAATTTCTTCTAAAAAAACGTGGATATTGTGTCCACGACAAAATCAGTTTAATTGCATTGTTTTTTATTGGAATTCATTTAATTCGTGCTTTGAAAGCACCGCATTGGACGAGGAACAGCTGATTCGTGACACTGAAATGAGGAGTTTTCTGTAGGATACCTCCTCATTTCACTTCATAAACCTCAATAACATGACACCACTTTAATTCTTTATCATCATGCATAGCATGGGTTTATATAATTACTTTTACTGTTAGTATTCTGTGTTTGTTGGTCAAACAGTTTGCAGCCTCTTAGCACAGCGTTACTAGCCCTTAATGCATATTTTAAATTTTTATCTAAATATGAATTTGAATATATTCCTGCAAAATTGGTAATTGGAACTACAAATGAACATTAGATATGCAAACTAATTTGTCTGCTTTTGCCTTATTTTAAAGAAGTTAGTGGTCTAGTAGACTGTGCACAGACACTGTTCATATGAAATTTTGGCAAAGACAGAACATCCTAATAAATCCTCAGTTTATCTATTGGAAAAAATCTCTCTAGATCAATCAAAATGGTCTGAGATGGATCTTTATGCTCTGATGGTGGTACATCAGCTAAAAACAGCATTAATGTTTAAAAAGACTGAACTCTGCAACACAAATTACATGTTATGGAAGATTATTACTTTTCTACCACAAACATGGCACAAACCCACCATTTAAAGGTTGTGTTGCTGTAAAATTTGATAAGGATAATCTTTTTTTTTTTTGTAAGATTAGGGAAAGGTTTGGGCCATGAAATAAACAATAGTCAAAAACAATTTAGCAAAACAAATATGGACGGAAACAGAATATTTAAAAAAAATTCTACTGAACCTGGAATCTAATTCTATGAATATTATAAATAAATAGATATTAGCTTAATCTTTATCTGCAACTGGGTTTAAATGGAATTAATAAACATGCGAATAGCAGCGCAGCATATGAATGTTGATTTAAAATTTGAATGTCAATGTGAACATGAATCGGTGAGTCAGTATCAACATAAATGAAGCTTCAAACTGAACCGCACACCTACTGTAACTACTATAGGCAGAAGATTACTAGAAACCATGTGTCAACACTTTTAAGTAGTCTGACATGCACAAACACAATATGTCATAAATTGAACAAAGGCTAATGTATTTTATATGTTAGTCATCAACCTTGTTGCCTGTCCTCAGAAGCACAGGCTCCTTTGCGGCTTGGGAAGAACAAGATGGAGTTTTTAGTATCACTGAAAAGGAGTAACTTTACATAAAGGTCATATTTGTTGTGCCATGTAATCTTTTTTAGGATGTAATGTATTGTGGTGATATTGTGTATCTCACAGTCAGGCACCACTAGGGCCCTTTAGGGAACCATAGGGAACCTATTAGTATAATGAGGAAAAGTACATTAACTTGATAAGAGGCTTCATTGTCCCTAGTACTAGCTTACCACTTCTAATATACTCCACGTATACAAGTCAGTCATATATGTCTGTCAAGTCACTTATTTTTTGGAATGATTTCCAGACCCATGTAATACAGTGTCATCGTTTGATTGGTTGAGTTAAAGCTTCAGTAGGCCACTCATTTTTGGCATCATACCATAATAACCCTTCAGCATATTGTAATTCAAGTGTTGTGAGAGACTTCTGCACCTCCTCATAGCTGACAGAAGGCTTCGACCAATCACAGGTCATTTCAAAGAGAGAGGTTTCTTATTGGCTGTGCTCCGGCTGGTGGGCGGTGCTTGGTATTTCCTCAAGAGATCTCAACATGGCTTCCAGGTCTCAGACTTTTCTGATTTTACAGCTAAACAGTAACTACAAGATGTTTCTGAAAACATGTGAGGAGAGAAATACACATTACAGTAACAGAATATTGCTGGACAGCAGACTCTAGATCAGCTCTGATTGGTTGTTTTCCTCCGGTTTGTGAAATCTTGCAGTTGCCATTAGGAGCACCGGAGGACACAGAAGCACAAAATATAGTGACCGTTTTATAATCATAACTTTTCTTAATCAGATTTGCTCCATTTCTAGATGCTTTAAGCTTCTCATCTCATAGGTGGTGACCTTATAAAGTAAAGACTGCACATGCCACAGTATGCTGCTGTTTGTTAGGCTTGCATAAGTAGACCTTTACTTTTTTGGTTGTATGCTGACATTGGGCCGATGATGACTGATGAAACTCCATGAAAGCAGGAAAACCTCCTGTGTCCGTCCTTTTAAAAGTTGTAGCAAATATAAAAAAGGTCACGGCTGTATATCATGACAGCAGTGCATGAGGCAGGTAATCTGAAAGCATAAATGATGTACTCCTGTGTCCCCCAGTGCTCATAATGGTATTTGTAAGATTTGTAAACAACCAATCAGGGCCAAGGAGTCTCTAATACAGCTGTCAATCACTGCCCGGGAAGTCTGGGGGCAGCGCAATATTCTGGCTATTATTTCTCACCTGAAATGTTTTCAGAAATATATTTCAGTGTGCTGTTTACTTTAAAATGAGTGCTTGGTTTTGTCTCAGCTTTTCTCAACATGGTGGCCAGGTCACAAACTTTCTCATTTTACAATTTTTGAAAACATTTGAGGTGAGAAATAGGCATTATAGTAACGGAATATTGATTCATATTTGATCAGCGATGCGTAGTTTGATTGGAGTTCGCCAGTTGCACAGAGAGTCGCCGCCTCCAGCTCGGCTGTGATTGGTTGTTTAGGTCTGGGTGCGGTAGAAACTTGCAAATGCCATTTGGAGCGTGAGGAGGAGACATGATGTTCTTTACAGATTATCTGAGGCATGTTATCAGAATATAGTGACTTTTTATAAAATTAACTTTTCATCATATTTGCTCAAAGTGACTGCCTGCAGCTTTAATCTACTCTTCTTGAAACCAAATTATGAGAAATTTTCCAGATTAATATTTTGAAGGTTTCATGTCAGCAATGCCAAAGCAGTAGTTATTGACCCATTTAGCTTGCCATAAACAAACATGTCAAGCAGTTTTGGTTGCGATCAAATTTATGTGGAGCTATGGAACAATTATGTTTAACTTTTACTGCACTGAAATGCATATTTTAACTATATTTTAAGCAAAGGCGGCGTGTATAGTAGTATTTTTGCTATTTGTAGCAATGCAAGTTGTGTATATTTTTCTATTGCACAGATATCCCAAAATTGCATCAAGCAAAATCCCATGAGTGCAACACACCAAATTGCTCTACTGTATGTCATCATTTATTATTCATACATGAGATATTCTCCTGGTCCTAATATATTATCTGACTCGTGTGTTGAATATTGCTGGAGTTGTGTTGGAAGCAGTCCTCATGTCATCCCTGGTGGGATGGATGATGCTCTAAGATGTTGACTTGGGTAACCATTGGCGTGCCATAGACTAATGGTTGCCTTGAGAGACTCCCATTGATTCACAGATGAGATTAGCCAAGGATTGTGGTGCTCATGAGGAGCGTGACAGAGTTTTTTGATGGAGCAACAAAAGGAGATAAGTTGTCTTTTTTTTAAAATGCATTTAGTGTAAAATGTTTTTGTGTTTATTTTGCATCCGATAAATATACTAAAATGACAACATATGCCCACACACTCACCCATCGCCTCTTTGTCCTTGTGTTTGGCAACGTTTCCATGTCAGCAGCTTAAGCAGACCCCTCGAGCCCTGTCCTGTTGCTTGCTATTGGACCATGCAGCTGGGGATGTGACAGCCCTTATAACCCCTCAGCCATGAGGCCTAACATGCAAGGGAAGAACAAACGAAACCAAGGGCTGTGAGCTTATAGTATGATAATGTACCCACCCAGATACTATCAAGGAGAAATGCTGACACCTGGCCAATAACGCCCACACCCCATCCTCTGCCAAGCGCAGCGTTTCTACTCTTCCTCCCGTAGGAGTTACATGTGTGCTGTTTTTTCCACATACTCTCACCTGCATGTGGGCCAGCCTTTGTATCAAGAGGATACAGCTGATAATATGTGGAAATTTCTAGTGTATTTGCAGGCATTTACATCAGGCAGATACTGTATATCTTTTTTACATCCATACAGAACCAGCTATATTTAGTCAGTTCTAATCAATTTCTGATCCATGTTTATTGTAACATATTGCCTGAAACAGCAGATTCAGTTAATGATACCCACAATTAACAGGGCCACTTTGGGTTAAAACACAGTTCCATTGTCAGTATTTCATTCACATTTGGCACTACTACTGCACCTCTAATGTGCAGCCATTGGCTGTGTTTGATGTTCAATATGCAGTATACGGTATATTTATGTTTTGATGAAGAAAGACTGTCCAAATCCTGCCCAAACCTTTTTGTCACAGCAGATCCACACTAGCTACCACTACAGTACTCTACACATGCTATGCCAAACATTAGGGTGTGGGCAGATACTTGATACTACATCAGTTTGTGCACAATCAGGTGCAGAAGAGATTGATTGAGGACACCCAGGCATACTTGGCAGATCATATGGTATTAAGATAAATACTAATCCCTCCATTGTAATATTTGCAGATCTGACTAGATCATGAAATGTACATTTCCTGACCATAAGGCAACTGTTTTAGGGGCTAAACTGGCAGTCCAAGCTGGACCAAGGCTGCAGGTGAAACCACTTCATCTTGACTCTAGAGTATTCTTAATACACTATATATGTTATACTATCATGAGTACAGAGCATGGTGTCCAGGAGGGGTGTGAAGGCGAGGTCATTTTCTCCCGGTGTTACTGATTGCACCGGACATTTTACAGGAAAAGATGGAGCTCAATATATGTAGAGTGCTGTCTATGATCTTTACTGTCGGATAGCTGTGTGTCTGACCTCTCTCGTCAAGTTTTGACTGTGAGGCTGCAGTTTTCCACATGGAGCTGCTGCACCGTGCATACCGGCTGTGACCACACCGTCATCGACATTAACGTTATGATTTCCTTATAGGTGCTATAAGGGAATAGCAGGGCCGGTTCTACCTCTTTTGGGGGCCCACATATACAAAATCTTGCTTACTGACCAAATATTACTTTTATTTTAATTTAACTTAGCCGCATGGTTAATATCAAAATTAAGACAAACATGCAACTCAGAATTAACCCCCCCCCCCAAAAAAAAAACAAAAAAAACAAACATTTTCTGAGCAAAAATAAAGTAACCAATAACTCAAATGTTTTATATTTGGGATGGTCCACATTTATGTTGAGATGACTTAGGTTGTATTTAGGGACAGTTCTGGGAGGATTGTGAAAAAAATTCAGTTTAGAGCCCTCGCAAAATGTTTAAAATCTCAATAAGTTTGTATTGTGACTTAGTGATAATATCGTATCGTGGGGCCTCTGGTGTTTCCCACCCCTACGGTTTGTTGCATCTGAGTTCAAATTTCAAAGGTCTCTGTTTAATTGCCATGCAGTCGTCACATTCACAGAAGGACGTACAGCGTTCAGAGTGAGAGATGGACGGAGAGAAGAGGACGAGTGAAAGCGAGAGAGCTCACTGTGAGACAGTTTCAAGAGAGCTGTGGTATTCCCTCCTTCGTTGGGACGCTGATCATAGAGTGCGTGGCTGTTGTGGGATCAAAGGCTTTGTCAGTCAAAGCCCCTTGACTCCGTCTCCACAGAGCCGACTACAGGTACTCAGGGAGGCATGGACGTGGAATAATTCATGACCAGAGAGGCTAACCCTCAAATGCTCTCTCTGCCCAGAATGAGACAGCGCATCTGGGGTCACGGGTCTCAGAGCCTCCCCTTATCAGCCCCTAGGCATGGAGTTGAGAACAGCTGCTGGGTTTGGCTTCTGTTCCTCTCCTGTATTATCTGCTTTAACACACATACAGCACAGTTGCGTGTTTGGCACAAACACAGTCATGCTGTGAAGCGTTTCTGTGTGGCAAAAGTGGCATGTTTTGCATGTATATGGGTGGGAAGGTGGGTGGATGCTTGGCATGAGATGTGTTGTGTTTTCTGTGTGTGTGTGTGTGTGTGTGTGTGTGTTATTTTTAGCTTTTCTACTAATGCTTCAGTGAAGCAAACAGTTAAATCACATTGTGCTCATAGATCCAACTTTCAAACAGCATATGGTTTGGGCTTGCTGGAAGCGTATATGAATGCTATTAAGTCATCTTCTGGCAGTTCTGTTACACGAGGCTGATTAGAAACACTCAGGCAATCAGCCAGGGTTTACGTGTACTGAATATACATTCACTTGAATCTGAATTTGAATTGATGCACATTATCATACTTAATTTTTCAGTATTGTGGTGAAACACAAGTGAAGATGATGAAATGTTTTAGTGTCCATTCACATTTAAGGCAAACTTTTCTGAGGAATTAAACTGTCAGTCATAGTATCAGCCCACAGCTTGAACAGTATCTAACTCACACCTTGTTGATTTATTAATTGTTGTTAGCTTAGCACAAACAGTGCATTTCAACAAAATACAGAATATTTTACACAACCTAGCTCTGAGGGCATTTTCATATTAGGTACGATTGGTTTGCACCACCTCTCCACTCAGCTTTGGCTTAGTTGTTTCGTACTCGAGTACGCTACATCCACTTGTATTTGTTGAGATCAGCTGTTCTAGCGGTGGAGCGTCATACAACACTTCATTCACAGAAACAAAATAAACTCACCAAAACTGTAACCAACTCTGGTTTGGTGGAAATAAACTCTTATTTCACCAAGTTTAATGTGGAAATACAGCAGCTCTATGCATTGTTTCCCCCGCCGTCTCTCTCTACCCGCTGAGCAGCTGAGCAGCTCTCGTTCTTCGGACGCAGACCATTAAACATCTCCGACCCCAATACCTACTACTGTTTATGCCTTCCTACTTTAATTTTTCAAAACTACTCGCTGACTGCTGATGTTACTTGTGTTAGATAGCAGGCGTTTTCTGTGTTTCAGTACACCTGATGCGAACCGAGTGTTCACACTAATCAAACAAACTAGACTTGGCACCCTTGGTCCATGACAAAGATAGGAAAATACACTCAGTTATCCAGGGAAACTGCATGACAAAGTTTATTTCCAAAAAAGCAATAATATATATATATATATATATATATATATATATATATATATATATATATATATATATATATATATATATATATATATATACACCAACTACATGTGTGCGACAGATGCGTGAATATGTGGTGTCTCTGTTTGTTGCAGCATGTATAGATAAATTGTAAATAGTAAATTTTCTGCCTTTACTGCACTGTACATTTAGTATAAGATCAGCATATTAAATGGTTTATTTTCCTGCTTTTGAAAGCACCTGCCTAACTTCAAAATACAGTGGAAACCGGTTATAATGATCACGTCTGTCCGGGTTAAATCAATCACTATAAGTGGATGATTATTATCATCAAATCTTTGTTGATATGCATCATTTCTCATGCAGATTATGTTCTCTCACCTGGTAGCGGCATGGAGGGAGACAAGGTCTGCATGTGTGCTGCAGAGAGTTGGAAAAAGTTTCACTTGGGGCATTATATGACCAGACATCATCAATCCACTCGAAGAGGCCGCTCTCCCTGTGCACATTTGTTTTTCATAAAGTGTGTTAGTCTAACATAGTTTTAAAATGTTTTCCCACATGTTGTCATGTATGAAAAGACCCAAAACGAACACTATAAGCGGACTGATGATTACTGTAAGTGCATTACTGTACATGCTAAACGGCACCACTTGGTCTGGCAGTTGGTACCAGTGTTCTCCCGGTGCTAAACTGCACCTTCAATTCGTCAAGCTTCTGAAATTTGCCTCCACCCTCATTGGGCTCGTCTCTGGTGGGGATGAATCTGCCTACAGGTGGGAGACTGAGCATCTGGTGACCTGGTGCGTACAAAACAAACTGGAACTCAACACTCTAAAGACAGACGAGATGGTTGAGGATTTCATCACCCCCCATCACCCTGTGTGACTCTCCAGTCGACACCATGGAGTCCTACCACTTCCTGGGCTCCACCATCGCCCAACATCAGCTTCCTCACCAAGAAGACACAATAGAAGACACACTTCCTGTGGCTGTTGAAGACATTCAACCTGCCAAAGTCAATGATGGTACACTGCCTTCTACGACGCCATCACTGAGTCCATCCTCGCGTCCTCCATCACCATCTGATACGCCACTGCCAAGGACAAGGACAGACTTCAGTACATCATTCGCTCCGCTGAGAACGTGATTGGCTGCAATCTGCCATCCCTCCAGAACCTGTGTGCTTGCAGGACCCTGAGGCGAGCAGGAAAGATTATGGCCGACCCCTCCCACCCCAGAGAGAAACTGTTTATAAAAAACACTCCCCTATGGCAAGATGCTGCGGTCCATCAAGAAGAAAGCCTCACGCCATTTAACAGTTTATTCTTAACTGCAGCTGGCATCATGAACGAGGCCCCGGGCCCCAAGGACAGACTCGTATCCTGCCCCATGAACAGTGCACATTACATTGACGAAAAAATTTAACTCAATTCATTACATCAATGCACATTTTTACATTTTTTGTATTATTTTCGCACATCGGAATCAGAATCCGAAATATGATACCCAGGGGGCGTTACAGTTGCTCTTGTATAAACATAAAGAAATGTAAGAAAATGAATAACGCTACAATATAAACACAATATACTGTATGTAAAGATATGTAATTACTACAATTAAAAATAAGAGGGAGAGAAATAAATAAATAAATAAATATGAAATATACATTATGCATAAATAACTACATTAAGATGTCCAGTATTTAACAAATAACCTCAGTGCAAATCATTAAATACAAAATACTGAAAAGTGGGATCTATTAAGTGTGTAGTTATAATTGCCAGTATGGTATAAATAAGAAAAAATGCACTTGAGACACTGTACAGCTCTTTTCATTTAAAAAACAATGTATTTGACACAATTTTTGTTGTAAATGTCTATTTTATATTTATTAAGGGTGGGAAAAAGTGATAGCATTGCAATTTTTTTTTTCATGATTTTGAAGTGGATATTTTTAATGGCAGAATCCATATATTTACTTCATTTAAGTCTATGCTGAGGTAGAAAGAAGTCACCGCTATAATTGTCGTAATCTGAGTAATGTGATGTCATTTCCTCTTCTGCAACCATCAACCAAAACAAACCAAAAAAACCCCAAAAAAACAGGACATTAGCACTTCCAAGATAATAACTAGTGTTAAAAAAGTCAACAAAAATTATAATAAATCGTGATATCGCGTCACAATACTTGTAGAATCACAGTATTTAAAAATCGCAATACATATCAAATCACCACCCAAGAATCGTGATTTCTCTTACTATGCTTATTACGACCAAAATACAAGTTCCTTATATCAAAATCTACTTTTTAAATGAACCCATGTCTGATTCTGACGTAAATCTGATGTGTTTTTGGCATTAATGGCTGACATATTTACAATAGTGCTGTGCTTCCTTGTTTACCTACCGATGGGATTGTATATATATTAATATAAACCTATTGTTTGACCTGCGACATGCAGAATAGTTGTTGACTTTTTCACAGCTTCCCAGCAGATTTATTTGTAAAGACAACACAAACAAGCCTTAAAAACAATGTCTGAAGATCTGTTAATCCGTTGCTCGGGATGATGCTGAACTGAATTGTGTTCAGTTTGAATTTGATTGATGCCGTCTCGTTAAGGCTTGCTTGGTGATGATGTTAACACATGACAGGCATGTTACCTTCTGAAAAGTAGCTTGCTTTTCCTTCTTTATCGTTTTTGTCTTTGTGCTAGCATTGAGCTTGATGAGGAAGAGCAGCTTGTAGCACTTTGTGTCTACACCCACTTGTGCCAGTGACCATTGTCTTTACCAAATCGCTTTGGGAGACGTGAAAATAAAGATTTTTCTCAACACTTCTGTATTCTGTACTTTGCCTTACTACTTAACTTTACTGCACTGACTAAAGCTGGGCAGTAGCTGGAGTAGATTGTTTTCGATGTAAAGCTGAAGCTCACAATTTATGTGCTCACACTCTTTTTAAGATTAAAAATAAAAGTAAAAAAGGCCTGTTGGCTGCTGTGGGTCGTTTTGGCTGTTGACCGTTGTCAATAAGGCAAGCTAAATGTAGCTAGCTTGGAGGCAAGCAAGCTGTTTTTTATTTATTTGATTTGTAATTTAGCCTGGAGAAAACCCAAGCTAACACGGGGTGAACGTGCAAACTCCACATAGAAGGGTCCCAAGCCCTAGCTGTATCTGCTGTAGCCTAAATTATTATCTTGCTAGCTCGGCTCTGATTACAGTAAAATAATAAAAAAAGGAGAAATAAGTCACTGACGTTGGGGAATTGGCTTATGGCTCTGCTTCAACTGTGTGAGAGCCCGTGGACTGCCGGAAATTTCTGACATCAAATTCATCCGACTGTCTGACAGCTGGTGGAAAGGACTTAATCGTTCCCCCATTGAACGCACGGCGAACGACGCCCGACGAAGCTGAAATTCAGTCCAACTCCAAAGAGTCTTGCAGCTGAAAAATAAGGGCCAGAAGTGGGTTAAAATCATACAGCGTATGCCCAGCTTTAGCAAAATGAATGAGCGGTGTGGGAAGTAGAAGTAGTCTGGGCATCAGACCAACCCACCCTAGCCTCCACTTCACTTTCTGCTCCCCTTCCTCTCAATAATAAAACACTAGTTTCACCAGAACCAGACATCTCTTCAAGCCATGTCTCACTTTGTATTCATTGCTGCCTCAACCTCCCTCCTTGCCTGCAATGGTTACCATGATGTCTCTTTCCATGCTTCTGATTAGAGAAAGTTAGGTTTTCCCTTGCTGCTTAATGAACTTGATAAACTGGATTTAATTGTACACTGGAAATTTAATCAGTGAATATGACATTAAACAGAATGGGCAGAGTGATGAGGATGAGAGAAATAATTCATGATGATGATGCAGTATCATCACCTCGTGCACGCACAGCATGCAGCCAGCTAATTGGTTTTACTTGGTATAGAAGAAAATAATAATGACCTTGTGAACTATGAGGCCTCCCTATTGCCCAACCTTGTCATCTTTTGGTGAGGGATTACAGGATTATGCAGTGATTTGTATTGCAGCACAGGGACACCTGTCACCTCTCTATGTACTTTCACCGTAGTCTTGACAGAAAAAAGTCCCTTGTCGCCCCAGAATGTCTCTTTCTATCTCTACCATGGCTTTAATAAATAAATGAAAATGAAAAAATGGGTCAGGGTGAGTGTACAATGTAGAGAGAGAGGCCGGGGAGGGAGGGAAAGACAGAGCAAGGTGGAAGAATGGGGGAAGAAAGAGGGCACTAAACTGTGAGACAATAATTAAGTGGAATATGGAGCGCGCCCTCGAGGGTATATCTGAATCAGCACTTTGCATTTTGATGGAATGTGAGACAGCGTGGAAGCCACTTTATTAATGAGTTTATTTGTGCGCGGGTGGATGGCATTCGCCCCGACTCCGCGACACGCTTGGTCGGACTCTCCCTCATACTTGCAAATTGCTGGCAGGGGGCAAACAAAGGTGACTCGAGGTCGCATCTACTCAGTGTACTACAAGCTGTGGAGACCAACCATGTAATGATTGACTTATTTGCATAATGTCCCCTCAATGCGCCCAATCATATGGATTTGTATGGGTTCATTAAAGTTTGACCGTTAATGGTTTTTGAAGCTGATACAGACGTTTTTGGGGATTTGAGCGACTGAGCTTTAACTGCAGTCAGCGTCCTTTGTTAATTCAGTTTCACTGGCTTGACAAGTCCTTGAGCAAATATTGTTGTCCTGATTTTCAGTCGACAATGTTCAAAGCATTACATAACACATGTTAGTGGGATCTAATCTGAAATGCTGCATTAGGATGAATTTGGGTTAAAGGCTTATCATAGTTATATATTATATAGGGCGTTAATAATGCGTTAACTGAGATTTGTTTTAATGCCACTAATTTCTTTAACGCATGAACCCAATTTGGGTTGTATGTTGGCTCATTTTTTAAAGCTAAAGTGAAGATATCAAGTGAAGTTGAGGGATTTGTTGGTACCAACCATGTTGTAATAGCTTGTTGTGATGGAGGCTAAATAATGCTCCAAACTTGTGCTAAATTTTGGCGAGGAAAAACTGTCATGGCCTTTCAACTTCACTTCACCATCTTTTGGGCTTGTTTCTATAGACACGGAAAACACTGTCTGTAGTGTGTGTACTATTTGAAGGTTAGGCCGTGGTTTTAAGGTTGGTTTGAATTAGGTTTAGGTTAGGGTTGGAGTGAGGCATTAAGTTGTGATGTTAGGGTTAAGGGTTAGGGATTGTCTTATGACATAATTTACGTTATGACTGTCGTCATAAGTTAACATGATAATAACGCTGATCCAAATTCATTTTAATAGCATTAATTTCCTTAGCGAAATTTATCTTTAGGAGGTTGTAGCGGACTCAGTTTTAAAGCTAGAGTAAAGATACTGGCGACATATGAAACTAACTAATATGAAACTAAACCTAAAGAATCTATTGGTGCCAACCATGTCGTACTAGCTTGGGAAGAATGAGGCTAACTAATGTTCCACATGTTATGTTAAATCTTGGCGAGGAAAAACAGCCATGTCCATTTTCAAAGGGGTCCCTTGACCTCTGACCTCTGACCTCTAGCTATGTGAATGTAAATGGGTTCTATGGGTCCCCACCAGTCTCCCCTTTACAGACATGTCCACTTTATGATAATCACATGCAGTTTGGGTCAAGTCAGAGTCAAGTCAGCACACTGACACACTGACTGTTGTTGCCAGTTGAGCTTCAGTTTGCCATGTTATGATTTTAGCATATTTTATGCTAAATGCACTGTGAGGGTTTCTGGACAATATTTGTCATTATTTTGTGCTGTTAATTGATTTCCAATAATAAATATATACACATACATTTGCATAAAGCAGCACATTTGACCACTCCCATGTTAAGAGTATTAAATACTTGTCAAATCTACCTTTAATGTACATTTTGAGCAGATAAAAAAATGTGAGATTAATTTGTGATTAATTACTATTCGCAAAGGAGAATCGTGATTAACCCCGATTAAATATTTTAATGGATTGACAGCCCTAATATTATATAGTGTTTAACTCTATCTACTATTGTGCATATTTGAACGTTATTTCTAGACAGGAATGATCAGAGTTCTCTCTTTAAAAGTGTTTTTTAATCATTATTTCATAATGGTCTCCAACGAAAGATAGTGGAAAACTAATTTAATGAAAATTGAAGTTGAAGAGTGGTACGTGTCTTTCTCACTTCCCTCTTCTTTCATGTTCATGGGTTTGGACACCTCTCAATAAAGGCTGTGTCCAAGCCGCAGGCAAGCCTCCCCAGAGAAATGTCTTTGTAGTGAAGTTTATGAGGACACCTGTCGTAAAGATTTAGGACGGAGCGTTTAAGGCCGTTTGTAACGTGTATTGAGCCGGAGGAGGAGATTATTGAGTGCTGCGTCGATATGGATTGTGCATGATGGCCTTCCCCACTTTCTGTCTGTCCCCCCCTCTTTCTTTTTCTCATCTATTCAAGTATGTTACACAATCTCTCTTTTTCGTTCACTCATCATCGCAGTCATAAATGAAACATGGTGGTTGTGAGTCACTGGGGCTTGTGAGGGAACAGCTGGTGTTGCGGTTGGCCTGAGTGGTTTGCTCTTGCTCACACAGATGCCCACAAACACATCAATCCCCTCATCCTCGTATATGATTGTGTGAAACGGTTTACCACATGTGAGAATACTCACGAGGGATTTTACATTTGATTGGCCTATGGCTCTGCCCTCAGAGGAGTATTCATGGTCCTGATCTCCTGTTTGGACAAACACAATGAATCAAACAAACGGGAATTAATTTGGGAACCTGTGTAGAGATGACAAAAGGTCAGAAGATGTGTTCAAATCTTTACCCTTAAATTGAGGGTTTAAGCACCTTTAAACCTGCTTAAATTGGTAGCACCTCCAGGTTGGACAGGGTTATTGTTTTTTTTTAATCGAAATAGCAATGAGCTAGTTGGTGCTGCCATTAGTTCTTGTGTGTCATATACTTAAATCCATTAAGCAAATAGTGTCGCAAGGCATACTGATACTAGAAAGGTATCACAGTACTCTGCTGTTAAAAAAAATGGTACGGTACTGTTTAATTCATTCATTCATCATCCACGCATCAGCCAGGACCCCAAACTTCCCTTTTCCGGGCCGCATTAACCAGCTCTGACTGGGGGATCCTGAGCCATTCCCATACTGGTGGTATGGAGATATAATCTCTCCACCTAGTCCTGGGTCTTCCCCAGGACCTCCTCCCAGCTGGTCGTGCCTGGAACACCTCCCTAGGGAGGCGCCCAGGGGGCATCCTCACCAGATGCCCGAACCACCTCAAACGGCTCCTTTCAATGCAAAAGAGCAGCAGCTCTACTCCGAGTCCCTCAGGGATGGCTGAGCTCCTTACCAGCCACCCTTCTGAGAAAACCCATTTCGGCTTGTACCTACGATCTAGTTCTTTCGGTCATGACCCAGCCTTCATGACTATAGGTGAGAGTAGGAACAAAGACTGATCAGTGGATTGAGAGCTTTGCTATAAGCAAATATCTATTTGAAATTTGCCTGCTGTTAAATTCTTTAAAAAAAGTCTTGTTTCTCTGTGTCTAGCCATCTGCAAATGACTGTGTTCATTAGTGTTGTGTGATTATATTGTGGTTCTGCTTACTTTCTGTGGACTTGTAATGGTGGATAGGTTCAGAGGCTTGGAGGTGTGCGCTCATATTGAACTGAAAACAGATGTAGAACCTTGACGAAATCATTTGAGATCCAAGCATAGACTGTAAAAAAGAAGTGGACGTAGTCACCGTGACGTCACCCATTGGCTTGTGGGCTGCAATTTTGAAGCCTCAAGTTCAGCATTTTGGCTGTAGCCATCGTGATATTGGCTGTTGCCATGTTTGTTTTTGCACCCAGAAGTGACAAGAGAGCTAAGAAGAGGTGACCAAAATGATATAATAAACACTGTGAAAGGGTTAAAGTTGTAACACTAAAACACGGACAACTGCCAGACCAGGCAACACAGTGATAGCGACCTGTCAATGGAAGAAGAAGACTTTAAACTAGCAACTTAGACCATAAGCTCACGTTTACAATGTTTACTGAGGTAATAAGTCAAGTGAGAAGTAGGCTCATTTTCTCATAGATGTCTATACAGTTGGACAAGTTTAAGGCACTTTCTCATTGGCTTCACTTCTCAGACCTAGAGGTTGCCCACTGGATCTAAGTCGTCTCCTCGCACTACCACAAACAAGGTTTGGAAGAAGTGGAGAGCTGGCTTCACTGGCATAACTTCACAGAGTAGAAGTTCACATCCGGCTCTCCTGAGAGAGCCTCAGTGAGATCTGTCAGTGTGCTTAGAGTCGTGTTGATTTCCTCCAGGATGTCAATATGGTGCCTTGTAGGACTGAAGGGCCTAGTCTTCTGATCAGAGGAGAGAACACAAATTACCAGTTTACTGTTCGGTTATCAGCACCGTGGCTTTTTGATCCACATCTTGCTCGGGCACACAGTTTTAAGCTTTTGTTGTTCCGGTGGCTTGAGCTCCTTTGATGTCTTGCTGTGTTCCCGTTGCAGCCTCCCACTATGGCTGAAACAGCCCACGAGGCTTTTGCATAAACCCACAGCACGGTCAATTCCTGGATCTTTTATTGTTGCCCGACACTGCAGCTTTGCACTAAATCACTTTTGTTTTTGACAATGTGCCTGAGAGGTTTTGACTCAACTCAGTTTGAAGGCTGTAGTGATATTTTGTTGAACCCAAAAATGACAGCAGAGTTAAATCAACACCCTTGAGTTGACACTGAGTATTATGAGCTTCACACAGATATTCGATTCATATTCATAGTCATCAATAGTGATATATCATTAAATATAGCATCTGAATTCTATAGTATAGTATTGGCAAGAATCTGGCGATTCGTATCACGATACAGGGGTTACAATTCAATATTTTGCGATATATTACAGCACTGTCAGCAAGGCAATATAATGCAATATTTAAATCTGAGCATGAAGAGCACACCACCACCATATGCATAAAATATTATGTAAATGTGTGCATTAACATTTATCACAGTCCCTACAACGTCAACATCATATCACCACTTTGAGAAGGCACATATGATTGCAAATGAAATAAAGTATGGACTGAGTTAATCTTTGCATGTAATCTATTATTTTAAAAGCGATAGTGTTTTTGAGAATCAATACAGTATCGCGAAACAAACATTTTGCGCTACTAAGATGATATGTTAGTCCAGTTAAATACCGAAAAGGAATTTAAATATGAACATTTTACCAATATATAAGAACATTTTGCAAAATAATGTCCTTTAATGAAAGAGGGGGTTGCTGTGTGCAACTAGAGACAACTTCTATATATCCCTGATTGAGCTTTTATCTGTCAATCTAGCAATGTCATCATTACATATTTTCACATATTTACCACAGGCGTATTGCGAGAGCTAATGGGTTTCCTTATGGAGTTATACTTGTTATGATGGATCCAGTATGAAGGAGCAGATTATACTCTACCATACTCTAATACTCTTGGAAACGGCAGCGATCAGTCCTGCAGTGTGCGAACAAGCCTTTTTCCCTTCTTGCCACTTGCTGGTTTTAAAGCTGATAATTATTTTCAGTATTTCTTCATCACCTATATATATCTCTCAGTAGGTTTTCTTTTGACCCCAAGGTCAATGTTTTGAGCTATGCAGAGTCTTAAAATGCGTTGATAGTCGACAGTGTTGATGTATTTCTTTTAAATCTGAATTTCTTTAAGATGTGTCAAGGCTCTGCGCTGAAGATTATGTGTTTGGAAATGACTCCCCTCAAGTCCCAACATCCCGCAACAACTTATCATCACCAGCTTCATCACTGAGGTGTTTTTAACATGAGGCTTGATCACGTACACTGGCCAGAGCAGCCATATGCTCGTCGCTTTTATCCAAAGCGGTGATTACCTCTTTCTTCCTGTTTGTCTGGGAGCGAGATAACCTTTACATTCATTGGCCAGGGGCCTCACTACCTCTGGCGTCCTCCCCGGCTTTAATTAAAGCTGTAATTATGCCGACAGACTCTTCTCTCATTATATCTAATCTTTCCATTGAACCTGCTCGCTGTCCACTGTTCAATTATGTGAACTCACTGTTGTGGAGGCAGCATGTTTGGTAAAGCGTGGGCCGAGTGGGAAGTAAATGATGTTTGTAGTATGAGCTTGACGATATCCGCTCTGACCACATTGATCTTCAGTGCTGGTTGCATTTGTTGCAACTAATGGGTATTTTCATTATTGGAGTATGCTTTTGATTAATTGTTTAATATATTAAAATCACAATGTTTTAAAAACACAGACAGTTTCCAAGAATCCTATCTTTAAATTGCTTGTTTTATTTGAGAGTAAACAATCCAAATGTATTAATGTTACAACAATATGTTTGCTTAGCAATTCAACGACGGTGATCAGAATTGCGTTTGATTCAGTTTCAGCTAATCAATTAATAAATTCAGTTTTACAAAGAAGGGCTGCTGATTAGTTAGAGATCTGTTTTATTTTTCCTCAAATTCTGTGTTTTCTGTTTTATTAATTTTCCTGAATTCTCTGGTTTAGGATTTAAGCACATTTTGTCATCAGAAAGTGTCTAATCATGTGATGAATGAATAAAATTTCAACAGTTCATAAGAAATTAATCAAAATTTAATGGACATCAATGAATTTCATGTAACACAGCATTTCACTGTTTTTATTCATTAATGCTTCAATACAGTTATGACACAAAACATCTCATTGTTTTGTAAAATAAAGTGCTCTAAATGTAGCTGCTAGTGCCAGATTCTTGCACTCTCATTGGCTGTAGCTCCCAGACAGGTCCGACATTTAGCCTGCTTAGCTGATGCATCGGTGAGCCGAGTCAACAGCAGTTTGCTTCTGATCTGATCTTTTTTTTAATCTTTCATACTCGTAGGTGCTTAATACGCTCATAAAGCCTTTAAGTTGTCTGCCTGCTACCTTAGCTGTAGCTGTTGTCCGTCAGTATTATAGGTTAAAGTGTTTGTAACGTTGCCGGTAGCTTCGTGTCCGCTGTAGCTGTATCTTCAGCGAGTTTCCGACAGACCGCGTGTGTGCAGCGGCGGTGAGTGTGTGTTGGTGGCGTTACAGCTGTGAACGTAGCTGTAGCAGACAGTGTGTGTGCCGGTGAATAAATGCTACGAGGCTAAAAGCTACAACTCCTCAGCTAGAAGTCCAGAGCTGACTTCCTGTCTCTTAAGGTGGACCAGCTTTTCTCCTTAAGGTGAAGAACCGCTCCAATGCCTGTTTCTCAGCTTTTAAATTAATTATTTATATTTCTTTTAACCGTTTAATCGATAGCGTCAATCAGTTAAAAAGCATTTATTAACATCCCAAATGTGTGCACATGTATGTATAATTTTAAAAAATAAAATGGAAGGAGTGACATCGAATACGGGTTTGAAGAGACAAAAAATTATACCGATTTTACAATATTTATTTAAGACTTGAGAGGTAGTGTATTTCATTTTGTTTTGTGCTACAAAATGAACTTAAATTAAGTGGTCAATTCAATTGTTTTTGGTGGAAAATTGCTTAGCTTAATTGACTAATCTTAAACTAAAAAGTTGATAGATTAATCAATAGAATATCAATCGTTGTTGCAGCCCTATTGCAAAGATCTGCACTAAAACCCCTGTGGCGTATCTTCCTAATCTGTTGCGTTTGAGCATAAATTAACAGTAGCTCTGTTGTGTTCATGTGGAGCTGATGTGGACGAAGCGAGCTCTTCTGTTATGTGTGTGGACCTCGTCAAGGTCAGTCTTTCTCCACATTCTCTGTACTGGGTTTGCTCGGGTGGAGATGCCACATGCTGGTTGTAGCCTGTATCCTGCCGCTTTCAAAGTCACACTGATCAGCATACTCCACAAGCCTCTGATTTGTTATTGATGGACGGAGTCGTATGTAGGATCTGCCAAACGCTGTTTATTTCTTGTTTGTACTGCGGCCTCATATTGTGAGAAAATGCATATTGAGTAGGGAAATTTGAATTCTTTTTTTAACTGATAACTGACCCTTGTAAACCGACTGGCAGAGTTACTGTAGAAGCCACGGTGTTGTGTGTATTGTCCTTGCACATGAACCCACTTTCTCGTTAAAACTGCAGCATTTAGTTAGCTGTGAGGATGTCAACTGTGTGTCTGTGTGTTGCTGGTGGCTTCGTGCCTGCTATTGTCACACACATACGGACCGTCAGCCCGGTGTAACTTTAGCGAGTGTCCGACAGACCGCGTGTGTGTGGCGGCGGTGAGTAGGGGGTTGTTGGTGGCGTTATAGCTGTACACGTAGCTGCGGCAGTGTGTGTACAGTTAATTTGTCGGTGAATAAATGCTACAACTCCTCAGCTAAAGACCCGAGCCAGCTTCCTGTGTCAGACTCAGTTAAGGTGGACCAGCTTTTCTACTTTAAGTAACAAGCTTGAGTTTTGCTCAGCTTTTTAGCTATTTTTTAATATTTCTTTTAACCTGTTAACCAATGGCGTTAATTAGTTAAAATTGTTAATGTCTGTTAACGGATAAAGGGTTAATTATAAACATCCCTAATACTGAGAGATTGTCAGCATCTGGAATATAGAACCATGGTTTGAGACCGAAGGGACCTCTACCCTTATATCCCTACCTACAGTGCCTTTTCCTCATCAGGGTGGATTTAGGCGGACAGGATTTGGTGTAGAGCAAATCCTCTCATGTTAGCATTAGCATTGTCTTATTGATTGGCTTCTTAGAGGGAGTATTGGAAGGTAGAGGACTGATTTAAGGGGTTAAACTGAGATTTAAGGATAACTGTGAGGTCTGAGCAAAAGTGTGTGTGTGTGTGTGTGTGTGTGTGTGTGTGTGTGTGTGTGTGTGTGTTTGTGGTCAGGTAAAGGTCAGCCCTGGATGAACAAGGGATGGAAACTTGAGATCATTATCTAAAAACTTACCTCTAGTTGGGACATCATATTGACAGAGGAAACCACACTGCAGTGTGTATGCGTGTATTTGTGGACGGAGAGCATTTCATAGTCCGTAGTATTTGACGTAGCATCGTTAGCGCTCAGCTTCCAAAAGTATATTTATTTTTGTGTCAAGAATGTGTACAAGAGAATACAATGCTGTGTTTATTCAGTGGAGATAGCTTTTTGACTGCCCTTTATTTTAATAGCCATTTAATTGCCATTTCCAGCACCTTTTAGGTCAAAGGAATAAGTGTCGCATGCATACTTGTAATTAAGTTATGGTGCTAAAACATCAACAATAACACTTGTTTTTTTTAATTAAACCTCAGCCCAGATGTCTGCTGTGCCCACTGGTAAGAAAAAAATCACAGCCTCCTCCACAAATCTTTTGTGCTGTCAGGTATTGTGCCAGTCTGTTGCAATTAAGTGCTAAAATCTAGGTGAAAAACGCCTTAATTATGTTCCTCAGAAGCCCCAGCGCCATTAAGGCTAAACACAAACCCCTTTTTGTTGTCGGGCAATTACATTGCTTCTTCACTTATGCTCCCTTCGCTTTGTCTGGCTTCCATTTTCTGGAATGGCATCCACCCATGCCTCTTAGATATGACCAGAAAATGGAATAGATATGAAAAAGTGAGAGATTGCAGAAGAAAGGGGAAGCAGTAGAGAGTGAAAGACGTCAGGCAGAGCAATGAGAAAAGGATTATTGAATATTGTGCTATTGTTAGTCTGGGACATCAGAGTGCATGTGTGCATAATCAGGGACACACAGAGCCATGCCAACCATTATAGACTTCAGGCTGTAGGATTAATGCTGCACTTATTCACTCCCTGATTATTGCCCACTCACCTCTCCTAGAGAAACAATCTTGTATACAAGGCTGCGGTTAAAAAGGCACTGTGTCGTAATACAACATTGCGTCGATTTGCGTAACGTGCGTCACAAGAATGGCTGCGCCGAGTCAAAGCATGAACAAGCTGCAGCTGAGAAAAACCTCACCCGTGGCAGCGTGGAAGTATTTTAGACAGACTCAACAATATGATGCTCTGTAAGCCTTGCAGATTGGAAATGGCTCATCACAGCATTACAACTACCATGACAAACAGCGTGCATCCCGACGTGCTCTGTCAAGACGCCGATGGCAGCAAGTGAGCACCATCCTGTTTACTTTTAGTCCCCACCCAAGCTTGATATGTTAGATTATCACGCAGAACAGGTTTCTGTCAGCAAAATGTTTCTTGATCGGCGCCCTGTTTTAACAGTAATTTCTCTGTAACGCTGCTGTTATATTGGCGTAATGTTACGCCATACGTCATCTATTCTGCCACTTTATATCGTCTGTTTACTTTAATAGCCATATATGAATGATAAAATGGCTTGAAGTAACTTTACAGACGGTTGTTCCAGTCTGCCTGTTCCCCACACTGATAAAGAAAAAATTCATTTCATTTTATTCTTGTCATTTCATTTTAAGTTTGAAGTTAAGTACTTAATTAAAATGTTCATCCTCCAGTTCAAGTAAAGGGTTGCTTTAACATTACAGTGATTGAATTGAATCTGCATCAGTCCTTTTGAATTTGAGGTCCAGTATTTTTCTAATCAGGCATCTGACAAATAGAGGCTATTGTCTTTTGTCATTTGTTTTTAAGAGAAGATGATTGATGAAGATGAAGTATTAAAATATTAATGGTGAGTTTTTTTTTCTTTTATTTGGGGGTAATTTAATTGTTATATCAATAAGGAATTTTAAAAAAGTATCTTTAAAATGATTGATAAATTAGTCGACTCATCAAAAAAATAGTGGTTAGATCAGGGATGCAGTAAGGACATTTTCAGACCGGTTTATAATTTGTGATAACACCACTGTTACCGATTACACTGTGAGGCTCAATATACTGTATGTAGCGTGCTTACTGTAGTATTTGATGTTGGACGGCGGTGTGTCTGGCCTCTTCTGTCAGGCTTTTGCTTCTGGGCAGACCTGTTTCCACCTGACGCTGACCGCTGCGATTACTTCATTAACGTTGTACAGCATAGCATTGCGTATAAATCTGAATATTGCCAAATAGCTGCAAAAATATAGATTTTTGCTTTGACACCAAGTCCTCCGCCATCGTCTTTCACACTTTCACTTTCAGTTTGTCGCATCCGTCGTCCGACTTGATGACACGCTTAATATTTTACAATTTTATTTTTTAAAATTTGCTGAACAAATGAAAATTAATAAAACGTGTTTTATTTCTTGGCAGGCACGGTGGGCAATGACAAAAATAATCGTTAGGTGCAGCCCTATTGTGTAGCTTCTCATCAGTGAAAACACACGTGAATAATACAGCCATTCACTCTGAAAATCAACACATGCAGTGTGGCAGCAAACATATACAAATGTATGCTGAGAAGAAGAAAAGATGCTCACATTCAGTCAGACGCACATAGTGTTCCTACAGTGTATTTAAGATCAGCACTGCCCTTGGCTGATGTCTCTGCTGTATAACAGGCACACTCGGAGGTCAGAGGTTAATGAAACATTTGCAGGTACAAGCACTGACCCTGACATTCAAAGGCGCCGCTCTGTGCACTCGAAAAGTGCATATTGTTAATTTTAGTATGCATTATTCTTCAGGGCAGACGAGCTATACATAGCTTTATGGCCTAGCTTTGTGGCCTCCAGTCAAGGCACTTTACCTCGTTAAAAGATCCTGTTAAATAATTAATCGGGTCCATCAGCTTTAAAGACAGTGATCAATCGATTGAGCAGCTCTCTCGCCCCCATTCCCGAGGAGGCTGCAGCTTCCATGAAATTGTGTTTTGCCTCTTCACTAATGATTTATTCTCCGTGCTTCTAACCGAACATACTAAGACTAAGAAGTCAAACGACAATTATACTGAAATGTGATGTGTGGCCTCATATCATCTTTGATCATCCCATATCCCACAGGAATAGTGCTTGTACTGTGTTTTTTAATGAAAGCTGATTTGCACAGATCTATCAAAGACAGTTGGTTAGGTAAGACTGACTGTTGTTGTTGAAAGGTCATTTACTCTGCAGTAAGGGAAGATGATGGTGACGACAGCTGAGGAAGAGGGCCCCTAAGGACTGTTGCTTTGCCGTCAGCTCCGCCGCTTGCCTTGAGGTCAATATCAGCAACGTATATCTCTGCCTCTGGGTATCTTCAGCAATGCAGACCTACCGACCAACAGCTGTATTTTTTCATCCAGTTGGAGCTGGCATCGTTAATCATCCACATCTCCTTTTCCCGCCTTAGCTCCTCTTTGTGCCCCAGGGTTCTCTCCTCCCTTTTCATTCTCCTTCAGTCCGTTACCTTCTTGCCTGCCCTCTATGTCTTCATCTTCTAAGTATAGACTTACTTTTATTTCATAGCAACTATGCCACAGTGCACACTGTGGTCAGTATGCACTAAGCATACCACGGTGAGTATACTCTGAAAATACTGCAGTCGTGCTCAGGGCTCCAGACTACCTTTTTACATTGGTTGGACTGGTGCACTGAACTTTTTCATTTAGGTGCATCAGCATTTTTTGGTGCAACAATAATACAGCATTTTGTTGGTTCCCACAGGCCTGCACTAGTGATGTCACCATACCTGAACCGTGAAATCAAGCTCTTCACCAAAAAAATACATTTTTCAAGATCACTTTTTAACTAGGGATGTTGATAAGCAACCGTTTAACCGTAAACCAACATAAAGCATTTTAACCGATTAAGGCTGTCAAATGTTAAAATAAATATTAGTAATTAATTTAAAAAGCAGAGCAAAACTCAGAGGAGTGGCTGACTTAAGAGAGTCTGAGCCGCTGTTGCATGATACGGGAAGTTGGCTCCCGTCTTGAGCAGAGCACAGAGTGGACGAGTTGTAGCCTCGTAGCGTTTATTCGCCGACAAACGAACTGCAGACGCACTGTCTGCTACGTTCCCATAAAAACCCACACTGTCCGTCACCACACACACGGTCTGCCGGACGCTTGTGAAAGACTGTATGTCTGCTGCTGCTGGTGCTACATGCCAGGCACGAAGCTCGTCGGTTACTGGTTAATAATCAGATGAAGGTTGGTTATTGGTTAAAAGAAATTCAAAATTAGTATCCTTAATTTGAACACATCATGTTAACATTAGAATTGACATTTGTCCGATACTCATTTTTACTGAATAGAGCCTGAAGACATCATAATGTAATACAATGGCACCTCCTGTTAAGTAGCTCTCGTCATGCCGATCTCAACATGGATTTGTTGTTTAAGATGTAGCATTGTCAGGGAAATAAGGTGAAACTGTCTACCTAATCTGTGTTGAAACCCAGAAGGCTTGATGGTATATTGGCATTTTTAATAGGCCAATAATTTCACCTCAACTAGCAAAATGGCATTCTGGGCTACAGCTACTATCAGTGCAAATAGTCAGTATCAACTGAATTTTTGTACAAGGTCTTAAATGCATTGATGTTGACACACATTTATTTATGTGTAAAGTAAGTCAGTAACTCATAGTGTGTCTTAGCTATGTCCAGGCAAGATATGTTCACCTGTGACTGCATTCAAGTGCAAAACATGAACTTGTATGTGCTTCAAAGGACAGCATCAAAAGGGAAGCAGGATTTTGTGTTGATTTCAACAAGGTGTAGCCATCTGTTGTAAACCGAGCAGCTGGAAGACGCTCACGATTTCTGAAGAAGGAAGTTATATATGTAGTAGCCAAAGTCTTTGGGGGCAGTTTCATGTGAAAATTATTCCTCTTTCACTTCTTCTGCCCCCCCCGTAGGGTGACATATCAGACAGAAATGGCTAATTACCTTGTGTCACACAGCCAATAAAATAATCATCTTTCTTTTCTCCTATAAGTGCTGCTCTAATGAGAATCTCTATTCTTTAATGAGGACATAACTCAGTCAGTATGCCAGAGTCATCTGTTTTGTCTTTTGCCCTCCAAATCCATGAAGAAGAGCAACATCTTATCATAGCTATCAACTTGGGAAATTTCAAAAGTGGATTTTTCCATTGTGTTGAGAAAGTCAATTAGTTTCATGTGATCATCTCGTCTCCGTGGTATTGTATTATCGTTTCTTTTAGCACCGTCCTTCTAGTATAACTACGCAAGCTTTCACCACTCAAACAGCAGCGATATTATCTTTCAAAAACCCAGATAGACTTGGCAAAATAATTTGAAATTTGTTAAATTTGCTGTAAGGAAGTACTGCAAAATCAACATTAAATGCATAGCATTTCAGATAATATGCAGTAAAGCCATGCTTTCTGTAAATAGTTTTAATGACATTCTTAAGAAATAATGAAATTCAGATTGCATGCTGATAATTTTATAAAGATCATCTCTTTCCAGATTACATCATTGATTTGCATAATGATTCAACATCAGTTACGAAGCAAGAATATGAAGTGATTTGAAACTGCAAATCTAAGTGGCCCAGTTCACAAGAAAGCACTTTTTATGTGTGCCTCTTAAAGTTGGATTTAGGACGCAGCTCTTAATGTGATTTCTTGTCAGTCTTTGTGTTTTCGCCCTCTCTGAGGTTAAGATCAGGGTTGACAAACAACTACACATCCACACAGTGAGGAGTGATCGTCTGTGCCAGAAAGGAGGAAGAAACAATGAGGCTGAGTAGGAGGGAGCACAGACTTCTAGAAGGCAAAAGTCCCACCTCAACTAAAGCAGCATAGCCAGCTTTTACTACACCGTAGAGAAAAGGGAGCTATGCTGGCTCTGATTACCTCTGGTCTTCCCCCACAGTTGGTAACCTGCATTTGGCTTCCCAGTAAGCCTTTGGGTCATCCCAGCTACAGGGCACCACTAAATCTGAAATTTCATTGGCAGAAAGTCTTTGTTTTTACTTCCTAATTCCAAAGTGAATTACTTTCCTCCAATAGGCCAAAACAGAGTCAGGTAATATTTCTGAGCTGCAGAAAAGCTTTGGGCTATTCTCACATACAAGGTGGGTTATTGTCCAAACAAATACCAGACAGACATATTAGCAGCCAAAATGTTTGACCGTCTACGTAAAGAACAGCCTTCAGATACTATATGTTTCCAAGACTGTTCTTAATGTGTCTGGTGCTATGGCTCATTGGCTTCAATGGGCCATGTTATCGATGAGAGACAAGAGTTTGATCCCCACTGGAGCCACATGTGATTAAAATATATGCCTATATGGTGCCTTCTAAGCAATAGGAATACAAGCATCCAATGGCAGATAGTAGTGTTAGTTATGCAGGCTTGTCTCAGACTAGGAGTGCTCCTCATTCAGCAGAGTCTTTAATATTTATTTGTAATTTTCAGCAAAATTGTGACGTCTTGCAGCGATCATGAAAAGATCCATCCTAACTGTATGTATTTCAGACAGCTAATTGTTTCTCAGAGTCCCCGTACATCAGTCTAAAGCAACATACTATACATTGGTAAGTTAGTACGGCTGCACAATTAGTCACATATTAATTGCAATCGTGATTTGGGCTTCTCACAGTTAAATAAACATGATCAACTGCAAAACTAATGTTTAAAATGCTCCACTCAAAGAAAACTCCTCTGCTATAATCAAGTGCTTCCTAAACAGCTAGAGGTGCACCATCAATCAGCAGCTGACTGAAGGTTGCTGGTTTTCATCAGTCTCATTGCAGTTTTTCGCAACTGCAAGTCCAAAATAAGCCGTTGAGGAACAACCTTAAAAACGTTTGTAACAACTGACTTAACCAGAAACTTCTTAAGTTGTAATTAATGTCCATGAAGCTGCTCAGAGTGATGGCAGTGACGTTATGGTGGAGTCAAGCTCTACTCAGTAAAAACGAGTAGCTGATGGTAAATTATAACCTAATCATGATGCCTTCAAATGTACTCTAACAAAATGGGAGATGGATTCACAGCAATATAATACATATGTTATTTTTATCTAAGCAAATACTTAATAAAAATATAACCATTTATTTCCTAATCATAAAATAACCACTATAGATGACAACAACAAAGTAAAAGTATAACATTTACAATTTTTGACGGCTGGTGTGGAAGTGAACGCAGTACTCTGTTTACTTAAAATGTGAAATTGCAATACAAAATTTTTTGTCCCTAAACTCTATGAATAATCATGATAACAATCATGATGTCAATATTGGTCAAAAAGTATTACAGTAATTATCACTGTGGCCATAATGGTGCAGCCCTATAAGCTAGTTAGATGTTCTGATGAACATTATAATGAATGCCATAGTCGCGAAAACTGAAGAAATTGACTGAATATTAGACTTTGGTAAGTTTCTGTGTTTGCCACATAATGTAAATAAGGTTTCCAACTAACTCCAGTCTGTTACCAAATGACACTCAAAGCAAACTGTCGGTTTTTATTTCCAGCTCCTGTATGACCGTGACATTTGTCATTTTCCAGCTAAAGGAACAGACATTGATCCGTGTCGAGTTGGCTGTCCACTCCTTTTAGCTCAACCGCCACTGGCTCATTGTACTGCCTCAGTGTCCTACAGGTGTCATTGGACCCCATTACTGGAGACAGGCTTGATTGGCTATGCAAGACACCTTGGCTCATTAGAGCCAGTGGAAGCGGTGAGATTCCCATTTCCACGGCGTCTCTCGTTCGCATATTGGCCACAGGTTTCTCTGATGTGCCATTGTTTGACTGGCAGGATGAAAGTGACGTGAATGTGTGTGTGAAAGTCAATTTTTGGACGTATTCATTTCTCAGTGCAGTTAGTTATTGAACTAAGGAATTAAACATTTTCCTTACATGTGTGCAGCAGCTGTTGCCTACACATAAGGCTATTCACATGAATGATCAGGATTATCATATTTTTATTTAATATGCAGTTGTCAATAGATCAGATATATAATTTGAGTGTTGAAGTGAGTACTTCATGTCATAATACAGCCTGTGCTGTATTCATCTGTGCACGATTACATTAAAATCCTCCACACAGCATTCTGACTGCAGCCTTGAGACACTGAGGTTTGGAAATATCAAATATTTGATTAAATTGACTGAGTGTACATGTGAGTCTGGTGGCATGTTGTTGCCTTTCTGAGAGCTAATGGAACTGAGCTGATATTTTTCCTCAGCTCACCAAACTGGTGTGTGTGTTACGTAGCTCTTTGTAATGGTTTGCAAACACCTCTGACCTTTATTCTTGTGGTTACAAACCCCTATCAAGCTTAATCCACACTGGATACATATTAGGCTATTAATCTACCGACCATAAACACACACACACTTCTTCCTCTCTATTTGTCTCTATTACTGAGTTTGTTAAACCCCAGAGGAACATGATACATAATGTAGGATTTGAGAGTTTTCTTACACAATCTAATCTATCCTGCACCATCTTGAGCTCAGTCTAAGAGGTTAAGACCCACCAGGTCTCGGTCAAAGAGTACCTGCTAATCCCAGTTGTTGTTATGGTAAATGGACTTGCATTTATATAGCGATTTTCTAGTCCCTTGACCACTCAAAGGGCTTTACGCTACATGTCAGCATTCACCCACTGATTGCAGAGGCTGCCATGCAATCTAAATACTCATTGACACACTGATGGCTAAGCCTTCGGGAGCAATTTAGGGGTTAAGTGTCGAACCACGAACCTGCTCTACCCTCTGAGCCACAGCTTGTTGGACTCTGATGTGGTTTGCAGAAGATTTTTCAACAAATTAAATACTTTTTCAAATGTAATTATTTAAAGATTTCATTTTTTCTACTTTCACAGATGTAAGGATAAAATTAATAAATGTTCTGAACATGATAATGATTGAAAATAGTGCAAGGATAGGATAACTGCAAGGTCTTGCAAATAGGGCTGGAAGTCACCATTATTTTCATTATCCTTTAATCTGCCAATTAATTTGTCAATAATTCAGTTGCCCTGGGTCCAATCATATCTTAAGCCTATGGCACTTTGCACTGCTTAAATTAGCATAGCTGGTAGTGGACATTTCCATACACATAGCTCCTCTACTCTTAATTGGTTTGTCACTGCATCTCGCAAAATACAGGAGGACAGAATTGTTAATTAATTGATAAAGCGTGACATAAATTGATATTTCTGTTTTTAATTAGCTTCTATATTTGTTTTTAATTTATTTTATTTTCTATTCATTTTTAAATGTATGTTGCCATGGAAAAACTGGTGGTTGAATTTCAGTGTGTGAATACACACACGTGTGCTCCTACACCTCAGAATAGTTGCTGCTTAGTGTTTTCACTTATCGTTGCAGTTCTGTTCGCAAAAACATATTTTGCCAGTTTCAACAATTAATATACTTGAGAGGACATTTCATAGGCCGCGTTTACTTTTTCCCTGTTTTCCCAGATTTGAATAACTGGCTCTGCTGTTATTATTTTATGAAGCGTTGCTCATCTATTGATAATTACTTTATTTGCTTTATAAATATTAACTTCCTTGTGAAATATAGAAGCTTGCAATTGGATTAGTGATTCAGTTAATACATTAATTGATGAAGAAATGGGATCAGTTTGGTCGGAGGTTGGATGACTTGGTGCTGCAGATGTCAGCTAATGTCACATTGTCAGCAGTAGTTCTGGGATGGTAGGTGACACAAACGGCGGGAGGGAGGGTGTGTGTGCCCTTATTCCCATCATTATTACCTCACAGCCACACCAGGTCATTGCAACTCCCCAAACACACACACACACACACACACACACACACACACACACACACACACACACACACCACACACACACACTGCCGCATCCATACATACAGTATGTCATGTCCTCGCCTTTCTCTGGAGAGGTTATTTACAGCTGTGGCCTCGGATCTCCTCCACACGCAATTAAAATGCTGTTTGGATGCACTCGTGTGTAACTCATCGGCCATCTATCCCTCCCTTCTTCACTCCCCCCTTTTTTCTTTTATTTCTCCTCCGTTTTGCTCACTGGAGGGGAGCTTTTTTTTTTCATCACGCCACAGATGACACCCTCCTTTTTGTCAAGGTCGCTGAGGAAGGGCTCCCAGATGATTGTTGTCACCTGTCGCCCCTTTTTCCTCTCAGCATCGGTTTTCTCTGTGATGTGCTGATTGTGCCGACACCGTACGAGCTACTGCTGAAGGTGGCTTTTGCTCTGCCGCCATGAGCATATTCTCCCTGAGTGTAAAGTGTTTAGCCAAGCCATTGTCAGAGTGCAAGTGGTGATTTGCAAAAGCTGTTTTCCCTAATGATGCTTTTCATGGCCAGAATGTCATGTCCTGATGACTTTGCTTCAACTGATCCATTTGAGCTGGCTATACACTATATAATATTAATATAATATAATACTTCATATAGTTCTTTACGGAGAGCACTGGCTGAACGCCAGACTTTAACACTCTCTGGATGCTACTATTCTCTATTAATCTGTGTGGGTGTGTTAAGCTGGGCATACCTTGTACGATTTCATAAATGTTGTTGTGTACTTTCTACTCCTACTATATGAGTAGATCATTTGTGATGTAAAGCCAAAGCTCACGATTTATGTGCTCACACTGTAGGTGTAAAATAGAAAGAAAACACAGTGGGTCGGCTCCTGCAGGCTGTCGTCAATAAAGATTTGAAAGCTCCGAGGCAGGTAAAGTTTGTTTGCTAGCAGAGGTCTGTATGAGTCACAATGCTAACAAGGCAGAAACGTACTGCCTTGATAATCTGTGCTATCCTGTCTGCTGAAACATCTAAAAAAAAAAACAAAAGAGGCAGCAGAGTAGTGGCTAGGAAGACATGGACAGTATGACTGGAGGTAAGCTAGCTACGTTGTACTAGCTATATCTGTTGTAGCCTACATAGTTACTTTGACAGCTACGCTCTGATTATTGTAAAAACAGTATTAAAAATGTGCTGATGTTGGGGAATCGGCAGGTGGCTCTGCTTCAACTGTGCGATATGTCAGAAATATTCACAGCAACCGATGTCCAAGGAAGCTAAGATTCGGCACGACTCTAAAATGAGCTGTTCGGCCAAAAATTCAGGCCAGAAATGGGCTGAAACCATACACTGTATGCCCAGATTCAGAGAGCAGGTGAGCTATAGAGGTGATTATTTCTCAGCCATCATCCAACCAGGCTGAACTTTGAGTCTCCCCTCAAAGTCTCATGTTAATCCCTCCCTACACTTTCATTTCCTACTGTGAATCACTGCTCAGCTTTTCAGATTTTTCTCTACTGTACTTCTCTTTTATTGCTGCCCACTGTGAACTGCTGGCGCACCCTCTCTTTTTAGCTTCCCCCCTCTCCCTCCTCCCCTCCTCCACCTTGTCCCACGAGTTCCCGGAGGTGACAGGCAACGAATGAGGACACTCATTGTTACGCCAGCTAGAGCAAAGCCATGCATTTTTAATCTGCTCTGACACCGTTCTCTGTTCTCTCTCTCTCTCTCTCTCTCTCTCTCTCTCTCTCTCTCTCTCTCTCTCTCTCTCTCTCTCTCTCTCCCTCTCTCTTTCTTCGCTCCGTCTCCCTCGGCATCCTGTCCCCCCAGCCACAGCTTGATTCACACCCAGCGGAGAGGCATTTCACCTGGGACCCCAACCCTCAGTGTCCTGCGTGCCCCTGGTGCTTGTGTCCCGCTGTATCTCTGTATATATGTGTGTGAATGGCAGACACCTCTGCAGTGTAGTTGTGCTTCAGGGCCTCACAGCTTGTCAGGCAGAGGGAGAATGGGAATAAGGGAGGGGGTCTGCATCCGCTGACCTTCAGCCATTAGCAAACGGCTGCTCCCGTTGGCTCTCATACAGACACAGATGAACATTTCCACTGTCCACTGCAGGATTCGTGAAACTAATAGCACTATTACTGAAGTCCTTTTGGTTGCCAGCCGACAATAGTCTCTTGTGCGAGTGGATCAATGGCTTCATCAATAAGAGACTTGGTGGATATTTAGCATTGTTGATTGATAGAATGAGAATCCCATAAAGAAACTAAATGGATCCGCTTTGCCGATGTTACACAGAAACATCGACAGAAGTTATTTTTAATTGAAGGATTTACACCCAGTTGCCGTTCTATTAGGTGCATGTATTTTAAATTTATGTTGTCTAATACAACATAAATTCTGCCATCATGAAATTTATAATGTTCAACTGAGATGTGATTCAATCTGAAATGTCATTTTCACATGATATATCATTGCTGCCAACCATGTCAGCTAGGAGTCTAAATAAGGCTCCCAAGTTTGGTCATGGACATTTCCAAGGGGGCCCTTAACCCTCAGCCCAAAAAAAATGGATTAGAAAGGGGGTTTTGGGGGACCCAAGGTCTCCCCCTTAAAAAAAAACCCCAATAAAAAAAAAACAATGGGGGGTGGGGGAAAAAAACTTTGGGAAAAAAAAAGGACAAAAGTAAAAATAAATGAGGAGGTTAATCCCCAAAAAGTGGGGCTGAATGAGGGGGACCTCTAGGTTAATCACGCGTCATGGACATTTCACAAGGGTTTTTCTATGGTGTTCCTCAAGGTCTTGCCGTCTTTTGGAGGGATTATTGATCATTTTATTATGTTTGAGTGGTTAAAAATGGTTAATTTCACACCAGATCTTTGTAACAAATGGTATCAACCCAAAAACAACATATGAGACATAGGAGAGCATGAGGATAACCATCATATACTTCCATCATAATGTTCCAGACAATTATACACTTTTACAATTAATTTTAAATAATGAATGAGTGATTTATGACTATAAGAACCTGCCACACAGTGCTGGGCAGCATCTCAAATAATCTTTAGGTTCCCAGCTTTCACATGATGTTCACCACTTCTATGTGACATCTACTGCTGACCTGCTATTTCCCCCTAAATACCTCCTTTACCCCCCCAAAAATGACGAGAACCGGTCTATTGAGGGTGTCAATGGGTTAAAATGGGCAAGGTATAAATGTGACCTCTTGTCACAAGCTGCACATCTGACCAGCTTAACCAAAGAGTGACACATAAAGCAAAAATAAGCAAACAATTGTAGAAAAGAAAGTGTTGAACTTAATCAATCAATGAATCTGCAACTGTGTCTCTAAAATCTGAGCATAGTTTTGCGTCAGATTTAACCACGAGGTGTGTCCATTTTATTGTACACCCCCTGTATGCCCTCGCACAGGCTGTTAACATGAGTAGACGGATGTAACTTTGAGGCAGGAGATCATATCTCACAATCTCATTGGGGGTTTATCAACAAACAAGCCTATTTTTAGCCCGGTCCACACACGCTGGGCAGCCGATCATTTAATGTGTAACCAGATTTATGATTGCAATAACATGCCTCTGTTTGTCCCATGTTTATTCTCACTTTATTTACATGGTTCTCACATGTGTGGGGACTCTGTAATGGAAGTCGTTATTCTCCTGCCCTGTGTGCCATTCTAATAGGGCATTAGTATGCTCTTAGTGGCGCCGTTGCTATTGAACGCTCTCTCTCTCTGTCAGAGAAGACTAAATGCTGCTGGGTCTTTCCTTCTTTCTCCTCCTTTTCCCCTCCTGATGTCACCTCACCTCTCTCCCTCGCCGATCTCCTCGTGACTCCCCCCGCCCCCGCCCCCGCCCCCGTCCTCCCCCCTCCGCCGCTCTCTCTCCTCGCGCTTGAAGACGATGAATTAGCTCCAGCCTTCAACAGGGATCTGCCTTTAATGAAGCCTTTGTGTTTGTACTCTGAGCCGGCGCCGTTTCAAATTGAATTGGATGTTCTCTCCCCGCTCGGTTCCTCTTACCTTCCAGCTCCCAACACGGCTCTGGCTTTCTCCATTATCTCCCGCATTCTTCGCCACAATGCTCCACATTGTGTGCCTCAATACGCCGGCATGTTTTCGGGACGCATGCAAACGCTCCCAGGCGCGCGTCCAACTCTCCGCACCTGGTTGCATAATATGCTACGCTCACACACATACATATGCAGTAGCAGCGTAGTGCTTTGTGTAGTGTGAATGCCTGGAGATGCACACTTGGTCAGACGTGCACGTTCCCCTTTTCATCCAATAGACGGCCTCTTTGCCGTGTCCTCGGTCCAATGTGCACTAATGCTCTGCACTTGTACTTGCATCCTCTCCACAGTGCTTCTCTCACTTCTTCCCTCTACAGACACTGTCATCAGTGGTTATCCTTCAAGCTGGGTTATTGTTGCTGTTCTCAATGTGAGACTACCTGTCCTGACCTTGCCCCATTGTTCACATGTGGCCACCATGCCGTCTAGGAAGCCATCAACATAGATCTGCGCTCACCAAATCCCACCTGTGAAGCAGGCGGCCTTTTTGTGTTATTCTGTTTAGTCTCACTTGCTTCCCATCCTCCCCTCTCACATTTCCTACTCTACTCTCCTGGTACTGGTTGAGAATGAAAGGGAGAGCTTGATTCTGTTCACTGCCCCAGGTGGCTCCTTTTCTTTCTTCTGTTGTTGTTGTTGGAGCTTACCCATGGCCTAACAGGAACGTGACAGAATACAGAGGGGGGAGTTTATTTAGAGAGACTGAAAAATGAGTACATGAAATAGCGGATGGAGTGGGATGAATGATATATGATGGAATGCTTTCATATTCAAACAAGGAAGAGCATAGACTGAGGGTCCTGTACTGCAGCAGAGGATGTGAACAACTGCTGATTAATCGTAGCAGAACTTACCACTAAAGTGAGAATGGCTGGTTAACAAGCCAAGGGGCTTGTAGGGGTGGAACAGTCACGGTTCGGTATGGTTTTGGTACAGCAAGGGGAAATAAATAAAACAAATTGTATTTCCTGTATTTTCAAAATGTGGCTCATTGGCCAAAATTCTTACTGCAACATTTAAGGCACGCAAATACTGGCATATTGTCCATAAGAAAAAAAAAATGTAAATCAAGACACAAACGTTAGTAACGCTCCATAATAAGTTAGCAGTAATATTAATAATAGTAATAATTATAATATGTAGGGCTGTCAATTGATTGACTGTTTGGTCACAAATAATCTTATGATTGTCCATGATTAATCATGGTTATTTGCAAATTATCTGTTCAAAATGTACCTTAAAGGGACACCTGTCAAGTATTTCATACTCTTATTAATGTGGGAGTTTGCTTTATGCAAATGCATGTATATATTTATTATTGGAAATCAATGAATAACACAAAACAATGACAAATATTGTCCAGAAACCCTCAAAGGTACTGCATTTAGCATAAAAAATATGCTCAAATCATAACATGGCGAACAACAGCTGTCTGTGTCAGTGTGCTCACTGCTGCCTAGTTTCCTAAATGAACTGATACCAGCAGACTGGACGCCTGGTCGGAGTGATGGCCAGTTGACTAGAGAAAACAGGTTACAGTGACGAGTACTGAAAGGGGCACCGACGACGAGTCTGGCAGTATTGTAGACGACGTCCAGTTTATTGAGGAGATTTTTGGAGGCGAATATGGAGATTAAGTTGAAATAATCCAGGATTGGGAGAGTTGTCATCTTAACTAAGGTGGGTTTTGCAGAGTGGGTAAAAGATCGGTGTAGGAAACCAATTCTTGCCCTGACTTTGGAGAGTAGCATGTTGATGTGCCTTTGAAAGGAGAGTCAACTGTCGCGCCAGGTATTTATAGGAGTTGGCAAATTCAGTCTGACATTCAGCAACTTGACAAAAATCCATTTGCATCTCCTCTGGGCCAACATGTGACCCTTCCGACACTTGACTTGATAAAAAACGAGAACGATAATAGTTGCACAGACAGCATTGGAGGTTAAAGTCCACAAACAAGGGTTAGTGATTGAAAAATAATCACAGCTCACCTGTATTTGCCTTCTCAAGTTATATAAAATATCTGCACCAGTACCAGAAATGACAGCAAAACTGAGCCTAGTAAACTATACATAAGGTTTCCTCCTGAACCTAGTAAGACTTCTCATTGGCACCTAGTTTATTTGACACTCACATTATATTATCATACTATTATTAGTAGTAGATTCTCTGCTGTAGAGCTGCACTGCTGTTTATGTGTGCATAGCATCATTATGGGATAACTGCTGCATTATAGCTGGTTTAGTGCTGGTGGATGTGCACAGTGTGTACTGGCTGTAGTTCACCCAGCATTATGGCGGGGGTGATTACTTCGCTAGTGTCTGGCTCTGACTTTCACAGGTGGCTGTGTGGTGTCAACGAGAGGAAGTTGTTTTTAGCCTTTGTGATGATCACCTATGCGAGAAGTGGTGTGCATGTGCTTATAAAGATTTATAAGCCTTTATTTGTGTGATCCTCTTTGGCTGGAACTTTGTTTCACTGTCTTGTTTTATTGTAGCCTGGTTGCGTTTTTATTGAAAGCGGTGCAGTTTGCCTAAACCTTGCTGAAGGGCAGAGATTCATCGACGCCAGTATGCCTATCCTATTGCAGTTCCCCATTTATCGAGGCAAACATGCGCATGTAATTTGTTGGATGGAATTGTCTGTTGCATATTTTATTCCCTATATCACTATGTATATCCTATTTTTCTTGACTGTATTTCATAAAACATTTTCAGTTACAGTGGCCCCGTTTCCCACGGGAAGTTTATCTCATAGCTGCACACATTACAAAACACATAAGCATGTAAATGTATGGATGAAGTACAGATACAGTACAGACGCCCACCACACAATGCATAAAAAATAGTATTATGAAAATAAATATGCTACATTGCAGATGTTAAATTATTAATTTATTTGTTTTTCATAGCTCCTAGCATGGAGCTTCCCGACATGATTTAAGGCTGGAGAAATTCAAATATCTCAGTATTTTTGACCAAATAATTCTTTCGATGTTGCAATAATATTGTAGGGTTGACCACTGGTGCTTTTACAAAATATTTACACAATGAGATTTTTGATAAATAATCATCAGTAATGTGGATGTAATGACTAAAAAAATATTAAAATCAAGAGTAGAATAAATTCTGAAAATTGGCTCATCTAGAGCAATACAATACAATTCAATAACTTGAAATCAATACGGCAACTTTTTTTTTCTTTTGCCAAAAATTCAAGCAGTGTGACTGTGAAATAAATAGCAGGACAATGTGGTATCAGGAATAAATAAATTAGGGATATAAACAAGTAAACACAATCATTAATGGCAAATACATACACCTTTTATTTGAAAATCATAAAAAGTGCTACTTCAGGACCTGCTGCTTCGGTTCTCAAGATACAAAGCAATGCAGTGTTTAACAAAAATATAATAAATCAACCCTGAACTCATTTTCAATATAAAGAGCAGAGTAATTATATTGGCGTCTCAGAGTGTGCTTGGAAAGATTGGTCCTGTTGTCGTTATATTATCTGGCTTTTGCACACTGCAAACAGTGAGATTTATAAAGGAGATCTCTCTTTTTGCAAAAGCCAAAATGTGTTAACACACTGGCCTCAAACACATCTTAAAAATGTCTCGCTCATCTGGCCCCTTCCTTGCTATCGGCCATGCTTCGTTTTGTCATTGCTTTTCTGAAAATGGCGCTGATGGAGCATGTCGATGACGTCCTATGCAGGGAGAGTGAACCGGAGTAATGTGCTTAAATACAAGGTGAAAATTCTTCATATTGATATGATTTACCTTTCAAATCGGTTTTAGATTGATGTACGTCCCCTGTGAAGGACAACTTGTCAAGTATGTACTTGGATCGTTGGAAAATAAATCAAATACCCCTATAATGTTGCCTTTAAAACCATGAAAAGACAACACTACGCCATATCACAATCTTACAATATCCAAAATGTAGGATGACATCTAGTCTCATATCACAGTATTGATATATTTCCCAGATTACTGGGTTGGCTGGCTGTGAAAGGATTGGTGAAATTACATGCAATAGTAAAAGTGATAAGAAGGCACAGCATGAGCTAAGCTATAGTCCGACCAGAGGAGATACTAGAGCTTTTTTGCAAGCAATTATTCAGAGGCATTATCCACATTTTGTCTGTGACAAAGGGATAAAGTATGTGCGTTACTGTGTGTGTAGGTGTCTGCTTCATGGCCTCAGGGTTAAAGGTTCCCCTCTGCATTAGTAAGCAGTCAATGTGTTTATAGACTGACGAATGGGTATTGTGAGCACAAGGAGGAAAAGCCATAATGTCAATGTGAAGTGCACATGTGCAGGCAAGCATACGGCACACACAACCATCCAATGCACAAACCTCTGTTATGATGCCAGATCAATAGGTGAGCGTATCGACTTCATCTCAAGACAACGTCATCATCGGCATCTCGCGTCGCTAAACAAACACGGCCGAGACGACGTCCCACGCCTTTTTGTACGGAGGGATTTTACAAGGTCGTAGTCGGCGCTTTTCGTATTGATCAGCTGAACCGCTGTCTTTTAGTTTTTCTACTTGGTTTCGGTTGTAAATCTTGAAGCACTGAGTGGTTTCAATTGGCCTCAGAGGCAGCTGGTGTAATATTATTTTATTCCAGGGGTCATAATTTATCCTGTCTGTAATATCCCCTCTGAGGCTGTTGGGAGGAGGATGCAGTTTGTCTTGTGAGTTCAGGTTGGATGCCCAAAGAACTGCCTTTTCTAGCTGCCTTTTCAGGAGTTTAAGTATTAGCAGTACTTACATAATATGATATGTTGTGTCTCCTCACCTCTCTCTTCTGCCTAACCTACGTCTGTCCAGGGTCCCTGATAATACATGCATATTGGCTATGTGTGTTACATGCACACGCAAAAGCAGCGTGTCGCCTTGTATCTTTTCAAACTTGCCACTTCTTTGTTCGGAGTCACAAAGCGTCACCGCATGCCTGTGCATGTTCCAGCTCCCTCGGATTTCGAGCCGAACTGAATCGATGTTTTCAGAGCGGGGTCAGCTCCATTTTTCATCAGTTATTCTTAGTAACTTCCTTCGTTCCTCCTCACAAGATGAAAGGGAGCTGGAGAGAGACAGACTTGATACTGCTTGACTACATGCGAGGTCTTTTGTAAGACACTGCTTTCAACCATATTGCCCAGATCAATATGCCACCATAGGGAGCGCACACTGAGTGAATTGAGAGGCCAATAATGAGCTCAGCGAGTCTACAAGGTCTGTGAAATTAAACACATTGCTCACCTGCTGCAGATATCGGCGGGCCTTGACTCTTAATAATCATATCGGCGCCCCAACGTCAATGGAAATCGCTAAGCTGGAACGTTGAGTAGAATATCCAGACTCTGGTTTATTTCCTCCGTCGGTCTCCGGGTCTCCAGCGTGCTTCTTTTGATTCCTCCGAAATGTTCGCAACACCTTCCATCAGACTTATCCGGGATATTGAAATGTCAATACCGTTTACTAATCTGCAGTTGCTGTAATGTCGTCTCAAAGTTTATGTGGCTTTCCACCCTCTGCCTTTACCAGCTATGAGCTCTAAAAGCCAATAAACATTAAAGAGGTTGGTAATAATTGCAGGGTTACTTCAAATAAGATTTGTCGCTAATGGTATTTTTATGATGGCTGCCGTCAGCCGATAGAATCTTAACCAACAAAATTGCTTAAACTTGTCATTATTTCCTCCTTGACACCTGAGTTGAATGTTTGGTGTTCTAACATGAACAGCATTTCAGGTCCTTTTAAACCTTCCATTATAGTGATGAGTGTCAAAAAATACAATCACCTTGGCTGTTTAGTCTCTGTGGTTTAATTGTGGTTATATTATCAGCCTTTTCCACAGCTTTCAGCCTTCTGTCTCTGGTTCAGCTCCTTTCTCCCTAAATACAAAAGTCCTCTGTTAAGGCTAGCCCACGCTGACAGATTTTTTAAATCTTAACAAATTTGAAAATGTGACAGACCCCACACATAACGTCATGATAATTAGCTTTACTTTTTTATTTAATTTATTGAACTACAGCAGTGAACATTAATCAACATATCAACATTATGCATTAATGTAAATATGCCAGAATTAGCACAATAGCTAAATTTCATCTGTAGTCCTCAGCAGGTACTTACAAAAACATAAAACAAATTTTACAATTACACGACACCACGGCACACAGGCTCACAAACAGTTCTCCCTATAGTACAAAGATGTCAAACATACGGCCCGAGGGCCGGAACCGCCCGGCCAAACGGTCCAATCCGGCCCACTGCGCAGAAAAGTACAAGATTATTATTAATTTTTTAAAGCTCAATTTTGAACTACTTTGCCACATTAATGACTTTCAACAGGAATTATGTCCAAATTTAAGTTAAAATGAAGTCAGAATTTTGACATAGGAAGCCAAAATGATGAGATATTATCATAGAAAGGCATAATTAAGAGAGTTAAGTTAAACTTTTGACTCAAACTTGGGGAGTCAAACTATAAAAGATACGACTGTAAGCTATTTTTGTTTAATGTGAAAACTGATTTTCAATACTCGATTTTGAGATATTTTGTCACATTTCTGACTTTTTATGGTAATGTAATGTACATTGAGTTTGACTCAATAATAACATTATTAACGAAGGATGGGTCATGATTTGTGATTTTTCGTATAGTTCCTTGTTTTAACTGTCGCAGGCAAGTTAAGGCAAGGCCAAAATCGGGCTCAAAATGGGCCTGATTCTTGTGTATTGAGTACCCGGCATTAGACGGGTACTCAGGCAGCTGTTGGGTAAATGGAAGCTCATGGAGGTTAGGAGGCTGGCCACTGAAAATATAGGGCAGCCTCCCTAATAAGGTGCAAATATCAGGCCCGTGGCATGAGGGAAGCAAATTGCTTTTTGACAGTATATTTAAGATGGTAATCGACTGTCATTTACCACAGCCAATTCCCTCTGAATTGCTACGTGCGCGACAGAGTCCCTCCCATCTATTTCACTTCCTCTTCTTTCTATCTGCTGTCCCTCTCATTTTTTCAGGCTGATTCTTCCATAATTCAATGGGGGCGAGAAGGCACAGCGACACCTCCCCTATCTCACATACATGGGCACGCACACACAATAATGCTCATAATAGATGAAATTCAGTATTATATTCATGAATCCAGCACTTAATCTGAGTTTAAGGGGAGTTTTATTTGACAGTGGTCGCCTCTGTACCTTTTTGCAGACAGGCAGCAGTGTGTGAAGGTGCACAATAAACCACACTGGATTTGTGTAGCTGTGTGCGCAACCATAATGTGTGTATTTATAAAAACGGAGCTCTAATTACCCAGGTGTACTCACACACTTCCCTCCCTGAAAACTTTAATCCCTCATCTCACCAGCTTCCAGTCTAATTGCTGGTGGGCTCATGAAAACCAGTAATGAGTCCCGTGTTCGTTCAAGGCGCTCGCTCTACTCGCTGCTCTCTCATAGGTTGGCTGAGATGCTGCTGAAATGCTTCTCGTCACTGACCGCTCAGGACCCAGAAATGGCCTATAATTGCGCCTGCCATTGCCACAATTAACATGTAGGAAACATGGGACGGGTTCCACCATGTACAGCTGTTATAGTTTAGGCTCCTGTGTGCACAGGCAAGAGCCATACTGGTCCTAAAGAGTAATTCATAGTGGATAAATTTACTGGGTGACACAGACTCCGTTTTTAATTAATGTGGGGCAGGGTTTATGCTATTTTTTGTGTTGTTTTTGTATGGCCAATATGGCCGTTGATATTATAACATACTTGGCTGCTGATTTGATATATATTGCAATTTTTCAGTACGATTGCGATTCAGCATTACAATTTAGTGCGATTTTTGTCAACCTTCTCATCACTAGAGAAAAAGTTAAATCATACACGTCTAGGGACTTTGGAAAATATCTCAATTACTACAGTAAAAATGTTTGATGTTTGTATGCAGTCAGAGATGTCCTGAAGTCAAATATATCAGACACCGTATTAAGGTATTACGTGTTACATTTTTTCCAGCAACTCAAAAATCAGAGAATAAAGACATGTCCATCACAAATTAGTGGTATTTTCTTTTTGATTTATAAGGGACATGTAGTGTTTTATACTTCTGGTGAATATAATCCAATCAATCTTATGTCCATAGATGTATTTTGTATATACAGTTCCCTTTGTTAACACCTTATTTTGAAAAATAGACGACATAGTCACACCTGTATACTTCCTCTAATTAGCTCTCCTGTCAACTTTGTTTTGTGTATACAACCATGGTCAGCTCCAGCTCCGTTTGAATGCCACAAAATAACAGTATATGGGTGCTCTACAGTTGTAGCGTCAGCCAATTTTTACCGCAATACAACAACGTTTCCTGTCCATGGCAGAGTTAGAATGCAGCTTTAGCTGTGATGTCTAGCTCTGCTTTTCCTGTAATTTGTGAAACCCAAAGTGTTTCCATACTTAACTCGTATCCACGCAGACCCTCCGCTGATTTGTACTTCCTCGTTTCGGCTTGCTGCGGTTTGTTTTGGTGGACGGATATGGAACGGATATGACGCCACGTTACTCTGACTACTACAATAAAATCGCTAACTTCATCCTACCTCTGTGTAGACTCAAATAAAGGAAAGATATTGATCATGGCATTGAAAAAAATATTTCTATTGTAAAACATAGGTGAATTGATTTTATTTCCCCACCCCTACCATATAAAAGCCTACACTTGCCATAACTTTAATATATTTCCACATTTGTCAAATTCAAAATATTGTTGTGTGGCTCGCAGAGCTGTAGCCTACTGTTTACTTTGAAGCTTCATTCATAATGTTGACATTCAAATTATTCTTAATTCCTTACTGAATCATTGCAGTAGGTATTAATAATCCAGTCCACCAGTGCTTCTCATCTCTAACTGTCCAAGTCTGAAGTCCAAAATTTATTATAGAAATAAACACTAGATGAAATCATTATTTAAATCATTATTTAAATCATTAGCCACTTTGTTTGTTTCACATTTACTCAGCTGGCTGTGTAAGAAAACCAAAGTTTATATTTAAGTTGTCTTGGCAACATATCTTACAGTATTAGGCCATTTAATATGCCATTGATTATTTAGTTTATTTATTTGGCTTACTTCCTAACAGACATTTTTGCCATTGATCATTTAATCTGCCAGACAGCTACACCAAACAATGCCACAAAATACACGCCGGTATATTCATATCATATCCATGAAGCATTAAATTTGATATTTGTATTAATATCCCAACATTTTTTAAGCTTAGAAGGGATACAGATAGTGTGCGTCATTGTTACTCCCCTGACTTGCTTTTTAGGTTTGTCCTGAATACCTAAATTATTCAGCACAAATCATCTATTCAATTTTAGGCTTTTAAAATCACTAGAAATGAGCAAATTCTAAGATCAGCTATTTCTTTTAATAAACCCATTCTCACGTCTCTTTGCAGTGCAATAAAATTCATCCTTAGATTAACTAAGGTTTGACATTTCACAGACTTTTCTGGCCATTATAAGGCTCGGCGTACAACAAGTGACTGCTGCTGAATGAGTGTCCTTTTTCCACCCTCTAGTTGACAATGGCTATAGAAAAGGCCCGGTGGCTATATTGACAGCACAGTGTTTTCATCCTAAAATAGACACAATACCTTTGTCAACCGCACTCTATCAGTTCCTCTCTCCCCACGCTGGGGCTCCGGCCGGTCTTTGTTTCTCACCGAGATGGTTCTCCGTCGTCTGATGGGGAGAAGATGAAGGGAGGAGGGAAGGAAGGAGTGTCTTTGTGTGAAGGGGTAGGTGTTGGAAGATAAGCAGGCATCTACAGAGGCACCGTGGAGCGACTTCTCCCTTCATTCGTCTTCTTTTTCCGCTCTCTCAAGCCTTACGTTCTTCTTTCTATCGCCTCTCCAACCTTCTGTCTTTCCTCCGTCCGTGTCTCACTCTATCACTTCCTCCTCTCTCTCTCTCTCTCTCTCCCTCTCTCTCTCTCTCTCTCCTCTCCCAGATAAGGCCAGTAGAGCTGCAGGCTGCTGGGCTGGTTAATTGGAACGGGAGAGTCTCGAGGCCTGGCCAGTGAGCCTTGTGCTTCCTACCAAAACATCTTCAGGCTCCAACGCAGCCACACGCATGCTGCCGGGTGCACACACACTCGCGCAAACTTAATCGGCCACACGCCCCCAGCAACCATTTTACATTTCACGCATGCAAAGCCACTTAGAACGGTTGAACAGGTAGGGGCTCGGTATCTCACTCAAGGAAAGAGGAGGAAAACAGCGCTTACAGATATGTAAACTTGCATACTGTAAACATACTGTAGGTGCCCACTCACATATGTATCACCGATTGGTGCTCCAATAACTGCCCCCTCTGGGTATTGGAAGTACAGCCATTTTCATCCTCTCCAGTCCAGTGGCACACACTGATATTCATCTGGGACCACCACACATTGATAACATGACCAAGGTTAACCCGGGGCGCAAACAAACCCCAATTCACTCTGCGTTAGTATGCGCTTAAGTCAGAGTCATTTGGATTTACACTGTCAACCCCGCTGCACCTGTAGTCCACGAGCTCTTCTGAAAGGCTGGAAGTGGGAGGAACTAAAGTGGGATGGTGATGGATGGCTGAAATAACTGGAAGAGGGCGTTAAAGAGGGAGGGCGAGGCATGATGGGAAATGAGAGGCATTATGAGGAGGATAGTGTCAAACAGGGAGGAAAAAGGAGGATGGAAAGACAAGCAAGAAGGTATTTAGAGCTGGGATGAGCAGGCGGCCGCAAGCTAATGCGACAGTATGTGTGCAGAAACTCTGTCAGTCTTCCTCGTCCTCGGTCTCACATGATTTGCACATTGCACTGCAGCGAAGCAGGCTGATGGCACGCAGATCTAATGCTGCCGTTGTGTGGAGGACGATCGCTGCGTCTCAAGTAGCATCACAGGCTAAGAGTCACTGACGTCCTCTTTCTGTTTTTTTTCTCCATTTACTCCTCACGCTCAGTCTCTCTCCCTCCTCCTCTCCTCTCATCCTTTGTCGGCCATTTTGTTGGCTTGATCACGGATGTAAAAATGTCTTTGAGTGACTTGCTAACACCGAGAGGTCTGCTTCTCCACGCCTCTGGTGTCACTGGCCTACATGATGCAGCATGTGTGGCTCAGTGCGCGTCCATGTGTCTATTTCTGTCATTTGTGTGTCTTGTTTGTGTGTGTGAGGCTGTCTGTGAGCAGAGCCATTCACAGACACAAGTCCACTGTGTCTTGTGTCTGTAATTGATCTCTGACTAGCCAGACTCCCACTCAGTCTCACTTTAAAAAGCCCTCATTATTTCCAGCCAGTGGTTATTGATGGACTTGATAACGGAGACATTTTGGTGACTTTCTTACTGCAAAACCAACATCCTAGTAGAGTCTTAAGCAAGCTGCAGAATACTAGGGCTGTAATGATTCACCTATCTCCTGACTCAATTCAATCATGATACTTGGGTGCCGATCCGATATGTAATGTTTTTTTTTTAGTATTGTGATTCCATATTAGGATTATTTGTGAACACTAGACCATGGGAAAAGTTGAATCATACACCTCTAGGGACTTTTACTTTGGAAAATATCTCAATTAATAAGTAAAAATGTTTAATTTTCAGTATGTATGTAGTCAGAGATGTCCTGAAATCAAATATATTGGTCTTTTCTTTGTAATTTTCATGTAATGTTTTATCCTTCATATGAATATAATCCAATTAATCTTATTTCCATGTATGTATTTTGCATATATAGTTCCCTTTGTTGACACCTTATTTTGAAAAACAGATTTAGGCAAATGTATATACTTCTGCTAGCTCCGTCGCTAGCTCTCCTATCAGCTCCGTTCTCTTTATACATCCATGATCAGCTCCATCGGGGCCGTTTGAATGCATTTAACATTAATGTCAGTGTCTTGGTGCTCTACAGTTGTAGCGTCGGCCCGTTTGACCACGGAGATGAGCGTGGCGGCAGGCTTACCCGCACGTTACTGCAATACGCTAATGTTTGCTGTCCTGCGGTTTGTTTTGGTTGGTGGATACGGAAGGGATCAACAACAACAGAAAGGGTAACGTCCCTCTACTGTCACATAGATGCAAATGAAGCAAATAAATAAAATAAGCAAAAAAATTGTGACACATAAGTGAATCAGTTTTTTGTCCTCAACTCTACAGAATATATGGTATGTACATACATACGTACCAAACTCACCCTGTGTCTGTCTTCTCTTTTCATCGACACATTTCAACGTGCAGAGCAAATTCATTTACTCTCCATGATTTACCCCGTCAAGGTGTCACTGCAAAAGGAGCAACAAGGAGTCCCGCTAAAGTCATCAGTCATCGCACAGCAAGGCTAAAGCCCTTTATCTGTTTCATTAGCAGCTCCTCATCAGGGCTAAATGCAGTTAGCACTAACATCCAGAGCTAGTCACTCGCGGCTTACAGCTGACGAGGCCGATCAAAGGCTGTAGTCTGGTGTAGAATAAAGGCCCGCTCACCTCTGTGTGAACACACGCTCCACATGACGGGAGCACTGTGTCGCAATACTGATTAGTTCGTTTCATTTGTACTCTACTGCTTTAAGATGTCTTTTTTTGAAAGAGAACACACCTACGTTTTAGAGGCTTTGTAATTCCTCCTTCCCTTAAGAGGAGTCTCTTCACCCTCAAGCTGCGTTCCAGTGATGTCAGACAGTCACAAATTTTGACTTTCTAGTCGAAAAAATGTTCTACAGCAGCCCTGAAGAACAAAACTCATACACAGTATCTCAGCCAAGACCGCCGGTCATTGATGCAAATTTTCATAGTGGCCAAACGTCGTTTTTTTTTTTTTTTTTTTTTAAGTAAACAGCAACTTTACCATTGCACAAAATATGTTAAACAATAACCCAATTACCTGTCAGTCATTAGCCTGTTCATCAAAGCTGCACAATTAATCGAACATCAATCACAATCACAGTTTTGGCTTCCCACAATTAAATGAACCTGATCGCCTGAGAGATCGACGTTTGAGATGTGTGTTCTGCTCATAGAAAACGCTGCAGAACATCAAATCTTCAAGGTATTTACTTACATTTGGGCAAAGATATTAGCTATACAACCAGTGTGTTTCTGATTAAATTGAGCATAAAATTGTTAATGTAGCTCTTATTGTTGCTAATTTTGCTCTTGAAGTGCACCAGATTGAAGCCTTTAACTTTAAATTGTAGCATGTGAAAAATAATTGTGAAATCAAAATTTATCAAAAATTGAGTGTGATTATTATAAGTGATTATTCTTTTGGCCATAATCATGTAGCCCTACTGTACATTAGCTGTAAATAGTAAAAATGCACTTACAGTAGCTACTAACAGCACTATTTTTATCCTCAACAATCTTGCTGTCTTTTGTATTTGCTTTCTGGTTTTGTACTCTGGAAACACACAAAGGTTTTATTTACACCTTCCATCGAAGTGTCCATCTTCCAAACCTGCCTTTCCTCTTATCTCCTCATCCAGCTCCTTTCACCACTTATTCCAAGCGTCTTGGCAGCAGCCTCCTCCTCCAGTGTTTCTCCTCTTTACTCCCTCTCCCACCACTTCTTGTTTGAAATCCCTGTTCTCCATCTTGACCAGGAATATTAAAAGTGGCTCAGCGTGCCTCTCTGGTTAATTAGAGCACAGCAGCGGCGGCAGCAGCCTCCTGCTGACGGATGGTACGCTGCTGAGCTTCTCACAGGCCAGGATTAATGGCTCCTGCCTGACTCCGATCTGGTGTGTCTGCTTGTTTGCATGTGGAAACTGTGTGTATAATGCATATGCGTAGGTGCATTTGTGCACAGGAGGACTATTTGCATGTGTAAATATTTGTGTGAGCTACACCTCTATTACCCTTTGTCTAGATTATTGTACTGTATAAATATTTCATACGCTTCAACCGTTTTTATTGCGCATGAAAAGTGTTTCAGCGTCATATTTACAATTCAAAAGAAGATGTTGCCCCTTTGGGTGGAGAAAAAGTGCAACGTTGAACTCCGATGGGCAGTGAAGTATTCAAACACATTACCTGAATGTATGTGAGCTGACTGTTAGCGGAAGAAGGAAGATGAAAGCCCTGGCACAGCTTCACACAACAGGTGTAGCCTGGTCTGTGGGGAATCTGGAGATGTTGGGCCAAGGCGGAGCTCTGCAAGAGATGGATTAAACACCAAAACACACTCGCATGATTTATGCCATAGTTAAGTTATTGTAAGTGCCTTTGAGATTAGACTGAAATTGGGAATGTCCTTAGTAGGGATGTCATGATACCAGAAATTTAATAGTCAATACCAAAACCAGTGAAATTCCACAATTCTTGATACCACGATAAAAAACAAAAGTAAACAAAAGTAAAAATTTATTTCAGCGTACAGTCTTTATTAGTATTAGTTTGCTTAATTTATTAAACAGGTCATAATTCTCTCTCTCTGTTATCTGTTTCTTATTGCTGTGAAAACACCTTCAAACAACTGGATTTATTCAACTTTCTTGGCAAAAGCTTCAGTTACAAGATTACATTTGAACACATGGTGATGACACCCAGCGCTATTTTTACTGACTAGAGCTTGAATGCAACATAATGTAAATCAAGGACACCGCCTGTGTTGAAATCGGCAGTACGAGAGCTAATTAACGTTAGCTTTTAGCAGCCGGTAAGCACCACAGTCCTGCACGGAGCTAACAGCTAGTGTTAGTGTTAGTCACGACACAGGAATTTCGAAATTAGCATTAAAATTTAGATTTTTATAAAAGTTAAATAGCGCAGGCGTCAACTTGCTGTCAGAGAGAAGAGAGAGTAGAAAGCACAGCTGGTGCCTGCATGTTGATACTGCAGAAAATGAACGTTGAAACTGTTTTAACTTTGCTGTTTTTGACAACACAAAGAACAGCTAACGTTAACTAGCTCTCGCCCTGCCAATTTAAAGACAGACTTGTTTGTAATGTAGCCTTATCGGGGAAAAAATGGGGTGCATCCCCTGGACATGTCAATAATGAGTTTACTGCATCCCAAACTCATTTTCTATCATCGACGGGGCGCCAGAAGTCTGGAGCCCTGACGATATCTATGCTACTATATAAAAACGAATACTGTCACTGTCATGTTTGTAGAATTTTGTCATCAACTTGGCACCGAAGTATTGCTTCTCCTGATGTTGCTGCTCCTCATATGCCGATCAAATTGTTTAGGATTCAGTTTCTTGCCATTATTGTCCTGTTGTCTCCTTGCTAATGCTGACTTAAAGGTCCAGTGTGTAGGATATGGCAGCATCTAGAGGTGAGGTGAGTAGACTGCCACCAATTGAAGCTTCCCCGGTGTGCCAACTGTGCTGGAGAGCTACGGTGACTTTCAAGAGCCATTTGGAGCAAAGCCAATGCGTAGCGTGAGTGTGTACATGGGAAGCGAGTGGCGAAGCAGGAGAGAGAGAGCAGCGGCGGTGACTTGAGCGAGTAATGTTATTAAATCTGACCCAATCGGTAAAAGTCAGTAATGTTTGGTTTGTCCTTGCTGGGCTACTGTAGAAACATGGCTGACTCCGTAGAGATATAAACAGCCCATTTTAATGTAATGAAAATGCACAGGTTTTTATTATCAGGTGATTATACACTTAGGAAACATACTTATCAATATAATATTCCATCTCTGCCAATAGATCCCCGTAATTGTTGCACATTATTCATTTAACATTAACTTATTGTCACGGCAGTTATCGATTACTTCTCATCAGTACAGACAATTTTGTGGCACAGATTTTTTTTAAAAATGCAACTTTTTTGTTGTTGCCATAGATTTGAAAACCATTAGTCTTTGTCGCAAGTGATGTGATAAAAATAATAAATGGGACAGTTTTCACTGCAGTGCGGATGAAGCCTTTACGAGTTTCTGTTTAGTTTCGATCAAGATGGTGCCAACGTTCCCCATGGGACGACGTGAGAGGAAATGGGTCGGCGTTGGCTCACATGACCGTGCAGCTATCCCGAGGGTTGCAGAGCTTCACTTGGACGAGACGTCGGGTCGGGGTGTTTGAGGCTGGGTACAGATTGCTCCTTCAGCAGCTCAGCCAAGCACTGTGAGCCAGAAAGTCGTCTTTTTCTTGAGGAAAGAATCGAGGCAGATGGGTGTCACTGTAGTTGGGGGGGTGGGGGTGGAAAATAATGTTATTTTTGGATTGAAAGTGGACCGAAGCTGGATTGTACATGTCATTTGTAAAACAATGCTGCAATCAAATGCTGCAGAAGATTTTGTGGACTACAACTGTGACAAAAATCATAATCTCAAGTAGGCATAAATATAGATACATACTGAGTATACGCAGATAAACACGCACTGTCACACAAGGACAGTTGCTTTGCTGAATGCAGACAGCTGCACACGCAACTAGAATCAATCAACACAACCCTCGCAGCTCGAGTTATCTCTTGAGGCTTGTTATGTTTCCTCAGTGTCCTTGGGATTTAATAGTACCATCGGGCGAGCTGGCCAATACCCCCTAATAATAAGCAACACAATGCATTGAGAATACACTGATTCTCAACGTAGTAAACCTTCATAAACACAGCACTGTGAAAAAAGCGTGAAACACTGCTGAGAGTCCCCAAACAGACAGAAATAACTCGATGAATATTCAATCTGGCCAGGGAATATTCCAAATCTGTTTACCCATAAGGGACACAGATGTGGTTAAAACAATGGTTGATTAAACAAGCGTAAGCTCTCAAATTGGTCACAAAATGCAAAAGTGTTTTAGCGTGTTTTTGTTGATCTTCATAATGGCAATTAAACCAATGTCATGATCTGTGTGTGAGTGGTGGGGGATTTTGCATGTGTATGAAACCGTAGGCTTGCTCATGATGCAGTATGTCTGCATATTAGTGGTTTTTGCATCAGTATAATTAGGTTTTTACATCCCTGTTTGTGTAAATTTACAGCACAATGTGCCTACCCAGGTGTTTTTCTACAGATGACTGGTAACAGGATGTATGTTTCTTATCACATCTGCTAATGAATGCTGTGAATCTTGCCTGCTAATTTACAGTAGCATGCATATGTGTATGCCGGCGTGTGTGCAAACGAAAGAAGAACGTGTGCAAACATGCAGATTGGGCTCCGTCACCGAGAGACCAAAATAAACCAGCCCTGGTTTTATCACTCCTCGAGGCATGTTGTGCCTGCCGCATATTAGAAGACATTTTGTCTGACAGCGCCTCACATTTAACAACAGTCTGACAAACAGTAAATCATGTGCTCTTAGTTTTAGATGTGTGCACGTAAGATTATACGGGAAGTGCGAGGTATAACAGATAGAGCTCCTTTTGCTGTCAAAAACTCAATAAACTAAAAGTCAGGAAGCCAAACACTCAGCTCTGACAGCAGATCACATCTCCAGCTGAAATTTAGGAAGGTGGCTACTAGAAAAACAGCAAAACACAGCAGATAAGCTGCCTACCTGCCAGTGTTTCTCTGTTTTGCACCAGTTGAAATGCATTGCTATAGATACATGCTGCTGCAAGCTGCCACCGTATGTTGTCATCATCGTTATCGACCAAAGTGAGAACACTGATTGTTTTTTATTACAAATAGAGCTGTTTATCATTGATGTTTATGATTGCTTTGTCCTTTCTGGACTACTGTGGAAACGTGTTCATTTTAATGTAATAAAACGCAAAGATTCTTTTTATCAGGTGATTATACACTTAGGAAAACATACTTACTGTATTTTTCGCACTATAAGGCATCGGATTATAAGGTGCACTACTACTATGAACGTGTCTATGTTCATACATAAGACGCTCTCGTCTCGCGATAGTGGAGTAACTCGCCCGCCGTTGCCACCCTGTCTTGGTGAATGTGTGTTCGCCTTCTATCATCCAACGCTACCACGCAGCTCGCAGTTTAACTTTGAACAACCTGTTGACACTAATATCTAGCGGTTGGAGTTTAGTTAATCCACCTGGAATGACGGTAAAATCCGAATTAGTTTTCTTCACTTTCGTTTTGACAGTATCGGTGAGTGCCGTAATGCCCGACAATCCATCCAGCGGTGCGGCTTCGTAGCTTACCAAAGTCGTAAGAAAACATTTTGACAGATTTTTGAGCACCCTGTACCACATAAAATTGGTTCGAGGTCAGAAAGCACAACCAGAACTGATACATAAGGCGCGCTGGATTATAAGGCGCACTGTCGATTTAAGTGCAAAAAATAAAGTATTAATATTATATTCCTCCTCTGCCAATTGATCCCCCTAATTGTTACACATTATTCATTTAACCTTAACTTGGACCCATTGACCATGAGCCGCGTGTTGTAGCGTGTCGCCTAATTGTGAAAACGATCTGTTGAGGGCTGGCAGCTCCGCAGCAGCAACGAAAAGTAAAAGGCTCCACAACGAAACGGAACGGCGGTAGCCTGAACGTGACTGTGGACAACCTGAGTGGGTGTGACCCAGTTTATCAGGTGTTGTATCTCTGTCGTGTGTGTTTATCACAGTAATGACGGTATTGCAAAATCCATGTCATGGCCAAACGTGACACCGGGGACGGTGATGAAACCGGTATCCTGCCTTCCCCTGTTTGTTTTTTTGGGATTTCTGGAATGATGCAACACCCTTTTGTTGCTGTCGGTTTAGTTCCATGTGAAGGAAGCATTGCTGCCTGCCATTCCTGCCAATATGAACGTCACTCTGTGAAAAATAGCCCTGATATCATTTGACTTCTTCTCTCTTCTGTTTCTCACAACTCTGTCTGTCCCCACTGTCCTCCCTCATCTCTCTCCATCGACGTTAAGCCTCGCCCGTCATGACATCATGATTATGCAGCCTCTCTCTCTCTCCCTACTGTATGTCTGTCTTTCTCCATCTTTCCCTCCCTCCCCTGCTTGTATGCCAGCGTCATCGCTGTTGTCACTTTGAAGCCAGGCAGGATAGCACAAGGGAGCATGAGCAGGGGTGAGCCTAGCTTTAATTGTAGACTGTTTGTGATGGAAATTAGATCTCACTCAAGAAATAATGGCTGGGGATTAGGCCGAGCCCCGGGGTCAAGACTGGCTGTTCAGACAGCTATTGACTCTGCAGCACTCCACTCTGAATCGCATTTGATTTAATGATGTGTGTGTTTGCATATGTATGTTCATAGTGTGTGTGTGTGTGTGTGTGCCACAGTGGACGGCTGTGATTTATCAAATATACTGCTGATTAGCCAAAACTTGTGACAGCTATCTTCACTGCAAATGACACCACTGTGTTAAGGTTCAGTACATTGCTTGACATATCTGTTGGCATGACTGAGAGGGAGCAGATGAAATAAGACATTCATATTACTCAGGCCCCTCTGGGAAGTATGGAGCCATGCAAAACTCAGAAAGCTTATTTATCGCTTGGCTCTCGACAAACTTTCTTTTTTTTTTTTTTTTTTTTTGAAGTGTCAGCTTTCAACTGAAAAGGGATTTTTATTTAAAGTACATGGCGTCTAAAACTGCAGGCGAAAGCAGACTACAGGCAAAAGAGATGAAAGATAAAAGATTAAATGGCATGTAGAATGAATAATTACTGATTAACTTGGAATGGGTCACATTTTTAGATGACATTCTCAATGAACGCACTGGAATGTGTTTATATGTGATTTACATTTGTCATGTTTTTGTGTTTCTTTCAGATCCCCACCCTGCCACCATAATGATGGGACCCATTCCTTCGTAAAACGCTGTAGTCCTCGAGTTTCAGGAGGAGAATGGGTTTACGCTGAGACCATGAACGCATCGTACGCTCGAGAAGACACCAGCAGACTCTGATACCCGTCTACTCCACGGCTCCTTCACTCTTACTCTCATTTTCTCCTTCTTGCACTCTTTTTAACGAAAGATCACAATCGGGTAACTCTCCTCCCCTCCCCCCACCCCCCAAGCTTTTGGCGGAAGCTCAGATTTCCTGGAAATTGCACCGAGATCTGGATTCTAGAGACGGAGGCTTTTGAAGAAACGGCAGTGTTGAAATTATCATATTCCCCCCTCTTGTACTCTCCTGCTATTCCTCATTCCTTTCCTCCAAGTCCCAGAGGCACCAACTGATGGAGAGACGAAGGAGAGAGTCAGGATAAGGACAAGAATTAGAGCATCAGAGAGAGGGAAAAAAACTGCTGATTCGTCGGGAAAATTGGAGTTGGGTTCTTGTGAGGATTACTTTACCCAGTGAGCTTGATATCCCAGTTCAATAACATAAAACATTTATTGTTTACATTTGAAGTCCTAACCCTAACCCTAAGCCTTACCTCTGGGGTTTATTAGACCTTTAAGGTATCAAGTAGAGAAGGGGAAACTTGGGAACTTTGAGTATGACAAGGGGGTTAAGATTCCTGTGTTGGCCCCTGTGGCCTGTGGCCCTCTTCAGCCTGCTCACTACAGTGAAGATGCTGGAATTCGGAGGCGCGCCTGGCCAGTGGGCGCGCTACGGACGCTGGGAAGCTGGATCGGTGGGCGAGCTGAGCTTCAGCCTCAAGACCAACATCAGCAAAGCCTTGGTACTCTACCTGGATGACGGCGGCAACTGCGATTTCTTGGAGCTCCTGATCGCTGGCGGGCGCCTCCAGCTGCGCTTCGCAATCCACTGTGCCGAGCCGGCCACATTGCACATGGAGACACGGGTGAACGATGACCGCTGGCACATGGTCTTGCTCACCCGCAACTTCCGCGAGACCCTCCTGATGGTCGACGGCGAGACGAAAGTGGCTGAGGTCAAGTCCAAGAGGAAGGAGATGGCAGTGGTCAGCGATCTGTTCGTGGGCGGGATCCCGCCGGATGTGCGCCTCTCCGCGCTGACGTCTAGCACAGTGAAGTACGAGCCACCTTTCCAGGGCTTGATATCCAATCTGAAGGTGGGGGAGATGCCTCCCACTTTGTTAAATAGCCAGGGCATTCAGAGCGACCTGGAGTACCTCTGCACCAAACAGAACCCGTGCTTCAATGGAGGGTTTTGCTCTATTCAGTATGGAGAAGTTCACTGTGACTGCACCCACACCCGCTTCAAGGGGAAGTACTGCAAGGAAGGTAAGGGACCATCATACTGAACCTGCTCTACCCTGGTGTCTTTGCATTGTACTCTGAGCAAAGCTAATATACATCTGTTTTAGGCAAAGACATCATCTATTGTCTTTGTTACTTTGTTATTATCTGTAGTAGTATGTCGTTTTAGCTACTGAATCTTTTAGGGGGTCACTGGTATTACAAGTTGTACCGTTCTGATGTGTATAAATTAGACTAAAATACTCTCTTCTTGACCTTTTCGAAGTCTCTTAGAGTGATATCACAAGTGGCTTGTTTCTTTGGTGTGAGGCAGTAGGATGTCTGTGCTGTAGTAGGGTTTAACCCTCCGAGACCCACAGTAGACCAGTTTTTGTCTTTTTTAAGGGGTTACAGGGGTCTTTAAGGGGAGATAGCAGGCACATCATCTGAAAGCTGGAAACCTGAAGATTAATTTGAGATGCAGCTCAGCACTGTGTGTCAGAAATAAAGTATCGGGTCCCAGGTAGTAGCTGACGAAGGCTTTTTGCTGAAGCGCGTTCATTTGTTTGCTCAGTATAATAAAGTAGACACTTTATTTGTGAGTGACGGAGATTTTGTTCCTGCAGTTCTTCCAAAATACCACATTAAGACACTGAAACCTTCAGGAACACTATAGAAAAAGCCATGCTGTGATTTGGCATCAAAATCTTTTCACATTTGGAGATATCTGCAGTAATTACATTTTTCCATCCATCCTCTGAATGCTCCAGGTCTCTAGTTTGTGGCTGTATAGTTTCATGAGGCTGTGATTATCCGAGAGGTCACCACAGGTCAGTTTATACAGAGATGTCAAGTTACAAAAAATTGTCTCTACTACAAAGAAATGGCTGTTATGAGGACTAACATCATGAATACAGTACATGAATACAGGTGGGTTCATTGGATCCACCAGAGTCTCAGCTTTACAGTGGTACCCATTTTATGTAATTCAACACTGTTTAGGGACCCCAGTATGCAGAAATATTCAAATACACCATTTTAGTACAGAGAAAATAACAAATTTCTCAAAAATGCACATTTTTTGCCCCAAACTGCTTGTGATTATCATAAAGTGGGCATGTCTGTAAAAGGGAGACTCGTGGGTACCCATAGAACCCATCTTCATCCACATATCTGGAGGTCAGAGGTCAACGGACCCCTCTATGACGATGCCAGCTTTTCCTTGCTAAAATCTAGCCAAACTTTGGAGCTTTATTTATCCTCCTTCCCAACGTGCTACCTGTAGCTTCACTCTAGCCCCAAAACTGAACCGACTAGAGCAACTGAAAGACAATTAAAGTCGGTCGGGATCATCCGCGATCTCGTGGGCCTCGTGGGGTTAATAGTTGAGGTGTAGACCCAGTGAGGGAAAGAGGAAGGAGGGTGAGGTGCTTTCTGAAAAGGCATGTGTATTGCTATTTTCAGTTTTGGTTTCATTCAATTGTCAAAATAGTTTTTAAGAAGTTTCCTTGCATGAAAGATCGAGTTATTGAAGAAGAAAAAAAAAAAAACACTTTCTTAGGGATTTTGTGAGTCATACAAGAGATTTAGACATGGCACAGGTGCTACTTTGAATGCGTTTTTTTGTTTTTGTCCAAAACAATACTTAACAACAAGGGTGCTGAATATCTAAACAGAATATTTAAAATGCAAAATCACACATTGTAGGTTTTCTTTGTCATCTCTGTTTCTTCCTTTCCTCTGACTTTTTTTTTTGACTCTGTCTTTCCAGGCCTGTTGTCTCGGAGCACACCCTGCTCCTGCCGTCGTTTCCCTCTTGGGATGTGCTCCTGTGCTGTCAGCTCATGTCAAACTCTGTTCTGTTTTACACCTCTGGCTCCCTCCTTCACTGACACATCCCATTTCCATATCTGCGGTTTCCCCTCCCTTCTGCTTTACGTTCATCCATCTTTGTGTTTCTCTTCGTCCTGCAGCGTTCCCTCCACCCGCCTCCTTCCTTCTCTTCTCAAGGCTATCTGGGCTTTCCATCTCTCCTCACCTCCCTCCTCCGCTCTGTCTCTCCCGAGTTCACTCCCTTACTCCACTTATCTCTCTTTCACCTTTACCCGCTGTCAGCACTTCCTACTCCCGCCTCTCCTCCCCCTGCACTTATCTCCCTCCTCTTTCTTTCAAACTGTCTGCATCTCCACACCTTGCCTCCGAATCCGACATTATCTCCACGTTTTTTGCCGTTATACAGCTCGCACCAGTAATATTGCGTCGCATAATCCGTAATAATTAATAGACTCAGTAGCTCCCTACTTTGTCCTATGTGATGAAATGACTTGTAATTACTGGATCTTCAAAAGTTAGATAACTACTTTGCCAGCAGTTATGTGCCAATTGTTTGAAGTCTTGCATTTTTGTGGCACCCAGAGATAAGCAAAAATATTTTGTTCAGTTTTTTTTTTTTGCTTTTGATAGTCGAAGTAATAATAATAAATCAGCATGCAGCCATGATTTTGATCAAAGCCTTTAATTGTTTTGATGTTGCGAGTCTAGAACGGTCTTTACCAGCTCGAGACGCTGCATTGTTTCGTCTTTTGCTCTCTGAAGAAGCCAAACAAAAGCAGAATCCTTCATTTCTTGTGAATGAGTTTCGGCTGTTTAGAGACCCTGTAGTGCAGCAAATGATGTGACTGCTGGACAGCCGTATAGGTCCGTCTCTCTCTCATTTTTCTCAGTTGCTTTAATTCTTCAAGCCTCCTCTCTGCGAGCTCTGTGTCAGATTGCTGCGTGGTTGCTGGAAGCAGATACTGCTGCCTGGCTATTGGCTAAATTGAGAGCAGAATACCAATGCAGTGCTGCTGTGGCTGCAGGAAACATTTGTCCTTTTGAAATGGAGAGAGAGTGAGTGTAAGATAGAGGGAGAGAGCAGCGATAGAGGTGAGGAGAAGCAGAGGAACGGAACAAGAAGGAATCGGTGCGAGAGCAATGGCCGATCAGCAGTGAGAAATGGAGAGGAGAGCAAGAGCGAGCATGAAGATATTAATTTGCTCAGTGTTCATTTATTTTCAGAGACGCTCTTCGGATTGAGGGACGTTAATTGGGTCATTATGGCTGACTGCCATAGCAACGGTGTATTTATTCCTTTTATCTAACACATGGGTGAGAATGTAAAGGTGATTTTAAGGCACTTTAGATGTCTGTACTAACAAGTCCACGTCTGAGTGTGTTAGCTTTGTGCTAAAGGGGCCGTGTCAAAGGAAAAGCTTGGTTTTAAAGGCCTGCTGACTTCTGAGAGGAGGAACGCTTCGTTTCATGGGAACATATTTAATGACATGTATGATGCTGCGCTGAATGTCATTTTTACTGATGCACTGATACGACTTCTCTGATACTGATAGCGATACCTGAGCTTCAGCTGTGTTGAAGTCCCCGGGATCATTCTCTTATGTGTGAGGAAGCATCAGGCTTGACTTAAACATTGTTTTCCTAACACTGCAAATCAAGATGTGACAAATAAATACATAAATATGCAATTCTTATTTGTTATTACAATAGTGTATCATACACCAGAACCTAAAAATCTAACGCAGCAAGAGATTGGTCAAAACGGAAACAGGAATTAAAATGCTAGCAGCATATAATGTCTATAGTATATAAAATAAGTATATAATATAGTATATAAGCATTGGCTCGGTGTTCAATCCGGTATTGGTGTATCCCTAGACATTTTTTTTTATATTCAACACTTTGTTATTGTATGATTTAAATGTCATTTATGGTGCTGTTAGGTTGCTGCTAGACCATCTAGTTAATCTAGTTAATGTGAGCAAATGACCACAGCGAATATGTGTGAATATGTTTTTGAAAGGCTAAATGCCAACAATATACGGATGGAAGCAGAATATTTTGTCAGATAAAAACATGTTGTGAAGTTTTGAAATGATTACGCTTTGGTGTATAAATATTTGGACTCTGTTAAAGTAGCGTTGTGTGGGTGAACTATTACTTATTATGATTCTGTGAGTTATTAATAACTAGCTCTGAATGCAACTTTATCATGTTTTGACTCACCTGCCTGAACTTGTGATATTTTCTAGTAGCCTAAGCTTACTCACAGGTTGTGGGTTGACCCACACATCACTACTACACAGCTACCATTGGAATCTAATTTTACAAATAGTCTAATACTAATAATATTGGCGTAGCCTAATCTTTATCTGCAGCTGTGCAGAAATACCTGTTTTAAAAAAAATGGCAAAAATTAGTACAGCCCAATATCTCAATATCTTTACTATAAATAAAATTAATCCTAGCACAATAACAGCATTAATAACAGCCCTTTTTCCTTAATTTTTTACACTTCCTTCTACTTCCTGTCCCAGAGAGAGAAATAGGCCCATGGCTTTCTGCTGCACATGTTTAGGTGCTCATTGGTGAGCCTGGAACGGTACTTGGTTCATGTTCATAGCGGAGGAAGTTGACTCAGCTGCAAGTCGATCCAAACATGGTTGTAGACCAGGGAAAACCGTCTGTAGCACTTCACTGCTTCCATGCTGTCATCTGTCTCACATCCCTGACGCTGTTGTTCTCTCCAGCGAACTGTCTCTGCAGGCTAAACAATAGATTCGATTGGCTCAAGTGAGTGACGCTATTGCTGTATTAACTTGATTATCTATGTAATGACATTTCTTGGTTTGTCAACTATTCAGCTTAGTGGGCAACAAACATTTCTCTCTTTTAACATTTTGACCTTGCCTCTCCCAAATATAATTTCATTTGTGGTGCTTATGGAATTGAAAAAATTTCAGCATGCTCACATTGTGTTGTTACTCTATAATCCCCAGACAAAGCTTTATGCAGTTGCCAGTTCCTTAGTAAAAAGTAGTTTCTGTAAAAACTGTTCAAAATGGGACTATGGATTATCCAGAATAGAAACACTACTGTTTCTGGTAAGATATGTTGCTGTTTAAATGCAGTTTTTAAATGCTGTGAGCAACACAAACACAATTCTATTGACCTAAGAGAGGCTTAAAAACCTGGGAAAATTAAACTTTAACATGCATGGCCAGATTTCATCGATGTAGCAGTGGTAGTTTTGTTGAAATTAGGGACGACGTTGGCTAATATGCATTTATAAATTCATATGTTGTTGCAATATATGTCTGAAATTGATCCATCAATTCAAACATGCAACATGCATCCAGTGCAGCTGCCGCTCACAGCAGCAGCTCATTAGCAGAGAAACTCTTCACGTGAAAAGATGCCAAAACAGCTTTTTCACATGTGGGTGTTGAAGAAGCACTGGGATGTGACTCTCCACAACAATAGCTAATGGGCTTTTACAGAAAAATTAATAAATAAATGAATAAAACAGATGTTTCATGGACAACAAATAATTGCAGAAAATTGCAGGACAAGTGAAAGGTACCAGTCTTTCAAACACAGCCAAAAAAGGGCTTTTAAGAGAGAGAGAGAGAGGAAATTGAATGTTAATATATAAAGTAGTTTCAGATTGTTGTGTAATTTCCTGTTAAAATGTTATGGAACATTTCTGGATTAAAGCTAACATTTTGTCAGCGTAATTTCAATGATAAAACATGAAGAAAAATGGATGCTTTTTGAACCAGTGTATCACCAGTCAGACAGGAAAGGCTGACAACCAAAATTAGCTATATTGGCAACTGGCAGATTGTGATTCCCAAGTATGCTGAAAAGCTTTTAGAGGCAAAAGTCATCCATCAAACCCAAAATTAAATGCAGAAAGACTCTTAAAGCCGCTGTGTATTGACCAGTTACATTAGAAACTGTTGAATGAAGAATGAGAATGAGACGGGTGACAGTGACTGATGTTTGCTATCCTGTACAACAAGGAAACTTGTGAATAAAGTGTAATTATTGATAGGAATGGGACGATATACTTATCTCCTGATTTGATACTATCACAATAGTTGGGTGGTGAGCCTTCACTGCCCCGCTTCCCAAGAACTCACCAAGCTGGACTCAAATAAATCTGCTGGCTCTGACGGGTTTAAAAGTAGCTGCTCACAAACTTGTTTAACTTGTCCATTCGTCTGTCTGTTTCCCTTCTCACTGGAAATCTGCCATGATCTTCCCTCTTTTCAAAGGAAGCTCTGGCTCTGATCCCGACTGCTACAGGCCTATATCCATCCTGCCTTGCCTGGTCAAAGTTTTAGAGAGACTAGTTCATAAACAGCTAACTCACTTCATCGACTCCAACCATATCATGTCAGATGTGCAGTCGGGGTTCAGAACTAACCACAGATACCCCACTGCTACCCTGAAGGTCTTCAATAACATTATCACCACAATGGACAATCAACAGGTCTTCATAGATCTGGCCAAGGCCTTCGACTCAGTAAACCATACCATCCTCTTGCATACGCTCTCTTGCATTGGCCTGTCCAAGAGTTACTGTCACTAACTGGTTTGCTAGCTATCTCAATAACCGTGTGCAGCGAGTGAAGTCAGAAAACGTTGCGTCAGATCCACTTTACATCTCTAAGGGTGTGCCTCAAGGTTTCATCTTGGGCCCAACCTTGTTTCACATCTACATAAACGATGTGGCCAAGGCTTCATTCACACACTCTGGTGAAGATGATCATACTCCTTATGTTTGATTATGGTAATGTCGGCCATGGCGTCACGTTACTCAAACTACAAATGTGGTAACGTCCTTCTATGTATCCATGTGGACTCATGAAGTAAATATATAGATTTTGGTATTAAAAAAATCTATTTCAAAATCACAATAAAAGTATTGAGATAACGTAGGTGAATTAATTTCACACCAAATAACAAAATCAATATTATTCACAGTAAGTTGGTCATGATCATGAGAGAGAGAGAGAGAGAGAGAGAGAGAGAGAGAGAGAGAGAGAGTGTAATCATTGGTTGTGTCCACCACCCTCTTTACTGATAGCTGCTGTATGCTCATGCACACAAGGCTTTGGAAGTGGCATGCTTTGATATACACATTAAAGCATACCAAGAGACAATGGAGTCTGACACAGACGCTGCTTTCAAGTCTGACTTAAGCAGAGATGGAAAGGAAAAGAGCCAAACTTTCACCACATTGTTGAGGCTGGTCCACACTAAAAGATCTTTAAAGTCTGAACAGATGTTGAATATGTGAGAGAGCTTACACAAAGCGACATGTTAAATAGTAATAAACAGGATGTCTGATTGTAAATACTCAACATATTCAATATTTATGATTTGAAGTCGGTGCAGCCGGGTTGAACTTCTGCGATGTAAAAAAAACACTCTTAACATACCTCACACTACAGGAATATCTGGAAAGATGATCTTTAGAACAAAAAATCAGGGAAATAAATCAGCTTGATTCTCACGTGATGGTATTACATGAATCCCACAAGATGCAGTCAAGGGGTGCTGTTGTAGCTCACTTGGTAGCGCAGACACCCCATCTACCAAGGCTGAGTCCTTGCAGCAGCGACCCTGGATTCAAATGCAGCCTGGGGTCCTTTGCTGCATGTCATCCCCTCTGTCTCCTCGTTTCAATACTCTGTCGCTGTCAATAAAAGGAGAAAAAGGCTCCACAAAAACTGCCGTTCTTGGACGCATGATTAAACTGGAAGCTGTGAGCCACAAAGGTCTAATTTATTACAAAAATATTGTCTTCCAGACTTTTTAAAATCCTTTTTAATGGTGAATGTCAGCCCAAAGTGCAATCAGTGAAGTCTGAACATTGAATATGACAGCTGAGGTTTTGTAATTTAAGGAGGTTGTGCCATCTCATCTCCCTCAAGCACAGTTTTTTTATACCAGTGCTCCTTTTGTAGAGTCTGTATCTCCTGTTGCGTTCATTTGAATACAAGTGATCTCACTCAGCTGTTAGCACCCTTCATCCCTGTCTGTTTCTGACAGCTTTGAGCGCTTTTTTCTTTCGGTTCATTTATAGTAACGTTGTTCAGTCAGGTTGTTCAGAAAGGTTGAAGGTGAACATCGTAGTTAGCACACTGACCTCTGATATCAGAAAAAATTTCACCTCACTAATATTACATTGACCGCTCACGGAGAAGCAAACACATACCATTTTAAACATTTATGTGCTGAATATAAGCGTGTGGGTGAAGCGTTTCTGCTGTAATCATAGATTCTGTTCCCATTGGCACAATGGGCAGGCCTTTTTCCATTAGGGGTTGTAATTAAAGCCACTGTGTGCCTCTGCGGGCCATTGTTTTTATAATTGATGCTGACCCTGGCTTTGTTTTTTTCTGTTGAACCCCAAACGGCAGTGTGCGGCAATGCAGTTATGTGTTCTCAAGTCAGGGTAATTGGAGGTTAAATGAATTTATGAAAATGTCTGCTGTGATGTTAATATGTTAATTTACTTAAACTATGACTAGCCATCAGATTGCCACGAGGCTGGATTTTCATCTGACGATAAAGCAGGCACGCCCTGATTGATTGGCTGCCAATCGTTATCGGTTGGTATTCAGTTACAAATGGGAGATTGGCATTAATGCTAATGCACCACCAAAACAAAACATGTCGGCGTTTGGTGACAAGTTACGAGACAGATAATCGGCAGGAGGAGAGCTAATTAACGTTAGCGGTTAGACGCCAATGGGCAGCACAGTCCTACGTGGCTTTATCATGATTTTGAAGAAGAGGATTTCATAGCAATATAAAATAGATAATATAGAGGGAATTATGATCTATAAAACTTCCTAAAAGTACTATCTTATAATACATCATTAAAACTACTAATACCAAGATTTATTTCAATCAAAGCAAATATTTAAATAAAAATACAATCTTTTATTCCCTGTTTTTTTTTAATTGTTTGCTCTGGAAATAACCACTGTAGATGACAATAAAGTAAAAGGATAAAAGGTATAAAAGGTATTTTTGACAGTTTACATTGACTTTGTTGGGGTTGAAATCAAAAATGTTGAGCCTTCGCTACCAACTGCTATAACAAAACAACAGCAAAAAAAGCGACTGTAAAGGCAGCAAAAAACTTTTGTCATGTTGTGTGTGTTGTATACAGCGGATTGAAGATTACGGGACATTTTTTTAGTGGGAGACATTGGACTTCAGAATAAAGCTAAGCCTTAAAACACCCTACACTGACTTTATTGATCTCTGTGGCAGTTTCACTATCAAATTGCAAATGCAGCGGTCAGTGAATCTAATTATTTCACATTGATTTTAGACGGTCAGATGCTGACAATTTCCAGCGTGATTGAAATTTATTTAAAGAAAGGGTAGCTTAACATCAGGCTGACAAGTCTGTATTTTGCTGCCCTCTGGTTGAAGGCTTAGTAGAAAGCCTCTGACATTCGTTGTTTCAAATTTTGGACTTGGAGTTGTGCCAGATTGGGAGCTTTAAATCCTCACTCATGCTGACGTACTCCCACACCAAGGATGTATTATGTGTGTGTGTGGGTGACGTAAAATTATCATACGGAACGTGTGTAAACATGACTGTCCAAAAAAATGGAAATTCGAGACCAATCGGGCGGTCACCGATCAGCTGAAAACCTGCCAGTTTTGATTGGTTGCCAATTGATCGGTGCATCTATGCTCTGGGGAGATAATCAGCAGACATCTGAAAAGTAACCTTCGCTAACCTAATCAGTTATATAGCGTGAATTTAGTTTTTTTTTTTTAGCTTGTGACAGGATATGATATCTGGCAGCGCCACAGAAAATTGGATGCTATCCGTCCACATTTGCCGCCTCTTCTCTGGCAGTGGAATAAACACTACATCACCATTTATGAAGAAAAAAGGTTGATGCAGCAGCCCTTTTCCTCTTGGCAGCGCCATATAGAGAAGTGTTCAAAAACAGCTGCTTAGCTCATTACTGCTCACTACTCTCAATTCACTTTCATCATCACTTTTTATTATATATGCCAGAATAAAGCAGAAACCTGGGTCCCTGCGGAGCCTTGTAGTTATCCGGGCTGGACCCTGCATGTCTGGAAGGCAGCCCCCCCCTTAAATGGAAGAAGCTGTGACCTCAGGCGAGGGAGTCACGGTGTCCTCTTCAAATATGTCCTGTCCTTTTTAAAGCTTGTGGAAATGTTTTAACACAGTCTGCCATGGACAGATGCTATTTCCCCTGACAGACCACAGTAATCTGGCTTCATCAGCTGGTGTAATTCAGGGACGATAAGGGCTCAACACCCCTGTTAACGCCACAACTTGGCATTTTATATGAAGCAGCTCTAGGTGTTTTGTTTTTTCAGCTGAAGCTTGAACACCGTTTTTCATTTTACATTCATATTCAGACAGGTGAGCTCAAAGGTTAGGCTGAAAATAACTACCTTTGCTCGTCTCAAGCTGTGAGACGAGAAGAACCTCCACAGCCACAAACTTGACATTTTGTCCGACAACTCTACACGGATATAATGAATATGTTTGAACTTTTATTTTACAGAATTACATTTCACTTAATGTAAAAAAAAAAAAAGCAAGCTGTTATTTAAAATAGGTTTGCCACATGTGGCCAAATTAAACTGTGAACAACTGTGAAAATGCTATAATTAATTAGGTCAATTATATAGTTTGTGTTGCACATTAATAATTCCCCTGGAACCCTGTTGCTTCCTGTAAGAAATAAATACTCTCACCTTTCCAGAAGATGATGAAATATTGTTAGTTATGTTCCTATCAGCGTTTCTCTTATTCAGTCCTCTGGCATTGTTTGCAACCCTCAGAGCTTTAGCTGCATTTGTATTGAAAGAATAGCGCTTCTTTCTCTTTCTGTTGTAACATAACATTCCTTTGGGCAATAAAGCATTCCTGCTCATTTTCCAGCAAATTTACCCCGATGGCACGAAACGCAGAATACAGGCACAGTCTGAGTGATACTCATGTTAGTGCCTCATAGGATTAGTATATGCTGTACACGAGGGCTGGGATGATTCAACTATCTCCCAATTCAATACTACCATGACACCTGGGTGCTGATTCAATATTATGATTTATTGTGATTTTTGTCAACTTTTTAACCACTAGAACATGGGAAAAAGTTGAATCATACACTTCTAAATAGCTAAATTAATAAATTAAAATGTTTGGTTGTCAGTATGTGTAGTCAGAGATGTTTTTTTTTTTTGAAAATGTCTTAATTTATCCTGATTTTTGTGCTAGGTAGGCACTGTTGTTGCTTTTTAAATGACAAAGATAACACTTTTAAAACTAATGAAGTATTTGTTGAGCGTTAAATGTAAAACTCAGAAGGGCAATAAGGCCCAGCGTCTGGCTGCTATATTGAATATCCGCAGAAATAAAAGCACTTGGATGCTGAATGAAGGGAAGGCTGAAACATGTAGGGAGAGAGGACGAACACTCTGGACTATGCATATTAAATTTTCCTCCATTGTTGAACGTGCGGTTGGTATTGAAATATTGAGGTTATTATGACAGTCCTATTATACACCAGGCTTGTCATAGTAGTCAGTGTTAGCGGTGTTACATGGTGGTCAGGCAGACGCCGATTACATTACGTATCCATCGCCTGGATCATCGTTTTGATTATTATTGCAGAAATAAAACCCATGAAGCTCATTTTGCCGTATCAGCGGCATGTTATCAATAGATAGTTGGATGACGGACTCTAGAAACTGAAAGTGAACGCATCTGCTCCAAAAGGAATCTCAGGTCAGAGTAGCAGTTGTCAGATTTCACCACCTGGACGAGAGTTGACAGGCGGATGGCAGAGAAATTGGCGTCGAAGCAGATAAGCAAACCAATTTGGACCGATAACATTAATGAGGTAATTGCTGCGAGGAGGACGGCCCCCCAAATACTGGTGTTGTCACAAGTTTGTTAACCGATAGGACGTTTTCATCACCGTCCCATACCTTTTTTGTGATTTAAGTGAGGCGGGACATTGGATTTTAGTAGTAATAGTTGGGGTGGGACCGTGATGGAACGAGGCTGGGGCAAAGAGCAGAGGACACCAAGGAGAGTCATCCATCATGGTGATAATTGTGCTATCTCCCCACTGGCAACCACAGAGGGAGGAGGTGCAGGGAGCTGGGGCGGAGAGTGCAGTTGGGGAGGTGACTCGCTGCCTGATAATTGAACTCCCAATTAACTTGTCCTGTATACATAAATAAACATAGTGCTAATGAGCGGGGCTGTACCCTGTTAGGCTGCCTGAAGAGCCTCCATAGATAACCTTATCAGCAATACGTCTGGCTGTGACGACAGAGGCTGACAGAATCCAAAGCCACGTCTTTTTGCCTTCACCAGCCAACTCCGCTGATAAAGTCTAATGAAGCCCTCCACGCTTCAAGTCTCTATTGGCTCTGATTGCTGCGATTTTGTTGGTGTTTATCAAAGCTACTGCGTTACAGCTCCTTCGCCGCCGCTGCTGCTGTGTGCTGTTGGGACTTGATGTTTGTAAAGTAGCTGTCATTATCTTTCTATCATTATGGCTCTCTTCCTCGCCCTTCCTCTTGTTACCCGGGCAGTTCGCTCACTTTCAGTTTGTGTTGGTAGGTAACGGGCACAGACGGGAAGACTGCAGAAATATTTTACTAAAGCGTATTGTTCGTTTCAGTGGTACAATTTTCCCCCTCAAGCAGTCGTAAAAGTAATAACAGACTTGATTATAATGTACTTAGGGGTTAGTCAGTGCGCAGTAAATGAATTAGAATAAATAACAAACCAAACAGACTATTTATATATAACAATAATTAAATTGCAGTTAAAGCATCCAGTTCTTGGGACATAAATTGCACATCTCAATGTATACACTAAAAAAATGTAAAATCTATAGCAGGATATTGTAAAGCATAAATAATCTCTCAAGTAGTTGTTAAGGCGCACCCTTTTAAAAGTAATCAGGAAATTAATCTTCAAGAAACCCTACTCAACAATGGGGTTGTAAGGCATTTTGTGCATGTAGTATAATTTACTACTACTGGAGCTGGACCAAATTTAGTTCTCCAGTAGGACAAATTCAGCCAGTGATTAGAAAATATGGGGAAAACCATCTGAAATTACATTTTACTTGCCTCCTTGTCAGTCGTAGGGTTGTCAAAGTTAACGCAGTAATAACACGTCGACATTAATTTGTTTTAACACCATTAATTTAGTTAAAACATTGCAATTTGTCATTTTTAGGCTGCAATTGGCTCGGTTTTAAAGATGGAGATAATGGTGTCATATGAGACTAGAAAACATAAGGAATCCATTGGTAACAACACGTCATACTAGCTTAATTTTGGCGAGGAAAAACTGGCATGGCCATTTTCAAAGAGGTGCCTTGATGAAGATATGTGAATGAAAATGGGTTCTATGGGTACCCACGAGTCTCCCCTTTATTACCTCTTTATGATGATCCCACGCAGTTTGGGTGAAATCATTGTTAAGTTGTTGGGCTTCAGTTTGCCATGTTATGTTTTTATGCTAAATGCAGTACCTGTGAGGGTTTCTGATAATATTTGTCATTGTTTTGTGTTGTGAATTGATTTCCATTAATAGATATATACACATTTGCAGAAAGCAACATATCTGTCCACTCTCATGTTGACAAGAGTGTTCAATAATTGACAGATCTCCCTTTAAAGTACATGTTGAACCGATAAAAACCGTGTCATTCATTTGCTACGGACGATCATGCGGTTAATCACATTGAAATACTTCGATCGACCGCCATATATGTAGTGAATATCTTGGCTCTCTAGTCATATTACTGTCTTTACCTCCTCCCCTTCTCACTGATCTACATTTTTCGCTCGCCCTTTACCCATCACCCACTCATCTTTTTTCCCTCCTCTCGACTGTGCAGTCACGGCTTTTTGCTGGATGAACAATCCCAAGTTCAAAGGACACATGCTCCTGGGCCTCCATCCTCCTGTTGATAGATTCCCAGCTTCCTCGAACAGACAGCAAAGCAGAAATCCAGCATTTGGGCATGGTTGCCTAATGTTCCTCAATTCCTCATACTTTGATCAAGGGACGTTATCTCATTCTCTATAGTCTTATGTCTTGCTCACATGGTTTTTCTACTTTGCTTTTGCTCTTTGAAAAGGGAGAAATAGCATAAATACTATATATAATCACCTGCACTCCAAATAACCCATCCTGATCAAGTCTTTTTCGTAACTTTGTCTTCGTCGTTTAAAAATAAATAAATAAATCTGGTAACAACTGCTCCAGATGAGAGACTTCCTTAAGTCCCTAATCCCGTAATTCCTCCCCCTTTTTGCACTGTATGAATACTTTTATGCAGATTGCTTCTCCTTGCAGAAGCGAAAAAAGCAGGCATTAATGGATTAAAATGTGAGGTTACGCTGCCAGGCTCAAAGGAGCCGAGTGTTAAGCACACTCCAAACATATTTGTTTTGACTTATATGATGCAATGGGGTTGTAGAGTAAGATGTAGGTGAGCAGGGTGCAATCAAGCGAACGGCTTTCAGGGAGGGTGTCAATCTGCTATTTCCAGCCCACCGCCTTCCTCACCCTTTTCTCAGGTGAGTCTTTACTGTGCTGAAGAGCCCTGCCAGCGTGATCATCCGTCACAAGCAATTAAAGCTCGCTATCTACCCCTGCTGTCACTCTAGAAGTGGTAAAGTGAGCGAAAGGTCTGTCTCTCACATCCCTGACACATGTCACATGGTATCAATTCCCTTTATGACCGAAGGAGAACCAATAGGCCCAAAACAACTAATAATCAGCCTTTCTTTAAAACACTTTTATTGCAATTGCATGCGACTGTCAGGGCTTTTTAAATGCTTTAATAATGTATTGTCCTTATGGCATTGAATAGTTGCTTAGTTTGTTGAGGCTCTACAGTCAATGCCACTGCATTGATAGATGTAATGAAATCCTGATATACAGCAGTTACAATTATTGATAATTTGCACACTTGCATGCGACTGTCAGGGCTTTTTAAATGCTTTAATAATGTATTGTCCTTATGGCATTGAATAGTTGCTTAGTTTGTTGAGGCTCTACAGTCAATGCCACTGCATTGATAGATGTAATGAAATCCTGATATACAGCAGTTACAATTATTGATAATTTGCACACTTGCATGCGACTGTCAGGGCTTTTTAAATGCTTTAATAATGTATTGTCCTTATGGCATTGAATAGTTGCTTAGTTTGTTGAGGCTCTACAGACCATGTGTCACTGCAGCATCACCATGCAATTCAACCCTGATATGCAGCATTTACAGACAGTTACTGATAATTTGCACACTTGTATGCGACAGGGAGGGATTTTATTAACCCTTTTAAACTCTTGAACAATATATTATCCTTGTTGCATTAAATACAGTAGGTGCTTAGTTTGTTGAGGTTCTACAAATCCTTTTTGACTGTAGTGTTGCCATGTAATTCAACCCTGATATACAGCATTTACAGACAATTATTGATCATTTGCAAATGTGTATGCAACTGCAAGGGATTTTTAAACTCTTGAACAATATTGTGCCCTTATTGCATTAAATAGGTGCTTAGTTTGTTGAAGATCCACAGACTGTGTGTAACTGCAGGATCACCCTGCAGTTCAATCCTGATACACAGCATTTACAATTACTGGGAATTTGCATACTTTTATGCAACTATAAGTGATTTGTATTAAACCTTTTAGAGTCTTGAATAATATATTGTTCTCATTGCTTTAAATAGGTGCTTAGTTTGAGATTATACGGATCCCTTTTCACTGCAACGTCGCCATGTAATTTAACCCTGATACACAACATTTACAGACAGTTATTGATAATTTGCACACTTGCATGCAACCTTAAGAATTTTTTTAAATAATGGATGATGAAAAAATCGACATGCACCTCATTGTAATGCATGCATTACAACACACAGCTGCAGTACATTAGAAAGCTTTTCTAATGCAACAGCAAAGCAAATCAATAGGGATTCTCTCATGGCTTGTTTTTACTGTGTTGTCCATGCAGCATCAATATCCTAATGTACTCCAGTCAATGGCTTTAAATTTCATATACATGGATTTTTGAGTGTCCGGTGCGAAGCTTTATGCAATTAGGCGTGAATTTTTTTTTCCTTGCAGGGTCTCCTGACTATTTGTGTTCACTGTTAATTAACAGACAGGCGGCTCCCCAGAGGCTGCAGTCACCAGAAAAGGCCGTAGTATCAGCCACACAGTCAGACATATTATATATCAATATTTGCTCCGGCATCCTGCCATTTACGAGCTCACTGAGACCTTACCTCTGTGGAGAAATATTTGCTCCTGCAACTTAGACGATAGATTATACCCATATTTTTCAGTGTTTCCTGTAACATAGGAATGAATAGTATCCATTTTGCTAAATATTTTTGTTGTAATCTGAAGTAATGCAATTATTATAGTAATTTGTTAAGCTTTGTAAAAGTTATGCTAGGATGCTAGGCTAATAGCATCTAGCAATGTCATTTTGCAGCTCAAACTAGGCTCTTAAGCAATTACATAACCAATGAATCCTTGGTTAGGATTAGTTGTAATCTAAGTGAATCAATAACACCTCTTTTCATATTATGTTGGAGTGAAAAAGACATGGGAATCCGAAGCCACAGCATTACACTGTGTAGTGGACAATAAGGGAATAAAACTTTGTAAGTAATATTTTTGATGCATGATTGCACATAAAACCGCTGCACTATGTTACCTTAACTATTCCTTTCTAGCCTCAGTCAGATGTACTTTTATGTTTAACTCTGGTAATGTTCTAGATATTACTCCCACTTTTTATTATAACGCTTTGTAGTCATGAAAGAAGGAAAGTTTATTGCTTTTATTGTTTGATTATTGCTGCCCAGTACTTCTCCAGCAGCTTTTTATATTCTTTGTGCTTGCTTACACTATAGCTTACATCTTAGCAGCTGCAGCAACTATGTTTTCTGCACTGGGCTGAATGCTTTCACCCAACAATAAATACACTGCTTTTGTTGTGTTGACGCTGCGTGTGATTGGCTGGTTGTTATTTACCTCCTCTCTTTTGTTTTAACTCAAAGCTGGATTAGAAAGGTTTGGTTCAAAGCAAGTTGTTTTCTGACAATAGTTTTCAAGTATCATAAGTGAAACCACATGACTCAATAGAGATAGGCCTCTAGATATTATGTTTCAGAAGATAATGTGCTAAGAAACATGGATATGATGCACCTGGAAGCCCTTTCTACACATCACCAGCAATGTATTACGATTTGTTAAAAAAAAAAACAAAAAAAAACACCCCCCTCCATGCCCTGGGAGGTCAGAGGCCATATATCACTACTGGGTCTTTGCACTTTCATTGGTCTTAAATAGGGCTGTCAGTCGATCACAGTATTTAACCAGCAAGTAATCGCAAATGAATCATGATTAATCGCAATCTCATTGTACATTTTTCATTTGTTTGAAATGTGCCTTAAAGGAAGATTTGTCAACTATTTAATACTCTTATCAATATGGGGGTGGCCCAGTATTGTTGCTATATGCAAATGTATATATTTTTATCACTGGAAATCAATTAACAACACAAAACAATGACAAATACTGTCCAGAAACCCTCACAGGTAGCATAAAGAATATGCCTAAATCACAATCTGGTATACTCAAGTCCAACAGGCAACAACAGCTGTCAGTGTGTCAGTGTGCTGACTTGACTATGACTTCCCCCAAACTGACTGTGATTATCATAAAGTGGGCATGTCTGTAAAGGGGAGACTGGTGGGGACCCACAGAACCCATTTTCAGTCACATATCTTGATGTCAGAGGTCAGTGGACCTCATTGAAAATGGCCATGACAGTTTTTCCTCACCGCAATTTACCGCAAATTTTGACTGTTTTTAGCCTCCTTCGGGACAAGCTAGCACAACATTACCATGGATTCTTTAGGTTTTCAAGTTTTATATGGCGCCTTCACTCTAGCTTTAAAACTTAGCCCGCCACAACCTAAAAATCACAAGTTGCGTTAATGCGTTAAAGGAATTAGTCGCGTTAAAATGAATTTTTGTGGCGTTACTCTTAAAAAATGTGGCATTTTATCTTTACCTTCAAGAGCGCTCTGTTGTGTTCATTGAGTTATTGCAGTCCAGCAACTTGAGGACGTTTTTGACCACAACTGCCGTGCACGCTCTACCTCAAGGAAGCAAACCTAAGCTTGTGTTATTGCACCCACGTGTGCAAGGATTCTTAAAGAAACTAAAAAGAGGGGTGGGTGAGAAAGATAGCAACGCCCCTTCCTACAGTTAATCTCAGTCAACCAGTTGAGTGCTGTAACCCCAAGCTGCTGGTGAAAAGGATGACTGACTGCATTGTGACTGATAAGAGATCCTTACGACTCCATGCAGCAGGAGACCCCTCCTTTAGCCCTCTCCTGGACAACTTCTTTGTGCATTGAGTTATGAAGAAAAACACATGGGGAGGCAGGGAAGAAATGTTGTGGGAAACACACAGCAGGGTGAAGAAGATGTGATAGCATGGAGGAGTATTTGGATCACAGCGATGCTCAGAAGCTGTCAACACAGACAGTGGGAAAACCCTCACCATTCCTCAGTCCCTCCCCTCTTCTTGGGATCCCACTTCAATCAAACACTGGCCAGCTGAGCTTCAAAGACGACTGTAATCCCCCTCCCTTTGCCAGCCAAAATCCCAGCTACTGTAATCTGACAATATTGATAGATGGTGTAGAGAAGGTTCTGATACCTCCCGTCCCCATAGCCCTGATTCAGAAAATACTCTGCACTGCTCTCAAGTATGTACAGGAGAGGCCTTGATCACAACATGTGGGACTCAAATTGGTCCTTGGACATTACCTAAAGGAGCAAAGGTGCCATCGCTGCTGATATCTGCACAAACAGTGTGGCTTTTATTAGTGCGTTATGGATCTCCTGTGAACCGGGCTGCTACTATGACATTTATTTAGCCTTCCAAACAGACGGGACCACCTATGGAGTTAATACAGCTCCGGCGACACCAAATTACTAGGAAATGAGGTCTGATTGCTGATGTGCCTGCTGGTGTAATGCCGTCACTCAAGTTGCAAGCTGTTTGCGCTTGTGGCTCATCAGAGCTCTCCCGCCTCGTTGCTGAGTGAGACTTGATAACATCGACAAAAAAAAAAAAAAAAAAAAAAAAAACTTTATTTCTACACTGCTTCCAATTTGCTTTAGCATTTTTAAAAAATGAATAAATAGGCTTATCGGAGAGCTCTGGCAATCGGAAACAATCTGTCTGGTTCTGCGACACTTCCTGTTCTCACTGACGAAGCTACGATTAAACTTGGCGTGATCTCTGCACAGGGCAGTGACCTGGCGAATCAGCCTAATGTCCCTCTTCACCAAGCAAAATGTAGAGAATATGGTTTGCGGTTAGGGAGGAGACTTCAGGTTTAACCCTGGGTTTTCAGCCCTATCACGACTGTTCATTTTTTACTACGGTAGATCGCCGTGGTGAGTTCGAGAAAAGAGATCTACTGGTACAAAAGCACCATCTACTGACCAATCAAAGCTTGGTGTGCAGATTGTGTGATGATCATAATCCAGGCTAAAAACAACACAGTTTAAACTGACAAAATGCATGAAGGACAGCTGGCTTTATGCTGTGGGTGCTTTGAATTCTGTTTTTATATTTACTTTATTTACTCCCAAGTCAGTTTCACACCGCCGGAGGATGCAGCTGAAAGAAGGCTGAAATAGTCAAACACGCCACAGTATTACCAAAGGGTATAAAGAAGTGTAATTCTGTTCTGAAAGCCTTTTATATCACTGCCCCATCTAGATGACTATATCTGACTTTGAAGTCTGTTAATTTACACATTTACACGTCGGCATTTTTTTTTTAACTTCTTCTGCCAGCTGTCCTTCCTGCATTTGGCAGCTTCAGTGTTACTTTTAGTTTGGATTCTGTGTTCGTATTTCGTTTGTTTGTTTCGCTGTGCTGACAGTAGATTTGTCCATGTTTGTGATCAGTCCTATGCTGTCAACGCCAGCCCGTTCATGTTAACACACTCGTAGCCAGATTGAGAAACCCTGGGTTGACTTATCGAGTTGATAACCGTCATAGGACCGATTGACGGGATCTCATTTTGTTAGAGTTAGTTAAGCCAGATAACTAGAAGATACCCTAGGGATGGTGAACTTGCTTCATAGTACAGGCTTCTGTATGGTAGGGGTGTAAGAAAATATTTTAAAAAATGAATTGGATTGAATTGGATATTATGTTTTGTGATACTGTATCGATTCTCAAAAACATGAATTTTTATGAATTGTTAACATGCAATGAGTTACTCAGTCAGTACTATATTTAATTTGCAGATAGATGCGCCCTCTCAAAATGGTGCTATGATAGTAGTGCTATCTTGTATATATACTGTATATTGCCTTGCTTCCAGTATTCCAATATTTCACAATATATTGAATCGTAACCCCTGTATCGTGATACATATTGTATCGCCAGATCCTTTCCAATACACCCTTCTGGATGGCTCAGATAACCAAATGCCACCAGCAAAGCATAAATTGCCAAAGCGCAATTATAGAGCAGAGAATGAGACATAAAGGGGAAGTTCAGATGGAGTTAGGAGAGTCAGTCTGGAAGGATGACATTACAGAGTATGCACAGAGCGCAGCGATATAAAGAGAGTACTTTGGTTAATTGGTGGACAGAAAGACGCTGCGTGACATAACAATGTGGCAGCAGTGGTGACAAAATCGTCCAACACCTTAAGAACGGGCTTATGCCTTTGATGGATTGCCCAGGGTGATATTTGTCAGGGAAAATGGAACAGCTTGAGGGGCACACTGAGTGCTGCAGGGCAGCACATGGCGACGCCAGCCTGTAGATTGTGTGTCTGCGGGAATGCGTGGAATCGCAATCAGGGGACTCATGTGTGGGTTAGCGCTCGGTTTGTGCAAGGCCTCGGTGGTGAGGCTTTCAGCATGGCTTCTCTGTGTCTCACAGGCAGCTTGACAGATGGAATGGAAATATCCCCCAAAAAAGGAACAACAAAGAAAGGTATAATAGAAGACGTTTCACGTTTTCTCCTCTGTACATCTCGTTCCCCCACTGCCATAACTAGTGTTTAACTATATCAGCATGGGCCTTAACCCTCTGAGACCCACAATAGAGCTGTTATCTTTTTTAAGGGGGTACAGGGGGTCTTTAGGAAGAGATAGAAGGTCAACAGTAGATGTCACATAGAAGCGGTGTACGTCACCTGAAAGCTGAAAACCTGCAGATTAATTTGAGATGCAGCTCAGCACTGTGTCAAAATGTTCTAGTCATAAATCAGAAATAAACGTGAATAATAAATATATGGTCTTAAAGCATTCTGATAGAAGTAAATGATGACCATCCCCATGCTCTATTACGTCTCAGAAGTTGTTGCAGCAATTTTTGGGTTGATCCCATTTGCTACACAGATTTGGTGCTGAATTTAACCATTTTTTTACCACTCGAGAATTGATAAAGATGATCAATAATCCCTCCAAAATACCACATTAAGACACCAAGACCTTGAGGAACACCATAGAAAAAGCCATGCTGTGATTTGGGATCAAAAACTTTTTACATTTGGAGATATTTGTAAGAATTACATTTTTCGGCAATTGGATGGCGAGCACTTCTCTTATGAATCAGAAACGCCCTTATTGTGAATCTACCAAGTTAAGCCATCCATCCTCTGAATGCTCAAGGTCTCTACAGTGAGGTCAAGTTAAAAAAAAAAAAAAAAAAAAAAAAGGTCTCCCCTACAGGGAAGAACATTGTTCAACATTAATACAGTTAGACTCATTGGATCCAAAAGAGTCTCAGCTTTACAGTGACAACCAATCTATCCGAGACTTTTAGGGACCCCAGTATGCAGAAATACATAATTTTACAACCAACATTTATACTGCATGCAAAAAAAAAAAAAAAAAAAAAAAAAATCATTCATATACCTTAAGGTCAGAGGTCAATGGACCTTTGAAATTGCCATGCTGGTTTTTCCCACCAAACTGTAGCCCAGCTTTGGAGTGTTGTTTACCCTCCTTCCTGACAAGCTAACGAGAGGTTTTCTGGTTTCATATCCTACATGTACCTTCACTCCAGCTCTAACACTGAACCCGCGGGTCTCAGGGGGTTAATGACAGTTTTCGGCATCAATATGATGATGCGATAATGCGATGCAAGGAAACAGACTTCAGTTTCTCATTCTGAAATAATTATTGTAATTAATCCGTTTTTTTCTTTTTTCCCATGCTTTTGCAGCAGTCATCACAACACAGCGCCACATTTATTCACAGCCATCCTCCTCAGCAAAAGGACTTAATCACACATTTCCATAAACACACAAACACATTGACACACATCCTCTGGCATCACTGCTCACAAGTCGAGCAGGGAAGGTAAATATTGACTCAGTCTTCTCATTAAAGGGCTTTATGACTATCAGAGCCTGAAAAGGACATATAGCACACTAATAGCAAATAGTAGCATGCCAGGGGAAGTGTGCGCTGGCGATTATGTTGACCCTTTGTCTTCTCCTTTGTCCCCTTGGGAGGCCCATTGCCAAGGGGTAATTTAGACCGAAGGGCAGAATCAGATTAGAGGTCATCCCGGATGTGAGGAATTACACGATTTCACTGCAAATGCAGAAAACGTAGTTTGTGTGAAAATAGGGTTAATCTTGTTATGCCAAGAGTTCATGCCAAGTTTACACAATGAGCACAGCTTCTAGTCCAATTTTCTCTGCCAGCTCTTGTCTCTGCATTCCGCTAAGCCATGCATTTTTTTTTATTTAATCATCTTTACAGCAGAGTTACAATAAACATAATGCCTTCCCCTAATGCTTGTTGTTCAGCCTTGGATTTAATGTAGGTCCACCATAGAAACAAAGTCATACAAAGTCACCAGCATCAACTGTGAATTGTGAAATATTGTAAAACTGCATAGTTAAAGCTCATGAATACGTAGTCAAGAACAAGAGAGTAAAGAAACCACGACCCCAAAGAGAATTGTTCCGCTATTCACATGTCTGATCAAGCTTCAAGGTGCTATTACTCTGTTGTCACTGGAGCTGTTCTCCCTGGCTTAACTCTTGAAGATGCACTGACCTTTTCAACACTTTACTACATCAGGTCTATTACGCGCTGACAGTTCACCTCTCCCTTTTCCTTGCGAGACGATAATACCAGCTCCCCTCTTTTTATTGTGATGAAAAGGCGGAGCTGGCTCTGCTGTGATTTCGTTTCCTCTGCTCTTGGAGCTTCTAAAGTCCTGACAGTCACTTTACCTGAAAGCAATCACCAGGAACGGCCGTTGCTTTAGCGCGTGATTGAATACCAATAAATCTGACCCTCTTTATTTCCCCTCGAACACAGAATAGTGGAGGGATGCCAGCTTGTACAGGCAAGAGAGTGGATAATCTTCCCTGGTGGACTTTTAACTACATGATCCTGCATCCCGACGCAAAGCTTCCCTCAAATACGTAGTGGAAGGGATTGATTGAAGCTGATACTGTAATCCATATAATACTTAGAACATTTATATTACATCAGCTATTCAGTATGTCTCTGTTGTACTGTATAACCAAGGATGTGCTATTTTCTTTGACTTTTCATTGCCATCGGAGGAGGTTTGAGTTCATAGTGACTCAGAGCTGCACTCTACCTCCCACTAAAGCTTCAGTCCCATTCAGCTATTTGCATTCAGCCCAATTTTTGGTGCTTTTTCTATGTTATCTGTTCTACAAAGTGTTGATTTGGCTGATATATACAACGGGCTCAGACAGTCACCATCTGCATCATTCTATCCCCCCGAGTTTCAAAGACTAAACCGTGACGCAGGATCTCAAAATGGCTTCCTGTTGATTTTGTAAAGTAAGGGCAGATGGAGGGGAAGGATTGATTCCATGTTTTATTTGTGCCGCTTATGACAAAGAGGCTGAGCAATCTCAAGCTGAACAGCAAGAGTTGGACCAAAAATAAATATATTCCCATGATACTCCCATGGCAACGAGACACAATCGTTATGCCCACATTGCCGATAATGAGTGATCAACCTGGTATTATCCTTCCATCCTTTCCCACTGGGGCGTTAGTGTTGAGCTGTGTGACTGTGCTGGAGCTTTACCAATGTGATATTGTGTGAATTTACAATTTAAATTCAAATGGTCTTTAACTGACAGCAGACCCTCTTTAACTGATTATTAACCAAAAAGATTTGCACCTCGCATGCAGCGGTGCGCCAGCTGCAGTGTATGAGCACAACAGACGACTGAGTCAACAGTTCGCCCATCTGGGAGCGTTAGCGTAGCATCCATGATGCTGCGTGTAGTGTCGCGGATATGCAACCACTTTCCTGTTAAGTCTTCACTGCACATTGGTTCAGCTGCAAGGTTTTCAGTTGTCTACCTGGTGTAGCATCAGGCGGTGAGTGTGGCGTTTGACGGTGGCGTTATAGCTGTGAACGCAGCAGTGCTGTGTGCGTGCAGTTTATTTGTCGGTGAATAAATGCTACAACCAAGCCCCCAGGAAGAGTGCTGGTGTTGATCCCAGTATTCATAGTCGCCAAAAGGCGACATACAGCGTCACTGTCTGTCGCATGACGACATTGGGTCCAAAAAAACTTTTTCACATAGACTTAGATTGAGAAAGAGAGGTCTGTAACTCAGCGAAGTAAAGTAGTAAATCAACTCCCCAGTACAAACACTCCTAAATCATTAGGGTAATCCTGACCCTGTAACCCTAACCCATCATACCCTAAAAGTTGTAAAACGCACAGTTATTTCCTTCCTTTGTTTATATCTATGGAGACCCAGAATGATGACAGCGCAAGTCATGATGTTTGGACCCTGTGACCAAGTCATGTGATCGAGCGGAGATGTGCAGTAGGGCCCAGTAAGACCTGGAAGACCCCAGGAAATCCGGGTACTTTTCCAGAGGGAAGTTGAACCAGTTTGGCTTCTTATGCCACTGAGCAACTTTCATAGGAATGAATGGGGCCCCGCCGTCAGCGCTGTATCCAGTTCTCTTAATACATTCATGGCTACAACTTCTCAGCTCAAGACCCGAGCCAGTTTCCTGCATCTGTAGCTCCGGCTCAGAATCTCTTGTGATGGGGTGTTAAGGTGGACCAGCTATTCTCCTTTAAGTGACAAGCTGCTCCTCTGAGTTTTGCTCAGTTTTTTACTTGTTAATATTCCTTTTTACCATTTAATCTTTAATCATTAATCTGTTCAAATTCTTAATGACGGTTAATTATTAACATCCCTAATTCAAATGGTCTCACACTTTATTCACACAAACATGAATGCAGGGACAGATGCACAACAAGGCTAAAACAGATTCCACACGAGCTGATGAGCTAGAGATGGATTTGTTTACTCCGTCTGTCTGCAGCCAGGTAACTACTGTGATATGGCCTTGTTTTTCACTGATGTGTGGGTGTGTGTGAGTGTGTGTGTGCTGTCGCACTGCACAGGTGGCGGGCAGCAGGGACGGGAGCAGGTCCGTGAGCAGGTAGAATACCACTGAGGTGGAAATAACACAGTCTGGACTCCTCCACTGCTCGGAGAGGCCTGGCGTGAAATGCTGCATGTAGTGCTGACCGCACACTGCTGCTCCCCCTGTGCTGGACAAAATCTGGTCCAGGTGCATCCAGGTGGCTTTGTATATCTGGGCAAGACATGCAATAAAGATCCATTCACCATACATACATGAACAGCAAACAGCGTAACACAACCTGTCCCAGGCCAGTAGTAGTGGAATAAATGGAAACCAGTTCCGCCGTCGGGTCAGCGGATTGTTAAGAGGTTAATAGTCTGTATAATAAAAGATCAATAATTGATGTCCGTGTTTTGATATTGCAATACTATACTGTAGAGGGATGCACTGATCCAACTTTTTCAGTCCTGATGCCGATAGCGATACCTGCGCTTTAGGTGTCGGTCAATTTTTTAATTCAACAACATATTGTTCAAAAGCAAAGGAATTAAGATGTATGTGGTATACATTCATACAATTGAACTGAATAGAATGGCCACATTTTCATTGCTATCCGATCCAACAATCTGAGTAGGTTGTAAACTTGTGGAATGATTTGGAAATGGTCTGTAGTAATGTAAAATATAATAATTGTCCAAATATATGATTTTTCCCCATTGTAATCAGGACCTGCTTATACTCACGACATATACAGAATGTGATTTGTAGAAAATATATTGGTCCAACATTTGAAATCAAGGTAGTGGTCCTCTCACTGGATAATCAATGTAGAAAAATAATGAATTTGCAATTAATGATTGAGAGCAGAAATTGGACTGCTATTTAATATTTCATTGCTGTGTCCATGAAGCTCTGTTATGCTGCTGGTAGATGCCATTTCAGGGCCCTTGTTCTGGTCCTTTCACCTGTTGCCACTGACCAAAGCCAGCACACAGCGCCCAGCTGAGAGCCCAACTGCTGTTTCTCCCACATTTTAAATAGACAGGTGCCATTGCCAAAGGCAATCATGAACTCATAATTATCCAGGAGGTCCAGTTGTGAACTGTAGCAGCCCAAAAATCTGTGATTACACCAAACGCTGGTAGCTGACAGATGAACAAAGACAGCAGAAGTGAGAGAATCAAAAACGCTTACCAGCTGGTGAAAATTGTAAATTCTACCATCCCGTCCTTGAGGGCCTCGGCTACTGAAACATGCTTGACTCTGTCTGACCTGCATACATGAGCGATCAAGCTTTTTGGAGTGTAAAAGTGGCTATGAGGCAAATAAAGGAGAACTCCCTTCTGTTCTGTCTCCTCCAAAGCCCTTCTTTTGTTTTTAGGTTTTTGGCAGCGAGCCTTGAGTCCAGTCAACTTTCACTGCAGTGATTTGTCTGTGACACATCAGTAGCTCACAGAGCCTCTCAACGCTCTCATCTTAGAGAGTTTATGCAGGGGGGGTGAGTGCCAGCGCTAGGTATCCTGTACGCCTGCCTTTAGTCCAAGCTGTCACATCAGAGGCAATTCTGCTCAGCAAATAAGTCCATTTTCCCGTGTAGAGAGACGGAGAGAGTAACAGACCGGCAGGGTATGATCTCAGTAACCACTGTACAGTCTTCTTTAGTTCTTATTGCTACAGGTTCAGCACCAGGCTAAATCAGCAACAATGCAAACTCATACTGTGCACATTAAAATGTGTTGACGAAAATGTGAATTAGAAGATTTTCATAGAAAAGCAGCAGAATTTATTGAAACAAAGCAAGGAATGAATATATATGATTTTGATCATTTTGCATGATTTAAAATCATATATATGATTTTAAATCATGCAAAATGGTGACATATGAAGTATAACATTGCCTTTTTTGCAGTAAATAATGGCTAAGAAGCACATGAGCTCATGAAAAACTAGTCTTGGAGCTAGTGATGCACCGTTTTATCAGCCGAACATCGGTATCCGCTAATTTTCGGCTCGTTGACTGCAGTCTGCAAATAAAATGGCCGTTATTTCTACAGTGTGTTTTGTTGCATTTTGTGCCGGCTACATGTTGTATTGTCAGCGGCTGATTTAATTTATATCCCACAAAATGTTCACACATGAGGGATGAGGTATTACAAATCACTCGCATATTTTCATCAGTTCAAAATGTACCTTAAAAGGAGATTTGTGAAGTATTTAATACTCTTAGTGGGCAAATATGATGCTTTATGCAAATGTATGTATATATGTATTATTTGAAATCAGTTGCCAACACAAAACAATGACAGACTGTCCAGAAACCCTCACAGGTCCTTCATTTAGCATAAAAAATATACTCAAATCATAACATGGAAACTGATCAGTCAAATCAGTGTGCTGACTTGACTATAACTATGTGATTATTACACAGTGGGCATGTCTGTAAAGGGGAGACTTGTGGGTCCCCATAGGACCGATTTTCATTCACAAATCTTGAGGTCAGAGGTCAAGGGACCACTTTGAAAATGGCCATGCCAGTTTTTCTTCGCTAAAATTTAGCGCAAGTTTGGAGCGTTATTTATCCTCCTTCACAACAAGCTAGTATGACATGGTTGGCACCAATGGAGTATCTTCACTCTGGCTTTAAAACTGAGCCCTCTACAAGCTAAAAATCGCAAGTTGCTTCAATGTGTTAAAGGAATTAGTGGTGTTAAAATGAATTTGACAGCCTTATTTCTTCGTCCTAGTTAATCTGTAGCTGTATTGATATTTATTTTGCCTGCATGTTGCTGTCGGTGAGATATTGTGGCTGTTTTTGGTAGAAATGCTATCATGCTGGTTGCTATTACGCTCCCTCATTCTATATGTGTAACAGCAGTGCCTCTTCCTGCTGTGCATCCCTTCCTATTTGGTGACTCACTGACCCCTTGCTCATGCACAAATCTGCACACTGTCCCTTTACATAACGCCTCCAGCCCATTTCACTTTCACTCTGGTGAACAAGACCGAAACAATGGCTTGGTGCCTCCATAGTTCCTCCCTATGGTTCAATGACTACTGTCTCATTTAGGGATAAAGTAGCGGTGCCCATGTTCCCGTTGCCACATCCACATAAGGGATGATGAATGTTTCAGTCCGATGGGGGACAGTGAGAGGCTAGAGACGAGGTCAGGGGTCGGTTCGGGACAATAATGCATAAATCTCGAGCAGAAATGAATGTCCTGATTCGCTAGTAAGTTGAATTCTGTTTCTGAGACTCATTCCCTCATTTCTGCAATGCTTTGGCAGCCAGAGGGAGTGTATTTCACCCCAGTCTGTGTCTGGCAAACACAATGCATTTCAATTAGAAATCCCATTTCTTCTCCAGTTGTGAACTTTTTCTTAAAGCCGACGTCCAGCAGACAGAGCCTGTTAGAGTGAAGGAGGTGAAGTAAAACCTCAGGTGAACTTTGTGTACTCTGCTACCTTGGCTTCTTTTAAGATTCCCTCAAAATAGGGCCTTTGCGGTCCTGATTGTTTGCTGTGTTTTCTGAGGATTTTTTCCAGCACAGGCTGCAGCAGGTGACCTCAAAAGTTTGTGCCGTCTGCCTCGGCGATCTTTCTGTGTCTTCGCTTTTCTCGGTCGTGGATGCGAATCATCCTGTAAACCCTCCGTCTCAGGACGTGTTCACACTAAGACCTTTCTGTGCAATTTGTTTAAACTCTTATTCCATTAGTGTGGTTCACCGGGGCAGGTCAGAACAATGCCATACTGTATTTTCTGGTATTTCTAGCATGGATGGCGCCACATAACTGCACTTAGATGACTGAACTGAAGTCGTCTTTTCGGAGAAAAGGTGGTCAGCAAGACGGAGAATATATTCTGACTCAAATACAAGGATGGTACATAAAGGACAGGTGATGACATGCGATACTGTAGCTCTGAGAGTTACTGATCTTTGGACAGCTGAGCAAATCAAATTGAACCAAGAGCAAACCACAGTCTAGACTGATTCTCATATCCTGCTTATGTTTCAGATGCTCCTAACTAAAATGAAGTCTGTCATGTTTACCCAAAGTACAAAGCAGTACTGAGAATAATGCTATTCCCATTGCCATAATGTTTTACTCAAACCTCTTTCACCTTTATGACTATATCTCTGATTTTTTTCCTGGCCTGCTTATGTATGTTCATGCACCTGTAGTTTGTCTCGGTTATGAAAGTGCGAATATTGTTTAAGAGAACTGCCGTACTCATAAAGTTATTATTACTTGATTCACTTTGCAACAAACATGAATTATGGAAAGCAAAATGGCTCTTGAAGCTGCTCGAGGTAATTTACATCAGCATTGAAAAACAATAGAGTTTGTAATAGCTTTGGAGTTAAGAGCTATCTTTTCTCCTCAGCATCTATCTTCCTCGCAATATTGGATTTCCAGATCTCTCTGAGTTGAAGGCTGTGGCCCAAAGCGGCAGGAGCCGTCGCCCACCTTCCCCCCTTATTTTTCTGACATTAAAGGCAATAAGACAATGGAGCTCCTGCTTGTAAAGAGCAGAATAATCCTCAGGGCCATCCTCCAGGTCACATAATGATTTTGATAGCAATACTTCAGTATGACTATATTAGAGAGAGGGAACGGCAATTTGTCCCTCTCTTTCTGTTATATTACATTTTTTTTCATTCACCATCAAACATAGTTGTATTGGTATGAAAATAATACAGTTTAGTGTTTAGTGTAGTGTTGAAAATAACAATTTTGCCGTTTACCGATACTGATGTTTTTGTTTATTTTGTTTTTGCTGATATTTATTCCCCTTTAACACCAGAGAAACAGACATCTTCATTATAAAAGAATAACTGAGCTCTTTTAAAGTTATTCAACATATCATTACCCTGTCTTTGAATGAGCACAAATTCAATCATACACATTTATGAAACAACCTGTAATATAACCTTTTTTCACATGAAAAATATTCTTTTTTTTTTTTATTAAAAGTGCTTCAAAGCCTTTTTAGCTGCTATATAACTCAATGAGATGATTGTCTCAGTACTAACACAGCCCAACAAAAATATTTGTTTTGTGAAACATAAATTAAATGCAAATATAAAAGTAAATCTTTACTTTTTTCATGTCTGTGACATTTTCTACAGATATGTAGAGTTTGAAACTGTAGTTATGTTGCTGATATGATGTCAATATACAGTCTAATGATCACTTCCACTGTCTGCTGCTGTGAACCATGCGGCTGGCGTCAAAAATAGGCGAAACCTTGAATCTCTAGAAGAGATTCAGCTGACACGCAGCCGGGTGTGGCTGCTCTAACCTGTTAACATGGATGCCAAAATAAAAACACAACAGGTAACGCAGCCGCCGTGCACATATAATGCACGGCTCGGCTGCATGTCTTCTGAAGAGATTTGAGGTCTCGTCTGTTTTTGACGGTGGAAGTGATTGTTTGACTGAACATCATCAGCAACATTACTACAGTGAAGGTGATCTTTTGACTGTATATTGACATCATATCAGCAACATAACTACAGTTTTGATGTCTGAAAATGTCACGGACATGAAATAAGTAAATATTTATTTTTAAATCAACACTTCCTACTTTCATTTCAAAAATCCCTCAAGTGTCTTTTTCTGTGGACAGAACTCCTTCATTTGTTAACATGAGTCTTTTACTCTGAAATATGTGCAAGACAGTGTCTTGCAGGGCTCCATAAATGAATGTAGTATGGGATTTTAATTGTGGATTATTACTAATATTTACAAACTACCCCACGTTTCTTGACCTTTCTCTGTCTAAAATAAATATGTGACATTTATAATGAAATTAAATGGCCATTATGAAAGTCAAACTCTGTGTAGAAAGAGCAGGGCGGCTTCTAGTGACACGTCAGACTGACCGCAAATAACCAACGCCACATTTAGCCGCCATCGACTACTGCAATCGCCAAATGTCATCTTATTTGCTGATAGGACGATGACGCTCAACATTTATAATAATACAATTCAGTGCATCCCTGTATTATAGTATTATTTTGTGATTGTGCATTTTAATATCGTGAGAATAAGTCAGATATCATTTCCCACCCTCTATTATCTATCAGTAATCAAGAACAATCAATGGCTTACAGTGCTGATACTGATACCTGGGCTTTTGGTATTGGCCGATACAGACTACTAATCCAATATCAATGTTTAATTAATCTGTACGTCTCACTGTGTGGAAATGACTGCAATCATTCTTTTATGTGTACGACAACATCAGGCCTGACCTTAACATCACTTTCCTACCACTTTCCTACCTTACCCAGCAACTTGGTAAATGATCTTCAAAATTAACAAGAATTACTAATCTAGTGTAAAACTTTTTAATGCAGCAGCAAATGGGTCAAAACCATGGCATTAAAGTTCTGGTATATAGGATATAGACATAGCTATTTGAGTCAGTTTTGGCCCCATATTTGATCCAGTATCAATATCAGTGCAACCCTTTTTGGGATATCAAATTGTTTAATAACAGCTACCGTAATGTAGCACAAGTACAGAAATTATTCCCAAAATGACTCTGTTACTATACCCCCAAGCTATACAAATTAAAGTCACAGACCGAAGTACTCTGTAAGTACAGGGTTGAATAATGATTTTCAGAGACACACGTTATAGGGTTTTTAGGCAGTTAAAGTAAATAACATTTACATTTAGCCCTCTTGGACACCTCCACCCAGACTATAACGTACACAGTTGCTCTGACATCCATCACTTCCTGACTGTGGGAGCTGAACCGCTGTGGGCTCACTACCACACAGCTCTTGCCTCGGAGTGTGGCGGCATTTTTGGAGATCTATGAGGTGTTTATGAGCAGCTTGAAAAGGGCATTTTGCAGATTTATGGATGACAAGGCTAAATGATCTATGGAAAATAGGGAGGGAGAAAGAGTCAGTGTCGATAGGAAAGAATGCATTTGGCGCTGTGTGTTTTCTGTGTGTATTCGGGAAGGGTATGTCCATCCCTCCCAATCCCACAGTATCTGGGACCCTCCACAGCGCAATGTGACAGGGACATGAGGTGGAGGGGGGATATAAATGAATAAATAAAAAGGTCACGTCAAGCCATTTTCATAAAAGCTCATTAACTTTTATTTGCAGCAAAAGATGTCTGTGTAATTAGAATAACAGAGATTGAGCTAATGAAATTTCAATAAACAGTGGTGGAGTGGAACCAAAAAATAATAACGCAGAGCTCATGCATGTCTGAGACTCAACTGCACATTATTGGCAGGTGACCTTTCAAGGAGATTGATCCTAGGTGTGTTTCTGCAACGTGTCGGTTTAGTTGGAGCAGGACTGTAATCGTTAAAGCGTTCGCTGAATGTTTGAGCATGCAGGATTTTGTGTGTGTGACAGGGTGATACAGTAACAGAGCTGCTTTTACTGCTGCTCCGACCTTTATTTATTGGCCCCATCATTGCCTGCTGGTGAAGAAGTAGAACAATATATGGCATGTAATCGAAGTGGTGCTCTCCACACATTCAATAAAAACGAGCAATCAGAAGCTCACATTTGTCATTTATTAGCAGGCTTAATAGTGAGGGAGGGTGGCGACTGTCATCCCTGGCTCTGAGAATACAGCGCAGGTACTGCTCTGCCATTTCCTCCGCTGGCAGTCAACAGAGTGACGGTTTGAACTGATTTCAGTAATTAGCACAGATACAACCTGAGATGAAGGAACTAATTAGTGAAATGTGCTCGGTGCAGTGTTAAGGAGATGCTGCACTCTTTCCGGCTAGGGATGTGACGGCGAGGAAATTTTCCCACCGGTTAATAAGCTTGTGACACCGGTGTTACAGATCACGCCAGACATTTTACATAAAAAGATCACGCTCAATTATGTAAGGCGCTTGCTTTGCTCTTGAACCGTGGATGGCGTTGTGTCTGGCGTCTCCGGTCCAGCTTTTGCCGCTGGGCTGCAAGTTTCCACCGCTGCGCCGTGCACACCAGCCGCTCCCTCCTCCCCACGGCAGTTGTCTTTTTAAAGGGGAGATCGCAGGCCAGTAGAATATGTGACGTAGAAGTGGTGCACATCATGTGAAAGCTGGGAATCTGAATATTAATTTGAGATACCCAATTTATGTAATTACTAGACTGTTTAGGGACCTCAGTATGCAGAAAATAAAACATTACACTACATGAAAAAAACGCATGGTTTTTGGCCAAAACGGCATGTGATTATTGGACTCCTGGGTACCCATGGAACCCAAGCCAGTTTTTCCTCCCTAAAATTTAGCCCAGCTTTGAAGCATTATTTAGCCTCCTTCATGACATGGTAGTATGACGTGGTTGGTACCAATGGATTCCTTAGATGTTCTAGTTTTATATGATATCTATAGCTTTACTCTAGCATTGGGTTTAAATCCAAAGTATTGTCAAATAGTCACTTTTGCTTTGACACCAAATCCTCCATCTCTGTCTTGTCTGTCATCTCTCTCTCATCTCGTTAGTATGAAATCTGACTATTTAGACACCACACGGCGCAGACACTTTCGCTTTGTGGTGTCTGATGTCCGACTATGTATTGTACTAGTATGGTATGTATGTATGGTACACTTGGGTACCCATAGAACCCATTTTCCTCACTAAAATTTGGAGTGTTGGTATCAGTGGATACTTTAGGTTTTTCGGTTTCAGTTTATGCCAGTATCTACACTCTAGCTTTAAAACTGAGCTCCCGGCTCTACACAACCAGACGATGTGATGAACATGCTTGGACACCAGCGCTCTGCTCACATGTATTATTGACAGCGGGCAAGTATAGGTTTCACTGTGTGTCATTAGTAAGAACAAGCCATAAATGATAAATGATACCTGATGTTACATTCATAAGGCATGAATGAGTAAAGCTCTCTGTAAAACAGTAATCAATGATCAGTCAGCTGAATCACCTCTTCGGTCTGAGGTGCGTCTTTGACCTTCACAAGGAGAAGTCCTTCAGTTTGGGACATTGATGCTGAGACACGGAGATTGAAAGCGTTTATTTAATTGCTGAATTAGTGAGGTTATATATGGATAAAATTGGAGGGACTTGCCCGTCGCATCAGCACCACCCACGTGTTGTTGCGACACCTCACCTTTTTAACCTGCGTGATACCTGGCTCGGTTCCATAGATATGAGGGAGATTTGTCAGCCGCCCTGTTTGTTCACTGTGTGTGCTGATAGCCTGGCAGCCTGTTTGTTTGTTTATTCCCTGTCTAGGTCAAAGCAGATGCCCTCGCTCTTCTTCTCTGCTTTTCCACTCTCTCACCGAGCCTCTGAATCGGAGTCTCTGAACTCAGACAGACCCTGCCGCACTGACCTTTTCAGATAACTATATGTGTGCTGTAAGGTAATGTCACAACAACATCCAATTCTCAGATCCAGTGCACGTTGTGTGAAGAAGCAGAGGGTTGTCTCTGGTGGTGGGTAGACTCACGAATCAGTGATTCTTTTGAAATAGACTTGAAGGTGAACAAGTCGCATGGGTCTGCTAAAGCAGCAGAATCAAAATGTGGAAACTGGTCTAAGTTTCTGTACTTACACCTTGCTCCATACGGCTTTATTGCAGATTACGTGCAGAACATATTATAATTTCCTTGGTAGCCCAGTGGTTACGGCGTATGCCGTGTACTGTAACCGCAATAACCCTGGTTCAGTTCCGGCCTTGGGACCTTTATAGAGACAAAGTTCCTCCCCTTCTGGTGAAACCTGTCAACAACAATGGACAAATATTTTTTGTGTAAATTGTGTGACGAATCACACATTTGTGAATTGGTGGTGTTGTGAATTTATAAGATACTTTTCAGTCAAGAAAGTTTGTCGTGCTATCATTTATTTTTGTGAAACCGCTCAGTGGACTCGTCATCTGATTATCTATTGATAATACGCCGCAAATACACAAATTATCTAAATGGGTTTTATTTCTGTTTAAAAAAAAAAAGCTAAACGACAGTGGAGGCGGTGGGTACGTAATGTAATCGATATGTGCCTAACCACCGTGCTTTTTCTGACTTGTGTGATCCAGATATTTCCAATAATTCCAGAACGTTGTAAAGTCCAAAATCCTAAATTGATTGAATGAAGATGCAATCATCTCCACAATTCACAATTTACTTTTATCTAACGAAACATTCAGCTTCAGTCCATATTTGTTGGCGTTTAGCCTGTCAAAAAACTGACACGCACACTAAAATAATTTGATTTAATAATTTAAAAAAAAACACATTTAATATTTAATAATTCACTTCATTCAAATCAAGGACTTTAGATTTATTATATCATTTTTAGGAAGATTACGTCAAAATCGGACGACGGATATTCAATGCTTCATTCGAAAACCTCAACAGAAGCTTCGAATGTAAAAAAAAAAAAAAAAAAAAAAAACACTAATATTTTCCAGTAGACACAGTATGGACAGCGAGCGGACCATGAGGAGATATTTGCTGAATTTGACAAAAAGCGTATTGGATTAGAATCGCAGACTCCTTTAACAGGCAGCCTCCTCTGTACAGGAGCTCCTGCTGCTACATTCATCTCTAAAGAGTCCCATGTGAAATCCCATGTGGGTGGAGGGATTACAGCAGTGAGCAGTGATACATACTTGAACCCAAGCAGACAGCGTCCACACATCGAGGTAATGCAGGTCAACACACAGGTATTATAGAAGTACTGCCATAAACTGTGGAGGAACAAAGGTGGAGGGATGCAGCAGCCTACCAACTCCACATATATTAACCTGCATTGTTTACTTTCACTATGTATATTTTCACAAAGACTGCAGTCTTTCTGGAGCAGCAGTGAGTTAGACGCACATCGGCACCTGGCAAGACGCTTGACTAGGTGTTGAAACTGTGAAGCAATTGCTTTGACAATGGCATGTCTGTTTTATTTATTAAATTATATTTTGTGTTGGTTCAAACTCAGTGAACTGGTACTTTTTTTCTGCGCTTTCTATACTTTTAACATTTTTTTCTCCATCTCTCTAACTGACAAAGACAGCTCTTAAAGATGATGGTACTTGAAAGCTCCGCGTTTCATTTTCACACTTTTGCCAACATTTTTCACACCTCTTGCTTTTGGAGGTGAATAACAGAAAAATACTGGACTTATAGAGCAGTGATTGTATAATAATCTCATATAGTTTAACTAATTTTGGGAAATGAGGTTTCAGCAATGGGATTCACAATGACATGAAGAGGTAGCACATCCCAGATTTTACCCAATTTTATTTACGCTTACATGTTTCAAAGTACAGTTTTCCCTTTACATTTTAAATGCAAAAAATATTAATGCATCAATTTATCATTAATGTGCAGGCAGCCAAAGATGCCTTCAGTGTGACTTGATGTTGCAGGATATTTTCATCATGCACCTGCTTTCCTGCTGTTTTAAAGGAAAAAAAAACATAAATACACAAACTTTCTCGGAAATCTGTGAAACTTTGTGACTTGCAGTACAGTACCCGAGTCTGTCCTCTGAGTCCGAGTCTCTGTGTACTTGTCTTTGTACATGTGCATTGATGCAGCGTTCACAGAGTCTACAGTACTCAGTCCCATGCTGTGACCAGATGGTCAGCACCCATAAACCTGTAAGGCAGGAATAGGAAGGTGGAGATACTTTTGATGGATGAATAGATGGATACACGGTGTGAATGAATTTAATGAGAAAGAAAATAGCAGATATTCTCAATATACGCGTTATGAAATATGATTTTAAATTTTTACCCCAGTGATATTCCACATTGTTTTTTAAACTGTTTCAAAGGGTTTCAGGTGACTGTCGGTCGTACTGGAGACGGTTATGATTTCTGATACATATTGCGATATGATAAAATACAGGAATACTGTGAATTTTGTAGCTTACATTTCAAAGTTATGACATCGGTCTGGAGCACTTTGAGAGCGAAATTAAAACAAATTAAACCTATCTAGAACATTGCTCTCGTTGGTGGCTGGCTGTTAGTTTAGGAAGCGCTTGATTGATATGCAGCAGAATTAGCGCAGCGCACATTTTAAATGTCAATATTATAGGCAATCATGTTCATTTAATTACGGGAAGCCAAAATCGTGATCGCAATTAATATTTGATTAATTGTGCAGCACTCCACTCTGCATAATATTATTAAACATTAAACTGCTGGTTGGTAATTTATTTTTCTTCTTGTTGTTGTAGAGAAGTGGCTCAAAACCTATTTAGCCCCTGATGTCATCACCGGAAAAAGTACTAAAAAATCCTCCAACAAAATCCTCAATTTGAATAAAGTGATTTAGTGTATTAAATGAGTTAGTCTTTTTTTTTTTAATTAAATCTTTCTTTATTGAATAGAATTCATAATTACTCATCACTCTGTAATTAATTTACTATAATGTGTCAAAATTGATTTTTGACCGCAATGAAAATGCTTGGGTTTGAAAGGCTAAACGCCAACTAATATGAATTGAGGTTTGCTACTAAGTATCAAAAATATATAACTTTATATATATATATATATATATATATATATATATATATATATATATATATATATATATATATATAAAAATAAGATATTCCTTTATTAGTCCCACAGTGGGGAAAGTTACAAATAGCTTTATATACAGACTGTTGTATAGATTATCCAGTAAAAGAGTTATTATGATTTTCGTTATACATGAGCACATCTAATTTTGTGACCCTCAGAGCAGACAAATCCTGGCATCCCCCTAAGGGTGACCCGGACCGCGGGTTGGGAACCACTGTTGCAGAGTAGCAGATATTCTCCCATGCCAGAGGAAAATGATAAGTGTTCTCTACAGCACATTGTTGTGCACATAACACCTCATCTTTCAGAGCTGTAGAGAAACAAATCAATACTCCTCGGGTGATACAGAAAGCAAGAAATCAAACGGAAAATTCCCGCTCACCTGTGTTCATAAGCTTTTGCTCTTTCTTTTAGCTTTTACAAACACGGAAAAAAACATGTTTTTCTTTCCCTCTTCTGCCTACTATTTGTTTAATTCTTGCACTGTATACTTTTCTGTTTTAGAGTCCCTTCGTGCATGTAATCCAGAGGCCTCGGGGCCACACCGGGCACTTCCAGACAAAGTCACATTAGCTTCTTTTGACCTCACAGCTGTAATCGGCTCTTGGGGGGAGGCGGTGGTGGTGGTGGGGGTGGTGGTGGCAGTGGGGGTGGGGTTTCATGGTGTTTTTGCAAGAGTCCCATGCTCAGCGTTCAAAGAGCAGGGATGCAAGCGTTACAACAGCTTACCTGGAGATTACAGCATCAGCAGTTCACTCACAATGCAACCCCGCAGGATTTAACTGCCATTACTCTACCGTGGCAATTTCTTTTTTTTTTTTTTTTTTCTCATCTGTGTTAGGTGGAGATTTGTAGTGACTTCACCGGGCAGTTATAAGAAAGGTGAGGATTGAGCTGTGGTTCTCTATGCACACTGGGAGGTTTCTGACAGTTTGAACTTCGGTCACTAAACTGGAACATTGATATCCTACTTTGACAGTTGGGATCAGGTGACATGCCATGATCAATGATTTCTAGGGATGGGTAACAAAACCGGTATTAAATGAAGAAGAAGAAGAAGAAGATAGTCCTTTATTAGTCCCAAGAGGGGAAATTCAATTTTTTCACTCTGTTGTTAACTTATACACAGTACATGCAGACCCGAACACACATGCACAAACATGCATCAATGGAGAGATGTCAGAGTGAGGGGGCTGCTCCTGACAAGCGCCCCGAGCAGTTGGGGGTTTGGTGCCTTGCTCAGGGGCACCTCGGCAGTGCCCAAGAGGTAAACTGGAACCTCTCCAGCTACCAGTTCACACTCAGTTCTTGGTCCATGGCGGGACTTGAACCGGTGACCCTCTGGTTCCCAAGCCAACTCCCTACAGACTGAGCTACTGCCGCCCCAAATGGGCACCGGTGCTAAATTATCACAGACTGGAGCTCCGACGTTATCGGTACTTTATAATGTTTTTGTGTAATTTACATGTAGAAAAGCGACGTTTCAATCTGCTCTGTCCGCAGTGTCTCATCCACCGCCGCTATGTTTACACAAGCACAACGCGCTAGCTCGGCTAATAGCAAACTACTACAAAGAAGCTAAAACAAAAGCTATCTGTATGTAGTCTGTTAGTTTGCCACGCATCTTAAAATTCTTGTCAGGACTACTAGTTACTGTCGTGATTTCTGTTGCTGCTCTCACACATTTACTCATATTTAAAATTAGAGCTGTCAATCACTTTTAGTATTTAATCACAAGTTATTACAAATTAATCACATCATTTTTATTCAAATGCACCTTAAAGGGAGATTTGTCAAGTATTTAATACTCTTATCAATATGTGAGTAGGAAATTATGCTGCTTTACGTAAATATTATTATAAGAAATCAATTCACAACACAAAACAGTGACAAATATTGTCCAGAAACCCTCACATTTAGCATAAAAACATAACATGGCATTTTCATTCACATACGTTGAGGTCAGAGGTCAACGGAGCTGTTTGAAAATGGCTATGACAGTTTCCTCGCAAGTGTTTACTGTACCTTTGTGGCGTTGTATAACCTCCTTTATGACAAACGATGACATGGTTGGCACCAATGGATTCTACAGGTTTTGCGTTATTATCAAGTTAATGTTGACAGACATGTTTAAAACATAAATCAAGTGTAATCCTGTCCTGAACTCATTCTTTTTTTAAGTAGTATATTAAAAAGCAATTATTAAGTTATGAAAAAGCACCCATAAGAGTATCAATAAAGAATCAAACCAATAAATAGTATCGGTTTGATTGGTGGTATCAATAAAATCCTTTCTGTGCTGTTACGTCTTGCGTCTGCGTGCATCCTGCTCATCAACAATGCACGGCTCTGAGGATGCCCCTAGACTGAGTTACGCTGTCTCCAGGGTGAGGTGTTTCCCTCCATACTGTAAGAGATGGATGGGAAGGAATGGGAATTGGCAGCCTTTTTTCCTTTTTGAAACCCCCAACAATAGCAGCCATGTTGTAGGAACAGAGAGGCTGGCTTGCTCAATCCTAACTCAATCGAGGATCATCAACAATTGTCACTAAATCAGCCCCTTTAGTCTTTAGCTTCTCTCTCAATTCATTACAAGTGAATGGGCTTTTATTGGCGTGACCATTTTAACAGGAACTCGGGGAGTGTGTGGAGGCTTGTAAGGCTGGATCGACACAGGCAATTTACGAGGGGATCGACGGGCAACTTGAGGCCAAAACCAGCACAAAACAAACATAGCCAGAGAGAGCGAGGGAGAGATTAAGAGATTTGTCCCCCCCTTCTTCTTTTTATTATCCCTCCATTTTTTGTTCTCAGCTTGTTTGTTTTGCTCATCCCCCTTCAGTCTTGGATGCTGTTGGTCTTCCAGGCTGCCTCGGCACTTTTCTGTTATCCCCCCCCCCCAAAAAAAAAAGTCCTGAGACTGATATTCAAACTGTATCATCATACTCATATTTTCATATTCATGATTTTTACAAAAGCATTCTGACTGTCGATATGGATTTAAAATGCAAAGCAGCACTACTTGACAGGGTTGTAACGATACATTTTTACAACAATGTAATACTTTGAGCGATATGATACAAAACTCATTTAGAGTGATGCGATTCAAGGACAATATTGGGCTCATGAGGAGAGATACAATACAATTCAAAGACAATATCGGGCTCATATAGAACGATATGATGCGATTAAATAAAGATATCTGACTCCTCTAGAACAATACGATAGGATTTAAGGATATCTAGCTCATCTAGAGCAAAAAAAAAGAAAATATGATTCAAGAACGATATTTGGCTCATCTAGAGCGTCGTGATTATTGTAATTTAAGGATGATACAAGGATGATATTCAAGGATGATACATTCTATTGTATTCTATTCTACTTTGCTCATCTAGAGCGCTACGACTCAGTGACTTAATCAGTACAGTAACTTTTTTTCCCCCCAAAAATGATCAGTATGATTGTGAATTAAATAGCTGCATACTGGACAGTGCAGGTCAGGATTCGTCAAAGTTTTTCTTGTAAGGGAGTCGGGGATAAATTGATTATAGATATAAACAAGTAAACACAACAATTAATGGCAAATACCTTTAATTTGAAATCCTAAAAAGTGCAGCTTCAGGACCTTCTGCTTCAGTTCTCAAGATACAAGGCAGTGCAGTATTTAACAAAAATGAAATAAACCAACTTCTTCAACTTAAATGAGCAGTAGTTTAACCTGCTGCTTCTGTTTGTATTTTCAGTATAAAGAGTAGAGCAATAATGCAGCGATCAGCTGCTTATATGGATCAAAAAGTTTGGAACAGACTCATTCTTATCCAAACGCTTTTTAAATAATTTGCTTATAGTAATCAAATAGTCCGCTTACAGTGTTCATTTGGGGTCTTTTCATATATGAAAACATATGGAAAATTTCTGTTTTGTTTTTTACTTCACTCCCTTGATGCTTTGCCTTGCGGACCATCTGCTTTCCGGCTGGATATGTGAGGCTGGTGCTGCATGCACACTGATACCATGATGGGAAAAGGGTCATTTTCTCTGAATAAAAAGCTAATGTACATGGGGAAAGCGCCTGTGGGTGATGTCGTCGAGTGGATTGATAACACCTCGTCACGTAATGCCGTCAAAGTGAAACTGTGCCGACCGGCTCGTCTGCACCGGAGCGAGGAGTCCTGGCAACGGGCCGCCGTTCATCTGCATGCACGCTCACGCTGCAGAGGAACATTTTACATTTCTTCACGAATAAAAGTGCTAAAAATACGTCCATACAACGCTACTGGTGCCAAATACAAGGTGCAGATTCTTAGTGTCGGTACAGTAGATTATTTACCTTGATTTTCTATCAATAAACTGTACGACCCCCGTGAAGGACAACTTGCCGAGTACCCATCAGTGTATTTGGATCGTAGGAATAGACATTGATGTTGTAGATGAATCGTTACACCTCTACTACTTAAGATTCATTTAAAATGTTTGTTCCCCTATTCAAACAACTCGCTCTTTCCTGTAGTGCAAATGTTAGAAGCGAGAGAAGATGGAAACTCAATATCTCTAAGACGTCTTCCTGTAGTGACTTCTTCTCAATCATCTTGTTGTTTTTCGGTTCAGCTTCTTTCTCCTGCGTCGTGTAGGTGGCTTTGAAAGCACCAAGACATGTTGCATAAGAAGTCTGAGGTATCGGAGCAGAAAGGATGAGAGAGAACGTCTCCATTCTCCGCAGTCAAAGAAAAGTTGAACCGCTTCACATTTTTCAGCTCATGTCAAAAATCGCTGCCAGTGATTCATTCAACACATGCTGAATATGACACGTTATCTTTCCTTTCAAGTCATCCTTGACTTATTAAAGCGAGTTGTCAGTGAAATTCTTCCTCAGTCCAGAATGATGTCCAGGGCCAGGAAATGATTCAATCTTTACTGTTACTGCCTTTCACTTTTATTGTAGTGTGATCATATTGTGTGGCCAGTTTTAGAAAATCCTCCTTTTCAAATCTGTGACTCTCAGAAACACATAATTAGAAAATAAGAAAATGCATTATTATTTATGATAATAAAGGAGTTTCCACTTATTAAAAAATAGTGCTGACTTTTTATGTTTAGTTTAAAAGATGTGGCACACAGTTTATTTATCACCCTTTTTGTAATTTTGTCTCTGTAATGCCGGACACATAACACGACAATTAAGCCCAACTTTATTTTAATGTATAGCTTTTAAAATGTTATATGTTACTGCCAGTGGTGTAGTGGAGGGTATATGTGGGTATATGGAGTATACCCACTTCTTTTATTGGTGGTTTACAGTAAACACACTTATTAGCCAAAAAGCCATTGCAGTACATAGGAGAGTATACCTGCTAACGTACCCATCTCTACATTGTAGTTCACCAATCTTTTCAATGGCCGCTACACCAGTGGATACTGCAGTGCATTCAGAAAGACTTACTGGATTTGTCATTAAACACATTACAAATTTATGGGTAATAAATTGGGTATGGATATCTGGTAAGGATGCCCCATAGGTGCTTTCCAAGGGAGGTCCAGCTGGGAGGAGGCCCCCGGGAAGACCCAGGACTAGGTGGAGAGATTATATCTCCACACTGGCCTGGGAGCACCTCGGGATCCCCCAGTCAGAGCTGGCTAATGTGGCCCCCGTGACCCGACCCCGGATCAGCCGTTGACGATGAGTATGAGAGTATTTGTGTAACAGTTTAGCCACAAATTCAATTTGTATGCCAGCCTTAAGACAAATAAGCAACCAGAGGTTTTTTTTGACACACCACTGTGTCTTTCAACCAGGAGAGGGGATCATGTTTGTGATAAGGAACCGGGGGTCTAATTGCATACACCAGAGCTTTTGGGTTACCGCAGTCGAAGCTGACCTGGACATGAAGTCATCAGTCTGCGTTTGTTGTCTACATTAAACCAAGTACAGTTATACCATCAAACAGCTAAATGACCCAGGAAAGTTACTCACTTTGCAGCAGAAACTGTAGTCGGAGTTTCAAAGTGTTTGCTGCACAACTTGTTTCATCAAATTGTGTAGATTTCTCTTCCCCCTTAAACAACGCTCCTCAGTCAGTCTCATCCTGCTTCTTATTTCACGTAAGAGATAAGCCCTCTGCTAAGGTTTCTTACATCTCATATCTCCCTCGCTCTCCCACTCCTCTCTTTTCCCATTATCTCCCCCCTCACTCCCAGCTCCCCTGTCTTCCTAGCTTTGCAAAGATAAGATTTGCTTTCCCACTGAGTTCTTGGTGTCGATACTAATGTGCTGTTATCATCGATGAACTGTCCAGACCACCTCCTCCCATTCCGCGCCGTTCATCTCTTGACCTTTCGGCAGCAATAATCCCAAAAATAATCTCATAATACATGTACATTCCATGTGAGTGCAGTTTTAAACACAGGGTTAATAAAGTGGCATTAATACGGCTGTCAATCGATTTTAATATATCATCATGATTAATTGTATGATTGTCCATTCTGATTAATCACTAATTAATCACTAGGGCTGTAAGAAAATATTGAATATCCGGATATTATTTTTATGATACCATATTGATTTTGTTTAACCTCCTTCCCGCCAGTCTAGGTACTGATGGATTCCTTACGTTTCCTAGTTTTATATGACACCAGTATCTACACTCTAACTTTAAAACTGAAGAAATTAGTGACTTTGGTGCATTATTATCATGTTTGACGTCTATTAGGGGGCGGCAGTAGCTCAGTCTGTAAGGACTTGGGTTAGGACGCGGACGTCACGGGTTCAAGACCCCCATGGACCAAGACCAACTGGTTGCTGGAGAGGTGCCAGTTTACCTCTTGGGCACTGCCGAGGTGCCCCTGAGCAAGGCACCAAACCCCCAACTGCTCTGGGCGCTTGTCAGGAGCAGCCCCCTCACTCTGACATCTCTCCATTGACGCATGTATATGTACTGTGTGTGAAAAACAGAGTGTAAAACTGAATTTCCCCACTGTGGGACTAATAATAAAGGAATATCTATTTATTAAGGATGGGTCATGAGTTTAGATTATAAAATTATTAAATTAAATTATAAAAAAACAGACTAATTTATGTGACTGTCGTCCTGTGTTAAAAAATTATATTCTTCCTTGCTTATGCTGCGATTTTTGAAAAATAATCGACTAATTCCCAGTGATTTTCGACAAGTATTTTTGCTTTGAATGCATATCCTTGCTATTTATTAATAATCTACTGTGCTGAATTAAACATGGTGGAAACGCATCATTAGATTGCAAAAGAGCACCCGATGGGAGCGGCAAGAGGCATCAGCCCACTCAGCTCGAGGTCTGGTAGAGAAGTGGAGCAGCAAACATGTCACTTAATGTGTGTTGATGTGTCTTTGCTCACAGTTGTTGGGCTGAGGGAGGAAGCCGAGTGGCTGCCAGCTAACAGTTAGTGACATCAATGAGGTGGATCTACCGTTGCTGATTGAACATAACTGTATGTGTCGTCTTGGTGAACCTTGTTATCCAAATCACCTCACAGCGTCGTAAGTGCATATGTATTTTTAGCACCGGGAACCCCGATGGGAGCCGGATCTCGAACCCCGGCACCATTAGTGCTCCGCTCTGTCTTTGGAAATGACTTTGCAGCGTGTTTTTGCCATAGGGACAGTGACTTGAGATGCTGAGCCCAGAGGGTGAAATGTCACTGCGATGCTTTGACAACAAATGAGCCGTTTGACTTTTTCTTTACACCGGTCATACCGACTGTGAGCATGAATGGGACTTAAAAAAAGTAAAATCTCCAAAGTGTGGCAGCCACGCTTACAGTTGATGTCTAATCATTGCTGATGGCTCAGAAAGTGCCATCAAATAGTCGGTGACTTCACAGAGATTATGCCGGCGGGCTGTCTTCAACAGCCGATGATGTCACCCCACGTCTCTGTTTCTCCTTTTAGACCACTTTTGCAGTCAATAGTTGTCAATCCTGTAAATGCTGTGGCTTTATTACAGGCCTGTTGTAGCTCCTTGTAAGAGCAAACGGCCTCTGTTTGGTTGGGACTCAGTTCTGTGCTTCACACTTTGATTTGTTAACACAAATAGCTTGCTTGATATCTCTACACTATAAGGCCTTCACATCCAGAGATCATTTTTCATCATGCACAGTAAGCAAATTGCACATTGTTGTGAGTAGTGGATGCAGATAATTGGTTCAGCGTACAAAATCTCCACATTTACTATAGTACACAAAAAGCACTGCTGTTTGATCATCTGTTGAGGAGAGAGTACGGTGAACGTACAGCACAGTACCGTCAGTACGAAATGAGAGGAAAGAATAAAACATCCTGTAGGAGATTGGATGCTGAATAAAAACACAAAGAAGTGCTCCCCATTAATCTGAACCTTGCATGTTTGTGTATTAGTATAATAATCTAACCTTAGTTTTTATTCACTGGAAGAGATAATCTGAGGATTTAATAGTGGAGGACAAAGAAACATGATCTCTTCATGTCATTTGATGAGTTCATGATCAGAGTCGCAGATTTCGGGAGCAATGGAAACAAATCTCTTTAGGTCACCTTGAACAGGGATTAGCTAAAGTACAAGAAGTCATTTCATATTATAATAAAACGCCAGATATTCCTAGATGTAGAGAAAATAGTCAAAGTTCAGCGAGAACAAATGCAACCTTGAATTTGATTTATCAGTATAATAGTTTTTGGCAGGTGGATGCCCCAATTTTTCTAATCATTATTATTGTTATAATAATAATAATAATAATAATAATAATAATAATTATTATTATTTTTATTATTATTATGGCTACTACTACTACTACAAACTACTACTGCTAATAATATTGTTAAGAATTAATTCATTAATTCAATAATTAATTGATTGATTTTTTTTCTTGTTTTCCTTTATTTATTTATTTTTTGCATTCTCTTTCCATTATATATATATATATATATATATATATATATATATATATATATATATATATATATATATATATATATATAAATATATATAAAATAAATTAATAAAAAAAAAATAAATAAATATATCATTTTTTATGTTTTTATATGTATTTTTTATGTTATATATATATGTATTTTTTATGTTATATATATATATATATATATATATTTCGAACAGATGTGCTCCTGACGAATTTTAGATTACCTAGCGTATCTAAACCAGAGTCCTCCTAAAAATATTGCTTGCATGCCTGCTGTTTTGTCCTGTAGTTACCTTATTTCCACAGATAACTGTCCAAATACAGACGACATGATGCCACGTTAAGATCCAGCTTAACTTGAGTATAATTTAATTGCAGAAAAAAAAACTCACCAGTAAACGTCAAGTTTTGGTCTCAGTTCCTGATAATCAAAGAGCAGGGTCGCTAGAACTTAAGAGCTGCCATTTTCCATCAGTGCTGAGCAGTCATACAGGAGAAAGTCATTGTAGTGTGGAAGAGGCAGAAATAGCCCACTGGCAGAAGCCTTAATAGACCAGAATGCCAGGCAGCCACAAGACAAGCTTTGTTTGGATGCTGTGGCGCACAGCTCACTTTTCCTCCACTGGATGAAACTTAATATGCTCAGCTGCCACTTGATGTTTCCACCTGCACAAACAACCTGCAGCATTGTCTTGGGGATGTCGAAAGGCGTCCTGGGAAATGTAGGAAAGCAACGACTAATGACTAATGCTTTTGAATTTTAATGCCAGAATCAATAGATTTGCTTCATTTTGTCAAAATATATGTATCTGACAGAATGAACGAATACAGTAGCTTCCAAAACAAACGAAACAAAAACAAGAAACGAAACGAGAAAGCAGAAAACAGCGGAGGGTCTGCATGGACATACCTGTACTCTCATATTTCAAATCCAGCCCTACTGACTACACAACAGACTCAGCTTGTGTCCACTAAAACACATCATCGTAAAAATGAACCTGGAACAAGGGTGGCTTTCCTTTAATTTTAACCCCGGTGACCACGCACTCTTTTTATTTTTCCTGTCGGTAATGCCAGTGTATCAAATAAATGACATCCTTTTCAAACATCTTATGAAAGCCAGTTCATCAGTGAAAGCCGTTTGTTCGCTCCTCGGCCATGGCAAGTCTTGAATAGAAAATGCTCTTAAATTAATGTTAGTTAACTCAGCACCAGTCATTTCTTTAGAATTTAATTGTGGTGCCACATGAATGATACTAATACAAACCTCAATGCAGTTTAAAAACAAGGTTAAATGTGGTGAAAAATGAGCCGAGTTGAAAATCAAATGTCATTAAGTCCGCAAGGCTGGAGGGTGCTAATAGACAGGAAGGCAGCCAAGCCAACCAACGCTTGACTGGTGAAAGATACACTCCTTTACCGGCTTCACACACACGCTGAGGAAACATGTGGACTATGAATCACACGCCATTTTTTTAAGATTTAAAATATTCATGTTGTGTAGCGTTGTTAGCATTTTAATAGCGTTTTTAAGCTCTCGGTGCCACACAGGTGCATTTCATCTGTGAAGGATAATCGCTGTAGTTTCTGTCAGCGGTCTGCCTACTTCCTCTTACCATCTGCACACATTCAGCAGAATGACAGATATCAGCTCATATTCTCCCCTTCATAAGAACCTATTTGCCGCCATCCATCCTTGCGTACTGTGAAAAACTAGTTCGGCAGACTTGAAAGTAGACAGATCCAGATAATCCATCACACAAGTTTCAGCTACTTGAATATTTCACCGCGCCGCAGTTGAGCGTTCTCATATTAGCGCTGCGTTATTTTACACTTTGCCTCCTGTCAGTCACCTGACAGCCGCAGGGAGCAACGGAAACGATCTGCTGAAATCCAGTCACGTTATAAACTTCATCCATGTTACATTAAACATTTCAAGCTACCTTTTTTATTACTGCTCCTCACAGAACAGAGTGGGTTGGATGATCTCAGGTTCCTGATCGGATCCCCGTCCCCCTTTCCATATAAACTGTCTTCCTCGACTCTGTTTGCCTCCCCTCACTCTCCCCAGTCAGCTCCCATTAGACAAGCGATCATCTCTTGTTTAATTAGCCTACATCTCATATGAACCGTTTGGAAACTGTTGTGCTCTATCCTGCTGAAACACATAATTGCTGTTTTCTTATTAAAAAGGAAAAAAAAAAAACAGTAGAACTGCTAAGCTGTTAAACACCTCTCACTCCTCAAAACCTGTCTACACTGGTAAAATGCCTTTATTTATAAGCTTTACATTGAATTTAAGAGCCACTCATGGAAATGAGGTCTAGGAGGTGATATGGCCAAAATCTTCTATCCTGGTATAGGTGATGTATCACGATAACGATGTACAGTTGCAAAAAAAAGTATGTGAACCCTTTGGGATTACTTGGATTTCTGCATAAATTGGTCATAAAATGTGAACTTTCTCAGACAATCTGTCTGACCGTGGACACATCAAGGCTTTTAGAGATACCTCTGTAGCCCTTTCCAGCTTCATATAAGTCATCAGTTATTGATCGTAGATCTTCTGAGAGCTCTTCAGTGCGAGTCATGGTTCACATCAGGAAATGTTTCTTGAGAACAGCTAACTAGAAGTCATTAGCCTCGGGGTTCACATACATTTTCCACCCTGCATTGGGAATGTTTACGTGTTTTATGTAACGTGTTCAATAACAACATGAAAACATATAATTTTTTTGTGCGGTGTTAGTTTAACCAGACTGTTTGTCTATTGATGTGACTTAGATGATCAGAACACATTTTATGACCAATTTATGGAGAAATCCAAGTAATCCCAAAGGGTTCACATACTTTTTCTTGCAACTGTATATCATGATGTTTTCTGGTAATTTGATATATAAACGGTCTATATAAAATAACCGCATGGGAAAGCATATTTCAGTATACTCTATACAAATGAACAGTATTTTCTCATTTTAGTGCAAAATGAACATCACAGATTCAAGTGAAACTGTATAGAAAAATAAATAAATACCATATTAGTCTATGTCTTATCGAAACCAATGAGGACAGCAAATAATATATGGATCAAGTGCATTTTACAGGATGTATGGCAGACACATTGTGGTTTGAATCAACTGCATGGAAGATGTATTCAGCCTCCATATCCTCACTGATTATAATATCGCTGGTTACAGTAGCCAAGGTTAGCTGTAGAGAGGAGTTTTTTATATCGTTTGACAGTATATATCATCATATCGGCCACTGCTAAAGAAGGATTTTTTTTTTCCTTTTTTTCAGTTTGTTTTTCAGTTTATTGTATTTTACCTTGTTGCCTCCTGTCTCTTTTTATCTTTGCCTATTTCTGACCTTGTCCTGGTTGAACCACATCCGAGAGCCCTGACATACATCACCCGTTGCCTTTACCCAGTCCTCTAACTTTAACTCTCAGCGCTGTAATGCCACTGGCAGAAGAGGTGCACCCACGGTTCATTTCTCAAATTATCACCTCACCTTGACCTCACCTTGAAACCTGCACTCGCTGTAGTCAGCGCAATGTGAGCTTATGCTAGTCTGTCTTTGTTAAGGCTGAAACAGATGCTACAGGTGAAATGGCCAAAATCTTCCATTCAGTATCGGTAATTTCATATCTAGAGAATGACATGCATCATCATATAGCATGTTTTCTAGTAATTCAGTAGTCTGTATGAAATGACAACATGGCAAAGTCTGTTTCTAGGATTAACAGGATAGTAACGCGCTAATTAGTCAACACATTAATGCAATCAGTCTTTCAGAGGTTGTTGCAGGCTCAGTTTAAAGCTACAGCGAAGATACTGATATCATATAAAAGTACAAAACCTGATAATCAATCAGTACCAACCTTGTTGTACTAGCTTGTTGCAAAGGATGCTAAATATTGGTTAAACTTCTAAATTTTGGCGAGGACAAACTGGCATACTATTTTAAAGGGGTCCCTTGACCTCTGACCTTAGATATGTGAATGTAAATGGGTTCTATGTGTCCCCACCAGTCTCCCCTGTACAGACATGATCCACTTTATGATAATCACAGTCAGTTTGGGGCAAATCAGAGTCAAGTCAGCACACTGACAGATTGCCATGTTATGATTTGTCACAGCGTTTCTGGACAATATTTTTCATTGTTTTGCATTGTTAATTGATTTCCAATAATAAATATATACATACATTTGTATAAAGCAGCATATTTGCCCACTGTCACGTTGATAAGAATATTGAATACTTGACAAATCTCCCTTGTGATAAATTTGCACTTAATTATGATTAACCATGGACAATCATGCAATTAATCGCAATTAAATATTTCAACTGCTTCAACTCAAACTTTTATATAATCCCATGTGAATTAAATACTTGACAAATGACTTAAGTGCAAAATCAACATAACAGTTTTTAGTGAAAACGATAAAGAAAATATCGATAATACACATTTTTATATCGTTTTGACAATATATACTGTATATTGTCATATTCGTCATTTGTCGAACAATCTTCTTTATGTTTAGAATAGAAACTGTTTGGAAATGCATTAAAAAACAGATATAGATAGACAGTCACAGGTCATATTTTCATGCCCACACAGCCTACACAGTATACCATATTTCCAAATATTGCTTTAATACAGGACACCTGAAATGAAAACAGCTTTTACTGTGAAGGAAAAAAACTATACATCTGTTAAAGGTTGCATCTCTAATCCTTTCCATTTGACCTCAGCTCTCTCTCTCCTTCCCTGACATCCTGCATTAAATGAGGAATGCTTTATACGTTGTGTTGTTGCCAGATAAATCAGTCAATATGTTTTTTTTTCCCTCTTTATCTGGATTAGAAAGCCTCAGCTATATTTGCACATTTGTGGGGTGGAAGTTTTGTGTTTTGCTGTCGAGATTTGGTGTGAAATCTGCAAAGGCCATGTCTTGTGGATTAACTTGTCAGTCAGAGAGAAAGTTTCCAACAATGTGGGGAGTGTGTGGAGTTCAGGACAAAGCTTCGCCCTGATTAGAATATAAAGAGGAAGGGAAAGAGAGCGTGTGTGTGTGTGTGTGTGTGTGTGTGTGTGTGTGTGTGTGTGTGTGTGTGTGTGCGTTTCCATCCATCACACATCTTTTCTCTACTCACCCGTCTCCGTTGTTCACTAATGTTGTCATTTCTTTTCCTCTGTGCCTCTCTGAAGTCGTGTCAAATCGCCTTGGCTGGAAACGGGCTGTTTCTCTTTCCTCTTGCCTTTTGAAATCTCAGTTTCTCAGTGACACGTCGCCGGCCAAAATAACAGACGGTCAAAGTCTTTCCAGCAACTAGAGCGACTCACAAGACAGGGAACATGTAAAATAACGGTTTGCATTTGATGTTTGGAATGAAAAGGCTGACTCCAAAGCACGTATATCCCAACACTGTGGTTTATTGTACAATACAAGGTGTACCAAAGAAAGCAATAGAGCCAGTGTTGTTCACAGCACCGTGGGGCCTCTTTGTTGCCCAAAAAGCTAAAACAGCTCACTCTTACATGTACTCTAACCCAGCATTGTTTGGGTAATGTGCTAACCTGTGTGGATCCAAGAAAATGTTGTACTGCGTGCTGCTCCAATATCCACTCTGACTATTTGCTTTATGCCACATTTGAGCTACAGAGTACAGGGCGGGTAAACTGCAGCTGGAAAACAGGTGGAAACAGCAGCCACGAGAGCTGTTTTATGGACAATATATGCGTCACGGGCCAGAATAGTTAAAACAGTTGTGTATTGACAAGAATTTGGCGATAAGATACGCATCACAATACAGGGGTTACGATCCAACTGTCATCGAATAAAGAAAAAAATGACTAGTAGGACCTGCATTTGCATTTGTCCCTGTAAAATCCAACATCATGGCACTACTTTGACAGGTCTTTGCCAATAAAATAAGGTATAATCTTCCATCTAATCTTAAGTATTAATTAAAAATCAATACAATGTTTCTGAGACATAAAAATATCAAAAAATCATTGCATGTAAACTATCAATTGTTGTAATGTGGGAACAGACACAATGCTAATATTGCAATACTCAAGTGTATTGATATTTTCTTATACACACATTCGAAACAGTTTAGTCAGTATAATTTAAATTGACAATACTGTACACAGCACATTAAATTATTATACTAAAATTCAAGAATTTAATATCATAAACCAATTAAACAACATGAGGCCATTCTCTCCTCCTGATCTGACAAAACAGATATATTAGCTATAAAATAGCTTTAAACTTTACTTTATTTAAGCACTTTTTGTATCCAACCAACAACTAATTGTGTAGCTTCTTTCATGTGCAGAGAAAGGGGAGGATAGTGGTGGAGAGGAGGTTGTTTTCAGTGCGCTATGCTTTTCTCCCCTTGGTAAATCCTTTGGTTAGCTTGGTAAGGATTATATCTGAAAAGTCTCTCATTTGCCTCCAAAGCTCTCATGGCTTTATTGGTGAGGAAATCCAGCTTCTCCACTACTTCCATCTGAATTTTACTTTGGTTTTTATTTTGTTTCTACTTTTATTGCCGGCCACGTCTGATTTCTGCTCTCTTTTATGCTCTGTGATGGTCTCCTGGATTAATTGTATTTTTTTGAGGTATTGAACACTAATTTAGAGGTATGACAGAAATGCAACATTTGACTGGCTGTTTGTCTGCATTTCAGCTGTTTCGGTCTCTTTTAGTGTTTGATTGGGTGGAAAAGGTTTGAAAAAGAATTTGTATCCATCTCTCTACCCCAGAGCCCCATTTTTGCACCAAGGCATTATATATAGATATATATAAGAAAGCTTTTGAGTGTTTTCCTCTTAAAATGTTCTCCGCACTCCCATATGAATCACATGAAGTACACTGAAAAGACTCGGATCCCAGTGGAGTTTAACGCCTGAGGCTACGTGGGATAGACCCTAATGGAAAGCAGCTCTGGGATGAAGGCAATGGGTGGTAAAGACTACTGGCATCTATCAATGGGATAAAAGGGACAAGCGTGGAGAGATGGGGTGTATCCCACCAAATGTCTGACTGAAAGTGTATTTCCTCCCTAAGGCTGAATTTCACAACTATTCCCAGTGTAAAAACAATACTTGCTCGAAAGGAATATCTGTAAAGTAAAAGTTGAAATGGTATAGGTTTAACAACTGATGGTGCTTCCTGTTGGACTCTTGACAAATCGTCAGAGATCAGAAATGTCTGTCTATGAAAAGAAAGTTCTTTTCATGTGGCTTTTATAGGACATAAAACTATGTCTTTAGGCTGTCACAGTTAATGCAATAATAACGCATTTACGCAAATATATTTTAACGGCACTAATTTCTTCAACGCATTAACACGATTGATCTTTCGGAGGTTGTAGTGGACTAAACCCAGACTCCATCCATCCATCTGTAACCGCTTATCCTGTTGCGGGTCACAGTTCACCTTAACTGCATGCCTCTGGACTGTGGACTGTCTGTGGACAGTGGGTTTTCTCTGGGTACTCAGGTTTACATGTTCTCCACGTGTTTAGTTTGGGTTTTCTGCAGGTATTCAGTACTCTGGTTTCCTCCGGTTTACCTTCCAAAGACTGTGTTTGGACTGTGGGAGGAAACCAGATCACCCGGAGAAAACCCACGCCAACACAGGGAGAACATGCAAACTCCACACAAAAGGGCCCCAAGCCGGATTTGAACCACTGTGCAGCCCACTAAACATTGAATATCATATGAAATTAAAAAACCCAAGGAATCCATTGGTACCAGCCATACTAGCTAAATAATGTTCCAAAGTTAGGTGCAATTTTGGGGAGGAAAAATATTTGCTTACACCAGTGTTAAGTGTTAAAAACTTGACAAAACTTCCTCTTTAGGTGCATTTTGAACAGATAAAAAAATGTGTGATTAATCTGCTATTAATTGCAATGAAATATTTTAAATGATTGACAGCCCTACTTGATATTGGAAGTCGTTTTTGTTGTTTTTGTCCTTCTAGTAGAACGTGTGAAAATACAGTGCGATGTAGATTTTAGCTGTGAAAACACTTCTCTGCTTTTAAGTAGAACAGTGATTGGGTTTAAGGAGACTATCCACGAGATTCAGGCTCGCGTTTCCAAATTAAAAATACATATAAACTCTTTTATCTCTCCATGCTTGAACAGAAGCAGTTTCCCTCTATGTTACTGAAAGATGGACATGATGGATAAGAAGATGAAAGAAAGGTGGATATGAAGCTGATTTTTGACAGACATTAACTACAAATAAAGGATTGGGGCCCTATGTGAAGAGATGAATGGAGGTGAAAGGTAGTGCATCAGACATTCTTTACTTCAGCTTGGGGTGAGGGAGAGAGGGATATACGAGGGAGCACAATGAAAGAGAGGATGATGGACTATGATCAGAGATGAGACGAGTGGAAAAGCAGAGTCATGGCCAGTGCTTGCATAAACAACCAGTACACACATCAGACAAACAGGTTCCCATGCTTCAGCTTGGCAAACACTCTGTCGTTCACGCAGGACTTTGTAGGGCTGTGTGCTGGTAGCCTTTCTGCTGTTTGAATGCACAAATACCCAAAATATCCACACTTAAGGAGAGGCTTCATCTGTCTAGTTTTATGTTGATGGTTATGTGTGAAATGTTGCATTGAGTTCAGGCACCAGAGAGACATAGAGCCCTAGCTTGCACACCTTACTCAGCAGCTATCATTGCTAGTTTCATACCGACGCAGTTGTCATTTTCACACCAAGCTTTTTGTAAGTATTAATTGTACTTTCACCCATTTGTTTGTGTTGGTCTTAAAATGAGGTGTGGTCAGGAGCTTTGTTTTTGCGTTGCTATCTTGAGTCGGCAGAAAGCGATTGTGCCATTGACCCACAACAACCTGGACTAAAGTGTGGCGCAGTATTTTCCAGCAATTTAAAGGCTGCATTATTCAGAGAGTAAGAGGCGTCTACATGGCGGTGGTTTGAAACTAGTGGATCTACGCGTTACGCTCTGCCAGTACCTGGCTGCAAGCCCATGCGTAATGGAGGGTTGCATCGGAAAGTGATTTAGTTTTCATTATTTGTCAGCACACGTTTGTCATAGTTAGAGATGATAGAGGTGCGACGGCGGACGGTCCTCTGGTCAAGCACCATGTATAGCTGCTCTTGCGCACTTTCACGCAGATCCGTTTCCTCAGCAGAACACCGCTCGCTTATCCAATTTATCGAATCTACGGATGGGAGATAATTGGTTTAATTCATGTTACGCCCAAAACACAGCTATGATTAATTAAGGGTGTTTTCACACTTGGTCCTTTTCAGCCTTTGAAACGAACTCAGAGCAGTCAGCATTTTTTGTGCATATGGGAACGGTAGAAGAACTCAGACCTCTCGAACAAATTAAACTAGGACGTCCTCAGGAGGTGGTCTGAGAGCGGTTCGCCTCCAGTCGGCTTTGGAGTTCACTTAACCTTACATGAAGAACACAACGTGCTCCGAGTTCACTTTAGGGATGTCATGAGAACCGATGCTCTGGTACTAAGACAATGCAAAAATAATGAAACATGATGGTACTTGTTTTTCTACAGTACCGCGGGTACCGTATGTACCATTGGGCTTCAAGAAGAATTGCGTCCCGTCTTCCCAGGGACAAAAGTGTTTGGACTTTGACCAGAAACGTGTTTTTACAGTTTTTTGAATATAAGATAGAGACACTGAGGACAGAGAAACATGTCCTTCTGTCTGTATCAGTCCTGCTCCAAATGCTCATTATGACTTTAATAACTGATGACAAAACACATTAATAATTGCATTGATTGCACAGGCAGCAGCAACTTGATGAATTCCATATACACTATATATATATATATATATATATATATATATATATATATATATATATATATATATATATATATATATATATACCGTATACTCTGTCACGTCCAATTAAAAAAACAATGTGAGTCTGAGCGCCAGAGAAACTGTACTGTGAACAGAAAGACGCCTGAGGCCCCATTAGAGCTTATAATTAGAAGCCCATTTCCTTAACCCTTTGCTTTTAGTTACCTGTAATATTGTTTAAACTCAAGACCCTTTGAAGACCAATCAGGTCAATAACAGTTATGAATTCACTGGTGAAATCAAGAGGGTGCATTCAAGAGAATCCCTTTTCAGGAAATTCAGTGGTGTGTTATGAAAATCTGGTTGACTTGCTTACTTTTCGGCCACGTTGGGCCCCCGATGGCGCGTTTCAGATTTATAAATGGCTCCTGTTATCATCAAATCTTAATGTTAAAAGCAAGCGTAAATACGAAGGCTTCCCAACACTTATGTGGACCATATATAATAAATAGATTTGCCCTTTTAGCTCTGAAATGTTGAATATTTTTCACTTTACGTGACCTCGTAGTTTTCCATAAAATGTCTGAAATGCTTTACCAGACTTACACATTGAATCAGTGCAGTGTGGAGTAACTGTAGAATGTTATTGACCATACTACAACTTAATGCAGTCGCATCCCACGAAGACCTTGACCCAGCAGCCTCGGCACCAGATCAAAATGGCAAGCTTTCCACGGGGGATGCCATACCACGCTAGAGGTTGAATGTTTTACATTCTCAGGCATTCTCATCTTCCAACATGGGGTTTCTGGAGTGGCAGGCGGCTGTAGTTTTATTTTCCAGCAGCATTACAGATTGGTCTCTGCAGCTGTAGGGTAGCTTTTGTGAGTAAAGCGTCCTGCTGTAGCCTGAACTCTATGACTCCATCTCACTGTATCATTAAGCCAGAGAGAAGTGTGGTCGAGTCAGTGTCTCTCAGTCGGGGTTCGTCTTCAACTGAAGCCTCCTGTTCCCTTTGGGAAGCAGTAGTGTGGTTATCGTATGTTGACTGAAGCTGGTCCATAGTCCTATTGGACCTTTCGTGATAATAATAAAAAGGGCTGGGACGATACACCTATCTCCCAATCATGAGACTTGGGGCCGATTTGATGTGTTGTAATTTGATATGATGATTTATTGTGATTTTTGTTAACTTTTTTTCAGCATTAGACCATGGGGAAAAGTTGAATATACACTTCTAGGGGCATTTACTTTGGAAAATATTTAAAGTAATACAGTAATCATACACTTCTAGGGACTTTGAAAATATCCAAATTAATACAGTAATCATACAGTCCTAGGGACTTTTCTTCAGGAAATTGTCAAAAGTTGTTTCACTGATCGCAATACGACGTTTCCTGTCCATGACAGAGCATGCAGCGTTAGCCATGATGTCTAGCTCTGCTTCTCTTGGCGGTGTGAAACCCAAAGTGTTTCCATACTTTACTATGTGTGTGGTGTTTACCACGTTGGATTTAAAATGTCAGGGTGTAGGTCGTATCCACATGGATCCTCCACCATTTCCTGCTTTCGACTTTCATCCGGATTTGACGTCATGTTACCCAGACTACAACAATAAGAGTAGTAACTTTCTTCTACCTCTACATATGCTCAAATGAAGCAAATATATCGATTCTGGCATTAAAAAACTTATTTAAAAATCACAATTATAAAGAATGATAAATAGATGAGTCAATTTTTTTCCCACCCCTAATGATAATAATGATAATATGGTTGTCTGTGAAATTATTGGGCCATTTGCAGGCTTTCAAGAAAGTCAGCAGCAAAAACAAGATAATCAGGGGAGCAGACTTAATTTTGTTTTGCTGTCAAGTCTCCAACATCGCAAGCCTCATTGGCACTCTGTATTTAGATTTTATCTTGTAAAGATTTCATTTGAAGAAAAAATAGGAAGCCTTTTATTTGAAGTAAAAGTAACATCTAATGAGTCTGCTCTTTGTGTCTCGTCTCTCTCTTTTTCATGCATTCCCCTTGGACCCTCCCTGAAGCTGAAGAGTACGCTGTTGAAGGTAAGACTGACGCTTTACTTCTCGGGCCCTGTGATGGCTTCCCTTAATGCTGTCATGGATGCTGATGCTGGCTGCTTCTTAATACTGTGTGCCCTCCCTCTGGGGAGGGGCATTGTCTGTTTGGACTGCGGTTATAAGTGACTTCCAGGGGGCCTAAATTTCAAAAGTGACGGATGTGCGACCAAAATTATCCCTGTTTTACCTCTTTATTTTGTGTTTTTGAATCTTATTTTGTTTTACTGCGGTTTACCTCTGTCGATAGAATAATATGGTTGTATATTTCACTCAGGAATATAGTCATGGACTCGACAAAAAAAAGAAAAAGCAAGGGCAGCTTTGCAACCTTGAGTTAGTTTAGCAGTTAACAAGATTTGACATGGTGATTTTGTGATACTGTCCTCCTGCTTTCCTCCTTCCTATATTCGCAAAGGTGAAGGGAGGCTGCCTGTCGGGGCCCCCGAGGGGCCTCATTAGCTCTAGGGCCAGGCACTAAACCAGCGGTGGATGTAGCAGACTTTAGGGATGGATCAGCTCTGGCTTGTCTGTCTGCAGGCTGTTGCACTGTTCAGGAAAAGGTTGAGTGAGCCTGTTTGTCAGTCAAATTAGACTCTCAGAAAGACAGAAAAAGGCTTTTTTTGAATATATGTGTTGAGTAGCGAACTGGCGCCTGGTGTTTTGGAGTTGCATTTCCTCTGTGCTGAATTTGAGGTGATGGATTACCTATCACAAGGCCCGAACCGGCAGGGGAAATCACCATGACAAACACCCTCTTGCTCCAGGTTTTCTTTAAAGCTGAAAACTTTAATGCTGCGTTTACTTCTCAGTCTTTATACCAGGCATGAGTTGTTTGTCTTGTGGCGTATTGGAAACGTAAAAGCGTATGTCATAGTGTCATTGCATTATCAGCTAACCGAGTGAACTCTATTTGAATACTGGTCCGTGCTTGGCATGTGGGATGTGTGTGTAGAAGCTAACAGTTTGTTTCTACAGTACATGAGAGCTTCAAGTCTCCTGTATTGTGTGTGTGTGTGTGTGTGTGTGTGTGTGTGTGTGTGTGTGTGTGTGTGTGTGTGTGTGTGTGTGTGTGTGCCTTGCAGTCGGTCCCATATCGGTACTGCTGAAGCCCTTGATGGGAAATTGTCAGGGGGAAGGTAGGGAACAGGAATAGATGGTGGCAATCCCGCAGACGGAGTAGCCCCTCCAGACTGATGGAGAGTAAGGTGAGGGGCCAGAAAGCTTTTTGATAGAGGGAGGTGGAGAATGAGTAGAGGAGAGGGAGGTGAAGACTGGTGATTTTACTCCGTGACAGACCCATGGGACGGTAGACAACTACCTGGGGCTGCTCTGTTAACTCTCATCAGACTACAGAAGTAAAACCAGGCTGTCCAACACGCAAAGTAGTGACTGTTTTGTGTGTTTGGGTATGTCAAGGCTACTCAGGCCTGACCTTTTAGATCACCACAAGGGCTGACAGAATGTCTTTATTTATCCTGATTTTAATGCTTTATAAATAAGCTTTATACTTAGGCTATTATTAGGTATGTTGTTGCTTTTTAAAGGACAAAGATGGCAGTTTTAAAACAAATTAATGGCGCCTTAATAGGTTGGGGTCAGTGAGTCCATATGAACCCCCCCCCCCCATGTGGTATTCATGGCCATGTGTTTGCTGATGTTGGAAGTTTTTTGGCACATAATAGGTTAATATATTGTAATTTTAGTCCTATATTGTTTGTCTTTGTAATGTTATAATATAGCTGCGGCAAATATTGATATTCCTTGCATACCTTTGTATTTACTGCATTATGTTACCCATGTGCTAGCTTGCTAAATTGTTAGCCTCTGCGGTTTCTAGATGCTGACAGTAACGTTGACATTACCGTTGCTTAGCAGCGGTGTTCTCACGACTTAACCACTTGAATGCCAGACATATCGTGTGCATGACTTCCCACGCTGTAAACACAAGCTCTCGAGTTTCATTTGAAGGAAATACGTGTTTACTGTTAAATGAAGAACAAAGAAGGGCAATGGTTGCGTCTGGTTGCTACGATACAGAAAATCAAAACGTCGGCGTGAGGTGGACTCTTTGCTCTGGATGAAGGGAAGGCTGAAGCTCTTCGAGAGGAGAGACCCGCCGGTGTATGCATAGTCATTGTTGATGTTGTCCAGCACTTGTAGCCTGCATGTACGATGTGACGGCTGAACGTTTTTCAATTCTCAACAACCAGAAAAAATGCCATACGTGCAGCACTCTGTAGTATAGACACTCATCACGATGCTGCAGTTTGCAGCATAATTTAGATATGAGACGCTCATATTGCAAAGAACTTACGGAGAAACAGGGTGAACGTCGCAGTTGCGGCAGTTGCTTGCGGTTGGTGTGTAAAATTGCAGTTATTGCGACATCCCTACTCAGCACTTTTCTAAATAAATATGTTCTGCAGATATTTATTTACACTGGGCAATGGCATATGTTGTATTTTAGCAACACCATAACTGTGATGTTCTTAAATATAAAAGCTAACACCACGATAAATTCTCTTTATCATTTTTGTCTTTATCAAGTCTTATCATTTAATTAAAAACAAGAAGTTTGTTCCCGCTTCTGAGTTTGTTGTGCATCAACAAGACAGCGTGATAGATTTATTTAAAAGCTCATTGTCTCAAAACCCTCAGAGTGCTATTGCGCTCCTTTCTCTCCTATTTTTAGGGTTTCCCTGTGAACGTATTTGGTGTAATTAGTGTCGGTGACCGTGTGTTCAAAGGTTGGTGTAGATTGATGATGCACAGAGATGCTGGAAGCCCCGGGGAGGCTGGTGCCCCTGGAAGGCGGCCGGTGGCCCTCGTTCTTGCACTGTTGGGGCGATTGATGATCTGCCTGCGACACTGACCTGTTTTTACCGGCAAGCCAGCCGGACATTGCCATCTGTGTCCTGACAGCCAAGCATGTCCTCTCCCTGGAGGATGCCATTAGGAGTGTATAGTTTGATCATGTAAGCACAGGTCTACCTCGTGCCTGGTGCAGTGATGTTCCTGTAGAGGCTCGTAAAGAAGTGACCCCAACGCTGAAGGCAGTGGACGCTCAGAGGTCAGAACCTGTAGACCTAGAGGTAGCCATTTTGACCACCTGGATATATTTGGAGAGCACAACACAGTACTGCTCCAGGTTGTGCAAAGACTGATGTGAAACAGAGAATCTGTGAAATAGGTGTGCATGGTCAACTGTTCCTCGTTGGGAAATGGTTACCAAAAAGAAAACCAGCCTGCTGTACATTACACACACACACACACACACACTGATATGTTAGCTATGTCTGTCCAGATGAGTGTTTTAGGGTGGTTTCAGGATTAATCTCCATTCATACTACCACGCCTAAAAATGCAAATCGCACAACCATTCACGTACACTGTGTATGTGCATGCCGGTGTAAACAGGAAGCAGCACTGTAGAGGGAGATTTACGCAAAGCGCTCGAACAGCCTCTTGCACACTAAGGCACTGCTAGCATTATAAGATTTTAACAATGTTAACATTTATGTTGCTGCAAAATAACTAATTGCCCTTACTTTGACTGATATTGCGTCATTATTCTCATTTTCATTGAAGAACATTTTAAAATGATTATGGTATGATATTTGTGGAGATCTATACCCAACAAAGATGTTTTCTTAAGTCTGTAGAATATAATGTGTAGGCCAGGACATCTCCGCATCACGACAGTATTCAATATACAATGGTAATTTGACAAGTATTGCAATTTCCTCCCCATCCTGCGATTTTAAAATTGCAAACGTGTATCCCATTAGGTGTCACAGGGGGGCTGGAGCCAATCCCAGCTGGCACTGGACAAAGGCGGGTACACCCTTGACGGGTCGCCAGTTCGTTGCTGGGCACATATAAAACAGACAACCATTCACACCTACAGGCAATTTAGAGTCATCGACTGACCTGCATGCTGGAGAACCTGGAGAAAACCCACGCTAACACGGGGAGAACATGCAAACTCCACACAGAAGGGCCAGATTCGAACCTGCCACTCAATTTATGTGAGGCAGCAGTGCTAACCACTGCACCATGCAGCCCCATTGCAGTAGGCCATATTGTGATTTTGTGCAGCCCTGGTTGAAATTGACCACTGGTGGCCGATGCTGATATTCCTTTTCTTCTGGGAAAGTGTCACGATGGGGTGTGACGAATCAGGGAAGGACACGTTGTGAAGACGAAGACTCAGTGAAGAAGTGAACGTAGGTGCTTACGTCATTGTTTTCAGAGGTCTTTGTTTCAGTCTGTTCAAACTGAAGCGCAGTCCCAGAGTTTTAAATGTATATCAGGGTCAGCAGCGTTTTCAAATGTCTCCATTTTAGAGGCTCAGAAACACCGGAGTGTTGGTGCTTAGAACGTATTAGTGTGGACGTAGCCATTTTTAATTTCCCTCAAACCGGTGGTTTGACAAACCATGACCGTGACCACGGCTGAGAGACAGACGGCTCAGACTCAGTTGGACAGTTTAACCCCCCTCAGTGGTTCAGGCCTCTGAGACTGGCTGGTAGATATAGTGACCTGCTGCTTGGTTTGGGGGAGGGATGTTACCAGCTGCCCACGCTGATCTTAATCAATCTGATCAAGGCTAATGATCTTTCCTATCTCAGCCACGCTCAGACCTCCAACTTAATCTCACCCTCAGGGGAGGGTAATAACATTTTTTTTATTTTCCCCCAGCGTAAAAAACGGAGTTTGATGTTGGCTTTAGATACAGGATTATAGATTTGTAGTAATAAGAGATTACTTTGGATCATCCAAACTAGATTATGGATTTTGTTCTTATTTGTTCAGGAGAAATAAAACAAAATCAGACCAAAAACTTGAATGTTTTCTAAATTTGTGTGCGTCATGGTAGCAGAAGGAGAAAACAAAGAGTAAAGCAAATATTAAATGTACTGATGTCGTTTTGGTATTAACCTAGATTTTGTTTGTTTTGGGAACGAGCGGTGCTTGTACATGATCCTTATTCAAATTCCAACTGCTGTCGTTGTTTTGAATACCGCTGGCTCAAAGGCCGACCACCTGGTTTTGATCTTGCCAAAAGATGATAAATTGCAAAAGCTATTGCGAATGATGGGCATTTCTTCATATAACGGCATAGCATAACAATGCAATTTGTCCATTCTTTCTGATCAATAAAGCTTAACTGTGCATTTTTCTTTGAATGCTCAAGAGATTTGGAGTGTTCAAACAAAGAAATCGATTGCGGAAGATTGCCGCCTCGCATTTGACTCACTTGAAAAGAAAAGAATAAGCTGCAAGTAAAAAAACAAACATGCACACACAGAAGCCTCAGTGGAAGAAAGGAAGAACGAGGAGTGGAAGGGTGGAACAGAATTCAATGGTGTCTTTTTTCAGCTCTGAAATTGCTCAAGAGCCTTTGGACAGTAGGATGCCTTGATGCTGCCTCCGCCTGCCCAGCCTCTGCCAGATGTTGCAGCGAGATTAAGCATCTCCAGGTCCTGGAGGAGCCAAAGTCCAGCCATGCTTGTTCTCACAAGACGTTAATTTCACCCCACACAGCTCGCACTCTTCCCTCTCTTTCTATTTTTCTGCTCTGTGATAACAAAGTCTAAAGGGATGGAGTGGGCGTCCACTTGTGAGCAACTCCAGATGCTTCAGTGTCAACATGCGTGGCCACAGGCAATACTGTTTGCTATGATGGAGAGAGAAATGGATTGGACAATGCGTAGCCTGGAGCTCTGCCGTTGTACAGTGTTTGTGTGTGTGAAGCAGAGCATTAGGTGTGCCAGATTTTGCTTCTTGAGTTTTTCATTTGCAGACGAATACAGCACTGTAAAACTTTGAAACGGCTACATATGTCCTACTTAAGCCACTATCTGGTACTAAAAAAAAATCAATTGGCCTATTTATCGCAATTCTTTCTTTTTTTACGATTTTGAAACCGAACGCCAAACTCAATATATTTGCTTCATTTGAGTCTATTTGGAGGTAAAAGGAAGTTTTAACATTGTAGTCTGAGTAATGTGACGTCATATCCGTTCCATATCCGTCAACCAAAACAAATGCAGCCAGCCACAGTGAGCCGAAAGCTGAAAACAGCAGAGGGTCCATGTAGATACGACCCTGACATGTTAAATCCAACATGGTAAACACTACACATGCAGTAAAGTATGGAAACACTTTGGGTTTCACACATCGCAGGAAAAGCAGAGCGAGACATCACACCTACAGCTGCATGGACAGGAAACAGTATTGTATTGCGTCACTTTCATCTCCGTGGTCAAATCGCCCGACGCTACAACTGTAGAGCACAGAGACATTTCTGTTAAATTCATTCCAACCACCCTGATGGAGCTGACCATGGATGTATAAAGAGAACGGAGCTGACGGAGAGCTAGAAGAAGAAGAAGAAGAGAAGAAGAAGAGTTTATTAGTCCAAGTGGGGAAATATTTACACTCGTTCTTATACAGGTCAGCACACAACACACACACACACATGCAGTAATGGAGAGATGTAGAGTGAGGGGGCTGCTCCTGACAAGCGCCCCGAGCAGTTGGGGGTTTGGTGCCTGCTCAGGGGCACCTCGGCAGTGCCCAAGAGGTAAACTGGCACCTCTCCAGCTCCAGTTCACACTCAGTTTTGGTCCATGTCGGGACTTGAACCGGTGACCCTCCGGTTCCCAAGCCAACTCCCTACAGACTGAGCTACTGCCGCCCCCTAGCGACGCTCTTGGCGAAGCTATTGGAATTACACACTGGTTTTCAAAATAAAGTGTTAACAACCAACTTAATATGCAAAATACATATATGGAAATTACATTGATTGGATTATTTTCACCAGAAATGTGAAACAGTATATGTCCCTTACAAATTTAAAAAGAAAATACCACTAATTTTGAGAATTTTTTCTGTATCAATTCAATGATTTTCCAGAGTAAACTTTAATACTGGCATTTTCCCATGGTCTAGTGTTAAAAAGTTAACTAAAATCACAATAAATCGTAACATTGAATCGCATCACGATAGGTTTACTGTCTCAGTCCTGGTACTTTTATACGTACAGTATATATTTTGTTATTGTTAGCATTTAGGAGTAGCTGAAGGGTTGCAGCAGCCTGACAGGCCAACATCAGACTTTTTCGCATATTTTAAATCAACCCCTTTACTTGACTGTTTTCCCTCTACCCAGCGCACGCAAGTTGTAACTTCAGCACTTCGACACTGTATTACAATGACATTGCATTACAATGAGCTTTGGGAGGGATTTCAAGGCTTTCTTCAAAGTACTCCTTTCTCCTGTGTACTAAAATGAATATTTGTCGTGCACCTCTGTGCCTTTGTTGCTCTGAAATAGGAGTAAAAAAAAATACAGTCTTTTAAGCATCTCCCAATGGACTCTGGGGTTATGGGGTATTTGGAGTTTATATTGCCTCATTTCTCGTTTGGTTGTCTTCACCAACTAATTTATGCCCAGTCAGGGATACGGTCTTGGTAATCCTTCTGTCTTTTCCATTCCCTCTGCATCTATCTCTCTATGATTTCCCTCCTCCTCTTCTTATCCCTACACCTATCTTTAGCTTTATCCCTGTCTCATCACTCTCCTGTTTTGTTTTGTCTTCTTGTCCCCTATCTGTACTCTTGACGACTCTTCTTTCCATTCCTTCTGCCAATCCTCCTACTCTTTTTTACCGGCCTCTCTTCTTCACCTCGGTCACCTTCTTCCCTGCTCTGCTAGATAAACGTATAGGTTGTAGCTAAGAGGCTTATTGGTGAGACGCCTCTATAGGAAGCTGTGAAATGTAGCTTTACAGGGTACTGAAGGCCATATAGAGTGGACTGGACAAGAGAATGCAAAGAAATAAGACCCAGGTTTATTACTAGTGCCTACAGTGTGTATCTGTGATATTTAGATTGTTTTCACAGCTTTGAAATGTAATAGAACTGGAAGACATTTATTCACCAACATATCGTAATATATTCACTTTAACACTCCTGTGTTAGCGGTAAGTCCTTAATAAAGCTTTGACCTTGTTCTTTTGGAGGCTCTTAATGTTTGACACTATCATAAGATGTCATGTAACTAATGTACAAAGTAGATTAACCTTCCAGGGCTACACTGGCAGTGGTGCCAAAGTGCACTTTAAGTCCTATTGGGAACAGATTAGCTTAACGGGGGGAAGGTGGGTAATTATAACCTGAGCACCTCAGTAATTTCTGTCTTTTTTGAATCTCCAATGTCAGTAATTTAAGTAGACTGTGCTTTTAAAGAAGGCAAATGCAAAATAGTACAAAGAAAAGAAGAAAATAATAATATCCTTGAGTAAATTAGAGTCATCTGACCTGACAAGATTGTAGCCACTCCACATTCCACTACACTGGAACCAAAATGCCAACATCTCCTCTGTGATTGTCTCAACTCTGGGCCGAACTCGTTGCTTGAACACACACATTGTCCTGCAAACTGATCCGTTCCACACAGCTCTATGACCCTGTTCAGACCTGGCATTAACATGCATCTTGGGTGATCGGCTCACAAGTGGACAGCTCTAAGTGCAGGTGTGAACGCACTCAAGACATGTTGAGATCCGATCGCTTAGACAACATTCAGAGGTGGTCTGACTCACGTATGGCCACATTCTTTTAGCAGTGTGTATGTGAATGTGTCCTGGGCCACTTTAAGGACTGCCTACTCAACTGGTACCATAATGCCAAACCAACTTCTTTGTTAGTTGATGACCGAGATTGTATTACACTTGACCACGTACATTGTCTTGCAAACTATCCATCCATCCATCTACAACTGCTTGTCCCGTTAGGTGTCACGGGGTAGCTGGAGCCGATCCCAGCTGCCATTGGGCGAACACAGGGTTCACTCTGGACAGGTCAGGTCAGGACAACCATTCACGCTCACACCTTAGGGCAATTTAGAGTCATCAATTAACTGTGGGGGGAAGCCGGAGAAAACCCACGCTAACACGGGGAGAACATGCAAACTTCGGGATTCAATCCTGCGACCCTCTTGCTGTGAGGCGACAGTGCTAACCACTGCACCACTAATCAATCTGTTCTAAATAGATCTAGGACCCTGTTCAGATCTGGTATTAAGTCTCGGGTGATCGGATCACAAGTGGACAGCTCTAGGTGCAGGTGTGAACGCGTTGAGATCTGATCACTCAGACCACATTCAGAGATGGTCTGACTCACGTATGGCCACATTCTTTTAGCTGTGTGTATGTGAATGTGTCCTGGGCCACATTAAGGACCGCCTGCTCCACTGACGTCCCGCCACGGGTCTTTTGGCATGGAAACAGCTTCTGAGCTCTACTGTATTCTATCGGTACAGTTGTATTGTATTAATATATTTCTTAGCTATAGGCTACATATCTATCAGACTATAAAATTGGGCACAGGAAGTGCATTATTATCATGTCTGTCTTCTGGTGCTTTGCACAGAGCCGACACCCGTCCACCCAGTCGCTCTCATGCCCGGCTCTCTGAAGCTCTGTACTCTGCTGTTTCCTGGCAAAGGTTGCTGTGTCAGTGCCACAGAGGTACTCCGGGACCGCCACTAGACAATAACCTTATATTTTGATGTTAATAAAATATACCCAAATTCTTGAATATGTAGTGTAGTACTACTGACATTCATGTAATATTACGTCACAACATCTGCTGCATTAGCCATGTGTTTATTTGCATATAGAGCGGAGAAGCGAGATCAGATCACAAGTGGTCAGACGTGAACAGACGTACTTAGTGCTGTCCACTTGTGATCGGATCACTCAGGATGCATGCTGATGCCAGATCTGAACACGCCGTATGTCTCATTTCATTGAACACATTCAAAGAGAGGCATCAACTCACACGAGCTTGAGTCAGGATAGTTTTTGTCATGTATAGCTATAGCTTTGTGTGTGTGTAGACTGGTACGCTGGGAATATACTGTATACTGCTTGCATAAGCTAGCATTTTCCTGTTTTCCACCCTCTGTCACTCTCATAACCAGATTTGCCCGGTCAAGAATCACCGCTGAGTGTTAGAACCATCCTGTTGTGTACCAGCAGCCTTTTCTGGAATTAAATTATGCCATGAAATGCCACTGACTGCAAAGCTAAGAGTACATGCTGGCCAGGTGACACTGTGAGAGATTGCATTTGGGCAGAGCCCGATGAAAAGTCCATCTTCTGCCCGTCCCCCAGCCGACAGCCAGCTCCAAGAAAATAAAAGCACTCGCCCTCGCTTCAATCCGGCAGCTAAGCCAAAAGGTTGAGGAAAATGGTTACTGCCACCTCTTTCTTGTTGGTGTGTGATTGTTTTGTTTCTGTATAAATGTGTTCCTCACAAGAAAGACGTCTTTTGAATGTGTGTGTCTTAATCAGTTATGTTCGGAAGGCAGGAGGGGCATGTGTGACTACTACTAGTCCTAGTTGATGGGCTTGCAGTGGCAACATATCATGTTTGGTAGAATAAATAGCTGTATTGTTTTTGCACATCCCCTTGTGACATATTTTGGAAATCATACGAATATGGGCAAGTGCATGCTGGTCAGCTTTGAGTCTGCTATCAGTAAGTATTAATAATTAGGTTAAAATTACTTAAATATGCTGCAAATATATTTATTTTAGGGCTGTCAAAGTTAATAATAACGTAAATTTGTTTTAACACCACTTATTTCTTTAACACAACTTGCGATTTTTAGGTCATAGTGGGCTCAGTTTTGAAGCTAGAGTGATGGTGTCATAAAAAACTAGAGACCTAAAGACTCCGAGTACCAACCATGTCATACTAGCTGGTCCAAAAGGAGGCTACATAATGCTCAAAACTTGCACTAAATTTTTACCATAACCTCTGACCTCAAGATATGTGAATGAAAATAATACAAATGGATTGTAGTGGACTCAGTTTACTCAGCAACTTTAATACTGGCATCACATGAAACTAGAGAACCTAATGAATCTGGTACCAACCATGCTGTACTGTCTTGTTGCGAAGGAGGGTAAATAATGCTCCAAACTTCTGCTAAATTTTGGCAAGGAAAAACTGGCATGGCCATTTTCAAAGGGATCCGTTGACTTCTGACCTCCAGATGTGTGAATGTAAATGGGTTCTGTGGGTCCCCACCAGTCTCCCCTTTACAGACATGCCCACTTTATGATAATCAGTCAGTTTGGGGGAAGTCATAGTCAAGTCAGCACACTGCTAGTTTGCCATGTTATGATTTGTCATATTTTTTATGCTAAATGCAGAACCTGTGAGGGTTTCTGGACAATATTTGTCATTGTTTTGTGTTGTTAATTGATTTACAATAATAAACATATACATACATTTACATAAAGCAGCATATTTGCCCACTCCCATTTTGATAAGACTATTAAATACTTCACAAATCAAAATGTGTGATAAATTTGCGATTAATAGTGATTAATCATGGATAATCATGCAGCTAGTCACAATTAAATATTTTAATCAATTGACAGCTCTAAATTTAAATATAACTAAATGTTGTGTTTGAGCAGCAACAGCAATGTTTCCAAAAGCAACGTCACAACATAAAGTCAGCCTCACTGGAAACTTTAAAATGTCAATAGAAGAAATAATATTTGTGGCCAGAATTCATCAGAATTTTAAGATATTAATAGTTTCACTTAACTTACAAATCTCCCTTCAAGGTACATAAACTAATAAAAAAAAAGTATTATTGATTTGCGATTGATCGTATTTGACAGGCCTAGCTTATTTTTTGTGTACAGTCTACGCTGGCTGATTTTGATTTAGAGATTACATGCAGATTTGTGCACACTGACCAATCAATTCGTAGACCAAGATTTTCTAACAGCCCTCGTATGCTGGTGTGCTTTTTCTCATCACTAATCTTGTCCAATGCCCAACCCCTCTGAACACCACGCTGTCGTACAAATTCACTCTCACCGCCTGAGTCTCCTTCTCAGGCCAAAGCAATGGATTCAGCAGGAGACCATTTGTTTTGACTGTCTTGTTTGGGGCCTGGCCTTTATTTGTAGCCCAACATTCATTTAGCAGGCCGACAATTATGTATGAAGGGCTGTTGGTGGCGGCGAGGCAGTGCGGAGAGAAATGGTCTGGTAAAATTGAGATCAATAGGCTGGTGAGATGAATGAGAGTGACCAATAAAAGAAGGGAAACAGGGAATAGAGCTATTCTCTCGTCATCCTCCCCTCAATCTCATAATGGGAAAATAGTAACACTTGAGTGAGCGTGTTTTGCCACCGAGGACCTCCCTTTGCTCCAGTGTAAGATTATATTCTTTTGGGATTCAAGAAGGGTAGAATGGAGAATCTATTTTTCTCTTCCTTCATCGTCCTTTTTCCTTCTCTCTCTCCAATCTCATGTCCCGTTGTTTTCTTCTTGTCATCTTCCGCTACCACCATCTTGTTCCCGAAGCATGAATTATTTTTTCTTGCACCGTTACTTAGCTTGATTCTTTTTCTTATTGTTTTGTTATTTTGACTCGCCACCTTTTGCTTTTCGTGCTTAGTTTACATTGATGCAAAGCTACTAAGCACATTTACTCAAGTACTGTACTTGAGTACTACTTGAGTGTTTTCATTTTCTAATTTATACTTTCACGTCACCACATCTCAGAGGTAAATATTGTACTTTTTACTGCACATTTATTTGATACCTTTAGTTGTTATTGCAGATTCAGATTAGTAATATAAAATATAATCAACAAATCAAGCATGGTGCAATATTATGGATAAAGATATCCTATTTTGAACCCTTGGCGAAATTTACAATATTAATATATATAAATTAGGGCTGTCAAAGTTAATGTGATAATAATAACGTGTTGAGGTAAATTAATTTTAATGCCACGAATTTCTTTAACGCGTTAACGCAACTCACCTCTTAAATATCTGACGGCTGCTGTCTCTCGGAGGTCGTAGTGGACTCAGTGATGAAACTAGAGTGAAGACATTAGTATCCTTTGAAACCTAAAGCATTCACTGGTGTTAGCCATAATAAATAACGCTCCAAACTAAATTGTAGTGAGGAAAAACTGACATGGCCATTTTTAAATGGTTGCTTTTGTTGCCTGTTGGGCTGCAGTTTGTCATGTTATGATTTCCTCCCACAAAGACTTGCAGGTTAACTGATGACTCTGACTTGCCTGTAGGTGTGAATCTTTTTTTTGTCTCTATATGCGCTGTGATGGACTGGCGACCTGTCCAGGGTGAACCCTGCCTTCGCCCAATGCCAGCTGGGATCGGCTCCAGCCCCCCGCGACCCCTAACGGGATAAGTGGTTGCAGCTGGCTGGATAGATGGATATTATTTTGTAATATAGCCATTCTGCAGAATGGGTACTTTTACGTGTGGTACTTTAAGTACATTTTGATGGTACTTCTAGTATTAGTAGTGTCAAATTTTGAATGATGTTTTTTACTTATTTTTTCACTGTGGTATTGCTTTTGCTCAAGTAAAATATCGGAATACTTCTTCCACCGCTGTTAATTTGACCTTTAAAAAATGTGGTATGATTTGAGCTTCAACTTTTCACAACACATCAGTATTTTTCTGTCAATGGAGAAGAAGATACACAGCATTGTTCCCTGTGATTGGTGGCTTTTGATGGATGCATGCAGCCACTATCTCAGCTGAAAATCTGAGCAATCTGAAGCATTTCTATTAGTCTAGAAAACTGTGCAGTGATGACAACTATGACTCAAACAGTGCCTTTAAACCAAGTTCAAGCTTTTTGTAAGTAAACAGTAGAGGCAAGCTGCCGACAAGATGTACACACATGTACCAGCACTTTTCACTCACACGTTATAATCCAAATGTGTGACAGAGCTGGTTGTTGTATTTTTAAAGACTGATTTGAAAAGTAAATAGAATTAATCTAATATATATATAATATAATCTAAATATATATATATATATATATATATATATATATATATATATATATATATATATATATATATATATATATATATATATATATATATATATATATATATATATATATATATATATATATGAAGGGAGCACAGCAACAGTGGAACCTAAGACCAGCATTTTCTTTGCTTGGACCGATGAAGAGGTGGAGCTATTAAAAGTAACACGTGAATATATGGCGTCCAACATGGCGGAAAACACAACAGGTGTCGTTCTGGAAAAAGTTCATGTGATGGGGGGGCGTGACGAATCAAGGAAGGACGCGCCATGACTGATAAGACCCGATCAAGAAGCGAACGAGGGAGTCATTGTTTTCAAAGGTCTCCCATTCTGTCTGTCTGGACTAAAACGCAACCCTGGAGTTTAAAACTAGGGTGTTTTCACATGTAGTCCCTTTTAAACGAACCAACTCAGTCCTCTCAAAGTGGACCAACAGAAAGGGTCTTTTGCGCTCACATTGTGAGTTCATTTGAAAGAGGATTCATTTCTGTTTCTGGTCCACTCCAGCTCTGATGGGGCCTCGGTCCTCCTTCTGTTTACACTATAGTCCCTATCTTCAACACTGCTGGTCCATACTTTCCCCTTCAGTGACTTTTTTAGGGCTGGCACAGAAGGCTGTTTAGTTTGTTGTAAAATGATCCAGAAGATCCAGAAGTCTACCCATTGATTTCATTCGCCACTGAACAACTTTCGTAGGAATGAACGGGATCCTGCATCCAATGCTGGATCCAGTTTTCTTTATACATCCATGGTCACAGTGTGCAAGCGTGTGTGATCCGTCTACGGCAACCCTAGATGGCTACAAGACAATGGCAAAAGGCAAAGCGAACCTGCAGCTCGACCGAGAAGGTCTGAGTGTGGTTCATTTCAGAGGGGTCTGAGCTCTTTTGGAGTGTTCACGTATGTGGAAAAAAATGCTGACTAATCACTTTGAGTTCGCTTAGAGGGCTGAAATGGACCAAGTGTGAAAACACCCTGAAACTGAGTCAGCAGGGCTTTCAGATGTCTCTGTTGTAGGGGCTTGAGTGTGGACGCTAGGCATGAATGTAGCAAAAGTTATGCATTTTAAAACTAAAACCTATTAGTGTGAATGTAGACTGACAAGAAGAATGGAAGTTTTTAAAATGGGTCGAAATTACAAAAAAATGTGAAAACACTCGGCACAATGTTTGAGTTATAAATCCTAATTAATTCTGTCTCTAATACCCAAGTGTATGGTCTGGGCCTCCACTTCATTTCTCACATGTGGATAACTAGTTTTAGTTGACATTGTGACCTAAGCCGAGGATTTAGTGTTCTTAGATTCAAGCCAACAATTTAGTCTAACTTCTCACTTCAGCAGCAGCTCCGAGCTCAAATGGGCAAAGTCAGAGGTTTAGTCAGACTCCGCTGGATTAGGACCAGGCCTTTTAAAGCTTAGTTTCAGACACGGCTGTAGCTCTACGGTCAAACTTTAAAATTCAATAATAAATCAGCATTAAAGGTAAAAGTTAATGTGATAACGTGTTAAGGAAAATTTATTTTAACGCCACTAATTTCTTTAATGCATTAACGCAACTTAAATTTTTTAATTAACCTTTTAAAAATCTGACGGGGCGCTGTCTTTGGGACATCATAGTGGGCTCAGTTTTAAAGCCAGAGTGAAGAGACTGGTATCCTATGAAACTGGAAAACCTAATGAATCCATTGGTGCCCACACAAACAGTGATTTTATGTTAATGCAGTACCTGTGAGGGTTTACCATTAAACAAATGGTTCTCATCGGCAAAATCATTTGGGATCCTTACTATGGACATAGAGAGTAGATTTATTCATTTACTTTTACCATTTTCTTGTTTTAAATGTCATATGAATAAGATAATGATGCAGACGTCAAACCTAAACATTTTATTTAAACTGTTTTCTAAACCGTATGTACAGTCAAGACCGTTATGTCACATAACAAAAAACTGAACAGTGCTTTGTTGAATATTGTGATGGACACAGTTCTGATGTTGGACCCTGTTGGACCATTTTTGTGCCAAATTATCGATTTCTTAAGTAAGTAGCTGTGTAATAAACAGGATAATGCACAGCTAGCGGGACATTATTGTGAAATAAACCCCTTCAGGGTGATGCTAAAGCGTGCGGCATTTCCCTGTCGGGGTTTATTTCACAATGATCGGCTCGCTTTACATTATTCCTTATTTAGTTGGTGTAAAATGTAAGATGAAGACATTTCAGTATGTTCCAGTTTGATATGTGTTTACTTTTATATTGCAGCACACACAGAGGCAAGTGTGGTCATAATTATTATGGTGAATTTCTGCTGCTGTAGACATCTCGCTCTGAAAAATGAGTCTATGCTGGATGCAAACCCAAGATGACAAAATTACAAAGTCAACACTTCAGAAAACTATGCAACGAGGCATTTCTTCATTCATCACAGCCGGGCTACTGCCAAGAACTGAACACCACTGATTAAATGAAAATGTCCTGCTTAAGTTTCTTTGGCTAGCTTCTTTTTGGCATTGATTACAACTTCTCATGAAAAAAAAAATGTTTGACTAATATTTGCTGAATTGTGACTGTGACCAGCCCAGCTCTCTGTCTACTCCATTGTGAACCGACTTGAACTGTTTTAAAAGTTAATCTCAATCATTAGCGTGATTTTAAATCTGCTCTGTGGAGTAATCAAACCCTGGGTTTATTCGCTATATAAACCTTGCTCTTTGTGGCCTCTGTGTGCAGACTAGTTTATGATAAACACAACAGACATCGCTGAGAAAAATAAATAGTCAAACTGTCCCTTTTACAACATCCCTGCTGACAAGGGTCCCCTGCTTTTCCTCTCCACTGTCAGTGTGGCCTAACAGCTATGATGAGTTGTTATCAGAAACACCATAAATGTGTGCAGCAGCTGCCATAAAGCCTCACTCCTTACATGTCTTATTTATTTATCTGTCGCCCCTCCAATCCTCCGAGGGCCGGAGAGGAGGAGTTTTAATGCCACAGACCTTCGGTGCTCCCTTACTTGGCTGACTTGGGCCTGGCCTTCTTGCTTTCTCAGCATCATTTGGAGGAGGGGGAAGTAGAAACGAAGGGAGGACAGTGGCTAGAGGGAGATGAGGGCCAGGGAGCGCAAAGAGAGGAAGAAATAGATACACGAGGTTAGGAAACGAGAGAAGGGATAGAGTGAGGAAGAGGAGGGAAATCTCAAGAGCTGAGACGTCAAACCAGCAGGCTGTTTCGGTGGGAGACGTGGCCTAGATCCTTCACTGTTAATGACTGTTCAGCCAGGCCAGGGCTTCATTTTGTCAACTCAGCCAGTGTCATGCATGAAGTGTTATGCCCACCACGCTGTGGGTGGGGTGGTCTGCAGGGACGGGACCCCTGTTGACTGTCAATGAATTAACCTTGTTGTTAGATTTGCTATGAATTTCACACATAAACCATAGTCTTCACAATATATCTCTAAGATATTATATCCTTCTATACAGCATCAGCATCAGCTAAGATGTCCAGCACCCTCAAAGCTTTGGCTCTGAATATAAGACATGGCCTAACTAGTCATCAAACCCAAGGCCTCCTACTGCAGGGTTCAACATTCACGTTTTTTTCAACACAGTCTCACAGTTGATGAACTAGTCATGAAATTGAATCTATTTGATTTTTGTACATTGACACCATTTTTTTTTTTTTGTGATGCTCAGCACAACTTTCAACAATCTGCACAACTTTCAGCAATGCATTTTTTTCATGTTTTCCTACAACACTACATGTGTTTCAATTTCCGTTCAAGTCTTGTCAAAATAAAACTATTTAGTTAAGTCCAGGAATAGATTGACTTGTTTAGATTTACGCAACAAAACTACTTAGGTTCAGGAATAGATCAACTTGGTAAGGTTTAGGCAATAAAACTACTGAGTTAGGTTCAGGAATAGATCGACTTGGTTAGGTTTAGGCAATAAAACTACTGAGTTAGGTTCAGGAATAGATCGACTTGGTTAGGTTTAGGCAATAAAACTACTGAGTTAGGTTCAGGAATAGATCGACTTGGTTAGGTTTAGGCAACAATACCACTGAGTTAGGTTCAGGAATAGATCGACTTGGTTAGGTTTAGGCAACAATACCACTGAGTTAGGTTCAGGAATAGATCGACTTGGTTAGGTTTAGGCAACAATACCACTGAGTTAGGTTCAGGAATAGATTGACTTGGTTAGGTTTAGGCAACAATACCACTGAGTTAGGTTCAGGAATAGATTGACTTGGTTAGGTTTAGGCAAGAAAACTACTGTTAGGTTAAGGAAAAGAACGTGATTTGGGTTAAATTAACTCTGGAAGTGCAGAAATTATGTGACAAATAAATCACTGTTGACTTCTGGTTTCATACGGGACACGAACACCATCTCCTGGGTGAAAGTCCTGCTCAATACACGGAAGTCAACATTCTCTGTACTTCATGGATTGCATACAAATTGATTTTGTATTGACCATCACAAATAAAAGTGAAAGTCAGTATTATTTTGGGATTATTTCATGAAGTGCTGTACGACTGGGCTGGCTTTTATTTGTTTTGCTTGCCTAGTCGGACAAGTAAAAAAATGTGTGAGAAGGAAGTGATATGGCTCAAGTTTCAGCTTTAGTTTATTTACAGAGAACATTTAAATGCAACAGAAGTTCACCAAATTGCAGTACAGTAGTGAAACAACAATTCATTTTATCTTTTTACCAGCCCAACGTGGCATTTTACTTGCCCCAGGCAGTCCGTATTACTGAGCCCTGTATTGGTTGCTTTGGATAATTAGATGAACAAGTGTTCATTCATCCTCTGCTCTGTTCTTTGGACCCACTCTGACTCTGCCTTTGGTACCACTTCTATTTGAAATTCAGACCATGAGTCCTTGTATCAACAGGTCAGGCAGCTTTATTTTCAGGATCGTTTGAGTCATCAGTCCTGCAAAATGAACATGTAGAAAACAAGTGGCGTACCAATCCTGGTGCCACTGACGGCCGCTAAGCTTGTACTCCAGATTGGGACTTGAACTCTGTCCTATAGCAATCTGATTTCTCTAGGTTTCACCAGGAAACTAAAAGAAAGACCACCATTTGTTTTCATGGCTTGACAGTTGGCAATGAATGAAACCGATCCAATACCCCAGAACCTCTTCCGTCCTGCTTTTGCTGACTTGAGATAGACAAATAAACATGTTTACACCTGTGGAGAGTATATCCACAGCACTCAGTAATAGATTGAGTATTGTGTGTGTGTGTGTGTGTGTGTGTGTGTGTGTGTGTGTGTGTGTGTGTGTGTGTGTGTGTGTGTGTGTGTGTACATGTCAGTAAGTGAAAGACGGTGTTTGTGCATGTGCAGGGTCCAGATTAAGCTGTCACACAGGCTGTGAGTGGTCCCAGACAGGCTGATCAATGTTGGGCCAGCTTGCAGATAATGAAGTGGTTAGGTCTCCCCTGATGCCTCTAATTGAACAAGTGTCGCCGGCTCGGCCCATCTGGACAGAAAGTATCCTGGGAATTGGGTGTTTTCATGTGGACCGCGGTCTGAACGGCTGGTAAAGAACTCTGGAACCTCGTGACCTTGTGAGTAGCTCAGGAGACGGTAAAGGGGTAACATGTGGGAAGACAGACTAGCAACATTAATCTTTTAGCTTAATGTGCAGACTCTGTGCTCTACTGTAAATGTAAGCCTGTTTGTGCACGAGTGTGCGCTCCTTCTCAGAGGAATTACACTGTACGCCGTGATACTAAACACACAGTTCAGCCAGGCTTTCCTCACAGCTCGCCTGCTTTGTGTCTGCGTTGGGTGATCTCACACGGGGCCTAATTGTTGTAGTTTTTCATCTTAAGTCTGTATTTTTAGCCAGTGCTATCCTTTTCTGGAGTGTGTTGGCTTCGTCCATATCTCTGGCTCTCAGGACTAGTGTAGGTGGATAGTACTGCTGGCTGCAAAATTGAGTCCAGCCACCAGCCGCCTCTTCATTTGGAAGAGCACCGCCTCCTCAGTAGAAGGAAGTCTTTGAATATGCAGTTGCCTTAGAAAATCGAGCAGTGTGTGAAAGTACATTTATTTACATCCTGGAGGACCAAAGGCATAACCATAAACTGCCTCAGGGTATTGCCTCTGCAGGCGGGGAGAATTTATTACAATCGAGGATTTTTTTTTTTTTTTTGTATGTGTTTTACTGTTTAATTCTTTATCACTGTCAAAGGTCCTATTGTGAAATCCGCAGGCACTAGAGAGTGCAAGCTGAACGATTCAACGCCTTAAGCGAGTGGCCCCGTTGAATAAGATAAGGTCAGAACTCCACTCCTGATTTAGAGGATACAGAGCAGCTCCCATCTGGACACTGACAAAAGCAGCCTCCCCTCTTCCTCCCTCCCCCTCCCTTTCTCTCTAAGCCAAGTCAATGAAGAGACCTTCTCGTTTGCTGTTCCTCCTCTTCGTCAGACAGAGCCCCTATACACTATTCATAAACTTGGGCAGAGGGTTGTCTGACCTTTTTGCTGAAATGTTAGGGCAAATTAGTTGTCAGAGTAGTGGACGTGGCAGCCATGCTAAGGCCTAGCTCCTGTCCCATGCACCTCCACCACCGGCTGCCCTTTCTGCTGCTGTAGCGTTATACCCCTTTCACACCGGTGTTGAACCTGGGTTGATTGTGTGTCTGAAAGGGTTAGACCGTGTTGGCCGACTTAGCTTCGCGAGCTCAGGTCGAGAGGTTGGTCAGAACAGGGTTGAATAGCACGAGTCAGGGCGGGACTCGCGCTTAAGGATAATAGTGTTACGTTAGCTATGAGGAGTCAAACCACCAGCTCAAATCCTGCTGTTAACTACTTCCTACTTATACTTACTCCTCTTCATCTCTTAATAAGGCCACTATGAGATCTCGTCATCGCATTTTGTCTTTGGCAGCATGATGCTCCTCTTCCCATTATAAGTGCATCTTGTTCAGCAGCTCCTTCAACATTAGGCACACCAGCTAGCAGGGCTGGTTTTCGCTTTTTGGGGGCCCATATGCAAAATTTTCCATGAAATGCTACTTTTTACACATTAAAAAAATACATTTAACATAGCTGCATTGTTAATATCAAACTCGAAACAAACATGCAAATTATAAAAAAAAAAAAAAATAAATAAAATTACATTTTAAAATTAAAAAATGTTGATAAATTACAGATTTACAAATTTAGGACACTTTTGATGTTTGATTTCTTTTGTCTGGTCATTTTTAGGGAGAGGTGGCTTAAATTTTCTCGTGGCTACTGAATGTCAACAGATGTGGGAGGGGACGCTTGCCCGCCTTCATTGATGTGCCAACACACTAGCAGAGCATTCTGGTATTTGTAGTATTAGCAGTTCATACACTATATACTGGCGGGCCAGCTCTAATAGACATTTGATATCATCACGTGGTCCAAATATAATAACACCTCAGGCCTGAGTTTGACACCTATGATGTAGAGGATGGTGAAAGGATGGCTTTTGGTGTAAATTGACCAAAGAACGGTTGCACATGGATCAGATAGCCCTGGTCCGACCCTGGTCGTTGGTGTGAAAGAGGTGTCAGTCCCACCATCACCATGGACACTCTCTGTTATCGTCCTCCGATTGCAGAAAAAGGCGGTCATGTATTTTGAACCGTGACATTCCAGCAGGTTCACAAAGTTCAGCAAAACGAGTCAAATAAAAGTGAGAAGACGGGCGATCCAAAAAAAAAAAAAAAAAAAAAAAAAAAGCAGCCACCATGTGGTCCAGTTAAACTGTAGGTCAGTCCTTTTCAAAAGGAAATGAATTTTAAAAAGATTCTCCACAACAGCCTGCCATGCATCCTTTGTGAATCACTGCCCTAATTCAGTCTATACATCACACATCCTTGAATTACTATCAGCCACTTTTACCCTGAATACAGAGCAGCTTATAATGAGCCCAAATGCAAGCAGCACCCTTTTAAAGCAGAGTAAACACTGAGCTCGCAGAGCCCCCCAGACTCTACGCATATTCATTACCTTACGTAATGGCTTTTTAAAATAAACACCACCGCATTCAGCAAGCATTAGTTACTCCCGCATAGTAATGAGATACTCGAGACCGCTTTTTGTGTATGTGTAACTGCTGGTGCACTTTTTTATATCATCAAATGAGAGCGAAACTTTGTGGTTACTCTGGAACAAGCCACACATTTATGTTTCCAAAAAGACAAGAACTATGAGTTGATTTGTACAATATCACACTGTGGTTTTTATTTATTTTATTCTACTTTGATAGCAGGGTAGAGAATAGTGATGGAGGAGCTCTGTTACCTGCAGGCTTTTAGCAGCTTTGCATACTGCACAAGGTAGACACTCATATTTGATCTACCAGCCCAAATACAGGCAGCTTTTCCCTCCATGTTGAGTTATGATGGAAGTACCCCTCATTTTCACTATTCCCTTCTATTTGCCAATTTGTCCTCCATCTGAACTTGATCTTATCTTGTGGTTCAGGGCTTAAACTCATCCCCTCTCCCCATAGGCCCCTTGCTTCAACTTTCTGACCTTAGCCTGACACTGATCCCGCCTTTTGAAGACAAGCAAAGATCAAGTGCGGATCAAGGGGTTAGCCTCTCTGGTGATACAGCTTTTTTGTGTTTTTTTTGTTCTTTTCCTTCCCCATCTGTGGTTTGTGTTTGTCTGTGCTCTGTGGGTCGATGAGTCCTGCATGCTAAACTGGTGCGGTAATTGGGTGTGTGCCTGTTTGCAGCCGGCTCCAGCTCATCATTCAGCTTGAGAGGAAATCTATGGCAGGGTGATAAACATATTGCTAAGTAAGGGGATTGTGGGCCTCTGAGTGTCATTGCTGCCAGCACTGTGTATACAGCATGACAGCACTGCATGTGGGCAAATGCACAAGCACAACTGTCATCTGAGGTCAGCTCTTTCACCACTATGGCAACTCATAGCAGCAGTATGCATAATGACTAGGAGTAGGAAAAATATTGATTCACCTATGTATCAGTTTTTTTTTTTTTTTTTTTTTACAATTTTGAAATAGATTTTTAATGCCAGAATCAGTATAATTGCTTTAACTGAGTCTGTGTGGAAGTAGAAGGAATTTTATTGTTGTAGTCTGAGTAACATGACGTCATATTCGTTACGTATCCATCATCCAAAACAAACTGCAGCCAGCCGCAGTGAGACGAAACAAGAAAGTTGAAAGCAGCGGAGGGTCCACGTGGACACGACCTCCACCCTCACAGTTTAAATCCAATGTGGATTTAAACCATAACACCACACATACAGTAAAGGATGGAAACACTTTCGGTTTCACACATTGCAGGAAAAGCAGAGCTAGACATCAGGGCTAAAGCTACATGCTAACTCTGTCACGGACAGGAAACATTATCGTATTGCAGTAACGTGCGGTAAAGCCGGCCGTCACTCCCATCTCCTTGGTCAAATGGGCCGACGCTTCAACTGTAGAGCACCATATAATGATATTTATGTTAAATGCATTTAAACAGCCCTGATGGAGCTTAACATGGATGAATAAAGAGAACGGAGACACACTTTGTGATGTTAGAGGAAGTATACACGTGACTGTCTGCTTTTCAAAATAAGGTGTTAACAAAGAAACATACAAAATACATATATGGAAATAAGACTGACATTATCCCCTATTACATGTCCCTTATAAGTTAAAAAGAAATACCACTAATTTGTGAGGGAAATGTCTTTGATTTTTGGGTTGCTGGAACAAATGAAATGACTGGTATATTAAACTGAACTACACACAGACACATAGTCAAGCTTATTATTAAGCTTTTACCCATGGTCTCATATTAAAAAAGTTAGCAAAATTCACAAAAATTGTAATATCTGATCATAATACTTGTAGAATTGGGAGATAGGTGAACCGTGCCATAGAATATCCATATTTCCTCTCCTTAAAAGTATCGTCCAAGTCTACATTTACATTTTACATGTGCTGATACGGCAGTAACCGTCTTCACACAATCCGACGTTTGCCGTAAACCACACTGTGCCGTTTGAAGAGCGCCCGCATCCGGCTCCGAGTTGCTCAGCCTAAACACAATCATCGCTTTTCACCAGCGAGCAGGCAAACCCTCCAGTGTTTACCAGTCAGTTACAGTCGCCATATCACATCCCGCCTGCCCTCGCCGTTTACCGAAGGCCATGATTAAGTGCCATGATTGAAAGCATCAACATCCATTTTCATCCATATTTGATGAGTGAACATCTCCCTCCTATTACACACAACAGGAGGAAGCTGTAATCAACATCCACACACACTGTGAATAATTATTTACCCAGATAATGGCTGTGTTTATGCAAGCACAGAAAAAGGTTGATTTTTTTTTCCCCCCTCTGTGTTTTTTTTGCTTTCTATGATAAAGAGAACTCTGATTAGGTAATAGCATGGCTGATTTCCTGTTGCTTTTATTATTTGGCTTGTTCAGGCTGCCTCTTGATCTCTCAACTAATGTTATTAGCCCCCTTCACAGCAAAAAAAAAAAAAAAAAAAAAAAAAACCTTTGTCATCTTCATGACAGCAGCACCAGAATAAACTTATCAACAAAGAACCTGGCATGCTGTCATTTGACCGTGCTAATGATACGGCGTAATAACTGAGTGTCTATTATGCGCTCTGCTCACACATAGACTCGACAGAGGGGTATATCGCGAATACGCTGAGCTGCGTTATGCTCAATTTCAGAGTCACCCTGCAAACCTTAGATTTTTATGAGCTAGACCCCATTTCTGCAGGGCAGCGCCACATTAAAGAGAATGCGGATCCACAAATGAGGTCAGCAGAGCGGGCTGTTACATTAAGGGCATAGGGATGATAGTGTCTGGCTCCCACCTATTGCAAATGGCACGTAAAGATTAGCATATAGAAATTGAGGCTGATTATTAGAAATGGGATAGAGGGTAGAGTCACACTGACACAGTAACATGCACTCAGTGTCCACTTTATTTGGTACACCTAGCTGGGAGTAATGCCATCTAACACAGCGGTCCAGCTATAAATCCTCCCTTCATGAAATTTAGTATATTATGTATTTCATAGGGCTGCCAGTGTTAACGTTATGATGGAAATTTGCTGTAACGCCACTAATTTCTTTAATGCATGAGCACAACTTTCCATTTTTAGGTTGTAGGCCCAGTTTCCCAGGTCCCTTGACCTCTGACCTCAAGATGAATTATGAAATTAGGTTCTATGGGTACCCACCGGTCTCCCCTTTTCAGACATGCCCACTTTATGATAGCTGCATCACTAATGAGGCAAGTCACAGTCAAGTCAGCACACTGAGACAGCCTATTGTTGCCTGTTTGGCTGCAGTTTGCTATGTTATGTTATGATTCAGCATATTTTTTATGCTAACTGCAGTACCTGTGGGGGTTTCTGAACAATATTTGTCCTTGTTTAGTATAGGTAATTGATTTCCAGTAATAAATATATACATACATTTGCATAAAGTAGCATAATTGCCCACTCCTATGTTTATAAGTTAATATTTTGAATGATTAAAAAGCGTGCAGTTAATTTGCGATTAATCTTGCGACAATCATGTGATGTAATAGCGATTAATAGCCCTAGTATTGCATCATACAGAGAGGTGTTTCAATTATTTAGCCTACCCTCTGGTATAAATGAAGTGGACGTAATAATAGAAGCGAATGCCACTCTAACGCAATATATTGGGACTGTTGTATGATATTGCACGTTTTGGCCCCAATTCGAGTCCTTTAACATTTTATACATGCCGCAGTCTGTTCCAGTACTTGGATTTGACTTTTTTTTTTTTTTTTTTTAATGATTAAATATGTATCAGACACATTAAAATAACAGGAGTACCCTTCTGACTTTGGCACACCCTATTTTTCACGAGCCAATTAATCAAAATACTGAAAGTACCGCTTCAAACTATTGAATTAATCAGCTTAAATTATTGATATGATAAGAATAAAAGTTTAACTTTTCCGGCTCCTAAAATTGCCACTGAGCGATCAGCTAGAGAAGATGCATCACTATAGAAAAACTCGCTAATGAGTGCAGACGTCGTCTGGCACAGAGCACAGCAGCCAACCTACAGATTTGGCCTGCCATCAAGTTCATCACAGAACATTAACATTAACATTAACAGCTAATATGAGCTGCTGCTTCGTCATTTCAAATGACGCACTGGTTACCAATGAAAAGCTCGCTGAATGGTTTGTACGTTCAGCTTTAATTTAGCTGATAGTGATCCTTTAACACTACGCCACCATAGCTCATGCCATTTAACATTGTGGTTCCAAAATCTGAATTATTTCAGCATTGTGTATATGCTTTCCTCCTGCCCTGACTTTTCCTAAGTACCTATTGTGCACATGCCTGCATTTATATTGATGGAATGACATATAGAAAACCAGTAAATGGGTTTTTGGTGGGGTTATTTTTCAGGACAAAAGCTTACTTTAATCGCCAGGAGTAGCGCTGATAAACGTTGGCCCTCTCCTCCTTCAGCAGCCAAATTCTCTCCAGCTACATGAGGGGTACGTGGGAGATGCTTTACCTGTTGTTTTTTAATTTCAGCATCCATGTTAACAAGTTAGAACAGCCACACTGCCCACTTGAATCGCGTCTCTTTAAGAGATTTGAGGTATCTATTGACAGACAGTGGAAGTGATCGTTTGACTTTATATTGACATTGTATCAGCAGCATTACTACACTTTCAATGTCTATATCTGTAGAAAATGTCACGGACATTAAAACAACACTTCCTGCTTTCATTTCAAAATAAAACCCCTCAAGGGTTCCATGAATGACTATAGTACGGAATTTTAATTGTGGATTATTACAATTTTTTACAAATAAGCACACATTTCTTGACTTTTCTCTGTCTAAAATAAATAGAAATTACATTTAGAATGATCATTTCTGTTCATTTAATTGTGGGATGCCATGATCATGATTATTTAATTAATTGTGCAGCCCTAACCTCAACCCTGCATGGAAATTTAAACACATTTCATACATTTCTTAGACCAAATCTCACCCAATCGACATGTTATGTCATTGGTTTTTTGCTCTTTCTCTGAAACCTCTGTCATTGCCTGCCACTGTTGAGTGGGCACAACAGCAGCCTGACTGATGCAGGTCTAACCAGCATACGACAGGCAGACTCATGCCCACTCTGGGCCTCTCGCCCTTCAGGCCCTCATCTGGCCAGCCTGTTTTCATTTCCAGCAGCCAGGCAGGTGGATAAAATGAATGATCACAGCTGAGGCTTTTTTGTTTCCCTTTTCAATGTTAGGACTGATGGTTGGTTAGAAACGTGCTTCCCCAACCAGCCCTTGAAACCTCCTCGACATTGACATCTCTGTCAGTTGGCAGAAACAAAGAAACAACAAGGAAGCCATGTCATGCTTCATCATACCACTGTGTGCCAGCGAACAATAAACTTGTGTTTGGTTTGAAATCGACAATGCTTCAAGCCCTCTGCACATTAGTTTTGAGGAAAGAAACAATATTTGGGCTCTTGATTGCAGCAGGACTAGCAGTCTTTCTTACATGGACATTGCGTTTCTTTAAGTCCATATTCTTGCCCTAAGAGAGAGCTGTAAAGATACAGATACAGATTAATACAGATTAATAGATACAGAGCCATGTGGTAAATATAGCCCGTCTGAAACATACCCTTTTGATTTTTACAGCCATTTACGCAGAGTTGCTATACTCCGTTGAGCATCGCGGAAAAAAGTGGGAGCTCTTTTTATGCATATTACAATCTGTCTACATCCAACAGGATGGAAGGAAAAAAAGAGGGTAAAAAACAACAAAACGACAGGTGGAGTTTTATTGCGGAGACAGTGCTGTCCTGACTGTGAACTTGTTCCCCCAGCTGTTTGAGTTTTTAGCCGTGCATAAACCGGCATCACAAGTATACAGTGGTGGGAGCTGATGCTGTGACTAATTAGACTGGAATCCACGGCTACAAGTTCTGGTTTCTTCACTTACAGGTGTTGTTGCCATGGCACTCTGGTGTCCTTCAGTTTCACTCAACACCAGGTCATTTCTGTAATGTGCAATGAAAGGACTGCACTAATAGTATCTAATCTAATCTTTAGGCCGTTTCTTAGTCCTTTTTTACATTACTAGTTGTATTTCCCGTTCCCCTACCCCTAGTCTCCGAGCAGTGCCGAGGGCACCGTCCGCCTAACAACCGGCAATTGCTGATTCAAACTTGACTGAAAAAAACAAACAAAAAAACTCACCGACACATCTTGATTATTCTCTCCAGCTATCACCAACTCTGGTTTGGTCAAAATAAATACTTTGAGATGCACTCAGCTGATCACCAGTAACCGTTATATTCATCCCATCGCCCAAACCTAGCAAAGAGTATACACGTCATTTGCTAACAGCAAGCTATTTTAGACCAGGCTATTTCTAGGAACAAAAGCGTTCATTCTGAAAGTTACATCGCAGATGCTTGAAGTGTTTGATTTTACTATAATGTGGCATCTCTGGCTCTCTTAAATCATTTATTCATGAACAGAGTGCTACAGGCCTGAGTCCTACAGCCCAGAGATGAGTTAACATTTTAGCACCGTACCCTCCCGTGGAAGTCAAAGTTTTTTTGAATGGGTTAGATGTCTGAAATAAGGTATGGGTTAAAACAAGCTGAAGAGATTTTAATGTTTTGTTCTATGATATAAAATACATGAGTAAATACCCCACGTTAGCTTTTTACTTCTGGTAATTGCATTCATGCTTCAAAAATCATAGAAGTGGTTTTCATTTGTGAAGATTATCTTGCTGAGCAAAACATGCAAGTATGTTTGCCACAGAGTTTATTTTCTGCAATAATCCAAAACCAGATGGAGGAATCCCATTGTTTTTTTGTCGAGGGAACCATGGCGATGCTAACTTCCTGATTGGCCTACAAAAATACGTCATGACGGAGTGAGAGACGGAGAGCGAGCTGTACCCAGCATGCTGTTTTGGCAGTGTTGCAGTTAATAGGGGTGGACTGGATGAATGGATGTCAAGAAAAGACAGACATACAGTACATACAGATAGCCATTTTGCTGTGTTAAGGTAAAGTCTAAGAGGCAACTGGTGACAGAGCAGGAAATGTAGCCCCATTAACAGACATTAATTTGGATTTTAACACAACTGTATCAGAAGGCAGCAGACGGCCACACTAGCCATTAGTCCACCAAGCAATCCCAGAGACACTGTAGAGACCAATTTCCCTGCTATTTATTGCCACAACAATTTTAATAGGAAGCCGAGGACACCTAGAATGGCATATCTTGTTATTGCTATTTCCCTGCTTAATTATTGTCACCCTTTGGGGCCCCAGTAGTACTGTCCTCTTTGCCCCTGTTTTTTCAGACTTACCCCTACAGTAACCTGGTGTTATTAGCAGCCATTCCTGTTCTTCGTGGTGAACTGAACACTTCACATCCGCACCTGCTAAACTCCTATCAAGACCACTTTCCCTAGACAGCACAGCTTAGCACATCTAAGGAGCAGAATCTCCAAAGTAGCAGGTGCACTGTTTATCCCTCTCATAAAGCAAGTCTGCTGGATGGGACTCAACACCTTCTCTCATGGAAAATAACCGAATGTTGTGAAATGCAAGCAGCTCAGCTTTGCAGCAGAGATGCTGCGTAGAGCCCACAATATATTAATGAGCTGTTTTATACGAGTGTGTGTTACAATACAGCAGTTTTTTTGGGGGGGATCCTTTGAAATCTCTGCTGGTGAGTGAAGCACCTTGTTTGTACTCATGTTTCTCATCGTGGGCTGTCATGGGTGAAAGGATGACATAAATAACAAGCATGAATTTCAGATGCCTCGTTCTTATTGTAGTCATTCACCGGACCCATGTCTGTTTGAGAGCAGCATGTGTTCAACTACTGTTGGCAGAATTCATAAACTACACCGAAGCCCGAGCTTATAGGGTCATTAGCCTCTCTGTCTCTGTCAGTGAGTAGATTTGTTCCTGTATTGGAGCTGTTTCACACTGTGTCCTGACTTTCAGACATCCAAAGAGCTCTGCACTGCCCCCACATTAAATCTGCAGCTGCTTTTATATGACCCGAGCTGCCAGACCCTCAAAAAGAAAAGTCCCTCTTTTGAATTATTGAAGCAGCCAGGTGTACATGTGTGGGAGGGGATGGTATCATTATGACTTTTTTTTGCTCTGGTGTGAATGCTGTCATACGCTGTCCTGCCCAAACGAACACACAAACATGCAAATACGTAATTCAACATGAGTTGGCATGTGATTTGCTCAAGCACACACAGAGATGCGGCTGCATACTGCAAAGCTATTATACAGCCTAGATGCTTGCAGTGGCATGCTCTTTGCTTGCAGCATTTAAAGCAGTTTTTTCAGTTCAAAGATAGGATGTAGTGCACTTCGGCAGCTGAATAGACTGAATTGAAAATTGAATTGTTGTCAGGCTATTAAATAGGCGTTATTTGTCCGTATAAGCCCCATACATGTGGGTCAATAGGGACCTTCTACACCCATTAGTAGGTTTTATCATCTTTTCACATAGTAGATGACGGAACAAAAGATATTAAAGAACACGACAGCGACCTCTAGCAACCATCGTATTTCTGATAGCAGCAGAAGCAAAAGTCGGACGCTGTTGTATGGACAGTGTGAAAGGGCGGGAGGTCGGGGATGGAAAAACACATCCCATGTGAAACCAACAATGAGTAGTTGTCTTTGTGTTCATAGTTATTTTAACTGAAAACATGATTTTTTTCCCTAAACTTCACCAAGTGTTTTTTCCCCAAACCTAAAGAAGTTGCAGTTTTGTTGCCTAAATTTAGAGGTTGTAGTTTTATAGTCTAAACCTAAATGAGTCTTAGTTTTATTGCTTAAACTTAAAGAAGTTGTAGTTTTGTTGCCCAAATGTAAACATGTTGTTTTTTTATTGCCTAAACCTAAATAACTCATAGTTTTTTTTTTTTTTTTTTTTTTTTTTTGCCTAAATCTAAAGAAGTCATAGTTTTGTTGCCTAAACCTAAGGAGGCTTTTTTGTTTGTGTTCAAAACGTGACATTTCATTCAGTTTTCCATGTTAGAGTGTGTTGCATTTTAGTTTCACTTTCACTTTTACAACGCAATAGGCGTAGTAGGCCCCTAATGAACCACATCGATGGTGCTTATACGCCTATTTAATGGCCTGATAACAGTTGAATCTGGTGACTTAGGGGAGTAATCTTTTCTTGCGGTTGCTCTTTACCTCCAACTCCACCCTGCAATCTCCACACAACCTTCAACTCTCTATCTCACTTCTCATTTTGGCTCTCGTCTTCCCTTTACACTCAGATGTAGACATACATATTCTCATGAGCCCCATTCTAGCCCTTTATAATGTTCATCTCAGGCTGTATAGAACCACTGAAGGTTGTCCTTCTGTGTAGTCACACAACCTCTCGGTACATTGACAGACTCACTTAATATCATTCTTCACTACATATGCAGGCGCTTTGTTGGCATACAACAGGTTGTAACATAGTGTGTGAACATATGGCTGCTGGCTCAATGCAGATAAAAAGACAAACTTGCTCTCAGAACTGTATTGTACCTGAACTATTCCAACTCAATCTCATGGAAAGGCGTTCTACGCCACTAGCTCTGAGGGTAGCATATTAACATGTGTTTACATTGCAGTCAGTTCAGTCTACGTGGCGTACAGATGACATGGCAAAAGCAAGAATGACATTCTTATTGCACGCTGAATGCCTTGCGAATTATCGTGTCATTCGTACACCTTTTCTCGCGCCCAGGCTCATTATTCTTTTAGAGACTTAGAGACTTTGAGATTAGATTATGATTGATTAGTTGATTCTTCTTGTAGGTGGGTGTGCTATGGTGGATGATAATTATTAGATTAGCTGGAATCTAGATGAGAATCAGACTCCTGTCTGTGTGTTTACATGTGACACCTATGACCTATGACACCTAAATGAGTAACCTGTATGAGATTTCACCCCTGTCAACCAATCAGAGTATCTGTTTTGGAGGGTTGGGTACCGTTCACATTTGAAATTTGTACCGGTATGTGGAATTTGGTACTGGTACCCAACAGTTCCTTTTTTTGGCACTTGACAGGTTGTTAGCGGCTACATCTACGTATTAACCCTCATCTAAGGTCATGACCTCTAGTGACGGAAATAATGTGAATGCAGGTAGAAGCAGATGAAATGAGCTTCCTCCGTAGGGTGACTGGGCTCAGCCTTAGAGTTAGGGTGAGGAGCTCAGACATCCGGAGGGAGCTCGGAGTAGAGCCGCTGCTCCTTCGCATCAAAAGGGGCCAGCTGAGGTGGTCCAGGCATCTGATTAGGATGCCCCCCTTTAAAAGTTTTCTGGGCACGTCCAACTGGTAAGAGTCCCCAGAACATGCTGGAGAGATTATAAATCTTGTCTGGCCCGGGAACACCTCGGGATCCCCCAGGAAGAGCCGGAAAACTGCTGGGGGCAAGGACGCCTGGCATTCCCCGCTATACTCGCTGCCCCTGCAACCTGGCCCCAGATCAGGGGAAGCAAATGGATGGATGGAGGTCACTACCACAGCTTTGTTTTCATCTGAGAACTTTAACCCTTTCACAGTGTGTTTTCAATTCAAAAAGTTAATTGTAACATTTTAGTTACCTAAAAATGTCTTAGCGTTCGGTTGTACTTACCTCCACCCTGATGGTGATGGCCAAAATGCCGAACTCAAGGCTTCAAAAATGGCAGTCCACAAACCAATGGGTGACGGCACGGTGACCACTACAGTCTATGGCGGCTCTGTTCCGGCTCATGTTTTCTTACCCAGATGCACCCTCAGGTACCAGAATTTGGCACAGATTGATTTAATGTGAATCGGTACTCAGTAGTACCGTTATAATACAGTCAGTACCTTTAAAAGTAGTGACTTCGGTACCCAGCCGTACACGTCTGGTCATACAGCTCTCGCTGGAAATGGAGACAGTCAGTTGTGGAAGCAGCTGATACAGAATATGCCCTGACACAGGATTGCCATCAGCCTTGTCTCGTATACATTCAAGTAAGTGGTTACCCCTTCAACAAGGCAGCCCCAACCCCCAAGTGTGGTGAACAGTGGGGGTGGTTGACGTCAGAGAGAGGGGGAAGCCATAAGAAGATAAGAGGCGTTTGAGGTTGGAGAGGGAGACGGCAGGGTACAAGAAATCACAACTCTTCTTCCTTGCTTATTCATCCACAGCTCTGCATGGAAACCCCATTGGTGTTTTTAATAAAAAGAGGCATCACTCAAAACTAGGCGCTGACACATTCCACCTCCTTTCTACGTGTTCAGTTTTTTTGTGGTCCCTACTTGCACCATTTCCTCTTTTCTCCGGTGTATCTACCTTCCCTTTCTCTCTACATGAAATGACATCAGACACCTAATGAATATTTCATGACACTTCTTTACCCCTGTGCAAATAATGGATGCTATAAAAATCATAAATACATCTCTCTTCATCCTGGTGCTGGTGCTGTCTGTCTATGTGTGTGTGTGTGTGTGTGTGTTTTCATGCTGGAGAAGTACCTACAGTATATTCATGCAAAGAAGCAGGTACTTATACTCCTGCCATCAAGCACGTTGTTTGGGGAGATTCATGCATAGAGCGGCACAGTTCAGCAGCTTCATATCAGGCCAAGACTTCCACATTGAGCCATTTATTCTGGGTTTCTTTGCTCCTTTTCCTCTCTTTGTTTGTCCCAGAAGTCAAATTCTGCATAGCCCCAAGCTCACTACATGGAAAAATAATTGGTTGATATGCACAGTGACAGAAATACAGCTCTTGTAGACAGATATAATTCACTTGACGTAGCCGGAGGATCCATAATACATAAAAATAAAATATATCTCATAGTAAAATACATTATGAATCTGGTGTAACTCTGATAAGGGGTTATTAGTGGCTACACTGTTGTGTAGCTATAGCTTCAAGAATTCATATCCGAGAGGTGTTTTATTGTTTGGGTTATACTGCTTACTATTTCATGGTCTTTCTCTAATATACCAATGATGAGCTTAAAATGTTCTTAGTCCATATGCAAGATTTACAAAGCTCCACAAACCCCAACCGAGCTTTAAATAGCATTTTTTATTGATTACCGTAACTTGCAACAACCTACATAAGCATTCAGTTGCGCTCCACTTGATTTTCAATATATTGTGTTCCTGTGGCCCCAAGGCATTTTGTGCTCTTTGTATTTTTACACTAAATCATGGAGGCATAGCCCTGGCTCAAAAATAAATGTCAATTCACTTGCCTGACTTTTATCCAGAGAGGGAAGGAATCATTTTGATTTATTTCTTTTATGTTTATGAGGTATTTGGCGCAGCCATTCTGCTCATCAAATATCCAGGAAATTGGACTCGGATGTGAGTCCTCAGAAAATGAAGCATCCAGAGGTTTTAGTTCCCAAATTAACTTGGCTTTATTCAAGGGTGATGCTGGCCGGCTTGAAGTTTTCCTTTTGCTTCATTTCCCTTTATCTCATTGAAGGCAAATCAGAGATGCAGACAATTATTATAGATGACTTCGCAAGATTCTTATTTAAAAATGCTTTTATCTTTAGTCCATTGTTCTTCGGTGTGACAGTAGCTCGCTTTGAGTGTGCTGTTCTGTTGTTTTATTGTCTCCGTGCATTCCAGCAAACTTTGATTTGCTCCGAAGGAAGAAGTGGTTTCTCAAGATTTCCCCAGCTGCAGTGAAGTGTGTGCTGTAATAGCAAGTCAGAACTCAGAAGCTATTACCGGCCATTCAGTGGCATTTAAAATGTTCTGGCTCTGTGTCTTCAGTGGCAATGGACTGATGACTAACAAGACCCTCAGACCACTTTTGTGAGGACCGACGTCTGGCTCATGGTAGTGTAGTCCAGTCTGACCCAGAGACAGCAGAGATGTAGAGTATCCTGGTTACTCAGAGAAACCAGATTGTGTAGGTAATCAGAGGACATATTCACATGCACTGTGGTCACCGGTCCTTATTTATGAACCACTGCTTTTTAGCAGGGTTTGAAATTAACCCTCTTCCCTGCCTGTCACTGTGGCAGGCAAGTTTTTATTGCCACTCATAAACTGAATCTGCCACTTTTGAAATCTGCGCACTAAATGAAAGAATAATAGTTTAGATCTGATGTCATTCAATGTTTTGACATACTGTATTTTACACAAAAACATGATATTCATGAAAAAATAATATTTGCCTTGATTAAAATAAATATAATGATTATATATTATAAGCTGCTTTGAGCTAGTGTTAGGAATTTAAACAAGCATAATTCCCTCTATTATCGTTTTTATATTATATGATATGATACAATACACTTGGGGAAATTTGTCTTGGATTCTGTGCTGCACACCATCAGCTGTCTCCACAATAGCATCAATGTATGGAAACATTAAAAACAAACAATCCACATGCAAACACATGATAATGTAAAACAACATATATTTCACATTACCCACACGATCTGCATAAAACAGCATAAATAAGAAATAAAAATAAGAATAAGAACACCATAACACTATTGCACAACCCTGCAGCCTTACGAAACATGATTTAAAATTTGTTTGTTTGCATTTTTGCATTACAAACTGAACATAGACTGCATTGATGTGAAAACATCTCATTCAAACAACTGGATTTATTCAAGTTTGTCGCCAAAAACAGCTTACGAGCTTACGTTTGAACACAGGATGTTAACATTTTAATTTACCTTTGCCCAGTGCTCATTTTTACTTGTAAGATTGAACACACCATAATGTGGAAACTATGTTAATTTTAGACTCTGTTATCTGGCCAAGTAAGACTGCTGCCCACCGGCTTCCAACAGGTAACGTTACTAACTTTCCTTCCTTTTGATTTAAACACTGATCTGCTGTTCACAGTGTTAACTTGCATACATGTAAACAGCCCGCTGGAAACACATTTACTTGTATTCATGGCCAAGAAATCTTCATTCTCAGGAGAAATCATGCTGGGGAAATCAGCGGTCCCTGAACTCCCACCACAATTACAGCAAACAGGTTTACCATTTACATCACAGATTGTACACGAGAGCTCATCAATGTAGTTCAGAAGTGGTTTTAAGTACCGACTGGAAATCTGTGCTGCACAGCACTGCGATAATGTAATTTTGACCAAATAACTACAAGAAGGTAATGTGCTCCACTCTGCCAAAGTAGTGCTTGTGGTCTGGTAGAGCCGACTGACGAAGAGTCACCCTTTACAGTGTTAATAGATTGAGCATTGATTTTGACAGGTCATTATAAACCTTTTCGTTGCCATTCTGTTGCTATGAAAAGGCCAGTCTTACTTCCTGTGAGCTACCGCATTAAAAAAAGGGCCCTTTTAGAAATTTTATTTTTTTTATGTTGTCAAATTTGAAAAGGTCTATAGAAGAATATACTGATATTGATTGGAGTCGGTGTCAAAACAATGTTAATGTAACAGACAAACACTGCATTTTTTTCATGCAGGTAAAATCAGAGTCATATCTCAGTGATTACAGACAGACGTCTGTGAACTACGTTAGCAAGTAGACATCGCACTGTCTGATTTTTTGTACCATACTAAAAGACCTGTCAAAGCAAATATATTACCCACTCCTTTAAAACAAAAATATACTATTTATTTTGGTGTTTTAGGAAAGTCTATCTACTGGCTTGGTGTGACGAAATATTGTGCAATGAAATTTCCCAATATAAAACATGACGATATGCATTGTTGAGAAGAAAAACTGAATCACAATACCAGGACATAAGAGGTACATCTAGTCATACAAGCACTGATGTGCATTTCTGGTCTTTTTCAGTGCTGAACAGATGAAAGCGCTCTGAGTTCAGACCAGTAGGTGAAGCAAGTCAGCAAGGTCAGCGCTGGTTATGCTCGTTGCAGTAGTCGTTGGTACCAGTGTTACACGGTGGTGGGGCACACACCATCGTTTGACTTTTTTTTTTTACACACATAAAACCCATTTAGTTCATTTTGGCATATCAGCGGTAGTTGGAAGACGGATGCTACAGTGTGAAAGTGAATGCGTCTTAAGGATTCTCAGCACAGAGCGGCAGGCGTCATAATTCAGACACGTTGACAAACCAAGAGATGGCGGAGGATTTGCTGTCGAAGCGAAAAGCAAACGCATTTCTTAAAGAAATGGGTACTTCATTCTATTACAGAATTTATTCCAAGTGTCCCTCTATTTCCTCCTCTCACACTGGCAAATCAATAGCTAATGGACACTAATACAAAGAACAGAGCAAATCTCACACACCATGAGTGCCCAATCAGCCAGCGCTTTTCAAATCAAGTCTACTTCAGTTATTGCTGATGGAGGTCTGTGGCCTGATTGTGGCAATTATTGCCCTGTGTTACCCTACTTTACCTTATATATGTTGAAGACACTCCTATGTGCACAAACCTATAGATCACAATCAAATTATAAAGAACGCAGTCTCTGGAAAGCCAACACATTTAATTTGATTTAATAGATGTGATTATTCGTTGTGTGGCTGCAATCAGCCCACACTTGAGTCTCTGAATAGAGGAATCACCTCCTTAGCAAATGAATTCTTGCATTCTCTATTGTGTCTTTAAAGCATTTATTGTTGAAGTTGCTTCCTCTGATGTTTCCAAGTCTGACAGAATAAGAGACACCCACAGTGTCTGCACCACTTCTGATTGACTCCTATTTTCCAACATCTTTTTGATTGCTAGGCAGAAATTCATCCACATTCATATCCGTCAGCTTTCCAGACTGAATGCATCTACATTTATTTTTTTTTTTTCAATTTTATTATTAACACTTTGTATACAGTGAGGCCAGACATTTTTGTGGATGCACCCACACATTGCAGCCTTGACATTTAACCCAGTTTTCTTTGATTATCTAGCAGAAAATCTTTGATGCAGCTCTAAGAGAGGGAAGAGTAGAAGAGGGCAGGAGGTTCCTGCCACAGAGAAACAGGTGAGGACTCTCCTTAACCGCTCTCTATGGAGGCCATCGAGACAGAGATGACGATGAGTCTTTATGGGAGAGGTGGTATTTGTTTTGCAGGGTGAGCTGTTACCCACAGCAGGGTAAAAACACCCCCACGCCTTGAGAACGATCAGGCCATGTTGGCAATCTGACACACACCGGGCCACTGTGAGGTCCTTACCGTGGGATTTATTCTGCCTTTGCTGTATAAACAGTTTCTTATCTTATCGCTTCCCTGTCGGCTGCAGGCCTGCCCTGACAGCATGGAGCTCGAGAGGAGCCTTCGTTAGGGAAAACTATGCTATGTTCACGCAGCAGCTTAAAAGTGTCCCACACCTGATTTTGTTTTCCTCCCCCATGTGTCACCGACGGTGTGTTTGGGAGCCGCTGTGAAGAGCAAAAAGTTGGACCACAAGGATGCAGTTTGTGCACCAAAATAAAGCACAAAGCAATGCTACTTATAGTGCACTTGATGCCCAGATCACGCCTGTGTGAAACTCATAAGTAATGGAATATAATATTAATAAGTATGCTTCCATTATTGTATAACGTATATAATGTATTTTATACTAAGGAGGCTAAATAAAGCTCTAAATCTTTTCTTCTATGGGTACCCACCAGTCTCCCTTTACAGACCATGCCCACCCATATGCCCACTTTATGATAATCTGAAACAGTTTTGGGCAAGTCATAGTCAAGTCAGCAGCAATGAGCCTTAAAACAAGGAAATGAGTTAGCATTTTAGCACTTCCGCTTCCCTCATATAGAAGTCAATGGGTTTTTAGTTAGAGACCTGAAATAAGGTCTGTGGTTAACACAATTTTAACATTTTGTTCTACAATATAAAATGTCAGTAAATGTCCCACTCATGAATTTTGAAGCCTTTATGTCTCTTAAAAAAGGCGACTGCTAACAAGCGGCTAAATGAGGCTACTAAACATCATCACGCCGAGTCGTCTGCCTTTAGCCTTGTCACGTATACTTGCGCTCATGCCACCGTGGCATACTTTGGTTATAGTCAAATGTCAGCGTTTTACTTCTGCCGATTGCATTCACACTTCAAAAATCATAAGTGGTGTTCATTTGTGGAGATTTTTAGGACTAAAACATGTATCAGAAACGTTTGTTTACCCCAGTGCTTATTTTCTACAATGATCCAGAACCTAGTGGAACAATCGCACTGGCTTTTTGTCAACTGAGGATGGCCTACAAAAATACATTGTCCCTGCTCCACTCTGTAGTTGCAGCAATGAACAGGAGTTAAGAATTGAAAACTGCAGTGTGAACGAACCCTCTGAGCTGTCGCACCGAATGGAGAAACAGAATTGGGATGCTGCTATACTATACACCGAGTGCTAGTGTGCGATTGTGCGAACATGCTCACAAGCAGCTCTGTAGTTACAGCAGCTAGAGATAAGGGCAATCAGCTCAAGTGTGTTGTTGCTTTAAAAATATTCCACAGTGAAATTACAAGATAATCATCATCACTACCACTTGGTATTATCGGCCATGACGCGCTTCAGCTGCATCCCAAAACGACGGCACAGAAAGAAACATTTTGCCGGGAACTGATGCAGCAAAACTGCCTTACCTGTGTGAACGTATTCTGCATCACAGGTACAACTCCCTGTTCGCCGCTGCTTGTGTGAACAGATGGTAGGTTAGTCACGCGCACGCACGTGCACACTCGCATATGCATACACCGGAGACTGAGAGGGATTGTAATGGAACTGTCCGTCAACTCAAATCACTGACAAACATGGGATGTTTCAATCTATTCCAGCAGCAGAACGGAGACAGAGGGCTTTCGAGAGGGGACGATAACAGCAATGAAATATAGATCCACAACAAATGGATATTTCAGGCCATTCAGGAATATTTTCAGTGCTTCCAAAAGCAATTATACCAGTTATTTCACTCACATTTTGTGATAGATGTTCGAATCAGACAGGCCAAAAGGTGTAAGGCTGAGAAACTGCGACTGGACAGTAGTGTTTTCTTCATGGCACATTCACAACAGATACAAACCACAGACTATATTAGCAACAACATGACTGTTGTATTTATGCCGAGATGACTTTATCTTGAGTGTTGATGTAGCAGCTACAATGCTAGCATAGCATGGCAGTGGTCGAGCCAAACTCCATTCAGAAAACAAGCAATTTATAAGTTGTTTGATTGCCATCTTGTGGACCGACGTGACGAATCATGAATTCAGACTTTTTACAAGTCGCCATCATTATGTAGTTATTTCTGCATCCTATTGATCTGTTTATTGCAATTAAATCACAGCAGTGTGTTTGCTTTGGGTTAATACCACAGTAGTGGCTTGCTAGATACAGTCAGTGCAGTTGCACTGTGTGTGAGTAAAGGTTGGTGAAATTCAGCGCTGCCGGGGACCCAGACACAATGGTGTTTGGTTTTCCAGCATATCTGGGACTTCCACAACATGTACAAAGCAGCAACGGTGGTTATTTCTTCTGACTGGTGTCCTCTTTGCTTCGCTGGGTGTGAATGCGACATAAAGGTGACTGCTTGCTTTATTCCCTCTTCAACAAAAGTGTGAAATTGTGAGGTAAATCATTTCTGGATGGAATGAAATGACTCACAGTTAGTTGACGTGACAAATAAAATACGGCACGTAAAAATACGGGGGTGTCCCTTCAGGCGTATGGGGGAAGTTTTCCCTTCTCTGTTTGGTTTTCAAAGTTTGCATATTTGTGTGTGCGTGTACTGTAAACGAGTGTTTGTGCGCTGGTCTTTGCCATGCACCTGCATTCGGCAGGTAACAGGGTTATAAATCACTGTCTCTGTGTGTGAGCATATGTTTGTGTTTTTCTTGCCTTCTCGGCCCGTTATGAGACGCTGCTCGTCCTGACAGTCGGAATGGATGACAGTCATTATTTATGATGCCGTCCACTCGTCACTGCGTGTTGTCACCGCGCCGGCTGTCAGCCGCCACAAGATGGTAATCGCGCAAATGCCATTCGGCTAGAACCTGGTAGATAAGTATATGTGGTAAATAACTGCACGGTGTGCTCAGCTCTGTGTGTGTGTGTGTGTGTGTGTGTGTGTGTGTGTGTGTGTGTGTGTCACAGAGGAAAAGATAAAGAGAGGTAAAGATAAGGGCATGGATGGAGTCTTCTCCACTCTGAGCACATACATGTACCAGATTAGATTTCCAATTTAAATCGGAGAAGCCTTTCAGCCCGAGGGTGACGCTCAGCTGAGTTCGCTTGTGTCTCCCATAAAGCATTTCATCATCATATAATTATTGTAAAAAACCATCATGGGGACGGTTTGCAGGCTCTGTAGCGGTGTTTACATTCACTCCGTTTAACTTTGCAGACACCTGTTTTTAGGTGACAGGAACTCTGCTGGAGCGCTTTAACCAAATAGATCATCTTTATGCCTCTGCACCGTGAACGCTATATCTCAGAAAGGCCTGGAAGGAAACACCAGACTTTTGAAAGTTACGTTAGTGCGAGTCACGATTTTTATTAAAGTTTGTGCCGTGTTTTCCGTAGTTGTTTTCGCACATATCATACTGAATTTACTTGCTTATTTTAAGCCCAAACATGATGCTTTCTCTTACCCTAACTAAGTGGTTTTCTTGCCTAAACCTACTGCAGATATTTGCGTGGTGGACAAATTACATGTGAAAAGCGGTGCAGATGTGACACGCTGAAATGCGTACTCATGACATGCAGAATATCTGTGTAATGTGGTATTTATACACCTTCCCATGCGACCGGGTTGCTTGAGACTTTTACACACCAGAGACAAATAAACAACATAAACATCTAGATCTCCAAAAATGGTGCCCTGAAGAAAAGGTTTGGGCACAACTGCATAATAATAATAATAATAATAATAATAATAATAATAATAATAATAATAATAATAATAATAATAAATTGGATTTATATAGTGCCTTTCTAAAGACCCAAGGACGCTTTACAATGCATCAATAATTAAAATCCAATGATATACCATAGTATATATTATTATGAATATGGCCATTCTGCATTAGGAGTACTTTTACTCTTGGCACATTTAGTATATTTTGATATAATACTTTTGTACTTTTCCTTAAGTAACATTTTGAATGCAGGACATGTGATTACTTCTTCAGTGGTTATATAGATATGAATTTCTAACAGGATAAAATCATGAAGTAATGCAATTTTAGGCAGACATTGATGTAAACTGCAAACTGACAGTAACAAGGCAGCGATCCTAGTACTTTTTTTAATCGCTCCTACTGTTTTTTTAGCATGTTATCAGCACCATCAACGTTTCCAGCAGGCTGTGATGTTCACAGGAATATGACTTTTACACTCCATACACTGTAGGCGAATGAGACCACATGCCAGGGCCGGGTTTAGGCCATTTGGTGCCATGGGCAAAATTCTGGTTGTGGTCTGGTGTGATTTTGGTGCCAGCTCCCACCCTCCATCAGTCTGGGTCTCATTCACATAAACAGAGGAAGGGAAATACCTCTGGGTAGTGGGCGCCACTGTTATTTTTTTATCATTTATCTATTTTTTTAAGTAAATTACGTGGGCCACCTTCTTGTGGGCACCCGAGGTCACCTCCTATTTAACCTATACATTAAGCCAGCCAAGCTACATGCCAGAAATGAAATCAAGAACGGTACAAGGTTTTACACATCTGCCCAAAGCCACGACAGGTGTGCAAAATATGTGAAGGTCACAAATAGGCAAGTGCCAAATCACAATTAATTTAGATAACAAATCACCTGTTGCTGAGATTCACAAAATGCCAACAATGGAGCGGCCATGTCCTGCACTAAATCTTGCTCACCGGCTCGGTTTGCTTTGTGGTGAGCTCTGGCTGAAATCCATGTTAGTTAAACAAACAGATCCCTCTAATAGTTTATTCATTCAGCACGACAGAAATATAAGAAAAAAATCTAAAAACATAGTGACACCCAGGCAAGAGCAGTATGTTCAGAGCTAGGGTTTATTTAGTTATAATTTCATGGTTTTGAGTTTCTGTTGCTTTAAATTGGTATTTTGGCAAAAATCCTTCTTTTTCAAACACTGAATTTATCATATTTAAGCCATTACAGGTAGTTTGGGATTCAGGCATTTTACAGTATGTCAGAAGAGTGTGGGAGCACTTTTCATCCTACTGTTCATTTGCATAATTACAACCTGAGAAAGTCACTCATGACTTCGTTTGAGCAGATGTTTTGAACGTGAACCCTACACTAAACACCCTCTCGCACCTCTCTGTCACAACAGTGTGTTTTGGCGTGCCAGGCGCTATGGCATGCACCAGATTCGCCCTAAAGCGCTCGTATGTGTACGCGGGTGGTGCTTGCAGGGAGGAGGAGGTATAACAGAGGAGATAACAGAACCCCGCCGAGGTAGCGGGGTGGATCGTCGGGCTTCAAACCCTCACCGCTCACCACTTTCTCTGTGTGTATCCCTCTCTCTTTGTCTTTCTCCTTCCCCTTACGCTGACATTTTTCGGCGCTGTGTGACGCCATGAATGACAACTAAGGGCTCTTTGGAGTGTGTGTCGGCAGAGTGGCCTGGCTGAAGGAGATAAGGAGAGGAGGCCGCACACATGCACACACACACATATGCACATTGTCCATGCTTTAAAAAAGGACACAGAGACCTCCATACACAAAATCAAAAGGAAATCCTGGTATCACTCAGGGAATGTTTTTGTAATTTGTGTAATATGTATATACGCACACATAACCACACTCACAGTGGGCATTTCTGCGAACTTTTTGTGGCTCATTGTTGTCAGCAATGTCAACTAGTAACCAACTGAGAGTGACATAAATTGAATTGCCTGCAACTTTTCTGCAAATTGCAGGGCTGAAATATTAAGTTAGCAGTCACAAGTGAGCATACATTAAAAAGTTGTGGCTCCCACGCGTCCTGGATAACCTGGAAAACAGACGGACAATTTTCCAGTCATTCACATCATATGGAAAATGAGAGAAAAAGTCAAATGTCCTGGAAAATCTTTTGTTTTCCTGCAAACTTCTTTTAACATTCTCCTGTTTTGAGAATGAACTACTAGGTTTTATTTATTAAAACAGTTAACGCTGCCATCTGAAAGGGCTAAATTATGCTCAGGATCATATTCACATTCAAATGGTGGTTTGTGGACAGTTGCTGTGGAAACACACCCCCGAGGCTATGGAGGACGGAACCTGCCAAAATAAAATTAAAAAAATGAATAAATAAATAAATAAATTACTTGATAAATAAGTAAATACATCCTTAAATGTAACATAAATAATATTAAAAATACATGTAGCATTTAATTAATTGATAAAATGAGATTATAATATTTCATTTATTAGTTTTTATTCATTTATGCATTTTTGCTTTATTTTTTATTTATTTGTAAATGTATTTTAATTCATAAGTACAAGTAAATAAATAGAGAAATATGCCATCACATGTAACAAAAAATATTGCAAATACATGTAGGCATTAATTAATTGATAAAATGTGAAGTTGATATTTCTGTTTCAATTTGCTTTTTTATTTATTTATCTTTGTGTTAATTCCCCTATTTAGCCAGTCTTCTATTTCATTATCCCCTTTATTTATGCATTTATTTATATTAATTCTTATATTTATTTATTTTTGCATTTATTTTTTTATTTTGGCAGATTCCAGCCTCGATGCCAGGTTGGATGATATAACGTTGTTTTCAACGACTGAATAATACTCAGATTGTTTAGCATGTTTGGTTCAGTTGCTGCAGTCGAAGCACTTTCTAAGCACCCAAGAGGTGAATTCATAGATAACTTCTAACCGTAGCTGCAGGTTTTTTGATTCAGACTTAAGAGGAATACAGTATACTAGCGTGTGGTGTGATCGCTGTCCGTCATACCAGATGTAACATCAACTAAAATGTCCTGGATCACATGTACAAGTGTATTATTTCCCTCCTCTCTCGCTTTGTGAAAGCACTTTCATTGCAGCTCCAGCCTTGGTCCGGTTTCTTCGTTAGTTTCCCTGTCAGGTTGTGAGCAGAAACTAACAATCAGTTTGAATTTTAGCACATGTGCACGAGCTACAACGCAAACACAGACACACCTGTTGTGTTGTTCGTCACTACCATGTGAAAACACTTAAAGCATTTCAACAAGAGTGCTCCCCGTAGCCCAGATGCTCATTAATATGTATAACCGCACGCAGTAACTTGCGGTGATGCGCTCACACACATATATGCTCTATATTCTCCGCCACACCAGCGTAGAGGCCCAGCCCCAGCTTGCTGCCCTGCCTCGGGGATGGCAGTGGCAGATGGCGCCTGTTCAGAACTGCCGGGTACCCAGATCTGCTGGTTGGAGCCCCGGGAGGCGCCGTTGATCATAGAAATGAAGTGGGGATGACACTGATCACTCTTCCGCCTCCTCCCCGAGCTCCCTCGCTTTCGGTAAATGCAGAGGAGCCGAGAGATACTTAATGTGCAGAGAAGGTGTGGAGAACGCAGGCAATGTGGGAGGTGAATGCAAACAAACCAGAATCTATACGTGGAGGCAGTGTCTGGGAGAATTGGTATGCAGACGAGGCAGCGCTACCACCTTGTTAACTAAAAACAACACACACAAAAGGGTTGACTTGTCAGCGATAAGCCTGGGCGGGGAAAAAAAACCCATCTTGATTGATTTTGGTATTTCTGAGGCAGCTCTAATTATATGCTTTTGTTACTGACACTGATGAAATACTCAGAAACAGTCATTGATTTGGCTGCCTGACTCTTTTCTGAGGCAGATCCTTTCCACTACAGCTGGTATCAATCTTTATCCCAGTTTCAGGTGCCTTATTTAGCCGAACAATTAATTTTAATTACAGGAGCTTATATGGGAATTGATTGATCTGGATCACTGTAATATGGGCTATTTCTAAGACAATGCCTCCTTTTCAGTGTAGCTCAAAATTAATATTGTGTATCAAATTCATTCATTAAATGAAAAACAGTACATCAGTCCTGTATTTTCTAGGCTTTTTGTCTCAACCTGTAAATAATTTCTAACCTTTACGTTGGATGGGTCAGGGAAGGATGAGAGTGATTTTGGTTTGTTGGTGCCTCAGATTATAAAATGTTGTAACGGCACTACAGATTAGACGTGAGGCTGTGTTCATTTACAGAGGTGTAATAATCCATCCATCTGGATCGATATATCGATTCAGTGGTCAGCGATTCAGTATCATCGACGCAAAGTGAAAACATCAATATGTATCGTTATCTTTAAGATACTTTATTTTGAAATCCCCATGGCCTGTCCAATCACAGCTCATTCCTAAACATGCAAACAGAGCTAGTGGTGTTGTTTCAGTTATGTTTTCTGCGAGGGCGGCTGCACGGACACGAGCGGATGTGGAATCATGACGTGGAAATGAGTGGTGCTAGTGAGCGGCATTAGTGACCAGCGTTGGTGAGCGGTGTTGGTGAGCGGCATTGGAGAGTGGTGTTAGTGAGCAGCGTTGATGAGCGGTGTTGGTGAGCGGCGTTGGTGAGTGGTGTTAGTGAGTGGTGTCAGGAAGTGGCGTTAACTGGCATTGTTAGTGAACAGCGTTAATGAGTGGCATTAGTTAGCGGTGTTAGTGAGCGGTGTTAGTGAGCGGCTATGGAGTGGTATTGATGAGCGGCGGTGAGCGGCATTAATGAGCGGTCATCAGCACTGACCAGCAACCAGACCTCCACCAACATTTTTATTCTTTTTATTAAAATGAATAGGTTGCATCATTGCCCAGTGAATCAGTATAATATTGTACTGGTGATTTACACAATTATTAATTTTTACTGGTAAAATATTCAAATCTAAAATTCTGCTGTGAGTTTGATTCTTGGTCTGACACGGCAACTTGGCAAGTAGATAACATGCACACAGGCCACACACAGACCTCCCTAACTCGCCCACCAGGGAGGAAATTGTGGTCAAAGCAGTGTATCCCGATGAGAAAACTGCTTGCTTTTTCAGTTTCGCCCTTACTCCTGGTTAGATAAAGCTCTTTTCTTTGATATAAGACACACTGCATAATTGCATATAATTGGATTTAGCAGTTCAGTGACCTTGTGGTCAGCTTGCTGGACTGGACAGTAGATAGCCTTTGAGAGAGAGAAACCGTCTTAGTCATGTGTCTGCATATACTGTGCACATCAGCGAGTATGTTTTAGGCTCTTGAGAGACGAGATGATCCAAGTAACGTCAGCCTGATCCCTGGTGACCTGATGTCAGATACTCAATAGTGGTCTTTAGTTAGTCCTGACACAGTAGCGCGCATGTCCTGACTATTTAACACATGCTAATGTTATCACTCTCGTGGATCACCAGCACCAGTCTTTTTACAACGTCACATAATAAGTTATAATAAGCAAAGAAGAGCAGTGGAGGGCCGCGGGGGATTTGAGTTCTTTTGTGCCTCGAGCCGGCACATTAGCATTCATAGAGCATCATGGATTAGAGCGATAATCCCCAGGAAGCTTGTTTTTCTTTTTTTTTTCAGATTTTCACGATATCTTTGGTGCTAACCAGTCGTTGCTTTGGTGTTTTCACACTGCACTGCACAGAGACTGTACTTATATCAAAGAGCGGCGCTGATACCGAGACGTCTCCGTTTACGTCGCTCTTTTCCGTCTTTTATGTTTCAGTCGCAGTGACGCTCATTGTTCATGGTAACTATTACATTTATGGTCCAAATAAAGTAGATACAAAACCGATTCAGTCCCTGCCCAAGGGAGACACCAAAGAGAAAAGAAGCAAAGAGATGAGACAGCGCTGCCACCATTTTGTCTGTGAGTCTGTGGCCATGGATGCATAAAGAAACATTTTTTATAGGTAAATCAACTTCCCACTATGAACACATAATTACCCTCATTTCAGTCATTATGTCCTAAAAGTTAAGTTGTAAAATTAACTAATAGCCGATTTGGCATAATGAACATACATCAGACCCACTGGACTGCATCGTCTTGCACACTTATATGACATATCTGGTTCTGCCAGCTTCCTCCTAGCTGTATGTGGCTGTAATAATAGATATGTTGACTGCATTTCATCACCCTTATTATCTTATAATACACCCAGAGGTTTTATGTGTAAGTCTGTAACGTGGTGGATGTATTAACGTCCCAAACAACCGGCCGTCAGCCAGTAGCTAGTACTTCTAGCAGCATGATGCTTTTCATCATTTTCATCATGGTCTGTGGTATACTGGACATTCATTTTGGATCCTTGAACTTCTACTTATGTCCATTGCTCACGTTATAAGTTATTATTATTGTTATTATTATTTGTTGTCTGCCACATTGGCTCAAATTGCCGTGAGCTGGAATGAGCTAGAAACATGAAACTTAGCACATTAACTGGAAATGATATGCAAGTGCTTCCCAGGAAATATGACCCTAATTGGTCACATGGCGTTGCTGTAATTAGCATCCAAAAATGTGATATTGGACATTAGAACAGCTGAAATGACGTAGATCTCCTTTGTGAAACCCAAAACCTGATCATTGCTGCTCATGACTTTGATTTTGAAGCATAGCTCTGCTGCTGGATGCTGATGTTGCAATAGAACGAACCATTGACTTTAACTTCTTATCATTGTATGTTCTTTGAACACCGGGTGACTGTTATGAGCTAACAGTGGTAATAGGGTAGCCAACCCAGCTTATATTTATAGGCGGTTGGACGGTATTTTTTTTTTTTTTAATTCAGGCTAATATCCAATACAAGCCTAACAACTACAATAGAAAAATCCATTTGAAGCAGCTTCCTCCATAAGTGTCTTATCTGCCCTCTTCAACTTGTAAACTGGTGACCAAGTAATGACCCCCTGCCTCTACACACAGTAAGGGACAAAGGCACCACATTAAGGGGTCCCTCTCTCTCATGTGCGTTCTAAGCCACTAATCCAGTTTCCTCTGGGCCCCCTGGGGATGAGCTGATCCAGCAGCGGCTGGTATTCAGCGGCAGACACGCTGCTGGGAACGGCTGCCATGGAGGGGATGAGGACACCGAGTGCCAAATAGCTGGTGACTCAGGAAGCACCAAGCGCTTCTGATCTATCGCCAGATCCCTCTGAGGAGGTGGAGGTAGTGGGCGGAGGGCGAAGGAGGGCGGGATGGGTGATCCGGGAGGTCAGGCTACCCACCTCCAGGTGAAAATATTGTTTTATGTCAGTGAACCTGCAGCTCTATGCTTCCCTTTTTGTCCGTTTTGAGAGAATAAATGCAGATGATGTAAAAATAGCCCAGAGAACAGATTGAGTGTTTTTCTTAAAGAGCTGTCATGGGGCTCAAAAACAGCATGGTGGCTCTGAGGATGAAGTCGTGACAGATGGGATCAGTGGAGCCTAGCATAACAGCCCTGTCTGATTAAGCAGTCCTACACCGTATGAGCACTAGCCCAAACAACGGTGGTGGTGGTGGTGGTGCTGAGGGTTTTGGCGGCAGTAGCGATGATGATATTTACCCTGCATACAGTATCAAAGCCCCGAGGGCAGTAGTGAAAGTCCTCCTTTGGACATACGTGCATCAGGTGTGGCTGTGAGATAACATGGCCGTCCTGCACCTGAGGCTTGCATTGGTGTCCAGAGAGCTCCTCAGGTTTTTCTAGATAGCCAGGTGCCAGAGAAATTAATATGATTTAGGGCTGTCAGTCGATTCAAATATTTAATCCCAATTAATTGCATGATCCATAGTTAATCATGATTAATTGCAAATTAATCACACAATTTTTATCTGTTCAAAATGTACCTTAAAGGGAGATTTAACACTCTTCTCAACATGGGAATGGGCGAATATGATGCTTTATGCAAATGTAGGTATATATTCATTGTTGGAAATCAGTTAACAACACAAAACAATGACAAATGTTGTCCAGAAAACCTCACAGGTACTGCCTTTGGCATAAAAAATACGCTCAAATCATAACATGGCAAACTCAACAGGTCAGTGCGTCAGAGTGCTGACTTGACTATGACTTGATCCAAACTGACTGTGATTATCAGAAAGTGAAACCCACAGAACCCATTTACATTCACACATCTGGAGGTCAGAAGTCAAAGGATCCATTTGAAAATGGCCATGCCAGTTTTTCCTCGCCAAAATTCAGCCTAACTTTGTAGCGATATTTAGGAATGGATTTCATAAGATACCAATTGTAAGGTTGGTCGAGCGTTGAAGTAAAAAAAAAACTGAGAAAATCCAGATGAGCCGTCCAAGTGTTTATTTACAAAAAGTGAGAACCAAAAAAAATCCAGTGCAGAATTATTTACAGTGTAGCCTGGCACAGACAAACTGAGGTAAATAACTGAAAAATGAAATAACACGGAGGAAAAATTGGTAAATGCAAACATCAATCTTAAGTTTCGCTCTAGCCTCCTCAGCACACAACTCACATCTCCCCTGTTGGGCCGTTCAGTCTTTCTTTTTATCAACCTGGACTCTACCAAAACAACTAAATAATCAATAAGTCCACAGGAGAATAAGAGCTGGACAACAAAACATATCCTAGTTAATATTTACAATAATAAAGCTATTAACATGTAATTTTTATGTATGTACTTTCCCAAATACATTTAAAATGCTACTCTCCGTCATTGCACCAAAAACACCCCTCCAACTCTACCGGACTTGGTACGCTCCCCGTGAACACCCCTGTCTTAAGCCGTTGGTACCCTCCCGTCCAGTTTCGGCTTTTCCGGGTTTACGCCAGAGCACAGCTACGGTAGAGATGGAGAGATGGTGAGACGGGTGACTAAATTATTTTACAAAGGTAATACAACATATCACAATGGCCATGTGGAGATTTCAACAATACATCACCTCCTCTATTAACTGGCATGGTGATGCAAGAACCTATGTTATATTAGTGTTGTAGTAAGGACATTTAGTGAGAACAAGTGATTAAAACCATAAAAAAACAAACATGTTACAGATTAAAATCATAACCACTTTACAGTATGTCCCCTTTTGTGTACCTATTTATATGTAATTCATAGAGGTTGATTTTTATAATATGCTCAAATCATAACATGATAGAACCCATTTACATTCACATATCTAGAGGTCAAGGGAAATTTGGAGCGTTAGGCTGCTTTGCGACAAGCTAGTATGACATGGTTTTCTATTTTTATATGACGCCAGTATCTTTTTTTAAAAGAGTTACAACCTAAAAATTTCAAGTTGCATTAATGTGTTGAAGAAATTAGTGGTGTTAAAACAAATTAGTGTTAACACGTTAAGTTTGACAACCTTAATATGATTATAAGATGATATAATGTGTTTCAGCATCTATTTTACTACATTTAACATCCTCTGTCTGGTCGCTGTTCTACTACCGTCGGCTCCCTGGAGATTGATTTTGTCCAACTCATATTTCAATTTGCTTGTTTTTGATGATAATAATGTAATAAAATGCTAATGAATGCAGGTCTGTGTTCGTTCCACTCGTCTGCACTTCATCAGGGTTGTTACGTATGCTGACAAATGCTTACAGCTACTTGGCAATGTGGACTTAATGGGCAACATGATTCCTGACTATATAAAAAGGATTTACCCCCAAAAGGCGATTTTGCTGCAGTGGGAAGATTTATGAAATGTTTAGGTTTATTCCACTGCCCTATACCTGCAGTCTGCAGAGTTTACCTCTGTGGGAAATGCACCACAACACTGTATTTTTGTGAACAACATTAACTGATGCACACTTAGTATAATTACTGAATTCTCTAATTTGGTTTTATAACCTAATTCGAATGAAATTTCCCCTTGACTTTAAAGAGTTCAGAGTTATGTATCTGAGTGGATAATGTAATAAAAACACACAGTGACAATATTAATTTCTTTTAGAGTAAGAAAGGGAAAAGTGAGCTCCACAGCGAGGCCAAATAAATAGAGGAGAAGCGAAGAAGGGATGAAGGAGGTTAGGAAACACGCTGAAAGAAAGATAATGTCAGGTAGAAAAAGATAGCACAAAGACGACATTATCAACAGATGAGAATGACCATGGAAGAAAGACAGAGAGCGGGGGAATGTGAAAACGCCGGTATGGCCATCATCATGGTAGAAAAGATATTGGAGCCAGTTGCCATGCCAACAAGGGTCGGGCTGCAGCAGCTCATGCATTTGTCCACAGAAGGCCTAAAAAGTCATGAGTGACTTTCGGGAGAAACAAAACTTTGGTGGAAAACAATTCTCCGAGGTGAAAGAAATGGATTCGCGTCAGGCTTTTTCTCTTTCACCTCAACGTTCTGGTGCCGACTAGTCGCTCATATATTTCAGGGAAATACAGCTGACACTTCAAGGTGGAACGCTCCACATCGCTAGAGGAAAAAAAAAAATATTAATGAAGGCAATGACAGGCTTTAGGTTTTTCAAGGCAGGTGGGATGATGAGCAGAAATATGGATTCTGTTAAAGGGATAGTTTGGAGGTGGGGTTATGTGAGGTCAGTGTATTACCTGCAGTAGATGACAGTCAGCACACCTCCAGTGAACGGGGGCAGCAGCAAAACACTTCAAACACTTCAAAAAAATCATCATTTTAAGCGGAGCCTATATTTTGCCTGGCAGAATGCAAGAGTTGCTGGTCTACCGCTGCCTCCATCTGTTGGTTAGTTTGTGTTGTTGTGTGACTTTGGTGAGTCTGAGCTAACCCTTTAACTTTTAACCCTTTAACTTTTAACCCTTTTAACTAACCCCTCCTGGTTTGCATAACGAGGCAGAAATGCATAAAGGGTAGAATACCAAAATAAATAAGTTTAGGGAAATAAATAAGGGATAAAAACAGATAAATTAATACATTAATACATAAATAAAATACATATAAAAATAAATGCAAAAATACATAAATACGTAAAACATAAATGCATGAACAAATTAATAATGAATAATAATGAATAAATAATAATGGATTATAATGAATAAATAATAATGAATACAAATAAATACAGAAAAAGATTAACACAAAATAGTAAAATAAACATCATTAAATAAAAGAGAAAATAAAACAGAAGATAAATTAAATAAGGGAATTAATACAAAGATAAATAAAGGAGCAAATTAAAACAGACATATCAATTCATGTCACATTTATCATGGCTACATTTGTTTTTAATATTATTCTCACTACTTTTAATGACGTATTATTTTTTTTATCATTTATTTTTTGATTTTGGCAGGTCCCGTCCTCCATAGATAGTCAGATAAAGCGCTGAAAATATTCTAAGTACAGCATATATTAAGTGTCTAAAATGTGTTTGAGTGCCACTGCGGTAACAGTGAACTGGAGGCGTGCCCACTGTCATCTATACAGCCCCGCTTCCGACCAGCCAAACTATCCCTTTAACCTCCGGTGACATCCATGTGCAACTTTTTGTGTTAAAACCCTTTGTATTAACGTTTTAACGAACAAACACACCCACTTTTTGTTTCCTTTTTGTGTCTTTAGCTGTGTTTTTTCTCAGCGCCCATCATACGTGAAGCCTCGTTCCAAACAGAGCCGGGCTATTTCACAGCACAGCGGCAGCAGACATCTCCTACATTGTGTTTAACATTGTCGAAATATTTGTTTACAAGGTTCAGTGCCGTTTAATTTTCTTGTGATCAGCTCTCTCTCTCTCTCTTTCCTCTCTTTCTCCCTCTCTTTAGCTCCTTCTGCTTTCTCGAACTCAGGAGCCCTTTTGTTTGAATATGCAGAGGACTTCTCGCTCGCTGGTATTTGTTCAGTTTGCCTAATTAGAGTTTGGCGAGATGAAAGCGAGCAGCAGGGCTTTTTGCTCAGCGGCTGAAACTAAACGAGATACTGTTGTGTCTCCGGGAAAAAACAACTTGAGAGTTGTTGTTTCCTTAATTTAGGGTTGAGCTCTGCCATTTTATGGCATTGCTTCGCATTCAAAAGCGACAGCTGAACAAGAAATAAGTCTATCTACTTACTTCTTTTCACATTTTTTCCTTTTTGACATTTCCCATGAATTGAACACATCGACTGTTCCCAGTGAAGGTTCCTCTTAGGAACGCGTTTCAGTCCTCAGTTTCATCATAATAGTTGAGGTGGCCCTTTTTAAGATAATATGTCAAAAATGAATTCATTTGATTGTCAGAGCTGTTATCTTGCTTTTAGGATAATTACGAGATTACGTCTAAATATGAGACTAAATTGTTTATCATACATTTTTGCTCAGTTTATCTTGCTGAAGAGGCTTTTTAAGCAACTTCTTCAAAGCTGTTTTATTCACCATTTTTCAGCAAAGAAACACCATTATGCTGTTGTGAGTAAGGAGGATATACCAGTTGGGACTTTCCAATCTCAGTTAAATCAAGCTGCGTATTGTTCCCCACAAAGACTGTTCCAGCCTCACAAAATAGGCTCATGAATTCTGAATACATTTGTTACACAATTTCCATAAATTTAGCCATAGTTATCCAACTCTCTCTGAAACGACCGAACTTCCAGGAGCGCTGCAGATCCCACGGTCTAATGGTGTTTACCCGACCCGATGAGCTAAATGTAGTTAGAGCATCATCTCAGTTGGAGGACATTAATTTTCCATTATGGGATGTTGTTGGAGTTACCTGCTGAGACCCACCCCCCGACACGACGCAGGAAGTCGCCCTGACGGGAAGCCACATTTCCAGGAAAAGTCATTACAATTTTATTATTTTTTTTTCCTCCGAACACGAAACTACAGTTCACAGCCGTGCTGTTAGTGGAGGGGAACAGGATGTGAGCTCTAAACGCCGGCTGAGGGGAGAAAATTGTCAAAATGAAACATTAAACATCAACAAACGCTCAAGGCAAGGTGCTATTTTACACTAATGTCCCTGTAGATTACTTTGCCTTGACTTGAGCTTCCATGGCTGAGAGGACCAGGGGATTTTGTTGTTTTTACTTTATCTCACTGACATGGGTTTATTTTGGCAACTGAGGCAACAATGATAGAAATAAAATATCTGCCTTTACAAGTAATTTATTACACTTGGGGCTGAGCATTTTTATTACCCAAGGATGCTAATTTTGAGTAATCAATACTGTATATTGACTAAAAGTCATCATCCTTTCATCCTGGATATGGTGGTTTTAAGTTAATTTAGACCTGAAGCTCAATGTTATGCTGTTATCACACTAAAAGATTGCAAGAGCAGCAAAATAAGGAGCAATGGCAGCAGTCAGAAAGACAAAAAAATACATCCGAATGTCTTTTCTGAACAACTTCTCCTTGAACTTGATGGAAAACATCACAAGGTCAAGGAAAGATGTGAAGGTGAATCCAGAAGGAAGGAGAATCCGACTGCACTCACACTAGGCTCTGTGATTACGATGCGATGGCGGCAGATGTTATTGATGCAGGTCTACTGTGGTGAAACTACACTGTTTTAAAGATGGACTACAAATGGTGCATCTCCACCCTGTACGTTATTAAATCGGTCTTTCAGTGACCGGCTGCTTCACTCGCCATGTGTGAAAGACAGATACTGCCGGCCCTTCTGCTGCTGGAACACTTTATCAACATATAATAAAGGATTATCTGACCTAACGTGGACAAATATCACTTCATTACCACAGCTGGAAGTGAAATATAAAAGGAGTAAAAGATAAATATTGAGATATTTGTTTGAGTTGGCTAGGAGAAGGGGTAGGACCGTACGTCTTTCTACTCATTTCCAGACATGCTATGTGTTAACTGTTCATTTTATTTATTATTCTTGTTTTTTTTTTACTTAAATATTTGTTACATGTTCAAAATAGGGATGTTAATTTTGATTTTTTTTCTAACTAATAGCTGACCCTCATTAACTGATTAATAACCATTAACCAATAAGATTCATATGTTGCATGCAGCGTTGCAGTGGTTTTAGTGTTAGCAAGCCGCCCAGCTACAACGATAAGCCGATGAACAAACAGGTAAAATACATCATTTATCACCAGCTGCAGACACCCGAGTCCGGGACAGTTACTGTAGCAGCCACCATGTTGCATTTATTGTTCCTGCAAGTCACCACCGCATCATTTAGTTTAGCTTCATTTAGCTTTATTTAGGTTGTCAGCTGTGTGTCAGCCCGGCAAAATGTTAGCGAATGTCAGACCGCGTGTTGGGCGGCGGTGAGCGTGGAGGTTGTCGGCAGTGTTGTAGCTGTGAACGTAGCAGTGCAGTGTGTGTACAGTTTATTTGTGGTGGATTTGTAGTTTTATTTGGCTCCGACTTACTCAAGACGAGCTGTTAAGGTGGACCAGCGAGCCGCTCCTCTGAGGTTTCCTCAGCTTTTTGTTTGATATTTAACATTTCTCTTAATGTCAGTTAAAGGTTAATTATTGATATCCTGCATTCGAAATAAATAAATATTTAAAATGAGGAGAAACAAAATGGTTGTTACTGTCCAATCCTATTTATCAATATCAATCCTGTTAGTATATGACTGTACGGAAATAATATGCAAGGTAAAGTATATCCTATGCTAAGGGAGATGATAAAGGAAGCATTGAAGCACCTTTCGTCAGTATTTAGAGGAGTCAACCAGCTGTAATCACGGCTGTTACTTAGATACTTCCAGGTCACTTCACTCAGCTGTGAACCTTCCTAATCAAAAATGATTTTCAACCACAGCCAAGGACTTGAAAGGATGCTAGTGGCTTTGGGTAGATTATGTGTGTAGGGAGGTTTGAGGTTTTCTGATGGTTTTGTACATGAGAAACCACCTCCTGGTGGTTGCATATGCTAATCGTCCACTTGAGGACTGGCTTCCTTCCTTCCATCAATGCTGCTGTTCTCCACATCACATCTAAGGTTGCAATTACAGCTTCCAGCATCCCAAGGGAAAAAAAAAAAACAAAACTGTAAAGGACTGCATGCATTTTGTTGCCCACTCCTCACTTTTAGCTTCCCTAATGAGCAGAGTCCAGAAGTGGCAATCAGAGGCATTCATTCCATGAAATTGACTGTGGGAAGAGGGCGGATGCAGCGGCTGGAGGATGCATCTGCAGCTCTGGCAGTCGGAGATTAGGAAGAGGGGAGGAAGGACAGATGGGGTACTCTGAGAGAGGACACCAGATCTCAGTGGAGACTAATGATTAGTTTTGACCTCATCAATGAAAGGAAAATAGAGGTCAGGCATAGAATTTATTGGTTTTCACAAGATGGACCCAGCATGGTTCCTCCAGGCCAGAGACCCAAAACATTTGGCAACTGGAAAACATACAAACAATGGAAGGACATAATTTAAGAGGTATACTCTATTGTAGAACAGCTATTCTCAGCCATTGATGGGTCTCAGAGCGCCACCTAATGGGCTGTGGAGCTACTGCTGGGTTATAGCAGGCACAGTTTTAAAGTTGGAGTGAAGAGCTTGATGTCGTATGACATGAAAACCTAAGGAATCGATTGGTTCCAACCATGTTGTACTAGCTTGTAGGGAAGGAGCCTAAATAACAAAATTTTGGCGAGATAAATGGCCATTTTCAAAGGGATCCTAACATCTGACCTGAAGATATGTGAATGAAAATGGGTTTATGGGTACCCACCAGTTTCCCCTATCCAGATATATATGTCTTGGATGCAGTGACACAAAATGAAACAGTTTTTGAAACGAACAATTGATGTTGGAGACGACTGTGCCCCAGTTATTCCAAAGCGTGTGGTGAGGAAATATGACCCTGAACACTATATGGGTCATTACACCTGACAGTGGCATAATGGATGCACCAGCTTTGTCAGTCCTGGTACCGATAGCGATACCTTGGGCTTTGGCTGATAACAAGTACTGATCCAATGTCAGTGTTTAATTAATATGCTGTATGCCTCAAGTATAAACCTTTTTAATATAGCAATAAATTGAACTTAAACAAGAATTAATTCCAGTATGCAACGTATATAAACATAGAACTGAACTGAATAGATTGGCCCCATTGTCACGGATATCCGATCCACCTGTTTGAGTCAATATTGGCCCAGTTTGTCATTTACTTGTGATGGTGGAATTTTTTTTTACAAGAATTGGGCCTCAAACAGTAGAGAACCTCTGTTCTAGGACATGATATTTATACCTACCGATCAGCCACAAAATTATGACCACTGATAGGTGATTAATAATTGATTTTTTCATTGGGGGATGTATTATACAGGATATATTAGGCAGCAAGTGAACATTTTGTTCTTGAAGTTGACGTGTTGGAAGCATAAGCAAGCAAGCATAAGGATGTGAGCGACTTTGACAAGGACCAAATTGTGGTGGCTAGACGACTGGATTAGAGTATCTTCAAAACTGCAGCTCTTCTATGATGTTCCCCGTCGGCAGTGGTCATTCCCTACCAGTCCAAGGAAGGAAAACCAGTGAACCAGAAACAGGGTCACTGATGCACGTTGGGAGCAAAGGTTGGCCCATTTTGGTTAATGCTGGTTCTGATTGAAAGGTGTCAGAACACAGCGCATCGCAGTTTGTTGCGTATGTTATGGCTGATTGGTGTCTATTTGCTTTCAGTGTTGGTAGAATCCATCCTTTGATGTGAATGCAATGGGGTTTTATGTAAGAGCTGGTAAAACATTGAAGCTCCTTCGAGTATCTTTAGTCTGCCTTGTGTAAATTAGCATAAGTGAAGAAATCATCAACACCCCTTCTGTGTGTGAGCGGCGATGGCTAAAACATGAAATTAGTCCAAATTCTCCAGCTCGACATATGGAGGTCCTATTTATTTATGAACTGTTTAATTAAGATGGAACGGCAACAGCTCAGATCTCTACCCCTCACCGATCTCCAACACTCCCTGATTTATTTATCCAGACATATCCCATGACATATTAGCTGTGTTTTAATGAACAAAATGTGCGAGTCAAAGTGATTCACTCAGCGTTATGCAGTTAATGAGGAGCTATGGGGGAGCATAATATCTCGATATGATATTTTCCCTTGTAAGACTTAACTACGATCTCCCCACGTACCGAATAGACAGTTATTAAGCCAATAAACAACACTCAAAGTGTTTGCAATATGGGTAAACCCTTGCTGAATAAAAACGTTGTATTGCCAATTTAGTATGAAATGTTCATGTTTTATATCCTTAATTGTTCAGTATATTAGGACAGTGTTTGAAACACCAAAGCTACGGCTCCAATGTTGGAGGCAAAATCAAGAAAGACAAGACTGTTTTGGATTATCTGTCTATTTGTATGAATATGTCTGCAAACCGTGGCATTGGCAATCTTAATTATGTAGTGTGGCCCTGTCTAATTGTAACTTTGAATAGTAAATCACATCATTTGACAGGCTTCCAAACAACTTAGTGCATCGCTCCTGACAGATGACGGCTGTTGCTGCTGTGTAAAGTGGAAAGTGACCATAAAGATTTAATGCCTCACTCGCTCAGCTTAAGTGCCTCGCTTGGGGTCAACAGTTCCCTGCGGTATTTCCAAGGAAATCAAATGCATGTGCGCTCACTCACACACTCAGAAGAGTGCTGTTCTGAAATGCTGTAAAAGGAGTGTATTTTTTATTCAGATACTCATGGCAATCTAGGGCACTGAAGTGAAAAATAAACATTTCTATTTTTTTTTTGTATTTTCAGTACATAAACGCTATGAAATCCTAATGTATATAGTTTGTTATGTGTACTTTATGTGCCGTGGCTCTGTGTAAATATCCATATTACCTGTCAACCTCTGTCATATTCAGTTAAATGCACAGCCAGTGTTAAAGGTCCTTTTTGCGCTATTGTTGCTGCAATACAGCTGTGCCTTTGCACTTTTCCCATTACTGTGGTAACTGGTCAGTGTTGCAGTGTAATCATAGGGCTGTGGTGCATAATGTCCAAGGTAGATGGTGTGTGGTGTTATTACAGGATAAATCTGTACCTATAGTGCTGCTACTGTAATATCTAATGGACACTGTGCTCTGTACAACTAAGTCACGGCCACAAGAGCGAAATGCTGCAGCCAACGTGGAAGTCATATTTGTAGTTGTGAGAGTGTGAGATGTGAGAGTTCCTGTAAGCAGCCATGGCGCTGCATGTATTATCATCTCCTCTGCCTTATTTAGTTCAGCTGCGAGGTTGTCAGCTGTGTGTGTCTGCCCGGAGTAACGATAGCGAGTGTCTGACAGACCGCATGTGTTTGTGCTACGTTAGCTGCTGTAACGTTAATGTTCGCCGTTGTCACATGTGTCGGCGCTGCCTAACATTAGCGAGTGTCCGACAGATCGTGTGTGTGTTTGTGCTACGTTAGCAGCTGTAATGTTAATGTTTGCCGTTGTCACATGTCGGCGCTGCCTAACATTAGCGAGTGTCCGACAGATCGTGTGTGTGTTTGTGCTACGTTAGCTGCTGTAACGTTAATGTTCGCCGTTGTCACATGTGTCGGCGCTGCGTAACATTAGCGAGTGTCCGACAGATCGTGTGTGTGTTTGTGCTACGTTAGCAGCTGCTAGGTTGGACCAGCTGTTTCCTCTGACGCCGCTCCTCTGAGCTTTGCTCAGCTTTTTAATTATTTTTAAATATTTCTTACAACCGTTTATCCAATAGCATTAATTGGTTAAAATTCTTAATGTTGGATCAGGTTAAAATGGTTAACATCTAACTCTTGAGCTCTGTCTCAATCCCAATACTTCCAGTAGTACACTTCCATGTAGTACACTGTACATGCACTTACTTGAATAGTGCGTGAACTTTGACAGGACAGTCTCAAATCGCACGTGACTGTTGTGCACTCAGTAGATCAGCTGGTGATAGTCAGCCACGGACATCATGCCATATGGGAAGTAATTCAATTCAGATGAAGTTGAATTAACCCAATAATGGCTTTTATCCGAAGACATTACAGTGGAAAATAAAATTACAAAATGGGCCGTTAAAACCGCAACCACTGCAGCTTCCTCACCCGCCATTTTGAAATAGGTTGGTGGCCTGATGATGGCCTAAAAATGGTAGTGTTTGTTTGATTGACAGATGTCTCTAACTCACGCTGGTTAGTGTGTACTCAGGCCCAAGCTGCACCCAGACTACTACAGCAGCATGCAGCAAATCCTAATCTTTAAAACATCCCTTCAGAATCCGATGGACGAAGTGCTTTTCTACAGAGGACTGCATGTGCAGAAAAGACACCACAATGCAGACGAGGGTTCTCACTGCACAGACAGGCTCAGTCCTCGAAGGAACACCGACTCAGTTCTAGTACTGACAAAAGCTTCAACTATTCATCATATAAGAAGCAATGAGTCAGCGCTTTTCCAGTTTTTGCATAGCTTTTTGATTGAGGGGCAGTGTGCTATTCATTTCCTCTTTTTTTTCAAAACATCGATAAGTCATTTCAGTGTTACGCAGAGCAGTATTCTACAAATTATGACCAAGGGAGAGTGTGTTCACTGTTCATACAGTGACTCAAATGCTGGGAGAGCAACGGGCTGCTATCATAGACTCGTATATATATAAAGATGGACGTCAGAACAGCTCCTCAAAAGTGAAGCCAAACATCTGGATTGCCCCCTGGTGGCTGGTTGCAGTACAGGTCATAAACCCCACCCCCTCCATGTTAGCAGATAAGACATGGGCCAAGCTAAAATATCACAGTACATGTCAAATAAATTTCCCAAAAATGATTTCTGTCATTTTAGGTAGTTCTTATCATGCCTGATAGCGAGTTTAACTAATAAGATGTTTATTCACTGTGTGGAAATGACATTCTTTTATGTGTAAGGCAAAATCAGGCTTGACTTAAACATTGCTTTCCTAACTTGGTAAAACAAAATGTGACAAATAAATTGATATAAATTTACTGAATTGTTATTCCTAATTAAAATAATAAATTGTACATCAGCAACTTGGTTAAAAAATCTTCCAAATTAACAGAAATTACAATTCAAGTTTTAACGTTTTTTAATGCAGAAACAAATTGGTCAGAACTTAAACAGGAATTCAGATTCCAGTATATGATGTATATAAACGTAGAACTGAATCAAATAGATCTTCCCCATTGTCACGATACCCAACCCAGCTATCTGAGTCAGTATCGGCCCGATATCCAATCTGTTATCGGTACATCTTTGGTAAAAAGTGAGTGTGATGTCATGTCATGAACACGACGTGTTGCATTCAAGTGGTTAAGTCAAGAAGAACACTGCTGCTAAGCAACGACATTACTGACTTTACTGTCCGAGTCTTGAAGCCACAGAGGCGAACAGTTTAGCAAGCTAGCAAGTGGGTAACACAATACAGGAAATGCAAATGAGAGAGGAGAAAGATGAGGCCACTGAGGTTATCAACATTTTCCTCAAACATGTGACTAAAATATACTGTATAATATTAACTTGTTATGCACCGATAAATGAACTCCCATGGGCTCCACCATTTTCAAGCTGAGCTTTCAGACATTCCACTTACGAGGTTTTCAATAGGACATGAGGGGGCGTTCATGTGGGCCCAACTTGTAAACACGACCCCATTTGAAGGCACCAACAGATCCTGGCTCCAAATTCAGTCAAAATCTCAAGATGGCAGCTCCTTTATTCCGGTTATTTTGGCTTCACGTCTGTACGGTGGGAAGAAGTGGAGACCCGTCCACGGTGCTGGGACCCGGTGTTGCAGCTCTGCCGACGCCTGCTGAGCCACATTTAAAAGGTGCTCTTCGACACTACAGGGGAGAGGAGAGAGTTGAGAAAAGCTCGACTTCATAGATCCAATCGTTCCCGCCAGCTGGGGTACTACTGTTGTATTCAAACGGCCAAAAAAAAAAAAAAACGTATTCTGTACTCGGGGAAACAAATTGTACAACCAGAAATGAACCACTTCCCTGTGTGTAGTACGACGGTTACCTCAGAGCGCTACTGCCCAGTCGGAGCGGAGTATGTAAATTACATCCACACACACACACACACACAGCTTCAAATTGACTTTATATCTGTGTGTGAACGTGGCATACATCTTATCCTTTATTAAAATTACTGCAAGTTTATGACTCTACGGTGTCAGTAAGCGGCTGTGGACCCAATAAGAGATTTTCATTTGATGTTTAAGTATAGAAACCTGTATGGTCCTTTCGAAATGGGGCAAGCTCTGTTAATAATTTAGAGCATTGTAAGACATGGAAGCCTTTAACATCAGTCTATAACTCTCAGCAAGATTGCAGATGTCTTCTTGGCCCCTTACCTCCAACTCTCTCTCTCACAGAATAGATTTCCACACTAAATTATTAAAGCACTTTAAATTCTGCCACAGTTTCTATATTACTTAAGCTGTGCAAAGACACTATGCATTATGGATCAGCCAAGTGAGATGAATATTATTCACATTCAATCAGAGCCATTCCCCCCACATCTTTAAAGCAGATGTTTTTACAAATTGCCCTGGTTTGTTTCCGAGCCCTCGAGGGCCGTGCCGGCACTTTTTTTGGCAACGAGAGACACGCGGCGATGATTACGCAGTGAAACTTTATCTGTGCCCAGGCCTAGTAAAAGCCGGTGATTTGTGGATGTGTCAAATGTTTTAGATATTGTGTGGTTTTATATCTCGTGCAAAGGGTGCACCCAGCAATAAGCTGCACATAAAACCATTTATTGTTCTTATTTTATACTTTGTGATTTTTATACACCTCGATAGTTCTTGCTTTCCGGTAATGCTCCCACTAAAGTCATCAAACACAGTCAGCGTCGTCAAGGAATTTGTCTTAACCGACCTGCAAATAAAGATGGTTTTGTGTCAGTATGGCGTGTGCCTTCAGGTGGCACGTAAAGTGAGGCGGCCATATGCTGGTGAAAGTCCTTGGAGGGGGGATGCTATTTAACATGCCATCCGAGCGCCATGGGAGGGCTTGAGAAGCGAACACATTCTTCCCTCTGACTTAGTCTGTGTGGCCATCTGACGAACAAGGAATAGAGAGGAAGTGTGGTGGAAGGGGATAATGGTGATGGCTCCTGTTTTTCTCTTTTTCCCCTCCGATTGTGGGCTGCTGCTGCTGTCCTGAGACCCAGCACATCTGGTCCTGTGTGCAGGGCGGAGTAATGGCTCACAAGGTCATTCAAGATCATGCTGTACCTGCTGCTTCCAAAACAAAGACATATGAGGAACTGCAGTATCGGCCATGTACGATGCAGATGGTCGATCAGATGATATCAGTCTGGTGTATCTATGGACTCATATACATGCATGAGTGTTTCTGCAACTATGTGGTGTTTTCAAGTCCCGGCTTTGAGATTCTGGATTTATTTTAAAATTTGCAGTGAAATGCAGTGTTATAACCAATTTTAAAATATTCAATTAATCATTGTTTTATATGAAATTGCTTCATATATGTTACTTTACACCATGTTAAATAATTTTTCTCTTTACAAATTATTTATATGATTTTTTTTTTGTTTATTTGTGCCAGTCTTCTTATTTGAACAGATACATAAACATAGTAAAAGTTTTATTCAAAGCCAAATAAATCTAGTTTATGGCAGAATCTGCCATAAAATATGACATATTTTCTATTTTTTGTGTGTATGAAGACTGACAGCCCTATCTACATACATGATTAATCACATGATTGTCCATAGCAAATCACAAATTAATCGTACATTTTTTATCTGTTCAAAATGTACCTTAAAGGGAGATTTGCAAATATGCTGCTTTATGAAAAGGTATGTATATATTTATTAATGGAAATCAATTAACAACACAAAACAATAACAAGTATTGTACTGCATTTAGCATAAAAAAATATGCTCAAATCATAACATGGCAAACTCAACAGCTGTCAGTGTGTCAGTGTGCTGACTTGACTCTGACTTCCCCCAAACTGACTGATCATAAAGTGGGCATGTCTGTAAAGGGCAGACTGGTGGGGACCCGGACAACCCATTTACATTCACATATCTGGAGGTCAGAGGTCAGAGTTCCCCTTCGAAAATGCCCATGGCAGTTTTTCCTCACCAAAATTTCTTATCTTTGTAGTGTTATTTAGGAATTGATTCTTTATCCATATTTAAAAAAGAAAATAAAGCATTTATATCAATATTTACAGTGATGTGCAAGGCTTGATGAAAATTAATATAAACATCTTAAAAGGAAAGAAACTGTATAAAATGCATGTTAAAACATTGTTTTAATGTTGCAGTAAGGACATTTAGTAAGAACAAGTGATGAAACCCATAAAAAATAAACATGTTACAGATTCAAATCATATACAGTGTGTCATCTTTTATGTACCTGTTTATATGTCTGACACACTCTGATGGCTAATATTAAAATTCATGTTTTTTTTTTTTTTTAAAATCAAGTCGATAGTGACCGTAGTTGCAGAAAGTCCCACATATACAGTATAACCCTGGTTGACATTGGCTGTCTGTGTGTTAGTCATGCAGTATCTGGTGTCTGAGCCACCAGCAGTCATTTGAATGAAAATAGTAGTTTGCAACACAATAGTGGCCTGTGTTCATCAGACCTGAAAGCAGCGCAGGAGAAAGTGGCAGATGAGGAAGAGGAGAGCAGGAGGCAGCTGCAGCTGGCTGATGGAGGGCTGGATGTGGAGACGGGGAGCAACCAAAAGGTGGAGAAATGGGCGGGAAACAGAGGGAGAAGAGGAGCTGGCCAGATAAACATGTCTCCTCCTAATGGCAGAATTATGACCCTGCTCCATCTGCCACTCAATCATAACCGACCAATCGGCGGCGGTTCCGTTAGGCACTCCCATCTGTACTCACCGCAGAATTAAAGATGCAATCAAACGCTCAGATGTCAAGGAGATGGCGAGACTCACAGTTTGGGCTCGGATTCTGTCACGTCGCGTGGCAAGCGATGCTGCTTGTGCTAATTCGATTCGTGCTCCATTATCGATGCAGAATGGAAGTTAAGAGAGATGGAGCTTTTCCTTATGTCTGCTGTATTTACATGTCTGCAGTGATCAGTAATTTCAATTTTGAGTCACGCCGCCTCTTCTCTCTCGCAAACCACTTGCTAGTGAAAGCCGTCACATCCTGATCAGAATCTGGCACTGAGTCTGGCATCCTGCGCTGCTGCCAAGACGGCAAAACGTGTGACTGGCTGTGTGTTTCTGTTTGTGGAAAAAAAAAAAAAAAATGTGTGAAATTTGTTTGGCATGATGCACGGATCAAATCACGACTTTCTAATTTCCTGATACCTCGGAGTGAATTTCTGATTGATTTTTTGGCTTTTCTGTACCGCTGCGCTGCACACCTGTCTGTGATTCTCTAGTTAACGCTGGCTGTGAAGATGCCACTTGACAGCTTGCTCCGTCTCTTCCTCTGCACGACTTTTCTTGCCTCCTCTTCTTCACCTTCCTCTGTCATAAAATTGAGCTGCTTTTGCCTGCCTGAGCGGGATGAGGCCGGGGTGGGTGGTGTATTTGAATGATTTGGTATGCAGCGACAGCACCGTTCTGTTTCATTGCAGGAGCCTTCGCCTTATCTCCTTAATGGATTATGAGCAAGGGAACAAAAACAGAGGGAGGCAGAGTGAGAATGATTGGACTCCCTGGAAAGGGCCGGCAGGAAACGGACTGCAGCCAGATAAATAAAACACTCTGCCTGTACATTTCCTCTGCCCCTGAATCACAGATGTTATTAAGAAAGAAGACAATAGGAACAGCTTGTAGTCGAGAGTCATTTGAGCTTCTGTAGTCATTGCTTTCTGATTTACCTGCTCACCGGTGGTGGTGTAGACGTGCTTTGTGTATTCAGGACGCAACGAGCCCCGACTTCTATGTTAATTTGTTTTTCGAGACATTAGACACTATCTTTTTGTTGCAGCAACTGGATGTTTAGGTAACCTTAGTTGTCAAGCACCTCAGTTAGCCAGTCCGTGGTCTAAATGTCGATGCACACACCTCACAGAGACGAACCCCGGCGCCTTTGTAGTCGAAGATTTGGGGTTGATTAGTGCTGCTTTAGAGGCCATCTCTCCTTTTTTGCTACTTCGACTTCTGAAACAGAATACCTTCATTTCTTTAGAAAAGAAGGTCAAACTAAATGTAGGTCAAATAAAGTACCAAACTATGAATCTAAAGCATCAATCATCCATCCATTATCTGTAACCGCTTATCCCACTCGGGGTCGCGAGGGGGCTAGAGCCAATCCCAGCTGGCTTTGGGCAAAGGCGGGGTACACCCTGACAAGTCGCCAGACTATCACAGGGGTGATGCATAGAGACAGACAACCATTCACGCTCACATTCACACCTACATGTCTTTGCATGTGTTTGGACTGTGGGGGGAAACCAGAGCACCCGGAGTAAACCCACACTAACATGAAGAGGACATGCAGTCTCCACACAGAGAGCTTCCAAGCCGGGTTTGAATCTGCAGCCCTCTTGCTGTGAGGTGACACTGCTATCCATCCATCCGTCCATCTGCAACCGCTTATCCCGTTAGGGGTCGCCGGGGGGCGCTGGAGCCGATCCCAGCCGGCATTTGGCGAAGGCGGGGTTCACCCTGGACAGGTCGCCAGTCCATCGCAGGGCACATAGAGACAGACAGTCATTCATACTCACCCTTCACACCTACGGGTAATTTAGAGTCTTTGCATATCTTTTGACTGTGGTAGGAAATCGGAGCACCTGGAGTAAACCCACGCTACCACGGGGAGAACATGCAAACTCCACACAGACAGGCCCCAAACCAGGTTTGCTGTTTTCCTCTTGCTCTTGAGGCGACAGTGCTAACATGACAAAATCAGTTCTATGAATCTTTGAGGGTTTTGCTGCATGTTGAACGTTTGTTTACGCTGCTGAATGATGATACTCCAAACAGAAATAAAGCACTACAAGGCTGCACCACTGCACTCCAATGACAGCGAAGGGTTAATCCGATTGTGCTGTTTGCTGGCAGTGCCAAGAGTCTTATGTTTGAAATGATATTGATCAAGACAGGTTGGCTTGAAACGCTTTGACCTTTCGGGACTTAATAGTCCAACAGACATAATGCTGTTGATAGTCCGCGCTGCCTGGGGTTAAATCCAATTTGCTTTAGCCATTTGGGTTTATTTGAGAGTAAACCTTGCTTTAGGCCATAGTAAAGACCATGTTTCATTTTGTTCTAGCTCGATTTCTCTGTTTTAAGGTTTGCTTCCAAGAAGTCTATCCCCGAGACATGCCAGTACATGTTTACAGTGCATGACCCCTGCCAGCCACGGTATGTTTAAACTCCTATTCTGTGATTATGTGATTATTTTCCCTCCTGTCAGGCGTTCTTTTCTCTGATAATCCTCTATACAGTAGCCTGCTGTGTGAGGCTGATAGCTTCAAGAGAAATACTATGTACGTCATTGTGGTTGTAAACACTGCTGCTTCACCATTGTTTTAGAAACATTTTTATATTCAGTCTAGACTGGAGTGAGCATGATAACACACACAATTATGCAACAGGAACTCCCTGTGGTGGTACAACAAGGTCTCCCAGAGACAGCCAGCCCTTTGTGCTGTTCTTCCATGGGGGTCTAAAATTGTGCTGTGTTATTAAGAAGTCCATATCTACAGATTTGGACCATTTGCGCCAGTGAAGCAAGGATCATGTCAGTAACTCCCACCCATGTTAGCTTTGGGCCAATAGCAACTCCAATAGAAACGCTAAAATTGTCAGAGGTAAAAGTAGAAACGCTGTTGAGTTGAGTCCGATTTCAATTCAAAGTATAAGTGTTATAAAGTTAACACGATAATAATGTGTTAACGCAAATCATTTTAACTCCATAGATTTTTTTAGTGCATCAGTGGTCTTTCGGAGGTCATAGTGGGCTCAGTTTTCAAGCTAAGTGAGGATACTGGCATCATACGACACTAGAAAACTGTAGGAATCCAACGGTGCCAACCATGTTAAAAAATTTGACGGCTGCTATTCAATGTTTTGGATGTAATAGCAGGCTCAGGTTTAAAGTTGGATTGAAGCTACTGGCATCATTTTAAACTAGTTATCCACTGGTACCAACCATGTCATATTAGCTTGTCAGGAAGGAGGTCAAATAACTAAACTTACCGTTCCCTTAACCTCTGACCTCAAAATATGTGAATGTAAATGGGTTCTCTGGGTACCCACCAGTCTCCGCTTTACAGACATGCCCACTTTATGATAATCACATGCAGTCTGGGTTAAGTGCCGCTGTTGCCTGTTGGGCTTGAGTTTGCCATGTTATGATTTGAGCACATTTTTATGTTAAATACAGTACCTGTGAGAGAATCTGGACAATATTTGTCATTGATTTGTGTTGTTAATTGATTTAGAACATTTCTTACAGTATATACATACATATATTCCCTTAAGGTACATTTTGAACAGATAAATAAATGAGATTAATTTGCACTTAATCGCAATTGACAGCCCTAGTGTTGACGTGGTTCAATCTGAACATCTGATCTGTGCTTCTGGATTATGAAACAGGTCTGAAACAGTTATGTTGACAAGTTTTGTAACAGAAATAGTTTTTTGCAATTTTATGTGTAAGCGGGGGTCTTTGGAAAATGTTCTCCCTTGTAAGGGGTCCCTGAACCCCACATTTTGAGAAGCCCTGATTTAAAGAAAGACCTTCAGCTGTTCAGCCTGCTGCCTCTTATAATGACAGTTTTGATAGTGTGGCTGCTTCTTCTCTCAGGATTGAGCTGCGATTGGCTTCAGTTGTGTTTAATCAGAAACTGGAGGTCTTTTGGTAGATAAGGATCATTTTTTCTGATTATATTTGAAAATATAACTGATTCAGAAGTAACACGGTGTTACAACAGTTGGAGCTCAATGTAGACATCTTTCTTTTAAAGCTATTGATCTGTTGTTTTGGCAAGATGTGTGCGCTATAGCCCCCAGTTAGCTAAATACGTATTTTGAGCTGGTGCTGTGATGCTCGCGTCTGTGTTGGAATAATCTTTGGCTTTTACAGGTAACGCAAAACACTTTACCCCATAGCGGTTTTCCAGCTTTATGTCTGACCCTCTCCGTGTGAGACCTTGCCGAGCTCCGGCTCTTTTTTTTTCATGATTTGTGCACAGTAGGAGATGAGGAATCCAGTTCAAGCCTTTTCTGCCAAACAGTTCTGTGTGTTCCATAAGTACTCCAGAGGAAAAAAAAAGCATTTGTGAGAGCAATAGCCTTCGGGGGTTGCACCAAATGAAAATGCTTTTTTTTCTAAACCCCCCACACCTCACTCAAGAAGTGTTTGCTTGTTTTCTGTTACTATTCTCTCTCTCTCTCTCTATCTTTATCTCTATCTCTCTTTCTCGTTTTTTACCTTTGATTTGAACTCTGACATCCAAGTCTGCCCCAGGATGTCTGTCACAAACTGCAGTCCAACGTTGTGACAATGCTTTTTTTTCTTCCCGTGCCTTTTATGACCTTCTTTTCTTCCTCTTTCTGTTCTTTTTTTCTGTTTTTTCCCTTTCAAGGTCTGGCGCACCTGACGTTAAACGACCAAGGTATGGGTTCATTCCTTTTTATTTTGGTTCTGGTTTTTTAGAGGAATTGACTCAGCCTCTTCCCTCCAACCCCTCGAAGCTGCCGCTTTCCCCTCACAATTTCCTCCTCTGCTTTTTACCTTCTTTCGGTACCATGTCCCTCCATTTCCTCCCAAATCCTCCCTTGTCTTTTGAACTCTTTGCAACATCTTCCCCTGTTGCCGTCCCCTTCTTCCTCCCCTTCCACACGTCCTCTTTTTTTTCCTTCGGTTGTGCCTCCCGCTTCTCTTCCCTCTCCCTTCCGCCATGTCTTTGTGCTTTTCCGTGACCTCCACCAATGTGTGTCCCACCCCTTGTCCTGTCCTATGGCTCACGTCCTGGACCATCACCTCTGACCACCTTTGACCCCGACGACCTGACCCCGGGGCTGAAGGTAACACTTTTCTGCTATCCCTTCTGCTTGGGTTTAAACAGAAAGTAAAGAAAAAACAAAAAAAAAACAAAAAACTGCTGATTCTTCTGGAAATGTGTTTGTTGGTCAAAGTTACAGCAGCGAAATGTGTCCACACTCCCATTCACTAACACTTCAAGGTGAAAGTGTTGTCGAATGTGCAGAGTTTCTCTTCACCACTCTGCTGACATTCCCATTGTTTGGCACTCTGATTTAAAGGGCTACAGTTCTGATCTAACCTTAAATGATGTGTGTTAGACGTTTTATGAGGAAATGTGTCTGCGATGTTGCTATGAATACTGGATGTTATTGTTGATGCTATGTTATGTGCACCACAGCTGTTTAATCTCTGCAACACCACACTTCTCTCTATCCAGGCTCTGAATGAACTGCTTTCACTTCCTGTCACTTTGGCAGGGAAGTTTTTTTTTTTTTTTTTTTGTTTTGTCTGCCATTCAGAAATTTTATCTACTGCTTTTTAAATTTCTGTGCTTAATGAAAGAACAATTTAGAAGTGAAATTCATTCAATGTTCAAGATTTTTTTACATTAAAAAAACATTATAAACATGGTAAATTCAAGTGTCTGAATTACACCATAGCTGCCGGTGGGGCCCTGTGGGAGGGCGCTGTATTCTACTTTGTTTGCCATCTATGGTGGTTACTTGCACAAAAACACATAATTTGGATGATTATGATTATTTAAACATATGCTTATATTAAAAAAAAATCTTGGCATGCTGCTTAGAGTTACAAAACAGGTCATAGTTCCCTCTCTAACATCTACTCTATATTACTGTGAAAACATCTCCTACAACATCTCGCCAAAATTAAATTTTACGAGATTATATTTGAACACATCATGGGAAAGTTGTAACGTACCTTTCACCCCGTACTCATTTTTACTGAGCAGAGCTTGAGCACATCATAGTAATAACTCAATGGCACCTCCGTTAACGTTGTAGCTCCGTTATTTTCAAAGATTAAGACTATCACTATTAGTCACTACGGTAAGGACTCAGACTTAGTACATGGGTTGCCTGCTAACTCAACGCTCGCTAGCGTCGTTATTTAACCAAGCAGGGCTGTGCTGCTATCGGCTGCTAACAGGTAACTTCACTAACTCTCTTCCTGTTGAGAAAATAAGGTGTGCCTTTCAGTTTTAGTAGCGCCATGCTTTCAAGCATTTTTTTTTCTCTCTGCGGTAGCAGATGAACTGAAACATGATTCAGCGTGCGTATGCCATTGTGTCGTTGTGCATGCCAAACTGTCAGAAAGCATCAATCCAGAGGAATTAATAGACATGGAGGCAAGAGATGCCAAGAAATCGGACATCTTGGAACCCATTCTCTCCTCCCATCACTAGCGTTTCCCCTGTCTGCCAAAGTGGTGGATGGCCCAGTGATTTCACCAATTTCAGGCCCGTCGCTATCCCTCATCTTTCAAAGACGGTATTTAAATCAGGAGCAACAGACTTTTAATGTGGAAATTCAGTGTCATTTTTGAGGCTAAAATGCATTTAAAACTACACACTGAGCTGAATATTTGCTATCCTTCACAGTTATGTCCTCCTCATGCTCTGACCTTTCTCTGCCTCTGGCCTCCCTCTGAGGAATGTACACGGGAAAAAAAAAAGTGTTAAGGCAAAGTTCACGAGAGAGAAAGGAAGTGAACAAGTGCAGCAGCCAGTGAATGTCCTGACCTTTACTGGTGTGGAGAGAGATTCCTCTCTTCCATCATCATAGTCTGTGATCCACGCAGACTTGAGCACAAACCCATTTCCTCTGACTCAGCTCTTCACTCCGTTTCACTGATTAATCTCAAGTTGTTTCCCCATCATCTCAAGATACCGAGCAATTGATGGAAAAGCTCAGGTTTCACTGGCGAGTTCAGAGAGCGGCTCACCTTGGCTTCAAAAGACCACTCTACTGGTAAATCTTGCCCTGTCATCAATATTACAAATAACTGCCTCCAAAATCAGCTCAGCTTTTTGCTCATTTGTCAAATTTGACATAAAGAGAGATATTATCATATCAGTACTCTTTATAGTTAATTTTCACTGTAGGTTACACAGAAAACTTAGATTAGACCTAAATTACTGCTGTGAAGAAATTAAATGACAGCAGCAGAATAATTTTAAACTGTATCATTAAACTCCATAACTAATTAAAATAAAACTGTTTATTCTTATGAAAGTTGCTCAGTGGTGCCTGAAGCTAAAATGGCTCGACTTCCGACTGGAAAAGTACTCGGATCATTGGGCGATCTTCATCCTTTGGGCCCGTGGAGCAGGCGCAGTAGCGTCCGCTCGGCCACATGGCTTGGTCGCTGGGTCACAGCCATCACAAATTATCCACTAAGTTACAGGCATCTTTCCCAAACTAAGTCTATGGAAAAAAGTCTTTTTGTGCTGTTGGCCACGAGGAGAATTGGCATCAACGACCGGCGCTCTTTCTTGGGGCTTGGTTCTACCACAACAGGTGAAATGTTGCCTGAAAGATCAGTATCAGTACAAATACTCAGCACCCATAATTTTCAAGGTCATATATCTACAGACCATACGTTACGTACAGGCTACATCCGTTCCGTTTCATTGCTGAACCTTTTGCTTTTCTTTTCACCGTTAACAGTTTCGAGCAGCCACACTGACGGGGTTGCTGCTGCGGAGCTGCCAGACCTCAACAGATCATTTTCACAGTCTACTTTTGCGAAGAACTGCAAGCATGACACTGAAAAATGATCATCAAATCGAGCCGCGCTGCTCACCGTCCATGTGTCCTCTGTACAATGCCATCCACAGCGTCCAGTGTTATGTCAGCTTTCTATTTCTTCAAAGATGTTATTCAGGATTCAATTAAATATAATCTAAATCTTAATTTGGCCGACCGGAGATCCAGGTTTCTCTGCAATTGGATTTAATTCACTCATAACTCAAAACAATCATTATTATTATTATTGCTAATGCTGATTTGATCACATTACATTTACATTATGGGGCAGGCTGCTCCTCTCAAAACAGATGTAGGCCTGTATCTCATTGTCAATGCCAATAAACTCGATAAAGAGCCAATAAACATCATTAATAGAGAGAAAAGAGGTAGAATCATGTTTTGAGTGGAGTATCCCTTTTAATTTTGAATACCGGGATGTAATATCATCACTGCAAAAAATGATATACCATGATATACAGGGTCATATCACCCATATTTAGCAATTAGTTGATCAATCAGTCAACAGTGACAATTGAGATTACCTTTACTTTACTGATAGTTCATTCCTTATCATAACTTTTATACGGTCAGACATGTCTCCATCCCCTGAACACTATACTTTAACTATCATCGAGCGATATCTTTACCAGTTCATTTCTTCTATATGGCTCAACCTAGAGGCAGAATATATCCCTCTATCCCCAGCAGACATGCGCTGCCACCAGCAGATGAATCATGACCACGATCCCTTTATCTCAATGCAGCTGCTCCTCTGTCTTCATATGAGATCTGCTGCCATTTAACTCTGATCCCTGTCTGTTGTCCATCCCAAACGAGGCTGTTTACTCCAGCCACTCGCTTGTAGCAACACGAGCACACAGCAAGATAATAGGACATACCAGGAGAATCTGACATTAGAGCATGTGTCCGATTCCCATCGTCTCCCCGGAGACTCGCACTGATCTCAACATCAGACGCTCTGATGCATCATGTCCAGGGCATAGCTGTGCATTTCCTGGCCTCCACAAGCAGGATCTCAACTTGAAAGGTAGCTCAAACTGAAAAGTCCATAACTACTTTTTTCAAAAGGCGGCGAGCGAGAGAAAGGGCAGAGATTGTGGAAGATAAGGTGAGGAAAAGAGCTGTAGAGAATAAATACGCTCTATGCATGTCACTGACTTCAACCCCACACTCTCTTTTGTACATTACTTTCTTTGTCAGGAGATAACATAAAACATCTACTGTACAGATACCAGTATGTATATTTTCTTTTATTATTGTGTTTTCCTCATCAGGGTAACTAGTTAAATAAATGCTACACATCAGCAGCAACACTAGGTTAATAACCTGGGGGATGGATACCATAGCTGATTATGCTAGTTTCATCAAACAGTGCCTTGCGAGCCATTTATATTGATCGCCCGCTAGTTAGAATTAATACAGTGTTGGTTCCCAATGGACAGGACAAAAACATCGAAAAGGAAAAATCAGTAAGCCCATTTGGTAAAGGCAAGAATGTGTGACATGTTAGTGAATTAGGTGATTTTCACGGCAGGATTTAGTCACCTCTCAGGCATCAACTTTCTTAAAAAAAAATAATCTCTGATTGTGTGTGCACATGTATGTGTCTTGGTCAGTGTTAACAATCAGAGGCTGATGCCTCAGCCGTCACATAACCAGGCCAAGAAAATCAATGTCGGTCTCTTCTCAAACCCAAGGCTGTCCTTCACAGCTGCAGAAAGGACAAACCCCAGGCTTCAGTCGCTGCTGATCTCTATCTGGCTGTCTGTGAGACTGCTGCCAACCCCACACATCGGGCCGCATGCTTGGAAAGCAACAGATTACATTTAACAATAAAATAGAGATTAGCATTTAAAACGAGCTTTGACCGACACGCAGTCTCTGAACAATCACCAGCCCTCAGTGTTTACATGTACACAACATGTAAGAGAACAAATCATTTTAACTGGAAAATGGATTTCAGGCATAATCTACGTCTCTCCACCAGCGAGCTTTACTCTTCATAATCATCATTATAATAATCTGCAGCTACTTCTTGTCCCGTTTGAGCCAGGTTTCAAAGATAAAGGTAAGCTGTTATACGGAAGCACTTTTAAAACAGCGTATTATTATCACAGGGTAGTCCCTAAGGAAGTGCACACATATGCACATTTTAAATATATTGTATTTACTTTATATTTTGGAATTTGAAGACATCCAAAAATAAATCACATTCTGCATTATGCTCCGACATTGGCTCCATCTAATGCCACATGATCCATGAGATTCCTTGAAATCTGTCTTTAGCTTTTGTTAGAGATCTGAACAGCATAAAACATAAAATCATGACCTGAATCATGACCGACTCAATTAGGACCTGATGAGGGGTGTAAACTAACTAACTAGCCAAGGTTTCAGCACTGAGGGCCAGTAAAACAGCATAAGAATTGCAAAATCAGGCTTGAATGGGAATTGCATTGTCATAGGAAAGTAAACCAATGATACGGTCAAGCTTATACTGTATGTGACAATAATAATAATAATAATAATAATAATAATAGTGTATTTCATGTTCTCTTACCACTCCTGCAGGCTCACCTAGAAAAGTTGTGTATATTTATTTTTACAGCTTTGGTCACCCTGCACAATTTAAAATATATTCTATAGTTCAGCAGCAGTAAATCGTAACAATCCAGTGTATATGTAGTTGTATCTGTCTCATAAAACTCAATTAATAGTAAAAACCAACTGTCCAATTAATTGTGCAATGTATACTGTAATGTATGCTAATATAGATGTAGCTTGTTTTCTTGGCAGAGCAGTCTCCAAGGTGTTCATGTGTCGCTCCAAACAGCTGCCCTGAAGGTGTTTCAGCTTTAACAAACTAATTAAGAGGCCCTTAAATATTTAAAGCTGCCATTCCCAATAATAGACAAAAATGTGCAAGTTAATGGCTCTAAATTGCCAACATTTCCGGCCCCTTGGCTTTGGAATTGCAGATGCTTTTGCGCACGGACCATTTGGCTTCTATGTGAATGCAGTCCCCCACCGCCACCGCCGCCTTTTTTGGAGAGGCCAGCGCGATGCATACTGGGAATCAAATTAACCAGGCCCTGGGAGATTGTCTCTTGGCAGGTTTAATGTAGATCTCCTTGGAGATACTGTGGGGAAAATGAAGGGAATATCCAGCCTGATCTGTATCTAACCTCGAATGTAATAGACTAGGTCCAGGTCAAGATAGCCATCTCGTCTGGGATCACTGAGGGCAGTTTATAGAGTCCATGTGCCATTGTGTTTGGTCGGAGCTGTTTAAACACACTGAGTGCAGTAAAGCTTAATGTGAAACCAACAGAACGTCATCCATCGTACTGGATGTTGTTTGTTTGTTTTTCTTAGATGTCACTGATGTAAATTTTAATGATATATCCAATTGATTTGACTGTTATCAGGCCGTTAAATAGGCGTTTTCAGTCACTATTAGCTCCATCGATGTGGGTCATTAGGGGCCTACTACGCTTGTAAAAGTGAAAATGAACAAGTAACACATTCACACATGCTGTAAAACAGAATGAAACATCATGTTTTAAACACAAACATAAAGGCTTCTTCAGGTGTGGACAGCAAAACTAGATCTTTAACATTAGTCAAGAAGAACAGGTTTAGGCAATAAGCTATAAATTCTTTTGTTTTAAGACAGAAAAAAATTCAGGTTCACCCAACAAACGAATGATTTCTTTTGTATTAGGCAAAAAAAAAAGGTTTAGGCAACAAAACTACAACTTTTACTAAAACTAAAAAAAAAAAAAAAAAGTTTGAGTTGGTTTAATATTAAAGCTGCTGAAAATGTTGACAAAATGATGATTAGAGTGATATTTGGAGGGAAAAAAGCAAAACAAAAAAATCTATGACAAAAACTAAATATACATAATGTTCTGACCATTGAAATAATATTGAAATTATGTTATGTGTCCTTCATATTAATGACTTAAATCATTTATTTTGCCTCTGCTCTGACACAGCCATGTGCCGGAGGTGTTATGTTTTCCAGTTGTCCATCCGTCAAGTCCGTTTTGTTACCGCACTGAGGAACGCCTGGAGGCAATACTGTCAAATTTGGTAAATGTCCACATGGACTCAATGATGAACTGATTAGTTTGTGGTGGTCAAAGGTCAGCTCACTGTGACCTCACAACATAACATCATTTATATGCTAATAATGACAATTTCACACACATGTCCAACAGGATAAAATGACAAAGTGATGACATTTCGGACAGACATGGATGTAACTGCAACTTGATGGGTTGGTGGAGGCAAACACGCAGGAGGAGGTAACTGTAGTTATTTTCATACCACCAATATGGACTATGTTCTTACTTTACCATTTAATGGCAAAATGGCTGAAAAGTGAAACAAAGACTCATTAGAAATGTGTTTTTTTAAATAATGCAATCACAAACGCATTAATAATCCAGACAAATAGTGGAACTTCATTTGGGTGATAAATAAATCCACTGAGATCATGATATATTAAGGGACAGCGAGCGTTGGGTAATTTGTAATTTGAATGGGCAGAAACGGGGTACATCTCCATTGTGGCACCTACCAACTGAGGCTGTGATCTGAAGTGATAATGATTAGTAATAATTCAATCTAAGTAATGTAACAGAAAGTAAACATAGATTTCAAAGTAATCCTCTTTTTTCAAGTCTAAGATTACCAACTTAAAACTACATAAATTGGTATAACTATGTATAAAACAGCTGCTGGCGACTGATATTTTTATGCTTTTTGTGCTGTATTAGTTTAGACAGACAATACATCATTGCTTTTCTTTTTTATACAAGCATATTATTAGGCTGCCAAACATCGACACGCTCGACACGAAACTTTCTCTTTGTGGTAGAATTATTTCATTGCATTTCAGGTCAGCGCCGCCCAGGACTGCGTATCAGTACTCGATACCTTTTGATTTAAGTAACCGGTTACCGATTATACTGAAGCTTCTCAAACGGTAACTACATTCACTCCTTTTTGTGCTGCGATCTAGAAAAAAGAAGCGACTGTTTGTATGGTCTTGCTCACAGCTAATCACCACAACCAGTCTTTGATTTAAAGCGTGTAATCGCAACAGAAACAGTGCTGACAGAGCTAACCTTTTGAATTTCAGGGGAACTGGAGGGTGGTCGTTCCATGTTAACTATGGTTGTATTAAGAGACGATGGGGCTCCATTCATTCTTATGAAAGTTGCCCAGTGGCGCATAAAGCCAAAATGGCTCGACGTCTGACTGGAAAAGACCCTTGAACCTCTGGCGATCTTCCGCATCCATTGGGCCCATGCAGCAGGCGCAGTAGCATCCGCTTGGTCACAGCCATCACACGGTCATCACAACTCTGCCTCCCTGCCCTCGCTCCAGCCTCGGCCTGAAGGAAGGGAAATAACTCTGGATTCTGCTACTAGCACATTTGAATAAGGGATACTCAAGTATCCGCTGAGTTACAGATGTCTCTTTCCTGTAAGTCTGTGGAAAAAAGTCTTTTTGGACCCAATGGCATCACAGACAGAAGTTGTAGCATCGCCGGGTGGCCACTACAAAAATTAGCATCAACAACCGGCGCTCTTTGTGGGGGCTTGGTGACACCACGGTGACAGAGCTAACCTTTTGAAGTTTGGGTCGGTGGACGCCATTTTCAGTGGTAACCACCGTATGAGTGCTGAAGTACTGTCTGGGTGTCGGTATCACTGTAAGGGTACTGGCATTGTAATTTTTTAAATGATACCCAGCTCTAGCACCGCCTTTATTAAAAAAGGTGATGCCCCACTTCAGCCAAAGGGAACTTGAACCTCTTAAGTGAAGATTAACATTTTGCTAAAGTAGTAACACAATTGATATTTAAATGCAGGTTTCATCTTAAGCAAGGTATAAGAGGCCACAAAGCCCATTCACACAGCGTGATTTCATCCAGTTAAAAATGTCATGCTCATTGTACATCCCAAGGGATGATCATTTAGATTTTTTGAGTGACCTCTTCTACCCTGCTCAGCAGCCCGGGCTTGGTGGGCTGTCTGGCTTGAAGCCTGCGAGGCTGCTGCAGAGACATTAGGCCAGGATGACAGAAGTCCTCACACAGGCAGGAATTTCTCCTGACACAGCAGCCGGCGAAAATGGATGGGGCTGTACAGCAGCCTGAATCTGCTGCACACTGTCCCCACACCCATACGGAGAAAAGCCTGGGACGAGTAGATCTGTGGCTGTGGGGTTGGTGTGCCACAGCATAGCGGTGCTACTGTACTAAATTACTCTGAACTAAAACAGTAATACTGACTTTCCTGCTACTACAAATCTAAATAAATAAAACAAGTTTTATTTGTATAGCCCAAAATTTCAAATTTGCCTCAGGATATGACATCCTCTGCCCTGGTGTGACCCTATCATCGGATTAGGCCATGCAATAGATGTCATGTGTACAAAGTAATAACAATGAAAATACAACATAGACAATCTGCATGACAAAAAAATAATACATGTAAAGTAAATTTAAGATGAATCCAGGAGGATCGCCATCAGCATCGCCAAATACATAGAGCCAGAGCAGCACAACTTCCTCTCCACCATGGAACCTAAATAGAGGACCAGATTTTTGTTTTCGGTCACAGTTGCTTGGTAATGTTGTTAACACTGCCCACCAAATAATACCAGAAATACCAGAATCCATAGTCGAGGTGCAGAATGTATGAATCAGTCCCTGGTAATGGCGTAATCACAATCATAAAGCTAATGCTGATTGACTGGGCTGGACTGAGGCTACTCTGTGTGACCTTCAGTGGCTTCCTCTTACTGAGTTTGAGGTGTGTGACACTCCCACTCCCACTGCCCCCCTCTCCGAGATTGATCGAAGGCCTGCATTGTGTTTCCCAGGCCAGTCACGCCTCATTATTGGCAGCCTCACTTAGAGAAACTGACAGGGCTCATCATACGCGCTGCTTACAAGGGAATGGATGCACACACAACAAATTCCTTTACCATAGATAAAAATAATCAGTTCCCGCATGTTGTCCAAGAACAGTGTCGGCAAAAACTATAAGGGCTCATGCAAGCATAGCAAATATGAACCACACACGAGCATATCAAAAAAATACAAAACCACAATGTTAGACGTTGTCATTAACATCAATAGAGAAATGGACTTCAGTACAACTTGACAAATTAGAACAAAATGAAGCCGATCAGAAAACAGGAAGTCTCTTATCTGTTAGATTCATTGGCATTGCAGCGTCGACATCCTCAGAGCAGCAAAACATCAAGTTAAATATAGTAATTTAAATGACACCTTCTCTATTGTCCGCACGCCATCTCTTCCGAGCCAGTCAGTCGACCTTGACTTGAATATGTCTGGCTGAAGGCGTTTTTCACAAGCAGGAAGTAAGCAGTGTGGATTGGCTCTTGAATCCCTGGTTTTCTGCTGCAGTCCCAAGCAGATGTAGAAAACCTATACCAGAAGCTGTGCAGAATCTCAAGAGCCCAAATCTGTTTGAAACCAAATGTAATTTTACTAATGCACACAAGCTTTATCTGGGCACTGCTGAAGAGTCAACTCCTTGTGCTATTTATATCATACTTAATCATATCTGTCAACACTGAAAGAAATCAGAATAATATATTTCACAGCTGGTAATATCCAAGTTGTATTCCAGACTTTCTCCTCAGCGAGGGCAATTTTTCTGATGCTAATTTCATCTTTACTTGATTTATGTTAATATCCCTCCATAAATATGTAGAATCTGAGCTTCTAAATATCAGTCAGTGTACCAGGTGGGTCGTTCTTATCTGGACATAATATTTAGTTTGATCGAACTTAAAAAAATAATAATAATAAAAATGTAATATATTGAAAGTAATTATAATGCAATTTATTTATCGAGCTTGAGCAATGTTTGACCACATTTAAGTCCATGAAGTCACATTCAGTGCAGAAGAATACAGCACAAATATCAGTTAGACAGGAAACTGTTTCACTTTTCAATTGGGTGTTAAATGCATACTGATCTTTTAAGGTTTTAACAAACATTAGCACACTATTATCTCTCTCTATACTCAGCAATGAAACATAACCTAGCTCTACTAGACACAGACACAGAAAACCAGTAGAAACTAGTGCAGCCTATGACTGAAATATGAAGGAGTGGAGTATTTATGGTTCAGGTTGGACTGCTGCCCATTTCTTCTTGTACACTGACCCTGGAGTCTGGTGTAAATCCAAGGAAGGGGAAAGCATTCCTTACTCTTAAATTCTCAAAAATTAAATATTGTCAGCAGATAAATCTTTCACCCCCACACCTGAGACTCAGAGGAACTAGACAGTAAGTATAATATCCCAAAGGTGGCATCAATCAGGACCTGTATGAAATATTAAAACTATAAAGATTTCATTTAAACATAAAAGAGTTCACCAAAACATAAAAAAAAAAAAAAAACAGTTGAAGGACATGACCTGTAACAGCCAACAAGTGCAGCTTTATGGTGGCCTTCGTGACCCAAGATTTCCTCCATACAGCTTGTGTTGCATATTCCTTTGAATGTGAAAAAAAAATAATTAATAGTTGTACATTATGTACTTCTTTAGATATTCCTATGTAATTAATATTTAGTATTCATACATGAATAGAAATAATGAAACTTAGTGTCACAAATAAACAGCATAGAAGCGAATATGCAAAACTCTGGTGCTTTTTTGACAGCCGCTACATGCCGCCATTTTGGACTGAAAATGCCACTGAGTCCATAGCCATGGATGTGTAAAGAGACATCTGTATTTATTTATTTTTTTCAGCAAAGTAGCACCTCATTTAAATCATTATGTCCTAAAAGTTATAAAACAAACTAATAGCTGAATCCAGAGTTATTTTGTTCCCAAACAGCCGGCTATCGGCCAGTAGCCAGCAGTGCTAGTAGCATGACATGAGCACTGTTTAGTATAGTTGTTGGCTGTTTATTAACACACAGGACACAATCTCTTATAAATCCATGGTCTGTATGCTGTAAGCGTGTACCGTGGTGGATGTATTAACATCTCTGTTCCCAAACAGCCGGCTATTGGCCAGTAGGTAGTCGTGCTAGTAGCATGACATAAACAGAATTTAATGTAGCTGGAGGCAAAAGCACAGGATACAAGCTCTTATACATCCATGGTGTGTGGTCTAGTTGACATCCATAAATAAGTAAGTAGTTATACAGTAATAGTAGTAGTAATAGTTATATTACTTTTATTGTGCAACACAGGCCATTCCAGTAGAGACATAAGATATATGAGGGATTTTTAGGCTGATGTTTAACTGGCGTCGTCATGGTAGCTGACTCAATTACAGTCCAAGATGGCGGAGGTATGGGACTGCAGCTATATGGAAACTATAATTGACTTTCACTTCTGAGCAATATATGGTCTTTGTCACAAATACTATTATTTCATAAATAATATTACTGTATATAAAAACTAATACTTCTAACAAAAAAGTACAAATTGACACTGTTACCAAGTAAACCAACTATATTGACAACTATTGACCCATTGATGGATAGAGGCCATTACCTCCTTGAACAAAGCGTGGGCATGGACTCAGTACAGTAAATTCAGTCATTCTTCATATGTAGCTGTTCTCTCCCTTTTTCTTTAATTGCCTGAACGGTAACCCCCAATGTCGTCCCCCCATTGTTCCTATCTCCTTTTTTTAACATTTGTAGTCCTTATTTAGAAGGTAGCGTAATTGAATTTGGCCCGTGGGGCATTAATCTTGGGGCTGTTTGGTCAGAGGCTGGAAATTGGATCCAGGTCAGGTTTTTACATGTTGTAATTAAGGTCACCAGGGGCATGAAGCAAGAGGGAGGAAATAAGATGAGGGAGGAGGGATGGAGGGAGATGGAGGGAGGACTGAGGGATAAGTATGGAAGTGGGATGAGAGGAGTCGTGAAAGACATGGTAGAATAGGAAAAGATGAAAACAAAGGGATAACCAAGTCCTGAGGAGAACCAATGGGGGGGAGCTGTGGTGTATTTCCAGTGTAGATGAGAAAGTGAGGGCTGGGGGAGCTCGATGAAGGAGGCACGAGGAAGATAAATAGGATGAGCAGCATATAGACTATAGCATATTTTCACTGGGTATTGGCTGACCAAAGGCATTTTGCTATTACAAGCATAGCCAAAGGGCCTGTGATTACCACATTCTTGTTGTTTGCGCTCTCTCTATCTCTGTGTTTCTTTCTCTGCTTCCCAGAGAGACAAAATCAGGCGTTGGGGAAATAGAGAAGGGGTTGAGGAAGGAGGGATGAAGCCCATCAGGAGATGAGTGGAACAGGAGTAGAATGATAATCACCAGCGAGCCCTTGCTTTCTTCTGGTCTGTCTATGCACAGTTGGTGTCGCCGAGGAAAACATCCGCAGAGCGGGCATGTACCGCACGGTCTAATCTAGTCCCGGCCTACACATGGCCTCTACACTCTCCCACTCAGATCAGCAATACAGAAGCTGCTATAAAGGCCTGGAGGGACCAGGAACTCCCAACAATTACCACAAGGAACATCAAAAGGATGGCACACTCATTGAATTAATCTATGACATGCATACAGAGAGATGAAGCAGCCTTCCTTCATATCTTACTGCTCCAGTCTTAGCATTGTTCGATTGCATAAAGCTCATGAATGCTCGCTCTGTGATAATAAAAAAAAAAAAAAAAAAAAAAACTATTGTAGGCTTCGAGGTTAGAGAGCAAAGAGTTAAAACCACGCTCTTCTACCACACTCCCTCTAATGTTCTCAAAGCATTTAAATGTAGACCGCAGCAAAATTGAAAGCTGAATAAGTAAATTTTAGGCTGCATATTTAATAGTCTTTTCAGGGGGAAAAAAAAGCAGCTCTGGCTGGCCGACTAGAATGAAATGTAATGAACAAAAATAATCGCTCTCCCTTTCACAGTGTCTCTCCCTCTGTCCTGGAGAAAATTATATTTCTGCATTTAGTAAATATAAAGAAAGAAGGGAGAGCTAATCTCTTTGGTGGAAGAGGAGGACGGACTAATGAAACATGTTGACACATGTATTAGAGGCTGCCATAATTGAATAAGGGGATTTGGAAGCGAGAGAGAACATTATTAAGATATGTGGGGATTTAAAACGGTTGAGGGCCAACCGAGTCAAACCAGCGAGCGCCGAGAAACGTCTCTTTCAACTTGTCTTGGGAGAAAGAGCTGTTGTTTGTTTCAGTCCTGCCTTTCTGCATCCATTTATGTTGAGCTCTATTTACATGAAATATCTGCAGTATGTTTGCAAGCCACAGCTGGTATCTCTAGTTCAATTAAATCCACTAGGTAGCCATTATGGACCTTTCAGTTAGATGGTTTCACTGCTGATTCGATATTATGAGTTATTGTGATTTTTGTTAACTTTAACAAGACTAAGTTGAAAAGTTGAATCATACACTTATAGGGACTTTTCCTTTGGAAAATATCTAAATTAATACATTAAAATGTTTGATTATTCAGCATGTATGTAGTCATAGATGTCCTGAAGTCAAATATATCAGTCACTGTTAGGAATTATCTATTTATTTATTTCCAGCAATCTAAAAAAATCACACATTTACATCACAAATTAGTGGTATTTTCTTTGTAATTTATAAGGGACATGTAATGTTTTATGCTTCTGGTGAATATAATCTAGTTAATAGTTTTATTTTTAATACTGTATGTATTTTGTATCTAGAGTTCCTTTTGATAACACCTTATTTTGAAAACCAGAAGAAGAAGAAGAAGATCTACCTTTATTAGTCCCACAATGGGGAAATTCAATTTACACTCTGTTAAACTCATACATGGTACATGCAGACCTGAAACACACATACATGCATTAATGGAGAGGTGTCAGAGTGAGGGGGCTGCTCCTGACAAGCCCCGAGCCGTTGGGGGTTTGGTGCCTTGCTCAGGGGCACCTCGGCAGTGCCCAAGAGGTAAACTGGCACCTCTCCAGCTACCAGTTCACGCTCAGTTTTTTGGTCCATGTCGGGACTTGAACCGGTGACCCTCCGGTTCCCAAGCCAACTCCCTACAGACTGCGCTACTGCCGCCCCAAAATTAGATGTAGAAGTAGTCTCATGTATACTTTTGCTAACCTCACCAAGTCCGTCACTTGCTCTCCGTCAGCTCCGTTCTCTTTATACATCCTCGGTCAGCGTCGGCTGACAGAAACGCAACAGAAACGTCGACAGAAACGCAAATTGACAACTGGCTTGACCGCATGTTACCTAAATGCGATACTGTTTCCTTTACGGCGGACCCGCTGTCGTTTTCTACTTTCTCGTTTCAGCTGGCTGTGGTTTGGTTTGGTTGACCGATACGGATCAGATATGATGTCACATTACTCAGACTACAGCAATAAAAACAGTAACTTCCCTCAACGTTCATGTAGACTCAAATGAAGCAATAGCGATGCGTAGGTGAATTGTACATATACGATATGTAATATGCTCTCAAATTAAATCAAGAAAAAATATGCAGTAGAACATTGGTAGGTTGGCCTGGTGGTGAAGCTAGAGGAGCAACCACAATATCACCAAAATAAAAGACGATGCTATGGTAACGTTTCTTTTGTATTACAGATGCATTGATCACAATGAAGCAAGCGGACAGAGTGATGCCACCGCTACCATCCGGATTATAACCACAGGTTTAGATAGTTAAAATACCGTTACCCCAGTAGCTCACCAGCAAACTGGCTCATTCCTGCAACAGCAGCCCCGTTGCTGCATGTCATACCCTCTGTCTCCCTCGTTCACAGCTGTCCCTGTCTAATAAAGGAAACAAAGCCCTTATTAGATATAAAAAAGGTGCATTAGACATCACCATCTAATTAAGACAGTTGATACGGCATATTTGCCTGAACATAACTGACCAAATACTCCAGCAGGAACAAAGGGTGCAACTATTACCAGGGCTGTGGCTGCCTCCGAGGGGCCCTTATTACTACTTGACCTTTTGATCACATTTTAGCTCTAGTGTTTAATTAGCAGTATTCTTTTTACAATGACTGATCCAAGGCCAGCGTACCTTTCTTTTCAATCTATCCCACTGAAGAAAAATAGAAATAGAAACCATGGAGGAGGAATGACTGCAATTCATAATTCATAAAAAGCACATCGTGCAAACATAATCATTAGAAATGTTTCCTTAAAAAAACCAGTGAGAAACCAGGACTTAATATTAGATATTTTGTCTGCCCTGTCTCTTTAACATGTATTAATATACAAGCATCAGACGTGTTAGTGTGCTGTTAGTTGATGCCGTATTAACCCACTAAGACCAGATGCTACATTTGTGTATTTAAGCCTTTAAAACTGGGTGCAATGTGCACTTGTTTTAGACATCTGCACCTCAGTAAGGTAATGGCATGTAGTGATATAAAGTAATATAAAGTAGTAATATAAAGATATTACAAACCCAATTGTTTGTACAAGTTCTTGCATTGCAACCTTTTATTACAGTGACACTTTATGTTTTTACACCGTTACATGTTTACATGTTTTTTTTTGTTTTTTTTTTTACATTTTAAACGTTGGTGGTGGTTCTATCTGCTACGGAGGCTGAGAAATAGAAGTTTTTCTGTCAAGTTTTTCATAAATCCTCAGGTTTCAGAGTGGTTTTTAGGTGGCCCCTCGAAACACTACACACACTAAAATAATTTTCAAATCTTAACAGATTTTGAGAATGTGACAGAGCTCATAAATAACAACATATGATGAATTTAACAGTTTTGTTGTCATTGGGTTGTTTTTTTGTTAGTTTTTGCACTATTTTATACTATAAAATGAAGGATGGATGATGTCATGGAGACAAGTTGGTCCTTCATTTCTGAGCTCCGTCTTACTTCATGCGTTGCGTCTTATAGTAGCTCATGCATAATCCGCTCCCGCCATGATGGCGGGTCATCCTTCCACTTCAGTCAGCTAGGTTCCCAATTGGCTGCCGTTCTATCCTACGTGACTGTGTCATCGGCTGTCCTTGGAGTTCCCCACTCGCAACAGGATGTCCGATCATTAATACTGAACGTGTTTAATATTTGCTATCGTAAATCAGTGCAGCCAGGATGGCCCTCCTTAACATAACTCACACCACAGGACTATCTGGACAGATAATCTTCAGAACCATCAAAATCAGCACATTGCTGACGATTGTTGGGAGGGGGAATCAGGCTCTAACTCTCACAATGGCAGCTTTAATGGTGGTGCATTTCTTTATAATATCGCTCCCAGACGTTGTTCCAGATGAACCTTCAAAGTGAATGTAATGACACATACATGTAGAGACAAAAGAGCACACAACTATACGCTGACATGTTCCAACCACACGTTAACCTGAGATTACAGGATATCTGACTCACTGAAGCCTCACCTGGCCTGTCATGTACCGTACTGTGACTGAGCGCTGTCCTTCCCCCGAGAGTGTTTCACTCATATGGCCAATTAGATAGATATCCACACTCGCTCACCTCCTGTAATCCCCCACTGCATGTCATTTTAATAATTAGATACTGTACTAACAGTAGAGGGATTCATTTCCATGTGTTACAGAACAGTGGCTGTGTTAGATGTGGCTGCTAAATGTCTGTAATTGACCCAGGGTTGTGAACTGTGCGACTATTTGCCAAAAGCACTGTCGACAAGATCAGTTTGAGTTTAAAATGACTTTTCAGTGTGTGAATTCACATTTACATGTAATAATTTAAATGGGGTAGGTAGAAGTTATTACATTCACTGATGGACTGGTAAAGGCTATATAGTACATGTATAATAAAACTCAGCTCAGCTAAGAAGTAAAAGATAATATATTAATAAATGTCAAAGCAACATAAAAAACTTTAATGAATAAGAGGTTATATTTATCATAAACCACAAGGCTTCATTATTACTCTTAAATATCAGAAACATCAAATGCTTGTCTTGATCCCTGAGCATATTATTTAAAAACAAGAATCACGATTTTACCTCTTTAACCCCCTGAGACCTGTGAACCCGACTAACTTTACTGTCTTTCAGAGGCTCCAGTGTGTTCAGTTTTAGGGTTAGATATGTGAAACTAGAAAACCTAAGGAATCTCTTGGTACCAATGTCATGCTACCATAGGAAGGAGGTTAAATAACGCTCCAAAGTTGGCTTGAATTAATGAGGAAACTGACATGGCCATTGTCAAAAGTTATTTTTGACTCAACCAAAATGGTGTATTTGAATATTTCTGCATACTTAAACAGTCCTGAATTACATAAATTGTATATCACTGTAAAGCTGAGACTCTGGTGGATCCAATGAAGTTTGAACTCGCTGTATAAAATGACCTGTGGTGACCTCTGGGATAATCACAGCCTCATGAAACTTGACAGCCACAAACTAGAGACCTGGAGCGTTCAGACGATGGATGGCTTTACTAGATAGACTGAAAATAACAGGATTTCTGAGCAGGTTTCATAACAGAAGTGCTCACCATTAAATGGCCAAAAAATCCAATTCTTGCAGAAATCTACAAATGTCAAATGTTTTTGATACCAAATCACAGCAGGACTTTTTCTGTGGTGTTCCTCAAGGTCTTGGTGTCTTAATGTGGTGTTTTGGAGGGATGATTGATCATTTTTTTTAAATTCTCATTAAAAAAAAATGGCAAATTTAGCACCAAGTCTACGTAACAAATGGTATCAACTCAAAAATTGCTAAAGCAACTTATGAGACATAGCAGAGCATGGGGACAACCATCATATAGTACCATCTTAATGTTCTTAGCCCTTTTAGATCATCTACTGCTGACTTTTTATTTAACCCTGAACATCCTCCTGCAAAATGATAAGAGGTTTATATGTACACATTTTAGTATTAAATCTGAAAAAAAGTAAAATATTGTAGACATTGGAGTTTAATGGATGTATGTTGATCTAATCTAATGGAAATGCAGTCTGGAAAAAAAAAAATCAGTCAGTAATGACGATAGATATCCTCGGCGTTTTGCAGGACGTGACCTTTCAAACATGAAGCTAAATATTTTTTAATTCCTCTCCAAACATTCGAGAAATGATTCACATTGACCTTGTCCTCCAAATGACTCCTTTCATTGCATTGATCAAAGCTACCTATCTCATCTCCACATGGGCGTAATTGGCCAGATGATGCGTGTAGTGAATGGTTTTAACATATTACTGAGGCTTGGTGAACCAAAATAATTCCCCCTAGTTAAGATATGAAGCCGGTGCCGACCGTCGGGAGTGCTTTCAGGGAATTCGCCGTGCGCTCCCTGCATCAAGGTGAACTGTCGAATAATCCAGACAGCAAAGTTCTTTCCCAAGGTTACTGTGAACTCACAGGTTTTCATTTCTAAAGAGAAATGTTAACAATCCATTAGCTGGTTTTGCTTCAGTCTTTTATTACACTGCTTTTGTAACAGGTACAATTGCTAAGTGCATGTACTAATCAGCAGTTGAAAGACATCTTCTTACCTATTGTGTTCTTGAATGGAAAAAAAGGCAACTTTCATCCTGCAGCATATTTCCCTCAGATAATACATACAGCTTTTTTTTCCCCCTTGCAAATGAAAAGCTGATAAAAGGTTGTCACATCCTTCTGTAACACTTTGCGCTGGGTAAAATTCACCAGCTCCGTTTTTTTCTTCTTGCTAATTTTGAGACCTTATAGTGCAGTGGGTGGTTTTGTGCTTGCCGGAGCATGCACGCGGAGTCAATGAGGCAAGTGGAATAACATTAGAGCCCCTTGTTTGAAACGGCAATCCACGGAGCAGGTAGACGGGGTGGGAGGTTGTGTTGGCGGCTCAGATCAAGCGCATAACTAATGGCTGCTGCACCAAATGTCAGCAGAGACGTAGGGCTACCCTGACGGACGGCTTCTTAGCTGACATCACACGAGAAATATCACATTACAAGAGCAGATCAAAACAAGGGCTAATTTTCCCAGCAAGCGTCAGGGGGAAAGAGGGCCGATGGAACTGGGGACGGGGATCAAATGAAGCCATTAGGCCGAGGAGAGGTCCTTCATGTCGACTGGAGGCTTTTATGTCAATTAAGAACAAAAGAGATGCTGTTTAAGTCATAGGATCACTCAAAGTCATCATGCAGCTGACGCCACCACATGCCATGAATATGCCATTATAGCCATTTTTCTGAGTATACCATTTGCATTCCCAATTCCCAAAGCCAGTTTGCAAGCATTTTTCACTCCTGTGATTTATTAACTGCATCTACTTTTAAAGAAAAACAGAATTACAGTACAAATTAGCATGCCTGTCACATGATGTACAAACAGAATAGTGTATGAGCTCCGATAGCTTCTCTCACAGCTCAGACAGGACTGTCAGACTTGATGTGTTCAATCTAATTTTGCACTAATCTGGTGCCTTCAAAATAAAACAACTTCCATTAGTAGCACATGCAGACGCATGGAGGGGGCCTGCTCCCACAGGTAGCTATGCTTGTTTCACCTTCAGCACTCTCAAAGTGCCTCAGTATGAGGGTAGAGATTTTTACAACAATGCCCTCCTGAGGAAATTGAGAGTAGAACAGTGAACAGGCAGTGCTCATTCAAACTCATTCTCTCTGACCTACCTCCTTATCATATCTGTCTGCATGCATTCCTATTTCTGCCCCTTCAGCCATCCAGTTTGACTCCATATTGCTGCATTAATATTCATACCGGTATGTCAAAAGTAATTATGGGACATGCACCGTTAGAAATGGTTCATTCCCAGCTTCAATGGAAAAAGCATAAATGATGAAGTTATTTAAAATCGTGCTGCTTTATGCACATTTCTGCATATATTTATAATTGGAAATCAATTAACAACACAAAACAATGACACATATTGTCCAGAAACCCTCACAGGTACTGCAGGTCGCCTTAAATATAATCTCAAATCATAATATGGCAAACTGCAGCCCAACAGGCAAGTGTGTTAGTGTGCTGACTTGACTATGACTTGCCCCAAACTGCATGTGATTATCATAAAGTGGGCATGTCTGTAAAGGGGAGACTTGTGGGTACCCAGAGAACCCATTTTCACTCACATATCTCGAGGTGAGAGGTCAAGGGACCCCTTTGAAAATGGCCTTGCCAGTTTTTTGCTTGATTGGTACCAATGGATCCTCAATGGATCCTTGGGTTTTCCAATGTCATATACCAATATCTTCACTCTAGCTTAGCCTGTTATAACCTAAAAAATTGCAATGGTGTAAATTTGCGTTAAGGTTATCACGTTGTTTGACAGCCCTAGTTAACCATTAACACAACAAAAACCTCTTTTCCTTAAGAAAATGCCGTACATGTTTCTTACAATTTAAAGAGAATGACGAGCTGTGCAATAGAGTAGCTCAGATAGTACTACAGTACTGCACTGATGAATCTCAGATTGGTTAAATAGGTGTAGCTGAATTGACTTTGGCTTTTAACACTGAAGGAGTTCACGTTGTGTCTCCATCTGAGTTAACTATTCACTTGAACTCTGTGATGAAGCACCCATCATAGGTGAATGGATTCACAGCAGCTCTGCACCTTTTTTCCCTTTTGAAGAACGGTTGCTGCAGCGATGAGAGGTTTGCTTTTTTTTTTTTGGGAGTTTTTGTACAAGTTAAGGACGTTTGGGTTGATGCCTTCCCTCCTCCACTTATCCCATAACTCTTGCCCTGCATCCACTTATTAATCATTCAGTTGCTGCCCCCCCCCACTCCCCCGCTCCCCACCCGACTCCCATCTCGTTGGCTCCAGGATAAGCTCATCAGGGTTTTATAACATTAGTTTTTCCTAGACCTGCCAGTCTTCTTTTCTTCTCCTGCACTTAAAAAAAAGTGTCATAATGGACCATTAAATGGTCAAATGCATCTCATGGGGTCACAACTGCTGTGAAAACAACAACAAAACTTTCTTGGAAGGGTTTTCTACATTTACCAGGTTTAAATGGCCTCTGAAGTGTTGTTAAATGCTGCCAATCACACCATTGCCTGAAAGCACATCAAAATTTGTCTGACAGAATAAATGAACTTTAACAGAAAGGCCCCTTTCTGAGATTTTGGCTTCAAAGTAGGAACTTCACAAACACTGATGACGGCTTTAACATTTAGTCTTTGTGAGAAAACGTTAACTGTCACTAAAAATGCGCGTGCTAAGTTAAGACCTCGCCACAGCGAAAAATAAACACATTTTCCTGTTTGCCAAGCTGCTTGCTGCTTTACATTCATGCTGTGACGCCTCCACTGAAGCAGTTAAAGATTAAAGGTGCGACCAAGCATTCCTGTATATGAACCGAAGCATTATCTACTTATGTTTGGTCAAATGAGAACAGCGGCTTTCAGACGTGGCTGACACCGATTAATGAACCCAGAGATGCCTGGAATTCAGGTCTCAGTCTTTCTGCATATGAATTATTATATAGCTTATAATTCAATTATCCAAAAAAAAAAAAAAAATGCATGCAACACATCCTACACATTGTACATACATACCTGAAACCCTATAATATCCTTTATTGGAGCACTGAAATGCTGTAGTATACATTACTGAAATGTTTTATGCACATTAATAGTATCCAAACATGTTTTGCTTATACCACTGAAACCTTATAGCAGTAAATGAAACTATGGAAGTAGAAATGTATACGCATATAATTTCCTTCTATCTACAGACCACTGCCTCATGTTAACAAGAGGGAGCTTGTCATTAGACCAACATTGGCATTCGTTTACAACAGTAGTACAACAAGAGTACGAGGGCAAAGACTTTCAAGGCTACCCCTAATTTTCCTGCCATTTCTCACTCACTCTCTCATCGTCAACCTCTTATCCGGGTCGGATCGTGGGGGCAACAGCTCCAGCAGGGGACCCCAAATTTCCCTTTCCTGGGCTACATTAACCAGCTCTGACTGGGGATCCCGGGGCGTTCCCAGGCCAGTGTGGAGCTATAATCTCTCCACCTAGTCCTGGGCTTTCCCCAGAGCCTTCTCCCAGCTGGTCGTGCCCGGAGCTCCTCCCTAGGGAGGTGATCCAGGGGGCATCCTTACCAGTTGCCCGATCCACCTCAGCTTGCTTCTTTCAATGCAAAGGAGCAGCAGCTCTACTCCGAGTCCTTCACAGATGGCTGAGCTTCTCACCCTATCTCGAAGGGTTAGACAGCCACCCTGAGAAAACCCATTTTGGCAGCTTGTAGCCATGATCTAGTTGTTTCTGTCATGACCCAGCCCTCATGATCATAGGTGAGAGTAGGAACAAGGATTGACCGCTAGATCGAGAGCTTTGCTCTCCAGCTCAGCTCTCTTTTTGTCACAATGGAGTGGTAAAGCAAATGCAATACCGCCCCCGCTGCTGCGATTCTCTGACCAATCTCATGTTCTATAGTCCCCTCACTCGCGAACAAGCCCCAGAGGTACTTGAACTTCTTCACTCGGGGTAAAGACTCATTCCCCAGAGAGGACAATCCAACGTTTCCTACCAACTCGTGATTTAATATGAACTCACCTAAACCAATATGTTCTATTCTCTTCAAAGTCTGGGTAAAATTAAATCAGAGATTTGTTTCTCAAAAATTATACACATCCAAATTGCTGAAAAGATGTGACAGCTATGAACCATATAGTACTGAAATGTGGAGTAAGACTCTTCAACTGTTTTCCTCCATTTTTGTGTCAAGAACATATTTTTATTTACATGTCGAGGTCAGCAGTCAAGGGACCCTTTAAAAATGCCTGTGACAGTTTGTCCTCACCAAAATTACCTTAAGTTTAAAACCTCCTTCGTGACAAGCTAGTATGACATGGTTGGTACCAATGAATTCCTCAGGTTTGCTAGTTTCATACGATGCCAATGTATTGAAGGTAAAAATCTTAAGTTGTGTGAATGTATGGTGTTAATAATTAGTTGTGTGCAATGTGCACCTTATTTTTACCCCAATACACTTTCTTACCACAATGGTGTACTGGCCATCTGGCAACCAGGACCAATGCCAGTGGGCTAGCTGAAAATCTGGAAAGTTTTTGTCGGCCGTCAATCTCCAAGTCTAACTTTAGTTTAGGTAGACATTGTTTAGAGTGTCATGAGAAGGTCTTGTTTCACTGTCAGAATTTGATCAATTTGGTCCAGTTACAAGATGAGATGCACAATTATTTTATTACTATTCGAGTGAGGTTTGAACAGTCTAGGCTCTAGTCTGCTCTGCCTAAGTAGCGCACAGTTGTGAGATGGCCAACAAGAACTGATGAATGTACTGACTGTTCATATTTACTGCTTTTTTTAATTTGGAAACCTCATTGTATATACATGGCAATTTATTTTTAAATAAAATAAAAATAAAATAAAATTAAAATAATGTATATTATCAATATTGAATACATGAAACAAGTAATCAAATGAAAAATGATTTGGGTGAAAAAAATGAAGTTTTAGTGCACTAACAGCATTTAGGTGGGCAGTGATGCGAGCCTGTTGACCCATGCCATCCCGGTGCTTTACTGTGGCACAAAAACAATACTAGTTTGTTACATCTAAACATGACAGTTCACTTTTGGAATCCGTCCGACACAGGATAATGTACCTATTGAGGCAGTTTGGACAGAAACGGACACATAGATCGTTGGTTTACGGAGAACAGGAACACCCATGTCACTGCTGACTTTTTATTTGTTGATCAAATCAGTGGCTATGCTTCAGTTCTAAGCATGATTTCAATCTTAACAGCGCTACCTAGCCTGCTAGCTTAACAAAGCTAGCTTCTAGCTTGCAATTCAACATCCATTGATGCTAATTCTCTATGTTAAGCAACATAGCCTGAATTTAAAGGGAGGAGCTGCCTCAGACACTGGAGACAAATCTCAGGTATGGCTACCCTTTTTGCCGAGGTAGCTATGCAGAAATTCACAATATCCAAATATGAGTTCTTGAACTACCATTATGAACTACTGACCAAGTCGTAACACATGAATAGCCTGAAGCTCATCTTGGTTTACTGTTGTCTACTGCCATTTTTTGCATCTTTACAGTGAAGTATGTAGAGGTGCCTACAAGATGCAAGAGCTGTAATGATTTAATGTGTTACTAGTACGCCAACTTCTGGACTCGTGTTCAGAGTATTACTCAGCGAACACCGTCACCATTTGTAAGTCAGCTGTTAAAAGTCTCAGTTACAATCACTTTGACCCAGCCAATTAATTGGTAGATTAATCAACTAATACTAATATTAAGTGAATAATTTAATCAAGCAGCAGGGCTTGGCAACAGTAACCACAGACCATTAACTCGGGCAGAGCATTACAGCATTAGTCCAATCACATCTAACAGAACAAGCACACTAATCATAAAGGAACAGAGCGGAGGCCTTGATAGCGGGCCACTCCAGCATTTACAAAGCACCCCCCTTAACCTCTCACAAAGCACCAAAGCATACTAGAATGGCACTGCTTTGTTGGACCCAGGAGAGCCTTCAAAGTGTCCTCCATTTAGTTATTTTACCCTTATGCATAGACAAGTCACACTGTGCCAAATCCTTTATTTTCCCTTTTGAATACATCCTCTTCATTTTCTCTCATCCACCTCTTCCCGACTTTCAAGTTCACCTGCGATTTCTGGCCTTTGTGCAATTGGCCGGACATTTAAGAAGTCTGTGGCATGCGTCCTTAAAAATTTACATGGAACTTTAATTTCCCCAATTAGCTGCCAGATGAGCAATGGGCATATCCAGCTGAGCAGCTGATTAAATCTGTTTATCATACAGATAATAACCATCCATCAAAATCAAACCATTGAAGAAGCACAGACTTTGAGGAATGTCAGTTGCAACATGCGATCCAACTGCTTCGAAGTTAACAGGGATAGACTGATGTTTAATGTGTGCATTTTGTGCTTAGTAATTATAAAACACTTAAATCTGCTTACAATTCTCTTGTTTGAGCACCACGCATATCCCCGACTCAAATACTCCTTTCCTTTTTGTTTTATCACATGCAAATGTCCTCCCCGAAAACAATCTCTATCGCATATCTTAAGATGAGAAAATGAGTGCCCATTTTATCATTTATCTTTGTTTGAAATCTCCATTTCCTAAGAAAGAAAACCGTTTCAAGTCATGTCTAATGTTTAGCTCCCGTGTTTCGCTCTTGACTGACGCACTCAGATGCTTTCAATGGCAGGCTGAAATTACGCATTGTTCTTGTGGGAGGCCTCTAATGGCAAATCGGGGAGCACTTTTGGTGTCGTGCGAGGGGGAAAAAAAAGAATAAACCATTTAATGAAATCAGCGATCAAATGTGGATGTTTTTTTCCAGTGACAGTTTTGAAAATGTAGACATAAAACGGAGCTCATTACAGAGCAGACCTAAGCCATGCAGGCTGCAAATGCTGACACTTCATCAGCTGAAAACCCAGAAAAATAAGTCCCTCTTTTACTGCAAGCCAAGAAAGTACTGTAGCCAGTGAAAGCTGGGAATATAAAATCAGAATATTGACGCATTCGGTATGTGTCTATAGCATGCAGCTTTAATGTGTGTTTGCCATGTTTATATGTGGATGCAAGCATTTGTGTGTTTGCATTTGTACTGTCAAGGAGCACTTGACATCAGAGGAGAGGTATGGGCTGAGGGTAGCAGAAGGGGATTTGGTGAATTACCAGACTGCAGCCTCAGCATCGAGTCCAGAGGATTAGAGCATGGACTGGGGTCCAGGAAAGAGATGTGCAGACGCACTAGGGGAAGGGGATCAGTGTGTGTGTGTGTGTGTGTGTGTGTGTAGCATTGGTCAAACACTGGCTTCAAGCGCTACCCAACAACTAAGAGGTACCGTGTCATATCACAGGCGAGCATCCTCAAGGTCGTAGGGAAGCACAGAAAGCGTGAGGTGTGGTTTGCCAGTTGAAATTACTTCATTATAAGACACACACACACTCTAGAGGACATCTGAAAATTCACTCTGATTTTACATAAAGTATACATAGGTTTTAAATTTCGGCAAAAGCTATTTTCCCTCATTGAATACTTATTAATCCTGTCCTTATCAAAGTCTTTCATTATGGAAAAGTGCTGCTACAGTGTAAGAGAATTATGTCAGAAATACATAACCGCTCAGTATATGTACACACTCATGATAACTTCAAAAACAAGTTTCAAAATATGGAATTAGACTCTTTCATGCATCTCGCTAAGCGTACTTACACAGAAATAGAAGTAGTATCTGGGACAAGGACTTCAAAGCTGGACAAATAAAGGTGAGGGACTGTTATGTACATAAATACTAGAAAAAGCAGGTGTGTATATATAATATTTTATAAATATATATACAAGGCACAAATGACCAACAATACAATGAGATTAAAATGTCTGTGAAGGCTATATATAAGAAACTCCAGAAATTAACAGGTACATGATAATATATAGTATGATAATAATAAAGTATTTATTTTTTTTCTTCATGTGGACTCTTCTGTTGGATTTTGTGAGTCTCGCTGCAGCATTTTGAAGTAGTTGAATTTTGGAAATTGTATTGAGTGAGACGGCAATACAGTGAGTTCTACGGGTCTAAGCGGGATATTATAAAAGTGTGAATGACAGTTTTTAGATTGTTAACTGATAAAAAAAACATCAAATTTCCAAGATATTACAAAGTTGCAGAAAGCACAACTGAAAGACTGACTTCACCTGTTTGTTATCAGAGATAACAGCCATATGGCTGCACTGTGTTTGATGCGACAGGATAGAGAAGCTAAGTGAGAGAAGTGCTTGCTGGAGGGTTCTGGACCTTTGATATTGGCTTCTGATTTATCTGAATTTCACTGTTTTGAGAGAGTCAACATTTTAATATCTGTGAAACAGGATTGTGTTTTTAGTCAAACTCAAAATAAATCAGGGAGTCGTCTGCATAAGAATGGAAGTGGATGTTGTGCTGATGAAAGATTTGACCTCGAGGTAATATATGAATAGGGAATAATAAAGGGCCGATGACTGAGCCTTGGGCCACTCCATAGGCGAAATGAGAGGATAATTTCAAGTCACCAATGGCTGCACAGAATATCCTATTACAAGGATAGAAATAAAATCTAAAACTGTACCTGATATGCCAAGCCAAACTTAAATTATCACAATACATGGTCAGTAAGATCAAAAAGGTAACGGGATATCATTTAAAAACTGTAAGTCTCAGTGTTTTACTGTGTCATGTTGAAATAGTCTGTTGCCATTCATGTGATCCAAGAGCTTCCCAGCAACTATTTTTTTCCAATATCTTGGCCAGGAGTGGGAAGCTTACACATTGGAGGAAAGTTAGTTAAAGTAGTTGAACTGTTGCGGATTTAAAGTACTGTAATGAAGCATTTGACCAGATAAAAGTAAGGGAGTGACAATGGCTCGGACAAATGGGGAGACTGAGTGAGATATTTATTTAAAGAAGTGAGCTGGAAGACTATGTAAGAAGAATTTACCGGCTGATTATCAGTTGACTTGTGCATCATGGTAAATATGATATTAAACAAAACAAGTTTATAGTCAGACAACAATTTCTCTGCATAGCATGTTATTTTTATTATTCAGTAAAGAACCAGAAGATAAAACCAGGTCCAAGATAAAACAGTTACCACTATTAAAACCCCTGAAGCTAGGAAATTCACAGGGCAACATGCAGTACAGTATAGTATATACTGTATATAGTATTATTCAATTTGTCAAGCAGTCACTGAAGTTGGGTAATAAGTCAGCCCCGACCCAAGTACAGTGCCTTATCTTTTGTATTATTCACTATACACAGGCAATAAATCATACTATAGTATGACCAACACAACACTGGATACAGTTAACATATACTGTATGCCACCTTTCATGTGGTCCAGGCCTAGCTTTTATGAGATGAGTTCATAGAAATAACATATATTTATTCAGCTATTGTAAAATGTTCACACTCAGTAAAATATTATACTTGAAACTGCAAGCCTTGTTGGCATCACCATGACTTAACTTAAGTACAATCTTATATGGCTGTATATTTCATATACAATTATTACATGAAAAATAAATGTAAATACCTCAGTTACAGTGTTGTAACAAATCACACAATCTAAATAGGCATGCACCGGTACCAGATCAGATATCAGGCCAATACTGAAGATAGCTGGATTGGACAGCCATGACAATGGAGCTATCGATTCAATTCAATGCTGTGTTTACTGTATACGTACATTACAAGTTTTGACCATTTTGTTTCTGCGTAAAAAAAAAAAAAAAAAAAAAAAAAGTTTACACCTGAAATGTCACTTTCACATAGTGAGGCATACAGATTATTAATTAAACACTGATATTGGATCATTACTTGTGTCGGCAGGTACCCAAAGCCCAGGTATCGTATCGGTATCAGGATTAAAAAAGTCGGATCGGTGCATCCCTAAAACTCAAAGCACACTGTCTATGGCTCTACGCTCACCCAACACCTCATTTTAAATATGTTAACCATTTGTGCTTCAGCTGCAGTATTATCACGGACAAACTGAGGGCTGAACTGTACCTTCACTACCACCTGGAAACTTTACTGTTGAGAGCATCCACCATCTCTCGCTCGACCTGACACTGGCTACACTACTCTAGTACTGCTCCCATCAAAGCTTGCAAGCGTGGCATTTTACACGTTTTCTTCAAGTCTCTGGTTTGCACATGTGAACTGAAGCCCACAAGGCCAAATGTTTTCTACCGTCTGCTTTGAAACTGCATTCCATTACATCGCAATGTGAATTTGAAGGTGATTGATCGTTAAGTCCTGCTCGCAACTGTTCCTTATCTTCACAATAATACTAGCACTTTTTTGATACTCTATACCACATGTGTCAAACTCAAGGCCCGCGGGCCAAATCCGACCCGCCACCTCACTTTATGTGGCCCGCAAGGGCTTGCAAAGAATATAGAATGCATATCATTCAATTCTATGCCGCTTCACAGAAGTACTGTGTCTTTAAACTGCATATCCCACAATGCATCTCGATTTTGTGACATGCGCACTGTAGCGTGTCAGTACCAGCGGTTTCCAGCAACAGCGCTGTGACGCCTACTTAGCTACTTAGTCGCTATATTTCGCCAGTTTTCAGACCCCTCTAGCTTTTCTTTCAAAAAAGAAATAAGCACCAAATCTAACGATTTTTTCCGGTGTTATGGAGAAAGCAGGTATCGTTCTTCCTCTTCTCAATGAGCAGCGGGTGCTGCCGTGGACCCCTACCCGGTCCCAAAGCTCTCATAGGGGGCCCGGTCCTCGTCAGTAGTCCCTCCTAGCTGCAGTCAGAGCTGTTCACCCCTCCGCATCCAGACTGAATGAATCCCGCCTGCACGAAGCCGCCACTGACTGATGGAAATGTACAATTCTGGGAATCAAGCCCTGAATTTAAAAAAAAAGTAACTTTTTGTCTTCAGAGCTAGTTATTAAATATATTATTACTAAAACTAATACTAATCAAATTCAGAGGCAATTTTATAATATGTTCTAGAGTAGATATATTTATATAGTCTTACAGTTACAACTGGCCCTTTGAGGGGAACCATGATGCTGATGTGGCCTGGGATGAAAATGAGTTTGACACCCCTGCTCTATACTATATTTGATACTGTATTTATTTATTTTATTTATTTATTTTAGCCACTGCAACATCTTTCTTTCCCACACTGCCATCATTTGTATTTTCTCCTGGGAGAGCCACTCCAGCCTACTAACCTCTAAGGGTCCAAAGGACCAACAGAAACCACTCTAGCTATCAACCCAGCTTAGTCTCTCAAACTCTGTCGCTGTTACCTGGCAACAGAGCTTTCTTCTGCTTCCAGCAGGGTATTAATAAATAAATAATAATGAATCATTAGGTATATGAAGTTAGTTAGTCATTTATGTGGGTAGATTTTTTTTTCCAATTTTTGTACTACATGAACTAGAAAACCACATTTAGTATTTGTGAAGGGTATAGGTTTGACTGATCCAATGAAGAGAGGGAAAAGTGGAGAGAAATCCTTATTTTTAAATCAGAAAATCATTATTTTGCATGTAGCCTGTGACTGGCTGAGAAAAGAAATGCTGCAGCATATTTCACAGTAGCCTTGGATCAATTGAAGGCTCAGATTATTGGATTAGTTCTATTGTAGTTTTAATAAAATATGTCATCATCCTGATGTCTTCATGTTTCCTGTCAGATATCAGTAACACTTTCATTGGCTTTTTCTCAGTTAATTCGGTTGGAGCCGATCCCAGCTGGCATTGGGCGAAGGTGGGGTACACCCTGGACAGGTCGCCAGGTCACAGGGCACATAGAGACAGATTCATTAATCATTTATCCTAACCTGCATGTCTTTGGACTGTGGGTAGAAGCCGGAGAACCCGGAGAACCCCACGCTAACATGGGGAGAGCATGCAAACTCCACACAGAGGAGCCCCAAGCCAGATTCGAACCTGTGACCCTCTTGCTGTGAGGTCTATGAGGCCTTTTTTGAGTTGTAAATACTGGATATGATGCTGTCCATGCATCGAACACAACAATCACAAGGGCATTTTTGTGCATGTGAATAAACGCATACACCCGTTAAGTTAGTTAAGCCTGACCCTAACTGAAATAACAATTAATGAACTACTTACCATATAATTAGGAGCTAGACACAGAGTCTACATAAAAGAGCTGTCGTATTACCAAAATTCACTTTTCACAGAGGCTCTCATGTCTCCTGTGATGCTGGGCTCATTTATAGTCTCCCTCTCCCATTCTTTTTCCTACCATGCACTGGCAAACGAATAGAGTATTTAACCCCAGTTGACTGCTCAGTAGTCCGGTAATGATCCTGGAATATGTTCAAAAGCTGAACTCCTAAAACATATGAATTGCAGAGAGGAAGAGAGAGTGTGATGCTTGTAAATGTCACATAAAAGAAACATACCAGCATGCTGGCGGTACGGTGATTGCCGTTACAAACAAGTATGCTTCTCACTATTAGAAAAGCAAGGACAGGGTATGAGGGTCAGACTCTGAGGAACCTTGCCTTGGAAAGAGCCAATCAATATACAGTACAGGCAGAGAGCATGTTAATGGGAGGGCAACAGCAACTCATCTGTCAGCCACATGTTGCATGTCTCGCAACACTTGTTTGCACATATCTGGATTCATATTCGTACACTCTAACCAGCCTTATCTCTCTGTGTGGTTACCTGTATGCAAGATATTAATCATAAGATGGCATTGATGGCAATGGTTCTTGCCATATTCACAGGCGTGATGATTAAAGATGTGTGGAATTAAACCTTTTCGCAAGTTGGTTGTGATTAGGGATGTGCCGATCTGACTTTGTTAGTTCCGATAGCGATGCCTGGGCTGTAGGTATCAGCCAGTACCGAATACTGATCTGATACCAGATATATATATATATATATATCAGATCGGAATAAACATATATTATAACATACAGTATAATTGAATTTAATAGATCAGCCTCAGTGTCACGATTCCTGACCTAGCTATTTGAGCCAGTGTCGTCCTGATATACGATCCGGTATCGGTAGCAATGCCAAAACCCAACGTAATAGTTGAGACTAAATCAGTCATTTTAGTAAATACCCCAAAACTATGTTTCTGTCCAAGTGACAATGCCAAACAATACATCTCGTCATCTGACTTGCAGGACTTGTCGCTAGTTGTTTTGCAAGTACTTGAATCTGTCCACACATGTTGGACAGGTTGGAAGGGAGCAGGTCACATGTTTTTCCCTCCCGTCAGTTGCCAAATCACTTTCTTCTGCAGTGTTTCTTTCAAATTTCCTTCAGGGAATCTTATCTTGTCCAAGTAGGAACCATGTGATCTGCTTTTGAGGTCCACTTGCTGCATGGGTGTAGTTTTCGCCTGCATGAGGGGACAGCAGCTGTGAATTGTTAACTACCTTGGGGATAGGTTGGTCTGGAGGACCTCGGAGGATCAGTATTGTCATCATGATTGCTCTGTAATCATGTTCAGGGACCTAGGGTTACACCTGAACAATGGCTCGAGCAATCTCAGGCGACGGGTGATAGTGACCATGGTTCTGGGGCCAGAGACTGCAACAATTGCACTGCCCCAGAAAAGGCACATGATTTTAGTGCCTGCCTCTTCTTATTTTAGTTTGGATTCCAATTCAACTGGACTCACTCATATACTGTATATAAAAAGTGGATGTAGCCACGTGACGTCACCTGTTGGTTTGCGGACTGCCGTTTTGAAGCCCCGGGTTCAGCATTTTGGCCTTGACCATCTTGTTTTTTTGGAACCAGAGGTGACATGCAAGGGTGATGCTTGATATGTCCAAACTCTGAATAAGGCATTTTAGGCGACAAAAATGTTAGAATTAACTTTCAGGAACTGAAAACACAAAAAGAAAGGGATAAAGTTCTAAGACAAAAACATGGACAACACGCAGACCAGACAATGCCGTGGCAGCTACCTGTCAATCACAAGGTAGCCACGCCCTAAAGCATTCCCTTTGTTATGATGTATTTGACTCTAAATGACACAATTATTTACTAACTGAACATCGTGCTGTATTGATGAAGACCTGAAACAAGTGATTGAAACCACAACTCATTTTCTCATAGACTTAACATAAAAACAGACTCCTTCATGCAACCAGAGGAGTCGCTCCCTGCTGCCTATTAGAAAGAATGCAAGTTTAAGGCACTGCTGCATTGGCTTCACTTTTCGACATGTTCATTGCCCACTGGGCGCACCGCCTAAACCTCACGATGACAGCTGTGGTGAGAGTGCTTGAGAGGTGCTTGTCCAAATCCAACTGAGGCTTCAGAGTGTGCTCTTTTTTGTTGTACATCTCCTTGCCCAGTTGTTTATCCCTGTCTCGTGTCTACAGATGCATCCCTGATAGGCTGGGTTGTGGTTTACACTGCCGTTAGCAGAGGGGGCCCTTGGTTTAAAGTACCCTCTGGTGAGCCGGGTGCCCTGGAGTCCATGCCAATTAACTCAACAGCAGACTTGACTTGCATGGCAGAAGTTAACTGGTATTGCTTGCCAGGGGGCTTTCACCCTGGCAAGCAAGGCATTGTTCGTTCCTTTTCTCTTTGAAGAACATTAGCCCACCCCTGGGGTAGGATATTATGGTGCACACATGGCCTCGGGGCTTGCTTTATACCCTCTCTCTTGTCAGTCTTCTCCTGTTATTTCTTTGAAGGGTTGTGATGTAGTGTTGAGGCTATAATGATGGTTCTGCTTTGAACCAGATATTGTGGTCTTCACTGATTCAACTTTCTTCTCAAGACTCAGGTTTATCTTCACTTTGATTTCAATTGCATCAACTACACTGGATGTTTTTAAATAGCCTGGATTACAATTTATTACCAAAGCAGTCAAAATGTGCTAATTAATTAGTGCCTACTCAGTAAGTCGCATGCTTGGCCTACTGGCCTAACCTTTAAAAATACTGACCCTCCATGGGGTGAATTTGCGTTGCTTGCTAATGGCATTTTTCAATGAAAGCAACCTTTCCCTGAGATGACCTCTTCTCTAGAGGACATAAATCACTTTACAGTAATTACACTTCCACAGCAGTACCTTTCCTTTTCTTGGCTTTTATCCTAAAAAAAAAAAAAAAAAATGTTGTGTCCCTGTCAGAGAATTGTAGACTACAGACTCACTGCATGGACGGTAAAAGCAGTAATGAGACTGTTGAAGAGAGACAGCAAGTTAGAGATAAAGAGGTAGAATGGGAACTAACACTTTAAATTTATCTTAATTTATCTATTCACTTATCCCCTATTCAAATGCAGTGCTTTGAAAGTCAATGTAAAATAAGTTTTGAATCATTCTTACACTTCATTGTTATGCATGGTGTTTGAGTAACATTTTACCACACGCCATTAAGTACTTATACAGTGTAAAGCAGCTGAAGAGCTTCATTAAACTCGGCAGAAATTTTCACTCTTCTGAGGATCAAATGCTCCTTTGAAGTTGTCATGATCGCTAGTACGGCCACGTGCATTCCCACACTAAAAGGCATAGAACTCATGTACTCAAGTGGAAATCTTGAACCAATAGGGTGTCCCTGTTCTTCATTCATTTACTCAGTCACACATGGATACATAGAGAAGTTTGAAACTTGGGTTTAAATGGTAACTTTGGTATTTTTCAACCTGAATCTTATTTTTCCATGTCTTTGTGTCTAAGTGACTAATGAGAACACCAGTTTTTGGGGATAACGCTGTAGCCGGCAGCAGCAAAATGCAAGTGAACGGCGTCAGTGTAACTTTACATCCACCATAAGCGCCTTTCTTTGCCACAGACAGCCTCAGCCTCAGCCTCATTATAGAAAGGACCTTAGAGAGAAATAAAACCTTTTGCTTTACCTTTCACTTTTTCCAGTCTGTTATTGTATCCAAGTCCTGCTCGTGAAGTCTCATTTTGAATTGTGAATATCTGTGTACTGTTGCCATCAAATTCAACGACCTCATCCACATTGTCAAAATCATCTAACTATTCAGCCATAGCATTGAAAATCTTTTGGATAACACTAAGTTACTCTTTCTGCCTGGGTGGCACTCATGTTTCCACCAGGGATGGATTCCACGAGTCCACTGTTGTCTTCCGGCAACACATGCCAATTTTCTGACAATTTTCCATAATCGGGACCGGCTGATGTCTGAGCATATTAAGCCAATCAGCAAGCAGGCACACCTACGGGCAGCTCAGTGTTGTTGCTGTTGATTGCGTATGACTCCGCCCCTTGGTTCAATCACATTACCATTCTACCAGCAGACCTCAGTAGATGTAGCCCAGTGGGCTAACCTTTGTAAGAGTGCGTGAGAAGTGCCTGCATCATATTTGGGCCATTGACTGTCCTGAGTCAGTAAAAAAATCGGCATTGGCCATAAAAAACCCATATCGGTCAACCTCTAATCACCTCACCAGATGTCAGAACGAGACTCCTCCTTGAGTGAGACTCTTTCCATAATGTCAGACACTCATAATAACAATCAGAGATTGTCATGGTGAAAACAAGCACTTTTAGTGGACGTAAATGACGGTGCCAGCTTGCCCCAATCGCAACATATTGCAGCCTGTGAGAGGCTGTTATCTACTGTGCTCTCCCTCAATACTGGACCAAATCCAGAAATTGTTGTCCCTAAGCCCAAATTAGACAAAAAACATGAGAAAATATGGTCCAGGTTGAAAAATACCCTTTAAGTAGAGAACACTATGTAAAGGCCAGACAGTGGATGATTACTTGTCAGTGACATCTTTAGGGGATATTAAACAGAGGCACTGAATATCACATAGTGATATCTTTGCTCTGTTACAGATTACAAGTCCCACTTCAAATGCTGTAGCTTCGGTACATCATGTTCTTATCACTTGGCTGGATGAGCACTTTCCTTCATGTCAAACTTTGTAGAGTGACTGTAGCGTATTCATAACCTTTATGAAGTTTTATCTAACACCAACTGTATGAAGTGTCATATAGTTCATTTGGATGTCTGACAGCAGGCAATGGGCAATAGGGAGGCATAGTGAAAAATGCTGGGAACAGCAAATTACTGAAACACGTTGTGTGTGTGTGTGTGTGTGTGTGTGTGTGTGTGTGTGTGTGTGTGTGTGTATATATATATATATTGTTATTGTGGTTAATTGGTTAATTATTTGGTGCTGTTAAATTGCTGCTAGACTGCTCCGCTAATACAGTTACAGGAGAGCAAGTGGGTTTTTGACTGAAGTGAACACCAACAATTACCGAATGAAGCAGAATATTACATCAATTTCATATACAAACTTCAAAATATATAAATTATTCAGCAAATCTAATTTTGACAACCTCATAGCAGACGAATCCTAAAGACCCTAAGGGGGGCCCAGACCTCAGGTTGGAAACCACTGAATTAAACCATCAGTAAAGCAGCTCTATGTCGGGGTCCATTTTATCAATATTTTGTATCAAAAATAAGTTTATTTCACCTAATACAATGTTTATTTCACCACTTTCATATGCAATTGAATTTTACACTTTCATCCAGGGGATTTAGTCGTATGGATACCATTCTTCTCTAGCAGAATAGTATTTTATTTGTTTTTGTTTTCAACAAAAGCCTCCTAAGGTTACTTTAGAGACATTTTAATAGTATAAACCGTGCACAGGTGGTCATTGTCTGGAGCCTCTAGCATGGGATTTCAGGGTACTTTATTCCTTGCACAGCCCAAGAGAACACAGTGGTGTGAGTAGCCTACTGCTTCTAGCCATTTATCTTATTAGGTGAAATCCACCAGTAATAAGATCTTGGATGAAGGCAGAATGCCAGCGGTTTTCCCTTGTTTGCTCACTGTTGTGGAAAATAAGCACAAAGTCATTCCAACAGTTGGGTTGTCACCTCCGAGTATAGATCTTTCCCCAGTCTCTTGAGAATTCAGTAAATGCACAATCATCTTTTCTATTTCCATACTTTGTCCACCGCAGCGGGAGAGTCTTGTCGAAGCATGACATTGTTATTTGTGTGTAGATACCGAAGTTGCACTCGCATTGCAAGAGACCACACCAGGAGTAGCTCTAGCTATTGTTCGCTGTCAGTAGACAGAGACCGGCTGGTGAGATGAAATATTAATAGTGAAACAGTTCAAGTTAGAGCCATGCTCAGTTGGAGTTTTTTACTGAATGTATTGATTCCTGATATATTGTTCTTGATGTTGCCTCATGCTCACTGTGTCTCTGTCTTTACTTCTCTAAAGCATGTTTCAGAAATATCAGCCCTGAAAGCATAAAGAAAGTGTTTTTTTTGTATTATTTTTTTTTTTTTTTTTTTTGTCTGTGCAAATTTGTAAAGCTGTTAAGAAATGGCACACATTTGAAATCACAATGGCTTCTCAGTCAGTGTTGAATGTGGAAAATCTTCAATATAAGTTTACACTCTGAAACATACACTTGCTGAAGTTTTTATTGTCCAATTCTTGATATGATTTCTCATAATGTAATCAGCTGTGAACAGTTAGGTTTACTCCCAGTTGTCATGTCATCAGTAAACCTCAGCAGTTCCAGGTCCTGATGTTGGTTATCCAACTTAGCATTTGGCTTACTGATACAATTAAAATTGCAGTGTGCAGGATCTGGTGGCACCTAGTGGTGAGGTTACAGATTGCAACCAGCTGAAAAATAAATAAATAAATAAATAAATAAATAAATAAACGTCATATCTACAGCCAGTATATGTGAGTAAGCAGCAACTGGACTTGATTTAGAAGCTCCAGTTGCTGCTGATTAAACCCTTACTCGGATACCATGACCTGGATAACTGGGGACCTTCCCCAACAGCCGGTATGTGGTTTGTCCATTCGGAAACATTGTGGCCAGCTCTGTGAAGAGGACCTGCTCTGTATGTAGTTAGAGTGGAATGCTAACTCAGAAATGAGCTAGCATTTTAGCGGGACATGCCTCAATTTTAAAATATAATCAAATAATTCTCAGTGATTTTCAAATAGTATTCTTGCTTGGAATGCACATCCCTACTTTAGAGACTATAATGTTTTGTTCTATGATATAAAATACATCAGTAAATACCCCATTTGTGAACTATGAATCTTTCATGTCTTAAAAAAGGCACAAATGGCTAAGTGAGTCCACAAAACATCATCACACCGACACATTTTATCTTCACCGCCTTGTTAGCTTTTTACCTCTGGGGAGTTCATTCACTCTTCAGAAATCATAAAAGTGGTGTTCATTTGTGAAGATTTTGCAGCACAAAATGTTTATGTGAGGACAAGCATGGTCTGCCCTTAGTGTGTCTTTGTATTCTCCTTTTGTGGTGTGTGTCGGTGCCCTCTGTCTCACTCATTCATGTGTGTCATGTTCCCGCCACACTCGTCTCTCTCCTCATATGGGCAAGAAGGGTTGACAGCTAAGCGGCGCAGATAGAAAGTGTGATGAGAGATGGAAAGTAAATCGACAGCAGACAGGGGTCACTATGTCTCGACTGCAAGACTGAGTTGCCGAAAATGAAAAAAAAAAAAAAAAAAAAAACTGGGGCGTGGGGATTATGGGTCATTTTCTAGCTTGCTTTTCCAGCGATGCCAGTATGGTCACGAAAACTTACATGCGTTGTTGGGTGTAATGAGGGGTATCACATCATATAGTGTGAACAGTGTGGAAAATACACAGCTTACCAACTTTGGCCTCAATGTGTGTCCCGCGTGAAATCCTGAGCAACCCCCAAACTGCTGATGGCATCCAGCTGGGGTTATTGACTATGCTGAAGGGGTCACTGGAGACTTTATAGCTCTGCCCCTGGATCTTGTGAGCTCTCCAGTGGGATATATCTTCAGTAAAACATGGTCACTCCAGCAGCGTCACCCCATACCGTAAAGATGGCGTGGTAGCTTTATTTATACACAGCCGTCATGATGTTACATGGGAACATATATGATGCTCTGTACATCTTTGTCTCCTCTGGTGTGCTCCCTGTGGCCTGGGAGGAGTGCAAAGGCATGATAGATGACCTCTATTTAACCAAGTATCTCTTCAATTGCTATGTTTGTCTCACACATGCACACACACACTTCCTGCGTCTTCGTCACTGGCTATACCCCTGTGTGTTGCAGCATGTTTGTCGATGTCAAAGCAAGCGGGGCAGCTGATACCACTTGGGAGCTGGAGATATCCTTGTCAAAATCCCGGATATTAACAAACAAGGCCTGGGAGACCCAGACCTATTGATTACGTTCATTCCTCTGGCACCTTTTCTTCCATCGCCTTCATCCACCACCGTGGACATTTGTCTCAGCTCTTGTGCCCGGACTGGTAGATCAAGAGCAGTGCCGGCGCTGCAAGGCAAAGCGCCCTGTGCTCCATCTGCTCTGGCTGGGATTCTTGCTCTGCTCCATGTGTTGGAACTGAAGAGGCTTCTTTTCACCTTGGACAGCGGATGGGAGCCATGTTGCCAGTTCGGAAGCCAGCCTATCGTGGGCCACTTTGCTCATGGCTGGCAGTCGTACACTGTGAGGGAACTCTAACCAGCAGCTCAGCGGGTGAAGATGTAGATCTCCCTCTTCTGACAACGTACTTTGACAGCTATTACACAGAGATATTAAAACATTAATAACCTTTATGTGTAGTTAAATGATCTCTGTAATTTAAAGGGGCTATATGTAAGAATCAGAAATTGTTTGTTGACAGTGATACCTGTGCCCGTTAAGTCAACAATAGTGTCCATCATGATGAATAATGTTAGCAACATTAGCCAGCTAAAACTACAATATCACTGTACATGTCACATGCTTGGCAGTGATGTTAGCTTACGTGTCCAGTAGGATTTTTGCCAGCTCAGGGTCTGATTTGATAAGCCAAACCAAAGTTCCCTCCATGAATCAAAGGCCCTATCGATGGTGATCCTCGTTTTCCTCTCAACGTCGGTCAAATTCCTCTTTTGCAAACATGCTTCATTAGATATAACTTTGTTTTTTTTGGATGCTCTGTTGAGTTTGTGTTTGAGTCTGAGTTGTGGTGGGGGGGATGGTCATTGGTGAACTCCATTTCTAACCGAACGCTATGGTTGCACATCGTTAGCCCTGTCAAGACGCGAGCGCAAACATCCGTTGGATTTTCCTAGAAAAAAACATCCTGCATTCTTCACACTAAAAGCAGTCTACAGGCTGATAGAGGAAACCCATCAATTTGCAAAAGATCTCATATTTTAGATTAGCTTACAACCCGTTCACACATTGGCCATAAAGAATGATTTAAAAATGTTTATATCATGCGTGAAAAAACTTACATACAGTCCTTTTAAATCTTGATAATGTCATGTCAATAAGTCACATTGCATTCATGCTGTTCATTACATAGCTAATAATGCAAACTATGCACAATACAGTCTCATCTTCTGCTTCTTATAAAATTATATTGTGTGTCTTAAAAGAGCTTTGTTTGGCATTTGAGGCGACCTGATGGCCTCTGACACACTCGTGAAACTGCCGTAACATGAGCTGCAAAGTGCAAAATCGTGATGCCACCAGCCGCTGTCTAAATGTAGTCATGCTGTTAAGCTAAGGATGACCTCTGAGCAAATTGAATTGTGTCCTCAGATGCTCACGTTAAAGCAGTTTTGGAAAGGGAAGAGTGAGCAGAGGGGTATTTAGTTGGTTGCAATCTGCAATCACACCACTAGATGCCACCATATCCTACACACTGCACTTTTAAAGGTCATAAACCAAAAGAAGAAAAACTGACCTGTTTTCTTCAACCAGTCACTTATCGTCAATCTTAGCACTCAAACTGTGTTTTAGGGCAGAGAAACACAACAAAATGCAGTAGACCTAATGAAATATTTTCACATACGTCCTGTAAAATTGTGCAGCATGACACTAACAGGAATCCAAGTGTTTTTACATCTTGAAATTGCGCAGTAGGTGCAGGAGTTGTACAGCTCAACATGCCTGAAAGCAAAAAAAAAAATGTTTTGCTTTCACCAGTTAATTGGATGCACCTCCACCCCCAATTGATCTTAACACCTACTGTACGCTCCCTTTAATACGTATCACCTGCCAGCAGCTCCAATCTTTAATTAGGAATCTGACCTGACAGCATGGATCAATATTTCAGATGAAAATTATGCATTCTTATTAAAAATTTTTTCTTTCGTTTTTGAATCATCTATTGAACACTGGAAGGGATCCAAATGGAGTATGAGCCGAGCTGCATTCCCTTTTTAATAAGCAGCGTAGTGAGGTATTGGGTGGTGCTTTGAATTTCTTTATAACTTGCTACCCATGCATACCTTTTTTATTCCTCTTTTTCAATCTATCACGTTATTTGTGTCAGCAACTGTGTGGGGTGCAAAGTCTACCTGAACCGTCATAGGTCGACGTGCCATGTCATTCTTTAAGGACCCGACCAGTGGCACAGTGCTAGGCCTACTCTGATGTCTGAACTATTTATTAAATGTCATTATACACTGTATTTTTATGCACTGAATTGCTGAATTCAGTTTTTTTTTTTTTTTTTTGTTATAATTGGCTTTTCTGTTGCCTTTATATTATTAGTTCTTCTTGTTATTCCTCTTGGCTGGGGTGCTTCTGCTATAAGACTGCTTAATTTGATAATCTGCTGTTTTTTTGAAGCCACAAAAATGTGTTGAAAGAACCCAACAACACGGCCTTCTTTTAATGAGTTTGAGTCCTAGGAGGAGTTATTTGCAGAGCAGAGAGAAGTGGAACGTGAATGTCAAGAAGTTAGCTGTTGTCTGAGAGCTCCTGTCCTGACCTTTAAAACTTGTTTTATAAAGACAATTTGAATGCTGCCTTCTCAACATCCCCGGTAGTTGTTTTCCTCCACCATCTCAATTAGTAGCTCTGTTGAGGCTTGTGTGTGGAAAGACACTCGATGCTAATTACAGTCTGACTTTGGTTTTTCTCCCAGAGCTGTTATATCTCATTTTGTTCAAACCATCTCTTGGTGAGCAGGTGTACTCAAGTGGTATTTTGCTTTGCTCTTTGAACTAATCCAACTTTTCTTTCTCTCTTCTTTTTCTTCCTCTACAGGTGACTCATCTCAAGTCGGTAAGTCATCGTCTTTTTCTACTCTCCACCACCAATGCATGGTCTTTTATATCACCCCGTTGCCATAGCGACCGACAGGCTACAGTTCGTTCTTGGGCTGGACAGCAGAGGGCCAGCCCTGCAAATGTAAAAGTCTGTCACTGAGTGATGAAGTAACGTGATTGTTCGGCGGGAACAGTCCTGTGTTAACATTTCCAGGGGAGCATGTTTGCGGTTCTGCTCACCGGATCTGGTGATGTGCATCTCAACCCTTTCTGCAGGTCCAGCGTAATGCGTCCAGACCACAAAACTTGGACTAAGCTGTCAAACTAGGCAATCTAGTTTTAAAATGAAACCAGATTCAGCAGTGGTCTCGCCTATTTCTTGCTTAAAAGTTTTCAGAGGTAGATTTTGGTGGATTGTTTAGAAGGAATAACAGAAAGTTTATGAGCGTGCCGCCATGTTTTTTTCCTGTTTGAGACTGAGTGAAGTTACACGACTGGTTGGCCGAGTGTTGGATTTTCCTCATTGGCCTCTTTCCCTTCAAATTTAAAAAGTTGGGAACAGTCCTTTTTGCAGATGAGCCCGCCAGTTCACCGTGACGCATCCAGCCCACGAAACGTGGACTAAGCTGTCAAACTAGGCAATCTACTGTAGTTCTAAAATGAAATGAGATTCATCATTGACAGTCTATTTCTCACTTGAAATATTTTCAGAGGTGTATTTCAGTGGATTGAACAACAAAGTTCACGAGCAGGCCGTCATGTTGTTTCCTGTTTGAAACTGCCAGCAGAAAACCAGGGACCAATTGGGTGCATCCAACGATAGGGTACATTACTGCTTGAACGGCCAGTTGAGGGGAGCAGGGCGTCCTCTAGCGTCCTCGTCGGACCTGGTGGACATGTAGTGCTGGATTTAACATTATAGACATGACCACTGACTAACGATTGAGCCACAAATTCACAGACCGACCGTGAATATACAGTACTTGGTTCTGGCTGAATCTTGTTATTATACAGTGCAGTTAGGCATGTGTGAACATTAGCACACAAACAGTTTGCGTCCAAAATGAACAACACAAATTTCCTTTAGAGATCTGCAAACTATTGAACAGAAATCACTGCAGAGCTCATCCTCGCTTCTGCCTTTCCCTCCTCTTTCTCACTTTCATCCTTTATGCATTGCAGCTATTTGATATTGCCGGCTACATTAGCTTTAATTTGTTTGTAATGTAGACTGAAGTCTGCTCAATGTTTACTGTGGAATGACAAAACTGTCGCTACTTTGCAATCTCATAAGCTGCATTACTTTCTAATTCAAATGCAAATGTTAACGGTTTCAGCGAATGGACGTTCAGTTTGGATGACGTCATATCGTGGTTATGCTGCACTGACCGCCTGATCGGGATCCAGGATTCAATGAGCTGACATGTTGAAGTTCGGGAGTTTGCGACTCATGTTGTGGCTCAGATGCTGAGATGTGGATTCTAGTAAACAGAGTTACTACCGCGTGTATATGAGCTTGTTCTGTACAGTTTTCATTCATCCCTTATTTGTTCAACAGCCTCAGGTGGATTTTAATGCCATCATTATGCATATCCTCACGAGCGTAGACTACTGAAAATAATAAAATCAATTATTTATTTATTTATTTTTCACGATTTTGAAATCAATGCCAAACTCAATGTATTTCATTTGAGTCTGTGGAGGTAGGTACTGCTTTTGTTGTTTTAATCTGAGTAATGTAACGTTATATCCGTTTCGTATACGTCAACAAAAACAAACTGCAGTGAGTCGAAACAAGAAAGTAGAAAACAGCGGAGAGTCCACGTGGATCTGACCTCCACCCTCATATATTAAATCCAGCGTGGTAAACACTACACAGAAAAACAGAGCTAGACATCACGGCTAAAGCTGCATGCTAACTCTACGCTACGATAACGCTCTGCTACAACTGTAGAGCGCCAATATACTGACATTTATGTTAAATACGTTCAAACAGCCCCGATGGAGCTGGTCATGGATAGATAAAGAGGACAGAAATGATGAGAGAGCTAGCGACTGAAATATGCACGTGACCACATCTGGTTTTCAAAATAAGGTGTTAACAAAGGGAACTGTAGATACAAAATGCATATATGGAAATCAGACTGTGGATTATATTCAGTGGAAGTATAAAACATTACATGCCCCTTATAAATTAAAAAGAAAATTCCACTAGTTTGTGACCGAAATGTCTTTATTCTTTGATTTTTGCTGGAAAAAAAAAAATGTAATAAAAAATAAATAAATAAAAAACAATGACGTCTCTGACTGCACACATGCTGAAAATCAAACATTTTTACTGTATTAATTCAGATATTTTCCAAAATAAAAGCCAAGTATTGTGATCAAATCAAGAGTGAATCTCCCCAGCCCTAATATAATATTTCCTCACTACTATTAACGGCTCACTTTCTTTTAGCTCACTTTGTACTACATTTCAAAATGGCCTTCCCGTTCACGTAACTCATGAGAGGGGGGTGCAAAGTTATGGGCAGCTTCCATTTCATCCTCCATGTTGTTGTGTACTAGGCCTAAATGCTCTGGACCATTAAGTCATTTATTAAAATGCAGACTTTATCTGTAAATATGCTGACATGTCACAGTACGCTAGCTTTCTATCAGCGTATCATTTGGTGTCAGCGGTCGGGGGGGGTGGAGGAAGACATGGGCGAGGTGGTGCTGTGATGAGAGCAGAGATGGACAGACTAATGGGACGTATCAACACCTCACACAAACAGTGAGAAAATGAGATGAGTGGAGTTTAAAAGTCTCGCTCGCAGCACTTTGCAGCAGCCAACTCCTGCTTTAGTGATGTGTCAGTGTTATCGCTCGCCTCCTATTAATTAGCTTTGTCTTGCTGCAGTACCTACTATGCATTGTGAGTGTGCAATAGTAATCACCGCGGCAGCATGTGTAGCTTCACTGAGGAAAAACAAACAAGCGTCCGTTCTCACACAGTCATGAGAAAACCTTTTTTTACCAATCCCACGGTGAATATTTCCCCCTGTGAATTCTGTGCCGTGATAATTCAAGCACGTCTCCTGATCTTTATTCGTTAATAGTTTTTTTTTGTGTGTGTGCTTGTGTAGCTTTGTCTGGTGAGTGTTTGGCCCAGATTTCTGATGTCGTCTGAATACTAATGTGGCATTTTGTGCGTCTGCGGCAGCGTGGTAACCGGGTGGGGACTGGAGGTTGCAGTGCAGAGAGGGGACAAATACTCAAATACCACACCCATTTCTTACTGCCCTGAAAGAATTAAGATCCAGAAAGGGAGGAACAAAAAAAAAAAACTAATTAAAATTTGATCTGGGGGGGCAGTGCAAATTGAGTTTCGTCTTCATTAAGACCACTGGGCAAAGAGGAGGGAGATAATTCAGTTTTGCTTTTGAGATACAAGCTGTTTCTGTGGCAGTCTGCAAATTCAACATACTGAAGTCTCTGGCATGTGTGCAGTTGAGATTCAACCAAGAAAGATTCCACAAGCTTGTCATGATGCCTTTTCTGAGCAGCTCCTACTTTATTTCATCATATTTTATACTTTTTGCTCTGCATACACTGGAGCATATTGATTACTGAGCAGAACGGTAGCACTGCAGTCCAAAAGTAGAAGTAAGGCAACAATGTTCAACAGCGTATTAGTTTTCCTTTTGATAAACGTGGATTATTTTGTAATAAATAAGTATTATTTAGGGATTTTAAAGCTAACAAAGTAATAACGTCAATTCGTTGTATCACCAGCAATTTCTTTAATGCATCAGTGCTTGCCATCTTTACAGTGGCTTGTAGCAGGCACAGTTTTAAAGCTAGAGTGAAGACCGATGACGGTGATGACTAAACAACCTCAGGAATCCATTGGGACCAACCATGTCACACTAGCATGTCAGGAAAGAGGCTAAATAACGCTCCAAAGTCCAAAATTTAGGCGAGGAAAAACTGTCTTGGCCATTTTCAAAGGGGTCCCTTGACCTCTGACCTCCAGATATGTGAATGTAAATGGGTTCTCTGGGTCCCCACCAGTCTCCCCTTTACAGACATGCCCACTGTATGACAACCACATGCAGTTTGGGGCAAGTCATAGTCAAGTCAGCACACTGACACAATGACAGCTTGCTGCCATGTTATAATTTCAGCATATTTTTTATGCTAAATGCAGAACCTGTGAGGGTTTCTGGACAATATTTATCATTGTTTTGTGTTGTTAATTGATTTCCGATAATAAATATATACATACATTTGCCTAAAAGAGCATATTTGCCCATTTAAATACATGACAAATCTCCCTTTAAGGTACATTTTGAACAAGAAATAAATGCAAAAAAAGATGTGATAATCATGCTTAACTATGGACAGTTATGTGCTTAACTATGGTTAGCCCGAGTGTTATTTTTATGGATTGTGCAACAGTCATATTTAGCAGTGAGACAGCCCTTAACAACCTGTGACTGCAGCACCGTCTCTGTCCAGTCAGTTTTATTGGTCTAAACAAGCTGTGGTGAGATGCATCTTTTTTTTTTTTTTTTTTTTTTAATGTGTAAAATATGGCTAAACATCCTCCTGAGGATTTGTCAGAATTCAGTAAATGCTGTCCAAATCCACATGGGAATGAATGTCACATCCGGCTCCGCACCAGTCAAACTAGTTGACAGTCAGTGTTGCAAAATATATCATTGCAAGTTAATATTGCCATTTTTCTAGACAAGTTTTTCTTTTCAGTGGGAGTCTTATGAGGTGGGTAGCAGCAGACGTAAATGTTGCCCCTTAACTGTGGAAGCAGGCAGGCGCACTACAAACACAGATCCTTATCCTATTGCTGAATCTCATTCTGACTCCAAAAACTAGCAGTGGCAGAGGCAGAGACATCTTTCTGTGCACATCTCTCTGTCTGTCTCTCTCAAGCCTTGTTCTCCTCAGCTCAGATGATTAGCATCTCTCTTTCCCTTTTTTCTCTCTCCCTCCCTTGAATGCCAACCTCAGGCGAGTCGGAGCCAGCGGAAGCCTCTTCAAGCTGACGCTGCAATAGGATTGGCCCGCTCACCACAGCACATGCTTAGTGAACCACACATATACAGTTCGTACGAGGAATTGACACTTAGTAGAACACACTGTTTCTCTCTACACTACCCATCGGAAATGTTCAGTCGTCAAACCCCCAGAAAATGTGTCAAATCCTGGAGCTATTTCTTTTTAAAATCCAGCCGTAGTGCTTCCGTACAACTCCCAAAGTCTAGCGTTGTGTGTTTATTCACAGTTGGGGAATTCATTATGTAAAGTTGCTTTATTCTGGGACAATATGAGTATGAAGGAACACTGTGAACATTGAAATAGTTCATAACGGTCCTTATTAATGAATTTCTTGTGATGATCGCCGTGATCGTTAAAATGCTGCACACTGAGGAAATGTCCTGTTTGATAGCAGCGACCTGGCTACTTGAGCAAGTCTCCAAACATTAACCACAAATGACAATAAAAACACTCCACCAGTGCTTTAGTAGTTAGTTAGTACTAAGTTATTTTCTCTGCCTGGTGATAAACAGCACGGCCTCAAAAGAGCACAACAAAATGGCCGATCCACAGTATAACTCACGGGCCTGTAGCCGCATTTCCATACTAAAGGAGGGCGGTAATGAGATAGCTACCTGAGATAATTGCTACTCAAGGCGCCCGGCTCTCATTCCCTACCACAGGGAGCCAGTCCTCACTACAATTAAACGTCCACTCATTTGCTCCATTTGAGGCCCCATTTATGCCATTTCATGCTCCGCTGTGTCTTAACACAACGGTGGCTTAAATAGCGGAAACTTGGTGCAGGAAATGTGGGATGATACCGCACATGGATGTACGGATTGAGAAACGATGGCCACACATGTGGAAGTAACACTAATTAGAGTCCCTATTACTCTTTTTAAACCGGCTCACCTCCCTCTGGTATTGATATGCATCTCACATTGAAACTAGCTGGATTACATTGATGACAGTTGTGTATTTTGACTGACATTACAGTTGTGAAGATTTGCGAAACTGTGGGGGAATGATCATTTTTACACCATTTTCATTGATAAACATGAATATGATGTGATGGTTTCTTCAGCCTGTAGAATACGATGTGTAGTCCAGGACATCTCTTCAGCACCACAGTATTTAATTTAAAACGGCATTTTGACTCACATTTAACAAAGTTTGCGGTTTTAACAAATAATGTGATTTCAAAATTGCAGTCGGCCATATTGCTGTGATCTTTTTTTAAACCTATGTTTTATGTTTTTTTGCTTTAAAGATGGAAGTTTATTTTGAAAAGACTATATCCAGGAAACGAGTGGAAATTGACACGTGTTGCTGGATTCATAGGAAAATTTAGAAAAAGCAGAGGAGTATGTTTTTCATCAGATATCATATGAACTGTTGTATGAGAATATATTGAAATGAAACTCTAAACGCAATGATAACACGTTAATGCAAATTAGTTGCTAATTTCCTTAATGCATTAATACGATTTGCAATTTTTGGGTTTGAAGCTAGAGTGAAGCCACTGCTATCATATGAAACTATTAAACGTAAAGAATCCATTCCAGCCATTTTATACTAGCTTTTCAAGAAGGAGGCTAAATATTGCTCCAAATTTAGACATGTCTACTTTATGACAATCACATGCAGTTTAAGGCAAACTTTGGGACCTTGCAGTACTAGTACCCATAAAACAGCATATTAGTGCCCTCCCATGTTGATAAGAGTATTAAATACTTGATAAGTCTCCCTTTAAGGTGCATTTTGAACAAATAAAAGAGGTGATTCATCACAAGTAAACATTTTGTGTGATTGGCAGCTGTAGTTGAAATGCTTGGAGGAATTGCATATTTGTTTCTCCCTGTAAAACCATAATGGCCTGACTCTTTATTCACTGTGACTGCGGTGTGGCTTAGAAATAACATCATTAACACTAATGACAATAAATCCTGATTGATAAAATGATAATGTTGCTGACAGTAGCTGTTTTTCGGAGGCCCTGACGCGACGATCACTCAAAGCTACTGCTGTTATATTGTATCCTTGTCTCGTCTCAAACTAATAAATTAAACTGTAATATCTGGGACTGCTGAGAAATTGGGCTGGATTGTTGAAAACGACGGCGTGCCGATACATAGTGTGATCGCTGGGCTGAGCGGTGTGGGACTACACACCAGGGATAAGAGATGGAGAGCAGCACTAGATCTACATTGGTTCCAGCGTGTGATGATTAACGGCGTCCGCTTCCATTAGCCTCAGAGTAATTGCTAAGACACCGATGAACATTACATAGCTCTAATCCTCAAATCAAAGAGGAGTCGCACAGACCACCAACATTCAGGTTTGATTTCCTTCACTCAAAAAGCACGACTTAATATTTGCATGTTGTTCAGAGATCACAGCACAGAGGAGGCTCCCTGCCTGTGTTTAGTAATTAGCTAGATTCAGGGTTCTTGAAAGACAAGGTAAGCTTTGCCGAAGTAAAGATTTTATGACAAAGGTGACGTTCCCAAGCTCCTAAGCGAGTCTGGAGATTCTTTAACTTGCAATAGGCTGTGACATACTGTATACCGTGAGGAAAACCTCTCCAGAGGAAGAGTTTGGGAGTGCGGATACAAAGATGGATGAAAACTTGGATAAAACAGTGTACAGAGATGAAAGGTTCGGGGAGAACAAAGCATGTCGAGGAGCTGCAGCTTGGTGTGTGCGAGTTGTTTTTGGAGCATGCAGTGTGGAAATGCACTAAGACACAGGCTGTATTCGAAACCGCCTACTACATACTACTTACAAACGCAGTGTACAGTATACAACATGTACTGTGCTCCTGAGTAGAATGCAGTTTGAAGCAGTTAAAGCCATGTATTTCGCAGTAAACTAGACCCGGATTTAGCATTTAAATTGGCTCTTAAAGCACTGGACGCAAACAAACTTGTACCACTACTGCAATATTATCAAAAAATACAACTTTGATTTTTTTGGGTTATGTTACTTTTTAAGATACTTTAAATGTTTTATTCTAACAGCTCATAGTGAAATAAGACAAACAGGATCATCAACAACATTTAACAGTGGACTGGTCTCCTACAGATATTAATGTTAAAAAGGGTGATGTTGTCTCAGCAGGTATCTCTTGTTCCCTCCTCTTCCCTCGCCACTCTGCTGATCTGTAGCTGCTCTCTGAGCGACACTAGCCGGCTGGCCAGCGAGCTACTCCCGCAGACGACTGTGGAGCTTTTCAACTCCATAAAAGATAAACACAGGTTGCCATTAATTTATAACAGACATTTGTGTTCTGATATTTAAACAAACTATCTGTCCACAAGGAAATAAAAGCCCTCAGCAGCCGCTATCTAGCTGTTGCGATTGTTTTTGGGGCTTCTAAACTCTGAAAACGTTGGAGCGAATGTTTGATTCAACATCTAATATTGTAAAACTGTCAATATTCAAAATCTACACAGTTGATTTCTCACCTGAAAGATTTTCAGAAGTGAATTTAGTGGTGAAATAGCTACGAGAAATGCAAAAAAACCAGCCGTTTGTGGCTGCTGTTGTTGTTAGAACCATAGCGTCTTGTGGTCCAGTGCTAGGTGAGTTAGACTGGTGTGATGCAGACTGGAGATTTTGCTTTTGTTTGCATACTAAATACTACGTTTTAGCCAAATCAGTCCATGCTACAAGTAAAATGTGGTTTCTAATACAGCCACAGTGGCAGAATCATGAGGAAGCGAGACTAAAGCAGAAAATAAAATGGTTAATTTTTCCTCCCACCTTGACGTAACCTTGCAGCTAACCCCCTTATGTTTTAAGCAACACCAGATCATAACATATCCGGTCATGTTTCCTCCTCGGTATCGACTCATGCAATGTCCTTTGGTGTTTGTGTGGAGCCCAAGGCTGCTCTTCATTGCAATGCTCGGCAGGGTCATTGCAGATCTATTAGGATGATTTGACTCCATTAGGGGGTAGAGGGAGAGCTGGCAAGTGCTAAAAAAGAGGGGAGAAAAAACGGTTTGAATACTCAGGTTATATTATGGGAGCAGCAGGGGCGCCCGCTAAGTATAAGGCCAGACCACTGGTATGGATGGACCTCGGTGCATGAAGCTTCACAGCTTAGAGGGAACGTTCATTAACAGCCACAGCTTATTATCAGCAGCTGGTGCTGGGTAACGCCCAGGGACTGTCACATACATTAACACACGCCATCACACATCTGTACACTTTCACTGTTACAACTTGCATTCATTAATATTTTTTTTTATATATATATCATGCTGTGAAAGCAGACTGGAAACAGGAGATAAGAAACATCACCACATGAGGACAAAATTTGCAGTTGCGTGTTGATATCTTGTTGATCAAATTGGATTTTGTGTTGGTGGCAGAGGTGTGTGTTCTTTGATGGTGGCGAGACGGAGCCTATTACTGCACATGCTAATTACACAGCACGTCTTCTGGTTATTTTTTATGCTGTTGCAACTTCCAGATTCGGACATGATGGTAATCCTAAGTGTCAGTTTAACTCTCTGAGACCTGTGAGGCTGTCGCAGGCTCAGTAATGATGCTTGATGAAGTTTGGATAAATTTTAAGTTTGCGGCAAAAACATGCAGTTTTTGAATACAGTATAAATGTGTTTTTTCACTTTTATTTTCATTTTCAAATGGTGTGTTTGATATTGCGCATACTGGGATCCCTAAATAGTCTTGGAACTGCATCAGTTGGGTTTCACCGTAAGGCTGAGACTCTTGTGGATGTGGAGCCATTTTTTGGATATTTGACCTCACTCTAAAATAACCTGTGGTGACCTCTAGGATAATCACATCCTCATGAAACTTTACAACCACAAATAGAGACCTGGAGCAGAGGATCCAGATCCAGATCCAGAGGATGGATGGCTTTCCTAGCTAGATGCATAATAAGGGGGTTCTTTATACAACAGAAGTACTCACCATCCAGTTGCTGAAAAATGCTATTATTGGCGAAATCTCTAAAGGTCAAAAGTTTTTGATCCCAAATCACAGCATGGCTTTTTATATGGCAGTCCTCAAGGTCTTGGTGTCTTAATGTGGTATTTTCGAGGGATTATTGATCATTTTTATCAATTCTTGAGTGGTAAAAATGGTTACATTTTTGTGTGTGTTTACATGTGAGTAAAAAATGGTATTAACCCCAAAATTGCTGCAACAACTTATGATACATAAGTGAGAGGGGATGACCATTATAATGAGCTAAACCCTTGCTATTTATTTTAATTAATTCATGCATATTTCTCATGTATGACTAGAACAATTGACACACAGTGCTGAGCTGCATCTCAAATTAATCTTCATGTTCTCAGCTTTCAGATGATGTTCACCACATCTATGTGACTTTTACTGTTGACCTGCTATCTCCCCCCTTGTAACCCCCTAAAAAAGACAAAAACGGGTCTATGGTTGGTCTCAGAAGGTTAAATGTGAAAACCTGTAAGTGCTCCCTCACAAGTGAAACATCATTTAGGATTCACGTCCTCACTGTAACTGTCTAAACTCAGCCTATGTCTCTCAAACACACACATATGGTTTAATTGAGTCTTGTCAGAGTTGTGACAGACAGTATGTGGAGAGCTACACTGATTTGTGGAGGTTTGGTCAGGACTTAAATAACAGTCATTCCAGATGTTGATGAACAGCTCTGGCTGGTGCACGTTTAGCTGTCCACATTTTAAGTAAGTGTAGATTGTGAGAGTTTCCCAGAGAGGCTGCAATAACTGCAAAGCTGGATAGTAAATATTAATGAAATGTGTGTAAACCTCTCAGGCTTATTTAAAGGACTGGTAAATATTTACAACACGTCCTGTAACACTTGCATTGATAATGCTGGAAGAAAAACTGTTCCACTGAAAATTCATAATAACATTTTTATAAATACATATAATATTTCAGCACATTTTTATCTTTGACATTGTGAACATTTCTACCACAATTAGCCACAAATGGACCTTTACGTCCTCTTAATTGCACAATTATAGCTGCTTCACCAATATTTAGACATAAGGGAGTTGACTGCAAGTTCACCAAATGCCCGTCCCATTGTTTCTCATGTTTGCCGGTCACACAGCTGTCAGTCACCAAAGACGTAGCTGCATATACAGCTCTGACACACTCATTTTGTCAGCCGTGAATCAAACACTCTGTGTCTGTAAGTCATCATCGGCAGCGACATCTCAATCTTCATCAAATGTCAAAAAGGTAGTCAATAATAGAGTAGAGTGAACTGGAGCTCCTATCGAATCATCTACAAAGGATGAAAATGAAGAAACAAATCAAACTGAACACAGAATGATGAAAATAACATTTATAATTGCACCTTTGATTGGCATATGAAAACATCATACCCACCCAGTTAAGTGTCAGACATCTTTTCATTCATGTTTTCTATTATTATTTCCATTTTCAGTAAACTATATCACACTTGTTTCCTTCTAAAAAACACTGTGTCCACCTCCACTGTGCACACATTTCTATTATACATTATTTATCCACTGATAATGCCAGAATCAGTATATTTCCTTCATTTACATTTATGTTGAGGTAGAAGGAAATTGCTGTTTTTATTACATCATATTTATATTTTATATTTTTATATTTAGTTTTGTTCCGTATCCATAACCAAAACCAAGCGAAACAAAACAACCGAAACCCAATGTGGTAAACACTACACAGGCAGTAAAGTATGGAAACACAAAGCAGAGCTAGGCATGATGGCTAGATCTGCATGCTAACTGTGTCTAAGACAGGAAATGTTGTCATATTATGGTAACGTACGGTCAAGCCAGCCGCTCCGCTCATCTCCGTGGTCAAATCAGCCGATGTCAGAGCACCCACATACTGACGTTTATGTTCAATCCATTCAAACGGCCCCGGTGGAGCAGAACATGGATGATAAAGAGAATGGAGCTGAGGGGAGAGCGAGCGACGGACTTGGCAAAGTTTGCAGAAGTATACACGTTTGACTATGTCCGGTTTTCAAAATAAGTAATAATAATAATGTTAAATAACACTGATTGGATGATATTCACAAGAAGTATAAAACATACTCATAAATTAAAAAGAAAATACCACTAATATGTGAGAGAGACGTCTTTATTCTTTGATTTTTGGGTTGCTGTAACAACTGTAATCAATAATTCCTGACAGTGACAGTGATATATTTGATATCAGGACATCTCTGACTAAATACATGCTGAAAATCAAACATTTTTATTGTATTGATATAGAGAGTTTTCACATTAAAAGTCCCTTGAAGTGGATGATTCAACTTTTTCCCATGGTCTAGTGTTAAAAAAGTTAACAAAAATCATATAACTTGTAGAAACACAATACTTGAAACATACTGTTTGTCGACTCAGCATCCAGGTATGGTGACAGTAATGAATCAGGAGATAGGTGAATCGTTCCGACCATATTCATTACTACTGTTTTGTGTGTCGGACACTTACAAACAAGACTACAGTATGTAATCGTCAGTCTGGGAGTGGTTTTAAGTGGACTGAAGTGATTTAAGCGGAGGGCTGTGAAAGTATTGAGTGGACTCTGTGCTGTGATTCTAGCATCGATACTCGTGTCAATAACGTGCGCTGTGTATCGCTGTGTGTTTCTTTGTGTAAACTTAAAGACTAACGCAGCGACGCAGACGGTCCATACATCATCCCGACAGACGGCGAGCTTCTGGCATGTAGCCGCCTCACAAACACTCTTCCTGTTTCTCTGCCTCACATAACCTCAGCTCTAGGACTGGTATCAGATTATAAATTGCCACGGCGGGGATCTGATTTGACCTGCGCTAATATAAAAATCAGATTCTGTCCTTTTTCTCCTGCACAGACAGATATGAAAAGATTATTTCTGTCACTTAAAGGGAAAAAAAAGAGGTGAAAATAGGAAGGCTGCATTGTAGACAGAAACACAGGAGTTGCACTAATGGAAAAATGATGAAAGACATCCGATAAACACTGAGATAGAGATCAATTTCTGTAGGTTTCAAACTTAATCTGTATCATTTGTCCAGTAAGGGCTATGATATAAGTGCTACAAGGGCTACGGTGAGAACAACTGACCTATTTTTGTAAGCAAACTACAAGAAAATACATCATAGTTAACCATCAACACAGTGACTAGACTTAAAGGTGCTAAATGTGAGATTGGGAACATTTGTGTTGCTTCCTCCCAGCTCTCAACATGACGACGCTTTCAGCTAACGGTGAAAACATGTGCAGCCGGCCCGCCTATGTCAACAAAGCATGGATAAACCCAAATTACAACACACACAGAAGGAGAAGGAGTGGTTGCTGCTATGCTAATGCTCTGGATATTGAATTTAACACCTTTAAGAGAAGTCAAAATTAAGTTTTAATATTTTATTTTTTACTTTATTTCCTGCTCAGTTGTTTTATTTTGGGAACACCCTCATTCCCTGTGTGATGTCGCTCATTTCATTTCATTCCAGTTATGCAATTTCCAACAGAAATAGGCGTCAACACACTGTTCTGAGCCCCTGTGAGGCCCCAGGGTCCACGGGGCCCCTACGTACTTCACCACTGTGTATCTGTTAGTGGTAACTGGTCTGCGGTTCTCAGATCACGGTCGGTAGCAGATTGATAAGGAACCCAATCGGGGGGATAAGGCCTTTGAATCAATGTGTTTGGATATCACACACTCATTGCATAGATTATGCTACCATATCTAAGACTTTTGATCTGTAGATAGACTATAGATGCCCACTGTATAGACACAGTCAAAGGAAATGTCTCCAAATTAAAGCCTAAATTATGGCTGCTGGTTCCACTGCTTAGACTCTGTATCACACATTAGTGCAGCTTGTTCTTTGTGGTTTCTCTTTCCTGTAGGACAACATGGACATTGAATGAATTGCTTATCAAATCACGGCTTTAAGATAAGTGGATGTTGCTTTGCCAGTGCAGTGTATAACTGGATGTTTGTGGTTGTTCTTTTGGCAACTGTTATTCAATTTAAAGGGATAGATTGGATGTTTTGAAGTGGGGTTGTTTGAGGTACTTATCCATAGTCGGTGTATTACTTGCAGTAGATGACGCTTGACGTGCCTTCAGTTTGGAGAAACAGATGTGAATACCGGCATCGGAGTAACTCAGATCCTGCTTGTTTACTACTGTACTACTACAGTAAGTAATACTCTGACTATGTCAAGTCAGTTGTATTCATAAATATCTGTACAGAATACAACACCCTCTGTCCTTTATAACACCACATACAACCCCACCTGAAAACACCCAAACTGTTCCTTTAAAAAGGGTTTTAGAGGATAAGCAGCTGTTAAAGTTGTACTCTACACTTTAAAGTACTGTACAGCCCATCTCTGTCACCTCATATGATAAGACAGCGGGGTCTAAAAGATGTCTGTGTTCCACCATCTCAGCAGCCAGGTTTATGTTATATCCCATCTCATAAACCTGCAGAAAAGAACCAGCACAAGGGCCAGCAGCCTCGTTGGTAGTGTGGGAGGCTGTTGTGCTGTTTTATGGTGGACTAGCTAGCGTTTGATAGGGCCCTGCTTTCCTGGCTCGTGGTCTTGTACAGTGTGTGAATGTTTGCTGGATGGATGTGGCTTCCTCTGGATTTCATCGCAACCCCTCCTTTCTCTATATACAGTGTGAATTTCTATTTTAGTGGATGGTTCACACAGACAGACACCAAAGTCATGCATTCATTGTACGGCTGTACCCGAATCAGATTTAGTTGTTCAGTACGAATTTTAAACTATTTGTTTGTATTGTTTTTTGTCTTCATATGGAATATCTGGCTATCAGAAAGTCCAGTGATGATTTTACCTGTTGATCTGCTACAGTTTCATAATGAACAGAAAATACTCTAAGACAACCAGTGGGGTCTGTGCAGTCTGTCTGGGGGACTTGGCGGATCAGGGCAAGGGTGCTACGGAGCTCCATGACGGCCGTGAGCTTTGCAGCACTACTCGCCCGGATCTCGCCGTGAACGCTCAGGTCCAGGTACGGTCATGAAATAATTTTTAGACGTGTATAAAACAAATGTTTACGTAACAAGATGAAGACGTACGAACTTCTCAATATTACAATCCAAACATGCGTCAAAGTTTTCTGTCCCCCAAAAGGAGGTGCGACCTTGTATGTGCCGGTCTGATGCATGGCATGCATTTTATTTTTGCCAGTAACAAGAGTAATACGTGTGTTAATTAAGACTTTTTTTTTTTTTTTAAATATTGGAAGGGGTATTTTCCATTTTTATTAACAGTGCCGCAAAGGATCCCAGACTGGATTTGAACCTGAGGCCACGTCGGTAAGGACTTGAGCTACTACAGCGCCCCATTAAGACTTCTTTTGACATGATCACAGGCCATCTACCTCAGTAACTGGAGGACAGGATGGCAACAGGTCAGGAGGTCAGGAGGCGTTGTTAATTACTAGAGTCGACACAGATCCCCTTGATAATTTAGTTGTTATACCGGTGCATCCCGTCTCCGTCAGCTCTTCTTCGGCAGTCCAGCGGTGTTGCCGTGGAGTAAAGCACCCAGTGAGGTGGTACTTGGAAGTGATAAATGGGGGCCAGTAGACCTGGAGTGTTATCAGTGCTACTGAGGCCTGCAAACTAGGAGAACACAAGGTTCGCTCTGGGGTAGGACACAGCAGGCTACGAGGCTAAGGTTGATGTATCGCTGCACAGTCACAATAGGATTCATGTTGTAAGGACTTCGGCGAGCATTGTGGGAACACGAGCTGCAAGAGTGTGTGTTTATGGGGAGAGGGATAGACTATGTAATTTATGTTGTGTTTGTGTGCACGATCTAAGAGTCCTCGTACAATTTGATATGAATCACTCGCAAAATTTTGTGTAGTTCATTGAGTGCAGTGTGAGGTGAAGTATATTCCACTCTGCAGCAGAGATTGAGTTTTTACAAGAAGTGCTGCATGCGTGATTGATAGATTCGCTTGTTAAAAAAAAAAAAAGGCACGAGGCTGTGAAACGACCGACCAATTAAATCCAATCTGTTCCAGAGGACAGATGACATCATAAAAAGCATCATCCTGCCGACACCTACGCGACGCCCACGTGCACACTCATAGAGATGCAGATACAAGTGCTGTGACAGCGCAGCGCGACATCGCCGAGCTTCCATAGACTTTCACTCACTGTGCTAAAAATGTTTACTGGACAGAAACGATCATCATCATTCAGTCTTCCACTCCTCTTCATTTCCTCTTCGTCTGACCTGTGTGTGTGAATCAGTGTGTGTATGTCTGCTTATCCATTTGGAATATAATATCCCAGAGAGCAGAAGCAAACTCTTTGAGTTTCACTATAAAAAGATCAGATACAGTGCAACACATCACATGCTGCAAGAAGGCTTAGCAACAATACGAGGGACAGACCCACGATCACGACCGACTCTACTGTTGTTCAGAGGCTCTAGAAGGTTCAGTTTTAGGGATATAGTGAAGCTACAGATATCATATGAAACTAGAAAACATCAGGAATCTATGTTACACCCCCTGTCAGGAAAGAGGCTAAATAACACTCCAAAGCCGGGCTTAAATTTAGTGAGGAAAATCTGGCATGGGAGGGAGTGTCCACTTTTTTAATGCATTTAATGTTATTTTTGCCTATTCAAAAAATGATGTATTTGAATATTTCTGCATACTGGGGTCCCTAAACAGTCTTGAATTACATACATTGGGTATCACTGTAAAGCTGAGACTCTTGTGGATCCAGTGAACCCAACTGTATTCATGTGTGATGATGTTAGTCCCCATAGCAGCCATTTCATTGTAGCAAGACAATATTTTGTAACTTGACCTCTCTGTATAAAATGACCTTGTGGTGACCTCTGGGATAATCACGGCCTCATGAAACAGAGCGCTCACCATCCAATTGCCGAAAATGCAGTTCTTGCAAAAATCTCCAATTGTGAAAAGTTTTTGATACCAAATCACAGCATGACTCTTTTTATTGTGTTCCTCAAGGTCTCGGTGTTTTAATGTGGTAGTTTGGAGGGATTATTGATCATTTTCATTAATTCTCATGTGGTAAAAAATGGTAAATTTAGCACCAGATCTGTGTAAAATAAATGTATCAACCCAAAAAGTGCTGCAGCAATTTATGAGACATAATAGAGCATGGGGATGGTCATCATATACTTGCTCTTACACACACTTTTACAATTGATTCTGTATAATTAATTCAACTCATGCATTCATTAAATCATGTTTATTTGTGAGTTATGACTAGAAGAACTTGACGCAGCGCTGAGCTGCATCTCAAATGAATCTTCAGGTTTCCAGCTTTCAGATGATGTTCACCACTTCTATGTGACATCTACTGTTGACCTGCTATCTCCCCCTAGAGACCCCCCGTACCCCTTTAAAAAAGACAAAAACGGGTCTATTGTGGATCTCAGAGGGTTAAATGCCTGTATTTAAATCCCTCACTTACATTTTTTATTTTCTCTATCTTCCATCCCCTCTCACTTAACTGTAAAGCCTACATTCTTTTGCCTGAGAGGTAATTAGATGAGACAGTTATGCAACACTTCTCTGTTCAGCGTCACCGTTCGTGGCCCTCCTCCTGTTTCTTCAAGGCCGTTTTGTCACTGCAGATTAAGTGGGCCATACAGTACGTTAAAAAAATCCATTTCATGTTGGTTTCTCTAAACCTACAGAGCTCGGGGGGAGGGGGGTCTCGTGAAATAAAAAAAAACCCAGCAATCTGTGCTTGTGGTCACATTGTTGTCACATTGAATGCTTTGTGAGCACTGATTTATGCTCTCAATTTAGTATGGTGCTCGCCGTGATGCAGACACTTTGAAGCTGTCTCTCTCCGCCCAAACAACGCCACTCCTTAATGGAAACTATACAGTAGCTGTATGAGTTCACTGCTGCCTCCACACACAGGACACCATCTGAACGCATGGCTTGTTTTTTCCCCACAATCCATCTCCGAGATCGGCCTTTAAACAAAATCACACCTTTACGTATGTTGACGTCAGCTTCTTTCATTTTGCTGAATCTAACATGTCACTGAATAATCTTTTTATTATCGGTTATTAGATACCTGTAGCCATCACACAGCAGCAGGAACAACGTGAACGTCTCAAAATTAAGGATTTTTACGAGGGCTGTCAGTCCATTAATTAATTAATTACATGTCCGTAGTTAATCACAGTTTTTATCTGTTCAAAATGTACAAAACAATGCATAAAATATGCTAAAATCATAGGCAACAACAACAGCTGTCAGTGTGCTGACTTGACTATGACTTGACCCAAACTGCATGTGATTATCATAAAGTGTTCATGTCTGTAAAGGGGAGACTGGTGGGGACCCAGAGAACCCATTTACATTCACATATCTGGAGGTCAGAGGTCAAGGGACCCCTTTGAAAACGGCTATGCCAGTTTTTCTTCGACAAAATGTAGAGCAACTTTGGAGCGTTGTTCAACCTCCATTCTGACAAGCTAGTACGACCTGGTCGGTACCGCTGGATTCCTCAGGCTCTCTAGTTTCACATGATGCCACTCTAGCTGTAAAACTGAGCCCGACGACCTAAATATCACAAGTTGTGTTAAGGCATTTACAAAATTAGTAGCGTTAAAGTGATTTGCGTTGAATTAAATAATTTATGATAGCCTTCATTTTTACCTATGTGGCACAGCAGCAGTAACTTTATTGATTATTTATAAGGGACTGTATGACATTGTTGGGTTGGGGAGGAAAAAAGCAGGAAGCTCCACTCAATATTTCAACATGATATACAGTATTTACAGTATGGGGAATGTAAGAAAATGGGTAAATACAGCCACTCTCTCTCTTTTGATTTTTGCTTTTGTCTCTGAACTGGAATATATACTATGTGTGTGTGTATATTATTTTATGTGTTGATAACCTTCCTCTCTTCAGCATTGAGGTGAGGAAAGTGAGGATAATATTACATATCCAATCGCTGCCACCCAGCATGGTTAAACTTTATTTCATAATCATCGATTCAGGTGGAGGATTTGCCATTTGACAAAGTCACAGCAAAGGTGTGGAGTTTGAGTAAGCTCAGACTTTTCGCTTTTATTTTTTTATTTTTTCACACTTTGATGCATTCATGATGATTTACAGGTAGTGTGGTCACACGTAAAGAGGTATTGTAAATGACAGCAGGAGAAGTAATTGGAGCACAGATATGTGGTTGTATTCCCTGTAATATGCACAGCCTCCCACCTTGATTCATCCTCTCATGTGTTTTTTAATTAGCACTACCTGCTGGAGAAGAAGTCATACGTACATACAGAAAGCTTTATTTACCTTTTGTCACATGACAGAATGAGCCATATGGAGGGCTGCGGATGTTAAAAAACACCGGATATGATAATTAAAGCAAAACTTGCATGTGGTTAACAGCCTGCAGTAGCTTCAGACGTCGCTGGCTGTGAGCTTTTATCTGCATGTGTAAATCCTGTGCAGTCTGTCTTTCACAGCATAAGAACAAGGAAGGCACCTTATGTTAAAGTGTGAAGGATGCGGATCTGCTCATGAGATATAATCGGTATTTTCAAGGAATTGCTGCAATGGCATCTCGATCTTTATCAGCGCTGGGCTATGAATCAGAGCGGGTGGTTTGTGTGAGTCTCGGCCTTGCATGCATATACACCCCCCCCCCCCCCCCCCCCCCCCCCCCCACGTGCAGCACTCAGGAGCTCGAATTAAAGTGGATTTAAGGGAGGCGAGGGCTGGAGGAGAGCAGGGGTTTATAACTCTGATTGCCATGCCCACCACTCATAATGAGGCGCATTACAGAGCTGATGTTGTAAGATTAGGGTGACTTACGGAGACATGAGCAGCCTTACAGATCAGGAAAGAGGGAGTTGGGGAGAGAGGAAAATAAGGGAGAAAAGAGAGGAGGAGAGGAGGAAGTGATGGAAGGGGTAGTTTGAAGAAAGGTGAGGCTGAAGTAAAAGGATGAGAATAAGAAAAGCAAAAGGAGGAATGGAAACATCTGGATTTACACCATGTTAGGGCTGGGACGATACACCCATATCCTGATTCCATACTATCACTATACTTGATTGCCAGTGTGATATGCATTGTGATTTTTAAGTATTGCGATTTGATATTCCAACTTATTGCATTTTTTGTTAATTAGACGTACACTTCTAGGGATGTTTAATTAGAAAAAAAACTAAAGTAATACCGTGAAAATGTTTGATCTGAAGTCATCAGGCATTATTTATCAGATTTTTTTCCAGCAACCCAAAAATCAAAGAATAAAGACATTTCCCTCATAAATTAGCGGTATTTTCTTTTTAATTTATCAGGGACATGTAATGTTTTATACTTCTAGTGAATATAATCCAATCAATCTTATTTCTATATATGTATTTTATATATACAGTTCCCTTTTTTAACACCTTATTTTGAAAACCGGACACAGTCACATGTGTATTCCTCCGCTAACATCACTTGCGGAGTTTGAGGCTACATCTCCGTCAGCTCCATTCTCTTTATACATCCAGGGTCAGCTCCACTGGGGCCGTTTCAATGTATTTAACATAAATTTTGGCCGACTCATCACAGAAATACGAGTGACGGCTGGTTTGACCGCACGTTACCGCAATCCGATAGCGTTTCCTGTTCATAACAGTTAGCATGCAGCTTTAGCCGTGATGTCTAGATCTGCTTTTCCTGCAATGTGTGAAACCCAAAGTGTAGTGTGTAGTGTTGTGTTTACCACGTTGGATTTAAACTGTGAAGGTGATGGTTGTATTGACGTTTTCTACTTTCTTCATTTCGGCTGGCTGCAGTTTGTTTAGTTGACAGATAATGAACGGATATGACATCACATTACTCCGACTACAACAATAAAAGCTTCCCTCTTACTCCTCATGGACTCAAATGGAGCAAATATACCAACTTTGGCATTAAAAGATCTATTTCAAAGTGGGATACATGGGTGAATCATGTAAGGCCTCTTGGGTGGGTGGGGCAGAAAGGGGGATGGAGCTGTGTTGATAGTGGCATTAAAGTCGGGCAAGAGAAAGAAAGGCAGACAGAAAGGACAAGAAAAACAAAGAAAGGAAATATCTGCATTCCTGTCAGCCTGCGCGAACGGCAGAGAAGCTCTCAGTTATTAAAGCGCTGACAGCCTGTGACAGCGATATAGCTCTATTTTGCTCCGGCCTCGTCACCACCTCGACTGGAATTCAAAACAGGCCGGGATGTCGTGTAGAGCGCTGACAGGTGTTTGTGTCCCCTCTCCGATAGAATTGCCAGCAATAATATAAAAATAAATAGAGAGGAAATCGTCCATCCCTTCCCAGTAGCCCTCTTGTTTGATTTGATTGTGTAGTTAAGCAGACTACAAGCCTGGACTACACATTCCCAGTTGTGTAGTTTTTGATATGCATTTAGATTTGTATGGCTACAGCTGCTGAGCAAACTGATATGTGCAACATGAAATGACAAAATCTGACTGTAGTGACAATGCTTCCCAGTTTAATATCTAAAGCTGGTTGTGTCATGTTACCACAGCAAACCAGAAAACCAATCAAACTATGCAGCGTTACAGCGTACTCCTCGTATGCTGTTTGCAAGCAGTTCAAGCAGACTGGGGTGTCGTTTAACCACCGATGGGCGGCAACAGTGGGTCGCTGTTTGCATTACCCTGTTTAAAGTGATCGTAATGACGTTATGTGCAGTACAAAACACATGGCAGATCTCCCCACATATCCTCTGGGGAGATCACTGTTTGCATGACCCTGTTTAAATGGATGTAAAAGATACACCATAATAGCTAGATGATTTATTCTTTCAGCAGAAAGCCGAGGCTTCTGTCTTCATCATGTTTTTCGCTCGCAGTGACGTCTTTAAGTGACAGCGAAATGTAACAAAACTATCAAAATATCTATGGAAATTATCATGTTTCATAAACTGAAGAAATATGCATACTTCAGTAGTTAAAATATTTTGTTCATGTTTCTACATTTAGAAATCTCATCTTCTTCATCTTCATCTTCAACCGCTTATCCGGGTCGGGTCGCGGGGGCAACAGCTCCAGCAGGGGACCCCAAACTTCCCTTTCCCGGGCCACATTAACCAGCTCTGACTGGTGGATCCCGAGGCGTTCCCAGGCCAGTGTGGAGATATAATCTCTCCACCTCATCCTGGGTCGTGCCCGGGGTCTCCTCCCAGCTGGTCGTGCCTGGAACACCTCCCTAGGGAGGCGCCCAGGAGGCATCCTTACCAGATGCCCGAACCACCTCAACTGGCTTCTTTCAACGCAAAGGAGCAGCAGCTCTACTCCGAGTCCCTCACGGATGACTGAGCTTCTCACCTTATCTCTAAGGGAGATGCCAGCGACCCTCCTGAGAAAACCCATTTCGGCCGCTTGTACTCGTGATCTAGTTCTTTCGGTCATGACATTTAGAAATCTTTTGGATCCAATTTTTTGTGTTTACTTAACATTTTATGACATAACCTTTCAGTTTAGGTTGTACAGATTTTAGGGATATGACAAATTTGAAGATAATCCAAGAAATTACATCACAACAAGCAAAAATACCAATGTAGGCACTGGAGGACCATTTCTGTTTTTTTTGTTGTGGAAACTTTTGATTTTTTTCCCACTTTTAACCAAATTGTGTATCACGTTCACCCAGCCTGTAAGAAGACACTGTCCAGTGCGCCGTGGTTTACAGTAACTGATGAGCTCATTAATAGTAATAAAACCTGAAGATGTAAATGAACCGCGGTCTCTCTTGTAACCGTTGCATACGCTCAAAACAGGACCTGAATTGTGCGTACGCCACTTCCAACTCAAAAAGTGTGATCTGTAAAAGCAGACTTGATGGGAGAATGCACATTATGGAGGCAGGGGAAACTGGCGATGCAGATTGTGATTAGTTCTATGAGTGAATCATTATCGGTCGTAACCATAATGCAGGCCAAGGTCGCCATAAAATAGTGTTCACCTATCGAACTTCCATATTCAGATGATAATACTGCAGGGTGGATGTACTGGCACTGCAAGGACTACGTGGATGGTAGAATTAGGAGAGTGTCCAGACAACACCTCACCCACAAGCACCTTGATTTCTGTGTCAGGAAAGCTCCTTTGCTTGGTGCTCCTGTCTCTAGTTGCTGTGATTCGCTCTAAAGATAATCAGCAGGCTCATTTATATGCAGAAATATTCATGAGGTGCTTTGCATTGACCATGTATGGTTGAATGCGGGTGTGTTGAAGGGGGTTATGAGGCTGATCCACGTGTGGACAATTAATTCCAAGTTGATTTGTGATTTATAAAAGGAAACGGCACACTGGCAGCCATACGCACAGATTTATAAAGGTAAATATTTTTTGGCAACACTTTTTGTGGATCCTATGCTTGTTTTATAAATGAGACCCCTGCTGAGTTTGCACCAAATCTCCACAACAATATTTCACATAAGTCCAATATTTCAGTGGAAAATCCAAAGACAATATATCCCTTTGTACATAGTGCACACGCAATACACATACTGCGTCATTTGTCTTTTCAGTCCACGCTAATAAACTGAAGATGTGCGGAGATAGTTACAGTTGACCTCTACTGCGTATCGTGCCCTTTAGAATGAATTCTTTTCCAAGGACACTGCGCCGTCCACGAGGAAGCTTTGATAAATGCCTGAGGGTGTAACCAAGGACCGCTCTGATTCACAGGGGCCTCGGTGACAAACAGCCTTTACTGTGTAACATGTTTAATGGGCATAAGAGTGGACGACCTTCTATACGACTTACACAACATCTTCATCACTGTGGGCGCTGCGGTGTGTGTTTGTTACGGCTGCGTGGACGGTGCGGAGATGGTCGCATTTGCACCTATATTGCCTGATTGTCTTCGATAGTGCACAGCGAGTGGCGATGGACACATTTCTGTGATTTTGTTCTACGGAGACTGATGTTATTCCCAGATGTCCACAATGCAATTCAGTGTCTACAGGTTCTGCATGAATTCCAGTTTATTGATGTCCAGTGGATGGAGAGGGAAATGCATAATTTCTCCTCAGTAGATGGTTTGATATGGACTTGATATATATGCCTGACAAGTTGAATCGGTTGGTAATATAATCACACTTGTTTATTAAGTTTAATAGTTGGTGTATATAATATCATTTCATTGAAGCACGTGGATACATGATGCAGAGGTACCGAATCACATTTTATCAGCCAGTTCTGATTGTTGTATGAGGATGTTATTATGATAATCAGGGGTTACAGTAGATTAAAGTTCTTGCTGGTACTACTAGGCGACCTGACCATCATCACTTGATATTATTCTCCTCCCACCCCCCAGCTTCATGCACCCCTGAACTCACGTTTCAGTGCTGGTATGGTATAGAAAGAAATTAGAAACGCTTGGCATCATGTATAGCAAATAATGAACTGGAAATATTGACAAAATTATTCAAGATTTGTGTTTTTCCTCCGACTAAAAGGGACATTCATGTGATTTGACCAGTGGGGAGCTCATATTTTCTGATTATTCTGATGCACATGAATGCAGCACAGTGCTATCTCGCAGTGATGATGGAGGTGAAACAGCATTGCCATATGTCGACAAATGATTAGGGATATTTGATCCACCACATAGTTATATATATAGTTATAGTTATAGCAGAGTTTATGAAAATGTTAAAATGATGATGAAATAACTTGAATATATATATTTTTTTGTTTTGTTTTCAAAATTGTGACAACCATGGACGGCATTCTAAATAGCGCTGCAATGAAAGTTGTATGACGCACTTCCTCTCGTTTGTTTTGGCAGGAAAAATGCCGTGGCACGCTAGACACCATTAATGTCAGTTAGCATTGTACTGAAGCTAATCAGGCTACAATGAGCTGGATTTGACCGTTAGCTGCTCCCTATAGAGGCAGGCAGCACCAGGCCGACATGCTGCTGCAGAACTGCTGCTGTTTATACTGATGTGGTTACAAAATGCAGTTTTGTAGTAATGATAGTAATAGGTTTGAGGTCCATACATGTACTGGCAGTAAAAGGTACAGATAACAAATAGCAATTACAAATCTGTGTATGCAAAGCACTCAATGCGAGTGATGAGGAAATTTATAATTTTAAAAAGGACTATTATGCTTTTGCCTTACCTTAAGTGTTATATTGTTTTTTGTGCATGTAAAAAGTCCACGCCAAAAGGAGTTATCCCCCCGCAGAAACACTGCTCCTGAACTGCCTTGATTGAAATCCCGCCTTTTCTTCCGTAACATGGTGATGTCACCAAGTAACACATTAGCATAATGGCTAGTTTATCACGCCCTCAAACAAAGCTAGTTAGAGCGGAGCCGGAGAGCCCGAAGAGTTTGGGTTGCTGACCAATCGCAACAGTAAGCCAGCTGGCCAATCAGAGCAGACCGGGATTTTCAGGAGGGCGACTTTAAAGCATGTAAAAATGTTCTAGTAGAAATCCAAAAGTATAAACCTTAATATGAGCACAATGGGACCTCTTTAACTGCGACGACCTTACATAACTGTTGAAACATGATGGGTTGGATTTTAGGGGAGTCTTGTGATAGCAGTATTGATTGCCCATAACTCATAAGTCTGACACAATGCACTAATCCCAAATATCAGCAGATGAGATAGTATAGTATTCTCTAAAAATCTGAATCCAACGTCCACTATTGGCACCAACAATAAAATTTCTTATGCAATTATAAATGCCTGTTGAACACAATAATAATAATAATAATCATAACACATTGCACATATTTTCTATCATAGGAGTAGCACTATTAGAGGCCTTGGAAGTGATAAGTGGGCTCTAAGTGCTGTCTAGTTTCTTTTTTAGTCAACAGCTCGGTCTGTTATGTCTTGTTTTGTCTCTAATTGTTATTGTTATTATTCATTACTTTGGGAGAGCAACAAATTTGAAATGAATATATTATGAATGAATACCTTTTTTTATGATGCTCAAAAAGAGAATCTGACTGCACTCATCCAGCTCTTGGTTTTGCGTCTGTTTTGCATCCCGACGTTCCCTGTTTCTCTGTAATCACCATTCTAAACAGGGTGTAATCAGCGTGGCTAGGGACGGCCTGTATGTGAAGCCTGTGCTCTGATTGGGAATAACAACATGTCAGACTCCCAGCTGATGTGATGGCACGGCCGTCACTTTTATTTATAGGAATTCATTTTTATATCCCTACCTACTCTTGGCAGAGAAATAGATAGCACGGTATATATTAAATATGCTGAGAATGAGCGGTTTCCCCATCAGAAACTATCACGTTTGGATTACTGACACATTGAAATGCAAGAACAAAGAAAACGTGAATATGTGAGGGATTTTTAAACAATAATTGTCGGACATCAAAGAGTGAAAATAATGAGCAGGTGAGCTGCAGAACAATGTGCTGCTGGTCTTCAGTCATTCTGTGAGAAGATCCAACACAAAGCCAGTTTTACCTCTGTCTTTATGTATTAACCACACTTTGACAGGAACATCAAAGCATAAAATACAAACATCATGTACTGTTACACAGGGAAACTTGACAAAACTAAGAGAGAATTCATGTTACAGCCTTCAGGTTTGTATTTTTCTGTTGCTTTTTCCTCCCAACAGCAGCGCTGCGATGGGTGCTGTCCATTTAGATGTGTGGTCCGTCAGTAAATCCACTCTCGCCATAGAGGTGATGAGCTCATTGCTGTTTTGCAGCATGGTGTTTCTTTTAGCTGGAGGCTCTCTGCAGTGCTTCACTGGCTTCAAAGTCAGCTTCCACCATTTGATGGTAGCATATAAGGATGTTAATAATTAATCGTTGACTGACATTAAGAATGTTAACGATTAATGATCGGATAAACAATCAAAATAAATATTAAAAAATAAGCAGCTGAGCGAAACTCAGAGGAGCGGCTCGTCACTTTAAGGAGAAAAGCTGGTCCACCTTAACAGCCCACCTTTAGAGAGTCTGAATCAGAGTTGCAGATACAGGAAGTTGGCTCGGGTCCTGAGCTGAGGAGTTGTAGCATTTATTCACTGACGAATTAACTTCACACACACTGCTACAGCTACACTCACAGCTATAACGCCATCGACAACCCCACACTCAACGCAGCCACACACACACATTCTGTCGGACACCCGCTAACGTTACACCAGGTAGACATAGTATCGTTACACCGGGTGGACATAGTATCGTTCCTCCAGGCGAACAGAGTATCATTACACCAGGCAGACAAAGTATTGTTACACAGGGCAGACAGAGTATCGTTAAGTCGGGTAGACAGAGTATCATTACACCGGGCAGAGTATTGTTACACTTGGTGGACAGAGTATCATTACACCAGGTGGGCAGAGTATTGTTACACTAGGTGGACAGAATATCGTTACACCAGGTAGACACACAGCTGACAACCTTGCAGCTAAACTAAATGGTGCATTGGAAACTTAATGACACTACATGCAGCATCATGGCTGCTACAGTAACTCTCCCATACAGGTGTACAGGGGACTCATTTTGCTGTCGTGCTCATACACTGCAGTTGGTGCACCGCTGCATGCAAGGCACTAATCTTGTTGGTTAATGGTTAATAATCAGTTACAGAGGGTCCCTATTAGCACATTTACATTTTATATAGATGTGTGGATGCAGAGGTAAAAAAAATATTCAGGTCAAACCGACATCTCTGTTTGCTTATGTTGGATCAGCTAGTAATGCAGACTTGACAGAGCAATGCTGACATTAAGATATGTAAATGTAAATGGGTTCTCTGGGTACCCACGAGTCTCTCCTTTACAGACATGTCCACTTTATGATAATCACAGTCACTTTGGGGAAATTCATAATCAAGTCAGCACAATGACAGCTGTTGTTGTTGCCTATGATTTTAGCATCTTATTTTAGCATATCTTTATGCTTTTTTATCTTTATCTTTTGTGCATTTTGAACAGATAAAAACTGCCATGTTATGAGTTGAACATATGTTTTATGCTACATGAGTACCTGTGAGGGTTTCTGGATAATATTTGTCATTGTTTTGTTAATTGGTATTGATAATGGACAATCATGTGATTAATCATGATTACATATTTTAATCAGTTGACAGCCGTAGGCTGGATTTATGTTTTTGTTGGCAGCTCACATTAAATATGAACCAAGTCTGATATTTACATTGCTGTTATTTCTGTCGTTACATTACACAAACCTGCAATTTCATGGGTATGTAGCCTTTTAATATTGACTGTAAATATATATTGTGCATCAGCTTTAACGTGCATAACTTCTGTGTGTATGCAGGACATCACTGGTGTATTAGTACCCTATAGTCTAAATGTACTTCAACCTGCCAACTGTGCAGAAAACCGTACATTTCATTTTTTTATTGAATTGGTATCGTTCTGATGCAAATATTGACAGTTGTGGTCCAAATGCGTTGACATCTTCAACAGCCTTCCAAAATGATATGCTGTATTTGTTTTCATGGCTTCCTCAAAACATGTATTTGCATTACATACACAGTGTTCCTTTAGTATTCATAGTACGCTGTTGAGTGCAGCAAGTCCATTCCCTTGGAGTTGTTCACAGCAAGGCCACCTCAGATGGATTCTGTCATTGTCGCCCACAGAAAAGCTCCTCTGTGTTACAGACGCTCTAGCTCACTCTCCAAAGGCTTTTAATTGTGTTAGGGAGCCACAGGCCTTTTTGTCCAACAGGACTTCTGACAATACAGCTCTGATTGTGGTTTTGGACAAACAATAGCGCTGTGATTTGAGCCACTTGGCCAGTGATTGCTGCCAGAGACAGACTTTCCGACTTTGTGTTTATGGCAGGGGACGACGTCAACATCCTCCTCGTGAACCACTCAAGACTGGGTTGGTTGTGTTTGTTTCTGAGTGGGTGGCTGTTTGCATTTTTCATTTTCTCACACTCCACGCTCCTTTTTGTCTCCAGCAAATCCACCCCTTCAATTTTTTTATTGAAGTGCACAAACTCTGGGTGCCTTTCTGTTTGCTTTTCTTTGTATAAACGTGATTTAAACTCCCGGTGGCTAATAACAGGGCTACATATCAACTTATTGAGCGATCACACAGTTTGTCAACACATGGTCTTTTGGGAAGTCTTTGCAAGTTTTCATTTAAGACAAGATCACGTTTTAGCAGAAATAAATCTCGGTACCTGCCAAAATTGTGGATAGGAAGGCAATCCAAGCACTCCGAAATACGACACTGAACAAAGCCTGGTAATTGTTGCTAATGAACAGCTACAAATCAGAGGTTCACTACATTATGGATCACCTGTTTCCTCTCTGTTTCGTTCTTGTCTGTCTCATGCCCATAGTTCCGCTGGGTGGCTGGAAGTTTTGTTCGTTTACAGTTTCTTTATGAACCCCATTATAGTTGTGCAGAACAAAATAAGCATATATAACAAAAGGAAAGTCCTCCGTTTTATGTCCATCACCGTCCTCAAAAACGCAAACTGTGCCTTCGTACGTCCACTCTCCAGGGTTTATAACGCCGCTGGACAAGCCGCTTGCAATTTTTACCCAAACCACTCAAATGATAGCTTGCCTCCTGTACATGTTAACAGTTAAAGACACTGACTTACCTCCATATGCATAAAATCTGTGTAACCTTTTAATGCAATCAGAACAGTAGGATCTGCATTTAGCACAGTCCCTGTAACATACAACATAGCACTACTTTGAGAGGGAACGTACAGAGAGGGTGCATATCTTTGCAAATGAAATTTGCATGTAAACTATTAATTAGTGTCTTCAAGCGACAGTACATCATCACGATACAAAATATTGTGATACTCAATATTTTTTGTTGTTGTTTTATTCTGGAAAAGTGTCACATGATAGAGGCATGCCGAATCAATGACTGATACGACCCTGTCAGAAATATTGATCTCGGCGTCATCATTTTCAAAGTTCTCAGTTTCTGTCCGTCCAGACTAAAACGCAACCTCTGAGTTTTGAAACGTCTCTGTTTTAGCGGCTCAGAAACGCCAGAGTCGTGCATACGCTAGGCATAAATACAGCAAAAATAAACCATTTTAAAACAGCGTGAAAGTAGCCTGAGTGGAGGTTGTGGTTAGAGTGAAGGATGACGGGTAAGAGGAAGCAGACAGATGCAACACAAGCCAGGCCGAGAGCTCAGTATCTGGCTGTCGTCCGCCACTCTACGCTGCCTCCACCTGCAGCAGGCAGCGTGACCCCGACACTAAAACCACTCTCAGCCAGACAGAGTGATAGATGACTGTTGGCCCTCTTTGTCATGACAAGGCGGGTCAGTATGAATATACACACTCACAAATGGCGTCCCATCAGGGACAGTGTCCTGCCTCACACCTAACAGCTGCCCCTTTGGCTCAACTAACTGTTCAGCCCCACCACTTGAGTCCATCACAAAGACTTTTTTTCCCTCACTGCTGGCCTGAACCAGTTAATCTCTGTCCTAATGAGCTGGTGTATGTGTTTGCTAATGTCTCTGTCCTCATGGCGCCCAGACAGACATCTAGTCGGATTGGACTTGCGACTAGATGGAATCAGAGTCGGAGCTGGAGACAGAAAGTGTTTGCGCGGGCGTCAGTGTACTCGTGCATGCTTCTGAGCCTGCATGTGTTGAAGTTTCTCGACTAATGAGGCTTCCCTCCAAGCTTCACCGACATCAAAACACACAGAGACACTGTTCGACAGACATTTGATGGATCTGTTCAGCTGCCTCGCCAAACCACAGGCATACAGGTAGCTTGGCACAGATACAGATAATTAATATGCACCGCAAGTTTGCTGTCATTATCGCAGTCCTGTTTCCCTGACTTTTTACCCTGTATGTGTGACTTTTTGTAAAATATCAGGTATTCTGTTTTTAGGACCTGGTGGTCAGACAGAAGACAGAAGGCACTGCTTTGTTCAGGAGAATTGATTTAGGAAAAAAAAGGCCGACAATTTAATTAAAGTTGGACATTTGTGCCCTATGAAGAGAGACTTATCATCACCATCAGTTAGCTGGCAGAGGCAGCTCAGGCACAGATCAGACTAGCAATGTGGAGTCATCATTTCAGTCGGTCCACAGAACAGCGACCTGACAGAAATGCTCCTCAGTTGATGTGAGCTTTTATTTTGATCGTATTTGCCTCAGCGTTTTGTTTGTGGCCTGCCCATTTTAAGGTTGACTGATCCGCATTCGCAGCTCGAGACGTAAAAGAGGCCAGAATGCAGGCTCATGCTTTTGTTTGTGTCGTAAAAAATGTAAAATTTTTGATCAAGGCCTGACAATAATGTCATGCAAAGATTGTGCTGTTAAACATCAAGTTAAAGCAGATCCCCATTTAGACGCTGAGTCCCTTTTACTCACCGGGCGTGGCTGCACATCGATAGATCGGTTAGATTTTCCACAATTCAGTCGGTCAGTTCATTTTACAGAAATCATGAGCACCAAAGTATAATTAATATTCCTGGTGCTGTTGATTGCTGCTAGTCCACCTCGCTAGGTGCTTGCTTCCCAGTGAAAATGCTGTTGTTGAAAGGCTAAACGCCAACAAATGTGGATTGGAGTGTTTTCTTGGATAAAAAAATGTTGTGAATTTTTGATGTTTTTTTCAATAAATGTTGACTTTTGGACTGAAGACTGAGACAATAACAGTCAGAGACGCTGAGCGCTGTGTCGCTCATGTGTCAAAGAGATATATCGAAAGAAAGAGTAGGCTTGCAATGTTTCTGTAAGTTATTCATAATAATACTTACAGTGTCTTCATAATTCAAATTCTAAGCTTCAAGGTATTTGATACAGTGGTTAACAAGATGGACAAATAAAAAAAATGATCATATGTTATCCAAATATGTGTCAATTACTTGATTATTAATAAATACGGCTATCAAAGTTAATGCGATAATAACGCGTTAATGCAACACCATTGAATTCTGTAACACATAAATGCAACTTGCTGTTTTCAGGTTGTAGCAGGTTCAGTTTTAAAGCTATATATAGCTTCATATTTGTTGTCATTCAGTAGCCTAGGTAATATTCATACTGGTTTAAATAATCATTTTGATAGTGTTAACCATTTTCTGCCAAATTAATTAAAGCTTCAGTCTGCAACACTTTTTTAGCATTATTGGGCAAAACTTCCATAATAACTATAATTCAGCCTATTATTCAAGTGTTCTGTGAGAAAGTTAGACTTCTGCACCTCTTCATGGGTCTATTTTCAGACTTTACAATATACTGTAGCCAGTGGCAGAAGACTTTGACCAATCACATTTCAGAGAAAGGCCGTTCCTATTGGCCGTGCTCTGGCTGCTGGGCGGTGCTTGGTAGTTCCTCAACGTACAAGCTGTTTCTGAAAGCATTTAAAGCGTGAAAAAGACAGTAACAGAATATAGTTTGACCATTTGATCAGAGTTGGTGAGTGATTGACTCGTGGTTCTCATATACAGCAGCTCCGATTGGTTGTTTTCCTCCGGTCTGTGAAATCTTGCAGATGCCGTTAGGAGCACCGGAGGACACAGTTTTCAGATGACTGTTTTCAGATAACCTGTCTCATGTACTACTTTCAGGACATAGTGAACTGCTGCTTTAAAAGCCCGTCCAAATATACGCCAGTTGAGTTCAGTGACTGAAGCATATAAAAGCCTGGGCTATTAATTGCAGTATTACGGTAGTTCTACTAATACAGAACCAAACACCAGGACAATATCTCCTTCAACTATGAACAAAGTGCTCCATTCAAACAGTAATCACTCTTGGTAAATGTGCACCTTGTGTGCTATTCTATTACCAGTGCAACCTTTCAATCACGACACAATGGATGCTCCCCGGAGAAAGCTGTTGTATTTGCTAGAGATATGCAAATATTTGTTGAAAAGCTGGGAACCCAGTATGCCCTACGGGCGTCGGGATTTCATCAAGCAAGATGGCGATATGAAGCATGTATTGTGGCTGGGGTTAAGTGGATGATAAAATTGCAGGTAGGAAGGCTGCGTGGGCGGACAGATAGAGGATATAGAGAGAATCGGATAGGTAGAGGGAAAGGAGGAGAGGTAGAAGGATTGCGTTGGAGGAGACGACGGCAGGAGGGTGAAGCGGCTTTCTTGTCTTGGCAGGTCTGAGGAGGAGGAGGAGGAGGAGGAGGAGAGCATACTCACTATCAGATTCAATTAACACTAAATGCTGCAAACAAAGGTGCTGCTCCGCCTGTGATACAATTATACATCATATATTTGTTTTACATGTATTTTCATTCATATCTGACCTCTAGAATCTCTCCAGAGTGTAGTAGGAGGATTTTTCTTAAAGCTGCAGTAAAGCCTGACTTACCAATCACAGAGCGTCTAATAAAATGAATTTCATTAGTGTGTTTTAAAGGATCCGTTATTGTCATTACATTATAAGAGCTGTTGAGCTTTTCCACATCACCAGTGATTTAATAGATCAGGGCCAACTGTTGAAACCATGCCATTTTTGGGTCATTACATCGGGAATGAATCTCTTTTCTACTTCAGTGCAAGAATATCATTGAAATCCGATATCAGACATGTGGTTGAGATGGAATATGTACAGTAAAGTGGAGTATATATGTATGGAGAAATACTACACTCAGTGGGCTGCACTAAAATTGTGGTTAGGCCATGGAGATTAGCTTACTTCCCTCCCCGTGCTACACCTTTGATGAAGGCGCTTAATGTTGAAATGAAGCTGCTCTGGGTCCAGCCGTAGTATATTCAAAGCTGTATTTAGCGTACCTGCTGTATATGAATGCTCTGCCAAGTGAAACTGTCTGGAGAAATCCATGTCAGAATGAAATCAACATACTCTAGTCTCGATCAGAAACTGCTGGATATGGCTCTCTTCAATAAGGCTGCCTCTAGTGTTTAACACAGAGTAAAACTGCAGTGCTAATGCAGGATGTCTGTGAATCTGCACGGTGGGGTATGTGTTACTTCGATAATGGATACAGGGATATAACTTTGACATTAGTGCTGTCAAAATTAACACAGTAATAGCAAGTTATTTGCATTAACTTGCGTTATTTTATTTAGGATATTAATCATCCAACGGGCTGCTATTCAATCTTCGTAGGTTTTAGTGGGCTCAGTTTTAAAGACAGAGTGAAGATACCAGCGTCATGAAGTTAGAAAACCTCAGCAATCCATCGGTACCAGCCATGTCACCAAATAACGCTCTGAACTTGCACTGAATGTTGGTGAAGGCCATTTTCAAAGGGGCCTCTTGTCCTCTGACCTCAACATATGTGAATGTAAATGGGTTTTCTGGGTTCCCACCAGTCTCTGCCCACTTTATGATAATCACATGCAGTTTGGGGCAAGTCAGAGTCAAGTCAGCACACTGATTTCATCATGTTTTTATGCTAAATGTAGTACCTGTGAGGGTTTCTGAACAATATTTGTCATATTCTGTGTTGTTCATTGATTTCTGATAATAAATATACACATGCATTTGCAGCATCATTTTCTACTACCATGTTGATAAGGGTGTTAAATACTTGACAAACCTCCTTTTAAGATGCATTTTGAACTGATGAAATTTGCGATTGAATATTTTTATTAATTGACAGTTGCTATTCTGCACACAACATGGACTCTGAAATTTGATTTTGATAGTTGATAGACTGTCTACATCTTAAGATTTTCATGTTGCCAGACGGATGGAGGCTGATTAGAGTGTTCTCCGTGGCTAAATTTAGCCCCGGTGTTTTGGACAGCTCTCAGGGATACCTCTGTTGATTGCATTGATGGTGTGTTATTATTCATAAACTTTTGCCCCGTTGCATTTATTATTTCTCTCTTGAACAGGAAGGGGAGGAGAGCGTCGACCATGCAACGCCGGCTAATTTGTTATGATTCGCTCACTGCTGGTGGGGATTTTTTTTTTTTTTTTTTCAACGCTTATTATTTTTTCATAGAGAACAAAACATTAAATATTTGTTATTTTCAAGCTGATATAATTCAGTGATGTTTTCCAAATTAGGAAGTCTATTTGAAGAGTTTACTCTCCACCCTGTGGAAGAGAAGAAAAGCTGCACTTTAGGATACCAAGTAAAGTCCTGAGTAAATGATCGTTGACAGATGTCTTGTGGATATCCATGTTGTTTCCAAAATTACATACTAGCATGCTATGAGGCTCTATATAAATGTTAACAGTATCCAATGCTAGACAGTACGGTGGCATAAATACCCCACAGCACAGTGCAGTACGACGTTTATAACAGGCGTCGATGGAAAGCTCTGTAACATCAATAATGATTCAGTTTACTGTACAGTTTCACTTTGCAAGATGTAATACACAGGTTTGTCAACGTTGATAATAATGCATCATAATAATAATGTCCTACTAGCTTGTCGCTAAGGAGCCTAAATAAAGCTCTAAACTTTCACTAAATTTTAAAGAGGAAAAACTGTCAAAGGGGTCCCTTTACCTCTGACCTCATGATGTGTGAATGTAAATGGGTTTTATGGGTAGCCATGAGTCTCCCCTTTACAGACATGCCCACTTTATGATAACCACATGCAGTTTGGGGCAAGTCATAGTCAAGTCAGCACTATGACAGCTGAGCATATTTTTTAATGTTAAATGCAGTACCTGTGAGGGTTTCTGGACAATATTTGTCATTTTATGTTGATAATTGATCTCCAACAATAAATATACATTTACATAAAGAAAACATATTTACCCATTTCCATGTTGATAAGAGTATAAAATAGTTGGCAAATCTCCCTTTAAGGTACATTTTTAGTAGATAAAACAATGTTTGATTAATTTGAAATTAATCTTGATTAAATACTTTCATCGACTGGCAGCCATAGTAATATATTAAAATTAATTCAGACTTTTATTCTCACAAATCGGCATTTCGGTCACATGACGTTGGCATGGGTTACCATGGTTACATGTCTCAAACAGGCAAAGAGGCTCTCAGGAAGTAATGAGGCTATTACTGCACAGCTTGTCTGAAAAGATACATACTACTACTGTCACAAAAGTATATTAAACCATAGTACACATATTCACATTGGATGTGTAGTGTATAGTATGTGACTTTGGACTCAGCCCCGGCCTCTCCTGGCAGCCTGTCATCCATTTCTGCCAGTCATCTTGAGATTTTAAAAAGAGCTCTATCCCACGCTCTCTACTTGTACCAGTATGCATTGTAGTGAACTTGTAGACCAGCCCAGCAGCAGGGTGCTTGTGTTAGAAAGTGTTTCACCAGTATTCCCATTGGAAATCGAAAGGAGGCTCTGCTGAGGCCAGTTTAATTGCTCAGGGATTTCTACGGCAGCATGGTAGGAATAAAAGATAATAAGTACTACCCACCGATTTAATGAAGTGGGGGGAAAAAGTGCTGTTGCATTGTGTTAAACACCTTATTCTTTTAAAATATTTTTGGCATCTCCAAAGTTGAGATCCTCACAGACTGCTGGCCAACTGTGCATATGGAAATACCATTTCGTCAGCATAGATCATTAGTCTTTGTAGAGCTTATACTGTTGACTACAGAGGAATAAAGTCGAGGGGAGATTGGATATTAAGGCCGTGTACCACAGGTGGTCTGACTCTGCAGGACCTTGGATCACAAACAGGGTCCATTGTGAGGCACTGCCAAATACTGGTCTGTAATCACATTATATCCACACGGCCTAATGAAGGCCAATGCCTGAAGCTACCGCTGTAGTTTAATGTACCTTTGTTAGGACGGTAATGTATGTACGTACTGCATGCATGATTGAGCACATTGTGAATTACATGCATCAGAATGGAAATTACAGATCCAGAGCAAGTACAGGTAGTGGTTTGACGTAAGAACTGCCCTTATATGTGTATTGTTTAAATGTGTGTGGAAATCGAATGTTGTTGCGTCAAAGAAAGCAAAAAGAGGATGCTGTTTGTATGCGAGTGTGCGCCTGTATGTGTCCATTAGTGTCTCTGATGCATGCAGACTTGCTTCTCTGCATATGCTCTTATTCTTGCAAACCTCGTCATTGCCCTCCGTGTCAGCCCGTGCAGCTCATTAGGGCTTTGGACACAGCTTGACTCCCTTGACTCTGCCATTGTCATGGCAACACTAGAATTAAACTTCTCAGGGCATCTCTGCCTCCTCCAGAGCCCTCGCCTCCCAGGCACTTGTGGAGTCTTTTTTTTTTTGTCCTTTTTTATTTATGTGTGCAGCTGTATCCCCAAGTGCCAAGCTGAGAAGGTTTGTGTATGTGCAATGTTGTGAAAATATACAATATATACCTGCCTGAACATGTGGGGAAGATGCTCTCTATAGGTGGCAATCCAAATTGCCATGACCCGCACATGGCCCCGCAGCCACTCGTCTTCGCCTTGAAACCATAATAAAAGTTGTCTGTCTGCAGCGCTAGCCGGAGCCACTTATCTACCTGACGGCATGAGAGCGGAGCGGAGCGGCGATTTGTATGCACAGAAACACTCCGGCTGTCACGGGGTGGGCTAACCCAGGAGATTAAGAACCCGTGGAGGCTTTAGTGTCGGGAAGAGATCATGTTTTGGTCCTAGTGATCAGCACTAGCTGCCACATGACAGTGTGATAAACAGGGGACAGCGCTTCGCGGGTGATTTAAATAGCCCCTCACGCTCACCTCACTATTAACGGTGCTGTAGCTACTGTGAAGGATGCACTCAATGCCTCCTGATATATGTTGGTTAGGAAAGGCAGAGCAAGAGGAAATATGTTATACAGCAATGTATAAAGAAAGGAGGGCTGATTTACTATATAGAATTGTGATCAAGTGATGGAAATAAAAAAAACACTCATTGCCAAACACATTGTACACCCATAATCCCTTGCTGTGAAATTTATCTTCTTACTATTTTAATTTTTATAGTTGTTCAGTTGACAGCTGATTAACACAAGTCTTTAATTTTGTAATAGTGATGCTGTGTGTACTGGCTCCGGTTTTCAAAATAAGGTGTTCACAAAGGGAACTGTGTGTACTAAATGCATATATGAAAATAAGATCGGATTATATTCATAAAGTAAACCTCACTAGGTTCCATGGTGGAGGGAAGGCTATATCTATTTGACGATGCCTTTCACGATGCTTGACGTCTCCCTGGATCCACTTTCACACATATGTTCACATTATATGTATTATTTTTTTCTTTATCTGTCATACATGTATTGCATGTGTGTCCAGGGGGGGGATCCCTCGTCTGTTGTTGAGGAGCCTGACAGTGATTGATATACTGTATTTGACTACATACATTATGGAAACTCTGTCAGTTTACATATTAAAGTTATTCATTCATTCATTTATTGTCAACCGCTTATCCCGTTAGGGGTCGCGGGGGGCTGGAGCCGATCCCAGCTGGCATTGGGCGAAGGCGGGGTTCACCCTGGACAGGTTGCCAGTCCTTCGCAGGGCACAAGAGAAGAATAGAGACAGACAACCATTCACACTCACATCCACACCTACGGGCAATTTAGAGTCATCAATTAACCTAAATTGCATGTTTTTGGACTGTGGGAGGAAGCCGGAGTACCCGGAGAAAACCCACGCTTACACAGGGAGAACATACAAACTCCACACAGAAGAGTCCCAAGCCAGAATCGAACCTGCGACCCTCTTGCTGTGAGGCGACAGCGCTAACCACTACACCACCGTGCAGCCTATATTAAAGTTATATTAAAGTTAAATTATTAAAGTAAAAGTCCCTCAAAATGTATGATTCAGCTTTTATTCCCCATGGTCTAGTGTTAAAAAAAGTTGACAAAAATCACAATAAATCATAATATATAATTTTGCAATTAAAAAACTAATAATTAAAAAATCATAATACTTGTAGAATCAGTACCAGGTATCACGATAGTATCGAATCAGGAAATAGGTGTATCGTCCCTGACCTATTATTTTTTTCATTAATTTATTCTTTTTTAAAATATTGTATAAATTAATAGAATTTAAAACAAACAAAGTCACATCTGTCACATCAACACTGACAGCTTCATCAGGCTCACTGTATACCACCACTGGTCTGCAGTTTCCTTCTTTGGTTTGTCCGTCTGTCGATTCGCCGGCTCCGGTATAAACGGCAGACTTCTCAGTGTGGACGTTTTCAACCCAGTTGGCTTTTACTGCGGGACTGCCAGTATTACTCAGCCTGGTTTACCAGCCGTCCTCTAGGCTTCTGCTAGAGAGAGGTGATATTGGTTTTACCAGCATATGTCTTATTATGATATGTCTTTTTATGAGCTTCAGGGCAATGCATTCAGTTGCTGTAAAAAAACAACAAAAACAAAACAAAAACATCAGCATGAGAATGGATTCTTCCTCCGAACGAAGGCAGTCTTCTGTTCTTACAGTGGTGGATGTGCTTTGTGTCGGCCCTTTGGGATGCGTGTAAGTAGGCCTTATCCTTGTAGCATAGGGCCGGCTTTGTTGTCACAAATAGGATTCAGCGTCCACTAGACGAGCACTAATCCAGGGCAACTCTATGTCGCTTTTTAGTCGTATCAAGATTTACAGTATATTGTTGGCTTTTCATATTAACCTCGCCTGACTTGTTTTCTTTCCACTTCAGTTAGTTGGCAGAGAATAAACACACGAGTGTGCCAGCCAGTATATTAAGACTCCTAGAATGTATAATAAGGCATGCTGTAGCTATTGGATCAGGCGCTATCAGAGAGCAGCTTATTATCTTGGCTCGCTCTTTTGCTATCTGCCTTGCTACAAGACTTTTTAACACCTGATGCTAACAAACACTTATGACAGTCACTGAATGGTTTCACAGAGATGTGGGGAGAATGAAAATGAGATGGAGGCATAACGACTAGGTGATAGAGAGAAATAGATGGATGAAGAAAAATGGAGAGGGGGGGGGGGTGGTATCTCAGTTGGGGGAACATAATGGATCTGAACTTAATCAGCAATCAACATTAATGTTGATGTTACTGTGTTTATTCTAATTAATCATCAAGGACAGGGCACCCCCCCTCCTTCCCCATACTAGAAGAGTGGAGAATTTGTCTCGGCAGTGGCTCGCTGAGGAAATTGATGATGAATTACTCCGTTTATCAAGTCGCCCCATTAACGAGCCCGCTGACGTCCCTGTCTCCATCCCAGAAGATGTTTTCTTTGGCTTCAGTGGATGGTAATTTTGAATCCGGGAGAGTTTTTTTACTCCCTTGCTTGAGTGAAAAGTGAACCTGCAACAAGCTTCAGTGCTAATGGCTAGGTGTGATGCATTTCACGTAACATATGACTGGTTAGATAAGTGGATGAGTAGCAGTTGCAAGTGAGGAAGCTAGAGTGTGCATAAATCCCAGGGTATCTTCTCTGGCAGCTCCGGGTAAACACAGATTAATGTTGAGAGAGGATGTGTGGTTAGGTAATTACAACATACTCCGAATATCGAGGCTCTGTCCAGATAGATTCTTGTCAAAGACTCCCTCTCACAATCCTGGATCAGTGTTTCTGTCCATTATGGATACAACAAAATCGACCTAAAAATAAAACGACACAGTAGGAAAGTTTTAGGCGGGCTCAGACGTGCCAATAAATAAGTTTATAGCTCAATCAAACTGATGGGATAAAGTGTTTCTTTAAGCTATCATTGGCTTAACTGAGCAAAGGTAGGCCATTTGGCTTAGTTCAGCAAAGATGGGTCTAACTTGTCAGGCTATAGATTGAAAGTAAATGAAAAACAGTGGAGATTCATTAACCACCAACCTTCCATGAGAGATGGATGGTTGAGGATGGTGAAAAAAAGGAGGTGGAGAAAGAAAAAGAAGCAATCAGATGAAAGGGTGAAGAAATGCCCGTGCCAGAGGAAAAATGGCTAGATATCGGAGAGCGGGTTTCTTGTTTAGGCCATTCGTCATGTACAGCTGGGATGGGAAGGGGAGAATGGATGGAGGTGCGCAGGGGAGCAGCGAAGGAGAGGCGGGTGGAGAGGTAGAGTCTGGGGAGTGATGAACAGTTGGCCTATCCCATCAAGGATGCCTTCTAACCTGTGCTACAAAGAGGGGCATCCATCACACGGGCAGACGCTGGTGCTTTACACAAATGCACAGACTGAAACACACTCCTCACATGCTGGACTCACTCACAGAGGGCAGCGAGATCACAGCCAGCGGCTCCTGAGTATCACCGAGCAAACTCTATCACACCCTGAGGTGTGGGGAGATGTTTCACTCCGCCATTTTTAAGGTGCAAGTAGGGTGCAAGACTTCAATCTTCATCGATCAATGCATTTTATATTAGTAAACATTTATTTTCTGTAGTTTTCTTCCATTATATAAATTAATCGTCATTGTCACACATTTTAAAGAAGTAAGGTCGGGTAGCATGTCGAAGTAGGATGATAGTAGATATATCATTAGTGTCACATGTTACACCAGTGAAACCTTGCAAGCTGGTCTCATACATTGTTTGTAGTTATACCTATGAAAGGTAGTGCGCTGTCGTTCCTGTATATCCCACAAAATCAAATTGTGTTTAATTGACATAATCATAAACTGTAAAGAGCTGCAAATGCTGCATAGGGAGGAGGTCGAGGTGGGTGGATGGGTCTAACAACACCAGGCTTTTGCCCAGGAGACTGGTATTCGTGTCCTGTGTGAAACCAGAAGTCACCGTTTTATGACGTAATAATAAATACCACCACTTCTGGAGTTATTTAAAATCAAACCACAATTAAACCTAACGACAAAGTCGACCTTTTTCTAAGCCTAACTAAATAGTTGTGTTGCCTAATCCTAACTAAGTCCATCTTTTTCTGAGCTTTAACAAGTTGCTCTTCTCCTAGACCTAAAAAAAAAAAGTAGTTTTCCCAACAATGTCAATCTTTTCCTAAGCCTTGCCGAAGCTGTCGTGCATAATTCTAACCATGTTGATGTTTCTTTCTGAACCTAAGTAGTTTTGCTCCCTAATCCTAAACAAGATGTTTTTTTCCGAAACCTGAGTAATTGTGTTGCCTAATCCTAACCAAGTCAATCTTTTCCTAAGCCTAACTCAGTAGTTTTGTGGCTTAAATCTAACTAAATAGCTTTATTAACCCTAACCAAGTTGATCTTTTCCTGAACCTAACAAAGTATTTTTATTGCCTAATCATTACCAAGTCAATCGTTTACTAAGCCTAACCGAGTAGATTTGTTGCCTAATCCTAACTAAGCCTAAGTGCAAATTGACATGTTGCCGGACATTTATTGGAAAACAAATGAAAATGGAGGACTTTTTTGTGAGCTATCATACGTACTGTTGCATGAGAAGGTGTAGGTCCAGGTAAATCTCAGTAGTGAATACCAATATGATAAACAGCTAGCATGATAACTGTCTTTGTTTCGGACTCTCACATGTGCACGTGTGAGAAGAGGTCAATATCTGTGTTGAGGAGGTGGTTTGAGGCAGTAAACTGTGAAACCTTCACACACTGGACCACATCTTCATATCGTCGTGAGCATATGTTTGCATTTTCTGTGTCAGAGCTTCTTCCTCAAAGCAAACACCTATGTCTCCCACATACTGCAGGGCAAGCGTTTCTCTGTGCAGCCCTGACACCAGACCAGCTGTGTGTCAAATCAGCCTCATGCATGTGTCTTATGTGAAGATGCGTATGTCACACTAGTGTGTGTGCAAACTGAAGGCCGATCATCTGTTCCCCTCGATGGTCGGCCTGTTTACGATATCGGGACATAAGTGTCGCTCCCAGCTCAGCAGATGTCGGTGCTAACGCCGCTCGACTGTTCACTCTCAATCATGTGGGCACACTTCAGACACCCTGCTTCTGCAGTTATGGATTAGCCTCTTCCAGCTATTGACTGCTGGTGATGCTGAAGGCTGGGGAGAGGCTGATAAAAGACACCTGAGAGTGTGTGGCACACCAGGGCCTCAGCTCTGGTTTTTATTGACTACCTGGCCTAATCAACAACTCGGAGCCAAAGGGAGAGCTTGTTAGCAGCCATATACTGCTTAGATGCCTTCATGATGTGGGGTGTAGGTGAGTGGATGGATGGGCGGAGGGGAGCTGTTTGTATAAATGTCAATGTCAGTTCAATAAGATAAAAGCAAGGACAGGAAACCAATCATACTACTGCAAATACCAGAATATGCAATCACACACAGTACATGCTTCTACTTCTGTAGTTAGTCTCGCACTCCCTAGTGTGACTCATTAGAGTGCAGCAATGGAATCCCAAGCAGTGCCCACTCAGACCTGAACCAGATTTTGGTTTCCCTGCTCTACCTCAATTGGGAATGGCCCTGGAAAAATCATGCAATTGAAATAAAGAGCTACTGGTTTGGTCAATACAATATAGTGTTACAAAATTAACCCCTTACCTTTCTGCCCTCTTATGTAGAGGGGTTGGGTGGAGGACGGGATGCTCAGGGGTAGATCACAAGTCAACAGTAGATGTCACATAGAAGTGGTGTACATCAGCTGAAAGCTGGGAACCTGAAGATGGATGTCACATGCAGTTCAGCACTGTGCCAAGCTGTTCTAGTTATTAGTAAGAAAAACATATTAATTAGTAAATTAACTAATCAATTAAAATAAATTGCAAGTGTATAAGAGCGTAGAACATGATGATACTGTGTAGGTCTGTGATGGTCATTCCCATGCTGTGTTATGTCTGATATCTTGTTGCACACTTTGGGGGTTGATACCAGTTGTTATAGAGCTCTGGTGCTTTTACTGCTTGGGAATTGATGAAAATGATCAATAATCCCTCCATGGACCCCAGTATGCAGAAATATTTTTGCCCCAGATTGCATGTGATTATAATAAAGTGAGCACATATGTAAAGGGAAGACCTGTGGGTACCCATACAACCCATTTTCATTGACATATCTTGAGGTCAGAGGTCAAGGGACCCCTTTGAAATTGTGCCAAAATTTTGCTCCCCAATTTTTTTGCTCCCCCGATTTTTCCCCCAGAATTTATGATCACTTTGTCGCATTATTTAGCTTTCTTCTTGACACTCTAGCATCACATGGTTGGTACCATCGGCTTCCCTTAGTTTCATACGATACCAGTATCTTCATTCTAGTTTGAAAACTGTCTGAAAGACTGGATAGCTTCCGGGTCTGTTGGCGGTTCATCAGGATGTTAAGAGGTTAAGCTTACCCTGCTGAGTTTGTACGAAACCAAAATAAGAACAGGGCATCTCGCTGTGTGATTGCTTGTTTTGATGTTTCTGAACCTCTATTATGTTCAATCTGATGGAAGTAAAGGTTGTTAATTGTGTGTTATGATTTTCACTGTAATGTATTGTATTCTTATGGAAGGCTCTGTTGGTAAAGCTCAATGGGAGAGGTGTCGACCCTCTGTACAAGCTCTAACTAGCTGCAGTGGAATAGTAATGAATTCACGGATGTAATGGTTTTCATTGAGTAAAAAAATACCAAATTCATACTTTTCATTGATGTTTTGCCAGTTTCTTCCTTGCCTTTCCAATTTACAAGCTGGGAACTTTGGCTAGTTGGCTTTTCGATGCATTGCAAATTCAGAGTTACAAGCACAAGCATCTTCAAACAAAGGCAGACCTCTAGGGTAGTCTTTGACATCGTTTTCTGTCAGCATATTTACACTTTGGATTTGTTAGTGGAATAAACAGTGGTATTGTTTTCTTTAAAAAAAAAATATGGGTATGCATTGGAAGGAAAAGAGCCATTGAACAAAAGTGAATGAATAAAGAGGAAGGATCTGATGACTCAGCTGTAGTATAGTACTGTCCTTCCTCAGAGACTCTGTGCACCAAGTATGTTCAACGTTAACGTTAACTGCTTCAAGAAAAATTTTAGAAATGTCTGTATAACTAAATTTCTAAACTTCTTTTCCCCCCACCAAATCTCCTAACATTAAATTACACCCACACCATAAGTGTGGTTGTCACACTTTATAGGTTTGGGCTTTATTTCTATAGACAAATGCATCCAGAGGAAGAAGGTGTGTGTTTGTTGGCTAGACAGAGCGACGGCAGCCTTAGTTAAGCATTATTAAAAATGGATGGGGGCATTACTTGCTTTTTATAATATCTGATTTAGAGTTAATGAGGGAAATTAGAGCGAGGGGAGGGAAAGAAGACTGATTGTACCCGGGAACGAGGAGCAAACTGTGGTGCTTGGAGCCTTTGTTGCCATGGAGATCAGTGGGGAGGCAATTAGAAATGTGCAGATCGTGTTTGAATAGTGTATGCATAATTGATTAAAATCATCTACAGTGTGGTTATGGTGGTGTTTGTGATGATGATGATGAAAAATCAATACTTCAGTTTGTGGTGAATATTAGAGTGTGACAGGGGTGATAGAACTTAATACAGAAACCTGCAACCTAAAGTTGTTTTGTGGTTGATGTGTCGTTGACAGTGGTTTGCTTTGAGCTGCTTTGGTGGGGAAACAAAGCCCATATGATATTCACCCATTTTAAAATGTTTTGTGGTTCGGTGTACAGTGTCGTTGACCTTCATTTGCACAACATCCTGCTCTGGGGAATAGTTTTTAGCTGCACAGCTGGTACTTGGCACACTATGAGTGTGGTATAAAAATATGGGTGTACTGTAATGCATCTCTTTTCATGACTTTGCGAATCAGTTTTCCATATGTGCAATTTTAAGATTACTTGAATGTCGTTCCATATTTCTAGCATCATATTTCTATTATATCACTTCTATCAAAACAAATCAGGCAATTATGAGGTTTATGACTTTGAAGATGCCACATTAAAAGGTACTACAGTTTATGGCAGTGTTATTGAACAACCATTTACAGCAGTGACAAAATGACCACCGAACTAGGGGTGTAAGAATATATCTGTGCATGAGTATGCTGATATTATGTTTTACGATACTGTTTTTGATTCTCCAAAATGCTTTAGCAATTTTTGATTAATCTAACGGCTATCCTGTCTTTCAGAGGTTATAGCGGGTTCAGTTTTACAGCTAGAGTGAAGGTACTGGTATCATGAAACTAGAAAACCTAAAGAATCCACTAGTACCAAAAGAGAGAAGAGGCTAAATAACGCTGCAAAGTTGCGCTAAATTTTGCCAAGGAAAACTGACATGGCCATTTTCTGTTGACCTCGGACCTCAAGGTGTGTGAATGGAAATTGGCTCTATGGGTACCCACCAAGCCCCCATTAAGTGTCGGTCGTTGATCCCAACTGGTCATTGTGGGCAATGGTCGTACTACAACTTCCTGGTCCATCACGTGTTGGCATTGGGCCCAAAAAGACTTTTCTCCATAGACTTACATTGAGAAAGAGACGTGTGTAACTCAGGGGCCCTGCCTCCAACACTGGATCCAGTTCTTTATAAATACATGGTACCCACAAGTCTCCCCTTTACAGACAAACCCACTTTATGACAATTAGAAATTTGACTTTGACTTTTCCGTCTTTTGTTCAGACTTACTTTTTTTAACTGTTTAACTGATAGCATCAGTCAGTCAAAAACTGCATCATTGGTCAATGGTTAAACGGTTAAACATTTACATCCCTACATTCAATCAACATAAACTTACTTTTATATTTTTAATACTTTTGTTTTTTAAGTTTGTTTTATTAGATTTTTTTTCCTTCAGATGAAAACCGCTTATCCTTGGTGCTGTCCATGGTGCTGAACGGCCTCAGTACGCTACACTAGATTGTGTCCCACTTTCATAAAGGACCTATTTTTGTACATCATTGACTCCAACTGAAATATTGTGGCATAGTGTGCCATTAGGAGTAATTAACAGTAGGTGTGGTGGGGGACAGGCTGTCATCCATGATTAAATCACATCCTTTTCTCCCCTTTAACAGTCCACCTGGCACACATGACATATTATCATTGTTAGGACACGTCTCCACAGTGAGTCTACTGTGGTCTAAGGAGATCATTTGATAGTGGATAAAAAGCCAGAACAAAAGTGGAGCTGCAGAAATGACTTGGCAGCATCCAGCAGCTGGTGTCTGACATCAGAAGATATGGTCAAGAAATACAAAAAAATAGATAGAAATAAATATGCATATGGAAGCAAACCAAACCAAGTTTCCCTCCAGTATCTTTATAAGGGCCGTGCCTCTTAGTCTCTTTCAAGGTATATGTTGCCTCCTATCTCCTCTTATCTTTCTTTCTTTCACCACAATGCATTTTTCCATGGCAGTGATAAAGGCTTGTCTCCCAGTCAGGACCCTGTCTCCATGGTGATGGGTTGTCCATGCCATTGCCTGGCACCGACACTCCAGAGATTTGCTTTTTTTTTTTTTTTAGGTTTGCTGCCAAGCCTGCCTCTTTGCAGGTGCCAGTGTGTTGTACACTGAAAAACTGTTAAATCCGTGACTGACACACAGTGTTTGCAGCTTTGTGGCAAGTTTTACACCTGACTTCTGAGTGTGTTTGGCGTTATAGTACAGCCAAATTTATAATAATCTTCAAGAACGCACTTTTGTTCTGACCTGAATATTCAAATTCACACTTAAAACAGCCCATATTCTGTATGCCTGTACATTATTATTTTATATATATGAAATATGAATGGGATATTTCAGAGGAAGATATATTAATTGCCTCAGAAGTTGCGGGATGAAGATCTATGTCGGTGGCCATAATGTTGAATTGCTAAGGATTGATCATTTCATTTGCAGTGCAGCTATTTTATTACATTTTCAGGCACTATTACAATTTCAGGAAATTATTATAATATTGGGTGATACAACCCCTGATGACACTTGTGGACTAAGTGGGTGAATGAAATCAGAGTGTTATGATGCAAAATGTGTTCACTTTGTGTGATGGCTTATTCAGTACACGTGCAGAATGAAGTTGTTTCTTGGTAATTAGAAAATCATTGTTCCAGATGGGAGTAAATTTAGACGGTGCAAACACAGTGTTTGTGATTGTGTGGGATTTCCGCCAGGCTGTCAGAGTTGCTGTTGTTAATTGATTGAAACAAGGATCTTGTTTGATAGACCATCTGAGGAATGGTAGATGTTTCTTCTGTAACTAACCGTGTGCTATCGGATTGATCAGGATGAATCCGTTTGAATATATATTGAAGCTGATTTGATCAGAAAATAATGATAAAGATGTGGAGCTTCAAGCCCACCTTGTGTTTCTGGTGTATCCAGTTTTAATCTCTTGTCTTGCATTCATAGTCAAATCTGAAGCTGACTGAGTCTATAGATTTGAGGCTGAGTTGAGATCATTGCCCATAATGTTCATTCAGCACTGGCGGTCATCATTTATTGTACACAGATGTTGCTGTGGGCGGCTGTGGCTCAGAGGTAAAACAGCTTGGCCACCAATCGGTGGTTCGATCCCTGGCTTCTCCAGTCCACATGTCAAAGTGTGGGCAGAGCAGGTTGACACCTTGCATAGCAGCCTCTGCCATCAGTGTATGAAGGTGTGTGTGAATGGGTGAATGCTGACGTGCTGTAAAGTGAGTGGTCAGAAGACCAGAAAGGCACCATATAAATTCAGTCCATTTATCATTTGCTCTGTTGTTGACAGATTGGATATTTGTTTAGAGTCGTTTAATTGTTAAATCGATTCTTGTAGTGAAGGGGGAGATTTGATGTTTGTTGGGTGTTTAGATATCTTTATGCCCCGGCAACAGTCGTGGTCGAAGGCATTATGTTTTTGGAATGTCCGTCCGTCCGGTCCATCCTTGTAAATGCAGTGTCTCAGGAATGCCGGGAGGGAATTTCTTCAAATTTGGCACAAATGTATACAAGGACAAAATTATTTGATTTTGGTGATCAAAGGTCAGTGTGACTTCATGTCCGTCCCATTGTTGTTATATCTCAGGAACACTTTGAGCTACTTTCTTCAAATTCAGCACACTTGGACTGAAATATCAACTGATTAGGTATTGCTGGTCAAAAGTCAGGGTTGCTGTGACCTCACGTCCTTCCCATTCTCGTGATATCTCAGGAAAGCCTGGAGCAAATTTCTACAAATTTGGGACTAACGTGCACTTGGACTCAAGGATGAACTGAGTAGAACTAGTGGTCAAAGGTCGCTGTGATCTCACGAAACACATTTTTAGCCATACCTCAATAATTTGTATGCTAATTATGACAGTTTTACAGCAATGTCTAATTGGATAAAATTATACAGTGATGACATTTTGGACAGACATGAATGTAAACTGCAACTTAACACCTTGGCGGAGCCATACAACTGCAAGGCAGTAAATCTAGTTTATGTAGATGTTCTGATAAATGGCTTACGCTAAGGGTTCAATTGAAATGGGGAATAAAGAAGTGGGGGTAGGCATCCTTTTTTTGTCTCCCTTTACAGTGTGATGCCTTGTAATGTTTGTCCGTTGGTGATGACAATGGCTGAATGTGAGGTGCGCACAATCTTTACCCAGTTAATAAATCTTTCTAGTGTGGTAAAGAGAAATTTAGATCACAGGTTTTTTTCTATCCATGGCTGTAGTTTCTGTCATGCTGATGAGAGAAGCGGGATGGCAAGGTCTTTACCATGCTCCCGGATCCCCCTGGAGGGTCTGAAGTCCAACCAAGACCGTCTAATAGAAAACATACTGGATGGTTATTTTGAGCCTGGTAAAACCCTGATACTTAAACATGTTTACATGCTTTAATGCTTTAACCCCCCCTCACAAAAAAGCCCAGTTTGGTCTGATTGGCTTGTGATGGTGAAAATGTGCAAAATATAGTGAGCTATTGCAAAGGTACTTCTCAAGCTGTACACTATACTATATAGACTCTAATGAGGTTGCATGTGACATAGGAAGGGGAGCCATATCTGAATGGCTTGTTGAATCACATGTTTTCTGATGGAGTCAGCCCACAACAAACTGACTGGGTCAGCTTATTTCACAGTTGGTAGGCACTCTAGACGTAGATGGAAGTACACCATGTACTGTGTGTGAGTCTAGACGTTGTAACTTGTAACAACTGTTTTATTGCAGTTAAATAAACTTCAAGGTTGTGTGTATGAAAAAAGCATGCAGGAATATAATATAATAGATTATCACATATGGTTCTGACATGGTCACATGCTTATGGACTGAGTTGTGCTCAACTGCGTGAATTTGGGCATCGAGTTTCTCTGAAATCACATTGTCATGTCCTAATAAGAAGTATTGTACTTATTCATGTACATTTAATGAATTAATCGCATGTAGATTCACCCACACTGGGGCTGTAGCAGAGATTGTGATCAGCAATTTGAAATGTCTGCGTCATATATCTCATTTTGCAGTGTCAATCTATATGTAATGCACAGCCCTATTTCATCAAACGTGGATGGCACAATGGCAGTTTAATGGAGATGTATTAAACCTACATCCTGTGTCTATTCTCTCTGTGCTGAATGCTTCTCTAATAAGGATATAACCACGTCTTAACAGCAATGACACAGATTTCCACCACTGCGAAGATAAAAGGGTGCGCTTGATATTGATTCCATGACGGTCCTGTTCACGTCCTCATTAACGCACAGAGTGGCTTTGTGTGTCGAAACAGTTTCTTTCCTCTGTCTTTGACTTGCATCGAGGCACTTTGAATCCCTCTGCTGCCTCTTTCCCCCCATGTCAGTCCATCTTCGGCGTCTCGGTGTCTTTTCTGGCTCTCTCCAAACAGACACTCGTATGTCATTTGCATCAGCCTCTGAAGGTGAGATGGATAGATAAAAGAGGAGACAGTTTTCTTGTGAACATGAATGAGGATGGCTTTTCAGTGTCAGTGATTTTTCCATCTGTTACATATTTGTCTCCCTGCCCTCTCTCCTCTCTTCCTCTCTCCCTCTTTTTAACTTTTTCTTTGTGAACTCAGTCTTCGACTACCGCCACCCTCTGGTTGTGCATCAGATGCAGCTGCTTTCCTTTCAGTGCTAAGCTGCATATTTACGGCTGTGCTGATGGCGTGATGTGGCTGTTGTAGAAGTATTTGTTGGCTTTAAAGATGTTTTATGAACAGATGCACATATGGGGATATTGATATTAGATATACACATACAACAGCATGAGTAGCATATTGCTTGAAATGTTTCCATTCAAAGAGGATGTGGGATCTCATCTGCAACATAAATAGCTTATAACATAACAAACGAACATTTTAAAATGTTACTGATTGCTGCTTTTATTGATCTGAAATGATAGTAGATTGAATATCTTTGGGTTTTGGAAAAAAAAATAGACAAGAGACATCATCATCGGGCTCAGTTGAATTTTATTTTGACTGTATTTGTGTTTATTTATTTTTATGTTGAATGTATGTAAAATCTAACACTAAATATAATATTAGATTTATTTAGATTGATTGTTAAATTTAATAATGTATTAATTTGTATTTTAAATCTATAAATCAATGAGAAATAAACAAATGAATAATAAATTTGTGATTGTATATATTATGTGTATTATAAAATAATATAAAATAATATGTGGTTATATATATATATATATATAACCACATATTATATATAACTATATATAACTATAACTATAACTATATATATATAGAGAGAGAGTTATATAAAGTTATATATAATTTTATTATTATTATTATTATTATTATTATTATTATTATTATTATTATTATTATTATTATTATTGCTATTATTATTATTAATAGTAGTAGTATATTTTATTATTATTAAATTTGATGTTATGCTATTATTTATTTTTAATAAGAATAACTAGCTTTTGCAAAATAATTGTGTTCATAGGGTGAAAACATGGCGTCCGTGCACGCCTCGTCTGTTGTGACAGTATGCTGAAAGGTGTGGGATAATGCCGCCTCTGTTGACATGAAATTGGATTTGCTCCTGTAATGGCAGATTATAAGGTTGGATTGGATACAATAGCTGAATGGAGTTTTTGTTACAACATAGCGATTGTTACCAAAGCGTCGGGATGCATTCCTCCATCACCAGCACTATTATGCGATATTTCCATCGCTGTTGCATGTGGACAAAACATGATGCTGGAGCCCAGACCGTGATGTCCCAATAGGTCAAGGTCATGGTCAGTTGACCTACAGCTACAATAAACAAACTCAGCTTTGTGCTAAATAAATAAATAATTAAAAGGAAATGAATGAAAGGGGCACTCGGAGAGCGCAGTCATCCGCCAAGGCCAGTCCACTCCAAAATTTCCCTGTGCTTCGTCCTCCCACCAAGTATCATGACAATCAGGCCAGTAGTTCGTCTGTAATCCATGTACGGTACATGCATGTCTTATCATATGTACAGGTAATAACAATAAAGTCATAATAAAAATTTAGATATATATATTAACAGTTTTGCATAAAGCAGCATTTTTACCGACTCCCTTACTGTTAAGAGTGTTAAATCTCCCTTCAAATCTTAAGGTACATTTTGATCAGATAAAAGTAGTGTGATTACATAGACAATCATGAAATAATCCTGATTAGATATTTGAATTGATTGACAGCCCAATCATATTTGTATATATAATACACCCCGTCTCCGCCCTGCATCGTCTCAGTGTGCGATAAGCCTCCTAAGCAGCTCATTATGCATGTTGCAGCTCCACACACTTCACACTGTGACATGCCAAGATTGTTCATGTAGAAGGTAGCTGGTGTGTAGGGTGGTGGGTTGTAGGCGGGTAGTGACGCAGAGGGAGGGTGGTGGTGGTGGTGGGGGAGTCCTCCTCCATAAATCAAGTGTGTCAAATTACAAGATTGTGTTACATGATTAGCATCTACATAATGAGAGGAGTTCATTAGCCTCCTTTATTAGCTGTGATTGGGCTTTCCGGATGCCGTGCCGGAAAAGCTTTCAGAGGTCGGGCGGATATTTGTTTATTAAGGTGACGGATTTTGCGACTGCATTTCAAGGGTGTGTTTGTTTTGTGGCTCTTTGTGGTGTTTATTCAGCGAGATGTACGGCATGCGTTTAATACAGAAAGATGACCGGTGTGAATACATGCTCAAGCACAATGAAGAGGTTTGACACTTTAACATATGGTCATCCATATATAGTTTATGGTGTTCCAACACACACGTACCCCCACGCCCCCCTTCTGGGAAGCATCTGCTCAGCTCCGAGTGTGTACTCACCTGCCCAGCGTGCCAGCTCAATCCACTGTCGCTAAATCTATTTAGTCCATATGGCAGCGAGCGTCTCTTCTTCAGCGCCTGCAGCGTGTCGCTGTGTGTTCGGCTTTCCTTGTACCTGACTACGCTTTGAAATTTGAGGGTCAGCCTCTCTAAAATCCCCCCAGGGATCACTCTGGGTTTCCCTTGCACTCTTCAGCAAGTATTTCAGATCCACGTGCTTTCGCTGCCCGATAGCTTCAACATGTTAAACTTTAGTAATATTTATATGTAGATGTCATGGTGCATGTGGTGTATTAATTAAGCTGTTTTCCCCGGGTGTCATCAACACCTCATGTGATTAAAAAGCAATGACAGGATGTGATGGGCGTTATCTTCACTTGCATTTTAAAAAAAATCCTCTGAAAATATCGATGACAGCAAAATATATATTTCAGCACAACTTTTGAAAAAAGTTTTTTGTTTTGGTAGAAATGGTTAGTTTAGTTAATATTTATTTTACTGTTAAACAATGCAATAATTATAAACAATGTTTACTATTAGTAATGCTCTAATTTATGTTATTTAAATATATACTTTATAATATAGATTGTATCATAGCTGTTAAGAGACAAGTTACATAACATTTACATTCTGATTACATTAATAATTAATTACATATTATCAGTTTATTGCTGCACGACATTTTCTATACTATATTAAGTATCTGTTAATAATTACCAAATGATTTGTAAACCTTTAAGAAATTGTTATTAAGACATCTACAAACTTGTATTAGCTAGATGGGCCAGAAACCAAAGATTAAGCAGTATTAACTATTATCTAAATAATGTTTACAGACACTCTGTATATTGTAGATTTTGTAATCATCAGTTGTAACTTTATAATTACCATCCAGATATTGTTTATAGATGGTTTACACACCAGTTATCAACCATTAACAAAGTGTCACAAATATCTTATTTCATTTATTTAAATAATCTTATTTTCTGGATGTAGATGTTTTACAGTTTCTTTAAGGTTACAAATAATATCTTAATCATTAATATATACTTAGAACTAGTATGCTGGTAAACATTATTAATTATCATTTTGTTCTTTGTTAACAGTAAAATAATTATTAATGAGTTTAATTAAGCCGTTCATAAATCATGCTTATTATACAGCATTCGATTTAGTGTGAATGTTCCCACTATGTACTACACAGTTTTTGTTGCAGTGTACTGGTGGATGTTATTTTTACTGCAGTATTCTTAATGCATTTGCTCCTGATCACCCACTTATGTCCTTAACATGGATCTAACCCTAATTAGTATAATTTACCGTCCCGCTGCAGGGAATAGTCCAGTCAAATCCATCTTCGTATCCCACTGGGACACGCTGTGGTTATGAGTTAACGAAGCCACAGAAAAGAAGAAAATGCGTCTTGAGTTTATGATAGTCTTATCTGAGGAAACCCCGTTATGTGTTGATACTGGGGCTGCCAACTGATCACTATTAATTGCACTTTCTTGTCATTCTGACTGTACCTTCAAGAGATATTTGTCAAGTATTAAATACTCTTATCAGCATGGCAGTGGACAAATATGCTTTATGCAAATGTATGTGTATAGTTATTATTGGACATCAATAAACAACACAATGGGAGACTCGTAGGTACCCATAGAACCCATTTTCATCCACATATCTTAAGGTCAGAGGTCAAGGGACCCCTGAAAATGGCCGTGCCAGTATTTCCTCGCCAAAATTTGGTGGATTATGTAGCTTCCTTCGCAACAAGCATTAGGTTTTCTATTTTTCATACACCAGTATCTTCATTCTAACTAAAAACCACATTGAATTAATGCCATAAAGAAATGAGTGGAAACAAATCTGCATTAACATCGTCGTGATAACTTCAGCAAAACATGAGTTGCAACTATTAATCAGCTTTTCAATTAGCTGTCAACTATTAAATTAGTTGCGAGCTATTTTGATTAATTTAATCTGAAAAAAAAAATTCTGTGATTCCAGCTTTTTAAATGTGAATATTTTCAGACATTAAACTGAATATCTTGGAGTTGTGGACAAAACAAGACATCTGAGGACGTCGTCTCAGGCTTTGGGAAACACTGATCGAATATTTTTCACCATTTTCTGACATTTAATCGTTAGTTGCAGCCGTACAAAACATCCGCCTCCCACCCACAGATCACCATATCATACGCTGGGGAATGTGTGATTGGATGACAAAGAGAGAATAAAATGGAGAAAAGGTGAAAAGGTCACATGTGGAGGAGTAGCTTCCTCTTTTGCACCACATATTACAGACAAACAAGACAAACACAAAGATCTTGTGAGATTATGTGGATTATGTGGAGAGAGATACATGTTTATGAAACCCAAACATGTGCATTAAATAACCAATAAGTGGCATAGTTGGTACCAGTGACGATTCCTGAGGTTTCCTAGTTCGTCATGATGCCAGTAGCGTCACTCTAGCTTTAAATCTGAGTCTGTTACAACCTCCGGAAGACCGATTGTGTTAATGCATCAAATCAATTACTGGTGTAAAAATTAATTTGCATTAATATTGCAGTCGCAATATCAGCCCCAGCTGCTGCCCAGTTTACTCACTACCACAGCACCATTTTTGAAAGGTATTACATTGTTTTACTTATTCGTGTGTCTGTGGGAAAGAAAGAAATCACATTTTACTGCCTCAACACAGAAACACAGTAGACAAACACACATATTCCCAGAATGCTCTTTGGCCCTTTTTCGCCCCTTTGTTTTCGTCTCTTTCTCGGCCTGTCAACATATCGTAAGTGTGGGATGAGGATGTGAAGTGGTAAGTGGCAAGGCATGACCCTGCCTTTTCCTCTACACACACACACACACACACACACACACACACACACACACACACACACACGGCTCTCGGCTTGTATCTCTCCCATCCTATCCCAGCGGTACTGAGCTGCTATCTTTCTCTAACCTGTCAAGGTTGTCAGGCTCTGATGGATGGCAAACAGATATGGTGGAGGGAGGGACAGCAGCACCAGGACATAAACAATGCTTCCTTCTGCATCCTGCCCTTGCTCTGTCTCAGCTTCCTCACACAGCTCCTGGTGATGGTGATGGCTGAATGCTTACCAAGGAGCCCTGTTTGAAAACTGTTTATATATCTATACAGTGTTTTCCTGCCCGTCATTCATCACAACTACTGTTGGACTGATATCGGTGTCTTTGTGATGTTTTTTTTTTTTTTTTTTTGTCCAGTGTCAGTAGGCAGTGTTTTATGTTGATATCCCCATGCCAATGCACAGGGGCAGAGCCTGACGTTGTAAGCTTTTGGGGCTCAGGACCCGGGGGCATGAGATTTTTATGTTCTCCACTTTCAGCAGCTAATGTATATGCTCTATTTTAGCCTTTTGAAACAATAAACTACCTAAAAATATGTAAATAATTTGGGAAAAACTTGATAAGTACCGAGGAAATAAAGTAAAAAAAACATGCAGTGCCCATTTGGCTTGACCAGCATTAGTAATCTTGAAACTAGGGCTGTCAAAGTTAACATGGTGATAATATGTTAACACAAATTTGTTTTAACACCACATTTCTGTAACTCATTAACACAACTTTTGTTTTTCTTTGGTTGAAGTGGGCTCAGTTTTAAAGCTAAAGATACTGGTATCTTATGAAACTAGACAAGCTATTGAATTCATAGGTCCATTGGGAGGCTAAATAACACACCCCAAAAAAAACATGACAGACATCCATTTTCGAAGTGTCCCTGACCTCTGACCTCCAGATATGTGGATGTAAATGGGTTCTATGGGTACCCATGAGTCTCCCCTTTACAGACATGCCCACTTTATGATAATCACATGCAGTTTGGATCAAGTCATAGTCAAGTCAGCACACTGACACACTGACAGCTGTTGTTATGATTTTAGCATTTTTTATGTTAAGTGCAGTACCTGTGAGTGTTTCTGGACAATATGTGTCATTATTACACAGCTTTGTTGAATACTTGATTGTGATTGGCGTTCTATGGCCTTTTATGGCTTTATAGCAGACCATTGCTAAGCTAGCAGACTGATGCTATGGGCACATATCTGGTGTTGGACTGTGGAGGACCATTCTTGTGACCACCCTGCTGGGCTTTCTTTAAACAATGAACAGCTCGCTTTACATTATCCCTTACCTGTTCTGAGTTGCTACTTGAGTTCCAATAATAAATATATTCATACATGTGCATAAAGTGAACATATTTACCCACTCCTATACTTTAATGTACATTTTGAATAGGAAAAAGTGATTAACCTGTGATTAATTATGGACAATAAAGCAATTTGTCATTATTAAATATTGGAATCGATTGACAGCCGTACTTGAAACCCATTTATGTTTTACAATGCTGGAGTTCACATAATGAATCCAAGAGACTGAGGGGAAAAGACACAAAGTTGAAGGCATATTAATAACCTAATATATAACATCTGTGAAGAGAAAACACAAGGAGATTAAGACGGATATAAAGTGTGAGTTTATGTTGTACATGTACAAAGAAATATGATTCATCCCCCATGAATATTCAAATCCATACGTTTCTACGTATAAGTGCTGCATAAAACCCTGGATGTGTACCTTCTGCTTTTGATCAAGCGCACGTATGTGAGACATGAAGAACCGAGCATCATTCATGGCGGCGAGCTCCTCCCGGAGGTCAACGCACGCCGCGTCTTTGAAATGTAATTATGTGGCGATTGGTGAAGTGTGGATGCGGATGTGGCAATTTATGGATGACTTAGTCCTAATGGATGCCAACCGAGCCATTCCATACAATCCCCCCACCCCACACACACCCCGAGGCCCTGATACAGATTGGAATAAACGGGGGATGGAGGTTTGGAGGTTGAGGCGATGAGTACATGGCCCAGTACAAGGAGAGGGCAGTGCATGTATTCTGTGTGTGACTGATCTCCTGGCTGATGCTGCCTTTCTGATTCAGGGTTAATGGTATAGATTTGAAGCTAATGAATGATTCACGGCTTCACAAATGGCTGTTTTAGCTGGGAAGTGAGGCCTCTTGAGTTCATTGCTACTGTGCTGCAATATCACAGATTTTCAAGTTACAGTCGGTGAGGAAGGATTAGTTTACCTGAGATATGTAAAACCTGAAAACAACCTACAAAAAAACCATTCAGCCTCAAGCTTAGAACGGCATGTAGCTCGAGAGCTTCAAGGTCACACGCTGGGTATCACACGAGGACCAATTCAGCTCGCTGAAAGGGCGCCGGCCTGGCTCGGATTGTTTTCCTGTGGACATAATTAACTGCGAATAGAGATTAGGATTATTTCATTTAGGTAATCTGGCCCTGGAGTCCCCGGCCGGCAGTGGTCGGGAGAGATAGAGGAGGATAAATTGGTAATGTCTTATAATGAGCAGCTACAACAGGCATGCTTTGGCCCCAACCAGACAAACAAGCATGCAGTCGCCCCATTGCCTTCTCCATCCATTGTGTCAGGGCCCAGAATGGGAAATCATTTTTCCATTTATTTTTTAATCATTTTCTCAATTTCCCCCTCCCTGCCATCCATGCCGAAAGTAATTTAATCTGCGGGCCACTTCAAAAGACATTTTTATGCACATGCTCCCGTCTTGCTAAATAACACACATTGCTGTTGACTTGGACGTACGCAGACGGACGCTTTCCTCTCCATGTGGGTACGGTGGTGTTTTGGGGAAATATGTCGTTAAGCCCCTTTCTCATTCTGTACTAAGTGTTATATACTGTAGCTAATGCCTAGGGGTGGGTATCAATGGGATTTTATCAATACTCCTCATTGGTTTGGTTGACCCTCTTATCTTATCCTCTTATTTTCCATAACTAAACTGCTGCTTTTTAATATAATATTTAAAAACAGATCAGGATTATTAGAATTGATTTATATTTTAAATATAACTAAATGTTTATTGTGTTCATGTTTGTTGAACAGGTGTATTGATGAAGTATTGGCTTTTTATTCACAAAGGTTTTACAGTAAGAAGCGTAGCTGTCGTTATCTTCACTTCACCTGGTTCACTTGACCGTCTCCACTGTGGCCTCTCTGTGTGTGGTTAACGTTTAAATGTACCGATAAAATCTCCTGATGCAATTTTTAAGTGTGGCGATTCAATATTTTACTTTTTTTTTTAACACTAAACCATTTCAATCATACTCTTCGAGGGTCTTTAACCTTGAAAAATATCTAAATTAATACATTAAAATGTTTGATTTTCAGCATGTATATAGTCACAGATATCCCAAAGTCAAATATATCAGTCGTTGTCAGACTTTATTTGTTAAATATTTTCCAGCAATCACAAATCAAAGAATATAGACAGTTCCCTCACAGATTAGTGGTATTATAATATTGCACTTTGGTGCCATCACCGAGGCTACAAGTGTGAAATATTAATCCTAAACAGCAGTACAAATGAAGACATGACTCCTGGTTAAATATTCCATTTGAATCCATTAACCTGCTGACATATATGTACAAATATTAATTTACAGTGTTGTGCATACACCGCCTACATTGTTTCACCTACACAGTGTGTATAAAGCAGAATGCACCAATTAAAAGTGCAAGATAATTTATTTCTGAAATGGCTCTATGTACTCGGGCTGATACACCTGTCTCCCAATCCGATACTTGGGTGCCTACTGGATTCATATTGTGATTTTTAAGTATTACAATTGTGCAAGTATTGCATTTTGATATTAATGATTCATTGCAATTTTGTTAACCTTTTTAACAGTAGAGCATGAGAAATAATACACTTTTAGGGACTTTTACTTTTGAAAATATCAACATACATACAGTGACAATGTTTGATTTTCAGCATTTATGTCGTCAGAGATGAACTTAAGTCAAATATGTCAGTCATTGTGAGCCATAATTTACAATCTTTTTTTCATAAAGACATTTCACTCACATTAGTTGTATTTTCTTTTTAATTTATACTTCTGGTGAACATGATCCAATCAATCATATTTCCATATATATATTTTGTATATACAGAATATACATATACACTTTTAACACCTTATTTTGAAAACCAGATGTAGTTTCATGTGTATACTTCCTCTAACTTCTCTAGATGTCTTTAGCTCTCCCTTCAGCTCCATTCTCTTTCTCCATCCATGATCAGCTCCATCGGGGCCGTTCCAATGCCTTTAACATAGATGTCAGTATATTGGTGCTCAGCAGCTATAGCATCGGCTGATTTCACCACGGAGATGCGAGTGTCGTTGAATACTGGGTTTTGGTACCCATCCCTAGTTAGGTGTTATCCCTAGAAGGCGTAATGAGAAAAGTGGAGTCAGAAAAGCAAACTGGAGTCAAAACAAGGCTATTTTTGGTCACATATCTGTGAATCATCATCTCAGAAAATGTTCCACCCCAACTTTGGCACAGATGGCATTTGCTTGTTGTCACCCAGAAAGGGTTAGAATAAAAGCACGCTGGTTAAAAAACAAAAAAATCCTTTGAACTTTGCATCAAGGCTTCCAGACAGTTTATTATTATTATTATTTTTTTTTTTTATGAAATAGTTGACGCCAGCTTTGCAGTGCACACAGGCTTAACATTTGCCTGCATTCAAAGCACAGCAGCAAATCCCATCCAAAAGAATACGTTTTCTGTCCCCAGCAATCACAGTGGAGAGGTGTCTGTCCGCCTGCCACCAAACACTGGTTTGCTTGCAATTGCATGGACTCTGAAGATTTTTGTTTACCCTATTTATACAGGTGGTAATGGTATAGGGAGCACAATAGCCAACAATGAGCAGCACCCCTGTGATTTTCTAAATGCATCTATGTGGCAAGACTTCCAGAGGCTTAATAATTTCTGCTGACAAATAATAAAGGAGAGGTGGTGGATTGTCGATGTTGGCCCATAAATATTTAAGTACCGGGGGATTATTACAGAGTTGGGTTTTATATAGGAAGCCTCGACTCTGAATCTCGTGGCTTGGAGGGATTGTGAATGTGTGTGGTGTCATGCTACATATATAGTGCCAACTTATTTGCGATCATTTTGTTTATTCCTTTTATGATGTCCCGAGACATCTTGCGGCTGCACATGAAGACCTCGCCGTCTGTGTGATGTGCTCCTGTGATCTCCAGCAGACCCTTTTCTGTCGTTGACGGGATTCCTTTTCAAGTCGTCTTCACAACTTTGACCCCAAAGAGAGTCACAGTTGCGTAAGGCAGGGCGACTGTGTGGCTTTGTTGTCATAGTTTTATTTATTTATTAAAAGATTATTTTGGGGGGCTTTTTTATGTCTGTATTGATAGTGAGAGAGGCGGTTATGAAAAGGGGTTGTCATGCAGTAAAGAGCCACAGATCGGACTCGAACCCAGGGCCGCTGTGGTAAGGTCTCGGCGTTGGTACATGGGGCACCTCATCTACTAATGTGGTGCCCCTTTTGACTGATTTTGATTGATTGATATATTTTTTTAACAGTTTTAACAAACTACCTCTTATTGTGACCCTGGAGTGATATCACAGAGAGCATACAGCTTCTTTGTATTATGCTGTAGACTGAATTTAGTCAGCATCAGATGGGAGGACAGGATGAAAAAAGAGAGCACAGGGAGTGTATAAGGGGTTATTTTTTTATACGAGGAATCCCAGCATGCCCTCTGCGGTCTCCTTGCTCATTCAGCCCACTGACCCTCAGCCACTCCCCAGTGGTGCAGACCAGCTCCCAACTTCCTCTTGGCGTCTATTGGTTGCTGGATGAGGAAAAATGACTGTGACATTAGCTATCGATTCCACATTAACGCATCGGGCTCCAACGCTGCCCCAGACACATTGATTTCTATTTTGGTTGTCAGTGGAGAACACAAAAAAGTGAGGCCTGCTCAGCTTTGAAAAATGGATGGGGTGTCCTTTTTTAAATGGCACACCAGCTCACAGCTTGGTGTTCTCCCAGAGTCGAAGGCACCCCGCATAGCCGGACTTTATGTAAGCATGCAAGTGGGGGGTTATTATTTTTTCTCTCTGTCAGCTTAAGGGCTGATTCCTCCTTGGGATGCACTGACCAACATGCAGGGTTGTAAACCTGTACGCCAGGAATCGTTGGGTGAAATGGGTTTGGGATGCCCAGAGGTGCATAGCTGCTATTCCTGTCTAATGCTGGGTACAAGCTGATTTGTGTGCCCGATTCCCTCGTCCCGGCAATGGTCAGCAAAACCCCAATAGTTTGATGGTTCTAAAGATTATCTCTCCAGATATTCCTGTGGTGTGAGATATGTTAAGAGTTAATATTTTTGCTATATCCACTGATAGGTAGGGAAGTCCATCAATTTCAAATTGTAATTATTAAACAGTATTTATAATTGGATATTCTGGTGTGTGCGGGGAGACAGCTGATGATGCAGTCACGTGGGAAAGAACGACAGCCAATTGAAAACCAAGCTGACTGAAGGAGGAAGGACTACAGCCGTCGTCATGGCAACAGCAGCTAATGCATGAGCTAATGGAAAACATCAAGTAGTCGTAAGATGGGCCTCAGAAATGGAGGACCGACTTGTTGATTAGTGGCAACAACACAAATGTTTATTTAGTGTTTCCATGAATTACTCCATTATTTTTTTTCTTTTTACTTTGTGAAATTTCAGTACAAAGTAGTGCAAAATCTAATATCGCTAATTTTTCCTGCCCATTGTCCACCATGTATATTCATATAAAGATAATTTGTAAGAGTTTTCTTGTTGTTGATGAGTGGAATCTGATAAATTTAACATGATATTATGTGTGGGGTCTCAGACATTTTCAAAATCTTTTAAGATCTGAAAATCTTTCAGTGTGGGCCAGGCTTTAGATGGCAGCAACCTCTATTATAAAGAGAGCTGGTTTATTGGTTGGAAATTCACAAAAAAGTGTCCTGCTTTGAGAGATAAAACGGACTCGGCACAGGAATCCCCCCGGATCTCAGCTGCATTTTGAATAACGCTGAACAACGTGCCATATTTCGGCTGTGAAAAGCTTTTTTTTGCATATGTTGACATCATTAGCCAACACTATACAAATGAGTCGTGTAGCTGCAGCGGTAGTATCGTGGTCTCTGTTCAGCATCTGGCCGGCGGTGTGCAGGGTGGACTGCATGCAGGATAATGGGGCTGATGGCAGGTGGCAATTTGTGTTGGGCATCCGAAAGCCTTTCCCTCCGATGGCTGGTGGAAGTGCGGTCACGCCAGGGTGGACACATGGGAATACGCCAGGCAGCGGTTTCCAGCTCTGCCAGCTGGTCACTTGGTCATCTCATTGGTTGGTTGGTGTGCTCGTGATTTGGCACAGTCTAAATGCCGCAGTGCAAAGTCTAAAGTAGCTAAATACATTTCTATGGTTCCTTCAATTAGCAGCTTAGGTAATGCTGAATTGTCCATGAGTAACAGCTTTGTGGGATGCCAGTGTGATGTGGTTGTCTAGCCGAGCGGACTGGGATCTGTTGGATTGGAAGTCCGGTATCCAGTTGCAGAGGGAGGCATCGATGCCAAGGTCGCTGAGTGTGGTGATCAGTTTGAGATGATGTGTTGAATGCTGGACTGAAGTCGATGAACAGTGTTACTGTCGTCCAGGTGGGAGTGTAGCACCGTGGAGATGGCTTCCTCCGTACAGCTGTTCTGGTGGTGGGCGGATTGGACAACACGGTTTCACAGTAGTCTGTGAAATACCCAATAAATTTTGATTTTTATGTACATTCACAAATTTCACTGTTTTTTTTTTTTTTTTTTTTTTTTTTTTTTTCGTGATGCTCAGCACAAATTTCAACATAATTTTTGTGTTTTACCTACAAATGTCCAGCAACATGTGACACAGGTCTGTTTCCTCTCCAGTCTTTTCACAATAGAGCAACTTAGTTAGGTTTAGGAAAAGGTTGACTTGGCTAGGCTTAGGCAACAAAACTGCTTAGTTAGGTTTAGGAAAACATAGACTTTGTTAGGCTAAGGCAACAAAAGTACTTAAGTTTAGGAAAATATCAACTTTGTTAGGCTTAGGCAACAAATCTACTTAGCTAGGTTAAAAGATTGACTTTGTTGGGCTAAGGCAACAAAAGTACTCGACTTGGTTGGGCTTTGGCAACAAAAAGTCAGGTTTAGGAAGAGATCACCTTGTTTAGGATTAGGCACTTAGTACTTAGGTTTAGGAAAAAGGTCAAATTTTAGGTTAAAATAACTCTTGAAGGATTGTAACTTAAGTACAGTCATTTATGTGACACATAAATCAACTTTGGTTGGTTGGGTGGTTTCACATGGGACACAACACTGGTCACCTGGGTGAAAGTTTTTTTGACTCATCCATCAACCTCCACCTCCTCCTTATGTAGCATTTTCCGTTTTTATATTTCCAGATTCACATTTCCATGTATTACATAAGAATTGATTTTGTGCTGACCATCACAAATCAATACGTTAAATGTAGTGAGCATTTCACAAACTGTTGTTGTGTGACTGGGCTGGATTGGAGGGGATCCAGTGTGAGTGGTAGGCAGGTTTTGAGATGAGCCAGGACCAGCCTCTCGCAGGACTTCACGGTGGTGGGGGTGAGTACAGCAGGGGAAAAGACATGAGGCAGCCTGCAGTGGAGAGCTCTGGCAGCGGCAGTATGGAGGTGGTTTTAAAGTGGAGACAGCTGCTTGGACCAGTGACAGGTTGAAAATGTTAGTGAGGACCTCAGTCAGGTGGCCAACACAGCGCTTGAGCCCACGTCCAGGGATGCCATCAGGACCAGAAGCCTTATGTGCATTAATCCTGCGGTCGGGGGGGCAGTGTAAGGGGCTGTAGCTTGTGGCTGTTCGGCCCTCTCGATGCTCTGAAAGCTGAGCCTTTCAGGAGCAGACAGATCTCTCTGTTCATCCACTGCTTCTGATTTAGCTTCCTGCTGCATGTTTCTTCTGTTTTATACCAAATGCCATCCCCGTAGACTTAGCAGCATTAAAAATTCCCACGCTCGCTGAGTGGTCTGCTTCCACCTTTTACACATGTTTGTCTTACACTCAGCTGGCTGTAAACCACATCGTTCTGGCTAAGTGGCAGAAATGCAGCTGACGCGTAAGAGCTGATCACTGGGTGCATCTCATTAGTCTGAATGCAAACCACAGATTCCAATAATAGAAAGACAGGTGATGCCTCCTAAAAGCATTTACACATTTTATGGCTGATATACCGGGAAGCTGTGATAGCTGGTGTGAAGACATCCCGTCATGTATATGTGTTTATAGACGTGTATATGTACTCACAGGTTTAAACTACTTATATTTGCATCTAAATATATGTTTGGTTTTTTTTATTCTTTCTTGGATATTGTTTGTAAAAATCAATGCTACTGTTCATCTTGGAAGGGGTGAGATTTATGTGAGTTTTAGTTTGTCAGTGTGTCAAAAGTACAGTTTTAAGGCTTCAGGCCAGAGGTGACATTGTGTGTGTGTGTGTGTGTGTGTGTGTGTGTGTGTGTGTGTGTGTGTGATACCAGTGATTAAAGCTTACTCACAAAGTCTCCCTCAGTCATCCCTCTTTCTTAAAGCTGCCCTCCCAGACAACCATGTCAAGATCACTGAGCGTCAGATGTTGGTTGAGCACTTATGACTGACGTGCACATGTGTCTTTTTTATTATAGAGAAAGACAAGAATTCAGACGAGGGCTGTCAATCGATGAAATTATTGTGATTAATCACGATTGTCCATAGCTACTATCAAATTAATTGATTAGTCAAGTATTTAATCCCAGTGTTGGCTAATGTTTGTTTTATGCAAACGTATGTATATATTTATTCACATATCTTGAGGTCAGAGGTCAAGGGACCCCTTTGAAAATGGCCATGATAATTTTTCCTCACCAAAATTTAGCACAAGTTTGAAGCCCTTTAAGCTATGACATGGTTGGTACTAATAATTTATTACGTTTCCTAGTTTCATATGATACCAGTGTCTTCACTCTAGCTTTAAAGCCCGTTGCAACCTAAAAATCACAAGTTACGTTAAAGAAATTGGTAGCGTTAAAATTAATTGGTGTTCAAAAACAGAAAAAAAATCATTGTCAGTGTAGTTTGAAGGGGTTTAAAGGGACATTTTGGGTGTTTTGAAGTGGTGTTGTATCTTATCCATAGTAGGGGTATTGCAGACTGGAGTACCAACACTGGCAGAAGAAATGTAAAAGAAAGGCTCTCTTAAAGATACTGATATCCATTTAGGTTTCCACTATATTTAGATTATTTTGTGATGGTGAACTGATGTGAAAGTGAAACATATCTATGCTGGTTTTGTTATCTGAGCCTGCTGGTTTTGGAGAGACATTAGATAAGGAGAAGGAAAGAGCTGTCTGATGGCAACATAAAGCAAGATGAAATATTTCACATATAGCGACACGTTTTTCTGCTGTACCCGTCCACTCGTCCCCTCATAACAAGGGCTTCATGAATCATCCTCCCTTCTCTTGCGTGAATGTTAGTGCATAACTCTCTGTTTGTTCAACCTTTGGGTTACACTCATTACAACTCTCTGATCTACGGACCGTAATGCAATGTAATGTATGATAATGGGACATTAAGTGCAATATCTTGAGCATAATCACGCACATTCTGAATTAACCAGACACTTATATGTATTTTGATTTTGATCCATGGTTATATGCAGTGCATGTGCCAAACTTCACCTGCTGTACGTCTGAATTGTACCTGTGTGACGTAGAATAAGCAGTTGGCTGCATCCCTGAAGGGTTTTACTTTTGATGTGGGTGATGAAACAGGTGTATTTTTTACAGAGGATTTATTTTCAAAGGATGCTTTCCGCCTTCAGGGTTGACGCAGTAGATGCAGGACAAAACACGCAGACCAGCTGTTTGACTGTGAAAAGAAGTGTTCACATGACATGTTAACAGTGCAGTGCTGCTGTAATGCTCATACACATTTACACATACTGTATATGGATGTACTCTGCTTACAAGTGCACACAGATGCATGCATATAGTGTGACTGCTTGAGGAGCATGTCTGTTTTAATCACACTGGACATACCGCGGCACATTCAGTTGTTCACAGCATGATTCTATTAGGGTTGTCGAAACCTTTAAAATATTATAATAATCACAATTAAACGTATGATTGTCCATAAGTCTGTGGAGGTTCTCATTCATCCAGGTCATTTTCATTCTGGCAAAAAAAAAATTGAATCGAGGGCAACTGGACTTAGATTTGTCTCTGACTAGTCCCCACTAGTCTGACTAGTGAGTGGTCAGACTAGTGGGGACTAGTCAGGCTGTAGCATTCGAACTGATGAAGCCACTTGGATAAGGGGCGAAACGTCCAGTTGATTGTCCATAAGCTAATCGCAAATTAATCACACCTTTTTATCTGTTCAAAATGCAACTTAAAAGGAGATTTGTCAAATATTTCATACTGTTATAAACATGGCAGTGGGCAAATATGCTGCTTTATGCAAATTATATGTATATATAGGGCTGTCCTGAATGTTGATTGTTAATAATGAATAATGTTTTGGGATTATGCCATATTTTATGGGCTATTTTGGGATTTATACATCGTTATTACATACTGCATACAAGCTTCAAAGCATTCAGTACAGCCATTATATTTATGATTGGAAATTAATCACCAACACAAAGCAATGACAAATATTGTCCAGAAACTAAGGCTAGGCAATATATCAATATTATATCGGTATCACGATATGAGACTAGATATCGTAATATCGCGATATGACATAAATGTTGTCTTTTCCTGGTGGCTGCTTTACAATGATATCCCACTTAGTCATGATATCCTAATTACTAATGATAAGCTATCAAAAACATATAAATATTTTGTGAACGAAACAATAGTTAAGCCTGGAATATTGTCACAATATCAATACAGAGGTATCTGGTCAAAAACATCCTGATATTTGATTTTCTCCATAGCACCAAGCCCTACTAGAAACCCTCACAGGTTCTGCATTTAGCATCAAAAATATGCTCAAATCATAACATGGCAAACTCCCAACAGCAGCTGTCAGTGTACTGACTTGACTATGACTTGATCTGAACTGCATGTGATTATCATAAAGTGGGCCGGTCTGTAAAGGGGAGACTGGTGGGGACCCAGAGAACCCATTTACATTCACATATCTGGAGGTCAGAGGTCAAGGGACCCCTTTGAAAATGGTCATTTTGGTCATTGGTCAGTTTTTCCTTTAGCGCCTTTTTTGTGACAAAGTTAGTACGACATGTTTGGTACCAGTGGATTGCTGAGGTAGGAGCCCACTACAGCCTAAAAATCGCAGGTTGTATTATGTGTTAAATAAATTAATGGTGTTATTACAAATTTCCATTCATGGGTTATAGTTTGACAGCCGTGTTCTACATATTACTGTCCATTATTAGACTCTTAGCCCTCACATTGATGCTCGCTGTGTTAGGATGCTCCACTGTGTGAACTGATGTGTGCTTCCTCAGGTGTGTGTCTATGTGCCAGCTGAGCTGTTGTCGTGCCACAGTTTACGGCGCCAGAGGCCTGTGAGCAGCACAAAGTTACGACACAGCCGCTGTACAGCGTTCACAAAGAGCTCGCTGGGGAAGCGTTTGAACCTGAGAACATTTGTTTGTACATCCTCCCGTCTTATCACCGTCCCCTTCTCTGTCAGACGGATCCTCTTCCCCCTTTTCTTTCATCCCCAACTCTTGTCTCTTCGCTGCTCTCCTTTATTTCCTTTGAAATGTCCCCCATCTCACAGCACATTTGGTTGTATGTGCAGGGCTAAGTGTGATCAGGGGCTGAATTAATCTACTGACACATATCTGGGGAACATAGCTCTTTTAAGCTCAGCCAATGAGAAGTTTGTGGACAGGATGTGGACGGTATCCATGTATGTTTTTTTTTTTTTTTTTTTCTTCTGGCATAAAGAAAGGAATGTGTAGGAGGAGAGAAAGTGTCGCGGAGGAAAATGCTATGGATAGTCAGCAAGAGAGGGGGGATGAGAGTATGCAGAAAGAGATATAGAGCAAGAGAGATGATTTGGATGATGATGATGCATCACCAACACAGCTGATAAAGAGAGAAATGGACAGAGAGGAAAGAAGGAAGAGAGGAAATGTCCACACAATTACTGCGGCTGCCAGAAAGAGGCTCATCAAATGGCACTTGGCACAGCAGGCCTCTGCTCCACGCAGCTGGTGGAGGAGGGAGAGAATGGGCTTTGACAGCGGGGAGAGAAAATGGGAGGGAGGGGGAGGAAGAGGAGGCAGGGATGTATGGGGAAGCAGCGAGGAGGGACTGGAAACAGGACATCTTGTGTAAAGGGCAGAGAAGGGGGAAGACTTACTGTAGAGGGTGGGACACAAGACCGGAAGTGTCTGTCACTCTTTGGGAACATGGAGAGAGGGAGGAGGAAAAGATGGAGGGATGCTGGCATGGCAAATGGAGGGAGATTTGATGTGCCGGAGAGAGTGAGTGGGAGGGGATGGAGAGTAGGAGATGTGATGCCACAGGACATGTTTCCTCTTTTTGATCAGCTACTAAACTATATAGAAGAAGTTAGAGATAATTGTTCATTGCATTGCATCATCAGAGCCCAGCAGCAGGGCGACACGTTGGCCATTTTGGACGGTTTATTTTTAACGTCTCTACCAAAATGTCCCATGTTGACCTTTAAAAATATCATAAATATGCATACTATTAGAACTTGCAAGGCCACTCCAACGTGGATGGCTAATAGGCTGCAGACTGGGGATGTATGAGAGGTTGTGTCCTGCGTGTTAGTAAACAACCTACAACTACATTAAATTCTGTTCATGTCATGCTACTAGCACTACTAGCTACTGGCCGATAGCCGGTTGTTTGGGAACAGAGACGTTAATGCGTCCACCACAGTACAGGGTTACAGCATGCTGCCCATGGCTGCATTATGTAAGGGATAATGTGAAATAATTGTGAAATAAACCCAGACAGGGCGATGCATCAGAGACTGCAATGTTTTATACTATATTTTTTACGATATCCATGTTTTATCATTCATTTCATTTATCTGTGTAAAATGTCTTTGAGTCTCTTGAAAAGTGCTATATAAATGAAATATTATTATTATTATTATTATTATTATTATTATTATTATTAACATCAGAATTGCACCCATAGCAACGGTCTGCTATAAAGAAATAACAGATGGTAGAATGAGAATGCCATGATTAACAAATAACATTCAACAAAGTCGAGTAATTAAAGATAATAAAAGTGATGAATTACAGCCAATATGTCCGTTATTACAGCTGCATACAGCTAGTAGGAACCAGATATATCAAAAAGCGTGCAGAGCGATGCAGTCCTGTGGGTCTGATGCATGTTCATTATGCCGAGGAAAATAAGTCTGAATTCAGCTATTAGGTAATTTTACATCTTTTAGGACATAATGAATTAAATGAGGGTTAACGGCTATCGACTCATCTGCGTTGTCACTCCAAAATGGTGGCGGCACAACCATCTAGCGTGTCTTTTTTTCTCTTTGTATATGCATCAGCATTTACACTCGTATGCATCTCATCCAAAATGCTGTCCTTGAGATGCAAAAAGTTGCACCTGTATTTGCAGTTACACAGGGGCCATGTAGATGTCGGTTGGTGTGAAAACTGTAACAAAAAAGACAAAAAAAATGTAGCACATAAAGAAGTGTAAAAGCGTGTGCTAACACGCCATCAGCGCCGCCGTGTTGATCTGCGTTGCCGAGTCAAGCCGAGGCAATCCAAGCACAGAGGGAATCTTTGCTGGCACTCGGCAGCGGCAAGATGGCCGGTCAATGCTAATTTCAATAACTCTTTAATTATTCGTGTCATAGCTCCTTTGGATCATTTTGCGCTGTGTGAGCAAGCGAGAGAGGGAAGACGGAGGAGAGGCGGCGAGATAGGGATTCTCAGTAATAAAATATTAATCGAATATGAATGACGGGAGGTGAGGAGAGGGCATGCTGGAGATGGAGGGGGGGCGATAACCGTGATGGGAACGTCTCCTCTAATATTGATGCTGGGAGTTTGGTTTTAGGGGGAACTTTAGGCAGTAGTGAGGGGGAAGACATGGATGGTTAACATATTTCTCACTTATGGACATACTTCCCTCTCTACATATCAGCTCCCATGTGGCTTAACTCTATTTTTCCCTGTTAATATCACCCTCCTCTTCTGTCAGTCTCCTCTGCTCCTCCCTCGTTCTGGGGAATCCCTCACATTACGGCATCGCCTCCTTCCTCTGCTCCTCTGGAGCAGCACCTGACCGTCCATCCACATCTCCCATTTTAAGCAACCCCCCTATTCTCTGATGCTAGAAACCAACAAAATGAATGAAATACTTCTATTAGAGGCTGTTTTCATGCACATTCCTATGATTTGAATATATCAAAAATAACCTGCTCCTATCGTGGTGTCCTTTCTTTTTCCTTCCTGTCTTCTCCCACAAAGCTCAGCAGGAAAACCTCACGTGTTTCAGTCTCCGAGTGAAAGCAGTAGCATGTTAGCATGCTGTGGAGCAGCAGATGTTAGCGTCCCTGAGTGGGAAGTGTCTCTCTAACACTGCCAGCCTGGTCTTTGTTGGCATTTTATTCTTTCCGATTAAGTGTGTTGTGTGTGTTTAGACTTTATACAAAGTAGGCATTCAACAGAGAAATTCCTAAAACAGCAATACATGAGCAAAACATTCAAACAGACATACAGATGACACATTTCCTTCCTTTGTAGGCTATATATTATTTATACAATAGGGCTGCTCGAACATCAGGCAAATAATCCTGACAACTGACCAACGGTTAATATCATTTTTCATGTAAAAATGGCAGAAAATGCTTTCAAATATGAAGATTTTTCTCTGTCTCTGTTCTGTGTTGTATACGTTTAGTAGCCTCACGTTAGCAACCACCTTTTTAAGACACAAAGTTCAGAATATACAAGAGGAATATTTGCATATTTGCATGTGCATCCAACCCTGACCCTAACCGTAAACCCATTCAAAAAACCCATTGACTTCCAGGCGAAGGAGCCGGTAGAGCTAAATGCTAACTCATTTCTGGGTTTTAGGATTCTCCTAGCACTAATAATAAAAGCAGTCACCAAGCTCCAGCTCTATTATACAGTTTTTCTCAGGCTGGGAGCAAGAACCCAAGATATAAAGGTGGTCAGAGAATAAGCGAGGGTATTACTAAAGACCACTCAAAGCAAACGAAAACAACATAAAAATGAAATTATGTAAAATAAAAAATCAGACTTTCGGTCAGTGTCCCAGTGGTCCTCCAGGTCCTCATCAAAGTCTTTCAACAGGCTGCCTTTTCCATGTATTCCTACCCAACCACCGGGCCGCGGACCGGCACCGGTCAGTGGATCATTTCGTACAGAAAGAGTGAATAAAAACATATTTTATTGATTAGATTGGACTGGCTCGTTGCAGAGAAACAAACTCATGGCTCCCACTAATTCAACATAATGGTGAGGTGTATTTTTACGCACTTTATATTTGTTTTTATGCCGTTTGTTTTGTCAGACGTTGAAGGCCGGTCTGTGAAAATATTGTCAACATTCAGAGCCGGTCAACAGTAACTCCAGCGTTATCGTCTGTGTTTTGGCTCAGCAGGCTTGCTCTGGGACGTACTCTGACATTAGTGATATCACTTCTAACCAGAGTGGTTTAACAGCAGGACAGTCCCAAAGCAGTGCAGTGATCAGCATTAACATGTAGCGCCTCTTTCCAGGCCTGTTCAGTTGCATTTTTATGTTGATTAATGTGACAGTTATTCTCATTTCAACTGTTTGTCTGTTTGTTTTGTTTTTTTTGTCTGAATACAAAAAAGTGCATAATTAAGGCTTAATGTGGGAATACGATAGTGGTAGTTTTCTTACGTCAACCACCCACTTCACAATTTTGTATTTTCTGAACTCTAAATGAGCTAAACATCAGCTTACAACTGAAACACATGCAATTTAAATTTGGGCTAAGCATAGCACCACAATGAAATAGTTAAAACTGTAGTGTAGCCTCCTTTAAAAAAAAAAAAGAAATCTGTATAAAACCTACTTAAATGCAGAAACAGGATAATTATAATTTCTTACTCCCAGTCTTGGCTTGGCAGCATTACTGAGCTGTGGCAGAGAATAATGGCTGTATTATAAGTGGCCAAAAAGCCACTTTATACCCTGTTAGTGTGACCAATAACAAGTCTTCTTTTGGGTGAAATATCCCTTTAACAATGCGGTTATTGTACAGATGGACATATTTGATTTCCCAAGGATGTATTATTAATATTATTATGAGTTTTTCTCCTCCAAACACAGTTTGTCACAGTTTTGTTAACATGGAGCTTTCAGTGCTTAAGAGGAAACGATCTTATCCTAAGACAAGAGCCTGAAGTAAAATCTATCAGTTTGTGTAACTTTACTGTATCATGACTGCTGCTCCACATGTGACTTTCTGTCTTTGTCACATTCCCCGGTGTATTATATGGTGATCTGTGGATGGGAGGTGGATGTTTTGTACGGCTGCAACTAACGATTAAATGTCAGGAAATGTTTCCCCAAGCCTCAGATGCCCTCAAATGTCTGTTTTGGCCACAACTCAATCACTTGAGATTTTTAGGTTGTAGCGGGTTCAGTTTTAAAGCTTAGAGCAGACCTGAGCAGTATGCGTCCCGTGGGCTGGAACCGGCCCACAGTTTTACTTTCGTTAAAAACAGTAAAGAAAATAGCTTTTGTTTTGAAATACTAATGTATAGTGTGCTTCTTCCTGTCACACCTGACATCGATGTAAATTGACGTGAGTGATGTTTGAAGTAGCGTCACCTGCTGAGGCGGCACGTCTGTAATAAGTCATGTGCTTAGTTTACAACAAACGTGGCTGTTTTCAAAGAATACAACTAGAACCGTCACTTTGAGACAAAACATAGAGAAAAATCCAGAAACCTGTCTGGAGATGAGAAGGAGAGGACAGCCGAGGGGCTGCTGGCTGAGATACTCAAGCAGGAAGGACTTTTTACAAGTTGCATGCAACCAAAGACGGAAAGTGTTAATGTGTGTTAATGTTAAGTTAAATGTTAACTTTTGTTAATGGAAACATTACTACCCTAAACAGTCAGTCCTGTATACTGCATATAATGAAATTTTCTTAATAATATGCTGTTTGGGGTGATTTTCAGTATAATAAATGCTGGAAAAATAAGAGTATGTTTTCTGTACTGATAAAATCGCTGGCCCCCAGCAACAATCTGGGTTTCTCATGTGGCCCCCCAGGAAAAATAATCGCCCACCCCTGACTTAACGTTAAGATAGTGGCACCATATGACACTAGAAAACCTGAGGAATCAATATCATCATCCATATGGCTACCCATGAGTCTCCCCTTTACAGACACCCACTTGAGTTGCCATGTTATGATTTGAGCATATTTTTATGCTAAATGCAGAACTTGTGAGGGTTTCTGGACAATATTTGTCATTGTTTTGTGTTGTTAATTGTAATAATACATATATACATACATTTGCATAAAGTAGCCGATTTGCCCACTTCGTTGTTAAGAGTATTAAATACTTGACAAATATTTTTTTAAGGTACATTTTGAACAGATAAAAAATGTGATTGATTGCTATTAGTTATTTAAATCATCTCACAGCCCTTGTTTAGCCTACTGTTAATTTGTGTTGTTACTAGTTTGAATGTATAACCTGAATTCAAAGAAAATCTAGTTAAGGCACAAATTGTGACGGTACTTTGAAAGACATGTTGGACTTTTCCCCCCATAAATATCACATGAACTCCCACATATTGCACAGCAATAGTCTGTCAGTGTTTCTTCAGCGTTAACAATGGCTGGAGTTGTCACAGGACGCCCCGCGGTGTCAAACGTACCTTATCTCTTCAGTTCTTCATTCAAGGTTAGCTAGTCGAGCCTCGGGGAGCTCTTCAGACGTCTACAGCGTAAAGAGTTGTGACACTGACACAGGAGTCACAGCCGAGTCACGTCTCCTACGTTTGACAAGGTTGTGATGAGGCTGCCGTCGTGTTGAGGGAAACGGCAGAACGTGCAAGTGTAGATGTCCCCGTTAAAGCGGACTTGGGTGAGAAGAGGTCGTCCGTGCACGGACTTTACTCTCAGACAGAAAGCCGACGATGTCTCTGAAGACCCACAGGCCTGGAGGAACACATGCACACTGCATCACACACATTAATACGCCCGTGTACGCTCGCTCAGCAGCTGCCCACACGACTGCACAGAGGAAGTGTGTGTTTGTGTGGTTTCACTGAGGCAGCAATGCTCTTCTAAGCCTACAGATAGCCGGGGAATGAGTGGGACAGATAGGGCCTGGTGTCTAATTAACTTACTGCCTTCAGAGGATGTGTGTGTGTTTCCTTAAATCCAAGGCAAATGATGACCACTGGGGAAAAAGAAGCGAGGACAGAAAAAGTAATGCAAAGAAAGGAGGTGTTGAGACAAGGGAAGTACCACTGCACTTTAAATGCAGAGCTGTCGTCCCACTTCTCACTGTTTGTATTAGAGGTCCAGTGATGTTTTTTATGGCAGATGCTGATTTTTTACAGCTGATATATGATGCAGATATTTTTTTTACCGAAAATGTGGTTCTGCACCGCATGCCGGCAACTATGCACACCAGGTCAAATGTGAATTAAGATAAGATAAGATAAGAGATAAGATGAACCTTTATTAATCCCCGTAGGGAAATTCAGTTTTACACTGCCAGCAACCATTTGGTCTTGGTCTATGGGGGACTTGAACCAGTGACCTCCACCTCCTAACCCAAGTCCCTACGGACTGAGCTACTGCCGCCCCAATATCCACATTGGTACGTTCCATTTTCTCACTGAGTTTCCTCACAATGAAAAACATCCTGGAGCTAAGATTCACTACACAATACATTAACTAATCTGGTCCCAAATTTAATGCTAACGTTGGCTGTTAGCTAGCTGTGGCTAACCCCGCTCTGTGACCAACATACTGTACAGACAGTGTATATCAGCTACATTACCATCTTCATCGTATCCGAGCTGCTGGGAAGCCATATATTTTCTTTTATTTGGTTGTTGAGGTCGTAGTGTTGGTCGTATATTACTGGGTAAAGACGGGAGGTTAAACATGCTTCAACCGCCTCACAAGGAATTACTATTCCTTGTGAGGCGGTTGAAGCATGTTTGGCCTGTCCGGTGCTCACAGAATAAGGTAATCTGGTGACAGGAGAGAGCAGCACACCGGAGCACATGGATTTAAGGCAGTAAACATTCATTCATCATCATGATTGTTTAGCCTGCATGCATGCAGCTTTTTGTTCCCTCCCCATTTTTCCAGCCTATGCGGAGTCAGTTCCCAACTAGGGGAGGTTATTTAAGAGGATGTGAGTCTCAGATGAAGACGTTAGTCTTTAAATGAAGTTTGTTGCCTTTAATCCGTGTGCTCCACTGTGCTTTGGACCTGTTCTCTGAAGTGTGTTATTTGCTGTTCAGAAGTGAAGTGTCATTCCGAAACACCAATAGTCCAAAAAATCGCCCATTGGAGTGATAAAAACAATTGTCCGACAACAAAGAACGTGTTTTTCTTAGACATGAAAGTTAATTGTTCGTTCCGTTGCAACATTGGCGCCCAGCAGCAGAGCTACGCTTCCACCATTTTGGACTGAAAGCTACTACCAGATGGCAGTAAAACCTTCACCTACAAAGAGCCGTAAACAGTAAATTAACACTAAATTACACTAAATTATTTCTATATTATTGTCATATTTATTGTCTCTACCAAAATGGCCTATGTTGAACATTGATAATACTATAACTATTTACATATTTCTGCTTCGCAGAGGAGCATAAAGTGAGCAATGGGCATAAATGGAAGTTAGAAAAATCAAGCACACCGATTTTGAGATCACTTTCAAACTTTTCACGTCAAGGATCCAGAATCGATATCCAACATATGCCGAAGACAAATAACTCTGGATTCAGCGATTAGAGAATTTTCCAACTTTTAGGTTTTACGTATTGATTTAAATGAGCACTATTTAAATGCTGGTACTGGGAAGCTGATTTACTATGGCAAATGCATTTTAGTCCAAAATGGCAGTAGCGCTACCTCAGCGGCATCAAACACTAAAGTTTCTTTGGTTCTATGCTATTTTTCCGACACACGTTACCTTGAAAACAGGCAGAAATCTGCCTGAAGTCGAGGTATTCCTGTGCAAAATTTCCAGACGTGGTTGGTGTGTTGGTATGAAACGGCTTTAAGAGTGAAAACACGGTTGGATGTGATCTTTTCTCTTGCAGTGTTGATCATGTTTTCCATGTCAGCGGCAGCCATCGAAGACGTGTCACAGAATAATAACTAAAGAGAGTGATATTGATAGAGAGGCTGAATTCAGACATGGAGGCCCCAGCTGAGCATTTCTGGTGGAGAGCACCGCTACGCGAATGTTGCACGCTCTCAAACACCTGATGGGTATTTGCTCGCACTGTAGGTTTCAGCCTTTTTCTGTAATTCCCCGCGATGCCACATCTTCAGATTTCGCTCTGTTTATAGTGAAAAGGCTGCAAAAATCCCTCTATGTGAGAGTGAAAAAACAAACTCACTAAGACACAAAAGTCAGGCAGGAAAACATGGAGGCCGGGGCAGAGGGAGGCAGTGAATTAGAGTCTTTAATTAGACCAGACGTAGAGTGCTGTCTGTGTGTATCACACAGGCGAGGCCTAAAGGGGGGAGTATGGAGGGAAAGTCACTTTCAAGCTCCGCTAATATAATGGGGCTCCCTGTGGGACCAAGCAGGGGGTAGATGTTTCCTTTTTTTTTTTTGCTTATTTCTGTGTGTGTGTGTGTGTGTGTGTGTGTGTGTGTGTGTGTGTGTGTGTGTGTGTGTGTGTGTGTGTGTGTGTGTGTGTGTGTTGGTCTCAACGAACATCTCTGCATCCAACCTGTTTCAAGGTTGGCTCAAACAGCTGAAGTCATCACCGTAGACCATGAGGTTAATGCGTGACTTTTTGCCATTATCATCCTCAGCAGCAGCAGGACACAAACAGAGCCTCTTGCTAAGCCCGCTGTCATATCAGTCTTGTGTGGCTAAGCAGGCTGTTCACTGAGTTGTGAAATTGAAATGCAGCCTTGGTTATTAGACAAACAGCCCATCACCCGTACTGCTAGTTCACTGTCAATAGCCACTGCAGCATCAACTAACAACACAACTCATTTGTTGATTAAAAAGAGCTGCGCTATTGTGTATACTTACGTGTACACGGATGCTCGTGCAAGTTTATGGGTTTGATGGTGTGTGTGTGTGTGTGTGTGTGTGTGTGTGTGTGTGTGTGTGTGTGTGTGTGTGTGTGTGTGTGTGTGTGTGTGTGATTGCACTTTGGTGCCATCACCGAGTCAACATAAGTGTGAAATATTAATCCTAAGCAGCAGTACAAATGAAAACATGACTCCTGGTTAAATATCCCATTTGAATCCATTAACCTGCTGACATAGATGTACAAATATTAATTTATAGTACAGTGTGCATATGCAGCCTCCATCGTTTCACCTACAGTGTGCATGTAGCAGTATGCTCCAGTTGGAAATGGTGGGATCTTTGATCCACCAACAGGTTTTCATTTCGTACCCAAATCTGGCTCTATGTACCAGGGCTGATACACCTATTTCTTGATGCGATACTTGGATGTCAGTTTGATATGTATTACAATTTTGCAAGTATTGCATTTCGGTATTAATGATTTTTTGGGGGATTTGGTTAACGTTTTTAACACTAGCCCATGAGAAAAAGTTGAGTCATACACTTCTAGGGACTTATTTGATTGTGTGTCTGGTATAGTCTGAGATGTCATGACGACCAATATCAGACATCAGTCATTGTCAGGCATTATTTATTACTTGTCTCTAGCAACCCAAAGAGTAGAGTTCCCTCACAAATTAGTCATTATCAGTATTTTCTTTGTAATTTTTTGTAATGTTTATACTTCTGGTGAATATAATCTAATGAATCGTATTTCCATATATGTATTTTGTATATGCAGTTCCCTTTTATAGCACTTTATTTTGAAAACCGGATGTAGTCACACCTGTATAGTTCTGCTAACTTCTCCAAGTCCGTCTCTCGCTCTGTCGTCAGCTCTGTTCTCTGTATCCGTCCATGGTCAGCTCCATCAGGGCCGTTTGAATGCATTTAATATAGAGTAGATTGGTGGAGTTGTGATATATATATATATATATATATATATATATATATATATATATATATATATATATATATATATATATATATATATATATATATATATATTTCAAAATCATTACCAAAGTAAGCCACTGACAGCAAAACCGCTGTGTGGTAAATATTGCAAGTAAAGACATACCTGCATTTGAGATTCCCTCAGCTTATTTGTGTGTGTGTGTGTTAAATCCTGTTTATTTTGATGGGAAGCCAGTCAGCTAGTGAGGCAGGATGAGGTCATCAACAACCAACCAGAGGCAGAGTGCTAATCGTGAGGATGTGGAGAGATCCCAGCGGGCTGGTAACATTTCAGAGTGATTACTGGCCTAACTAACAGTATTGAGCCTCGCTGCAGGCTGAGCTAAAAGAGCTCTGTGCTTGTATCTCTGCATACAAACACACTCTGTCAGGGCCAAGTCTCCAGTAGGGGTGTAAGTGAGCAGCCTTTCTCCGAGTGGCACACCTCTACATTGACTTGTCATGACTTGTCATGGCGCTGCGAGCCATTTGGGTGCCTCAGGCATAACTGCATCTATTTCATATATTTTCCTGACATTTTATCAGGTATAGACTACCAGAGGTGGGGCCTAGTCATTGTCACAAGTAAGTCTCAAGTCTGTGCACTCTAGTCCCAAGTCCCAACTCAGGTCTGGAGTCCTGAACAAGCCATATGCGCTCTTCACTAAATGTAATGTCATTTTAACAGCAGAGTAACTGGATCCAGCTGGTGCTCCGTAATGTAACGTTAGTTCTTCGTGGTTTTCTCCTGAAACTTGATTGGATGCCGTCGGATTGGTTCACGCAAAGTGGATCTTGGGAGTTAAGTGTAAGATAATCAAATGCAAGTCCCAATAACATTCACTTGAAATAAAGAGTCCAGAGTTCAATAGATAGGAAAGAAAGATAAGATAGAAATTCAGTTTGTCCTGTTCATTTTTTTCCTTCACAAGTAAATCCTCTTCCCAAACAAATCCATAAAGGATCAGTTTGTTAAATTATTTCCACGAGTGAATCTTCTTCTTGAACAAATTAATAACAGATCTTTGAACACCCGGCTAGCGGGTGTTAATTTTGACTAACTGTTCATTTTACCATTTATTTTTTTTAAAGTGTCAATCACTGTGTTACCGTGGCAGTGATTTAAGACGTTTCTCGTAATGAGTGTCAGTGAGCTGGGTTTAGTTTCAAAAACAAATCCTGTCCAACCATCCCTGAGTGGAGAGGGTTGCACTGGCACCACTTACTTGTTAGTCACATCACTGTCATGTGACTAACTCTTATTACAACCACATGACCTCAAAAACCCCCATGTAACATGAATTACCTTCAGCATACTGCCGCAGGAACATTTTAAAACTACAGAGCAAATTCATTTGCTTTTGGCTAATTACTTCTACAACTTGTATGTCCATATTCCTCCCACTCTTTTTTGTTTTTACATTTGCTCAGATGTTGTAGTATGACCTGAAAGCCTGTAAAATAAAATGCAAAGCTGTGTACTTCCATCTGTAAAGCTTAAAAGCAATTTCTGCGTGCCCAGTACATTTAAAACATTTTGCAAACCTCTAAACATGCTACTTGCTGGCTAAAATAGTATGGTAGTATGAGTACTGGATACACAGTGTCAGGGCTTAACTCCCAGTGGCTTCACTTTTCCTCTTTAAAACGTCAGTCCTTAAGATTTCAGTCCTGGTTGGTTTGGCAGCACCCTATCTTCTGGTGGTAACAGCAATGTGGTTCATTACTACAGGTCCCAGATTACTGTGGGCAGCAAAACAAACTATTGTCCTTTTAATAAAGAAGTCTGGCACTGATTGTTTTGTTTTTCCATCATTCTGTGAGCAATCAAGATCTCATCTCATGCTGCACACGGCATGAGTCAACAGCGAAAGTAGGTGGTCACCTCGCTGAGAAGTCTGCAGCTGCCTGCAAAATTTCAAAATGATCCACTGTCAAAAAATAACCGTTGACTTGTTTTGCAGACACGTTTTTGATGATCGATAGCGGTCAGTGCCGAGCTCACTTCTGTGAGTTCTTCATAATAAATGTCAACTCATGTTTTGCCATTTAAATGCTTGTAAAGTACAGCTGCAGCTACATTAGCAGTGACTTAAACGCAACACTTTTTTCCGGGGTGTCGCCAGTTTGTAATACTGCAAATACTGTATATCGATATAGCAGTACTTTCATCTCAATCTCCATTGTGTTACCTCACTCAGCTATAGATAATGACTGAACAAGCATTTGTGTAAATTAATCTTTGTGATTGCGACTTTCAAGTCAAGTCAGTTTTATTTGTAAAGCCCAAAATCACAAATTAGCCTCAGGGGGCTTTACAATCTGTACGGGATACGACAGCCTCTGTCCTTTACAGTGCGACCCTCTCGTCAGGAAAAGAAACACTCCCTCCCAACCCTCCCAAGAAACCACAATGGACAGATGTGCTATAAATGTCGCATGTACAGTAACAACGTGATGGAAATCCAACATGGGTACAGTACAGTACATATAATTTCAACATATATGAGAAGATGGATCCAGGAGGATGCCAAGCAGCTTCCCGGCCATCAGCAAATAGACAGATCCAGAGCACCACCTCCTCTCTATGCCAAATAGACTAACACGTTAAACTTTGTATTTTGGGGAACTGAACCTAACTAATCCTTTGTTTGTATTGGTTTTGGAAACCTATACTTAGATTTACATATTACACACATCTTTTTTGTCTTTACTATTTGCTGTGAATTTAACATGACCTTTTAATATGTGTAATCACAGGCACCATTTCATCTGAAGCCATAACATTTTCCATACAGAGTCAAATATTTTATCTAGTCTACTATAATCTAATATTGAGAAGCAGCTCAGTGCTGCTCTCTCACTGCATGCCATATGGGCTGATTCATGTTGCTACATTCATCACTGACAAGCCTTCAGAGGGAAATGTTTGCGTTTAGCGAAAGGTCCACCGATACATCAGCGGATTAAATCTCATGCAAGCTTGTGTTCTGTTTGTTGTCTGGTCAGTGATCTTTCCAGGTGTATCGTTTTACTTTGATCAGGTATGAACATTTTAAAGCATTTTCCACAGGTTTGGCTGAGCTGTCTACATGCATTGTGTATTTCATTTCCACCTACACTCACTGACTCATTTAACATTTAGTTTCTTTACTCGGCTTCATTAGGATTCCATTGGAGTCACAGAGGGGGGTGCAAAAAACAAAACACTCGTTGAGAGGCATTCAAGATGGCATTTGTCAGAATGCAGTTTTGACATGTCACCGTTATTTAATACTTATTTACAAGTTGTCACGTACACAATGCCAAATACCCCTTTCCTCATGTTACGAAGTGGGACCAGAGTGGCCAAAATTGTAGGAGGTAGACTCGTGAAACTTTGTCCAGTGTCCAAACGCGCTGCTTGATGCAACAGCAGGCTGATCGTGATGCCAGGACAGAGGTGGAGCACAGGCGACAGGAGGAGAGATGGAAGGGAATCCAGCAACAGTTTGCCCAGCTGCAACACAAGGTACAACATGGCCGCCAGGAGCTGATGGGCGGCGCAGCAGCGATATCAGCATCCTCAATAGAGCTTAAACATGTGCACCCTCAACCTCCAACAGTTCAAGACAGGCCTGACTATGCACCGTTACATGTGGCTGATGGAGGACAGCATCCCAGTCTGGTGAGACTTCCTGGATGGAAAAGCCCCAAAATGCAGCCCTACACCGAAGGTGATGACATTGAACATTATTTAATCACTTTCGAAAGGATTGCTCACGCCAGCAGATGGCCTCAGGAAGACTGGGCTCTTCATTTAGCATCTCTGCTAACCGGTAAACCTTGTGCTGCATATGTAGTTATGGATATTGATGACACCATGGACTATGCAAAAGTAAAAAGTGCTATCTTACAGAAATTTGAAATCAGTGCAGAGACCTATCGAGTGAGATTCCGGGCCAGTGTACCAGGAGAAGAGGAGACCCCAAGAGAGCTACAGGTCCGCCTCAAGGACTTGTATTGCAAGTGGATGGCTCTTAACGACAAGACAAAGGAGGAAATTGGAGACACCATCATTATGGAGCAGTTTACAAACATGGATTAGGGAGTGGAGCCCAAAGACCTCAAAAGAAGCTGCAGAACTGGCTGAAGCTTTCCTGGCGGCCCGCCGTCCAGCAGAAGAGTAGGAACAACACTAGGAACAAAGCCCTCTCAGCATGTCATTCATGTGGTCAGACAGGTCATTTTAAGTCAGAGTGTCCTACGATGAATGTTGGCAAAAACTACCTGTGTGTTACTCCCCAGTTACCGATCAATGAGACAGAGAGGGATATATCAGATGGTCAACGGGAGGAACTAACAGTAGGTGTGCTAATTGATGACAGACCCTGTGTAGCTTTGTTAGACTCAGGAAGTAATCACACCCTAGTCAGACAGGATAGTCTCCCAAGGGATGCTATTTTTTTGGGGGGGACAGTTGAGGTATTTTGTGTTCATGGGGACAAGGTTAGGTACCCCTTAGCTGAGGTAAGTATTCAGGTTGAAGATAAGCATTACTCACTCTCAGTAGGGGTATTTGAGCAACTGCCCAGGTTGCGTTAGGCTGGGATCTTCCGATCCTTGCTGAATTGTTAGCCAAACAATCACAGGAGGCTAGGGCTAGCCAGACTAGTGAGAGTTTGTTGGCAGTCACAAGGTCCCAAAGGAAGCAGGAGCAAGCTAATTCAACAGGAGAGTGGGTGGAGCTACCTTTTGCAGATGAGGAAATACCTAGTGTACAGCACACCAGACAGGACAAGGAAAAGAAAAGCAAGAGACAGAGGAGACAGGACAGAGTAAGGGGAACAAAATTAGCTGAGCATGTCAGTGAGCCTTTAGAATCTGATTGTTTTGCCATTTCTAGTGATGTTGCTAAGCTTCAAAAAGAGGATCCCACCACTGCCACCAAATGTTACGAAGTGGGACCAGAGTGGCCAAAATTGTAGGAGGCAGACTCGTGAAACTTTGTCCAGTGTCCAAAAGTGAATTTATTTACAGTGCTTCTAATCAAGATATATACAGAAAACAAATAGAGACTAGTTCTGCATCACCTTCCTGTGCACACAGCTACACAGAGATCCTTTTCCTCCACCAGCCAAAAGCATCTGCTTTTATACACTCCTCAATCAGCAGGAGTCACCCTGCAGCAGGCTGAACTATTCAAGCAGTGAACACTGACCTCTCACTGAAAACAGACAAATAGTTATAGTGGAGGCTTTTTCTGTAATTTACCAATACTCCAGTAAAACACATGGTTACCACCTAAGTCCATACAATTATAGTCATAATTATCATGATAATACTTTTTTTAAATTAAGTTATTTGAACTCAAACTCCCCTGTTTCTTAGTCTGGTCCAATGACATCACTGATGATGTCACTCAGGGTATAAAAGGAGGAAGTGACTGGGTGCCTCCTTCTTTTAACCTGAGCACATGGTGAGTATGAGAAAATGTTTGTCTGAGCTAACCTTAATCATAAGAAAGCATAGGGACAAATGGTGTGTTCTCACCCACTTTGTCACAGCTCACCTCCTACCAAACCCTCTGCTGGTCTGCAAGCAGCCATGTTCTGCATCTGCTCTGTGGGCAGTCACACAGTTCTTTCAATACCGGGTTCAAGAGGTCAAACGGTGTTCGCAACAAGTTTCGCTCATTAAAACTCTGAAAGCCTTATTAGTGGCTCAACATACTGTACTGGTTTAGTTAACGTCTTTCTCAACATTGGCATGTACTCACATTTAATGTTTCTTTTTTTTTGTGTGTGTGTGTGTGTGTGTGTGTGTGTGTGTGTGTGTGTGTGTGTGTGTGTGTGTGTGTGTGTGTGTGTGTGTTACCTCCCAATTAGAAATTGCCAATGCACCTGTAGTCTCTGTTTCTTAATGGTAATTCTTCATAATAACCAGCATTTAGAAATGGTTATTAAACTCAGTTAACTGTTATAATTATATAATTAATAATAATAATTAATAATGTTTACTAGTTTTTAGTAATTCTATAATTTATTATTTTAACAGTTTATTGTTGCACACAACATTTTGTATTCCATGTTTATGTACGTATTGTCCATGATTATATTATTATTTGCAAACCTTACTTAAATTGTTTGTAAAACATCTATAAACGTTACATAGATAGATATTTGCAATACATTGCAATAGTTTTCTTTATACATCCATAAGGTGTACACCAGTGTTGCCAACTTAACGACTTTGTCACTATATTTGGCGAGTTTTCAGACCTCTCTAGCGACTGTTTCTGGTGTTATTGGAGACTTCTGGAGACTCTGACGTGAAAGCAGGTATCATTCATCCTGTTTTCAGCGAGCAGCGGCCCAGTCCTCGTCCCCAGCAGTCCGTCCTCGCTGCAGTCAGAGCAGGAGATGTTCATCCCTCTGCGTCTAGACTGCAAATGAATCGCACATGCATGTAAATGTAAACTTTTCATTGTCTTAAATAAATCACTGCAGGAAAATGAATCACGGAGCCTTTGTGTGACAGAAACAAACATGTAGCTGGTTAGCTCATCGTGGCTCAGTCTAAACTGGACACACAAAGATACAGAAAGGAGTGGGAATCAAACCCTGAATTCAAAAAACAGGGGTTGGAATTGTGGCATTAGAAAAACATGAATTGACAGAAGAAAGTTCATTTGTAGTTATAAACATATTTAAGGTGTTTTTACTCACTTTGTCTCTCCCACGACGTTACTCGTCTCTCCTACAGCGTCCATTATGTCAATTGTGGTCAATTATGTTAATTCAGTGATGACGTCATTTAGTGACGTTTAGAACAGCCAATAGCTACTCTCCTTACTGAGGAGTTGGTGCACACTGTGGCCCTTGATTTCCACCCACACTGACACCCAGACCAGTCGGTCGGAGTTGCCAGTGCAGTGTCAACAATGTAAATACCTGTTTTGCGATCGTGTTTGTTGGCTTGCACCGCCACGCCGGGGGTCCCACTCGTGGGAGCCGAACCTCGTCTTTGTGGCGGTGAGTCACCGGAGGGGAGAATAGCTGTCTTGTCTCGTCTGTTTCCTGTGTCAAACAGAGCATCAATAACTAACCATCCCACATCAGACTGTTTAACTAGGGAGTTTTATTCTGTTTTGTAAAGAAGAGGTCAAGTCGATGCTTCAGCACTGGGTTGCTTTAATGTAATGAGAAGCACACGGACACACTAGACTCCTACACTACTCTACTTTAGAGCCGGCAGTGACATTAACATATTAAGTAAAGCATTTTACGATGGCTAGTTTTTCAGGCAATTTGCCAAGGATTCTCATACAATTAAACGAACACATAAAATATCAGGCACCCTTCCAAATACGCACCTCGTTTTTCATTTTCTCTCTGCTTTATTGACAGTAATCGGGGATAAATCGTGTGTGCATTTCATTAAATTTAATATATTGTTCTCTTTACATTTTAATACAACTATAATCTGGTTTTTAAGAGTATCTTACATGTTATATTGCTGACCATATGCCCCAGTGATTGCTATGTTTGAGAGTGTGCAAATATGCAAATGGTTATGTGTCTTCCCTGAGATATTTTCACCATAGTTCAATGTAGAGTTAATGGGCCGAGTCCGACCAATGCTCACTGGAGCCATAGGGAGAGGAAAAATCCATACCTCTGTATTTCACATGGCCTCTTTCATGTTACTGAGGTAAAATATACGGACATTAGCCTGATCGCTGTAGCAGAGAACGAGCCGCCAGCTATGTGAAATAGGAAGTGTGCAGTTAAGTTATGTTGGAAGTAAGTGGTATTTCTTGGTTAGAGCTTTGGAGCTGTGGTGAATAATAACCTTGACTTGGCAAACAGCGTACAAAGGACACTATTTTTTAAGTATGGCATTTGATTTTAGTAATTTCCAGGTCTGTGTTTTTTTTTTTCCAGACTATTGCCCGTATTGTGTTTTCTGAAATACAATATTTTGCATTTCTGAAAGTTGAGCACCAGGGTCAGAAACCCAAAGCAGCCACAGTCAAGTAGCAGTTATAAGCATGATAATAATTATATAGTAATAAAAAGTAAGCAAAAACTGGAGGTAGACGGCACAGAGCAGACTGCTGCCTTTCACACTGAGCCAATCTAATAATTTCAGTATTGAAGAGGGATACCAGTGGCAATTTGGACTGATCCTCATTTTGGTTAAAATCTGACGGGCTCAGTCAATTTCATTGTGACAGTCGTAGCTCACTTAGACTTGCCTGATTGGTCTTGTTTTGGGATGCGACGGTGAGGAAAATTCCCCATAAACTTGTGACAACACCAGTGTTACTGATTATATTGGCAGGGCGCTTACTTTGATTTTTACTGTTGGGTGGCTGTGTGTCTGGCCTCTCCGACCCAGCTTTTGCTACGGGGCTGAAGTGGTCTAACTGCACCACGTACACCAGTGTGGCTGCGCTGTTCTCCTCATTAATATAATGGTTCCCTCATAGCATTGAGGTTAAATATGAAATATTGCCCAATAGGCGCGTCTGCTTTGCACGTCGACACCAGATCTTCTGCCAACACCTGCTACCCTGAGCTAACTGATGCATTCACTTTCAGTTTGTAGTGTCGTCTGACTATCTATTGCTAACATGCGCTGATATTGGTTTTGTTTCTGTAAGAAGACCTAAATGACGGTGAGGGCGGTGGGTATGTAATGTAATCAGTGTGTGCTCCACCACCGTGTAACACCGGTAACACTGACTACACGATACACCTAGTGCAGTGGTGCCATGCTTATACAAGCCTCAACGGTCTTCAGCATCATTTGATTCTCTCTCTTCTATACCACAAAAATTATATTGGTGTTTAAATTACTGCCCAAAATTTTTCACCTCGCACCCACCGGGTGCTCACGGAAAAGGCCCTCCATCTTAAAGTCCCAGGATGGATTTCTGTCCCTGAATGTTTTCCAACTTTCTCCATAGGGCTGAAGCACTATAATCTTGTCCCAGCACCCTCTGCACCCGAGTCACAAATCTACCAAGGAGTCTGGAAATTTGAGTTTATGGAATTTTGAATTGGGGAATATTTGCCCCCTCGGTATATCAGGAACGTCTTATAACACTAACAATGACTCTCTCTAATGTGGTACAATGTACAAGGCGTGTGGGTACTGTAAGTGCAACTTGATGGGGGTGTTCGCATTGCCCAAGTGAGGGCACGTTCTGGCTCAAGTTAATAGGCCTTATTATGTACTTCACTTTCCTTGCAGTCAGCTCCCCGTTGGCTAAGGAGCCCGCCATTCAGGAGCACACAAGCCCGTCGTTAGTGTCAGTTTACTTGACATTTTCTTTGTGTCCCTGTTGAGCCCGGAGACTGAACAGCCCTCCACTGTGATAATAGTCACCTGCCAGACACCCACAGTAGGAGAGACAAGAAACGACTGAGGAAAAATGAACAAGAAAGCACAAAGTGTGCAAATCAGAACGAGACGGGGTGGAGTCGTGAGGCTGCCGCCACAGTGTCTGATACCGTGCTTACAACATGGGTTGTTTCCAAGGTGACAGACAATTAAAGACAACTGTTTTACCCCCATTAAATGTTATCATTTACCACCTAAAAATACCCGCAACAACAAGTGTGAGAAGCGGTTGACAGGCAGAAACGTCTCATGAAAATGCTAGATGCAAACTTGCCAGTGACAGTGAGCGAGGGAGTCAGAAAGGTCAAACCAAAGCGCCGCCTTGCTCCTGAACACGCACCGCTGACGCAGCCCAACTCGAGGCACACCTTGTTCTCAGTGTCACGTCAGGGTTATGCGACCCAACTTACAGTACCAGTCCACCAATGGAGAACACATTTAGTATGCAAATCACGATTGATTTGCTCTATGGAACAATTTACTTTCTTTTTCTCCTTTGCCACCTGCACGCTCCTCCAGCGACCTTCAAACACTGTCAATCAAAGCGACGGCATGAGGGATTAAATTAAAAACGAACCGCGCACTGTTAAAATGTGACCTGCAGCTACATTTAAAGGTGGGGGAGCGAAAAAAAAAAGAATCTAATCAAGTGTCTTTATGCCAAAGGCTCTTAAAATGCATGTCGTCCACCTGGGCACTTAGTGCTGGATTAGAATAGTATCGTCTCTGGACACCTTGTAGACATAAATTTTACCAGTAAAGTCAAGTGGGTGATTAGAATAGCAGATGCAGATTTCACCAGTAAATCAAGTCAATCTTCTAATACAATCAATTCACTCAATCAGTTCATCTATTTCTAGTTTTTTTTTTATATATAATTTGATTCAAATTGGCTAATATTGAGCTGGATTAAGATGTAGTAGTACAGTGCCCGTTGAAAACATGCCTGCCTGGGACCCCCAGCTAAAAGGCTCCAAACAGCGATATAATTCAGTTATTTACTTCTCGAACTCATTGTTCCTCTGAACAGATGTTAAGTACATTTAAGGGTAACACTTCATTTGATTTCATTTTATTTTTTCAGACAGAAGTAAAACTGTTAGCTATTAATAGTAAAACTATTATTACTAAGATTATTACTTTTGCACCATAAAAGTACTCACGGTCAGAAACATCAATGAAATACGCTTAGTGGAGGTAATATCCAAATTGGTGTATTGGTCTAGCGCTGTTTATTAATGTTTGACGTGTTGCGTGTCCAAATCGCACCAATCTTTACACTGCAATACACCCGTCAAGTGTGAAGTGTGAAGTTGTCACCACACTACAGTCCACCTCATGTGGTGAAAATACTGTAAGGACTCTGTAAGGCTGAAGATGGAAAAGAAAAGAAGCCAATGGAGACAACTTGAATGCTCTCGTACATTAGCTCACTGTGGACCGCTGATATTGACACTCATCAACATCCCTCAGAAGAAGATGCGCTGCAGATGGCGTGATAGCACATTCACTGTGGGGCAACAAGCACCTCTTAAATTTGGGCCGGTGGTCAGTGCAACAAAGAACTTTAGCTTCCAGCAAATGAGCTGAGCAGCCAGCGAGTTATAGCTCCTTCATTACAGCGGCGCAATCAGTCCACGGATCGATACATACAGTAATCACCAGCTGTGCAGAGAAAGGAGAGTGGATTGGTGGTGGAAACAATGCTCCTCTATTTCAGCATTGAGCCAATGGTTCTCCAAAAGACTGCAGGCAGAGATCCATAAATGTATCCACAAATTACCAATGCGGCTATCTCGATCAGTGTCATCGGCCAGGTCAGGGCTGGACGAGAGAGGTCACAGATAGAAGAAAGTTGACTCATAGGGTTGTAAGAAAATATTGAAAATATTGAATATCGCGATATGTTTTGTGATACTGTATCAATTCTCAAAAACATAGTTTTGATTTTTAATTAATAATTTACTTGCATACATTGACTAAGACAATACTTAATTTCATTTATGAAGAGATTCACCCTCAGTTTTCCTAAAACTAGGTTAAAATATACCAATATATCACCTTGGTTACTTGCTTATATCACAATATATTGGATCATAACCCCTGTATCGTTATATGTATCGCCAGATTATTGCTGCTACACATCCCTATTCAGCACTTCCTCTAGTGGCTTATACCTCCAAAAGCCTAAAGCATAGAGGTAGACCTGCATGTGAGGCTTAATTTGGACCGGAGTTAGTGCTATTATTGGCACTTGCTCACGTTGTTCCCTCCTATCTAGGTCCTTACTGGTGTACAAACTCTCAGGTGTACATCGTTTTGGACAAAAGCATCTCCTCAATGAAATTGCAAAATTCAGAGCAAAGAAAGTTGAGAGTGTAAATTGACCCAAATTGACGTGAAAAAAGTGACATTTGCCGAAACATGAGTTGTTTGCATCCCTGTTTTCAACATTATTACAGTATTGCTGTCCTAATTCTAACAATCTATAGTATCGACAGTATTTATGGCAGTAGCTATTAAGTATGGGTCGCTCTGGTGACGTACAGTCTGCTACTATTTTTGGGATGACGAGCCCAGAAGACAGCAGGTTTTTAAAGACTGTTTGTTGCCAAGGGAACAAATCATTGTCTTCTGTCTGAGCTTAGAATACCACGTATGTTTTTGTTAAGTAAGGCTGACAGTTCAGATTTATGTGCGAGAGGGACATCGAAGGTAAAATCCATGAGGAGTGAAACACAAAGCTGGAGAGGGGCACGGAGATCTGGACAATTGATCAACCGTCCCACCTCAGCAGGTTCTCTGCACCCCACCCTCCAACACCCGCCCTGCTTTTCATGAATCTGCATTGCCTCGTCCTCTCTTTTTACTTCCCCTTGGTCATTGTCCTCATTCTTTCTTCTTTTTTTTTTTTTTAAGGCCATTAAATGGGCATTATCTGTGACTGTAAGCACCATACTTATGGATCATTATGGGCCTATTACACCTACTACATTATAAAAGAGAGAATTAAACTTAAAAGCAACACATACTAACACGTAAAACTGATGAACACAAAGAATTGCTTCTTTAGGATTAAGCAATAAAACTACAACGCATTTAGGTTTAGGAAAAAAACTGTTTGGTTTAGGCAATAAAACTACAACTTCTTGAGGTCTAGACAACAAAAAATATTTGTTAAATTTATTTGTTAATATAGGGTTAGGGTGTGTTTCAGGTTAAAATCATAGTCACAACTACACACTATGTACAGGATGTTAACTCTGGGCTCCTGGACGAAAGTACTACGGTTGCTATTGTGTTCTTTTAGACCTTCTTTCAGTGATCTACTATGTAAATAGATAATAAAACCTACTAGTAGGTCCCTATTGACCCATATCTATGAGGTTTATAGCGACTGATAATACCTATTTAATAGCATGACAACAGTCCAGTCAGGTGTTTTTTAGTTCTCTTTATTTCTATCTTTTAGTTTGTAGCATGCAAAACAGCAGAGGCCATAAGAGGGATGCGCTGTACAGTGTGTGTGCCAGAGCTCTTTATCAGTGGTTAGAGGTTGAGTTGGTATATTCCTATGTGTCCGTTTATTTACTTATATGGTGCAGAATTTTATTTTCTGCAAGCCTTTGTGCATGTAAAGTTCTTTAATAAGCAAACAGCAGCTCTCAGGCCTTTGCATATGCTTTGGAGCTAGCACAGGACACTAGCCGGCGTCTGCAGACCCAGCAGGCCTGCTTGATCCATAAAACAGCATCAAAGCTTTCATATGCCCCATACATTTCCCACCGCTCTCTCAGCTCACTGCCGAGTCGTCTCTCTAAAGCTGTCTGATACTCTCTCTGCGGGGTGGATGGCACTCGTCGGTAGCTAATAGAGGATGACTGGATATGCACTTGTGGGTGTGTTTGTACGTACATGTGTGTTTGTAGGGAACAGCGAAGTAATGTGATGTGACGAGTGGATTTGCCAGCATTTGGTCATCTAGATGTTGGATGTTTTCACACAGACACACACTTGTCTTATTCCATTCTGGCTTTTGTAATTCTCCTAAAACTACCTAATTACTCCCAATATGTAATCCAATCAGCCCAAAAGCAGTATGTTAAGGTTCATTATGTGTTGACTAATGCGCCACACAAGTTTGGATGGAGCTATTCATGCAGCTCATCTTATTAAACCTGCTCTCTCTCTCTCTCTCTCTCTCTCTCTCTCTCTCTCTCTCTCTCTCTCTCTCTCTCTCTCTCTCTCTCTCTCTCTCTCTCTCTCTCTCTCTCTCTCTCTCAGTCTGGGCTGGATCCAATTTAATAACACATGCTGCACTGCACTTTTATTACTGTAATATCCAACAAAAGAGAAGCCTAAAATGGCACTTTTGGGGCTGCATTGACAAACACAGATTATATTTGTGTTCTCATGACATTATATCATCATTTATGGTGCTGGGTGTTTTCCAGGGTGGGGACACTTGTTATTAATATCACTAGATCATAATTCATGCTGTTGCAGCGAAGCTAGATACTTACTCACACATCCTGATATTCATGCTTTGCTTGCGTCTCTCAAATGAACATATAGTGGGACTACATGTGTACAGTATGTGTCCGAGTCAATGCCACTGATTCCACTCACTTCAGAACAGCGAACAGCGACCTGCTTAAAACGACGACTGCAGCAAAGCGCTCAGCTATTGCTGAGAGTATGATTGCGACAGAGGTGGCAGTGGCAGTTGAGGTTATTGAATCCATTTTGTATAGCGTATCAAGGCAGAGTTGGAGAAAGAGACTTCATGCGTCTCCAAAGACACAAGCGGAGAGGCTGAGTCTCCCAGAGGATGGAGATGCAGATCCAAACATCTGGAAAGTCAGGGGAGACAAGTCCCAGTATGGCTGATGGTCTGACGCAGAGACGCTCGAGTGAAAGGAGAGGACAGGGAGGAGGAAACAGGGAGAGGGAGGCACGTAACTTGTACGCACAGACAAACAGAAGGTTATAAAGATGCAGCAGTTTTCAGTTCAGAAAGTTTGCAATATTCTCGTTGGCAGGACAAACTAGAGGTGGGCCGTATACCAGTTTCATCACCGGTGTCACATTCGGCGGCGATAAACACACATTTTGGTTTAGCGCACACACACAACGGAGATACAACACCCGATAAACTCTCACGTCCGCACAGGTTGTCTACGGTTATGTAGGCTACCGCTGTTCTGTTTCGTCACGAAACTGTTTGCTTTTCATTTCGGCGCCCATGTTATCATGTTAGCGCAGCCACACAGCGCGGATTCAGAGTGGATTCAGCCACGTCGCTGCTGCAGCACTCAACAGATCATTTTCATGGTCTGTTTTCGGCTGAGAAACGCGCAGATCATGCAGAAAAATAATATAACAGTAGGCTAAATATGATTTTTTTTTTTCTCCAAATACTCTTTATTACTGAGTTCCAGGTCGCTCGACAGTCAGCTCCACTTCACTTACAACTGAAAACAACAGCTTAACCCTGAAGGAATCACAGCATTTACATTATGGGGCAGACTAATACTAGTTGATATATTGTGATAAAAATGCCATCACCACAATGAGTCTTAACGGGACAAATATGGTCTATAACAACTAGGCTTAGTAGATTCCTGTCAGACTGATAAGGGTATCAGGCACCTTATACCATAGACCTGGAAACAGGTATGTGGCCTGAAGTAAAAGTTAAGGCGAAAAGATGAATTTCAAGTTTGGGTTTAACGGCCTCCATGAAATCAGACTGTCTGATATCAGCAGGGAGGTTATTCCAGAGGAATGGGGGGATGATGGTGAAACGCTGGCTGTCTTCTTAGGTCTGACAGGAGCCCTATATTCTGAGAGCACAGTTGATGTTTGAGGAGACTGGACAGGTATGAAGACACCCGTTTATAATTTCAGAAGCACATTAAAGTCTGATGTGACATGGGTATTGTGGTATGTCACATCAGACTTTGGAGTGAAACGAGGTGGTGTGATATTCTACTGATTCCTGGGTGGAAACATTATTTTGTCTTCCAGAGTAATCAGCTGTCAGCTTGTGGTGGTAGAGGTGTAGGGTTTATTGTATAGATATATCAGAAAGAGCTTTGCTTACTGTACAAGACGGCGCAAATCACAAGTTTCATCACAACACCATGTTATATTAATTTTTTTATACGATACAGCATTTGCTGAGATCACAAACTTTGCCAAAACACAACTTTGATAATTCATGAGCCTGTTATCAATGTGAGACAATATCAAATATCCATTTAATGCGATCAGTTTGGGGCTCTCAAAGTTAACACGCTAATGATATGTTAACGCATATTTGCCACAAACTTCTTTTACACATTAACGCAATGACTCTTTCGGTGTATCTTATTGATGTTTTCACTTCAGTGATAATGCGTCGTTGGTTATTGATTTGATATATCAATCAAGCCGGATCACTCTGTTCACCTTTTTTGTTTTCTGCATTTGCATCAGTACATTTTTGAACCCACTGAACTTGTGAATCTGGCGCGTAGGAGAGGCAGCCTGAAGTGCGAGCGTCATGAAAAGCTACCGACGGATACATGTGGGCCGACGATAAACACTTCATTACAGCTGCTTAGTCATGAAGCAATTGTTGGTTAGATTGCTTTGTCTAGACACAGGGAGAATAATGTTTGACTCCTAAAAACACAGCACTAAAGGTCCGTCCACCAATGAATGAAACACCAGAGGAGCTCACCATTTAATTAATAATAAAGATGCTATTACGGGTGGCTAAATTTCAAATGAGTCATTTCTGTAATGTAGTCAGGGCCTTCTGCGAGGTTAATTGAGACCTTGACAGCACTTAAGTCTCTGCTGCGTGCTTGTGTGTCTTGTCTTACCTCTGGCTACGGCGTCGGCTCTTGGGCTTTATGGCAAGAGATTTGATCTGAGTGAAAAGTGTATACCGCTACTCCGACTGTGTGTGTGCATGTAATCACAAAAGTGCTACCGTGGGAGCGAGGGGATGAGATGGAGATGTGCGGCAGATGTAAGAGGAGAAACAGATGTATAGCGATGAGCACATATCAAATGGAGCTGAAGTGTTCTCGGAGTAGTCATCGCCGTATTAGTTTACATGTGGTGAAAGCCGGGCTGAAGTGATCCTCTCCTCTCTCCTGGGAAACTGGGAGGAGGACTTTTCCCGTGTGGAGGAGGAACAGTGACTTCCTGCAGCATACAGGAAACTAGTAATGGATGGATAACACGACGTTGTATTACTGGATTGTCATGTTTCAAAAATCATACGATTGTGTTCATTTTAAAATAATTTGTCAAGGGACGTTGTTGGCATTGACTGAGAGGTGCGACAGTGAAAACCGCCCCCCCGTCGTCGTCCTTTCCTGCCCCTGATCCTCTCCGTTTTTATCATTAAACAGACATAAACAAAAGAAGGATTATTTGTTTATTTGCAGCTCATGTCTCTGCATTGCATGCGGCTCCATCGCGCTGAGCTCGCGGAAGCAATCACAAGCTGTTTGTTGCTTACCGTTAAACAGCCCGTACTTTGGGAGGGGGTCCAACTTAATACATAATTGAAAATGGTCGCCATGGTCCATTTGCTCCGCTTTTGTTCTTCCTACATCAGCAACGCAGGCACCGCCAGGAGGCTGCTCCCGGGGGTGGTTTCTCTTTTTTTTTGTTTTGTTTTGTTTTTTCTTGTCTCCGTGTCATTTCTCCCCTTCATCTCTTCCTTTTCCTCCTTTGATGCCTTTTTCCGATGACAATTCACACTTCAGTTGAGGTTGCTCTGAATTTCCATTTCAGCCAAAATGCTCTTTCAAGTTGCTGTCTCTGTCTGGATGCCGTTCGTCCCTCGTGTCCTTTTTTGCCATATTATATTTAAGAGTTCGTCCTTTGAAACACCAACTTGTTTCTATCTCGGCCAGGGCTCCCATAGAAATCCAGTTTTGTAATATCAATGGGAATTACCTGGTTTAAATAAAGGTTTCATAAAAGAATAAACAGGTGGCGGCGTTTGTTTCAGAGTGAGCTCCAGCATCTCCTTTAAGAAGAAGAAGAAGAAGAAGAAGAAGAAGATAGTCCTTTATTAGTCCCACGAGGGGAAATTCAATTTTTTAAAAAAAACTTATACACGCTACATGCAGACCCGAACACACACATGCACAAACATGCAACAATGGAGAGATGTCAGAGTGATGGGGCTGCTCCTGACAAGCGCCCCGAGCAGTTGGGGGTTTGGTGCCTTGCTCAGGGGCACCTCGGCAGTGCCCAAGAGGTAAACTGGCACCTCTCCAGCTACCAGTTCACACTCAGTTCTTGGTCCATGGCGGGACTTGAACCGGTGACCCTCCGGTTCCCAAGCCAACTCCCTACAGACTGAGCTACTGCCGCCCCCAATGGCCCGTACGTCACTTAAAGGAACAGTGCATAACATTTCGGTGGCTCCATTAGCAGTATATAATATTCATAAATATGTTTTCAGTACTGTATTTATTACCTGAAACTACGACTCATTGTGTGTTTGTTAGCTTAGAATGAACCATTTATATCGACACAGGAAGCGAGTCCGCCATATTGCTTCGCCACACTTTTTTCCGTTACCTTAAGGCCACCGAAACGGCGGTAACTTCTGTTGCTCGTAAAGTAGTGTTGTTATGCCAGGATGGCCTCTGAATGAGGCGAACGGCGTTACCACGGTGTTTAAAAGGGGAGGAGTTAGCAGACGGGTATTCAGTTGGTTGCAATTTGCAACCACACCTCTAGATGTGGCTAAATCCATCACACTGTACCCTTAATACAGCACTATTTGAGCTTCTCAATAAAGCCTTTTGTCCCTTTCCATTAGGAGTATAAGAAAATATGAAAAATACAGGCTATCGCAGTATTTTGTTTTGTGATACTGTGTCAATTCTGAAAAACACTGTTGATTTTTGAAAATTTCTAGTTGCATATGGCTGTATGTTCATTATACTATGTCTTCCTAAAATTTAATTTGAACAATTTTAATATAGCACCCTGTTTAACGTAACGCAGTATATCATAATATTTTGAATCAAAACCCCTGTGTCATGACGTATTTCTTAACTTGGTGTTAATGAAATAGTAATCAGCCTCCTGTAGGCGACCACACATTAAACAGTCCATGGTCGTAGCTCAGTACAAAGTGCACAGCTATGACATGGACACACTATTATCCACCTCCACTCCTCTCCTCTCACCTGAGATTGCTCCCATGGCGAACTCGCTCGCTCATGAAATTTGGCTTTCAATCTGTCTGCCAATGGACCACCCCCTCTGGCCGGCCCCAGCTTCTGTCCACAGGGGAAATGCACCGAGCTCTTGGAGCGATCTCGCTGTAATGGAACTTCAGGATAAACTAGATTTGATGATCCACCCGTACAGGTGCCTCTTGGCGGTTTGAGTTTGCCCCCCCCTACTCTTTCCTGCTTCAGCTCTAAACCACATTACCTGAGGATGATTCTTCAATCTGGCCCCACCAGGGAGACGGAGGTGAGGAGGGGCAAATTAACACAGGAAGTGAGGTGTCACTTCAGATCACAGTTCATGCTGGGAAACCAGTTGATATGTATAAATGCTGAATGGGGAAGGGTTATTTGAGAGTTGAGAGATCTTGCCGTTATTGGTCCTGTTGTGTGCATCTGTGCTTTTTCCAAAGATCTTTTTTTACCCAAGAAGCTGCTGATTTGTAGTATTCATGCTTTTAATTGTTATTATATATAATTAAGATACATCAAACTGGCACATACAGTTGCGTTATATCATCAAGCTAACACTAGCTAGCCATGCTAGTCTCTGATTTACCACTCTGACAGGGAACATCCACGTGTCACATGTGCCTCAAATCTCAGTGTGAAAGCCTTTGTCAACCTGCTACGCAACAGCTTTTATTCATTTTCTCTCCTGTGACTGCGAGTTTCTGTCCCCCAAAATGGAGTGCCGCCTTGGCGTTGACGCCATGCGGGTGAAGAAGAAGAAGAAGATCAACCTTTATTAGTCCCACAGTGGGGAAATTCAATTTACACTCTGTTTAACTTATACATGGTACATGTACACAAACACACACACACATGCAGTAATGGAGAGGTGTCAGAGTGAGGGGGCTGCTCCAGACAAGCGCCCCGAGCAGTTGGGGGTGTGGTCTATAGCTTGGAGCCACTGGTTCATGTGCGCCTACTCTGGATGACGTATCGCTGGTCGGAAGCATTCAGCCCTATTGATCCTGCAGAGAAATGACTAGCTACAGACTAGATGAAAGCTCCTCTCATGCTGACTGGCTCCAGTGTCCACACTTTGACTCGTGTGATTGAGGTGTCACTGTTGTGCGTTTTGTTGCGGCGCTACTTTCTGTTGTGACAGCTGCAGGTGTTCGTTCAGCTCCTGACAGATGCACGCCGCGTCCTCCTGTTAGGCTGTTAGGCTGCTGTTTGACATGTGTCCATTGTACAAACTGGCTGTTTTGACTGGTAGCGTGTGAACAAAGCTCCCCGCAGTGGAACGAGGCCATGTGCTGCAGACGGACTGACAGGCATTAGCAAAGTTGTCAACACCTTTTTCTTCCCAGTTTGGAAATCTCCTGTTATAGTTTCTTTGCGGTTTTCTCTCCCACTGCTCTGTTATTCCACAGCAGATGCATCGCCCTTCACTGAAGCTGTTCTATATGTCACAATATCATGTACTGTTAATTGATTTATTAACTAAAACAAGTGTTATTTTTGCACTGTGAAGTTTCCATGATGAACGCATGTCTTTTGCGCATAACGCTGGAATCAATAAGCACAGTGAATTGGTTTCATCTCAAAATATTTGACCCATGAGATCCTTGTTCATAGAGGTGATGCAGCTCTATGTCAGTGTTAGTGCTGGTGAGCAATACCACAAGGAGTCAGAGTTTGTTTTTTGGGTTTTAACTCTCTGTGACCTGCAGGATCATATTTAAAGCTAGTTGGGCTAAATTGTGGTGAGGAAACACTGTCATGGCCATTTTCAAAGGGATCCCTTGACCTTTGACCTCCAGATATGTGAATGGAAATGGGTTCTATGGGTACCCACCAGTCTCCCCTTAAAAAATGCCCACTTTATGATGATCACATGAAGTTTGGGGCTAAAAATGGTTTTGAATACAGTATAAATGTTATTTTCTCCTATTCTAAGATGATATATTTGAATATTGCTGCTTGCTGGCATCCCTAAACAATCAGGGAATTACATAATTTGGATATGATTGTAAAGTTGGGACTCTTGTGGAGCCAATGAGACCAACTGTATTCATGTGTGATGATGTTAGTCCCCATAGTAGCCCCCTGAACCCCCCTAAAAAAGACAAGAACAGGTCAGTTGTGGGTCTCAGAGGGTTAATGGCAGCTCCCCTCCAGGCATTTTTAGGACATTATATTGGTTTAATACTACAGTCATTAATGTACGCCTCTGTTTCTTTCTCCTTTCCTTTTTCTCCAGGTAAGGAAGAGTCAGTAGCGACCTTCAAGGGCAACGAGTTCTTCTGCTACGACCTGTCGCTGACGCCCATCCAGAGCAGCACCGACGAGATCACGCTCTCCTTCCGCACGCTGCAGCGCAACGGCCTCATGCTGCACACCGGCAAATCGGCGGACTACGTGAACCTGTCCCTGAAGAGCGGCGCAGTCTGGCTGGTCATCAACCTGGGCTCGGGGGCGTTCGAGGCCCTGGTGGAGCCCGTCAACGGCAAGTTCAACGACAACGCCTGGCATGACGTGCGCGTCACCCGCAACCTGCGCCAGGTAAACATTGCCCGTGTAATCCAGGGCCATCGCGGTCGGAGTGGTGCCTCTGTCTGCCACTCGCCTATCTCTGCCGCTTTATTTGACTCTCCGTCTTTACGCCTTTTCTCTCTGAGCGCACAGGGAGTTTGTCTCACCTTCCTTCTCTCCTCTCCTGCTACCCACCTTAACAGAAGTTTCTTTTTCTCTAGGTTGACATTGAACAGAAGGCTGGTGCTGTTCTTTTCTCTTTCTTGACTTTTTTATTTCTAAAATAACCAAAGATCCATCTCACCTTCATATTCAAAGGTAACTCAAAGACAAAATGTGAAAATAAAACAACACAGTCCAATTGAAAATGGAACTATAATCCCAGTCGTAGTAAGATTATATCTAATATTACTGTTCCACGGTATGCCGTTACTAGAAAGGTAGTGTGATACCCTTCGTTAAAAACGAAGGACAGCGTTTTAATACGAGCTCTGAGTTGCGTCATTGTGCGACCGTGGGGTGGCCTGTGTGCAGCGCTCTGCTTCAGACGCCATTAGGATCGGGATCCCGTGGGAGCAGGTGGTTGTAACTTTGCTGTAGTGATAACCAGAAGGTTGGAAGTCAACAAGTGAAGTTGAAAAGAAGATTAAAGCAGGTCGTGAATCTCTCTCCAGCTGCACAGTCTCTGAGCTGGAGTCTCTACCAGCCGAACTCCCTTAAAAAAACAAGGAAATAACAGCACGGCTTTAATTACCGATCAAATGTACCAATAACATTAGAGTAACCATCTTTTCTGAATCTGTCCAAGCATATCCTGTAAGTCAGCAAACACATAATCCATAAAAGATCATGTGTTGAAGTATTATTTTACTATGTGTCTCTGTAACGTGACATGAACAGAGAGGAAAAAGCAGTCTGGTGAGAGAGAATCCTCTTCCTCCTCCTCATCTTCACACCGCTTCGACACAACATGGCGCTTTCTACAGTTATTGTGGTGTCTTCCTGATTTAGCAGCTTTTCACAGAAATCACAGAAACTCAAGTATAGGGGACATCTGCATATCATTTAATATTTTTAATGAATATATGTTTAAACATTTTCCCGTTCTATTGTTTCAGTATCGGTATTGAGATATTTAGGCAGGGTATCGTATCAAAAAAGGATTCTGGTATAGTCACAACACTAGTTAATATACTTCATAATGCAATCAAAGACAACAATGCACATTTACGGTGTGACCGAGGTTATTGTTTTGTGCTGTTATTAATGAGCAATGCAGAAAGTGCTGCACTCAGTATGTATGCACATAATGTACTCGGCTTCACAGATGGAATGCACCCTAATTTATCAAAGGTGACAATGCACTTAAACCCTTTCTGAACAAATTACCCAGCACATCTTTACAAACCTTTAATGGTAGCTAATGGAAAACCAAAGAGCCCCAGCAACCTGGACGTCTGCGTGAGCGTCGGCCCGATCCCGTGCTTGTCGCGTCCGCTTTGTTTTTTCATACGTGCACACCAGCGTGCTGAGTATATGTACACACAGTCCACTGTCTGGATGCACCAGGTCATCAATTGGCAGTTGCAGTTACCAGCAGTGAGATACAATCAATTTCACTTACACTCGCCGTGCTTACTTCTTCACTTTTTTTTTTTTTTTTTTTTGGGTAATTGTAATTGGAATGAATGGCTTGTCAGACCTAATAATGGGCATTGTAAGCGTCTCCAGAATGCAAAAAAAGCCTGATGCGAATGCATTAACACAAAGACGGTGCATCAGCTTCTTTGTGTGCCTGCAAAGCAGCCGGCAGCACCAAGCTGTTGTTGCTGTAGACACTGAAGAAGGACAACCTGAGAGCAAAGCGATTCTTCCTGTGAACTAAGTGCTGTTAGATTATAGGGAGATATTTCCATGCCAACCAGACTCTGCAATTTCTGTCACGTTGCACCAATATTTTCATTATGGCAACTTAGACAGTGGAATAGCCCACGAGTTGCGGAGCTGTTTTATTTGCATATGCCGCAGTTGCAGGATAAGTGCAACGGTCACGCACTCGCAGATACGTACATGATTCTCGAACACACACGGTGGAGATTAAATATGTTATGCTGTGGAGACGAGTGATCAGCAGAGTGAGACTAGCCTAATGAGTTCGGGAATGCAATGCAGTTTTAAAGATTTACAGCATGAGCCAACCCACCTACCAGCAACTGCACCATAATGGCCATTAGGCAAATAAGAAACACATGCACATGCATGTGTACCAACCTGAGACACTATTATCTGCCTGCATGTCTACCCGTCTAAGTGCTGTCTGTCTGCCTGTACTGGCATTTACAATAAAACACACTATAACAGATTCTGCTGAAAATTAAATAAATCTCTTCATTTGAATCATTTTGGAGCAATAGCAGTATGATTTGTTTACTACTAATATTAAATATAGTTTTGAACACAGTAGTGTCCATAATGTGTCTCGTTGAGGCACATGTAATAGTGTTAATGTAATCACACTCAAGTCTTGATATTGCTATGAAGACAGAGTGTAGCTGGCTATATCAAACGCCTGTACTCAGTCCAAGCCTTGACCCTGAGTTAACTGCCCACGCCGCGCCGTCTGGGCGATCTCTATTAACCCACATAACAGCTTGAATCCCCAGTGGATCATTGTAATTGACATAACAGGCGGCCTAAGTGTTAAAGAGCTCTCTAGATTTACACCGGACCGTCTCCACTGAGAGACACAAGGACAGAGGTATCGATGACATTGACCACTCCTGACCCTGCGTTTACTGCCGGGACCGATACCCAGCCAATCAATGAGCACTTGCAGGTCTCGTAGAACACACCATGCATTTACATATTTACACAGATATCAATAGAATACCTTTAATACATACGAGGATCTTTATTATTTAGCTATAACCAGCAGCTCTGTAGCAGACAGTCTGATTCTCCCCACCCTTTAGTGGCCACAGTTTTCACTCTAGGAGGCTGAAATTTGGCTTGAAGGTCAGTGGGGTGGGTGTGAAGGTGTGTCTTCGTGTTCACTCCAGTAGGTAAAAAGAGGGTGTGGCAGTGGGAGTGGCGTAAAATCACATGACTTCTTAACAGTTTCACACACCATGGCCAGACTCATGAAGCGTGTGGTAGACTCTTATGGGATTCTTTTTTTATAATTATTGGTTTGCTCCGCCCCCAACATTTTAGCCCCACCCCTTTCATAACTTTAGCTATCGTGAATTCAAACTTTTCTGTTTTTTTGCACAGCTTAAAAATCAGTCTGTGACTAATTATTGGTCTTTTCTTAATAAGCATGATGGAACAAATTGTTATATTTATTGTTACCTGTTTGGTAAGATTAGATTACACATTATTTAGGTTACATATTATTTGGATGGTTAGAGTAAAACCATGTTGATGAACAGTGAAAACAGCTCCTAAATAATAATAATAATAATTTTGGTAACACTTCATTTTGCAGGTCTGCAAATTTTGGTAATTAGGTAATAATTAGAAAGTAAACTTATAATAAAGAAATAACTAATAACTAAATAACTAAATTTATTGACAATGACTTTATTACAGACATGATTTAATAATTCTATGCTAAAATAGCACAGAATGGCTAAAATAGGGCCCTCAGGTTTGAGACGTGGCTGTTTGCTGCTCTTCATCATCAAATTTAAAAGACACTAATAATAACTAATAACACTTCTGGTCAGGCACAAATCTCACTAGTGTGACTTATTTTCGACACATAAATAACCTGGTGGCTAATATAATGATTCAGGGAGCTTTTTAAAGAAATTTCTAATAAGTTATTTACCAACTGTCATCTATTTATCAGCACACATGGAAATAAAGCATATCAATAAACTCTGTATTCTCTTCCTGAAAATGTATTAAATAAACTACCAGTTATTGGGAAACAGCAGTACATAATCATTAAATACTGTTGATAATAAAGTAATTTTTGATACATTTTGAGGTATATATTGTGGAAATTTGGCAGTAATTGGCAGTAACCCTATCCCAAATTACCATATTTGCTGGCCTGTAAAATAAAGTGTTGAAGAGCAAAACACTGGGAGAGATGTTCTTTACGACTATGATAAACACATAATAATCTGTAGAAAAAGGCCATTATTGTGTGTATGTTATATAGCAGAGAGGTGGATATGACAGTTAACAGTACCTCCTCACAATGCAAGGCTGCGTAGTACAAATACTGACTACAGCTTCAAAAAATGAGCTTATAATGCATTTACTTTATTTTGCCTAAACCCTGTACAGAGTATAGTTTGCAAATACATTCACATCATGCAAAAAATAAGGAAAAACTTGAATGAATGAAGGGATGTATTCATACCACATACTTCCATTATTATTTTTAACTAAATACTTGAAGCATGTGACACTGTCCTTCGCAGTCCTTTTATGTCACAATCATCAAAATAATCACAATCTCTCTTTTCCCCTTTTTCTATTAAATGCCTTGTTTTTTTAGATTCTGTGTTGCCATGTGGGCTGCGGTGGTTAGCAGGGTTGCAGGTTCTAATCCAGCTTGGTGCCCTTCTGTGTGGAGTTGTTCTCTCCGTCTTAGCGTGGGTTTTCTCCGGGTTCTCCGGCTTCCTCCCACAGTCCACTGTGAGCGTCAGTGGTTGTCTGTCTCTGTGTCAGCCCTGCGATGGACTGGCGACCTGTCCAGAGTGTACAGGTTCGCCCAAAGTCAGCTGGTATCGGCTCCAGCCCCCTCGCGACCCTGAACGGGATAAGCGGCTGCAGATGGATGGGCGGATGGTGCCGTAGTCAAACCATCAACATGCACATCTTGTCCCTCCCACCACATTCATTGCTGTTTACATTCTGCGCATACCGTTAAATACAACATAGAAATGTAAACAGCGCACCCACACAGACTCACTCTGTTTTCCGCTACTCTTCCCATCGGAGCTAACGTGATATCCTGCATTCAGAGTAGCCTGCGGTCTACAAGGCAGGCGTCAGATTCCAGCTGAGGTTATCGCACAGCCCCAGTGGTCTCCCAAGTCCCATCCACTCTCTGTCTGTTCTTCTTAATGGGTCCTGCAACGTCATGCATATCTGCTGCTGCATCAGTAAGCACCAAAATAAGTAAAGCCTGTGAGCTCTCTCTCCCACTCTCCCTCCCTCTTGTGTGTGTGTGTGTGTGTGTGTGTGTGTGTGTGTGTGTGTGTGTGTGTGTGTGTGTGTGTGTGTGTGTGTGTGTGTGTGTGTGTGTGTGTGTGTGTGTGTGTGTTCGCCATCTTCCTCAACAAAACCTATGAATTTGTCAGCTTTGTGCGGGATAAAATGAAGCAGACAGAATTAGGTGAGGTGATAGGGACTCTCCGCCAACAGAGAGGAGGGAAGGGGGAGGAGTGGGTATGTCTGACAAATGAGTACAGATTCAGAGCTCCCCTTGGTGGCATCTGGTGGTACTGTGAGAGTGCATGTGGGAAGCAGTGTGTGCATGAAGAGTTTGGCTAATCCCTGTAGAGAGCAGTTGATAGGCAGGCAAGGACACTCGCCTTGACCTCTCATCAGTTCAAGTCTCTCCACACAACACACATCCCCACCCGTTCTACCCCATGCAATGTGCATGTTAGTTAGCATAAGCAGCGAGGGATCCCTCCCTCACCTCCTCCTTCCCTGACATGATGATCTACCGTCATGGACATCTTGTAGACTTCAGCGCTGGTGACCGTCCTCGCCCTTTCTCTCCTCTGGGATCCCACGCACTGCACATAGAAGAAGGGCAAAGACAAAGATGGAAACCCTCATGTTGGGGTGTCTTAGGTTAGATATATCCAATACACCATACCGAAATAAAACACAGCATGAAAATAGGTCAAATATTAAGTGTGCCATGATGATCGAGTCAGCATAAATCTAGCAGTGTTTCATGCACAATGCATAGTTTAAATGAAAAGTGTTTATTCACTCTTCTACTATGCTGATGAGAGTATTGATTTTCTGATTTTTATTGTGTCCCTATGCATTACTGTCACCACAGTAACTCTAAGACAGTCAATCAGTATCATAGAATAACTGCATGTATTACAGAGTGGCAGTAGATCAAGTGCAGATCAGGTAGACGCTGATGGTCTGTGGGGCTCTTGATGGATGTTTGGTGGTTAATGTGTTGCTTTTTAAACATTAGATTCAGGTTCTGATATCATCACCAGCAGAGAGACGGGAACATTGAATAAAAGATGTGACAGCAGTCAGCAGATGTTATTTTCTATTTGCACCCACGTGAGAATAGTCACACGGCAGTTATTGGACTATTTACACTTGGTAATAACAGTAGTAATATACAGAGTGTACATGTATGGAGAATGTTGTGGTGGATGGATGGGTCAAACTAAAGACTTTTCCTCAGGAGAGTACTATGGGAAGCCTATTTTTCACATAGTTAATTATTTTCTTGTGTTTTTTTAATCATTATTTATATACACAGTATGGTTAGGCAGCCATGAAATCTCCATAATGTAGTAAAACTAGAGCTGTCAATCGATTAAGCTATGTAATCGTGATTAAGCCCATGCTTCTCCACAGTTAATCACACATATTTATCTGTTCAAAATGCACCTTAAAGGGAGAATTGTCAAGTCTAATACTTGTATCAACATGGGAGTGAGCAAATAAGCTGCGTTATACAAATGTAATGCATATTTGTATTACTGGAAATCAATTAACAACACAAAACCATGACAAATATTGTCCAGAAACCCTCATTTAGCGTAAAAATATATGTTCAAATCATAACATGGCTAAATATAATGTGCATAACCCTACAATATATAACATACTGTATGTAGAGAAATAGAAGTAGATTAAAATACAAATAAGAAATGACAATATAAGAAACATCTACAAATTAGGGCTTTCAGTCGATTAAAGTACTTAATCGCAATTAATCTCAAATATGCTGATTTATGCAAATGTATGTATATATTTATTATTGTAAATCAATTAACAACACAAAACAATGACAAATATTGTCAGAAATCATAACATGACAACAACAGCTGTCAGTGTGTTAGTGTGCTGACTTGACTATGACTTGACTCAAACTGCATGTGATTGTCATAAAGTGTTCATGTCTGTAAAGGGGAGACTGGTGGGGACCCAGAGATCCCATTTACATTCACATATCTGGAGGTCAGGGGTCAAGGGACCCCTTTGAAAATAGCCATGCCAGTTTTTCCTCACCAAAATGTAGAGCAAGTTTGGAGTGTTATTTAACCTACTTTAACCTCCGACAAGCTAGTATGACTTGGTTGGTAACGATGGATTCGTTAGGTTTTCTAGTTTCATATGACACCAGTATCGTCACTCTAGCTTTAAAACTGAGTCCGCTGCAACCTGAAAATCGCAAGTTGTGTTAATGTCTGTAAAGATGTTTTAACTTCGACACCTCTAAGTCCAGCATTTGTGAAAGACTCACCTGCAATTGTATATCGCTGCTCTGTGCTTTAGCTTTTGTGGTGGTATTTGTGCGACCTGTGTGTTACTGTGAATTGCTAGATTCTTGTCCACAGTTTGCTGATATTATAGCAATGCAATTCCAGGAAAAGTGATGGATACTAAGCTTCAGATTTACTGGAAAGATAGGAATGCAGTAATCTATATACTTAGGTATTCTTGGAGGGCTAAGTCCCATTGTAGACGATCACTGGAACAATCAGACCGGCCTCAGACCACAACGGCCCGTCTGCACGCTTGACAGGCATTTAGCGTCCCATAGGACACGGCAGGCAGAGGAAACATGAGACACACTGTCAGGGGAGAGGAAGCGTGCGCTGCTATGTCTGTATTTCTGTTTGTTCACGAGGAGAAGAGAGAGCGAGAGGGCGATCGTGTGCACAATAGAGAATGGGAAATGAAGTGTAGTGCTGCTATGTGAGACTAAAGGGATATCAGAGCAGTGGGGGGGGTTGGAGGGGGAAGAGAGACAGCAGTTTGTTCTCGAGAAAGAAAAGAAACAGAAGCGAGCTTTCTTTTAATTCCCCGATGTGACTTCACAACCAGGTGATTCAACAACAGCGTTGTGTCACAGGACTGGGCCAGTAGTTTAGCCAACGTCCAGAAAAAGAGAAAGACCTCTGAACTCAATATCTCTCCCCTCTGTGTCAATGTCACCCCTTCCTCTCTTTTTAATCTCACCTACAGTATCATCTGTCCTCTTGTCTCTTGCTGTCTCTTTTTCTGTGATATCCTCTCCATTCCCATCCACTTTCCTTATAATTGGACCTTGGATGCAGATAATGGATTAATGAAACTGGTTGTGTCATGCAGTTTGGGTGCTGAATGCTCAGCCTGGAGGTCCAGCTCCCAACCCAGAGTTCATCATACTGTACGCAGTGACGCTATCAACCGTATAAAAAATCCACTGACACACTGCAGTTTTGAGTTTTTCTTTTACTTATTTATGGACTACACAGCCTTAAAAATCTATAGAGAAAAACATGTATAAATGTTTGTTTTGCTGCAGCCCAGATTGATTTCAAACACTAGTGATTCAACCTCTAAAGGAAAACCTTCATATTTGCTTTTCTGCAATCCCCTGCTAATAGGAAGTGTTATGTTTTATCAAGTTTCCACTTAGGTGGGCAGTAAAGTCAATCTGTCTATCTGGCAGCAGCGGTAGGCCTTTAGCAGCGACTGCTGCATGCCACTATATATAAAAAAGGCAACATTTTGCAATAACCATCATTTAAGAAGAAGACGACACACTTTATTGATCCCCTGAGGGGAAATTTAATCTTGTCACTCTGCTGTTATTTTTTACACAGTATGCATAGACCTGAAATACATATATGCAGAAACAGGACCTATATAGTGTATATATACATGTATTAACGGAGAGATGTCAAGCGCACCGAGCGGTTGGGGGTTTGGTGCATTGCTCAGGGGCACCTCAGCAGTGCCCAAAAGGCAAACTGGCACCTCTCCACCTACCACTTCACTCAGTATTTGGTCCATATGGGGAGTTGAACCGCGATCCTCCAGTTCTCATGAACTAAGCTACTGCTGCCCCCAGAAATGGTGAAATCATAATCATATAACATGTATAATGTGTGCAACAATAAACTGATAATAGATACTTTATTATCATCATCTCTTTTATTTATGAAGTGATAAAATAACATAAATTGTAGCACCACTAACAATTAGTAAACATTATTAATTTGTATTATAGTAATTTAATGCTTTGTAAACTGTAAAATCGGTTTAACTATTAATTTACCATGTATAACTGATGGATGTTAGAGTATTATTAGATGTAGGAGTAACACTACTGTAACACTACTGTTTAAGAGTGTGGATCATTATGAATCAACAGGCATACAGGTGGTTGTTTATGATTTTGGATCAAGCACCTCATAGTCGATAATTGATAATATTACTTAACCCACACAAGCAGCAAGAGAACATATTACAGTCCAATAAGCCAAACACAGTTATTCATTCGAGTTCACACACAAACATCAAATCAATCAAATTGTAAACTTCTCATGTCCTCCATGCAGAATTGAAATAGCTGCTAACTAACTGCATGTATTCACATCCAACGCTTGTATAAACCTTCTCAACCAGAATATGGAGAAACAGGGAACGTTTGATTAAAAATTACTTCATCAGGGAGACTCGCTGTCGTTTATTAGTGCTGCAAGATCTTCTAGATTCGGTGTGATCTTCTAAAAGCATTATTCCTTTTGAACATTTCCAAATGCCTTCATTCAGTCACTGATGTGTTTTAATCCCTACTAAGACATCATAACATTTAAGAATCATATTAAGTGGCAGGCCATGTTGAGGAAACGGCCACATTCATTTCACGAGACGACAGAATGAGAACGCCAAACCCTCCCTCCTCGATCAATACCAGATGCCTGGACGCTCCCCACCTCTTTTGTCCTTCTTTTCCATCTCCTCAGATTTGACATCCTTTTCTGTGAAGCATGTTCAGCTGCAATTATCCTCCCTCCCTCCCTCCTCCATCCATCCATCCGTCCATCCTTCCTCTCATCCGGCATTCCTCTAAGAGGCAGCCAGCATTCCTAAGAAAGAACCAATCAATTCCCCTCCCGCTCCTCTTCCCCCTCCCGCTCTTTCTCTCATTTCCACTCCGTCTCTCTCGTCCACTCTCGCTAGCAACTTGTCACTTAGCAACGGTGTCTGCTATGCTGCTGGGTAGTGAATCGTCCCTGGCTGCAGTACTCCAGTAGCTGCATTAACCCTTCCCAGCCCTCCAGTTAAACACCATGCTATTATTGATAAAAGCAAAGTCTGAAAAGTTCTGGTTTGCTCAGTAGCAGCATTTAGAAACTCGCATGCATTTGTCAGTAGTAATTGGGTTAAAGCTGCGGTAGGCAGTTTATTTTCAGTGTTATTGGGCAAAAGTTCCCTAATAAGTTTTCAGCCTATTGTAATTCAAGTGGTACCCAAAGGTTGGCAGTTTAATGGAAAAGTGAAAACAGTCCTCACCCTGCAGCTCCTGCTGCAGTACGAGTCATTCATTTCAAACATCATACCGATCACGATTGTGATCCCAGTGTCGTTATACTGCAGCAATTTTGTGACAATTCCTGTCCTGTTTTCTTGGCAAACTTGTGAGCTAATAAAGGTTGTAGTGAGAAGAAAATACTGGCATCATACGAAACTAGAAAACGTAAGGAATCCATTGGTACCAGCCACGTCATACTAGCTTGTCGAGAAGAATGTTAAATACTGGTATGAAGCTACGCAAAATTTCTGTGAGAAATTCAGGACAAGTGATAGTACAAGTATCAAGTACAAGTACAAGTCATCACTTTGACAGCTGTTGTTGCCTGTTGGGCTGCAGTTTGCCATGATATGATTTGAAGACATTTCTTTTAATGCTAAAAGCACCTGTGAGGGTTTCTGGACAATATTTGTCATTGTTTTGTGTTGGTAATTGATTTCCCATAATAAATATATACATAGTAAGACTTGACAAATCTTCCTTTAAAGGACATTTTGAACAGATAAAAAATGTGTGAACCATTTTTGATTAATTGTGATTAATCATACACGATCATGCAAGTAATCGTGACGAAATAATTTAATTGATTAGTTAAGATAAGATAAGATAAGATAAGATATTCCTTTATTGGTCCCACGGTGGAGAAATTCACAAGTTGCTAATAGACTGCTGCTGCTGTAACTACCGTCGCGGTGAGGCTAGCTTGCGGCACTTGCCACAGCTATGAGCAGAAAGCTAAACTAATAAGAGCTTCGCCGATATTGACAGACTTTTTTGTGGGGGGTTGCTGTAATAGCAACTTATCCTGTGGGATGATCCACCGTTGAGTCAGGCTTTCATTATCTGAATGGATGTGCACCATGGATGTATGAAGAGAACTGGATACAGCGTTGGAGGCGGGGCCCTCATTCATTCCTATGAAAGTTGCTCAGTGGTGCATGAAGCCAAAATTGCTTGAATTCCTACCCAGATCTTCCGACGGGCTTCTGCATCCATTGGGCCCTCCTGCACATGTCTTATATGCACAGTAGCATCTGCTCGATCACATGACTCTGTCACGATCTGGGTCTCCACAGACATAAACGGCTGAAGGAAATTACTCAGATTCGGCTATTAGTGCAGTTTTAGGTCCTAATAATTCAAAGAAGGGCTGTCTGTCCATTGACGTCACGTAACGGACACAGAGGTTGTAGTACCACCGTTTGACCACTACGAACACTGGCATCAACGACCGTCGCACTTCCTGAGGGCTTGATGTTCACACCGATCAACTTCTGTAGAACAGCAATACGGACGGTCTCTCTCTCTGAAATGACCTGTGATTGGCCAAAGTCTCCTGTCATGGACTAGATTTTGTAAAGCCTGACAACAGAGCCATGAGGAGGTGAAGTCTAGTTTTCTCTCAGATCATTTGAATTCCAATATGCTGACAGGTTATTATGATTTATTTTGCCCTATAATACCAAAAATAGTGAAAATAAACTCTAGATGTTTTACTGTGGAACCCACCACACATACACTAGCTCTTACCAGCCACATGTTGGCGTCTCAATAAGCTCAGCGTAATGACAGATTGAACCTCTTTTGGCCAAATTGACAATGCTGTTTAGAGATCTCAGCTTTGCTAACACAATACTGTACATCGGCACACTTTCTTCTGCACACTCCAGTTCGATATGAATTGCTATTGAGAGCAGGCAGAGGTAGTGGATTTGTTTGATGTACATAATGACATGCTAAGACCCCTGTAATCCGTCCTCACTTTACCGCCAATGACATTTTAAGTAATCCTAATGTGCTCCGGCTGAGAGGAGGTGGGGGTGCATTCATTGTGTGTGTGGATGTGCTGTTTTTGTCTTTCCCCATGCTGATCAGAGGTCAGCACCTCAAGTTCAGCGTGTGCCTGTACATCGCCCAAACTACAAACGCCTCACGCTGAAACACCAGCCCGGTTGTTTGATACCAACACACGGCGGTCCTGTGCATTTGAGGGGAAAAAATAAGGCTCATTTGCATCACATTTCCAACCGCATTAGCATATCCGCCCGCATAGCCACAGTCACTCATCAGCCTCATTTGCCGCTACCTGCTCCAGCACTTTCATGTTTATTCATCCCTCTGTCTCAGAGACCCATAATCAGATAACAAATCTCTGCACCATTAGCACAGTCAAACAGGTAATAAAATGCTAGTGAGACAGAAACAGGTAAGAGATTATGGGAAAGAACAAGACAAGTCAGCAGGGTGAATGACTTAGGAAGAGAGTAAGGAGATAGCAGTGAGCATATTTAAATAACACCGTGTACCATGATTATACGAGCCCTTAGCTGTAACCTGCATCCAAATTGGGAAAGTGTTGTGTTTTTACCTTGTTTTAAATTCCAAATTCAGAGCATTAATACAGCAGCAAACAACCAGTATGTAAAAATATAGAGGAGTAATATCTACCTGAGCTCTTTGTGTGTTGTAACCTGAGTTTCTCCGCGCTTCGTTTACGTATCCGGTCCAGTGAGTCACTGTGTATGTTTCCTACTATCAAGCTAGTTGCCACAACTCTGCACTGTTCCGGGAACAGCCCATAACGCCGTCCTGACCCATTGCTGCAGATGTTTGCACTGTTAGCACTGCTACTAGCTAGCCGTCGCCATGTTGAGAGCCACGTGGAGGCAATCCCTCGATGAATTTGGAATTGAGCACCTTTCAGAAGAGCAATTCAGAATCAGAAATACTTTATTGATCCCTGGGGAGAAATCGGGATGCTACAATTGTTCTTATGTAAACATAAATATATGTACGAAAATGGAAATAAAGGACTAAGTAACATGTAAATAATGTGTATAATTCTACAATATATAACACAATATACAATATGTAGACAAATATAAGTAAATTACAAATAAGAAATGACAATATAAGCAATATGTACAGATATTTAATCGCAATTAATCACAAATTAGTCACACATTTTTCATCTGTTCAGAATGCACCTTAAGAGATATTTGTCAAATATTTAATACTCTTATCAACATGGGAGTGGACAAATATGCTTTATGCAAATGTATGTATATATTTATTATTGGAAATCAATTAACAACACAGAACAATAACGAATATTGTCCAGAAACCCTCACAAGTACTGCATTTAGCATAAAAATTTGCTCAAATCATAACATGGCAAACTGCAGTCAGTGTGCTGACTTGACTATGACTTGATCCAGACTGACTGTGATTATTATAAAGTGGGCATTTCTGTAAAGAGGAGACTGGTGGAGGCTCATTGAAAGCCCTAGTACAAATATATACATTTAAGACTTACAATATGTACCATATAACCTCAGTGTAATACGTAAATACAAAAATGCTGAAAGGCATTCAGGCATCGAGCAGCACCAGGCGATGTGACAGTGTTGATTTTTTTTTGTAGCTTGAATTATTATTAATCTTCACTGTAACGTAAAATAGCCCCAACAGTCGTACTTGTTGGTTGACATTGAACTCATCCTGATTGAATTGAAAGACAAACAAAGGTCAAGGATGGAGTCAGTTAGAGATGGAAAATAGAGGTGAGGATGATGGGAAGCACAGCAAAAAAGGAGAATTATGACCATCTGCACTGCAATACACAATATATTCTACTGCAGTTTCCATACGCACACACACACACCAATACAGAACCACACACACTTGCACACTGTTTGTTTGCAGACTTTTCTCCGCCGTAATTGCAGTGACATTTATATTTGCACCTGAAGCCTGTCTGCCAGTTTCCATTACTTGGAACCAGATTTAGAGGGACGCAGACGAGTGAATGGAGGATGATTGGACTCAACGCAGAAACCAAATGTACCTGAAAGAGCTATTTTGAATGGAAGCCCAGTTCCCCTCCATCTGACAGGGTCACTCACAGAGGGTTGCAGCGAAACGCCTAATACACCACACATGCATACATATCCAGCAATGCACATAGGTACAGTGTAATATGGATGCTGACACTTATGTGGAGTTTGAGCTTATACCTACACAGGTAATTTCATGTGTCTCTAATCATTGATTCAGGCTTTAAAATTTCCGCCTGATGACAAATAGCACCCATTTCCTCCCCTCCCACCCTATAATGCTATTCCACAATATCAGTTTCAACGCTTGGAAAACGCTCATCAGTCTTGGACCTTTCTGCGATACGATGATAAATCTATCTAGACGGGGATCTCTGCTCCGGCTGTACTAGCCATTTGTCATTAAATATTTATTCAGCTTACTCGCTGGTGGCCACAGTTCAGTAACGTCCACTCTGACAAGTGTGTGAAAGATCATCAACTGAACAAAAACAACATTTTTTCAACATCCTGCAGAGTCATGTCAACCTGTTTCACCTGTCTGTGGAACGCACAGCTACAAAACACCGATAGTGAAGGTAACACATTTTATCGGTCCGCAACTGTCATGGTAATTAGGTGATAATTAGCAAGTAACCTATTTAAACTGTATTTTGAATTACTGCCAAATTACCCCAAAATTTAACAAAAATAACCTCATTATAAACATTATTTTATTATATATTCCACTATTTCCCAACAGCTGGTAATTAATTAATACATTTCCAGTAAAATAATACAAAGTTAATTTATATGCTTTATTTCCATGTCTGTTGACAAATAGAATTTCTTTGGAATTACTGCCAAAGTACCCCAATATTTACGTCCAAATTTAACAAAAAATACTTAACATTATTTGATATTTAGATTTCACTATTTCCCAGTAGGTGGTGATTTATTAAATACATTTCCAGGAAAATGATACAACGTTAATTGATATGCTTAATTCCTCTGTTTACTGATAAATAGATAAATAGATAGTAAATAACTTATTTGAAATTTCTGACTCCCTGAATCATGACATCAGCCACCAGGTTACATTTGTGTAGACAATAAGTCACAGTGGTGAGATTAGTGTCTGATCAGACGTGTTTTCTGGTTTTCTACCTCCGATGAAGAGCAGCACACAGCTGCTTCTCAAGCCTAATGGCCCTGTTTTAACTATTATATGCTATTTTAGAATATTATTATTAAATGATGTTTATAATCAAGTAATTTCTGATACATTTAGGTAAATATTTGGCAGTAATTCTAAAGAAATTACTATGAAATTTGCAGACCTGTAAAATGAAGTGTTGCCATAGTGAATTACAGTGTTAGCAGCTTTAGCTGACCCCCAATATTCAATACATGACAATATCTGCGAGACAGATGCAACGTAAAGTTGTTTGCCCGGGCCTGTGGTTGTTTACGTGACGGGGAGCTGTACCCTCCATCAGCATTCACAGCCTTCGTTCTTCCACATGGGTCAATTACAGAGGGGGGTGTGCTGGCACAGCGGGGGCTCCAGGCATGCTGGACTTCAGGCAGGGTTGAAAACAAATATGATGCATTGGAAATGCAATGCACAGAAATTTACTGCAAGACAGTAAAATTAGTAGTTGGTACTTTTGATACTACTCTCCCATCCCTACTTTCCTTTATGTACTAGACTTATTTATCCCTAAAATAAATCCCTAGTCGGATTTATCTGTTGGTACTCTGAGTTGTTGTCAGCCCACTGTATTTCCTGTAGTTACCAGACCATTCTGTATATCGTTTGATAACACAAATAGAACAAAACTTTAATTTTCTGCACGATTGATCTTGACAACGGAGGACCAGTTCAGCAGTATTTACAGTTCTCAAGCAGTAAAACGTCTGACTTATGTAACGCCTCTACATCTTCACATCACTTTCAGTGTGCTACACTTCTTCCTAGTTATTTCTTTAGCTGTTTTCCATGTTTTATGGTCATTGCACATCCATCTATCTGCAACCGCTTATCCCGTTAGGGGTCGGGGAGGCTGTGGCCGATCCTAGCTGGCATTGGGCGAAGGCGGGGCCAGTCCATCGCTGACATAGAGACAGACAGCCATTCACGCTCACATTCACACCTATGAGTAATTTATAGTCATCAATTAACCTGCATGTCTTTAGTCTGTGGGAGGAAGCCAGACAACGCGGAGAAAACCCACGCTAACTGCTGCCACAGTCATCTTTTAATCCTGTATCTCTATATTGTTTTATTTCTTTACTGTGAAGTGGTTTGTGCTGGTAGACGGTGGCTCTAAGTGGTCAAACACCCCTCTTTTTAAGAGATGCGAAAAAACATTTTCCACACATTGAACGCGTTCCAAAAACTTCAATGACAGACGAAAGTTTCGGGGTCAGATATGATTGACACAACATGAGATTGTGTTTATTTTTTAATTGTCTGACAATTACGAAAAATACGAACTCGGTGTCCAAATCTTCAAACCACGACCCCCGTCTAACTCCCTATGTAGACTTTCTTTTACTGGAATAGTTGAGTAACTGTGGTGCTGATAAGCTTAGCAGAATCTGTACCGTCAATGTCCACTAAAAGTGCTTTTTTTTTTTGCCACTGACAGGCTCATACTGTTAGTCCAGTGTCTGACAACATTATGGAAAGGACCCTGCGAGAAATGAAATGTTTTTCTTTACCTTTTGCTAGATCTGGTCTGTTTCTTATTCCGTCTCGCTTAATGAGAAGCGGAAATCTCACAAGAGGTGACTTTGCCGATAGACAACTGTGGAAACTAGGGCTGTCAAAGTTAACATGATAATGGCACATTATCCCTTTAACACCAGAGTTCTTTAATGCGTTAACACAATCGATCTATCGATTGTACCACAGAGTGAAGATACGAGTGTCTCATAGGAGGTTAAATAATGTGCCAAACTTACACTAAATTATGGCCATTTTCAAAGGTCTCCCTTGACGTCTGACCTCAAGACATGTGAATAAAAATGGGTTTTATGGGTACCCATGAGTCTCTACTTTACAGACATGCCCACTTTATATATGCACTTTGATGAGAGTATTAAATACTTGACAAATCTGCCTGTAAGGTACATTTTGAACAGATAAAAGATGTGTTGTTAATTGTGACTGCCTCGTGGAAACATGAGTGAGAGTTGGAAAGAAGAGTCCACTTGTTATGGAGTGTGTTGTGTTGGACTATAGCTTTATGTTATCTAAAAGATGCCCAATGTCATGGCTGAATATTTTGCTGATTTCCACAATGTGGATGAGGCTTAAGCATATTGCGAGATTTCAGAAACAGACTTCTCCTTGAGCGAAACACAATAACAAACAGCCCGAACCAAACAAAAGGTAAAGAAAAACATTTTATTTCTCTGTCGGGTCCTTTCCACGGTGTTGTCAGACATTTCTAAAAACAATCTGAGCCTGTCTGAGCCTTTAGCGGACGTACATTGCTGGTGTGGCATTGCACCGAAGGATTACATCGCAGCCCGTTTAGCGGCTGCAGCACTCTCTCTCAGACCAGTTTCAAAAATTGCTGTCCCCATTAGTCACTTTGACTCACACACAAAATAGGGGTGTTGAAAAATATCAGTTTCTCTCTAACCATTTACAGATATAGGCTCAGGAAAATCAAAATAAACGTGCCTGACTTATACGCTCATAGTTTGTGCTGTATGTTCACTCGTCATACCAGATTATGCAGAAGTCCAAATGTAATCTCCTCCTTTCGTTCCTGCCACCCGTCTCCTCACATGCTGACATCAATTTGTGTCATTTCAAAGCAGTTTTTGAAGCATGATGACCATCCCATCTCAGTGATGAGTTCAAAATCCAGATCAAGGATCCAAAATGTACACAACTCAAAATGTTGCACCTAATGATCTCATTTCGTTTCCCCCCGCTGCATCACCGTCTCTCAGAGTGTAGGAAAGCTCACAGTCGTTGTCTAATTCAATAAACCATTGTCAGCTTCCTATCTATCGTACAGTATGTGCTGTTTGATGTGTCAACTGTTGTTTTTCTTTTCATTCACATCCACCTTTAAATCACCTAATTAATGGATTAAGAGAAGCCGTTAGACAACATGGGCGACCGTTGACAGCACTTTACCGTGACCCTGGATCAGAGTAGGCGTGCATTAAGCCTCAAATCGGCCAGTTAGCCCTGCGGGGAGGACTTTGTTTATGGCTGCCACTTAGACTCAGCTCCCACACAGATGGCACCAGCACAAAGTGATCCATCCCACACATAGTACTCTATCTACTGTACAGGGGCAGACTTATGGACTCACTTGTACATGAAACGTTGTGGTGGCAGATTCTCAGCTGCCTGATGGGAGCTTTGTTGTCACTTGTATTTAAACAGCACTAGGCAAGATTATAATAGTAACGACACTGCATTATGTAATAAATAGGGCTGGGATGATGCACCTATCTCCAGATTCAATACTATCACGATACTCAGGTGCAGATTTGATATGTATTGTGATTCAATTTTATGATTAAGTGCAATTTTTGTTAACTTCTTTAACACTAGACCATGAGGAAAAAGTTCAGTTGTACGCTTTTAGATACCTTTACTTTGGAAAATGCTTACAACAGTACAACAATAAAAGCAGAAAATTATTTTCACCTCCGTATAGACTCTATATGACGGGCGAATGAGGAAAAATACCAAGCAATAATAGATTTTAACAGGTAGATAAGCATAGTTCATAGTGTACTTGTGTGAGTATATAGAGCCTATATTTATCACCCTTTCCCTGCCTTTAATATGTTGTGAATGGGGAAATAGAGTGATTTAATGTGTAATGTGTTTAATATAGAAGCAAATATATTGATTCTGACGTGAAAGAATTGATTTCAAAATCCTAAAAATACATGATATGTAGGTGAATTGATTTTTTTTTTCCCACCCCTTGAAATAAATACACAAAATAAATAACATTTTCACTTTATTAACACCCACATTCTGTGATAATATGCTGATTATTTTGTAAAAAACAGCTACAACACACTATGTAATACATTTCCCTGCATTTGTAATAAATTGTCACATATTTCAGGTTATTACAAAATGCAGGAGTTGCATTTTTCTAAATGCTAACACATGCATTATGTGCCAACCAAAACGGATATCCTCATCTGTACCCAGCGGGTTATTTACAGTATTTTTAACAATTAAGTTAAATTAAACGTTACAGATAATTATGATTATGACATGTGGTGCCCCGTAAAAGCAGTAACAAGATCAGGATTTTAATCACCTCACAGCTAAAGCCAGACTCAAGGACTTCATGTCAAAAAGTCCTTCACTCTTTTATTTCTATTACTGCACCGGAAGCTTCAGCTCATTCAAGCTGCAGCTGCTGAAGGTGTAACAGGGACCGAGAGGTCAGACCACATCACCCCGAGTCTTCATCACTACACTGGCTTCCTCTCAGAATAAGGCAATAAGCTGATGACTATGAATCAGTACATGAGTGGGAACATACTACATGACAGATATCTTTAAAAATGAATGAACTTATTTTGAGTCATGCTGGAATACGTAATGGGGGCGGCAGTAGCTCAGTCTGTAGGGAGTTGGTTTGGGAACGGGGGGGTCACCGGTTCAAGCCCCGACATGGAAAAAAAAATGAGTGTGAATTGGTAGGGGGGGGGGGGCGAGTTTACCTCTGGGGCACTGGGGGGGTGCCCCGGGGGAGGGGAAAAAACCCCCAAATTGGGGGGGGGGTTGGGAGGGGGAGCCCCCTCAATATAAAACCTTTAAAAAAAAGAATGTATGTGTGTTTTAGGTGTGAATAAAAAAAAAAAAAAAAAAAAAGAAAAAAAAATAAATTTTCCCTAAGGGGGAAAAAAAAAAGAAAATTTTTTTTTTTTTTTTATAAATGTTATAATGCAACAGTTTTATTTTTTTATGAATGAAGGCGTCAATTTAGGGTTCATAATGCATTTATTATTATGTTTTCATGAAAGTGAACAAAAAGTGCAACTCCCACATTTGATAATAACCACTGCAATATATAATATGCAGGCTGTTTATTACAAAATGTGGATGTTATAACATAATGAAGTGAAGATGAATGAAACTACAACTGTTACAGACGTCTAAATTACAAATTGGGATTTGAACTGGGTTGTGCCCCCTTCCCAGTAAAGGACCCCATAGGTTCAGCCTTTAACATACATCTTGGTGCCAGATGTGGTCTCCCACAGCAGCTGACAATTTCAGCTTTCAGATCAGGATATAAGATGTCCTCTAGATGTCCACTCCATCCGGAGGGGGAAACTCAGGGCAGATGTCAGTGATAGATCCTCTACCCTGTGACTGCCGACACTTACCACCACTCTGTAGCATGGACAGCAGCGTAGAGCTGATAGTCAGAGCTAAGCAGCCATGAGAAGCTACTGTCAGACGCTGGAAAGACAGGGAGTCTAGTGGAGTTTTCACAGTCACTTGAAGCGTATTTTATGTAAATACCATACTGAATCACTATACTGAATCACCCTTGTCACTGGATGAATCAACAAATTGATGATTTTAGCAGTGGAGCTCCTCACTGGTGACTGAGAGCACTGCTGTCAGCTCAGCTGTGGTTCACAGTACATTTCTTCCTTGTTAAAAGCTTATTAAACAACCTTGAAAACCGCAGAAACAATCAAAATCTGATAAATCAGACGTGAATTATAGGCTGCTGAGCTGTTGACTGTATGCGCAGTGCTTGCATCAGTTAGTTTTGTACTGAACTGAACGCAACAAACTGAACGCACCACTGAGCTGAAGGCAGCAGATATCAGATAGCAACAAAGCTACTTGGTTAGGACGAGGAAAAGATTGTGATTTGGGTAAAAATAACTCAGGAAGTGGCGAAATGTAAGTACGGAAGTTACATTGACTTTGGGTTTCACATGCAGCACCAACACGGGCCTCCTGGGCAAAAATCCACCCATCCACACCAACCTCCTTCCAAGCAGCGTTTACCGCTCTGAATACTTGCTGGTTCACAATTACATGGATTACATTCAAATTGATTTAGTGGGATATAAGCAGGGTTCCTGCAGGGTCTTAAAAAGTCCCAAAAACGTCTAAAATCCAATAACTTGAATTCAAGGCCACAAAAGGTCTTCAATCCAGTTTTGGCAGGTCTTAAAAATTCATTAACATTACTTTCATTTCAAAAGAAAAGCATGATGTTGCTTTAAATGTTTTGCTTTTTGAGCACGCTGTAACAAAACTATGACGTGGAGCCGAAAAGGAATAGCTGAGCTCCCCGGATAAAAGTTATCGGTGCACACCCATGTTACGGGCAGTCAAAGCTGAGTAACGCTGCCGACGTTCCTGTCATTAAACTTAAGGTCAGAGTGCTAAAACTGGGTAAAAAATAGGATGAATGCAAGTTCAGTAACCTGTGATTAACAGTGAATTTAGTGTGTGCTTGAAGCCCGCTGCATCCTCTGCACGAAAACCTTGAAACTTGGAACGTTGGGCGTCATGTCTCATGTCTCATACCAAGTCAGAAATACAAAGTGTTTGTAAAAAACCAGCAGCAAACGCTGCAATCAGCCAGTATAGTCCTACATCAGGCTCTAGAGCATCAACACTAATCGGCCTCCAGACAGCGTTCGGAGCGTCACCTCCACTAGAAGCTGAGGTGATCTGGACTTTACACTTTGCATCAGTCATATAGCAGCAATGACGATATTGATGTTCCATATTGATGCATTTTCCCGCCAGTGCGGACGTGAAGTAGGTCTTAAATTGGATTCATAGTGGCCTTAAATGGGTGTGAAATTGGTCTTAAGTCGCATTCATAATGGTCCTAAAAAGGTCTTAAATTTGACTTCCTTACTTGATTCATTTCCAATTCATGTTCTGTTTGCATGCTCCTCTCTCCCCAGGGACCAGTACCTTCGCTGTGTATTGTGTAAATTAATAAATGATTATTTCTCTCTCTTTCAGGACGCTGCAGTACACCCAGTGAAATCCCTCTGTCTTTAGCTCTGCTCTACTCTGCGCTCTCTTCTCATGCTCAGTAATATATGCAATCAATTCTGTTTCCCCTAAATGCCCCCGATGATTTCGCTTCACTGAAAATGCGCTAGTTTTTACCACAATTGTCCATTTTTACAATGCAATAATTTCTTTTTTTTTGTTGTCTTTTTGTTTTCCTGCATATACCATATTAGCCCCTTAATGACTACTTGGGGAAATTTTGCTTGGAGATTTAGACCTTTCCAAGTCACCAAGAAAACGATTGGCTTCGCCCAGTACTAAAGGACGCCATGTTGAAATGGACTAGACCCGACCACCAGCCAGGCCCGCTGACCACGTTAGAGTGATACTGCTGTACTGTTCCCTCACCCCAACCCCGCCTCCCCCGCTCCGAACAAACACCCCATCAAATCGACCCAAATCCCCTCTGTGGAAGTTGATTTGCTAACTCTTGTCTCTTTTACTAACAACAAGCTTCAGAATTCTTCCGATTTGATTCTTTTCATTGGTGAATTTTTCTTTTCCCTTACCTTTTATGATTTCAACGACTAACACTGTGTCATTCACGGAATGTGAACCATCTGTTGTTTTCTCTACTTAACTTGCGACTTACATACTAACAAATGTATCCTTTTATTCCTTTTCTTTTATTTTGTAGATGACCCTTTTAAAACAAAATAATGCTACAATTGCTTTCTTTATTTCTTTATTTGGATGTTTTACTACGTAAGCGATAGGAGGAAAAAAATATACATTTTCTTTTAAATTATATCTTAATATTAGATTTTGTTTTTGAAAGGAGAAGCTGGTTTTGCAAAATTTTTCTTTTTTTCTTTGCCACTTTTTTGGGGTTGAGGTGTGTTTTCTTGAGTTTAAGGTTTGTCATTATTTTTTTTTTTCTTTCTCCTCCCCCTGTTTTCTCCTGAAGCACGCAGGCATTGGACACGCTATGGTAAACAAACTGCATTATATGGTAGATATCATTCTAATTGTCTTATACTTTGGTTTGCCCTGGGTTTTCCGTTATCTCTTTCTATTCTGTTTGCTTTACTGAAAGTACAATCTGCCATCAATTCCAAGGTAGCTGAAAAACTCCACCTCTCTGTTTTTCTTTTAGTCCTCTCTCTCTATATATATATATATGTTATTGCTTTTTATTGCCATCCAGTTCCCTCCTTCCTGAAAGGAATTAATGTTCATCCAAAGAGGTCTGCCCAAAAAGATAGATCAATTTTAAGATTTGATTTGATTTGCTCTTTATTTTTTGCCCCTTTTTTCTTTATTTTTCTGTTACTTCAAACACAAATCCTTATGAAGAAATAAAGAATCATAATGCAAGATATTCTCTTAATTGAGTATTCGAAAGTTACCTTTAGTTTTTTTTGTTAATCCCTGTTTCCTCCCGGGTTATTTTCTTAGAAGAAACCTATGAAGTGAGCGTACACAGTAGATTTCTCAAGCACGCAAATAGCCTACTAGAGCAACTCCAGTGAGAGGAAGTAAAACAAAATGAGTTCATTAATTCCCCCAGCAGTTTAACAACATGAGAGGAAGTGCACTGATGAGACCATCTCGCTGTGTTGCCTCAGTTGGACCTGTTATAGAGTGACCTGTTATCGAGGCTGCCACCCTGTAGTTTATGGAGTCATGAAGAGTATTTACAACTCTTGATTTAACGGCTGTAAAGTAGGCCTCAAATGAGGGTTTGAGCCCATTAGTGGCCTCAGGCTGATTTATGATCAGGATGAGGCTGATCCCAGACCGGCACCTGAACACACTCCGCCTCTCACGTGCACATGTACACACTTAATAAAGTGTTTTAATGTGGCATTAGTCCCTGATCTCAGGTGCAGAAAACCAAACCAACAGTACTGGTGATTGAAAATAAAACGGTGATCGCACTTTTATTAAGTTGCAAACTGAGGGGGAGTTTGCAAAAATAACAGTTTAGGGCCATCAGTCGATTGAAATATTTAATCATGGTGAGTCACGGTAGTTAATCATGATTAATCAGAATTAATCACACTTTTTTATCTGTTCAAAATGCACCTTAAAGGGAGTTTTGTCAAGTTTTTAATACCGTTATCAACGTCGGAGTGGGCAAATATTCTGCTTTATACAAATGAAAATATACATATTTATTATTGGAAATCAATTAACAACACAAAATAACGACAAATATTATCTCACAAGTACTGGATTTATCATTTATCATAATAAATATGCTCAAATTATAACATGGTAAGTCAGAGACTCGTGGGTACCCATAGAACCCATTTTCATTCACATATCTTGAGGTTAGAGGTCAAGGGAGCTTTTAGCTTTATTTAACCTCCTTTGCAACAACATAGCATGACATGGTTGATACCAAAGGATTCATCAGGTGTTCTAGTTTTATATGATACCAGCATCTTCACTTCAGCTTTAAGATGAGTCCACTACAACCTAGAAATCGCCAGATGTGTTAATGTGTTAATAATAATAATAAATAATAAATTTAGTGGTTTATTGTAATAACTTGGGCTGCACGGTGGTGTAGTGGTTAGCGCTGTCGCCTCACAGCAAGAGGGTCGCAGGTTCGATTCCAGCTTGCCGCTCTTCTGTGTGGAGTTTGTATGTTCTCCCCGTGTAAGCGTGGGTTTTCTCCGGGTACTCCGGCTTCCTCCCACAGTCCAAAGACATGCTGTTTAGGTTAATTGATGACTCTAAATTGCCCGTAGGTGTGGATCTGAGCGTGAATGGTTGTCTGTCTCTATGTTGTCTGTCTCTATGTGCCCTGCGATGGACTGGCGACCTGTCCAGGGTGAACCCCGCCTTCGCCCAATGCCAGCTGGGATCGGCTCCAGCCCCCCCGCGACCCCTAACGGGATAAGCGGTTGACGATGGATGGATGGATTGTAATAACTTTGACAGCCCTATTACAGATATTTATGTTTAAAAAATGAAGACTCTCTGACTCGGTCCTTAGTGCTATCTTGTTTTAGTAGCTGATTAATCTTACTTGCTTTCACTGGACTTTTTAATCGATAAATGCAGACCATAAAGGGAAGTGCCTGGGAAAATCTGAACTGTGTGCGATCGACCCCTCATTAACACTAACACTAACTTATATTTCTTATACTTTTCTGGCCTCACCCCTTGCATGAAGAGACTTTAACCCCCTTCCTAATATTTATTTATTTTTGTTGTTTTTTTTTATACAGATTGCATTGAGTATATATGTACATGTATATATCATGGCTAACATATATACATACATATATCAATTGTCCTAATATAATCAATACGGCCATAAAACATGTTAGCCGCACCCTCTTGCTGTTTTATTTATTTGATTTTACTTTATTTTTGTTTACTTCTATGAGTTTAACTTCAAAATTAACTTACTAAAATGAATAATGACCTCACACTGAATTTTGCTGGAACTAAAAAAAAAAAAAAAAAAAAAAATGGAAAAAGTAAAGAGGGGAGACAGACTTTCATTTTCTGGGTGAATAGAGGATTGATGCCCCTCGGAATAAATCTGCCCAATCCATCATAACACATGAGTTGTCTGCGGAAAGCCGCTCTATCTTAGTGCCTCACTCAGTCTCAAATTTGACAAAAGCGATGAAGCAATTTGGAGCTCACATCAGAAATCCTGTGGTGAAAAACTAGCTGAGGCATAATGAGAACCGCAATCATGTCCGTCCAGTAGCGTGGGGGACATGGATAGTGATGATATGACATGTCCCCCCATTGGAATACTAATTGCTCTATTCACCAAGACAGGGGCGTCCTCTCTCCCCTCTCAATTTTCCCTATTCTTTAAAAAGACCCTCTCATTTCCGTTGATTTCATCTGTGATTGGCGACATTGGTCCCATCCTGCCCCACCTCCAAACTGACCCAGTGGTTGTATCCCTGCACCCCGTTTGCATGTTCCTATTGGCTAGAACGTCTCCACATCAGCATACTCGCAGGGTGTAAATGCTGCTCTAGTTCAGCACGTGTCAGTCTGTTATACACGTGTCTAGATGTTTTTTATTTCCCTGTTGCATTCTTGTCTAAACCTTAACACTGAAATCCTCTCCCCATTTGTCTGGTGTCGTGGTGCCCTGCAATTACATTTACTCCCCTCCTACTTTCCCATTTTGCTGCATCTTGCCAGATGGTTTATTTGTTGGTTCTTTTTATTTAATGGTTGGTCTGTTTGTGTTGTGTCTAATGGCATTATCCCCCCTTATCCTCATTCTTCCCGCCATCTTTTCCATTTAAGCGCATGGCTTGTGTGTCACCCCGTTAGCTTGGATGGATTCATTTTGTTTCCTCGTAACCAAAACGAACCCTTGCACATGAAATAACACATTCGGTCCAAATTTGGACCTGGTTTGAGCAATGAAACTTCAGAGGACTTTTAAAGAATCCTCACCTAACTTATCACTAAATTTACTAAAACAGTGTTACTAATCTACTGTTTGAACCAAACCTTTGTTGTAACTGTACTAACAACCATTTTTGTGTCTGACTTTCCCTTACTTACAAAAGTACTAACCGATTTTGTTCACCCTCCAACCCTTTTAACACTTTTCGGCACACAACTAAAAAAAAAAAAAAAAACAACCCCCCCCCCCTTGCTCTCCCCCATCTCCTTGACAACTGTTGCCAAGACAGCACTCGCCCCAAGCCTCCCAACCCTCCCTCACTTACTAACCTAGATATGTAGCTTAGTTTAAAACTACATATCCCATATTTAGTGCTGAAATAATACATTAATCGCAGCTAATACATGTTGACAAGCTGCCAGACACCGACCGAGGTCCAGACACCGCTGGATGGGAATTGCTCCTTCCCCTCTCTCTCTTGAACATCCTTCCTTCCTGTGGCTCTGGCTTTGACCTAAGCTAATGGGTGTGATCTATTATGATACGTTTCTTATGTGAGCCTTCAACTGTGTAATGTCGTATATTAACTACAAGTATAACACATTGTTTCTCCCTGCAAAAGATCAAATGTACTGCCAGCGAGGGTAAGTGATGTATTTCCAAGGTAAGCTCGCTGTCGCCTCTTTGCACGGATTATGATGTTAAATACACATAGGCACTGACAGGTGTTCATACTTGGAAAGACTTCATTGTGCTGCATAAGTTAGACATTACTGACGAAGACAGAACAATTGAAGGTAAACACCGGATGGACTGGGAATTGAAGGTGGAACACGATCTGTATTCCTGAATGAAGATGTGCACTGTGAGAGTGAGTAAGTCACACAAAGTTATGTTTCATTGTAAGTGTTGAAGATCTGACATGATACAGCTTCAAACACCATAAAGTGAAATCTCTTTTTTCCTTTCATATTGGCGATATGACGAACATAAGCTCCGAGACTTGCTTTGATTCTTCTCCTCAACCCCTCAACACCATCTGGGCTCATTCTGATGCAGTTCTTCATGAAAGTAGTCGCTGTTTTACCTTCTGCTCACTCTTCCTCGGTTCATTTTAGGAGGAGCAGCGATAGTGTGCTGCTAAAGACCTTGAAATACCATGAGGCATGACAAATAAATGACACGAAAAGGCAAAATACACACCTGTGAATATTTGCGACAGTTGAAATACTTGTTCAGTAAAAGGTTTGAAACGATTTGGACCAACTACCAGGATTTTTGTTGACCCAGAGAAGCGTCTGGCAGTCTGTTTGAGGTAAATAGTCATTTCTTTTATTAATAGAGTTTCCTTTTAGCAAAATGCCCTTAGCTGAATTTACCTCTGGTACACAGTTAGTGTATATGATCCTGCCTCCCAGCAGACCAACGGTTGTCTTCTCTAAGGTTGTCATAATTAGATTTGCTTAAGTATAACTTACTGAATAATTTATGCAAAAGTCAAAATCCACAAATTCATGTTATCAAACAAAATATTCTGGTTCAGTCCATATTTGTTGGCGTTTAGCCTTTCAAAAACTACATTTTCACTGTGGTCAAAAACAATTTTCTCCCCCGCTTGCACCATAAATTATTTTTATTTAACCATAATAACAGAAAAATAAGCCCTGCGATGGACTGACGACCTGTTGAGGGTGAACCCCGCCTTCGCCCAGTGCCAGCTGGGATCAGCTCCAGCCCCCCGCGACCCTTAACGGGATAAACAGTTGCATATGGATGGGCGGATGGAGCAAAGAAAAATCGATTTTGGCTCTATTATAGTAAATTAATTGTATTTTCAAAAAAATGTCAAATCTGTCAAGATGTCATCTATTTATTTATGTGAATAAATAATATGAATCATGATATATCATGATATTAGCTACCAGGTTACATTTGTACAGAAAATAAGTAATGGTGAGATTTGTTTTAACCATTATGTGCTATTTTAGCATAGAATTTTTAAATAATGTTTATAAGAAAGTAATTTTTGATAAATTTTGAAGTAAATATTGGGGTAATTTGGCAGTAATTCTAAAGAAATTTAAAATAGGTTACTTGCTAATTATCATCAAATCACAATGAAATTTGCAGATGTGTAAAAAGAAGTGTTACTAGAAGTGGTTGGTTGATGTCTTTATTTGCTGTGCGAAATCCCAGAAAAATCTACCGTTTTCCTGTCATGCAAAATAATCACACAAATAAAATGCCCCCAGTGTGTAAAGGCCTTAATCATGTGTTTTTTCATGTACAGTTTTGGGTTTATGCTCACTAGAATAAACATGCTTGTAGTGTATACATGATCTGAGTAGTCCTATGTTCAAGTATAGTGTTTTCAACTGCTTCTGTCCAATAGCAGTGCGGTCAGTGTGATCCCAGTTGGAGTCATGTTGACCTTTGTTTGTGTGATGGGAGGGAGGTCTACTGATCAGAGCGTTTAGTTACCAGCAGCCTGCAGTCCTGCAGCCAGATATGGTCAATGAGCCGGTAACACACTCAGCTGATCACACAGCGAGACCCCACCGTTCTGGTTCACCATACACTACATTACAAAAGCTCCGTTGTGGTGGTTCACGAGGAGCAAACACAACGGAGAAAGATTGATTGAATAGAGGGGAGACTGAAATCCTAACAGACCCCGTTCCCCCATCGCAGTCGGCATGCGGATGGGTAAAACAGAACGCTCCCCATGATCTGGATTCAGAGCTGAGTCAATCCCTTCACAGTACATTCATCTGTAAACAGCTCCAGACTGTGTTTTCTGTGATATCTGGGGCACACGGTTCAGCACAGATCAGCCGGCTCTGTTTGGTTTCTGTGTGTACTGGGCTAAAGAACTATTTGAAGAGCGGCTGGGTAAAAACCAAGGGATCCAGTCGTGGAAGCAAGTGGGCTTTGTGTGTTGTCTTATATAGAAAATCCTATTTTTAGTGGCTGTGTGTTGTTTTACGTACGTCTGAAAGGAGGAACCAAGCCAGATTTTTTATTTTAGTTTTTGTAAGTTTTATGAATTTTAAAACAGTTGAATGAAGTTCTCACTGGAAGAAAAGCAGAAACAGGTGCTAGATATGTGTTAATTGGCCTGTTGTATTTTTGTATTCATCAGCCATTGTTAGGTTGTCACAAGTTTCAAGATGGAAACAGTGATCTCACAATTACGACGACTCATTTCCATGCCATATTGTTGCATGTGTTCAGGTCTGTTGAGGACATTTTCTCGGCAAAATGAGAATAACAGTTGTTTCATACAGTAAATAATAGGGTAAGCCACCATTTCATGTTAATGAATGCTTTTCTGTGTCTGTCTTGTCTTGGTGACAGTAAAATATCCACAATTATTACTTTTTTTCCAAGCTGTTTCTCCACACTGAATAGTAACAATCAAAACAGAGGAGAACAAGCAGCCAAAATATCTCTGGTTGAATCTTAATATTTCACTCCCACTTCATTTAAAGAATAATCCGGGTTTTGAGATAGAGATGCGTCCTGATTTGCTCCGATCTGTTTGGCCTCCAGGCCGGGAGCAGTGGGCTATTTCCTCCAGTAACCGGTGATATCATCACCCTCTCCCTCCTCCGGCCAGTGATGCAAGAGCTTGAAATGTTAGCCAACAGGAAGAGTGTGCAGCCAGGTTGAAGACTACTTAGCTCTTGTGAATAATTACAAAGCTCAGAGGAAACACTTATTGTTTTGATTTGGTTTATTTTTTGACTGTATGCAGTCACTCTGGAGCTTTCCTTTTTATAAAATTGCTTTTCAGGTCTGACCTTGGATCACACAATGAAGCAGTGAATGTAATATGATTGATTCATTTTTTTAATGATGGATAAATAGGTAGATGGCTTGATAGATGGATGGCTGGATAGAAAAATAAATTATAGATTGATGGATAGATGGGTGATGGACAGATGGAAAGATAGATGATGGATAGATGAATGGGCAGGTGATAGGTGATGGATGGAAATATAGACGGGTGGATGGATAGATGATAGATGGATATATAGATGGATGGATGGGCAGATGGTAGATGATGGATGGAAATATAGAAGGGTGGATGGAAGGATGATAGATGGATATATAGATGGATGGATGGATGGGCAGATGGTAGATGATGGACGGAAATATAGAAGGGTGGATGGATAGATGATAGATGGATATACTGTATAGGTGGGTGGATGGATAAATAGGTAGATAGATGAAGATGATGTATGGTGATGGTAGATTTAAAAAGAAGAAAAATAGGGGGAGGAGGATAAAAGAAAAAAGAAGATAAGAGGAAAAAAAAAAAAGGTAGGAAAGGAAAGAGGAGGAAGGGGAGGAAAAAAAAAAAGGAGGAGGAGGAGGGAAGGGAAAAATAGGAGAAAAGGGGGGGGGGGGGGAAAGGGGGGGGTAGATGGGTACATAGATGATAGATGGATGGATAACTGATGGATGATGATGGATGGATGGATGGGTAGATGGGTACATAGATGATAGATGGATGGATAACTGATGGATGATGGATGTAGGATGGATGGATGGATGGTGGATGGATGGATGGATGGATGGGTAGGTGGATGGGTAATAGATGATGGATGGATAATGAGGATAGTAGATGGGTACATAGATGATGGATGGATAACTGATGGATAGATGGATGGGTAGATGGGTACATAGATGATAGATGGATGGATGATGGTGAATGGACAGATGGATAGATGGATGGGTAGATGGGTACATAGATGATAGATGGATGGATAACTGATGGATGATGGATGGATGGATGGATGGATGGATAGATGGATGGGTAGATGGGTACATAGATGATAGATGGATGGATGATGGTGAATGGACAGATGGATAGATGTATGGATGGATAGATAGACACAACATATATTTCCATTGAATATACAATACAAATATGTTATAGTATACATATTACATACTAACATAGGATATATTAAATCTAAACATAGATAACATACATAGTATTTCCATTAGTAAAGTCTGCAAGTTCCATTTTTTCTGTTTAAAAATAAAAATGAGTGGAGGTAGTGAAGCGATTATTGCAGGAGGACAACAGGGTGGACTGGGATGAAGCTAGGTGAGGCCTAGATGGGGTGTTGTAGAGTTACTGTTATCCTGTATCGTCATTGTGGGCCGTTTGAGTGGAAGCTGGGATGATGGAGATGGAAAGAGATGGAAATATGGAGCCAAAGCGTTGCTACTTTTGACTTTCTGGGAACATTATCGGTGTCTGGCAGCTAGCCAATGTTAGTCCTTCACAGCCCCGATCGACACATCCAGACCTGAAGATTTACCGTCGGCAAACCTCTACAAAATATGTCCTTTAGCATTTTAATCAACATTTTCATTTCAGATATGTTACTGTTTATATATCTACCCTCGGACTCTCCATCCCACCTCCTTATTTCAAGAGGAGTTCATGCCATGGGCAGATAGCTTTGATCACAGTCTACAGGGAAGCTTTAAATGCCCCCTTCCTTCCTCCGGAGCCCCCTGTAAGGTGTCTGTCGTCACTGTAGGATAACTGAAGTTGCCCCGCTGAAAGCCGCATCCGAGATCTTCAAAGACGACCCCAACACACCAACACCACAGACTCTTCACGCCAGACACATCTGGCCAATACCATCGCTCTTTATCTCCAAGTAGTAACAGCAGACATAAAAATGAGTTGCCCTGTTAAGAAGGGAAGTACGGCATAAAACAAAAAAAAACAAAGAGAAGACGGGCACTTAGCTGGGGCGACTGATCTGTTGAGTGCAGTTGCTAAGGTTTCTTTTCAGCTTTCTGATTTAAAACGTTTGCTGCGCTTCATATTCAGTTCAAACTTTTTGGCCTGTTTTTGTTTTGGGATAAATGCAATTTTTAGATTGAAATCAATTCGAAAACAAAGAAAATGTGTCTTCGCTCATGGCCTGCTATTAGTGCAAAACAATGCCCATCGAACGTACATGAAAGGAAAGCAGACGTGCAAAATAATGTAATATCTGGAAATGAAACTGAAGATAACGTAGAGCGAAATAAGTGCTAGCATCACATCCGAGCGTGTAAGGTAATGGAAAACAGATGTTTGTGCACACAGCTCCCTGCAGTCCTGTATTTGAGCTGTGTACAATTATGCAGAATAACAATGCTGCTTCAAAGACATGAGTACTTCGCTCTATTTGAATAATTAGACAATAAATTGGTCACTATATGCAAAACAGCATTATTTGGCATGATGTTTGCATAGCAGCATAACTGTGGCGCTGATGGCAAATACAGCCACAATATGATATAATTAGCCAAATTATACAGATTAGCTTTTTCATCATGTACTGCAATTTGAGCGTATTATCTTATTCAGGTGTTCTTTGAACTGCGTGGTGTTAGATTTATAACAGCTATTTGACCTCATCTTGCAAGGTCTCACACAGGAGTAGTCCCCACGCATTCAGTTTATAACACTTCTTGATCTACATAGTCATGCTCCAGTAATACAAGCGCACTGAGACTCAATTTTACAGACATCAAATGCCATTTGAGCTAAAAACAAAAATCTCAATTTCACACAGAAAAGCCTGGAGGAGCCTTTTTAAGAAAAAAATTTAGCATTTCAATCCCCACTATCTCGCACCATCAGCTCGCAGCTGTGTGTTTGATTCCACTCGGCACTTTGGGCTCCGATAGCGATCAAACGTGTGGCGCGGAGTGTAACCTTGCACTAAAAGACGAGACTTGAGGCGATTTAATATTGAAAGGGGATTTATCTTTATGCTGCAGAACATATATGCCAATCACAGGGAAAGCCCAGTTGATACTGATAAAATAGTGTAAGATCATGTTTTTGTGTTGGCTGCTATACTGATTTGTCTTTAAGGTGTACTTAATCCAATACAGCATACTGTTGAAGCCTACTTCTGTTATTACTCAATTAAATCAGGAGTCCGTCATTACACAGTGAGTGTCGTTCCATTGGTTTTTTCTTAGCAGCTGCACTCTAGAGTGAAATCCCCCAGTCTCAGTGGCACCAAAAGCAACCAAACAAGCGATACCATTTAGGGGACAACCCCACCTACCACCGGTGTTTAATCCAATTTCTTCCTTGTTTTTCCTCCTCATTCTTCTAATTCCTCTCCACTCTCATCATTCTCCATTTCTACCTATCTATCTCTATCTTTCTCTGTCTCTTTTGGGCCACGCCTATGCCAGGTGACCATCTCAGTGGATGGCATATTGACCACCACTGGATACACCCAGGAAGATTACACCATGCTGGGTTCCGATGACTTCTTCTACATCGGAGGGAGCCCCAACACGGCGGACCTGCCCGGATCGCCAGTCAGCAACAACTTCATGGGCTGCCTTAAAGATGTGAGTGTGAATATGTGGATATATTGTGTGTAGCTGATCGACCATGCAACCATGCACACACTCTTTCATACTAGATCTCCTTGCCTCATGCTAACAGGTTACTGCTGTGGAAACAATTTAGACCACACTCAGCTATGTTTGCATCAAACTATTGGCCTCGTTGACAGCCGTCACCCTATCGGCAAATGAGATGACATTCGCCGATGGCGGTGGCTGATGTTTATTTGTTGTGTTACGTTAGTTTTGTGCCGGCTAAATGTTGCGTTGGTTATTTGCGGTTGGTCTCTGACAACAGTAACCAGCTGCTGATTCAGAGAAGAAGCCACTGGCTGGACACGACTCTGAGACGATGGAGTATTACACTGTGTCGGAGAAAGATCAGCGACAAGATGTTGTTATGTCCAATGACAGATTCAGCAGCAAAACAATGACATAAATCAATCACTGCAGGATTGGAATGAGCTTTGTGTGTGCGTTAATGTGTCAGTAGAGGCCTGTCAGTCCAACGAGGGGTGACGCAGCACCCATTACATTGCAGTGGGAACACCCTCCATGCCATGCAGGCCAGTATCCATACTGGGATTCAGTACCAGGTCAACAGCATGTTTGGCTGCCACATGGTTTTACTGCAGCACCGCTGTGGGTCCGTCCAGCCCCGTTTTGCTTTTACTAGTCCACAAGTTAACCGATCACGGATGGCGTCGTTCTCTTGGATAGATAAAAAAAATAAAAATAAAAAATGCTAAAATAGGTCAGCAGATATACTGGGGCGCATAAGTAAAGTGTGAAGCAGGTATTTTTTAAAAAATAAATCATTTCATGTGAAAGAAGGTTATATTATTGCTCATTCAAAGGCGGTATAATGAAATGCGAAATAACTTTAAAAGTTATTTTTTTTAATAATGATGTGGTTTCCCTAGTATTAAAGGGGAATAAATAGCAGCAAAAACAGAAAAAAAACAAAAACGTTGATATCAACTATCAGCCAAAAATAGTTGTTTTAACCATCAGTATTGGCAAGAATCACAAGCAAGTTGCCGTGAGAGCACACAACATGTTTGGCTGTGCTATAGCGTCATCCTCACACCTCCGCAAACACATTTGTGTTGACTCTGACACCTGAATTATCAGTCTGTGCAGATATACAGTAACTCCCATATGTGAGAGTAGGAGGTGGCAGGCGTACGATATCCTGAATCTCTTTCAAGTGTCGGTTTCCTCTCCTCTTAAGTATTCTGCAGACCAAACATCCACAGTGGGATGAAAGAAGATCACAAACAGAAAGTTCCAGCTTTATGCTCATAGCTATGCAGCCACATATACTGTAGATGAATATGCAGAGGACAGTTGCCTTATAAACATTTTATATCTTCAACTTTGACAAAAAAATGACTTTTATTTCCAGCAGGGCTTTAATTCACAGTTTAACAAGCTGTCAAGAGGACCAATCACAGATTAATGTATTAGGCCCTTGTAAATGTAATGACTTGTATAGAGGCGACGCAACATGGTGCCATCGCATTTCCTCATAAAACCACCGCTGATTGAATAAGTAATTACTTTTGCCATCGCTTTTAATGGATCGCACAGTAATCGCCCTATCTCTAACTTAATTATGCCTGTAGAATTACATTTTCATTATTTGGGTTGCTATCAGAAGGATCCCCAGTGGGTCTTAAACTTCCCAAGGCGTTTAACTATCCTCTCTCATCGAGACAAGGCTGGATTTACAGTCAACGTACAGGCAGAGCACGGGGAAGGGGGGAGGGGTGTGAATGGTAGAAAAACAGACAATGGCGAGAGCCAACGGCAACGAGTAGAGGGTGAAGTGAAGAGCTATTGTGAGACAAGTGCTGGGGATGGAAAGTCAGAGCAGATGGTTGGAGAGCAGAGTATTTAAGACTGTTTTGGTTAGACTGGGTGATCTCCAAACGAGTAGATGCTGCTCAGAGGAAATGAGGACAAAATAGCTAAAAGCAGCGTATGAAATTAGCACCCGGCACCCGCCGAATGTGGGTAAATTGTTGGCAGTGGTGGATAAAATTGTCAGGCTATCCACCACTTTGGCAGGCAGGGAAAACACTCTGGGCAGGAATAGAGAATCGGTTCTTGTTGAGGGCCGGTTGATAGTTGTCCGATTCCTTGGCATTTCACGCCTCTGTGTCTATCGATTCCTCTGTATTGATGCTTTTCCACCATTACACGTGCACAGATGCAATGGCATATACACGGTGTATCATGTTTCAATTTGTTTTGGACCGGAGCCACGGCAGAAAGGAAAAAAAAAAGCACTCAAAAGCGTGGCACTACTACTACTGAATACTACTAGTACTACTACTAATATGACACTCAATCAGCAGGAGGAGAATTAGTTATGTTACCTGTAGTAGTAGTCGCTGGGCGGCACAGTCCTGCTTGGTTAAATAACAGAGCTACTAATGTTAATGGAGGACATTATGGTGCATTCAGAATCTACTCAGTAAAAATGAGTACTGAGTACGTCCTGCTTGGAAGATGAGATAAGATAAGATAAGATAAGGTAAGATGAACCTGTATTAATCCCCGGAGGGAAATTCGGGAGCTATGGTGTAATTCAAACACCTGAAGTTAACAAGCATATAGTGTTTTTTGTATAAAATGTATCAAACATTGAATGACATCAGATCTCAGTTCCAGACCCTGGCCAGAAGTGAAGGAATTAATTTAAAGTTTTATAGATATAGTGTTGGAAAAAAACAAACAAACAAGCTTTAAGCAATAATGGAGTTGTATCCATCTGCTGCATTGGATTGCAGACAAAAGTAAAAGAAGGAAAGTGAATGAAAAAGTTGGAGTTTTGATGTAAAGGCAATATATAGTGAGATGGAAGAGCATATGTCCATGAGAGAAGTTGCGTTACTGTAAACATCAGATGCTGGTGTTCATGTTTGACCTTCTGCCAAGGACTGCATTTTTCATTTAGCAGCCAGGTTTTGGGTCAGCACTGCAAAACAAGCCTCAAAACTTTGTCAAGTATAGAATCTCAAAATGTTGTTTTCCTCAATTCAAGTGAAGCAGTGTGCTGACATCAAGAGTCTCTTCAGTTCCTGAAGGCCTACTGTAGATAGTTTTAAGACTCCCATACCGTACTATTGACTGTATGTTTCATAAGAAGTGGTACCAGGTGCGTGCCGGCAATGTGAACGATCAATATACAATTTGCAATGTATGGAACTTCTTTTCTTGACCTTTTCCACTTTCACCTCTTTCATAGACCTGTTTTGTCGTTTTTAGGGGGGTACAGGGGGTCTTTATGGGGAGATAGCAGGTCAACAGTAGATGACACATAGAGGTGGTGAACATCATCTGAAGATTAATTTGAGATGCAGCTCACAGTGTGTTAAGTTGTTCTAGTCATAAATCAGGAATACACATTATTTAATACATTTTGAGTGTATAATGTATAAGATAAAATATGATAAAAATGACCAATAATCCCTCCAAAATACCACATTAAGACACCAAGACCTTGAGGAACACCATAGAAAAAGCCATGCTGTGATTGAATTGGAGATTTCTGCAAGAACTGCATTTTTTGACTATTGGATGGTGAGCATTTCTGCTCAAACTGCTCAGAAACCCCTTTATTGTTAATCTAGCTTGGAAAGCCATCCATCCTCTGAATGCTCCAGGTCTCTAGTTTGTGGTTGTACCACCACAGGTCATTTTATACAGTGAGGTCAAGTTTCAATAAATGGTCTCACTATAATGAAATAGCTACCATGGGGACTAACATCATCACACATGAATACAGTTGGGCTCACTGGATCCACAAGAGTCACTGCTTTACTGTGATACCAAATTTATGTAATTCAACACTATTTAGGGACTCAAGTTAGCAGAAATATTTTAGAATAGGCGAAAGCATTTAAAATACATGAAAAAAGCTGCATGTTTTTGCCCCAAACTGCATGTAATTATCATAAAGTGGGCATGTCTGTAAAGGGGAGACTTGTATGTACCCACAGAACCCATTTTCATTCGCATATCTCAAGGTCAAAGGTCAAGAGACCCGTATGAACACTGCATGCCAGTTTTTCCTTGCCAAAATTCTGCCTAACTTTGTAGTGTTATTTAGTATTTTTGCCAACATGCTAGCATGATATGGTTGGTACCAATGGATTCCTTGGGTTTTCTCGCTTCAGATGCTCTAAACTCAGCATGCTACAACATCTGAAAAAAGTAAAGTCAGCCGAGGTGCCTTCAAGGAGTGGAAGAGGTTGTAGTAATACATTTAAGACTCAATAACAGGCCCTGAAACGTGTTGCTTTTTGAATGTGTTTACAGTTCAGACAGATACAGTTTTTGATTCAAACTTGAGGCTGGATCTTACTGGTTGTGCTTCCTGGTGTTTGTGCTTTACGGGCTCAGCTTTCCAGCTGTGGTCAGGCTCTAATGACTACATCAGCTCGACTTTGCCAGAAAGGTAACCACTCAGAAAACGTGCAATGAGAGTGCGAGGTGGAGGAGTACAGTAGTCGCTGAAAGTAAAGAGGAAAGCCAGTGGGTAGGGGGTAGACAGCAGTGTGTTTCATCCTGCGCTAGTTCAGTGGCACAGCTCAGATTATCAGTGGCGTTATGGTCCGGGGCAAGGCTTTCATGCCGCCACCGTGGTCAAACGTCTTTGATACGCTTGGCCGGTACCCTCCAGGCAGCAGAAATCCAAAGGAAGAGCCCAGCAGAAGAAGAGTAAAAAGGCACCAAAAGAGGCACTGAAGCCCTGTGAAGTTTTTATTTGCTGCATGTGTGTGCTCACATGTGTGTGTTCAAAGTCACCCACATGCTATGATCATACGCCGTGTGATGTATGTGCATGTTTTCTAGGCTCCCGGTCGGAGTGGCGGGGTGTGAAATCAGGTCTCTCTGCTCCTTAGCCCCCAAGTCCTGTTTCCACAGATTCCTCTTCTTCTTCTGCACGTCGCCATCTGTCTCTCCGCCGCAGCCTCCTCCGCCTCTCCATCTCTCTCCCAGGCAGTGACCTTGCTATCACCCATTTCACACCCCTCCCTCCATCTCAGTCTCTTTCTCCCCTCTTCCCACCTCTCTCATCACTCCTCCCCACCTCTCTCTTCCTCTCATCTTCCCTTTCTTGGGGGCACTTTTGTGTAATTAAGTCCACGGTAGCAGTGTTGGCACGCCAGCTTTGCCATCCTGACGGCCAAATTAAAAATTGATTTCTTCGACTGATTTCGTGTGCTGGATGAATGCTCTGGCCCTCCTCCTTGCCCTAACTCTCTCTCCCGTCCTGCCCTCCCAACTTCATATTGATGCTCTCTCTCTTCGTCTGCAGCCTCCCTCTAGTCTCACCTTTGCTGCGCGATAAAATCTTCAGGATTCGTCTGCCACCTAGCACAAGTACACATTCATTTGAGACTTTGCACTTAGAAGGGTGCTGCTAAGCCTGTGCTTTGCGCTTTTTCCAGTTGTGCTTCCTCATGTCGGCCTTAGACCAGACAACTTTTGAAGCGATTCCACTGTCGCAGACATATTTCCAATGTCGGAATGAAATCACAGTTTTGTCGAGTTGCTGCTTCCATGATCTTGATCGGTTATTGTAAGGTGGTCGTCTGTTCCGATAAAATCAAACAAGTTTAATACTGTAAGTTCAATGATGTGAACATTGTCAGCAACCGATAGGGAATGGGAATGTGATGTCACCGACAGGAAGTCAACTATTTTATGGAGGATAAAGAGTGCCATCCGCACACTGTTTACTCCAAGTGTCAAAAGATACCACAACACACGGAAAAGCAAAATTATAGTTTATATAGCATACAGTCAGACACAAACGCAGGGTAGAATTCTGAGTTTAATTTTGCAAGAAACTGGTAGAGTTATGCAAGTATTATATTACGCATAACATGAGCTAGCTTATCTTTGTCCGGATGATTGTGTAGTTGCCATTTGGCTTTTATACTTAATGTCATATACCTACCCGTTTGTAAATTGGACATCGGACTCCACAGATTAATATATTTTGAACCACTGACAGGTGTTCACTTGTGTCGAAACACATCAGTGACACAAACTGTCAAGGTCCTCCTAATTCGTAAGCATCAATATCATAAACGAACTTCAATTTTGCAATGTATCGCCCCTTTGCCTCTGTCAGCTTCTCTTTATGTGGGTATTTGTCTTTTGCACATACGTCATACGTTTCTGATGATGTACGATTGACAGATGAATAGACTGGTGACAGTCTACCGTAGCTCCGTATGCTAGCTTCCAAAAGTGGCGACGTGTCCCAGAACGCTCCGCAATTCCCATCCCCTGTAGATGCACTCTTTCCAGCACCAAACAGGAAGCTGCAAACGGTGGAGACTGGAGAGGGGAAAAAAGTGGACAGACATAACTTCAGCTCTCAAAATCCCTGTTGAATATGATGTATGATATAGCTAGCTAGCTAAACACTGCCCCAGAAGGTGTGACTTGCAAGCTAACGTGCTGATGCTGGAATGTTTGCTATTAGTCTACGATCTAACTGTGCATTTCAACTATAGCTAGCTAGCTAACCACTGCTCCAAACCAGAGTACTTACAAGCTAATTTTAGCTACTAAAATGTTTATTAGCCTACGAGCTAACCATACATTTCAGCTGAAGTTTACTAACTTCAGTTATATAAATCTGGCTGCAACACTCTCTCTCTTGCTCCCTTTCCCTCATATATACATTAGTTGGTATATATAGTATATGATTGAAGCTAGCAATCTCCAGCTGAAACATACAGTTAGCTTGTAGGTTAATAGCAAACATTCTAGTAACTAATGTTAGCTTGCAAGAAGCCCCATTCAGGACAATGGTTAGCTAGCTAGCTATAGCATACTCTCCAGGCATTTTCGAAGTTTGCAGCAATTTCTGTCCAGACGTGAGACTTCAGTCTTTTAAAAGTCTTTTCAAAGTTTCTTTGTGTTTGGTAGCCATAAGGCAGCGGCAATCAATATACAGTATAGTCTTGATGAAAGTGCATCACAAACTGTCGGTAAATGTCACTATTTCAATGTGTGTTACGTTATTGTTTAATTGCAACACTTGCAAAAGCAGGCTCAAAATATGTGGGATGTGGGCTCATCGAACCCCAAGTACATCAGGAAAAAAAATGACTCTTTTTGTACTGCTGACCTGCAGGGTGTTAGATTCGTGGAGTTTCTCAATGACAAAGCAAATCAATGGAGTCACCCCTGAGGAGGGCTTTGGCCCAGTCACAGTCCATGTCGGAGCCACACACACTCTGATTTCAGAAAGATCGCTGAAGTTAATCCAACTCAAAAACACCCTGTGGCTCTGCTGTGCAAGTCAACGAATTCAGAAGAGAAGTGGGCAGAGCAGGGTTTTCACAGAGGCCATGGCCACCGCACTGCTTTACTTTGGCCTTCTGCCCCTCAAAAAATGATATGCCCTGCGGCCACAGCGGTTTTGGTACCCCGCCAGCAATACCCCGGCCGATTTTGCCATTTTATCCTCTGCCCCTTTCCTGTTAATATTTAATAAATCTAAACCGATATTTTCTTTTCTTTAGACGCCAATGTGTTTTGTTGTGATTCGGGCAGTATCATGTGAAACGCTGCGTTCATAACCAGTGTTGGATTTGATTTTGGATGAAAAACGGGCAATTTCTGACAATATTTTGGCACAAATGTTGCCCCTGGATTCTACTGGGTGCAGCAGAGCTGATCATGGCCACTCCAGACAATGCTCTCTTTCACCAGACATGCCGACATACCTTAAACTGAGATTTGTCAAGTATTTAATACCCTTATATCAACATGTGAGCGGGAAAATATGCTGCTTTATGCAAATATACAGTATATTAATCAGCAAAAATCAATTAACAACACAAATTTTGCAAGTTTGGTGGATTGTTCAGCCTCCTTCCCACAAGCTAGTATTACATAATTGGTACCAATGGATTCCTTTTGTTTTCTGGTTTACACTTGATGATGAACCTTCACTCTTGCATTAAAATAAGTTAACTAAATAAGTCGCATTAAAACAAATCTGACACCTTATTATCACATTACCTTTGACAGCCTTAATAAATACCTATAAATTATTTAGTGAAATAAACAGCTTTTTATATTTAGTAGATACTGGCCTTTGTGCCCTCAAAAATTGACACTGAAAATGATGACATTCCAGGCGTGGGAGTGAGGAGAAAAACTGTTGCCGTGCATTATTAACTCTGCTCAAGATGTTGACGACCTTTGACTGTGGTCATTTAACTAATGGACAAAGCCAGCGGTTTGGCTCGTTAGATGAGCTGTCCAGACCTGCCGTCCCAATAGTGAACAGCACATATTGCAAATGTCTGTATGAAACCAGACACCCTGAAGAATTTGACATTATGAAAGAAAAGGCATATGGTCTAGATGCCATGTCAGCACATGCATTTATACAGAATCTGCCCCTGACTGAGCCCAGATCGTCTGGGTCCTTCACTTCACAAAGGCATGGCTTATTTGATACGTCGTTCAGAGGAGGCCCTTCACACCTCAGACGCTTTGGCGCTCCAAGTATCACTCTGTCCCTCTTGTTACCCTCGTCGTCCTCTTTTCTGTGACTCACTGCCATCTTCTCTTTCTGCTGGACACTTCTCATTGCTTTTATTCTGCTTTGTGTTATTTGGTGCCCCGGGCTACTTGTCTCCTTTTACGTCTGTGTTCTTTTGTGGAGACACGCTGACAGACTTCAGTGACTGTGATAACATATCTTGTCACGCACTTAATGACTGACTAACACAACATTTCCATGTCTTGCCCTTGTTGAAGTGAAGATGCTAAACAAGAAGCTGGATTCTGGCACACACACTGCTTGGAGCAAACCTAAAACAAAGCTGGTGGTGTGGAAAGATGATCCGAACTAACCCAGTGACAACAAACATGGTTGCTACTCATCATTCTGCTCTTGTTGAAGATCACTTGCTATCAATAGTTAGTCACAACTGAGGTTATTATGGGCTAATTGACCTCATTTCGCTCTGTCCTCCAAGTTAACAGTTAAGCAAGTTCCTGTTGTATTTATGATATGCTACGTCTGATCAGAGGGAACATTAGCACTGTATGTAAGACACAATATTCACAGTCATGCATTGTATACAGTCAAAGACTTTCTTTTTTGTTGATTTTGGTGGCCCCTGTTAGTGCTGGGTATCGTTAAACTATCACAGTACAAATACCAGTACCCTTGAAGTGATACCGGTACCAATAGGGTACTTTATTCGATACCCATCTTGTGAATGGAAGCTATGCAGATGTCCCACCATTGAGCTAATTCCTGCACAGCGCTCTTACAGCGGGTACCGCCGATAACGACGTCCCCGATCCTTGTTGGCAGGACCGTGTCTTCACGGAACCGTAACATCTACACTCTGGTTCCCCCGTCCAGGTTTAAACTCTAAGCTCTGTCAGAACTGTTGCCATTGATAGCTCTGTTTGTGCTGTTAGCAACATTAGCTGTATGTGTTGCAGCTGCTGCGGTAGTGGGCCAATCATACATTACATTAAATCAAACAATGCTTACAGTGATTGGCTACGAGCAAAACCTTTTGTGTCTAGATCTAGGCACAGAAAGAATTGAAAGCACGTATCGTTTGGAGAAATTTCAGTACTACCTAGTACTGAGGTTATTACTGTCGGTACCTTAAAGATATCTGGTACTGATACGGGTATGTAGAGAAAAGGGAAAGTTGATTTAGGGCCCAAATTCCCTTAAAAACCTTATTTAAATTCCAGCCCCCAGTCTGGTTCTCCTGTGCCTCCCTTCCCTCCAATGGGCCCAGCAATCCGGCCTGGGCCTCCAGCAGCGGGATGCCGGTGTTGGCTCCCAACAGAGTAGGGAGATGAAGCCACTTTTGTTGGGCGCAGAGCTCTCCACCTCTTGCCGGATCTTCAACTCTCCAAGGAGCTGAAGGAGTCTCTGGTGAACCTGCATGATTTTGTCTGATTTTGTTCCTTTGTTTATTTTATCGAGACAAGCTGCCCCAAAGTAACTTTTGGTGCAATTTATTGTGATAGCCATGACGCCTAACGTCCTGACGGTAAATCTTGAATATATCGATGCATCGCATACTGTAGTCCTTGCTGTTGGCTTGTTGATGCTAAATTGCCTGGTACCAGAAACTACAACTACAGAATCAGCATCACCATGTTTCTTTTTGTCAAGCTTGTCCCACCTAGCAAAAGTAACTAAGTGGGACGAGACTTAGGATTGGTCAATTCTGGTCGCCTTCCTTCATTTTGGCTCCGATTTGAGACGCTGGATTGCATAAAATCCCTCTGACATCAGAAGTCTTGATGTTAATGACATGTTGAAAGCTGGCATGATAATCCGCCACTGTGTTGGTGATGTCCCATCTCTGCCTAATCAACTAGTTTGACATCTGGTGTCTTAGTCATGGATGTGCTCAGAGAAGCGCATTGTTTGGTGTTGATTAGTATGTTGAAAGACGTTTTGTGATGCAGCTGTTGCTACAGCTTCATACGTATAAATACTACCAAGTAGTGAGGGGGATGCTAGAGGAAAGTTCATGCAGTTTCTAAAATCAAATCTGCTCATGACCAGAGTTTAAGTGTTACTGCAGAATTAGATCTTGATATTCATTTTAGACGTGTGATTTTTGTCTGGATGTTGGTGCAAAGGAGAGGTCACAGCTGACATGAGGGTGGATTCGTCCTCTAGGAAACAAGAATATCAGGCTATCATCGGGGTTGTCATTGACCCGAGTGTTAATCAAGGGAAAATTTGGATTTCTTTAAAATAGCATTAGGAATTGTCCTCAGAGGGACACACTAAATGTCCTGTTAACTTTGCTTGACTTTGATTGACAACAAAATAACTGAGCTGAATCAAAGTGTTTTAATGGACTTATTCACGTCACGTTTTGTTGGCTGCCCAATGCTAGCTTACAATTGAGCTGATATCGGGCCACATTGCAGATGTACGAACTGGCCTAAAAGTCATTTGGTGCAGCCAGGTTCTGAAAAGTGAAACCAGTGCTGAAGTGCCGGGGGCGACTCCTCTGGTTGCTAAAAGAAGTCTGATTATATAGAAGTCTATGAGAAAATGAGCCTACTTCTCACTTGATTTATTACCTCAGTAAACATTGCAAACATGAGTTTATGTTCTCAATCACTAGTTTTGCATCTTCTTCAGTACAGCATGATGTTCATTTAGTAAATTATGGTCCCATTTAGAGTCAAATAGACCATAAAGCAGAGGATGCTTTAGGGCGTGGCTATCTTGTGATTGACAGGTCGCTACCATGGCGTTGTGCGGTCTGGGAGTTGTCCATGTTTTCCTCTTAGAACTTGACCTTTTCACATTTCATGAAACGTGTTCGGTTGTACTTGCGCCACCATCTCGTGGGTGACATCACAGTGACTATGTCCACTTAATATGCAATCTGTGGGTGCCAGCTTTGTTTCCTGCCTCATCTTTCCCTACATGCTCTGTGATCCGTTGTAAAATGCAGAACACCAGCCGTTGAAACAACAGCATGGATAAACAAAAATAGATACCTCAAAAATAAATGAAATGAAAATCCCTCCTCCCACCGCGTCTTCTCTCTTTCACCCCTCTTTTTTCTAACACCTTAAGCCAGGAGAGCTCACGCCTTATTAGCTGCCAGTTTTAGCGTTATCGTGGCTAATTACCAGGACTAATCTCCGCTAATGACGACATTATGAGGTGTACAGTGCATGTGGCAGCGTGGCCAAAGAAGCAGATAACCAAAGGAGGCTTAAGTTCAGGAATAACCCAGCATATCTGTGTTCTCGCTTTTCATCCTGTGCCTGTGAGGGAGGAGAGAGAGAGAGAGAGAGAGAGAGAGAGAGAGAGAGAGAGAGAGAGAGAGAGAGAGAGAGAGAGAGAGAGAGAGAGAGAGAGAGAGAGAGAGAGAGAGAGAGAGAGAGAGAGAGAGAGCATGCATGTGAAAGATTGGAGGGCATTTGAAAGAGATACTGTGAAAGACAATGAGGAATGACAGCAGCAGTCTGGTGAAATTAGATCCTTTAGAGCCTTTCAGTGGTGCAAATACAAAAACAGAGAGATAATAATTCAGCATTCACTCCTGGACTAAAGTTAACTGGTAACAGAAGAAAGATAGAGAAAATAATCAGTTATCAGATATCTAAGCTGTGCCTAATTTCACCCTTTAAATTGAATCTGGACAAAAAAAGACTTGAGAACTTTATGTTCACTGTTATCTCAAGTAATTTTCAAATCCCTACAAGTTGATTTTCCAGCCGATTAGACTGTTATCAGGTCATTAAATGAGCATTATTAGTGGTTGTAAGCCTCATAGTTATGGGTCAGTCGGGCACTGCTACACCCATCATCAACAGGCGCTGCTATATAGTGTGAAACTCCATATGGGGTGGAGGTCAGTGGTGATGGATGAGACACAAAACACTGAGCTTTCACCAAGGAGACCTGGGTTTGCATCCCGCGTGAAACCAACAATGTGTGGTGGTCTGTGTGTTCACAAGCGCTTAGTTATTTTAAGCCAAAACACGATCAAAACCTGAAGCAGTTTTGTTTGTGTTCAGGATATAACATTTCATGCAGTTTAATATGTGATGCTGTCTTCAGAACAAGAGCGATGCGAGTTGGACCAACAGTATTATTTGTGGTCATTCGCACTAGACGTGCTGGAGAGGAAAAGGAGCTTGTCTCCATAGATACCAGCAACTTTACTTTCTGCCGCCATCAACCATGGACAAAATAACCACTGTTGCTATTTTGTACATATTGTGGAGGTCCCACATATGCTAACATATGCTAACATTGTAGCTGCTCCATCAACAGTCAACATAGCATCATCCAGACATAAATATAGCAGCAGTGTTGTTGTAAACAAATCAAAAGGATGCCGAGAAAACAACATAATGATACTGATTTGTTCATGCTTTGCCAGGTCTGTCCGCAAGACAATAAGCAAACAGCTTTTAAAATGCTTGTTTCCTGAATGGAGTTTCAGTGCCAGTCTATGTAGCTGCTCCATCAACTCAAGATAAAGTCATCTCAGCATAAATGCGACATTGTTGTTTATATTATAGACAGTAGATCTGTAGACTGTAGAGACTGTGGTTTCTACACATACATTTATACACAGAGTTTTGTCTGGTCTCTGTATAGATATGAGATACGAAGAAGAAGAAGATCTACCTTTATTAGTCCCACAGTGGGGAAATTCAATTTACACTCTGTTAAACTCATACATGGTACATGCAGCCCTGAAACACACATACATGCATTAATGGAGAGATGTCAGAGTCAGGCTGCTCCTGACAAGCGCCCCGAGCAGTTGGGGTTTGGTGCCTTGCTCAGGGGCACCTCGGCAGTGCCCAAGAGGTAAACTGGCACCTCTCCAGCTACCAGTTCACACTCAGTTTTTGGTCCATGTCGGGACTTGAACCGGTGACCCTCCGGTTCCCAAGCCAACTCCCTACAGACTGAGCTACTGCCGCCCCCAAAAAAAAATATAGCAAAGGATGGTTACTATCTGATCTGGGTGCCCACAGACAGCTGTAATATATATTTTTTTCATCTATCTCTGATTCAACATCATCAGTGATGTCAGGAGACTCTCAACACAACGACACGCAAATTTCCTGTTTGAGTTGAAATATTTCAACTCCTGCAAATGACACAAATTGCGTAAGTGCCGCATAATGCGCACCATTCGCGTCCTGAATTTGCATCTATTCACCTCTTTGCATTGACTCTTTCATTCACTCCTGGTGTGAACGCACCATTAGAATGTGTCACTTTTAAGTTTGACTTTATCTTTTGTAAACGTAGCAGGGCCCCCAGTGACCCACATCTATGATGGCTGCAGCGAGTGGTAACTCACATTTCACGTCTGAAAACGAATCAAATCGGGTGGTTTTTCTTAGTTTATCAAAAGGAATATAAATCAATGGCTACGTGGGAAGATAGTAAATCGATATGACACTGCATGGTATGAATTGAAAATGGTGTGTAATAATATCAGTTTATAGTTACTCGAATAACTGATGAAGCACTAAAGCCAGACTGTTAAGCTCTAACCACAATGAGCAGCGAGCTTCTCTCACTCGGTGACATTGCAGCAGTCTGCCGCCGGGATCGAACCTGAGACTTTACAATAACAGGATGATCTCAACCTCGTAGCTGCGACAACACTAGAAAACAAAGAGAGCGAGAAAAACAAACTTCTGTACATTCCCATTACCTGTCAGGCGGTATGTGTGGGTGTGTGAGAGAGCGTGAAGAGCACTAGAATCAGGAGACAAAACACACACACAGACAAACACAAAGGCCTCAGTTGCTTCACACTATTACCTTGAGGAAGGCCTGAGTGTTCAACAAATAAAAGGAGAGCTGAAACAATGAGAGACAAGGATAATTTACTCTGCCTTTAGCACTTAATCCATTATGAATGCATATAGTGAGGCACAGACGCTCACTCTGAGCTGGAACAATAGAGCCACGTTTCATCAAAGGCTGTCGGAGACATTTACATCAAGGCCGTGAGCAACATTCACTCCTCCCAGCGTCTCAGTATCCCCTGGAGCCTTTTATTGTGCATATATACTGACATTTCTGAGCTGCAGCTTTTGAACAACAGCTAATAGTTTGTGTGTTTTATGGATCTGGCCAGAGTGTTTACAGTGGTGATCACAGCTTGATGCACTGAGTGAACCCACACAACCCAAACACACTCGAGTAAAGTCAATGGGAGAACCTGGACAACTGAGTGGCCTTAAGTGGTTGCTCAGCGCTCCACCACTCCTACCCACTTCCACTAGATTGGAGACATTATGTCCTGTATGTATTTTAAACAATATGATTATTGAGATTTTCCATTTTTCCACAATAAGAGATTCAATAAAATCAATATGAAGAGCATCAGTCTAAGATTTTCCCCAAATGTCCATAATGGAAAAGAAAGGACAAAATTAAATAATAAAATAAACTAGAAAATAAAACAAGAAACAAACTTACTTAACTAATTAATTAAGTCATTAAGTAATTAATAATACCAACAACAACAACAATAATAAAGTACAAGAAATTGACCTACTAACAGGACAGTGCATGCACTATATTAACGTATAATGTTGCCATGCAAAATGTAATTATTTATTTATTTATTTTTATATTTATTTACTTTTTCCCTTTTCCCATCCTATTTATTTATTTTCATTTTTTTATTTCTCAATTTGAATTTTATTATCCATAATTTAGAATATAACTTCTGTAGTAAATAAGATTAAGTAGTAAGTTATATTTATTTTTGTATTTATTATTTTTCAGTTACCTTTATTTAGTTATTTTGACGTTTTTTTTTACTTTATTTACTTTTACTGTTACTTTTGAAATTTTTTGTGGATATTTTTACTGTATTGTTATCTACAATTTTAACTTTATTTATCCATAATTTAGAATATATTTTCTGTGGTAAGCTGTTATTATATTTATTTATTTCATCTTTATTTATTTTTGTATTTATTAGCTTTTTTTCTTTCCTGTCCTATTTAGTATTTTTCAGTTACCTTTATTTCTTGAATTACTTTCACTGTTACTATTGAGTTGTATTGTGGATATTTTTACTGTATTGTTATCTACAATTTCAACTTTATTTATCCATGATGTAGAATATATTTTCTGTGGTAAGCTGTGGTTGCCTTTGTGTTTGTTTCTGTGTGTGTGCTGATGGATGTGTTGGTGTAGTGTTTATCATTATTGCTAATCAATAAAAGAGAACTTTGAAAAGAAAATGTTCAAAGTGTGGAGGTTTACCAAATGATGGAGCATCAGAGCTCATCTGACCTAGATTTCTCGTTTGAGGGGTCGTTGGTCAGAGATTGAAAAACTGTGTATCAGTGCTGGTTTCACACTGCTGTTCAAGAGAAGTGAGGTATTTCATTCATGTCTTGATCCATCATTTCCCCACGCTGACAACATTTCCCAGCAGCCACTATGACTGACACCTGAAATTAATTTGGGCAATTAGGAAGCATCTGTGAGATCTGAATCGTGGGCAGAATGTTCCTCTGTGTTGCAGCTGCATTTTAGGCTGTATGGAAGTCCATTTTGAAATAATAACCTAATTCTATGTCACATTTGAAACCGCAATCATACGTCACCACCACTCTTTTACACATTATGACCAACTGCTTTCCTTTGTGCTGTCCAGGTGGTGTACAAGAACAACGACTTCAAGCTGGAGCTGTCACGGCTGGCCATCGAGCGTGACCCTAAGATCACCCTGAATGGAGACTTGGTGTTCCGCTGCGAGGACGTGGCAGCCCTGGACCCCGTCACCTTCGAGACCCCAGAGTCCTACATCTCCCTGCCCAAGTGGAACACCAAGAAGACGGGATCCATCTCCTTTGATTTCCGCACCACGGAGCCCAGCGGGCTCCTGCTGTTCAGCCACGGCCGTCCACAGGGTCCCAAAGAGCAGAAGCCCGGTAGGGAGCTCAAGACTGATTACTTTGCCATGGAGCTGCTGGAGGGGTATCTGTACCTGCTGATCGACATGGGCTCTGGAAAAACAAAGCTGAAGGCCAGCAACAAGAAGGTCAATGATGGGGAATGGTGCCATGTAGATTTCCAGAGGGAAGGGAGGAAAGGTGAGGGCTGCTTTAAACTTATTATGTTGAAACTGGCAACTAATTTGACTGAGCATGTGCAGATGATTATTTATTCCCATTTATCATCCACATTTAATCGCTGAACCAGTTCTTATTTTCACACCAAGAAGCAGATTCATGTTAATCAGACATTTTTTTACATTGCTTTACTTAGCATTCACAATTAGCAGCAAGTGAGAAAATTATAAACATCTTCTGTCAAAGAATATCCTGAATGTCATTTTCTCCTGTATACACACAGTATACAGTATATGCTGCACTCTGTTATACAAAACCACAAAGGTGTACTTGGACTAAACATATACTTAATCTATCAGTATTCTCATTGTACTGTGTAGCTTCTTTAACGCTGTTTCTCTCCAGTGCAATGTGAAAATGTGGAGCTGGAATGAGGAAAATATGCAAAACATGCAAATTTTCTGCAATAAATATGCACACTGGGCCCAATGCAAATTGTAAATAAATTGTTTCCTACTAAATGGTGCCAAGTCCACTCAACACAACAAATTCCTATCCAGATAGAGAATGTCTAAGGGTCTATTAAATACACAATACATGAACTTATTTGACCCCAAATTTGATGCTAACGCTAGCTGTTGTGGCTAACCTTGTGATCAACATATAACGTTAGCAAATGCATATCAGCTAGATTAACATCTCCATCGTATCCCAGCTGCTGGGTGATCTCAAGCCATATATTGTGCTTTATTTGGTTGCTGACGTAGTAGTATTTGTTGTACATTATTTTGAAACACCATTGGTCCAAAAAAATGACCCATTGGACTGGAAAAAAAAGGCCATTTGTCCGACAGTTACCCCAAAAACAAACTCCCGTTGCTCCAAGGCCCCAAAAATACACGTACAGTGACAAAATATTGACACATATTTGATCAGCGCTGACTAGTTTGACCGTTTGATTGGAGTTTGCGAGTGACTGACAGCGGCTCGGCACTGATTGGTTGTTTTCCTCCGGTCTGTGAAATCTTGCAGATGTCATTAGGCACACCGGAGGACTCAGAGACATATGATGTTTTTCAGATTACCTGTCTTGTGTTCTACCATCAGGATATAGTGACTGTTTTATGATAATTTTGTTAAATCATATTTGCTCCATTTCTCCCCACTGCTGCTTTCATAATTCATGTAGTTTGTTACTGTATGTTTATTCACCTGAAGAGTGACTTGTGTGTGAAGTCTACATGTGGGCACAAACGGGTATCTGCATGCTTCAGCGTGTGGTGTCTGATGAATGATCTGTAGGCGGGCAAGCACCTAGGACATTATATCTCCCGCTAATGGTGTCTTATAATGAGGAAGGGTGTAGATGAGTGTCTGAGTGTGTGCGAGCGCATGCATGTGATCTCACCGCTGCTCCAGCTGTAATTGTCTTTTAATAGAAAATTAAGACGGAGTCGTTAATCACAGAAAGATAGAGGGCCTTTTGTTTCACCCACTCCCCGCTGCATTCTGCTTCTCTTCTCCTCCATTTAGCCTATTACAGACACATTAGACACACACACAGTCTACTGTCATCTATTCTCCCTGTCTCTAGTATGTTCCTCCATCTGTGTCCCTAAATTAGCCACTTACTGCTCCACCCATTCACCCACTCTCCCACTCACTCAGCCACTTGACCTCCCACTCACTCACCCACCTATTCAGACCACACTGTTTAATGAAAACAATTTTAATATTTAATAGATACCTCGTTTGTGTTTCTATCTTTTTAGGATCCATCTCAGTCAACAGCCGCAGCATGCCCTTCAGCTCCCCAGAAGGCAGTGAAATCCTGGACCTGGACAGCGACATGTACCTGGGTGGGCTGCCCGAGTCCAAGTCGGACCTCATCCTGCCGCCGGAGGTTTGGACGGCGCTGCTCAACTACGGCTACGTGGGCTGCGTCCGCGACCTCTTCATCGACGGCAAGAGCCGCGACGTCCGCCGCCTGGCCGAGATCCAGAGCGCGTTCGGCGTCAGCAGCTTCTGCACCCGCGAGCTGCAAAAGAGGTGCAGCAGCGCCCCCTGTGGCAACGCCGGCCTGTGCAAAGAGGGCTGGAACCGCTACATATGTGACTGCATCGGCACCGGATACCTGGGGACCAACTGTGAGATAGGTATGGAGGGTGATGTTCAGGGGGGTTGGTAGGGAAGGGAACAGCTATATATGCATCTAGTTTGCAATAGTACATGTAAAGGACCAGTTTGTAGCATTTAAGGTGATCCATTAGCCTTCGAATAAGCCCTTCATATTGGTACGGACAAACCAAACACTGACACTAGAGAGAGCATTTTATGTTTGACATGAAGAAGAAGAAGATAGTCCTTTATTAGTCCCACGAGGGGAAATTCAATTTTTTCACTCTGTTGTCAACTTATACACGGTACATGCAGACCTGAGCACACACATGCACAAACATGCAACAATGGAGAGGTGTCAGAGTGAGGGGGCTGCTCCTGACAAGCGCCCCGAGCAGTTGGGGGTTTGGTGCCTTGCTCAGGGGCACCTCGGCAGTGCCCAAGAGGTAACTGGCACCTCTCCAGCTACCAGTTTACACTAAGTTCTTGGTCCATGTCGGGACTTGAACCGGTGACCCTCCGGTTCCCAAGCCAACTCCCTACAGACTGAGCTACTGCCGCCCCCAGAAGCCCACCGTAGTTCTCCTGAAACTGTAGTAATGTGAGCCACAGCGAGCAAAGTGTGGTATCTGCAGCTGCCGTCTGATTTCCGTTGCTCCTAAAATTATGTTATTATGCTAAGGCTGGCCTCTGAAAGGCAAACTGCGTTACCGCATTTCTGCACTCGGTGGCTCACGTTACTGTAGTTTTGGAAAAGGAGGAGTCAGCGGAGGGGTATTCAGTCAGTTGCAACACTAGATGCCACCTAATTCTCCTACACACTAACATTTCCTGTTTGGGCTGGAATGGACAACATCACTTGTTCCCATCGCCACCGCTCTCTCTCTTACTTCACCACTCACTTTCCATGTACACACATGCATTGTAACAACTGGCTCTAGAGAGGACCGTTCACAGAGAAGTTAGATCTGTAACCTCACTGCTAGATACTGCCAGATCCTACGCACTGTTCCTTTAAGCAATAAATCACGACAGGCCGTGGTCATGTTGTGATTATATCACAGCTAAGGGGGCGCCGTTCGGCCCGACGTGAAGCATAACACTTCACAGCCTGAAGTGGGCTGTCAAATCTGGACTTATACAGAAAGTGCAAAGGAATCACGCGTCGTAGCTGGGGTGTGAGGTTATTTTATGGACGATGAACCAATCAGATTGCTTGATTTGAGCTGCTCATTGTATAAAATGGTGTTATACACAATTCAGACACAAAATATACCACTGTGTCATCCCAAACAATACACACAAATTGACATATTGACCTTTCATACGGTGAAGCAAACAATAACTTCTCATAATCAAGCCATCGCACACTACATATGGTGAAAACGTGAAACAGTGCTTGCTAAATGTTTACAATGGCATGTTGTAGACTTCCAATAAAGCAGACATGAGAAAGAACAAGTGTAGAATGAGCACTTCAACGACGCCCTGCCTTGTATTTCACACAACCAAGCAGCTGCCGTATAGTAAGGGTAAGAGCTCCACAGGGAGCCATGTGTGAACCGAACACCACCCGGGGCTGGGTGGCATTAGGGCCCGCTGGCTGGGAGGGAGGGAGGGCAGGCAGCAGTGTGACAGAGCAGCCAGGCCTACCGCCGCCATCTGTGTCAGCCACGCAAACCCAGGTGGCGTGTACGCCACGGCGAAGGGGAGGCGAGCTAGTCAAACAGCACCACGTACGCCTGATTCATTCCAATTAGCTGCAGGCGCCTCGCTTCACGGTGTGCCTCTGCACGTCCGCGGGGGTGAGTGAGCCGTGACAGTATGGGATTTTGAGGGACAAGGAGGGTAATGAGGGAAGGAGAGATTGGATTCAAATCAGGACAGTGGAGGTATGGAGGATGAAATGTCTTTATTCTGAAGGGTGATATTTTAACAGTTTTGTCTTTGGGGGCTCAGATGACAGGTGTGGTTTCAGTGATGCTCTTTTGCCATCTAGTGGATTATCATGTTACTGCAGGGATGTGGTGCAGGGCTCTTCTCACAACCAGCTGCTTATTTCTCTGTCAATAGACTGAGAGCGCAGATTAACAGTCAGGAGTAATAATAGTATTGCCTAGAAAGAGAAAACCCCTGGGGATATTACATGATGCCTCCAAGCCACATGCAATTAAAATCATTGATGGTGTTTTGAGATGGCGTTTGTGTCATAATGAATAATTTTTGCGTGCTAATATATGGATTGTTTTGATTGATTGATTAATAGAATAATGATTCACTAGAACTGTATCACATTTTTATGTAAGTGAGGTCTGTAAGAGTTGTGTTTTCCCACCAATAACAAGGTATTTCTGCATATTTTACTATATTTTCTTTTTTTTTTTTTTTTTTTTTTTTTTTGGGTCAACATACTAACATAAGGTCCTCTTTTTTATTTTCTAATGCTGTAATATGGGGTATAGGAAAGGGGTAAGATCATAATATGAAGATAATAGTAGTGACGTGGTGGCATTTAACATTTAACGCCCGGGCAGATTAAGAGGCAGGATCAGATATGAGACTTTTTGCTCCTGTGTCTTGTCTACCACCACTTTCTAAAACCTAAATGTTTCATTCACCCTGTGACGGTGACTCGCATTAGCCCACGATGACGCATATCGACCCGCACCGCGAAACACGAGCAGTGCTCAGGGAACTGTCACTCTGCACAGCGGCCTATTTATGGCACGGCTGATTCTGGAGAGGGTAACCGCGGTCACTTGTTCCTGCCTGGTGTGAATAAGGATTTTGACAGGCTTGAGGAAAGTACTGTGTTGGATTCATTTGTAATATTTATTGCGGTTTTCGTTGCAATGATTGTTTTCATTGTGCTGTGGGTGGGAGATTTGTCATCTGATGAAAATGTAGCGGGGTGTAATAAATCCTGAGCATATTCTGCACACACCAAACATCAGCTTGACACAAATATACACACAATAATATTCAATAACATGATGTTGCACATAGGGCTGCACAATTATGGTTAAAATGATAATCACTATTATTTTGAGCAATATTTGTAACACAGTTATTGTATATGTTGATTTAAGGGACAGAATATACTTATGATATAAAATATAATATATACTTTCACATTTAAATCAACAGATCACTGCTTTCGCTTCCATGTTGCACTATATTCCTGCTAATGTGCACATATATGCATCAAAATGAAACAGGTCTGTATTCACGGTGCGTCTCCTGGAAGCAAAATGGGATTATGCCAAAACTTTTTACCCAATATTAATTCACCAGAGCATTGCTTTCACTTTAACATTGTGCTCAGCTACATTCCTGACTAATAACACATCTTTGCATCAAAATAAACTTAAAGAAAGGTTTTTCTTGACCTGAATTCAGTGTCTTTTGTTTTTGTCTGTAAAACATAGTATAGCACACTGCTCAAAAAAATTAAACAAACACCTAATGATCCCAGTATAACACCGAATCAGTTTAACTTCAGGGATATCAATCTGAGGCTGATATCCATGAAGTTTAACTGGCTTGGTGTTATACTGTAATGATTAAATGTCCCCTTCATGTTTTTGAGCAGCGTACATTACTCTTCGACTCTGGACAGCAGCTACAGCATTCAGGAAAGCAAAGACTTCAATATCGCAGACTCTTGTGTAATTGTGGGATGCCAAAATTGTGTTCAAGATTAATATTTGATTCATATTGCAGCTCTGATTACAGACAACATGGAGGTGCAATTACAAAAACACAGAAAGAGACAAAGGCCTCGGGGTCTAGTGCACATGGCGTCATCAGACTTTCATCTATATGATCTTTTGATTGCTGTGATAAGTTGTCAGACGCATATGACTGATCACGGTTCACACTGAATGTTCCCTTGTCTTTATGTTGCAGATATGACATACAAACAGCTGTTTTGGCAAATGTGGCATTTTGTATCAGTTCTGGTTACAGTATATATGGTTCAATAGCAGAGAAATAAAGAGACATATGAAATATAAGGGTTGAAAATGTTGAAAATACCTGTTTTCTAAATCTAGTTTTGACTATATTTCTAGTGTTGGGATTAATCTACATCAGTTGGGATGATTTTCCAAAGATAATTAAATGTGTTTCAGTGTCATTTTGAAATTGAATTTCACAGAAGCTTGAACGTGGCATCAGTACCGGACTGGACTATGTTCTGGGTTCATTTAACTCTCCTTTGTAATGTGTTACCCACCCGTCACCTCTCCTGTCCTCTGCCCCCCATCCAGAGGCGACGGTGCTGAGCTACGACGGCAGCATGTACCTGAAGATCATCATGCCGGTCACCATGCACACGGAGGCCGAGGACGTGGCGCTGCGCTTCATGTCCCAGCGGGCGTATGGCCTGCTCATGGCCACCACCTCCAAGGAGTCGGCGGACACCCTGCGGCTGGAGCTGGACGGAGGCCGCGTCAAGCTCACCGTGAACCTCGGTAGGCCACCGTGATCCATCGTGGTTGTCCCTGCTAACCTTTCCCATACCACCCCTCGTCTCCGCATCTTCGCTCTGTAGCTTAGCGTCGTACGGTGCAGAACCTAGAGGGATGGTTTGACATTTTGAGTTTCATACCATTATTTGTTTTCCATTGTCAGATAGGTGGGTGGGGAAAAGTTTCTAAATTTGTCCCTCAGTTATGTCAGATGTGTTTTGTATGATAGAGCACACTCCATTCACTTTAATAGCTACAGTTGGCAGTGCAGGAAGCAGACAAGCAGGCTTTTACCCATCACTGCCCACTGGCTTAAGTTAGTGCTTGAAGTGGAAAAAAAAGTAAGTGCTAATATTCATTATTCACATGTTGGTGTGTGTACCGCCAGTCTCTTGCAAGTTATTCCTATTTATTCATTATTTCTGTGATTTTATTGCTATATTATTATACTTGGGCTATACATCTTCTATAGTAGGCCTGTAATACTCCAAGTTAAACATTATAGCGTTAAGGTGGTGCGTTTAGTGTTCATAGTTAAAGTGCTTTCCTGTGTTATTTGTAGCCGTTGGTCAGGTATCATTCAGGTCTCAGTCAGGATGCTCCTACAGCAGGATAAAGACACATCAATTCTACAGTGAATAAAATATGATAAGAGATATTGAGTTTTGACTTAAAACTAAGCAATTTTACATAATTTTGGACCATTATTACAAGTTAAATTATTATTTCATTATTTGCACATACCACAGCCTGTCTGAACATTTAATTAAATGTTAAAATTAATTAATTGAAATGAAATGTCAATGTTAAATCATCAAAAGAGCGGATTCAGAAGTCTTTTAAATAATGGTCCATTAATTATATTTATTTTAAAAAAAAAAGTCCTGATGAACAGTTCACTAATTATTTTACAAAAAAATGCTGGCAAATATGCTGGCACTGCAGCATTATGGATCTCCCAGAAACCTGATATGGACCGGGCAGAGAAGAGTCCCGGCAGCTTGAGAAGACTGCAAGAAAAAGTCACAATACGCCACAATAAGAGTAAAATGAAGACGTGCTGGTACTGCAGCACCGGCCCACTTCAAGCACTGTTTAAATGAGAAATGTCAACACTGTTCAAAGGATGTTTATTGAGAAAGCTGAGGTACAAATGCAGAAACTTCTCCTCCACAAACTGATAAAGTGCTTGCTGCAGTAAAGTAAGACTAGAAGTAAAAATATAAAGGTACCCCCCCATCCCTGCAGTCATTTCTGTTCCATATTATTGGACCCGTTCCCACCCCATCTCCTCTACATTCACCCACTTCCCTCTGCTTCCTGCGAAGCCTCCTAGCACCTCCTCCACCCTAAAAGCTCCATCTCTAACAGTAATCCTGAGCCTTACCCCACTAGCTACCCTGTCTCTAGAAGCTTCAAGGTGGCGTCGCTCCTGTGTCGCTCCTCCCTGTGGTTCAGCTTTATTTCATGTGGAGTTAGCTGAGGGGCCGGTTGGCTCCACTTCAGCCCAGCGGCGGTCTCTAAGACGAGATAGGAGCCTTCGTCATAAGCAATTACAGATGAGCTGGGTGTAAAGAGGTCTGGATCTTAGCGGGGACAAGGGCGGTGAAATTGTAGAGCAGGGTTTTTAAGATTTCAGAGAAGGGGTCAATGCATTCCCTCCAATAACTGGCTGCAGGAAAGCAGACCTTTTGACTTGTTAAAATTTCATTTCAATGAATGTAAGTGCTCTGGGGAAGATGGGTATGACCTCCCAGCTTAAGGATACCTTAAGTCTGTCTTGATCCTTCTGAGGGAACGGCGGTGAAGCGGGAGGAGCGTGACAGAAGTGCACCCTGGAATATGGGAGTTTAAGCCACCATAGAGACAGGACGTGGGGGACGGGGGTGGCCACTCCTCTCTCTTCTTCTGCTCTCCTTTCTCTCACTTCTCTTCCTCTCATTCTCTGCCACCCATAAACACCCCACCTGGCCAAAACTCGGAAGATGGAACTTTTCATCCCTTCAACGGCCTGTATGTCTGCGGCCCTTTGGATCAAACAGTCAGAGAGACCGGCTCACAGCTGTAGTTGTCCCCAGGGCCACAGCTTGAACCACGCTCTTGTGGCTAATCCATAATAACAAAGTGCTCACATGAATTCACCCAAATGACACCTGAAACAAGCCGACTGACACTGAGACTCTCCTAAGAGTTTCTTTCACTCTTTTGCGAGGCAATTAATTAACAACTGAAGTGAAATGCATCAGCGAGGAGTATCTGTTAAGGTTTTAATCCCTGTTAAGATAATTAAAATCCTGCTAATGAATCACTAGCAATGACTATAATTGAGCAGATTTAGCCCTAATTATATTTATTAGTGATAGATAATGATGATAACTTGCAAAATGTTGCAGTTGAAGTTGTCAGATGATAGCTGGCGTAACATCAAATATTCTATTTATTGATTATCACATCCGGTAGGTATAGGGACGCCGCTACTCACCAACACAATAGGCCCTTTAAAGCATTTTAATGGAACCGTATTGGTGATCCCCCCCCAGCTCTCTACAGCGTGGTGCCGGTCCCTGGCTGTTTGTGTCCACTATTCTGTAGCGGTTGACAGCTCGAGACCACAACCCAGCCACGCTGCCACATGCACGCACAGATTGCAGCCACTAGATGGGGCTGAACAGTTAATTTCAAGATGTGAAATGAGAATTTTAATGATCACTGTAAGGGAAGTGTCTGTTTACTTACCCATGCCAAGGGAGGTCAAAGGTCAGTGTAAGCTACACAGCAGGATTGAGTTTCCTGTTGTACCAGAGCGGATGTTTACCGACACTCTGCTTTAACCCAAGTCTTCCAGTTGAACGACAACTCTTTTCTCCACCGTTCTGACAACACAGCTTGTAAAACAACAACACTCTCCACTGTGTTTTTGTCACACCGCTTGTAGCAAATAGCAGAGAGTAGGGTCTTACTTGTGGTATGTGTGCACCAGGCGTGAGGTGGCTGGGATGTGCAGATCACCCTTTCTTGTCATTTACACTGTTGGGTTTTTCATGCCCAGAGTGCTGCAGAAGGCAAGCACATCTCAAATAGCTGGGAAATGGGAGGGTGGTGGGAAAAAGCATGTTATGCAGTTGGAATTATTAGACTCTATCTGACTTGTTTAATGAAGTTAGTCATATGTTTAAAGGCTGTCAGTTAATTCAAATAGTCACAAATTAATCAGACATTTTTTATTTGTTCAAAATCAAAATCAATGTCCTGACTTGCCCCAAACTGACTGTGATTATCATAAAGTGTTCATGTCTGTAAAGGGGAGACTGGTGGGGACCCAGAGAACCCATTTACATTCACACATCTGGAGGTCAGAGGTCAAGGGACCCCTTTGAAAATGCCTGTTTTTCCTCGTCAAAATTTAGCAGATTTGGAGTGTTATTTAACCTCCTTTGTGAGCTAAAATGCTAGTAGGACGTGGGATCAATGGATTCTTTAGGTTTTCTAGTTTCATATGATACCAGTATCTTCACTCTGGTTTTAACAGTGAGCCCGCTACAACTACTGTATATTTAAATATTTATATTCATTATTTTTGTAATTGATTTATTTCCATTTGTTTTTGCATTTATTGTTTATTTATTTTACATTTTTCTTTATTTTTTTTATTTTATAACTTTAAAAGCGTGTATTTATATCAATAAAAGCACAATTTCCCTTTACAATCCACCCCTTATTTACATCCCCAAACTTCATTTCTGTACAAAGAAATGTTAAAAAAAATAAAAAATAAAAGAATATAGTTCACTCCAGCTTTAAAACTGAGCCCACGACAAGAAATTAATGGCATTGAAATGAATTTGCGTTACCTCTGACAGCCCTAATATGCTTATGATATGTGAGGTATTGCATGCTTTATGTAGTGATTTATAGAGGGGAAAACGACTTTTGACATGTAAATATGAAAAAAAGATCATAACAGAGATGCTACGTTAACTCTCCAATACTCACACTTAATGCAGACAGAGTCTCATAATTCCAGATCCTGTAATCACATGTAAAATGTTTATTACACCGATGATGGAGCACTTCACATAGTGTATGTTAATCAGTATGCTGCTCTCCTACTGTCTTTGTCTTGCCTTCTGCCGTGCTCCGTGGGTACGGGGTGGAGGGAGGGGTGGATGGTGGGATTAATGGAGGAAAAGGGTGATCCTGACTCAGAGCCTGTCCCCGGATGGTGGCCCCAGAGCAATGTTTGGTTGTCTGCAGAATGTACCTTGAAGGATGTAAAATGTCTTTTTTTTCTCTTTTATCCTCTTTCTCTCTTTCTCTCTCTCTTTTTTCTTTTATTTGATCTCACCATTTCCGCTCTTTCTCCCGCCAGATTGTATCAGGATAGACTGTAGCCTCAGTAAGTGGTTCTATCCATTTTTCTGACTAAAATGTTTCTGTCTATCTCATCTTGATTCTGTGCAGTGGCCCTTTTCTGCTTCCTCATGACCTTGTGATGAGTGACACCTCTCTCATTCCCCACGTCACTCCTCCATATTGCCTTACCTTTCTTTTCTTCTCGATTACACATCATTTTCTCTCATTGCCATCATTTTGTCTTTCTTACAGCCTCATCTGTAATACATGATTTAAGTCATATCTTTTTCTTTCCACACGTTCTGTCAGATTTATTTCCCTTTTCCTGACAGATTTAATTAATGTTTCACTTGCATAATTATCAGGATTATTCATCCTCCTCTTGCCTACCACACCCCGCTTCTTAATTTCATTGCGTCTCCCCTGCTTATCTCCCATTCTTTTCATTTTCCTGTCAACCTTTTCCAAAAAAAACCTTCAGAAAAGGGCAACTTGACACACCCCTGTTGGATGTTCCTATTTTCTGAGATGTGGTGCAGAGTCTCTGGGCTCCGCTCGGCTGCACACGCAGGTGTTGCTTGTTTTCTAAGCGGGATAAACTGTAGTTTTGGCCCCCAGAAAGCTAATTGCTTATCCGCTGAGAGACGGCACCACCTGGTGCATGCTTGTTTTCGGAGCAAGCTAATGTTTTCCTGCCCCCATGCTGACAGAATGATAGCACACTGTTATTTCTATCATGGCCACTGGCAATTGAACAACTAGTCCCACAGGTAAGTGCTGCCAGCAATGGTGACAAAAAATGGAGAAAACCTGATGTTTGCCGCAAAGTTTGTGTGTATGTGTTGTTTAAGGTTCATGATGTCATTGTGAGGGTGGGAAGATGGCAGGTAGCATCACAAAGCCATTACGTGTCTTTTAAGGAGATTTTGAAAATTTTCAAAAATTGTGGGTATTTACAGAATTTGGCCAAATATTTATTCATATCATCAGTTTGCAGTCAGAAGGATCATTTGTATGGAGGGTTTAACCTGCCAAAATCAAAGATAAATGAATAATTATGCAGAATGTCATTAAATAAATGTCATTAAATGCAGCAGTAATAATAATAATAATTAATTATAATATTAAAATAAATGTATCTATTAATTAATCGATAAATTATGACATAAATTGACTGTTGTTTTGTTTTAATTTGCTGCTTTATTTATCTTTTTATAAATTCCTTGAATTATTTACTCCTGTTTAATTTCCCCTTTTATTTATCGACATATTTTTTGTATTATTTTTAAAAATGTATTCATCGCATACATTTAAAACATATACACATACAATAAAGAAAAAATAAATCCAAAAATAAATAAATACATTGAAAATATAATAAATAAATATATAAATAAAAAGAAAAAAACAGAAGTCATAAATAAAGGAACTTATTCCATTGTATTATTTTTATATGCATTTAAAAATAAATATATCATAAATGAAAATAAATACAAAAATAAACAAATAAATGCAAAAAAACCAAAGAATTTAAAAATGTAATAAATAAAAAAAAATGAATTAACACAGAACAAATAAATAAAGAAGCAAATTTAAACAAATATCAGTGTGTTACATTTTATGTATTAATTACTGGCTACATTATTTTAAAATTTAAAAAAAAGTATATTTAATGAGATTTATTTATTTATTAAGTCATTTATTTGGTCCCCCATAGTTTTGGGCAAGGATCAGGGTTTTTATTTGGCATTACTACTCTTGTTGTGTAGTGGTTAGATAATCAGTGTTGAGGTGCAGTGAAAAGGTGCTGCTGACAGGTCATATAAAGGTGTTGGCTTCGTGCTCTAAGCCTCTGCTGTATGCGTGTCATGTCCCTGCGCTTAAAAGCACTTGAACGCTGTTTATGTCAGACTTCACGGAGTGCAATCCAAAAACTTCAAAAGCTTCCACCAGGCATGGAAGTGGTCTCAGCGTATGACGAATTACACCACTTATTATGTGTGGAGCCACTGGCATGACACACATTCAAATAATGCTCAGAGGGTGCTTGTACCCGGGTCGACCACTAGATGTCGTACAAGCACCGGGGACGTTGTGCGATCGCCCTGCAGCAGGGAGGAGATGGAGACTGGAGCTTGTTTCTTTCTTTTCATCCCACCACAGGGCTCTCAGTCATTTCTCTGGAGCTGACTTGGCTGCTGCGTTATTGTAAATGATCTTATACGCTGGTTGAGGCCACGGCAGATTTGTATGTTTTGATGTAACAAATGTTGCAGTCAGAGAATGTCAGGAGCTCTTGCAGTTTTTCAGTTTCACAGATTATACATTCCAGCAGTCCTCCTTCATGCCACCATAATGGAAAGATTTTCTTTTAATTCAGCTGCTGTGTTTAAATATTGATGCGGTTTTCAGTGCTTGAGCAATAATCTATCGCACACTTGGAACACTGAGTTTCAGCGCTTTTGCGAGGAATATTTTATTCAACTTTTATTTTCTTTGGTTGACTGAGCGCCCTTGTACAGCGGTGCCCTGCTTCATGGCCACTCAGTCACACACCACACTATATACGAGTGTGTGAGTGTATAAAGGAGAGGGAGAGATCGTGTGTGGGAGAGAGAGACAGAGAGAGAGAGAGAGAGAGGAAGCAAAGCAGTGCAGAGCTACCGACAGCAATTTATTCAATGCCATGACATCTCGCGGTCGATTCCTCCTCCAGAGCCCTACAGTAACTAAAGCCTTGAGTTTGAGTAAGAAAGTCTGCTGGCTGGTCCATGCAGATTGATTTTTTTGCAGGGTAATACTGTTAAAGGCCTTACTGATAACATTTTCATTTTCATGTAGACAAATAGCATAGACTAATATTATATATAGATAATATAATTAATATATATTATATATTAATATCTGCATAAGATATTGGACATTTGGTTCCACTTCTAAAAAGGTTTGCGAGCCAGTAACTACATTAACTAACCCAGTAACGATATTTCTGGGTCATCAGCATTCAAGTTTCCAGTTAGTATTGAAATAAATGTCTGAGTTTGAAGTTAAGCCGGATGACGGACACTGCAAACTGATCCTGAATGCATCTGCTCCAGACGAGTCTCAGCTCAGAGTAGCAGGTGTCAGATTTCACACATACTGGACGTATCAGACCGAACGAAAAGCAAACTCACCCATTTGGTAGCATTTCAGATGTAAACCCAGTCCTATAAGGGAACCGTGACGTTAATGAGGTAATTGCCGTGAGGAGGATGGAGCGGTCACAGCGGCGGCGCCAGGTAGACCCCTGAAGCCCTGCAGCAAAAGCTGGACTGGAGAAGCCAGACACAAAGCCACGCCATGTAAAAGATCTAAGTAAGGGCGCTACACACATTGACCTTCATCTCTTCTTGTAAAATGTCCGGTGTAATTGGTAACACCAGTGGTGTCACAAGTTTATTAACCGGGGGGGAATTTCCTCACTGTCACATCCCTACTGGCAACCACTTGTTGAGAAGAGAATGCAACAGATGTGATTTCTAATGGCTGAAAGTATTCATGACAAAAACATTTGGAAAGCTACATTAACTATATAATTTTCTGGTGTGTTGTTGTGACATTACTAGCGCCACTACTTCTAAAACTACACTACTTCCACTATTGACCTGCAATTTTTATTTCTAGTGCGTTGTGAGGCTTAGCAAGTAAAGGATCAGCCTTGTGTTTTTATTGCACTACATACATTGTGACCCTGCTGTCCCACCTTAATGCGACAGGATGTGATGCGGAGCTGAGCTGTAGCCCTCAGCCCCAGCCAGGTCAGGGTGTCAGGCTGGTGATTTCTGTTTGGAAGGTGGCCTTTCAGCAGCCAGCAGCACCTGCTCTTAGCTTTCGATTAGATGAGATACAGCATGACATATGGCCAGCATGCCGGGCGCAAGAACTCCGTCTGCTAATGTCGTACCCTTTGGCCTGTCCTCCTGGAAGCTCTCAGTCCAGACCACACTGTATTTGTGTTAATTAAAGGCAACTGATTACAGTTCAGTATGTTAACATAATTTAACAAAAGATATACTTAGATATATGAATCACTGGCATATGAATCATTGTTTCACTGGACCAATATGTGAAAGTGGCCAAATATGTTCTCATGTTTGTTATCTTACCTGACATTAACATACGATACCATACAATGAAGAGCCAGGTAGCTAGCAGTATATCCCCTGTTTGTTATATAAAGGGGCACAGGACTTCATAATGGATGTAAATGGTGAGGTTCCAGATTCAGCAACTTGCATGGCTTATGTCTCGCATAAAATGTTTTCAGAAGCACACCTCGTTGAATATAAGAGAAAAAAAAAAATAGAAATGAACCGCCATGTTGGTTCCCAATTCGAAGCCAGGGGCTGCAGCCCATGAAGGAAACCGTTCGTCCAATCAGGTAGCTAGTACGGTAGCCGTTTTAACATTTAAAAGCTAAGCTTACTGCATGCTAACTGCATTTTGACTAGGTGTAATATCTGTAATTCAGTTTTGAATATCCTAAATAACAGTTACAGATATCTCAAATTGTTGTGCATGGCATTGCTCATGCAAGGCTTCCCATTGGATTTGCAGAAGCTTTTGCTGTCATGGATAATTTGGTAAAGTTGGAACGATGTTCACAGGCTCAAACTTCAGAAACACTGTTCTCACACACAGCTCTTTTTAACTGTAGTAAGGTAAACAACAAGGTACAACCTCATTTTAAATAAATCAAAACAAGCCGTCCTCAGAGCTGGACACGTAACATTGGTCTCTGTGAGACGAGTGGTCGGGGACCGTTGTGGATCAGGTAGTTAGGAAATGCCATGAAATAGAAATCATCAAGGAATCTGTGCAGCTTTGTTCGCTGGAGAGTTGTAGAAATTTACAGCATATTGTAGATTTATTGTCTCCAGACACTCTTTATAAACCCATATGGCTGCAGTGCAGCGGCGTACTGTTTGAGTAGCTTCACCTCCCACTCGCCGTAGTTTACCGACATAAATCAAGATGTCCGTAATACATTGTGACTATCTCCAGTTGGATATCTACAACAACATAACAACATATATAAAAATGACAGTGTAGATAACTACAATAGAGGGGAATTAATGTCTTGAACTGGAATTATGACGAGTCAGAATTAAATTGTATATATCTGGGTGTGGGATTATGGATATCCGTAATTCACAATGCGGATATCTGCAGTTGAATTGGGGATATCTGTATTGAGAAACCCCATAAACATGTGTGGCCAAATTAGTTTGAATTGTACTAGTCAAAAGGTAATTACAGATATCTAAACTAGAGTTTTGCTTCGTCAAAACAGAATTAAGGACATTTTGAATGAGAGTAGTGACAAGGCAACAGTGCAGATATCTGTAATGAATGTCCTGTCTATTAAATGTTAAAAGAGCCTGACAGAGCACTTCTGTAACGACGCCCACAGTGATGTCTCAGGGTCCTGGAGTGTACTTCTACACCACTGCTGTGAAACTACAGGTTCAACCAAACAAAAACAAGTTTCAGGAGCTCTGAAGCTACTCTTTAAGTTAAAACCCAAGGCATATATTGAGATGTTTATTTCATTGGATTGCAATTTACTATTTAGTTTCAGAGGGTCTGTTGGTCCACTGCTGCTGGCGACTACCCAGTTCTTTTGTGCTCGTCCCAAACCTCTGGTAGAGTGCTTCACTCTGTGCGTATGACATGTTTCTTTCCCAGGAAATGCCTTTCCTGGTACTTAACAATGGAAATCTATGGCAGAATGATGTTTTTACTACGAACATATCGACCAGTGGTGGGAGATAGTGAGCTAACCTCTGAAAACAAAACCTGTGGTGTCATATTAACTGCAAGGGGCAAAACAAGATAGGGAAACCAGTCCTATTGATTTTCATTTAGTAGTAGCTAAACACCATAGTGTATTATTGACCTACTTCTTACCTTTTTAATTTAATTTAATTATACCAGGAGATGAGTGTATTTCTTTGCGGTGCGGACACCCACAAACGCAGATGTACACACACGTGCAGCCACAGATCCGTGCATCATTTGTCACATATTGTGGGCAGAAAAATGAATCTTGCCCACACAAGCACGGTGTATTTCTGTCATTGGAGCTGTCACTTTCCTCAGTCTTAACTGCTTTCATCCAGGTTGTCAGGTTTCACACTCACCCCCGTGTGTTTTGCACAGTCACGACGACTGAATTAAGTATCAGTTCATGTAGCCCTGTAACCACTACTAGTGTGGATACAGCGCATTTGTACGAAGACTACGGATGTCGTGGCCATCTTATACTTGAATGGGTGGTTTGTTCAGTCTAATTTGTTGTGGAGTTTCTTACCGGCCGCCCCTGCTCTTCCTCAACGGTCTCCAAGCAGATGGCTCACTTACGTTCTCAAATATTGAATTTGAATGAGCTTCCAGTCGCTCACTTAAATCATGAGTCATCACGTCCTGTCTCAGCCAAATAGATGTCAAAGATGAATATGCAGTAGGTACTAGAAGTTGCCCTCGGCGTGCACAGCATCCTACAATTTGTGAAGTTTGAGCATGTATCAGAGTTAGACTGTATGAAATGCATTTTGGAGATGCTCGGATTGGGATTTGATTTTTAAAGGCAATTTAATGCTCCAATGGAGGATAGCCCTTTTTTTATTTAATGTTCATTTTATCCTCCAAAACCCCGGGCCAAATGTGATGCAATGAGCCAATAAGAGGAGCGTGTTATTAACATAATGCCTTAGATCTGTGCACCCTCAGAGATGGGTACGCCATTTGATATAAATAGATTTATGTTAAACGCAATCATCTAGCTCAGCGATGGACAACAGAAATTAATTGCACATTTCCCACCAACTTTAAATGTGATTAACAGTTGTCTGTGTGATACTAGGGCACTGCTAAGCACTAGTGAGAATACATACAGTATGGAAACACGGTAGATATAAGCAACCTGCCTGGATGTTGCCGAGAACTTCATTTAATTTCCACGCATTTTATCGTGTTTTGCTCTCCGCATGTTCTAATGAGAATGAACCAAATGCCTCTTAAAATGTTAAACAGAAATGGCCTAATAAAGCAGCGCTTTGAAGCCTATATGAACTTCAAAGGAATATGTAATCCGAACGTTTTTCCTGACTACAGCTGGAATGGGACGTGCGAATGCGTTTGTGTGGGAACATCCATGTGAGGTGAATTGTAATATGTACTGTACACTGCTAATGTTTTACACTGCATTGCACTGTGACCTCTAGCTGTCTTACTATGCGTACTGTTAATCAAAGCCAAAGCCAGTTGCTTTGGAAGAAATACAAGAATACGTAATTGGTCGATGCCAGACTTCGTATGTATGACTCTAAAAACAAAGTGTAGAGTATCTCTTCACTTGCTACCCGCATTTTTTAGAATATTAATTAATATATTTAAAGGGGCTAGAAATTGTTAGCAGTAATGGCAGTCAGCGTTGTGTTGCTTGCAATTGTGCTTGCACTACTAAGATGCGAACAAGTGTTGGTCAAAACAGCGAGATGACCCACACAAGACTGAACTTAATTGACAGCTAAAACCACAGTATTACGTTATATTTTACATGCTTGGCAGTAATGTTAGCGTTCCTGTCCAATAGGAACTTTGACAGTTCAGGGTCCGTGTTGATACCCAAAACCATGACGACGTTCATCCTGGTTTTAACGTTGGTCACGTTCCTGTTTTGCAAGACTGGCTTCATTAGAAATAACCTTGTTTTTTTGTGCTTCTGTGGAGTTTGAGTTGGAGTCTGAGTTGTGGTGAGGGCAAGTTGCATGTTGGTGTTAGCGTACTTTCTAACCAGCCATTAGCTATGGTTGAACACTGTTGGTCCTTTGGTGGTTGAAGATGAGGACAGTAGGTGAAGGCACTCGCGAGCTCACATGACGTCACAACCTCTGGATTATCCAGGGAAAAAACAGCGTGGATTCACGTTAAAAACAGGCTGATAGCGGTAAACCCAGAGAGTCGTGGAAGGTCTAATTTTAGAAAGAAATGCAGTTAGACCTTTTAAAGAAAGAAAATTGGGAGGTATATGTACTGCTGAGAGAATGAAGGATGCCTAACAAGGCTGGCACTGTGTCTTGTGTTTTTCGTTTTTCTGTTTACTTCCTTATCTCTCCATTCTGCCTCCACTCTCTGTGAACTTGAGACACCTGAGGCAATCTGCTCACTAGACCTAACCGGGTGAGGAGATTGCTTCCCTGCCTTTTTTGTCTAATAAGAATTGTCCACACCGATGTTCCACTGTCTACTTGTACTCTGGGCACAATTTCAATTCCTCTTCTTGGAAACGGTAGAAGAGTATCTGTCTTTTCACCTGGGACCTGGTCAAGTATTGGGAGCCAGCATGGTTAGTCTTGAAGGGGTCCATTGAAGCTTTTAGAGCTTGTTGGGCAGGCCTGTCTTGCTCAGTGTCTTCTGGGAACTCGGCTAGATTGCAGCTTCTCCTTTTCAGGGACTCAGCTTCTTCAGCCAAGTGGTTGAAGCCATCTTTACCGGTAACAAGTTGTGATTTACACAGCTTACTCATTGGGGTTTACTTTCTCCACACTTTTGTGGATGTTTGTTTGTGTTGCTGGTTGCTTTGTGTAGTTTCAAGGACATTATTACTTACCATAAGTAGCAGGACTGCTCTGGAAATTAGTAGATTGAGTAACCCATTAGACACCCCCTAGTGGTTTCCACATGGCCTCAATTAAATGTGGTTAATGGTTTGCTAAAACACATTGCTGCTGTTCTCCTTCATGTTCTAGTTCCTCTGTAATCCTGTAATATGCACTTTAATGTAGACATGGTTACTCTTCTTTATCATATATGCCTGTCTGGTGACTTTTACCTGGTGAGACCAATATACGGTTTGTTAGTGGTTAGGTTCTACTGAGAAATCCCAGTCTTGCTTCATCTAGTTTCCACAATATGTGAGATTTGCAAATGTGATTCAAGAACGTTAGCCTATAAACAAACTTCAGCATGGTGGCACATGTATAAATATAACAAGGCTGTACAGGCGAATGTGTCTTTACAGACACTCGTTAGCCACCGCCAAAGTCATGAGTGGGATATTTACTGACGTATTTTATATGGTAGAACAAAAGGTTAACATTTCTTCAGCTTGTGTTAATCACAGACCTTATTTCAGTCATGTAACTAAAAATGCATTCAAAAAATCCATTGACATCCAGATGAGGGAACCAGAGGTGCTAAAATATTAACCCATTTCCAGGATTTAGGACTCATTCCTGCACCACTCCATAGTGGATCTTAGGAGGTGTTTTGTTGTGGCTGATTCAAAGCTTTTCATTAAAACTTTAACGCTTATTTCTTGATGCACAGGAGTTCAGCACTTTAATAGAAAGTAGCCCAAACTCAGTCTGTCTCTGTTGTAGTAAATTAACACATAGGCTCAATAAAGGCTAGGTGCATGGGGAGCTTTGCGATCACTATTTAAACAAATAAACATATCAAAGTTTTGTTTTCTGAGTAAGTGCTTGAGCTCAGAAGTTCAAAAGATCTGTTTTACTCCATCAATATAAAAACGATTTCCCATTTCCACAAGGGGCGCAAGTTCCCTTAACATCTATTTTTCACAGAATTTTGTCAACAGCCAGTTGTTGAAATTGATCGTATCTCAATGACTGCACAGAGGACATGACGTTTGTGCTGAATTTGAATGCGACTGCCTCGCCGTCATAGCCTCAGTCCATGATCAGTCTGCCTCCTTTCAGCGACAGGCGACAGGTTAGACATGGACTCATTACGGAGAGTCTAATGAGAGAACCGGCAGCAGCCTGGAGCTGTCGAAGCCCATACCGCCTTGCAGGACTGATAGCATCCCATGAGGCCATACTCTCCTGCCATAGCATGCTGAAGGATGCACTTAAAATCATAAATCAGCATCCACCCTCTGGACATTTTCCTAAAGATAAGATAAGATAAGATAAGATAAGATAAGATATTCCTTTATTAGTCCCACAGTGGGGAAATTTACACGTTACAGCAGCAATACAAATAAAATAAATTAGTATATACATAATAGAAAATAGAAGAAAAAAGTAAAGACAGAAAAAATGTGTCCATCATATCAATGATATAATTGTACATAAAGTCCTTATTGCACGTATGTCCGGTGAGTTTGTTGTGAATGTGTATGTGGTTTACTGGGAGCAGTGCTGGTTGTGGAGTCTAACAGCTGCAGGCAGGAAGGACCTTCTGTAACGCTCCTTCGTACACTTAGGGTGTAGCAGCCTGTCACTGAAGGAGCTCTCCAGAGCTCTGATGGTGTCTCTCATGGGGTGGGAGTCCTTCTCCATCATGGATGACAGCTTAGCCGTCATCCTCCTCTCTCCCACCACCTGCACTGAGTCCAGAGAGCATCCCAGGACAGAGCTGGCCCTTTTAATAATCTTATCCAGCCTCTTCCTGTCTGCAGCTGTGATGCTGCTGCCCCAGCAAACCACTCCATAAAATATGGCTGATGCCACCACGGTGTCATAAAAAGTTTTCAGGAGTGTCCCCTGCACTCCAAAAGACCTCAGTCTCCTGAGCAGATACAGCCTGCTCTGGCCTTTCTTATGGAGTGCAGAGGAGTTTGTTGTCCAGTCCAGTTTATTGTTCAGGTGAACACCCAGGTATTTATAAGATGTCACTATCTCAATGTCTGATCCCTGGATGTTCACCGGTGTTGGAGGGGGATGAGTTTGCCTGCGGAAATCCACCACCAGCTCTTTAGTTTTCCCCGCGTTGATCTGGAGGTGGTTCCGCAGGCACCAGTCCACGAAGTCCTGGGAAAGTTCTCTGTACTCCGCGTCGTCCCCATCAGTGATGAGGCCGACGATAGCAGAGTCATCAGAGAACTTCTGCAGGTGACAGGTTGGTGAGTTGTAAGTGAAGTCTGCAGTGTAGAGCGTGAAGAGGAACGGAGCCAGTACCGTTCCCTGCGGGGCCCCCACACTGCAGACCACCGTGTCTGAAATGAAGTCCTGTGTCCTCACAAACTGTGGGCGGTTTGTGAGGTAGTCCAGTATCCAGGATGTAAGATGTTGATCTACCCCTGCAGTCTCCAGTTTGTCCCCCAGAAGTGTCGGCTGGATGGTGTTGAAAGCACTGGAGAAATCAAAGAACATGATCCTCACAGTGCTGCCAGGTTTCTCCAGGTGAGACAGAGCTCGGTCCACAAGGAAGATGACGGCATCATCCACCCCAATGCCAGGTTGATAGGCAAACTGTAGTGGGTCCATGGATGGACTCACCACAGGGCGGAGATGTTGGAGGACCAGGCGCTCCAGGGCCTTCATCAGGTGCGATGTTAGTGCCACCGGCCTGAAGCTGCTGGGGTCCTTGGGGTGTGGGGTCTTGGGCACAGGTACCACGCAGGATGTCTTCCACAGTTGTGGTACCTTCCTCAGCTTCAGGCTCAGGTTGAATAGGTGTCCAAAAGTCCCACACAGCTGATCTGCGCAGGACTTCAGGAGCCTGGAGCTGATGCCATCTGGACCCGTAGCCTTCCTCACGTTCATCCTCTTGAACTGGTTCTTCACCTGAAGTGTTGTGAAGGACAAACTGGAGCAGGGGGGCTGTGTGTCAGAGGCAGAGGAGGGGGGTGGGGGGGTAGAGTTGTGTAGTGGAGCAGAGGGGGGTTGTCTGTGTGACGGGTCTGCTGGAGCCATAGGTAGAGCTGTAGGTGTCGATGTCAGTGGGGGGGCTATTGTTGTGCTGAAGGTGGTGAAGGAGGAGGAGGAGGGGCACTGTCTTGAAGTGGGAGATGGAGGGGACTGCAGCAGGGTGGACTGGGCCGGGGGAGGGGCAGGTGACTCATTGAACCTGTTAAAGTAGTGGTTCAAATCATTCACCTACTTTAGGTCTCCCACAGCCTTGGAGTCTGGTTTCTTGTGGCCTGAGATGGTTTTTAGGCCTTTCCAGACTCCACTGATATTGTTCTGCTGCAGCTGTTCCTCCATCTTCCTCCTGTAGCTGTTCTTCCCCTCCCTGATTTTCCTCCTTAGCTCCCTCTGAACAGCCTTCAGCTCCTCCTTATTTCCTGATCTAAAGGCCCTCTTCTTCTCCTTAAGGAGGGCCTTTATATCAGGATTAATCCAGGGTTTGTTATTGGAAAAACACCTTACCGTCCTGGTTGGTAAGGTGTTTTCCACGCAGAAGTTTATGTAGTCCGTGATGCAGCCCGTCAGTCCGTCTATATCCTCCCCATGAGAGTCCCAGAGTTCCTCCCACACTGTTGTGTTGAAACAGTCCTGCAGAGCTTCCTCAGCTTCCTTGGACCATGTCCTCACTGTGCGGGAGACGGCTGGTTCTCTGTGTACCAGGGGTCTGTACACAGGCTGGAGATGAACCAGGTTGTGGTCTGATCTTCCCAGGGGGGCGAGGGGGGATGATGTGTATGCCTCCTTGCAGTTGGCATACAATAAGTCCAGGATTTTATTGTCTCGTGTGCAGCATGACACATACTGGGTAAAAGTTGGTAGAGTGGAGGACAGAGAGACATGATTAAAGTCTCCAGAGACCAGGAGGAGGGCCTGAGGGTGCTGTGTCTGCAGCCTGCTAGTGACTGAATAGAGGACATCACAAGCTGTGTCACCGTTAGCAGAGGGGGGAACATACACAGCCATCATAATAACATGTGTAAATTCCCTCGGTAAATAATACGGCCTCATACTAAGAGCGAGCAGCTCGATGTCCCTGCTGCAGTGTTGGTCTTTAACAGTGATGTGACCAGGGTTACACCATCTATCATTCACAAACACCGCCAGACCTCCTCCTTTCCTCTTACCGCTGTCTCTCGTCCTGTCCGCCCGCACCAACTTAAACCCGTCCAGCTCCGTCACCGCGTCCGTGGTCGCCGCCGTTAGCCACGTCTCGGTGAACACCATCATACTGCACTCCCGGTATTCCCTCTGATGTCGAGTCAGCGCCGCCAGCTCGTCCATCTTGTTGGGGAGAGATCTCACATTCCCCATCAAAACAGACGGGAGGACTGGTTTGTATTTCATCCTCCGTGCGCGACGCTGAGCTCCAGCCCGACATCCTCTTCTTCTCCTCTTTATCTCCGGGGGAACAGCGGGTCTTTCCTCTGGGTGCAGGGGCGCTGTGTTGCGGAGCGCCAACAGCTGATCCCTGGTGTAAACAATGGGTCTGCTCGTCGGGTCCCCGCACACGGACGTAAACATCGTGAAAGTTGATGAAAAGTTACGACCAAAGCTGCTGCTTTGGTCTCCATAATTCCGGAAAGACTGTTGGATTAGAGGACTTAATACTGGCAAATGAAAGAAAAGAATAAAAAGTTTTTGAAGAGAAAAACTCTAGAATGAGCAGGAGCTGCTGTAACAGGCGGCCACTCACGCAGCGCCATGTTGAATCTCAGTTCAAGAGTGAAAAGAGGACGAAGGAAACTGATAAGAAACAGAGGATGGAAAGCGAGCATGAAAAGGGAAAGCAATGAGGGAGGATGCAGATGGCAGTACGGAAGGGGACAAGGTACTCGCTTGTGCTTGAAGCTCCGAAGGGAGCACTAAAACTTTGGAGAGGACATGCAAAACATATGATTCATTACCCGCTTCTCGAAATCAATCTGCTGTCCTCTCAACATCTTAGCGACTCGACCATGTCTTCCCACGGTGACCATCTGGGATTCTAGAAACTATCAACAGAGGTTATCTTGTCGCGGATGTTAAAGCGCCGGCCCCTCCCGTACGCGGCGAGAACAGTGGGGAAGAGAAAGTGTGTGGCCCCTGATAGCGAGCGCTGAATACAAATGTGTGTGTTGCTTCAGAGAGAGGAACGTACACACAGGCACAGGCTGCCTTATCTCTGTAATTGGCATGGGGGGGTCAGAGCGGCAGGCGTAGATAATCATGGCTGGGGGTCATAATCTGCTCGCCGCTCCCCTCCCTCCTTCTTTTTCTCTTCTGTTGTCAACCCCTCCTTTGCCATCAGAACCACACACTCTTACACAAACCCGGCGTTTTTGTGATGCGACACGAAGTTGGGGGGATGTGGCCGACAGCGGGGGGCTTTTTTGCTGTGTTGTCAGCGTGAGGCGGCGTCCTCAACTGACCGCCAGACCCCCTACTTACAATCCTCTCCACGCGCCCACACAAATACATCCCTCTACCCGGCTAAAAGACATACATCTGCTCTCAGAGCATACAGTGGAACAAGGGGAGCTACTCTACGGGGGGCAGAGCTTGATAGATTAAAGGTAGAGAAATGGAGGTTAGAAAGGGGGAAGAAAGAACAGGAAAGATGGACACGGGAATGAGGAGTGAAAAGAAAGAAGAGGGCCTTGATGCAGACGTCTCCTTGCATTTCTATCAGCGTTATCTGCTCATATCTCCCGCTTCCATCACGGCGTCGTCGCTGTTAGCAGATGACTGCCATTTAGATAACGTGCGCGGGCACGCCCGTACACACACACGGCTTTTCATTAGATGTGCAGCGATAGGCCCGCGCTCCCTTTCAGATAGAAAATATGATAGCTTAAGATAGGAGCCAAATGGCATTATCGTCAAAAGAGGTCTTATCCTGATAACTCCGGAGAGCAAAGTAAATCCTGTCTCTTGCCATAGAAACCGCATTAACGTCTGCAGCCTTACGTAACCGTCGCTGCTTTGCTTTTGCACAAAGTCCATATGGGTCAGTCCATCGAAGAAACCCTCAGTGCTTCTCATAAACTGCATTCCACAGCAGTAGAAAAGTCATTCCTGTTTCCATTCCCACATATGGTGTGTGTATAATAACCATGTGGTAAATGAGGCTGCAGTGTTGCCTGCAGAGAGCAACTGGGGCAAAGCACACATACTGTATAATGTACATAGTATTGGCCTAAAACACACTCTCCAATTCAGCCATTACGTGGCTCAATTTGAAAAACTTCTGAATCTGAAAGTCAATGAAGGCAGTTAACACAGTTACTGGTCAAGAATCATAAAATGACACCTGGGTCTCTGAATAAGGAATCATTTGCATAGTTCCACCTCTCTAAATTCAACTTTAGCTGCATATATAAGAAACAGGTGCAGAATTTTGTTACTGGTGGAGTTAAGTAAATCTATTAGGATTTATTTCCATTAGAAAAAAAGGTGTTATATTTAAAATCAGTGACCACTAACTCAGTTGTACTGTGTATTATATGGCCATATGCTGAAAAGGGGAAAATTTAAACTGCATTGCCAAAAGGTCATTCCACAGTTTTATGTGCATTTGCATCATTTTAAATATTTTCTCTACTTATTTAACCTTTACTTGTCCTGCTGTGTTTCTTTCCTTTTCCTTTTGCTTTTCATCCAGCAGGCAAAGTCAATATCGGATGCAGATGCAGGATTAAGTCATCTGTATTTCTGTCTGCCATGATAACACGTCTAATTTCTTGAACAAAACTTGCTATTTATAGGTTGTAGTGAACTATAACCAAGTGTGACAGCTAGAACAAAAGTATTGGCATCATATGAAGCTAGAAAACATAAGAAATCCATCAGAACCAACCATGTCAAACTAGCTTGCTGAGCAGGAGGTTAAATAACGCTCCAAACTTACATTTTAGCAGGAAAAAGTGGCATGGCCATTTTCAAAGGGGTCTCTTGACCTCTGACCTCAAGATATGTGAATGTAAATGGGTTCTGTGGGTACCTATCAATCTCCCCTTTACAAACATGCCCACTTTATGATAACTTCATGCAGTTTGGATCAAGTCATAGTCAAGTCTACACACTGACAGCTGTTGGGTTGCAGTTTTATTATTATTATTATTATTATTATTATTATTATTATTATATTATGTTATTCTGTACCTGTGAATGTTTCTGGACAATATTTGTCATTGTTTTATGTTGTTAATTGATATCCAGTAATAAATATATACACACATTTGTATAAAGCAGCATATTTGCCCACTTCCATGGTAATAAGATTATTTAAATACTTGATAATCTCCATTTAAGGTACATTTTGAGCAGATTAAAAAAAATGTGTGATTAATCAGGATTAAATATTTGAACTAATTGACAGCCCTAGTACTAAGATATACATTTTTATAAAATTCACAAACATTTTGAACCAACCATGAAACCAAATCAGTGTGATTCATATTTCACACAACACTGAGCAATGCATTTTATTTTCCAAAGGCCTATCCTTCATTTCTACTAAGCAAGCAGACCTGTTCAGCTCTAGAAACGAACCTGTCAGGTTCTTTTTAAACAAACACAAGTACTTTTTTATGCCATGACGTGCTTGTAAAGCCTGTAATATTCTTAACAGATAAAATCTAACTGCATGTCAAGAAGGCTCATCCACCTTCAAACCCAGAGATGCAGATGATTTTAAAGACGCAGTATCCAGATGCAGTTTACTGGGACTGATTGATGGATGTACTGATAGCTTCGCCATGCCCATTAGTTATTGACAGCTATCGTTTATCATCCCTGAAATAACACTCACACTATTCATATTAGCAGAAGAACAGACGGTTGTTAACAGAGCTGCTTTACCATCACCACCAATGGTAACACACTGAGGAAGAGGAGCTATACTCTTCAACAACAATCAACTGTTCTGGTTGCCCACATAGCAGCCATACAAAGAGATCCTCATCACGAATGTACATAATGTCAATTCACATTACTAAAGTTTCACTATTGATGCACCAGTCAAAATAAGAGGCATTTAATTAGGCATATATAAGGGGAAAGTTTGGGTCTCGTATCTGGCTTGTTTAACAAATTACATTATATTTCAGTATAAGATATTCTAATTAAATGTGACATTTGTTAGAGGTTATTATATTTGTGTGCCATAAAGCTGGCGGGAGATTATACTGTATGAAAAATGTAATTCAGCTCGCCATCAGTAACCCACTGCTTTAATAGCATCATTTCCATTATCTCGCCTGCATCCATGCAGGATGTAAAGAAAATATTCCTCACAGAATCAAGATGAAAAGGCTGCCCTTTGATAAATAAGTCCTACGTCCTGCTGGTTTGGTTCGGGTGTTAGAGGCAAGGATTTCACAGGTGGGAAACACTTAGTGATATACAATATCAGAAAAAAAAAATAATCCAGGGCGCTATATTCACTTTCAGTTTATCATGTGAAACCGTATTAGTAGTCCAGAGTAAGGACTGAGAACAACACATTTATATCGGACAAGGGTAATGACAGTGACACTTCTTTATGTCAATGTATGTATATATTTATTATTGGAAATCAATTAACAACACAAAACAATGACATATATAGTCCAGAAACAATCACAGGTACTGGATTTAGCATGAAAAATATGCAACATGCAACAGCAGCTGTCAGTGTGCTGACTTGACTGTGATTTGCCCCAAACATGTGATTATCATAAAGTGGGCATGTCTGTAAAGGGGAGACTGGTGGGGACCCACAGAACCCATTTACATTCACACATCTGGAGGTTAGAGGTCAAGGGACCCCTTTGAAAATGTCTCTGACAGTTTTTAATCGCCAAAATTAAGTAAGTTTGGAGCATTATTTAACCTCCTTGGCGACAAGCTAGTATGACCGATGGATTCTTCAGGTTTTCTAGTTTCATATGACACCTGTATCTTCACTTTACCTTTAAAAATGGCAAGTTATGTAAGTATGCAAGTAATGCGTTTATGAAATTTTAAGCTGAGACACCCTGGCAACATTGATTAATTTTTAGCTTTGCTTCCATGACATGTCTTCTGGCAGACTAGTGGAATAAAACATCCAAAATACACATTTGGCTTTTTATTTTACTACGTAGTCTATTTGTATCTGTATATTTCTGCTAAATTCACCAAAAGTTGCCATTAGATAATGCCTCTTTGCATATTTAAACATATATATATTTTTTTTTTTTTTTTCTTTTTTTATTCTATTTACCTGTAGTGTCTTGCAAAATGTATGGAACTTATATGATATAATTTATGTCTTTAAAGGCTTTTTCCTCTCTTTTTTATTTTATTTTCTCCTACTTCAGTAACACTTACATACACCAAACTTTACAGTTTCATTCCTTTATGTAGTCTGAAGGTTTTTACCAAGGGGTTTGTTCATATATCATTAATCGCCTCATTTATAGAATATTTTATCCCTTTATTTATTTCATTTTTATATGGATTTTCTGATTTATTGAGCGATAAAAGGTGATTCCCTCTAAAACAAACTCTATATATACAAAGCACGTATTAGATTGATGATGCCTCATTTGCAATTTAAACATACATTTCCAGAAAACTTGTAATAAAATAAATTATTGCAAGTAATCAACTGGAGAAGATTCACAATTACATTTTTTACCCTTTTCCACCTGGGGTGTCTCAATTAATTGTATCATATAGTAACATGCATTTTGCAGCTACCTGCTCGTGAGTTTATGGCATTTTTTGTATATTTTGCTGCTGTTTTGGACTTATAGCAAGTAATACAAAGACACTGAGGATTTCTCCCACTTGTCCTGTTTGCCTTCCATAAATGATGTGACACGTTTTGCACACGCCGTCCTCAATTTCGCATTAACATTTCTAATGAACGTGGTTGGCATATGAGTGCGGTGGCAGAAAAGACTCCGGTGTCCATGAGCCGAGGCCCCGCCGTCCAGACACCAGTCGGCCGGAGTAATCAGGCGTGAAGGTTGCGAGGAGCAAACAGCCATTAACCTCCCAAACACAGGCCGTCATCGCCGTCAGCAGAGGACAGAGGGGAGGGCGTGTGTCGCTGTTGGTGTGTGGATGAGAGCGAGTGCCAGGCTGGTGGGTGTAGTATAGGAGTGTGTGTGTGTGTGTCCTTTATTGCTGATCGTGAGTGTGTCTGATGGGAAGTGTGTGAGAGCATGGTGCCTGTCTGCAGCTAGGACTGCCAGTTGGATAAAGAGGACTGTGTGTGTGCAACGGTGTTTGTTTGAGGCCTTGACTACAGTCTGGTAAATAGTCATTGGCATGTATATGTGTACTTCCAGACTTTCACATATATATTCTGCCATTTGCATCTATTTATTCTGATTTGTGGTCATATCAGGCCACGCATCCCTCGCTGTCTGCCTGCCCAATACGATCACAGCACACGGTATTCCCATATGGCGGTACAGTGCGGCTGCGTTTGGCGCACCCAGGCCCGCGACCGCCTGTTTGACATGCCACTGAGTCGGCTGGTGGGACGCCATGCTGAACCGGCCCATCTGCTCCAAGCCGAGCTGGCACAAGGGAGAACTCAGTGGAGGCAGGGATGAGGGAAAAGGGTATTGGACCTGGGGTTTGGCGAGGCACGGCGTCCAAAGAATCCCGTGAACTACTGCCCCCAAAATGGTCCAGAGCATAAACAAGGGTGTGATGGAGTGTGAGGGTGTGTTTGCAAGTAAATGCTCCTCTGAAGGGTGGATAAGCTCTCCACCTTACTAGCTGCAGAGTTGCTCCAGCAGCTTTCAACTGTAGGTGAACTATTTATGTAAATTCCTTTTCATGAATTAGTCTTAAAAGTCAAACCAAAATGCCACATGCTGAAGGTGTATTGGTATTTAAACCCTTTCAAATACGCAGTTTACTCACCTATTTATTTCTCGTTACATCACGGGATAGAGGTGTTTGTGTTGTAGGTGGAAGGCTGTAGGATTAAGGTTGTGTTTGATAATGTGTGTGTGGGTTCTGGGAGTGGGACTGCAAGTGTGCGTGCTTTAGAGGTAGGCCACATTTGGTGACTAATGTTCAAATACATACTGATTGGCCTTTTCTATGCATTCAGTATAATGTTATGGTTAATGCAAGGTTAAGGCTTGGGATTAAGGATGTAGCCAAGGGCGGATGTTTTGTTTCAATACAGGAGGGGACACATAGGAAATTTTGAGCATTTGTGCACCAATTTATGTTGGTAGATGGAGGTTATGCATTTATATAGTGTCTTTCTAGTCTTCCGACCACTCAGAGCACTTTATACTACATGTCAGCATTCACCCATTTATACACATTCATACTCTGATAGCAGAGGGTGCCATGCAAGCTACCAATCTGCCCATCAGGATCTAATCTAAATACTCATTCACACACTCAGGAAACGCTAAATTTATGTGAAAGGAAAACACAAAATTCAGCCGACAGCTGACCATTCAAATATAATGCAGAGCTGCTAGAATTAATCAATTAGTTGTCCACTACTAAATGAACTGCTGACTATTTTTGCTAATCAATTATTTGGTTTGAGTAATATTCCCCAAAGCTTCTTCAATGTGAATATCTTATGGTTTCTTTACTCCTCTATGGCAATAAACAGAATATCTTTGGGTTGTGGGCAAAACAAGACATTTGAGGACGTCATCTTGGGCTTTTTGGAAACACTGATCAACATTTTTCAACTTTTGACGTTTTATAGACCAAACAACTAATCAATTAATCAAGATAAGTATTGACAAATTAATCCATTCATCTGCAACCGCTTATCCCGTTAGCGGTTGCGGTTGGGCTGCAGCCGATCCCAGCTGGCATTGGGTGAAGGCGAGGTACACCCTGGACAGGACGCCAGTCCATCGCAGGGCACGTAGAGACAGACAAACATTCACACCTACGGGCAATTTTAGGGTCATCAGTTAACCTACATGTCTTTGGATTGTGGGAGGAAGCCGGAGCACCTGGAGAAAATGCACAATAACACGGGGAGAACATGCAAACTCAAGCCGTCATCAACAACGTCAATAATGGTTTGTTGCAGACCTGCTATAGTATACTGTATACTGCAGTAAGGCTCTCTGGCATTCTGTACATCTTTCAAATATGTATTCTCCTGTAGATCAGCTTCATGATACATTCATTAATTTACATAGCCCTGAACTTCAGGTAGTGAACTTCTGTTGGTATCCAGGAAGAGTGAGCTTTGAGGGAAATAATCGTCATGTGATGTCGTTGGGCCCAAAAAGACTTTTTCCCATAGACTTACCCACAGACTTGGGAAAAAGATGTCCATAAATCAGCACATATATATATATTTTATGAGGTGACTCAACTTCCCACAATGAAATATAATTGAAAATATTATATGAAAATATTCTTGAATAGCCCTTATTTAAGTCATTAGGTCCTAAAAGTTGTAAAATGCACTAATAGCCAAATCCTGAGTTATTTCCCTTCCTATGTTCATGTGAATGACACCCAGACTGAGGCTGGACCGAGGGCCGGGAGGTGGAGTGAAAGGAAACGGCACTGTGCCCGCTCTATGGGCCCGATGGATGCGGAAGATCGCCGGATGAGCCGGATACTTTATCATTCGGCAGTCGAGCCATTTTTGGTTTGTGCACAACTGAGCATCTGTCATAGGAATGAATGGCCTCCGACGCTGCATTCAATTCTCTTTATACACCTGTGGCAGTATCCCCCTTCAGACCCTCTGACAGACAGAGAACCTGGTTTCTCTCTGGATGACACATGTTATTCAGAGAAGTGGTAGCGGCACATCATGAATGTAAAGCCACCAAAGAATTGATTGAAGTCCGCGCACTGTCCTCCGACACATGTATGTGTAATCTGGGGCTGGGGCAGGTTATCGTGTGTTTCAAAACACGTCAGGGGTCCGTTTCAGCGCAGAGATGAGATCTGCAGTATTTATAGGATTTGTTCATTTGGGTGGGAGGAGAGCATTCAGCCATTTGAACTTAAGAGGCTACACACTGTGAGGTTCTGTTAAGAAAGAAATCAATATGAAGTCAGGCGGATTCAGAGGAGATGCAGTTCAGGAAGGTGTTTTAAAAGCAGAGATACCTGGGACACATCGGTTGTTTGTGGTGCATTTGCAGACAGCGGCACGCGGTGCAGCAGAGTCATTTCAGGGGAAAAAGAAGGTGTTGAAGGTGGAAAAGGACTGTTCGAGACAGAAAGATAGAAATAGTGTGTGGGGGGTGGGTGGGGTGGGGATGTTCCTCTTCATTACCGGCACTAAGAAGCCATGCCAGGAGCCCAGATGGTGGAGGACAGAGGGGGCACCGGGTTGGCACATAAACAGCAACATGCACATGGCATACATTCACACACTCAAACCAACATGAAAAATATGAAAATCCAAAGAATAAATCCTCAAAGCTAAATACGCTTTCCTAACAACTGTGATATATAATTCAAGTATAACAAACGTGCATAGATATTATAATGAAGATCACCTGCCCGCGCACACACGTGTTATGGAGCTATCCTGTGGTGTTTCCGTGCCGGTCTAAAGCTGACGCCACATTTCTCGCTTCATCTTTTGCCCGTCTCACTTTCTCTAAGGCACACTGCCAACCCCTCACCACCACGGATGCTATAACCTGAGACCTACATTAACATTTTAACAGCACCTTTTTCTTTTTTTTGTTGAAGACGAGTCTTTCTGTGAGTGTCTTTATCTGGCGTTCACTCACACTCAGACCCCCAGCGGTCCAATTAGGAGCAGTGGACTGTTTGCACGGCAGGAAAGCAGGACAGCACGTTGGTGTGTGGGAGATGTATCTATTGTGCACAGCATGTACTGCTCTCCTCTGCAAGGTTGAGGGGTTGAAGGGAAGAGCGAGCTCTCTCTCTTTCACACAGACCTCCCACAAATGTCGGAGGCAAGAACGCCATGCAGTGTCAGTTCATAGCCTACTGTACCTACAGTACACCTATGAAACGCCTACCACCTCCCCACTCTCATACTGTAGCTGGAGTCACTCTGTTACATAAAAATCCAGAAAGATATTTCCCGTGGACAATAAACAGGGTACGGACAATAACTTCATTAAAGCAATCATAGATAAATACAGATTCATGTTTTTTTCATCTGTGAAACAGGTGGAGAAAAAGCAAAAAGGATCGTTTTCAATTTTGGATTTTTTTTTAATTTACTCATTTATTTGTTGTTTTTTCGTTATGGTCATTTTTCAACTTTTTGTTGTTGTCATAATAATTTCAGCCACAAGAGACCAAGGTGCACCACCACTCCATGGTCTTAATAGAACTAAAAGCATTCATGGTTTTCTTAACGCTAGATTAGCGCTGACTGAAACACATTTATAGCCAAAAGAAAGATTATTATAACTATTATAATTATTATATAACCTGCCAAAACTGTTTTTTTTTTCCACAGAAAAAGAAAGTAACTCCCGGCATTTAAAAAAAAAAAAAAAACAATTTAGATTAAACTTACAAAATTAATCAACTTTTTTTTTTGTCTCACTGGCCTCTCAGGGCTTCCATAGTTTAGCGAATACTGGAAGAATATTTTGCATCAGCTGGATTCAGGGTCCTTTTGGATGATCATGTTCAAATTTTGGACTAGAGCTTTGCCTTAGGCACAGTTCAGAGGATTTAATGACTTCCAGGTGACAATGCAATATGTTTTCTTTATTTTAATACTTTTTACTTTATTGCAAGGCAGTTGCAGTGCAATGATTGCAATTAAATGTGTCTGGTTCATGCATGCTGTTTAAAACAGTACACGCACTTTGTCAGTTAATTTCAGACTGCAGTTTCATACCTGACACATTCTTAGCTGGTACAGATTCACACAGACTCATGACTAGAATAACAAATCTATTTTTATTCCCTATTAACATAATAATAATGCTTACACTGTATTTTGAAGGATTTTTCAGAGGTGCTTTATTCCAGTACATTTCTGACAAGACTAATCTAATTTTTCAAGAAAATCCTCATGCATCACCCACCACTGGCGATAGCCCAGTTCTGATTCCCGTGACATTTTCAATTTGCGTGATGAACCTTATTATTTACATTCAAGGGCCGCCATTCACGTATAATACCAACCATGCGTGATATATTCAGTGGATTTACTTTTAAAAAACGAATATCCTCTTTGCAGTGCACCTGCACATCTGTGAGTGCGTACAGTACAATGTGTTCTCATACAAAGAGTTTTCCCAGATGGATGCACAACAGGGGGTTGCCTGAGGTCGATCACCTGGGAGTGAAATGCTAATCACCAACATAAATAAGTCCTACACCCATACTGCACACGTACACGTATTCCCTCGTTTGATTACAACATCTGTCTGTCTTGCTAAACAGGAATTTTATGGAGACATCTTTTTCTATCCCCCTCTTTTCCATATGAATTCACAAAGAAGCCAGGCATTACAATTCCCCCCGGTCGTCATTTGGTCTTGGATTTTTATCCTCCTCTGCTGTTCTGCATGAACAATCCATTTCAATCATCTGGTATCCACCCTCATCCCCACATTTTCTTCCCCTCGCGCCCTCTTTCCCAACACTCAGTGTCGGCGTCCCCCTCTCTCCTCAGAGTGGGGCTGCTGAGCCGAGAATGAAACGCTGTGGTGTGGAGCCATTTTAATTGGACCGCAGTCCACTGCTGTATTTCCTTTTCTCTAATGTGTGCTCGCGGGTGCATGGATGTGTTTGGCTTCACGGAAACCTGTGACCTCAGAAGTCCTGAGTCCTAGCTGCTCATGATTATGTCCTCTTCCAGGGAATTTGACTCATACATCTTGAACTGGTATTTGCTACAGGATGTCGGATACATTGCTGAAGGTTATGTACTGTCCACCTTAGTCCTGTGAAGGCTGATTGGAGGCTCCCCTGTGCTACACTGATGTTTTAATGATCTAAAATGGGTGTTTCTGCAACTACGGTCACTTTTGACTCTCCCAAATGAAAGAAAATATCTATGAATTTTGATTTTAACCATCAGATTATGTAATACATATAAACAGGTAAACAAAATGACAAATATCAGTTAAAATGTTATATTATAACATGGTTATTTTTATTTTCATCACTTGTTCTTACTAAATGTCCTTGCTGCATCATTACAATGACCATACTTTTAATTTTATATATTTTCCCTCATTTAAATGTCATAATATTTTAAGGCATTTAAATTCATTTTCATAAAAAATATTCTTAAAACAGGGGATTTCATGATTTTCTGAAAAATTTAGATAGTAACCATAGATGTGCTCATACACAAAATATATAAAATATGATGGGTTTTATGACAGATATTGCAATTGTAATGTCTGATATCTTTAAGAAGGACTTGTTGTGGGACATTTTTGCTAATATTGCCGATAAATAGCAGCTAGCAAGGTCTGCTATTTTAGCTTTGACTCTTACCATCTAATATACATGAATTTAACAGTAATACTTATGTGGGCAGCCGACCTGTCAGCCATGTGCGCACTTGCTAACTTCTGTTTCCATGGAAATGTTTGTTTGGCTTTGAAAAAAAAAATACTGTGACATTTGTTCATTGCTGTCAGGACAGGAAGCATTTAGACAAAAAAAACATATAAATGATTGGCAAACAAGAAAAAATATTGATATAGTGTGAAGTAATATGTATATGAAACAATTTAACTTTAAACTTACAACATAAAAATGACCGTAGTAGCAGAAATATATAAAATACATAGTCACCTCTGATCTAAGGCATCATTTGAACATACAGCAGGTTTTTTCTCGGTGTGGACACCAGTCTGCCGGGTCGATCGGGCTATAAACTGTCTCTCCAGCTCAGACGTCACATTCGCCGCCTCCTAGCTAATGTTGACTTGCTGACACGCCACGCTGTTGACCCCGACCCCTGCAAACGCAGCGCTCTCGCTCCATATGCTTGAGCGACCCTGACAATGGCTTCCCCCATGTATGCAAGACTCATGGCTGTCGTCTACTGCCGCACCAGCAGCAGACTTACCAGGAACGGCCCGTGGCCAATATCATGCTGTGGCCACTACTTTGACCGGCTTCGAGCTTCTCTGGCCAGCGTCAGACTCCCACTCGTTAGCTTAATGCTGGGTTTTCTGTGTAGCCAGCATCAGTCGGGGGTGATTGTGAGTGACAATGGTGATATTGGCTGGACCACACTTTGCTTTGGTTTCATGCAGGATGTAACATCTTGATCCCTTTTAGACTTCTACACAGCCATCTCTCATCTATCATTTCCTGATTGTCATGATTGAAATGTTGCCACCATAGACTGATGAGGCGCTCTGAAGTTGTTTTGATTAGGGTTTAGACATAATGATCACACGACTGTGTTCAAGTACCTGCTGCTGCAGCGGCAACCGCACAGCCTGAATAGAGGCCGATGGCAGCAAAACCCGCAGCCGCTGGCTGACGGCTCGTGTTCCATTGATCCGGTTGCATTAATCAAGGTTGTTTACAGAGAGAACACAGTGACCAATGATTGATGACTGCTGGTAATTATGCAATAGCCCGCAAACATCACACCTCTCATTTGTGGTGTGCTGACACAGTCAATGAAGATAATCCTTGCTATTTTTACACTAGTTAAGAAATCTCCCTGACACCTCGTCCAGCTCCCACGTGACACTTTCAGAAAGTGCAAGGAATGGTGATAGACTTGAGAGGTCATGGGAACAAGACGAGATGAAGACAGAGGAAGCTTCTGTGTATGTGATCACAGCCCTTTACCCCGCTGATCTCCGAGACAAAGTGAGAGGTCACGAGTGGCAGGATGAGAATTAATTGCATTTTAATAATCGCCGGCTCTTTTATTAATGAGCCCTGCGTCCCGCTTTTATTGTTCAAGCAATGAGGGGTTCTCGCTGCCAGTGGCTGAATCAAAGGCTTAGCAGCTCCTTTAACCCTGGACCGCTAGCTCTCAGCTTTCTTGTTTGCCGTGTTACCTGGGCGGTAAAGTGACTTTACTTCACTGTCAGCAATACACCTCATCGAGCCAACACTAGGTGTTTCGTCAGGATGTGGTCATTTTTTTGCCGTAACATTGGTGACATTATAATCTGGGTTTTAACCCCCTGAGACCCACCCACGTTCCTGACCAACTTTACTGTCTTTCAGAGGCTGTAACAGGTTCAGTTTTAGATCTACAGTGAAGGTACAGATATCATATGAAACCGAAGGAATCCACTGGTACCAACCATGTCATGCTAGCTTGTCAGGAAGGAGGCTAAATAATGCTCCAAACTGAGGCTGTTTGAGGAAAACTAGCATGGCCATTTTCAAGGGAGTCCCTTGACGTCTGACCTCAAGATATGTGAATGAAAATGGGTTAAATTGCTAATAATCACATGGAGTTTGAGGCAAAATCATGCATTTTTTTTTTTGCATTTATTATAAATGTGTTATTTCCGCCTATTCTAAAATGGTGTGTTTGAATATCTCTGCATACTGGGGTCCATAAACAGTCTTGAAGTACATAAATTGGGTACCACTGGAAAGCTGAGCCTCTTGTGGATCCAATGAGCCCAACTGTAGTTAAGTGTGATAGTGTTAGTCCCCATAGGAGCCATTTCCATGTAGTGAGACCATTTTTTTTTTTTTTAAACTTGACGTCACTGTATAAAATGAGCTGTGGTGACCTCTCGGGTAATCACAGCCTCATGAAACTTTACAGCCACAAACTAGAGACCTGGAGCATTCAGAGGATGGATGGCTTCACTAGCTAGACTGACAATAAGGGGATTTCTGAGCAGTTTACATAACAGAAGTGCTCATCATCCAATCGCCAAAAAATGCAATTCTCACAGAAATCTCCAGATGTCAAACATTTTTGATCCCAAATTCACAGCATGGCTTTTTCTATGGTGTTCCTGCAAGAAATTATGAGACATACTGTAAGTGAACATGGGAACGGTCATTATATACTTCTATCATAATGTTTTAAAACTTTACTTACTTTTACTTTACTTTTTCTGATTTATGACAGGAACAAATTGACCCACAGCTGCATCTCAAATTAACCTTCAGGTTTCCAGCTTTCAGATGACGTTCACCACTTCTATGTGACATCTACTGCTGACCTGCTATCTCCTCCTGAAGACCCCCTGTACCCCCCTAAAAAAGACAAAAACAGCTCTATTGTGGGTCTCAGCACTTTAAGCCAAATCCTGTAAGTTAAAATTTCCATTCTAGAGTCACACTTGTGATCCCAGCGAGCACTTCATCGACCTTTGCCCCCTTTAACCAACCCTATGAGACGAGTATGTGACAGTGGACTGACATCCCGAACTTTCCTGCTTTACCTCAAGTGTTGTTGTTACCGCGTGTCGCACTTTGCTCCTACAGCCTAATAGGTCCCTTGCTGCACTTTTACCACCTTCTGCCCAGATGTTTTTGTTGCTGAGGTAGGCCAGAGCAGCCTATATATCTCTCACCCCCCATTGTTAATGGTATTATGGCCAAATGGCTCCTGCTACGTGTGCAGCAGTGGCTCTTGCTCTCCTGCGGCCCATTGCAGCCAAGTCAAATAAATATTACATGGAGCTTATTCTAAAGGGTAGCCAATCCCATTCATTTGTTCAGCACTCGACTCTTCTAACTTTTACGACCTTACATCAGCCAGCCGGCTCTGCTGCTGCTGCTGCTGCTCTGTTGCACTTTGTTCCTCAGTTCTTCTCTTGGGTTCTTTTCGCTCTTCGCTTTTTCATCTTCATCCTTTTTCAGATTCCTCCCCCCTCCCCTCCATCCCCCTATCTATCTTCATATCAGCTTTAACTTCTCCGCTGGCAACTTTCTTCCACTCTTTGCAGCAATATAGCAGCCTTTTGCTTTATATCTGCTTCACACGCGGTATGATCAAAAGTCCCTCTATCCAATTTCATGTGGCTGAAGACAAAAAGCCCATGAAAAAAACAATATAATAAAAAAGTAACAAGAGTAAATGGGAAAACAATTCTCCGGTGGGCCATGTGTGTGTTCCCGCCATCAATTGATGGGGCTTTTTTTTCATCTAGACTACATAATTTCACACACAACTGGGAAGTGGGCAATCATATTTGGCCAGGCTGCACTGTATCATCCAGTCAAGCACCGGGTGTAATACACTCAGCCAACCGGTCAGGAAAGACCCACCATCCCTGGACGTAGAGTGGGATTTCTGATGTTAGATCTGTAATAAACAAATCATCAGTGCTAATGGGGTGAGAAAGCCATTGTCTCTGGATGTCACATGTCTTTATTCACCAGCTGCAGTGGTCCATGCTGCCTCTAAGGTGGCTCAGAGGACGTGACTCCTCCGGCGTCCTGCTATCTCAGTCAGTCCTGCTCTCATTACGTTGTTGTTTCCAGTATCTTACTTCCTCCTTTTATCACTGGTCACCTTGGTAACGCTTTATAGTAACCATCATTTATAAATGGTAAACTGTTTTACTGTTAAACAATTAAATAATTAATAATGTTTATAATAATGTTATCATCCATTTGTGTAAAATGAAATTATTAGTTATTAATTAGATATCTGATAGCAGACAATAACAGATTCCATTAGTAAACTATTTATTAACAGTTTATTGTTGCACACATAACATTTTATATACTATGTTAAGATTACCAAGTAATTTGTAAACTTTTAAGAAATCATTTGTAGTATCTATAAGCATTACATAGATAAATGGACCATTTATCCATGTAATGTTTATGTATATTTTATGAAGTATTAAGAAACATTTATCAAGGTGCTACAATTATTTGTAACTTTATAATGGCCAAATAATGTTCATAGACAGTTTACAAAGTATTTATTAACATTTAACAATTTATTGTAATCATCAGTTGTAACTAAAATACTACTATATAATAATACTGATTATAGATGGTTTACAAACCAGATAATAACCATTAAGTGTTACAAATATATATCTCTGTAATGTTAATACATATTTTACTAACAATTTCTTTTAGTTTACAAATAGTGTATTAATCATATACATATGAATAAGTTTGTATATATAGTATATACTATGTTATATGCAACTACAAACCCGCCCACTACTGGCATCTCTTCATCTCAGCTTCTGAAGCCACGTGAGGGACGATTTCCATTTCGTTGTCACATCCCATACAACTCACATACGTCTGTTATTAAACCCTGAAACAAACTTTGACACAGTTGTTAACCAGCACCAGCCACCGCTTTGCCTTTTGCCATGAATCAGCTCGTCACGGCGCGTTGAAAGAGCGATTCAGGACGGCTGTTTTAATCAACGTCTCCCCTGCTGTCATTCCCTCACGCTGACAATTTCTTCTAATGTTGATGTAAAAAGGCCCTGTCATTGGCAGAATATAAATAGCCTCCCCACTTTTAAAAGACACTTATGTAAATATGGCTCTCATAAGCATTCCTGCAACCGCATATGCATCAAACGGCCTTCAGTGGCGGATGCGATGCAACAGCAAGAGGTGTGAGCGGAGAATTGGCCTTACCCATCAGGAGAACCCTCCATGTGTTAAACTGAGAGCACGATGTCATATAATGTTTGTAACGCAGCACCTCCAGCCGTCATTGGCTGCCTGTTCTGATCTACTTCTTCAGCTGGTTACGACGTATTTGTCCCACCGCCTTTGATGACATCCTGCTGCAACACTGTGAGCTTTTAAGAAGACATTCGATTTTACAGTCTGTCGGGCCGGATATTTGATTCCTTTCATTTCCAGTGTACTGGGAGCATCCATAGTGTGAATGTGTTCAACAAACATGCAGGTTTTCTCCACTGGCACTGTCACCTACTGCGTATGAACTCTGAGTGTGTGGGTGCATGAGTAGGTACGCGCAGCATTCCCGCTGTGCTGTTTGTGATTTGGTTTCCCCCCCCACCCCACTGCAGGCAAAGGACCTGAGACGCTGTTCGCGGGGCAGAAGCTGAATGACAACGAGTGGCACACGGTGAAGGTGGTGCGAAGGGGCAAGAGCCTGCAGCTGTCTGTGGATAACGTCACAGTGGAAGGTCAGTTGTGTTAGCTACACGGTGGGATTAATTTGTGGTGAACAAGACCACAGTCACAGTCACAAATATACATGTATTAGTCCACAACAACACTCCACCCTCATTTGCCATTTGTCATAAAAATGGAGCATTTTTATGTGTAAGATAACTAATTACAATGATAATGACTCAGACACGGAGGCGGCCTAAGGTTTGTTAATTTATTATTAAACTGATATGTAGGTAGGAGTTAGGAGTCACAATAGAGCTAAAAGAAAAAAAGTTTTAACAAATATTTGTATTAGTAAGTAAAAAAAAAGTATAGAATAAACTAATTTTGAAAAATAAAAAAAACTTTTTAAAACAATATTTTGTAAAAGTCACTATACTATGTGTTGACAGTAGTATATGTGGCAGGTAATCTGAAAAAAAAAATCATGTATCTCACCTACCATCGTATGGAGCCTTGCCGTCTCTGAACAGATGTCAGTCACTTACAAACTCAAACGGTCAAACGAGGCCATGCTGATCAAATATGGATCAATACTCAGCCTACTGCCACTGACTTTGGAAGATGAGGATGGAGTCAGAGATCCACATGCATCACTCACCAATAACGCATCCGCCCTCAGAAAGTCAACGTTTTTACCCTTTGTTATTAAAATGACTCATTTGAATGTGTAACATAGCTAATTATAAAGATAATGAGTCAGACATGGAGGCAGCATCAGGTTTGTTAATTTATCATTAAACTGATATTTAGGTGGGCTGCACGGTGGTGTAGTGGTTAGCGCTGTCGCCTCACAGCAAGAGGGTCGCAGGTTCGATTCCAGCTTGCGGCTCTTCTGTGTGGAGTTTGCATGTTCTCCCCGTGTAAGCGTGGGTTCTCTCCGGGTACTCCGGCTTCCTCCCACCGTCCAAAGACATGCTGTTTAGGTTAATTGATGACTCTAAATTGCCCGTAGGTGTGAATGTGAGTGTGAATGGTTGTCTGTCTATATGTTGTCTGTCTCTATGTGCCCTGCGATGGACTGGCGACCTGTCCAGGGTGTACCCTGCCTTCGCCCTATGCCAGCTGGGATCGGCTCCAGCCCCCCCGCGACCCCTAACGGGATAAGCGGTTGACGATGGATGGATGGATGATATTTAGGTCGGAATATTAATAGAGCTAAAAAATATCTGTAGCAAAATATAGCTAAGTATTTCTAAGATTTATAGTGTATATTGACAGTAGTATGAGACAGGTAATCTGAAAAATATCACGAACTTCTGTGTCCTCCGGTGAAAAGAACCAATCAGAGACTCCAATCAAACGGTCAAACCAGGCCGCGCTGATCAAATATGACTCAATATTCAGCCTACTGCCACTTTAATTTGGGGTGAACACAGTGAAGATCCACAGATCCACATGTATCACTCCACAATAATGCACCCCCACCTTCAGAGAGTCAACTGTTTTGCCATTTGTCATTAAAAACGACTCATTTGAATTTGTAAGATATGAGCTAATTATGAGGGTAATGAGTCAGACATGGAGGTGGCATAACATTTTCATTTATTATTAAACCGATATGTAGGTAGGAGTTATGAATGGAGCTAAAAAAAAATCTATTAATTAATTAGTATGTCTGATTTAAAGCTGGAGGAGGCAGATTGGATCAAAATATAAGCGGTAACTATATCCTGACAGTAATGCATGAGACAGGTAATCTGGAAAATAATGTGTTCCTCTGTTTCTTTCGGTGAAAACGACCCATCAGATCCGAGCTGGAGTCTGCTGTCTCTGAGCAGCTGTCAGTTATTTCTGAACTTTAATCAAAAGGTCAAACTAGGCAGCACTGATCAAATATGAATCAATATTCTGTTATAGTAACGCCCATTTCTCTCCTCAAATGTTAGTTTCTGTTTAGCTGTAAAATGCAAAAATTTGTGACCCGGCTGCCATGTTGAGATCAGTTGAGGAAATCCCAAGCACCACCCACCAAGCGGCGCAAACGTTCTCATTTTACTCACAAATATTGATTCATATTAACACTTGAATTTGAACGTGTTCTGCCTACTGCTGCTTTAAAAGGCTGTAAATGGTGAACAAGATAGCTGCATTCCCAGAAATCTCATCCAGATGCATAAAGAGCCGAGAGGATCATGTATATGTAGCTCGGCAATGAAGAGAAATGAAAGCGGGAGATGGTTTTCAAGCATATACCGACTGAGAGTGAGCAGCTGTGTACAAAGTACAGAGGTACAGGTTCTGCCAACTTCTAAGAAAATAGCATGGCAAGGATGAAAGGTCAAGAGACGAGGTGGAGTCACGGGGACTCACAGTATTGTGGCCTCAGGCGAACGGATGCCAGGGCAAAGGATGAGGTGAGAAAAAGGTTGGAGCGAGATGAAGGAGAAGAGAGTGGGCACGCTGAGGCCAGAAGCGAGGAGTGACCCTGTGAAGCTCTGACTGGTTCACAAACTGGTTCACGGGAGAGAAGAGAGAGGAAGCACCCAGAGAGTCGGCGCATCGCGGGCCAGCCTCCAGCGGGGAAGGCATTTTAATCGGCAGCTTGCCAAGCTCATTACTCCACTTCTCCCAGTAAACACAATATAAACCGTGGCGTGGAGAGCGGTAACAAGAGATTTTCTGCAATGTTATGCTTATATAATTTCCTTCACAGCAGGTTAAACAAAATGCGCTCAACTTTTGTGAACCTATACAATATGCTGCACACACACTGGTTTAGCGAGCAACTAAAATCAATTTAAGATCTAATAGCATAATTAGATATGCCAAAACCATATAATATGTGCTTATCACTAAATTACTTTGGCATATACATTAAATTACAGTTCTGATGCATTTCTTTACAGTTAAATGCATAATAAATGCATTTTAATATTTCCGTGATAATATTAAATCTGCATTTTCTACAGAAAGTATGAATCTCTAGAAATTTAATGTATGGTGCTCATTAAATGGTTATACTCCTTTCCCAGGATGCCTTATGTTAGGAGAACATCACACCTTTTGGTTCTCCGAGTTAATGCTGTTTTACCTCATTGCATTTCAGGCCAGATGACCGGAGCCCACACGCGTCTCGAGTTCCACAACATCGAGACGGGCATCATGACGGAGCGCCGCTTCATATCCGTGGTGCCCTCGAACTTCATCGGCCACCTCCAGGGCCTGACCTTCAACGGGCTGCCCTACCTAGACCAGTGCAAAAATGGGGACATCTCCTACTGCGAACTGAACGCCCGCTTCGGCATGCGCCACATCATCGCGGATCCGGTGACGTTTCGAACGAAAGGCAGCTACTTGGCGTTAGCCACTTTGCAAGCGTACGCCTCCATGCACCTCTTCTTTCAGTTTAAAACCACCACGCCTGACGGCCTGATGCTCTTCAACTCTGGAGACGGGAGTGACTTCATTGTCGTGGAACTGGTGAAGGGGTGAGGCCCATTTGATTTCACTTAACTGTTTAAGGAAGGTTGAAGATTGCTAAGAGTAGCGTTGTATGTCCCCCACAGAAAAACTCTTGAGATGCTTTTACTTTTCCTTATTTCATTCTGAATTTGGACATTTTAAGTACGGCTGTCAATGTTAACACAATAATGCAAATTTGTTTTAATACCACTAATTCCGTTAACTCATTAACGCAACTTTGGATTTTTAGGTAGTAGCAGGCTCAGTTTTAAAGCTAGAGTGAGTATATTGGTGTAATAAAAAACTAGAAAACCTAATGAATGCATTAGTACCAGCCATGTCATACTAGCTTGTCAGGAAGGAGGCCAAAATAACGCTATAAACTTATGCAATTTTTTTGCAAACTGGAATGGCCATTTTCAAAGGGGTCCCTTGACCTCTGACCTCCAGATATATGAATGTAAATGGGTTCTGTGGATACCCACCAGTCTCCCCTTTACAGACGTGCCCACTTTATGATAATCACATACAGTTTTGGGGCAAGTCATAGTCAAGTCATGTTATGGTTTGAGCATATTTTTATGCTAAATCCGGTACCTTTTAGGGTTCCGGACAATGTTTGTCATTGTTTTGTGTTGTTAATTGATTTCCAGTAATAATCATAAACATACTTTTGCATAAAGCAGCATATTTGCCCACTCCCATGTTGGTAAGAGTATTAAATGCTTGACAAATCTCCCTTTAAGGTACCTTTTGAACAGCTACTGCTTGATTAATATGCGATTAATAATTGTAATCTTAATCAGTTGTCTTAAAAGCTCAGCTGAAAGCTTCGCCTCCCACTTGGAAACTGAAAGCAGAGAAATACTCATGTCTGTTTTTCTAAGGCATTTATTTTCCAATCCATTAACTGATAACTGCTAATACGTAACTGTGAGCACAATGTGTTTCTCTGACCGGCAAAGTATTTGGCAAATCTTCTCTAAGCTAGAAGCTAGCACAAACCAGAAATAAACTGCTTGGAATTGTGAATTGTATCAGCCTAAAAGCTGTTCATAATTAGAGTATCAAAAAGAGGCTTTTGCTTGTGTATCTCTCTTCCTCTTGTGCTCCATAGTCAGCACTGTTACAGCACAAAAGCCTGAGCTGCCTCTGCCACACAAAGACAAGAGGCTACATAAAGGAATAGGAATTGAGGTAGGAAAAAAAAAAAACACATACCTTGAATGAAACAGCCACAATAGCCTTAACCCGAAACACAAAAGACAGCCATATTTGTGTGAAGGGGGGAGCTGTGCTACCTCGTCCGCTTTTGGGAAAACATGGGGTTTTAGACAAAAACAGGTTTTTATATTTACATGTCAAACCACTGAGTAAAACAACAAACCCGGGTTTATCATGTGCAGCCACAAAAACTGGTAATATTATTTACTCCAACAAAATATTCGTAGATAGAGAACAGGATGGAGACAAAGTAGGGCAGTACTACACTTCATCAGGACAGTGTTGTAATGAAGAAATACACACTATCTATTTGTGTTGATGTCATGATACAATATCGGAGAATGCTGCTAATATTTAGCCGTTGTTAGGAGAAGGCTAAATATTAGCAGCCCTTTCTTTCTATCTCTGAAATGCTTTGCCGATATTGTACAACTCTCTTTTTGACTTTACTGAGGCAGTAAACGATGAGCATCCAAAAAATGTATACGCCCTAAATATGTCTTTACAGCGCTGCCATTAACCACAAGCCCGCTGGTCAGACGGCTGGCTACATAGCTAGCTTAGCTTGCTAAATGCACCATGCAGTCATGCAACACAGAAAATGAGCCAAATGAAGTTGTCACTCATCTGGCGACAGCACTATGCTTTCCTACGCTGTCACAAGTTGGTAAATTTGTACTTGTTTAGTGACTGGCTAGTTAGCTAGCTTCATTGCTAATTCCACCATGCTACAAAAAATGAGCCCAACAGTGGACAGCGCTAAGTCACGGTCCCTCTGCCTAACTCTTTGCCATAAGGAGACTTATTTGCTGGGAGGAGAGTAGGTGTTAGCTTGATAGCTTGTTAGTCTCCGGATGAGCTAGTTAGCTAATTAGCCAGTTCCGGAGATGGAGAATCTAACTAGCTAACTTGCCAGTTCAGGGGACAGTCAATCTAGCCGTCTGCTGTTCCCAAAGTCAACAATACCTGCTAGCCAGCATTAACTAACATGTTCAGAGAATTGTTCTGCCTGCACTTAACGCTCCGCCCACAAAATATGTTTACTAACAGGTAAACGGGTCTAACGGGTCTGTTGCTTTGGATTTAAAGTAATGACCTCACATTCACACTTTCTACACAGATACGTCCACTACGTCTTTGACCTCGGCAATGGGCCGTCACTGATGAAGGGCAACTCGGACAAGCCACTCAATGACAACCAGTGGCACAACGTGGTGGTGTCCCGGGACGCCAACAACGTGCATACGCTCAAGATCGACTCGCGCACCGTTACGCAGCACTCCAATGGAGCCCGCAACCTGGACCTCAAAGGTAAGAGCAGCTCTTGGTAATACATTCATCCCCCAGGAACATTACCACTGACAGGAGATAACTTTTCCAGTGTCATCCTTCGCCTTAAGTGATGTTGGCAGGTGGCCACGATCATACACCAGCTCAAATCCATCTAAATCAGACCCACTGTCAGGATCGCTTTTAGAATAGGTCGGCTCAGTGTAAGAATCAGAAATTGCTTGTTAACAGTGACACATGCCGATAAGTCATCGATAGTCAGCGTCCCGTTGCTTGCACTCACGCTTGTGCTCGTAGACGTGAACAAGCATCGGTCAAGACAGTGAGGCGACACACGAGACTGATCATGATTGACAGGCATCATGTTGAACGTTAGCTACATTAGCCTGCTAAAACCACAATATCACTATAAGATATATATCACCTGCTTGGCAGCTTCCCAAACGAAGGTCCCCTGATGAATCGAAGGCCTGGCCGATGTTCAGCGTAGTGTTAACTTTTTTTTGCTTCAGCCTCTGAATCATGGTCATAAGGCACAGGGGAGATATTGTAGTTTTGGTTTCCTGGGTCGGAGTTGATAACATTACTCTCTCCAGAGTTAACCCCCATCACTCCACTCAGCTGCAGGGAAACAAGACACAGAAAACCTCTGCTGTTATTGATGAGCTGCAACATTTATTTCTGCACAAACTGCAACTTCTACTGTACATTGACTTAATATTCTCAAAGCTGAATTAACCTCTTTTTCTCTGCTCGCTCGTTTCCCCGCTGCTCGCTCTCTCTTGCTTCAACACTCACTTTCACCTGCACATACACCCCCAGAACATAAGTGTTTCCCGACATTTATCACATTCCTGCTTTGCAAGATGGTCTTCAATAGATACAGGTGTTTTTTTTTTGTGCTCCTGTGTTTGTGTTGGAGACTGAGTTGTGGTGGGGACTGGGCGTTTGTTTGCATTTATGGACTACATGAACGTTAGCTATGGTTGCGCACTGTTAGCCCTGAAGGCACTCAAGGCAAGCGCGCATATCGTCACATCCATTGGATCTTCCCAGAAAAATGGGCCCTGGTTCTTCACACTAAACACATTTATATATGTAATAAGGTAATACAGTCCCTTTGAATAACTGACAAAATCAGTTATCATAACAAATATAATTACCACTGCTATAAATACACAGAGCATAAATATACCTTGGTATTTTCGTTGAGTATAATTAACAAAGAAAAAGTCTTTACATGTGCTTGCTTGGACACATGCGCTGTTTTTTGTGTTTTATTTTCCCTGAAATGTTGGACATTTCAGTGCAAGGGCCCAGGATAAACAGAGCAAATGAAATGATGCTGCCAAGTGCAAATGTGCTCACCAAACAAGAGTGGACAGGGGGTGAAATAAAACTTAACAAAAGCTTGGCAGCATCTGTGCTAGCCCATCCTCTTCACCTTGAAAGATGACCTCCCTCCCCTTCCAGCAGATGGTTGGCTGTACAGGAACAAGCCAATATAAGAGCAATATCCTTTACCAACCGGTATCCCGATGTGACCCAAATCCAACATATCGGACCAAGGTGAAAAAAAAAGCATCACACCAGAAACAATAACAACTTATCACTTCATCCTTATGTGCTTTGCTCTTTTTTTTTTTGTCACTTGTTTCCACCGTCACTTTGGGTACGCTTGACTTTTAGCCGCAATATGATGACTATCTTCTGATGGAGACGTCTGTACTTCTTTGACTCCCTCCCTTGTGAATCATCTTAAAATAATAGCCGTGGTCGCGAGGCACTTAAATGTGAATAGGTATCTGTGGAAGCTCAGGTAATTGTAAGCTTCAGCGGCCCGGTGTTCTGATGTGTTATTTGAATGCATGAGAGTGGCTACCTGTGGAGCCGAACAGCGACAGCAATAAAATAAAAGTAGAAAGTAAAGAAAGAGAATACTTGGAAGAAAGACCCAAGGATGTTGAGAGTGGACAGCATGGATGGATGGTACCAATGCTGAACTTGTTCAAGTGTCTGTAGTAATGTTAAGATTAGCTCTGGATGATTCACTTTGATTTCGTCTGTCATGTTCCAGAGCTTGGCGTGTTCTTGAGGCTACTGCTGCTTGTTGTGTAAGACACATTAGAAGTCAGGGTGAGCCCCCGGGGCCACTGCAGGATGTGAGGAGCCAAAAGATCAAAAGGGGCCCCGAGCTTTTTCTGGGAAGACATGATTTCTTGGCTGACTTTTTTTTTCAATTATGTCCTTTGGGGTATGCATAGTGCAATTAAAAAGGAAAATCATAAGGGGGGATTTATAGAGGAGTGGCACTATGCCAGTGTCCTTATGCTGGGTTACAGACAAGGGTGCTGAACAAGCTTTCATAAGCCGGAGACACAGGGAATGAAGAGTGTAAAATTAGATACTGTGGTTGTAGCAGCGAGACATGTAATTAGCAGACTGGTGTCACTAAATGCCATGGTGAAAAATGCAGATAAAGTGCATCATGCTCATGGCAGATTATGTTATTGTCACATACGCTTTGGTGGAGGAATATACTGTAATTGTCACATTATTTGCATGCTAATTTCACAACACTTAAATGTCAATAGAGGCATCAGTAATTAATAGATATGCATGAATGTTGGCTTTCAAGGTTTCTGAATACAGCACCATGCATTGTAATATGCTTCCATTAGACACTGTGATTTATAGATAGATTGCAGCATTTGTTTTTGATCGATTGCTTCTGTGTTGCAAAGACTTTCTACCAACTACACTGTTAATCAACAAGTAGTATATTTCTGTATATTAACTAGTTTAGATTTTTTTTTTTTTTTTTAATAGGGTTATATGAAGTACTTATCCATTGTCAGTATATTTCGTACAGAAGATGGCGGTAGGTGCACCACCAGTTTGGAGAAGCAGACATGAGCACCAGCACAGGTGCAAAGCAATGTACTGCTGTGGACGGGGGCAGCAGTGAAACAGATTTTAGACACCTACACAAATATCTGTTTAAGTGTACGCTGTATTTAGAGTATTTTCACCACTTTACCTTGTTGTCAGACAGCCCTGTCTGACGGGGAACTGAAGGTCGTTATCAATGCTCTTTTCAGAGCCACCAGACTCCATTGACAAAAACAGTAATTTTACATTACATACATTTCTGGTCTACTACTGCCTCAGTTAGTTTGTCTGCATTATTGTGTGACTTTGATGAATCTGAACTAACCCTTTAAAACACCAAAGTCACGCAAGAAACAGCGGTAGACTAGTTACTCCCAAGTTCTGCGAGGTAAAATTACTGTTTTTGTCAATGGAGTCTGGTGGCTTGGCTTCAAAACCACAGTCCACAAACCAATGTGTCACATCATTTTGACTACGTTCACTTCCTATACACAATCTATGCTCCCAGCTCATCAAATACCGACGCGTTACCAACATTCCACCCTCTTGTGTTATTTCTGGTTGCAAAAAACCAAGATGGCGACGGCCAAAATGTTAAACTCAAGGCATCAAAAGTGTAGTCCACAAACAAATGGTTGACGTCACAGTGACTACATCCACTTCTTATATACAGTCTGTGATAAATATACAACCCCACGTTAAAAAAACACAAAATACTCTTTTAAGGGAGTGTTTTGGACCATTATCCCACATCAACGCCATCTTCAAACTGTCATCTGCAAACATGTTGAACTGCGTCCTTTCTAATCAAGCACAAGTGCTTCATAACATCACCCCCGCGCAGAAGAGATACACACCCTTATCTGCTGTTATAGCTTACAACATGTGAACATAATTTTGTTATTGGTACAGGCAGTGCAACTTGTGATTAATAGACAATTTCGCCTCCTTCTTGTACAACACCACCAACCAAGCGTGCGCCGACAGGATCCCTCAGCTGTCCGCCGCAGAGCCATGCAGTGACGATGGCCACATTTGCATGTGCAATAGTACAGACGCACCATTGAATGATTTGTTGCACAAAATGAAACAGAAGGCCGTTTTGCCTTTTCACTGCCCAATCAACACAGTATACATGGCTGGGGAGTGACTGTCCATCTGTGTTATTAATCTGTGAACTACTGTTTAGAAACTTATTCATTTTCAGGGGTCCTTTTCTTTATCTGAGCAACTCTTGCCTGCAGGGGTTGGAGGCTGCGTCTGCTCGGTGCTAGTGGGAAAAAGGATAGTTCTGAATCTTGCTTCAGAGGAATTTAGCGGAGAGAATATGTCTCTGTTTCCAATTCCCTCATCTAATTGGGCATTCAAACCGTGCTCTGTTGTGCCCTGCCGCAATATCATACACAGCTCAAACACTGTAGCACCATACACGCCAGACCTAAACGTGTCTACCCGAAAAAACGGCTCACTTACACACAAATGCGTGAACATGTGTTCTATTAAACGTGATAGGCAGAACAAAGTGTGCTCTGCACACTTTTCTGACTGTTCAGCAGTCGCACAAGAAGCTTTGCAAATCAAACAGAAGGAATGGCAACAATCAGCCATTTCTCGCAATCTCTTTGCTCTGTTTTAACACCATATCTGCCTTCATTTCAAAGGAAAAAACCCAATTTTCCAAGCGTTATCTGTGTAATTGCCCAAAGAAAATGGAGAAAATGGGTTTTGTGCTGTCTGTCTTCCTTCTCTTTGTTTTTAACAGCCAAAAAAAAAAAAAATCTTCAAGGCATCCCTCTTTGTCAGCTAAAGTATAGTGAGGGAACAACACACACAGTCCCTAAGGATAGCACAGAGTGGGGCTAATTCTGTATAGTAATGACCTGTTGAACATACAGCATACAGAGGATACAGCTTCGTCATACTGCTGACAACCCGCAGTGATAGCAAGTTAATGCCATAAAATATCCTCGTTGACTGTATAGTGCAACACAGTTTAAAAAGATCCTTATCAATTATGTCACAGAAGCTTTGCAATAGACTGGTAAAACATGATAATACCAAAAAGTCCCATAGGAAATACATCATTAATCCTGATAAGCTGAAGTTATTTAGGGAGTGGGAGTTTTTAGAAGTTGTAATGTGTTCATTTGGATATAGAAAGTATGGTCTCCAACCATATGCAAACCTTATACAAATGACCATTCAAGTCATAAAACTCAGTCTAAACTGTCTTTTTTCTCATCTAGATGTTATGATAAAATCACATAATTACATGAACATTATCAGCAAGCAATTGGTGGACACGAAACAGGAACTTGAGTGAAAACGAGTGCCTATTCGACGTGTCCGTGCAATTATCTCGCAGGCTAATTGCAAAGATTTCAGTTGCTAACATTAGATCGCAAATAGTCCCATTTGGGACAGTGGTTAGCTAGCTAGCTAGCTAAAGTATACTCACCAGGGTCTCAACAATTTTTCTTCTTGTTAATTTCCACCAGGAGCAGGATGCAATATAATCTCAAAAGGAATCTAGTTGTAGTCTTTTAAATAGTGACCCTGCAAGATCCACAGTCTTTGTAAAATACTAGTTTGTGACTAAAAACTGTAGATACATAGATATTAGGCTTCAGTCTAGTGTATGGTAGGCATTTGTTGCAGATGACTAAAACTATTGTTCAACGCTATGCTGAAAAAGGAGAGAAGGGAGAGTATGTTCCTTAGTCCATGCATGTATGTTTCATAAGCATAAAACATCATTATCAATCTAGGACCGCTTGTTCGGGTCAATTTGTTCTCACTTTGCTCAGAACACGTTTCTCTGGCTGCTCCGTTACTTTCAGGGCAGTACGAGTGACTGTCACAGGCCAAAATTAAATGAAGATGTACAAAACAGTGTTTCTGAAGCTCGGAATAAGCATCCCAGACTAAACCATGTCATACCTGTCACATGTCCTGAAAAATACACTGATTCAGTTCATAGAACAATCAATTATATCCATATCTAGTCTTATGCAGCATGATATGATGTCTGTTATAGACTGGTGAGAGATCCTGGCCTTCAGCAAATGCATACATCATTCATCAGAGCAGCAAGGAAAATGGATATAATTACAGTATCTAGCTTGGAATCTCAGCTGCAGACTTTTATTTCCTCTGCACTGGTAACAACTATGGCTGGAGGCATTATGTTTCCTGGTTGTCCACACGTATGTCCGTCCATATGTCCATCCATCTATCCATCTGTCCATCCATCCCATTCTCACGAAGCGATATCTCAGGAACGCCTGGCACAAACATCCACTTGGACTCAAGGATGAACTCATTCGATTTTAGATGTCGAGGTCACTGTGACCTCATGTCCTTCCCATTTTCATGCTATCTTAGGAACGCCTTGAGCAAAATTCTTCAAATTTGGCATAAATCTCCACTTGGACTCAAGGATGAACTGGTTTTGGTGGTCAAAGGACGCTGTGACCTCACAAAACACGTTTTTGGCTATAACTCAAGCATTTTGTATATACATATTGTAATTATGACAATTTCACACAAATGTGTAACAGGATAAAATTATGAATTGATGACATTTTGGACGGATGTGGATGTAACTGCAACTTGGTGACTGGTTGGCGGCGGCACACGACCATGAGGCAGTAATTCTAGCTCTATTTTGGGGATCTTACGACTGCCTATGATATTCGCCAGTGGGGATCCTATACAGTATAAATTATCAGTTAACAACACCCCTCCCCAGGCGCTACTTTCCTTCATTAAAAATGTAGTTAATTATCACTAAATAAATTCAGAAGTGACGAGGGGATTTCTTTCATCTCACCACCATCTCTACAGGAAAGTGTCAGACAGCCTGGTGTTTGATGCTTCATATTGTGAGGACTGCTTTGCCTGTTTCAGAAGTCCTTTTGGGTATTTTGCCACATGCACCTCATGGGGCATTGGTTTCATTCTTTTGCACTCATGGTGTGAAATGTTTCAACTCTTAACCACGGTGTAATACAACATTTTTTTTTTCAACATGTTTTATGCTTGCCAGGTGGAGAATTTTGACATTATTAATTACCGTGTTTGTTTTGAGGCTTCAGTATAATTACCAGAAATAAACAAGACCATCACCCACAAGACAAGCAGCCTCCTCTAGGGAAGGTAGCGGGAACAATTAGCAGCATCCTCTTTGTGACAGGAAGCAATAGGGTTTATATGATATGTCTTCATTTGGAGGAACGCCCGCATCACTAATACCACTTGGGGTGAACAGAAGCCAGTTGTCTCTATTTGTTTATGCTAATCATGCAAAGGTATCACAATTAATTTAACAATTTTATATTGATCATTAATTCATCACACATAGCACCTTAAACCAAGGACACTTCCTGTTAATTAGTGAATGTCCTCTGACTAAATCCATTGAGAATATGTGTCCTTCGCTCTATCCGCTAATATATTTATCTATTGGCGACACTTCCATAGTACTTATTGTCTTAGTGTTCACACTATCTGTCATTGACGCATTATTAATAAAGCAACAAAACAGTACTGTGCAGAACTTATAGCAGCATTACAGATTAAAATTTCAGTTGTGTTGTTTCTAACTTTTGGGAAGAATTATTTATGCTGAAAATCAATGATTGATCTCTTGTACGCCTCAACCGTAACATGCTAATTCTTAAAACTGGAACAGCACAACACTGCATGTTTGAGCAGGCGCCTGGTGCTGCAGTGCCGTTCGGTTTGCATCTTGTAATTTTGATATAAACTGCGTTGGTCATGTAGAAGAAGTAAACATACACGTCCATTGCCCCGAGAGGAATACTCTGCTTTACTATGCAAAGAGCACGACAATGTCAAAGATATTAATGTCATTCTTAAATACAGTGACGGTAAACAACAACAACAGTAGCATAAATCTAATGAAGTGTTTTTCAGGTTAAGGAAATGCAGGGAGGAGGAATAATTTGCACTGCAATATTCAGACAGTGCCTGTCCCTTCCTTTTGAGGATGCTTCCTAATGAGGCACACTTGCGTAGAATTGTAAAGAGATGGCATTGAATATGTCCCATTTTTCAACTAAAGGCAGAACAAATTGATACACAATATGGAGGAAAGATTTGGCAACGGAGCGAGCGAGGAGGAGACAAAGACAAACAGGTACATACTTTTTAACAAGCTCTGCTCTTGCCAGCGGTGAAATTGAGATAAGCTGTTTGATCACCCCACATTATTTCTCTCTTCTTCTTCTTTCTGGTTAATATCAGTGCCTGACAAACCTAAACAAGCTAAACTAGTTCTAGCTCATCTAATCCTGTACACTCTCCAAGTGATGAAGCTGTAGATTAATAGACAGGGCAGGCCGTCCCGGAGGAAACCAGTTCAAGCTGATGCTTCCTGGATTTCAAGTTTAGGTTTTTCAGTCACTCAAATGTGAAAAGCCAGAAGATGATCTGTGCTTCTTGTTGTACACAACATTGACTATGTTTACATGCACACTAATAGTTCACTATTATTCATTATATGACAGTATGCTATATTTGATGCAGGTCATGTAAATAGCATATTCTGTCTGGTTATTGTGAATTAGGTCTTATTCTGAATGGAGCAGTCTCTGATTAGGACATCTGGGATATGCCGATATTTGGGTTTTGGGAGCAGCACATTCAGAATATGCGTCTTAATTTGGGTTTTTACTGTAGTTTGCGACACTCAGCCTCTTGCCGGTTTAGGGCCACCTCTCAGCGTTGTACACAAACCAATCTCAGCACCCATCGGCTATCAGTCTGACGATGGATATGCCTCTGGGGGCAAGAGGCTATATTTCTAGGGTTCCAGTGTAGCCGGCAGACATCCAGGCCAAGACTTGCATGTCCATGCACTGCTCACTGTTTACAATGTGATTAGCAACTTGAGATGCAAGGCTGGAGTTGAGAGACAGCATGCACGACCACTAGTAGTCAGTTTCCAAGCTCATTTTAAAACAATAAAAAGCTCATCAAACGATAGCCGGTGGGTTAGGAAACTGCATTTCGGCCAATGCGTTCTGCCTCATTTGTTCTCCACAAAGCCTGTTCAAACATGATTGGTTAATACTGCTCGGACTACAAATGGAAACGAGAACAATTTCAATGCCAAAATCTTGTCCCTTTGCCTACAGATTAGAAATGCGAATGCAGAATCTGTTTATACAGATTATATACAAACCAGCTATCCATCCAACAAGGATGTTTATAAGGCTGGGGTAAAGATGCATGCCCAAAAAGAAAAGCCCACATTTGTGGACGGAAGGAGGAGCACAGCTAAACATTATGAAAGACTTGATATCAGCAGGTTTTTGGATTTGCACAGATATCACAACCTTCTCAAGAAGGTGGTTGAAGGAATGAAAGAGGTTGTATTTACATGGTTGAGCAAGTCCACCTGGGGAAAAAAAAATCCTATTTTGACATCTGTATCTGTATGCATGTCAACACAATCAGGCATTTAACAAATGACCATGATTACCCAAATGTTGGTCTATGGGTTGTGCCACTTCCTGTGTTAACAGCAACTACTTTGTGATACTACACACATGCAAGAGTGTCCCAAGACAAAAATGATTAGTGGGTTGTCATTGTGAGGTTGACATTTACTTTGCTGGCAAACACTGTGAAATATTAGCATTAATATGAAGGCATTTGGTGAAATGTACCTCTGCAAAACATAAGAGTGTTGTAAAGTACAACAGGGATTCCTGAGAGAGAAATAGCACCGAGCAGAAGCCTTTTATTTAAGGCACATTTATGCAAGTACTTTCTGAGGGAACGTAATGTGCAGTAAAAGCATTGTAGAGGTACATATATTCAACCTGCCTAGTACCTGTGGAGTTGGTAAACAGTGGAGCAGCTGTGATGTCTTGGCTAAAGGCAGCTCACTAGTGTGTACTATACATCACTTACATCACTAGTGCACTGCCCCCATTTCCTCATTATAAACAGGTATTTGTTAGGCTTACAGAAGTTTTTACCTCCCTCTTTACCAGCTGTTTATCTTTAAACACACTTGGTTGACACTCCAGATGTAAAGATCTTTAGGCATGTCTGGCCTCCTGACTCCGTTATGATGACCAGACTGGGTTAATGACATCTTAATGTATTTATGTGTTTATGCAGTAGTGGACATGCACAGCCCACACCTTCAACCGCCTCCAAATCGACCATAAACCATAGAATCTAAAACACACTGGCTCGTGTTTCTCAAACATCAGCAGAATGCTATTTCTTCATACCCTCTTTCATCCATTCGTCTGTCCATTCACCAACCCATTCATCTAAATATCCATCCGTCTGTCCACCATCCATCTTTCTATCCATCAACTTTCAATAACAGACCAAAAGCTTCACCCTCTTTCTTCAGTTTTTCTGGATTTCCATCAGCAGCTTCCAGCTCCTGTGCCTTACTTTGGAGGTGGCCTAAATTATGTTTAATTGTAATGTTAATATCACACTACATAGATAATTTCCCCTGCTACCCCACTCTACAGGGGGGATTTTTCTTATGCTACTCTTCTTTTTACGATCAAGATGAGCAACAGCAGCAGCTGCTCTTGCAGCTGCTAGCGACTGTCTGTCCAGTGTTTTCAGTAAAAATGGTGATTATACCAACGGTCTCAGATAAAAGGAACACGACTTTCACCTCTGAGAACCCTGACACAGCACGCTGTACTACTTTATACAATCTCAACAATGTGTACATGCTTTCCGCTGCCAACTGTCGAGCTTTCGGCCTTGAAGTTTTAATTGTAACACAACACTGGCTTGCTACAGTTTCTCGTCACGAGCAGCGCGTCATCGGTACCGCCGTGACCAGCCCCTGTTCTCCAGTACGCTGTCACCAGTGCATTAACATCTTCACTTATTCAAAGTGAGCCTTTGTCAGGGTGGACATAAAACATAATCTAGTCATCCTGTGACGATACACATGCATTATTGCGTCCTGAGGGTTTTCCTGTTCTACCATTGTGTTGTGTGTGAGAGGACATGTCATTACCATAATGCCAGGGTCTGCTCCATTATGTAAGAAGAATACATCCCTCTTCTCCCTCTCTTTTGCCTCATATTACCACCCTCCTACATAACACCACATCAGTGTGAATAGATTTTAAAATCAACATCTCTGGAGCCACAATGCAGATCTATCAAGTGAAGGAAGCAGCAGAGATGTGATCATAATGTGGGAACGGGATCCATTGTCCAGCACTGAGAATTGAACGCTTATTCATTTCTACTTCAGCCGCCATGGAAACGGCACAGAAAATCATTTTAATCTGGAGGCAAAATACATCAACTGCTTTGCTGTGGAGCGCTGATTACATATCTTTGTTCATAAATTGTCTTGACCTTTAGAAGAGTATACAGTTGTAGCTTAAGGGGCTTTGAGTGTTAAAATGCTTCAGTGTCTTATTAAGCTATCAAGTCTATATGCCAAGCAGAAACCACCTCAGCTGGAACCATCACGGATGTGTCGATGTACAGCTTCAGCTTCATGAGACCTCTGCATTGAACTCAGTAAAAGTCATTAACAGTCTGACTTAATTGCTGATTTTTTTTTCCTGCAAGATGTGTTTCCAACACATGCTTTCATATCTACCTTGTTTCAGCAGTTTGATAGTCTTTTATGACAAAGCTATGAAGGCATAAAGAGGCGTACTGTATGCTGGGGCCATGTTTGTTTCATTGATATCTGAGCCCATCACCTCAGACACATTGTGCAGCCACCTACGCTTCTTGCACTTTGCTAGAATGTGGCTTTTCTACCAATATGGTGTTTTTTTCTCCCCATGGTTTCTACACAAGCAAAACAAAAACAACTTTAATTTTCTGAATATAGTACCTCCAGTTTGGCTGATTTATGCAGTTCCTTGTAAATGAAAGATTTTAGTGTCTTTAAACTAATCAGGCAGATTAGCAGTGCTGTAGTACTCAAGATCGGTATGTGTCTCAAGACCGGTTTTAAGACCACTTTTGGTCTCATCTTGGAATCAATCACATTTTTACATGGCTGTGTCTCGGTTCCAGACAAAGATTATTATTTTAAGACCGGTCAGTTTGATGAGTGCTTTTGGTTTCCATGGTCCACATTTTATCATTAATTGTGCCATGTGGCACTCCTGCCTTGGTTTTGGTCTCGATCCGGTCTTCTCTTCCCCCTGCCTTGGTCTTGACTCTGTATCGCCTTGTCTTGGTCTTGGTCTTGATGCAGTCTTGTCCTGCCTTGGGCTTGACTCGGTCTTGCCCTGCCTTGGTCTTGACTCGGTCTTGCCCTGCCTTGGTCTTGACTCGGTCTTGCCCTGCCTTGGTCTTGGGCCTGATTGGTCTCAACCCGTCAATGTCTTAGTCTTGTCTTGGTCTTGATACACTCTGGTCTTGGTCATGACTTGATTTTGGTTTAGGTGGTCTTGACTGCAACACTGCAGATATCAAGGAAAGTACACACTGGTAGACTTTTTAAAAATGTGTTTAAAAGACATTTGAAAGAAATTGTTAACATTAATTATTTTTGCCTTCATACAGGGAGATACAGGTTTTCCAGTGTTTCCTTGAGACTTGGTAGCTCAACATGTTGTGAGTACGATCAGGGAACCAGGTGTGGAAATGAGGTTTCAGAAATCTGGAGGAACAGAAGTATGAACTGTCAGTTTGAGTACTCGTGTTGTACTTGTGTTTACGACATGCATAATTTATTTAATTTTCTCTTTAATAGTGTCTCAGTCTACACCAGGTGTTGGACTGAAAACAACAGAGTGGGGAGAGGCGATGTAATAAAGATCTGCCGAAGCTGCGCCTGAAACCATTTGCATAATAATAACTAAACAAATCACATTTAGCATAACTGCATCTCACATCAGAAAGTCTGTCTGAGCAGCTTCTTCAGGCTCTTACATGGCACCTCTGCATCAGCAGCTTTATGATGGTGATGGTCATAATCTACATCACCATCAGCGCAGTTGGTGATGCTGCCATGATCGCCGTTCTTATCTTCCTCATTACTGGTGTTTTCTGTCAACAAAACCTAATTTTAGCTGTTTTGAAATAAACAAATGTTTCACCACAATGTAAAAGTCCTGCACCTCTGTGGAAACAGCACAATCATGGCTAGAAGCAGAGAGACTACAGCAGCTAGTTATAACTATTTTCTGTTGACTGGTGTAGATTCTGGTTGCCTTTAAAGTTGATAAAGATAATGAGAACAGATATTTGTGTTATTTTCATTTTAAAATACAGCTGAATAGATAAATAAGTGCACATTTTTGTACAGGGAGAGAAATAGGTGTCCATCACTAGTAGCATCATTTTTGAAGGAAAACTGTTTTATTTTATACTTTTCATACATGATTTGGTGCCTTTGCCACGCAGAACATTTCCCCCCAAACTACCTCAGGAGGTTCACCCCTGGTAAGTTTGTATGCCTGACATACTGATTACAATATTTGTCCAAGTGCCCACAAGTGTAACCCTTGTGGGGGAAGATGGGGGCTCCATGTACTATCCATATTGAACTATTTACATTTTTACAACCTCTAATTATGACCTCTCTTGTCCTCTCTGCTCTGTGAAAACAGCCTGTAATTCAGTTTCATTGACTTTTTGTAACGTGATTGCTGGTCTGTGCTGAGCCAGTCAGGACTCTCCAGTTGTCCACAATTTAATGTTTCTTACAGGATGTGGTTAGTGCAAGCGATTTTAAATGAGACATGCAGAATAATATAGAGATTGATTTGATGAAATATTACCATTGTAAGCTTTGATTTAATTGCTTCTCGTGACAGCGTTTGTCACATATGATTCATTCAAGGACAATCGGAAGTTTGAAAATCATGAAAACATGCTTTTCAAGCCTGCGGGCAGATTTTTTACCATGTATTTTTTATAAACGTATTAATTGTAGTAATTTGTTGTGGACTTGCCTGATAGTTGTTTAGAAATCAATATGCCAGCAGTAAATGCCATGTCGAGTCGTAGATATAAATCAGGCTAAATCTGTCGGTCCTGTATAGCTTCACCTTGCTTTCTAGACTCTTTTTTGTCTCCTTTTTATTCATTTCCCTCCCATGTCCTTTTCTATCCCCTCTATTTTGCTGCTCAGTGTCAGCGCTCTCTCAATAAATGATGGGCTAGGTAGCTTGAGTGCTGCAATAGAGCAGTGTGTTTTAGCTTTTTTCTCCCGCTGACCTGTCTTACATTACAATTTACTTTGGCATTACTCAGAGCTTTGGCCATTTTCCCGCCCTCCCTCCGCCTCTTTGCCGCTTCATCTCTCCCTTTTTTTCACGAAGCCAGCTTCCTCGCCAGAGGCGGAGCTGAGATAGAGACAGCTTTTCTTTGACAGAGTGTAGTTATTTGTCTGTTCCTGCATACCGGTGTGTACAGTTTATACTCTATAGCTCTCTGTTAGAGCCTCTCTGCACACTCAACTTTTCAAATAACCCCTATAAATAAAATAAACAAAATGAGAATGCATAAAACTGAAGGGGAAAAAAGCTGGATAATGTGAATTAGTGCTGGAATTATACGTCTCTTAATTGTCATTTGCCCAAAAAATAACAAACAATCTCAATTTTGTTGATTTAAACTTTGTATTTGAAACTAATGGGTGTGGTCCTAATGCGGCTGTATATTACAGTGTGTCAACTAGTTAGTGGGCAATGTGTTCACTGGTTGCAATCGTAGTGTCGCGGGATATGACTTATATTTAAACAAATAAAAAAATACAACCATCATACATACATAGGTCGTCATAACTGTTACGCCCATTGACATCTGATATTGAGGCAAAAGTCCTCTGACATATCGTCAGAAAATAACATCTCATTTTGCTGATTCACTGCTTTGTTCTCACTAACACCGCTCCCACTCTTCATTCACTCTAGAGCTCCACCATCACTGCTCTCTGGGCTTGTTGAGCTGTGGAGGAGGGGCAAACTTTGAATGTTGATCTTTTACAAACACCAACCAACAGATTGACCATATTATACCTTGACAACACACAATAATTGGTAAAGAGTGTTTTTTTTGTGAGTTGACATATGCAATTGCATTACGCACATAGTGATTATGATGATATTAAATTTACTACATTTTATGTGTGGCTTATGGATGTTAATATTTTACCGTTAACTTCACTTAAGGATGTTGACCGATAAATGCTATCAGTTAAATGGTTAAAATGTATATTAAGTCTCCTGGATGGTTGAACTGGGGCCTCGTTGTCCGTTTTGCTCATGTACTGCAGCCGGTGATAAATGATGGATTTGAACCTTGATCATTTAAACCTTCGGCTTATTGTTGCAGCTGGGCAGCTTGTTAGGCGCTGAAACCACAGCCTCGCTGCATGCAATCCACTAATCCTGGTAAATGGTTAATAATCGGTTAATGTGGGTCAGCTATTGGTCAGGGAAAAAAAAAAAATCAAAATTAGCATCCCTAGTGGGACTAGCTGTGGGATTTGCTAACAATAATTTAACATAAACTAGTGAAAAACATTTGTATATGAGGAAAGGCAAACTAACAAATGCCGTACACATATAAACATGATGAAATTCTCTTCCATGGAAACAAAATGTCAGAAAAAAAGATACCAATTAAACCTTCTACCCTGTCGTTTTTTTCATATTGTAATAATGAATTTATAATCTCTCTCCAGGCAGATGGGCCAAGAAAAGACGCCTTGCTTTCAATAACTGCCAGTTAAAATATAAATGCTCTATTTTTTTGTATGTCAGGTGAATAGACAGGGAAAAGAGGGCCATTTCCAAGAGAAAAATAGAGATAATTAGTACAGACAGACACTACAAAATAGTCTGTTAATGTACAAAAGACGGTTTGTGTGGAAAAATAGAGAAATGAAACAGTTTTGAAGTGACAGATGTTGGAAATTGACTTGGATTGAACACCAGAGAGGCTTTAAGATCCCCCGCTGTCCCTCCACTTACACCGCATTCGGTTGCAGGTTCATTTAGGAGAGATTGGGACTGGCTTTGTCCCTTCGTCAAGCCTAAATCCTTGGGGCCTCGTTGCTTGCGCTCACCTGGCAGGGTGAGCAATAATGCCCCCCTGATGAATGGGATATTTTCATGGGTGCATTTGTTTATTTTCCACATTCACAGATTCCCTCCTCCATCATCTTAGAAAGACCGAGAAAGAGAGGCTGAAGGAGAAAAGCCTAAGGAGGCCACTGTGAGGGTCCAGTAGAGAACAGACAGAACAAAACACTCTTTAGATAACTCTAGATGTCTTTTTTTGACAAAATCAAAAGGAAAATCGACCTAAAATAGATCTCATGGAAGTTATTTTTATAGAGCAGTGCTTGGAGTTGGACAGTGAATAGTATAATAACTGCTAGGACACTGTGAAAGCAGTGGATCTTACTGCAGGATATGGGTACATTGTCTGACTCACAGCTTGAATCTCTTCACTGAGATCAAAATGATTTAGATGTAATATCTTAAACAGCTGTGAGCCCACAGTCAGTCACTGATTCAGCTCCGGTGGACTGACTCCAACAAAGTGTCACCTGAACAATCCATCAAGTCAAAAGTACAGTCTGTGCACGTTTAACGTTTTAAAACCGGACCAGGGTGGAATCGAGTGAAGTAAAGACAGAGGGACGGAAAGGGGAGATAAAGAGAGACAAGGTGAGGATAGCGCCACCGCCAAGAGCGACGGGTGGACAAGGAAAGGGCAGCGAGATGAACATAAATATGAGGGAAAATGGAGAGTAAAAGATAGTGACTGAGCAAAGTGAGAAACACTGGAGCGCAGTGGAAAGGAGGCAAAGCGAAAAGGACACTCGGTACGAAGTGACATTTCATAGAGGGAGAAAGGAAGCATGAAAGTGTGTAATGATGCCTGTGTCACTACACAATCTTACAGAAAGTGTCAGCAGCGAAGCAGCGGCACTTATTCAGAGCCCTCTCAAGGACTCACACACCGGCTGATTGCATTGAGTTAATGAAATGTTGTCATGAAACTGGAGCGTGCTTTATTCTGCTTTTGTATTAGAAATGATGAATTCAGGTATTTTTTCTTCCCTTTAATGCAAACATACATCCTTGTAGGAAATAATGGGTTTGTCGCAGCTTGTATAATTTTATTACAACAGGCAACACTCTGCCATAAATGACTATAGAGCTGCTAAGAGACTTTAGATATGCTGTAAAGCCATCACTGAGTTTATTAACAGCATGTGTAGCAGCTTAGACATACATAGCAATGAGTTCAGACTTTTCTTCTTCTTCATTCATTCATTCATTCATTCATTTATTTTCGTTCATAAAATAACACACGATGCAAAATGTTTATACATGTATTCGATTATACCTATAGTGAATGAATCGGTATAAATCTGGATAATTATTGCTTATGAACTATTCATAGCACTCATATCCATGTATACATATGTAATTATAGGTAGGTACGTAGATAGATAGATAGATAGATATAATTTTATTTTCCCATAAATTCATGACTTTAATCTCTGAAATGTTGAGTATTTTTCTCAGAATATCTCTGTTATAGTTGTTATTATTCTTGTTATTATTATTATTATTATTGACCTACAATGATACAAATATGCACACTTTGTTATATTGAAAAATCTTCTTTATGCTTTATTTAGTTATTTAGTTTGTTGGGGTTTTTTCTACCTATTTTCACAGAGAGCAAAAACACTTAGAAGAGTTATCCTGGCAAAAGTCCTTTTTCATCTGTTTCACACATAAAATGAATAAATAATGAATTCAGAAAGTTTGTCCTGGCAACAAAACCTGTTTTTGTCAGCTGTTCTTAAGTCATGCACAGGGAAAATAAAACAGTTCAGATCAGATTTAGACAGTGAATCACAGATTATTTTTTTCCTCACTTGCCTCTCAGGTTTCCGTATCAGAGGTTTTCCAACCCTTTTCTTTATGTAAGAAGATGCACGCTGATTAAGAAAGATTATTGGAGCTGGATGTTTTAGATGTCCGTCTATACAATCCTGACACACTACAGAATCAGAAATTATTTTCTATTGATACAACCACTAATAACCTATTGTGAATCAAGTCAGCACATGGTTGTATAATTATTGCTTATGAACAGGCCTCTGCAGTAGCATTTGCTATTATCATAGTGGATTAGAAAGACTAGATTGCTTGCTGCTGAAGAAACAATCATTTCTAATCAGTGTATTTCTCTCTATCTTGTTCTCCCTTCTTGTCGCCCTGCAAAGCCAAAACGGTAATTAATGCGTGACGAACACAAACATGAGAAGCTCCTTTTCAAGCCTAAGTAATAGCTGCTTAAAACAGGTCAATTTGTGCTTGTCTAAACATTCTCCACGCTGTGATGAGTCATTGCTTAGTTTGCGATTAGAGTAAATTTTACCTCACTGGAACGGTTGGATGTTGCGTTTTCACTCTGTGTTTCCAATTACTGTGTTTACAGATTTGTCTCCCTCACTTAGCTGCCTACGTTGAAAGAGAAACCCTTTAAAAGTGTATTACACCACCTGTGGTTACAATAGAACAGAGAGAGCACTACAGTATCAAATAATTACAGGTGGAGTTGCCTTTATTCCTTCACAAATTCAAAACATCTCTTGCTATAGCATTTGCTTTCAGACACACGACCAAAACGCAGAGACACAGTGTAATTATACATCTTATGATTTAGCATCAGCAATTAACGCAGGAGCAGCGTCAACATTTATTGTCTACGCCGACTGTCTTGTTGTGGCGTCTTTGCAGATGGGAGTGCCTCTGTAATTAGCAATCACACCATCCCTGCGTCTTCCTGCCGGCTGCCGTTGTCCCGGACCTGCCTGTAACACACGCCGTTGCTGCCCAACGCTCATTCGCTTGCTCACGGCGTGTGTGTGTGTGTGTGTGTTTGTGTGTTCCTCAACAACAATCATTCAATCTTTGTCAATTAGAGGCAGCGTGAGGGCGAAGCAACAGGCAACAGAGAGAGTGAGGACTCGAGAGGGAGGAAGGGATTGTTAATAGAGCATTTAATGAAAGTTAATGGTCGGCTTTGTGTTCGCCAGGGAATTGGCAAGAGGGAGCAGATCACTGTTTAGAGATGAGACCAGGCGTTGTGCATTCACGGCCCATTCTCACGATCAAATCTCTTAATGATGGATATAAATAATGTATATCACAGTATTGCTAGATGTGGAGAAATACTGAAATACTGCCACTTCACTTGGGAGCCAATTACAGGCGAGGATGATGTGCAAGTGTACAGGTACTGACTGAACAGAATACATAATTTAACACTGCTATTGGATTTAAACTAGGCCTAAATTATTTAATTGTGATTAATCACACATTTCTTATGTTTGAAATATACCTTAAAGGGAGTTTGGTCAAGTATCTTACACTCATATCAACACGGGAGTTGCCAAATATGCTGATTTATGTAAATTATGTATATATTTGTTATTGGAAATCAATTAACACACAAAACAATGACAGATATTGTCCAGAAACCCTCATAGTTGCTGAATTTAGATTAAAAAACTATGCTCAAATCATCAACAGGCAACAACAGCTGTCAGTGTGCAGACTTGACTATGACCAAACTGTATGTGACTACAATCAAGTGGGCGTGTCTGTAAAGGGGAGACTGGTGGGTACCCAGAGATCCATTTACATTCACATATCTTGAGATCAGAGGTCAAGGGACCCCTTTAAAAATGGCCATGCCAGTTTTTCCTCACCAAACTTTAGCATAAGTTTGGAGTGTTGTTTAGCCTCCTTTGTGACAAGCTAGTATGACTTGGTTGGTACCAGTGGATTTGTTTCATATAATACCACTGTCTTCACTCTAGCTTTGAAATTGACCCCACTACAACCTCCGAGAGATCGATTGTGTTAAAGAAATCAGTGGTGTTAGGACGAATTTCTGATAACATATTATCATCATGCTTCGACAGCCCTAGTTTAAACATGATCTCCTAAAACGTAAGCTTGATAGAAACATCCAAAGTCTGCTAACTCTAAACGTAATGTTGTTGGGATGCTGAGATGGACGTCATGGCTCTTATGCCTGTGAAATTCATTCCTGTTGCAGATACCTGGGATATAATAAAAACAGTGAAATTGGAGCTTTCCTCTTGTCTGGTAGTGGCTACTTTTTCTGACCACATAATATATATATAACACAGCCAATGGATCTTGGGTCCTTAGGTCATCCACCCATCTCTCAGATGACTCATAGATCAAATTTGTGGATCAGCAAACCTGGAGGTTTTTTTTATATGAGGTTTCCACAGCGTATGAAACCATCATCACAGAGATATATACATTTATTTCACTTTAAAAACCTCGGAAAACCCTGATTGTCCAGTGCAAATGTTGAATCAGTGTGCTCTTCCAGATTGGGCTGTCAGAGTCTCTCCAGGGCCCCATATCATAGCATCCCAGCTCCTCCCACCGGCCCCTGAGAGGTCATTATGGTAGCCATAGAGATGTGGAGGTGGTGGTCTCTGGCGATGTCTGGGAGGCTGTAATTGGTCCCGTCTTGTCGATCGCTCTGAGCATCTTCAGCAGCACAGGCATTCATCACTGCTGGGACTCCGGAGCCAGACCAGGACACAGTCTCTGTCTGGGAGGAAGATGGTTACTCATCGTTCTAACCTGCCCACTGTAGCACAGTCCCAAAAACTGGAGATGAAGTTTTTAAATGGCAAAAAAACATTGTAGCACATCCAGATTAGGTACGCCACGGTGAGGAAATGTTCCCACCGGATAATAAACTCAAGAAAAGGGGTCCCTTGACCTCTGACCTCAAGATATGTGAATAAAAATGGGCTGTATGGGTACCCACAAGTCCCCTTTACAGACATGCCCATTTTATGATAATCACATGCAGTTTGGGGGCAAGGCATTTGAAATGACATAAATTGGGTATCACTGTAAAGCTGAGACTCTTGTGGATCCAGTGAACCTGATTGTATTCATATGTAATAATGTTAGTCACCATAGAGACCTCACTGTATAAAATGAGCTGTGGTGACCTCTGGGATAATCACAGCCTCATGAAACTTTACAGCCATAAACTAGAGACCTGGAGCATTCAGGGGATGGATGGCTTTCCTAGCTCGATTAACAATAACAATAATGTCTGAGCAGTTTCCAGAACAGAAGTGTTGCCATCCAATTGCAGAAAAATGCTATTCTTACAAAAATGTACAAAAGGTTTTTGATCCCAAATCACAGCATGGCTTTTTCAATGGTGTTCCTCAAGGTCATTGTGTCTTAATGTGGTATTTTGGAGGGATGGTTGATCATTTTTATCAAATCTCGAGCGGTAAAAAATGGTTAACTTTGACACCAAATCTGTGTAACAAATAGTGCCAACCCAAAAATTGCTTATGAGACATAACAGAGCATGGGGATGGACATCATATACTGCTATCATAAGCTTCTAAACCCTTGTATACTTTTACATTTAATTTTAATGAATTAATCCATCGATGTTTATTTCTGATTAATTACCAGAGCAACTTAGCAGACAGTGCTGAGCTGCATCTCGAATTAATCTTCAGGTTCACGTCTTTCAGGTTATATTCACCACATCTGTGTGACATCTTCTGTTGACCTGCTATGTCCTCCATAAACTCCCCTGTACCCCCCTAAAGCAGACAAAAACGGGTCTGTTGTGGGTCTCAGAGGGTTAAATGGAAAATGCTCCATTCAAAACAAGGCCTAATTCAGAATATCCAAACAGGATATGCTACGTAACCCACATCAAAAGTCAAAAGTCATTGTGAATTCCTCACTTGGCTGCGTGCAGGTTTTAGATGCTAAGTGCTGTGATATACCCAGTAAACATCTCTAGCTCCACTGCAGCCGTGTCGCATTTAAATATAAGATGGATAAGCTGTAATGTATGCTGCAGAATAAACTGCTCATTGCCCAAATGAACAAGGATGTTGAAACTTTACCCAAAGAAATCTGTAATTCAAATGAAAGTAGTGAACACAATGAGAGCCCAGTTCTCTGAGTGGGTGCGTGCATGCATATTTATTCATCTGCTGTAGTCTTTACTCCACTGAAGGAAGACAAAACTTGCATGACTAATTTTTTTACAATACATCAGGCACAGCCCTCTCTTGTCTCCCCCGGTTATGTGGAATCTCAAACACGCTGTTGACTTCTGCAGGAAATGCGCGGTTTGTTTTTTTGGAGATTAACTCCATACCGATAATTTCATATTTGCTAAATGGTTCTTTACAGCCGCGATTTCAGGACATCACTCAGCCGGACAGCTAATGAATTTGGCGTATTGATTGTAATGCCCAGGAGCCCCAGCTGGGAAATATGAAGTGTCAAGTGCTCATTAATTCCTGAGAGAAGTTGGCAAACATCATTGACTCATTCCATTACACAAAGTCCACATATAATTGACCTCGTGGCTCATTGCTTCTCAGAGTGCTAAAGTTGAAAGTTGTGGCTTTCAGCTGTGCAAATGTAATTTTGTTTTCTGATGCTCCTATCGTAGCAGGATCTCCCCCTTGTATTAAAAGGTTTTGCTGGATGTTCATTTTAATGAAGTTTTAATGATGAGTAATGCTTTAAGCATTTGTATTTATTCATATGCACCTACATCAAAGGCCTCTGTGTGTTTTTCATAATTTCACTTGGCATTTTCTTCACAACTCGACTGAACAGAGGGCTGAGAGAAGAAAAGAGAGGGAAGTAATTTGGCTTAAGAGTGGACGGCTATTTCCTTTTAAGTTGTAATGTAAAGAGACCTTAATTGTGCTTTAGCGCCGAGATATCCCCCAACTCAGTTTTAGCATCTGGCTGAGGATTCACAAAGTGTTCTGGTACGCAAGTCCTGAAAGGCAAACAAGAGATTTCCTTTTATTTATATATTTCTTTTAACGTGATCCATTTTCCAAGTCTGATCTAAAGTGTTTTGTCTCCTTTTTTATGACTCAACAGTGTTTTTTTTTTTTTTCAGGATCATCTTTCTACATTGCTTTTCTTTTTTGTCTGTGAAACATTTTTTGTTTGTTTTTTTTTTTGCCCTCAAACAATGTGACAAAACATGATACGAACTAACATTAGCGAGACAGTCCACTTAAAAAAGTAATGTAGAAAAATCTGCCTTTTTTCTTGTTTTCAGACAGGAAAAAGTTACTTCAGCAAATAAATTATTATTATTATTATTATTATTATTATTATTATTATTATTACTTGTTTCACAGCCAAACTTAGAAAGATTATCCTGGCAAAAAATGTTCCACCTGTTCTTAAGTCATAGACAGGAAATAAATAAAAAATAAAATGAAATAATGATTAAAAATAATTTAATCAGACTTCAGATGAATCACCAGAAACAAACAAATCTGTCTCGCCTTTCAGAGCTTCCGTAACACGGCCGCGCTCATGGAATAAATTACAAACGTCATTTCCGATGCTTTTCGCTTGGTGATGTACAATCTATTCCTGACAGCTGTTTTTAAATCGTATGACCGTCGACGCCTGTCGTTAACGCCTGTCGTTAACGCCTGTCGTTAACGCCTGTCGTTAACGCCTGTCGTTAACGCCTCTGCAACGACAAGTGTTTTGTCAGAGAACGTCTCTCCCAACATTTGCTGTCAATTCTGCGATTCTCTGTGACTGTAATGGTTACTAATGCTTATGGCCATCGACCTGCTCACACACCCTCACAGAGGATCAGCGATATTTAAAGGTGCATTCCGTGATTCCAGTGAACCAATCGGAGCAGAGCTGGAGCCAGCCGTCTCCAAGCAGCTGTCAGTCACTCGCAGACGCCGATCAAACAGTAAGACTTGGCAGCGCTGATCAAATATGAATCAATAATCTGTTACTGCAATGTCTATTTCTCTGCTCAAATGTTGTCAAAAACATCTTGTAATTACCATTTAGCTGTAAAATTAGAAAGTATGTGACCTCGCAGCCATGTTGTGAACAGTTTAGGAGATACCAAGCACCGGCCATCAGCCGGAGCACAGCCAATAGGAACACTCTCTCTCTGAAAGGAGCTGTGATTGGCCAAAGTTTCCCATCATGGGCTAGATTTTCTAAAGCCACGAGGAGGTCCAGTCTAGTTTTCTCTCTCATAACACGTGAATTACAATATGCTGAAAGGTTATTATAAACCTGACAACAGGTGGCTGATTGGCAGCACTGCACAAAGCAAATCATCTGATGTCGAAATCATGTCAGAGACGAGATGAAGTTTTGCTTTGAAACTATTTTTTGAGTTGGTTTTGAAAAAGCTGACTTTGCAGAATGAAAAGGATCACTTTGTGGTCCTGTGGTCTTGTGTTGTGCCGGATCGGCAGCCTGTAGATGTAGAAGATCTCTCCCCATTCATTGTCTATGGCGCTGCTCCACACTGTGTACCTTATCGCATCACAAATTTCAGTTTCAGCACGGATTTGGGAGAGAGTTGAGCTTACTACATGCTTACTAATATTTTTTGGACTGTGACCATAGAAATAATATGTATGAATTTAGAAAATGGGCATAGTTCCCGTTTAAGTCACAAACACAGGAGAGAAAACTCTCATTTTGCCTCTCGGGGCTTCCATAACATACCCAACAGCGCTGTAGTCTCTGAATGAAGTTTTCCTGCAGTGTGGCGTTATTAAAACCTGCTTGTATGAGAGTTTTAAACTCAAGCAGGATGTGAAGCTTCATAACTTCAGTGTGAAAATGTTGCTTCTCTGGCTGCTCAATCACAGAAAGTATCAACAGGTTTGCCTCATTATGCCCTCCTAGCAGGGCGGGGCGGGAACCTCGTACGATGTAGGAAGGCGGGTACGACGATTCTGCAAGATATTATGTAATTTCACATTTGCTGTGATCATTGGTGTTTATGTGGGCTTATCGACAACGTTGTGGTGTCAGCAGTAACTCAAACGCTCACAGTAAGTTAGTTAATTATTTTGTGTGATTTTGATGCTGGCTGTCTGTTTAGCTCCCCTATACGTATCTGAGCAGGTGGTACGTTCCAGTTAGGTGAGGCTGAGAAGGTAAATACCATTTATTGGACTACACGGAGACTGAGGCGGCTTTATGTAAGGCTGAAACTTTTATTAATTCTGTGCTCTTTTTCCTGCTGCCTAATTAGGTTTTATTAAATTTAGTTGTTGCCGTAAATGAATAAATTAATGAATGCCACCGTTTTGTTGCACTACTTATCGACCTGTTTCTTCAACATTAATTTTAAGTTGTTCCAGTGCCAATCAGCATCAGCTTCCCTTTATATGAGGTGACGGCGCTACACCCACAGTCCAATTCATTTCTTTGTTCTGTGGTGCATGAAGCACATTTTTAAGATTATATTGCAAATACAGTTTTATTTGTGTCTATGGCTGAAATATGACCAACCTTGTGATTTACAGTATGTCACCTGCCTGCATGAGCAGCAACAACAATGAAAGGATGAATTATACTTTGCAGTGAAGGGAGGTGGATTGTATTAAAATATAAAAACAGACTCAGTAAGCCTTTTTTCAGCTTCCTCACCCTGACATTTAAGTTTTTGTTTTGATGTTGAATCGTTGTCTTACTACAGTATTGGGTTGTTTTATCTTAGCCCGCCTAACACTGATATTTATATTAATGTTGTCGTCTCAGTTTACTGAAGTCTTAAATCAAAGTGGTTGTTTCACATGTATTGCTGAAGAATCTAAAATCTTCTCTGTGTGTGTTTTGCAGGGGAGCTGTACATCGGTGGCGTGACAAAGAACATGTACAGCAATCTGCCCAAGCTGATAGCATCCCGGGACGGGTATCAGGGCTGCCTGGCCTCCGTGGACCTGAACGGGAGACTCCCCGACCTGATCGCAGATGCCCTCCACAGGGTGGGTCAGGTGGAACGAGGCTGCGATGGTGAGTAGAGGAAGCACATGTCCATCACATACAGACTTTAACACTAATAGTAATAGTCGAAGCTATGTGTACTTGCTTTAGCTAAGTTTAGGGAGGGATGTACCGATCCAGCCTCACGTCATTTTACATGTTCGCAAATTTCATGGTAATTTGACTTTGGGTATCAGCCGATACGCAAGACTGATCTGATACCAGATACCAGATCACTGATCAATAATCTGTATGCCTCACTGTGTGGAAGTGAGTGGGATCATTCTTTTATGTGTAAGACAACATCAGGTTGACTTACGCAAAATGTGACAAATATACATAAATATAAATTTACTGAATTATTAATTATTATTAAAACAATTTGATTAAAAAAATTAACAGGAATTATATTTCCCTGTATAATGTTAATACAATATAAACAAAATTAAATTGAATTGAATAGATTGGCCCCATTGCCACCAACAGCTGATCCAGCTATCGAGTATCACTGCATCACCAGTTATGTTCTCATGATTACTAATGACATCCATGTCCAAAAGTAAGCATAAATAGCAATTATCTCTCCTGTGACTCAACACAGGAAATCAAGTAACATTGATTTCAAGTGTTTGTGTCATCATCCAGTGTGTAATCCAGTCTTCTCGCTGTTAGTGACAATTTCCCACAGAGAATGCCAGATTTTTGACAATTTCACATCAAGGATAGCTCATTTTGAGAAGCTGACAGATAATTATAAAGGAATCAAGCCAGGAGTGGAATCAGAATCTGTGTTTTTGTACAATTTAATTAATTTGTCGTTTAGAGACGGAGATGAAAACAGCATCCAGTGTGTGACTCCTAAATGTTTCAGACACTGATAATAATGTTGTTTAGTTTTACTTAGAAAGGTCAAACTATTCTTTTCAAGTGATTTTAACAATCTCACAGTACAAACAAACAAAACAGAAGCAAAGAGATGAAACTGACAGCAGCCGCTAGATGCTGCCGCGGCAGTGCTACAGCCATTTCTGACTGAGAACGGCAATGAGTCCGGCCATGGATGTATAAAGAAACGTCTGTAAATCAACTTCCCAGTATGAACACGTACATAGCCCTCATTTAAATCATTATGTCCTAAGAGATGTAAAACAAACTAATAGCTGAATCCAGAGTCATGTTCCTCGGCATGTTGAACATGCATCAGACCCACAGGACTGCAACGCCCATATGACATATCTGGTTCTACCAGCTTCCTGCTAGCTGTATGCAGCTGTAATAATAGATATATTGGCTGTAATTCAGCACTTTTATTATCTTATAATACACCCAGAGGATTTTGCTGTAAGCCTGTACAGTGACGGATGTATTAACATGTCTGTTCCCAAACAACCGGCTATCGGCCAGTAGCTAGTAGTGTAAATAACAAGACATAAACAGAGTTTAATGTCGGTAGAGGCTATTTACTAACATGTTGCTAACACTAACACATCCATGGTCTGTGGTCTATTGGAAATTGATTTTGTCCTTGACATGAGAAGTTACCATTTATGTCCGCCGATCACTTTTTGCTCCTTTGGAAAGCAGCCGGGCAAAAATGTTTATTAAATGACATAATAGTAAGTAAATAATTTTTTATTGTTCAACACTCATTTAGGTAAAAACATTAAAATTATGACAGTATAATAGAAGTATTTTTTTTTTTACTTTTGTTCGGCACTTTGTAGGCGGACGTTCAGTCCAGAATGGCGGACGCGTAGCTCTGCTGCTGGATGCTGATGTTTCAGTGGAACGAATAATTAACTTTCACCTCATATCAGCATATGTTGGTGCAAAAGGACGTTTTTACTCCTCACCTTCCTTGGTTCTCTGCTTTAAATAGCCACCTTTTTTCTGATTTTATTTACACGCCTAAATGCATGGCCTGACACACATGACCGCCACACATCAGTGCAGTAACGTGGTGAATTTTCCTGAGGCTGTTGTTGCCTGATTTACACCAGTAACCCTGTCCAGACTCTCCCAGCTGTGGGCAGTCTTTACAATCTAAGCCCCGGTCCTCTGTATATCCTCTCTATTGCCCCATAAAAAGTGCATGAGGGAGGTACCTCTCCTCTAATATTATTGTCAGTGTGGCTAATCTCAGCAACACCCCACCCTCACTGGCTTTTACCTCATCAATCTTGCATCGGTTTTGTTTTTACCTCTGCTGTGCGCAGTCCGCCACCGTGTCTCGGGCTGCATGGCTTCTGCGTCGGGTAGTTAATCCTCAGTATAACAGTGGATTTTGGCTGGAGCATTTCCCCCTTCCACACACCCCACCCTTCCCCCGCCACCACGTCTCAATGGCGTGCTGAGTGTCGGAGAGTACAGACTTGATTTCCCTGAGGGCCGCGCTGGCCGACCCAATGCAGCACTGATCCAGCTTTTTTTTCCCCCCCTCGATCCTGAACGCTGGTACTTCTGCCAACCCGCCTTATTACCTGCCTACAGTACAATTACTTCGCTCCAAACACTGTTTAAAGCTGCATTAAGCTATCATATTGCCCCCCCCCAGGCACCCAACATGGATGCTAATATTAGTTAAGGATGAGAGGTGCCAGGGAGCTGGGCAGCTGTAATTGACCAGTTGGAAGGGTGAAGCTTTTGACAAATAATAGTATGCCAAGACCCGAGGCTGTTGCAAATCCATGTATCCCCTTGTTGATATTAAAGGAATACATCAAAACTGTTTTTGACTACTTATCTAAGCCACTATAATCAAATTCAGGTTATGTTTCGTCACCATGTACCAGAGAAGCTGACATCAAATCAGTTAAATTACAAGTTTTATATTTAATAGTTTTGATTGATCTTCTCTAACAATAACAGCTCAGATCCAATCTCCTGGTTTACTAAAGCAATAGCAAAAGTAATGAAGATGATAATTAGTGCATCTGGCTAAATCTGTCACATTTACATTACAGCTCATGTTAATTAAAGTACATTGTCTCTTCTTAAATTAACTGAACAAAACCATAAACCAGGGCTGTCAAAGTTAACACGATAATAACGTGTGATGATAATGAAAAACTAGCCACTACAAGACAATAGTAAACCTAATAACTCCAATTTCACTGTTTCCATTATATCTGAGCTGTCTGCAAGGGGAATGAATTTCCAGGGTGTAAGACCCATGACACCCATCCCAAATTCCCAGCATCATGTTTAAAGTGAGTTTTGAATGTTTCTATGATGGAGTCACGTACTTTTTTAGAAAATCATGTTTAAATTACTTTTAACGCCACTAATTTCTTTAAAGCATTAATGCAACTTGTGATTTTTAGATTGTGACAGGCTCAGTTTTAAAACTACAGTGAGGATCCTGGTATCAAACTGGAAAACCTGAGGAATCCACTGGTACCAACCATGTCATACTAGCTTATTGGGAAGGAGGCTAAATAACGCTCCGCTTTTTGCAAAAATTCGGCAAGAAAACATTGTCATAGGAGTCCCTTGAACTCTGACCCCAAAATATGTGAATGTAAATGGGTTCTCTGGGTCCCCACCAGTCTCCCCTTTACAGACATGCCCACTTTATGATAGTCCCAGTCAGTTTAGATCAAGTCATAGTCAAGTCAGCACTCTGACACAGTGACAGCCGTGTTATGTTACCATGTTATGATTGGGGCATATTTTTTATGCCATATGCAGTACCTGTGAGGGTTTCTGGACAAAATTTTCTTTTTCTTTGTGTTGTTAATTGGTTTCCAATAATAAATATATACATAGATTTGCATAAAGCAGCATATTTGCCCAGTCCCATGTTGATAAGAGTATTTTGAACAGATAAAAAAATGATGAATTTGGGAATAATCATGATTAACTATGGATAATTATGCAATTAATTGTGACTAGATATTTGAATCGATTGACAGCACTACCATAAACATAAGATAACTTTTCCAAAATGCAGTGTTGTCCTGGATCACTGCCAAAGTGCTGACCGACTTGGTTCGGAGGTCACTGTTGGTTTGTGGACCGGGGATGCAGAGTGGTCAGAGGTGACTGCTGGTCCAGTCTCAAATGACCTAAGGCCAAACAAAGAGCACAACACTGAGCTTGATCTCAATGCTCTCTACTGACTCAGCGGATCACAACCACAAAGAACCAGACAGGGAGAAGGAAAGGAGCCTGAGACACAGTTGAAATGCAGGTACATAAACAGTGCTGCTGAGTCACTGTAGCTCAAGAGCGGAGGAACAAGTAAACAAGGCCAAGATATGGGAAAAATAATACATACTGGCATTAGTAGTAGAAACATGAATATTTGTAGCAGGAGCAGCAACAGAAGCTTAAATAACTTTTTACAACTCGTACTGCTGCTTGGTCAGCGCCCCCTCGCTGTCTGATACCGACACACCGAGACTCCCAACCAACTCCAATGTAAATCCATCCACGTCACTATTAGACAGCAAAAGCGACTGACAGAGCAGAAAGTCTGCAAAGGGAGGAGGTCAGGTGGATGTTTGGGCCAAACAACCACAGACTTTAACCCAGGAGAGCGTTTTTCGCGTCCTGCGTGAAACCAAGTCAACACATATTTATTTGAGCTTACTTTTGTGACATAACTCACATACTTAATTAACAACACACACACTAGTCATGTCACAAACATATCTGTTTAAGTTAACAAACATACTTATTTTAACCCAAAACCCTAAACCTAACCAAGTAGTTTTGTTGCCTAAACCTAACCAAGTAAAACAAAAAAAAACTAAGTAAACCTACGTTGGAAGTTTATTTTGAATACACTGTTAATAATATAAAAACGAAAACTGAACATTTCCTGTGAACATGGATGTTTATTTTGAAAAGGCACTATGCATGTGAAAAGTGGAAACTGTATGTTTCATGTGAACACTGAAGTTTATTTTGAAAAGATGTCAAAAAACTGACACTAGAAGGGCACATAGGGCATCATAGTTTGAAGCGTAGGGCCACGTCAGTATTTGATTGTCTGGGCGTGAGAACGTGTTGCTTTTTAAGATTCATGTCAAGATTAAAAACTCAAAATAATCTGATCCTGTGAAATTACCACCTTTAAAACATTTAGAACAGCGGTAAAAAGCCTCGAGGCCTCCTTCGAACATTTAATTCATCATGAACCGGGAGCTGAACTGGTTCTGAAGTTAGGCGCCCTGGCCCACTCAGCACTGCTAATATGTGAGCAGATGTTTCAGTAGTAATCCAGCTGTTAGTCGTAGATGCAGGTGACAGCGAGGGAGTGGAGATGTGTGTGTTCACTTTGGGGTTTTACAATGACGCTAGGCTTATTGGCTCCTGTTTCATGCTGGATTTCCCTGAACATTTGGAGCAAACACAACAGATGGAGTTTTATGCACCAACAAACCCAAGGCACCTAATAACAGGTTCTCAGGCAGCCATACAAAGGTAGTGTTTGGCCGATCAATACTTGAAGTGGAGTGAGGAAGTGATTACAAGACTTGGTTATTAATTATGACAATATGCTTAATTAGCTCCTCAAGGGACCCCTTTATAAGCGAGTAATTAATGGGGCAATTAGTGTGGTTAGGAACTACTAACAGAACAAGCTGATAGAAAAATGATATTGAATTCAAGTGGACATTTTAAAGCAGACAGTAAGAGCCTACATAGATCGGTGATATATTTATTCTTTATTTTCTTTGGGTGTTGGGGGGGGGTCGCTTTTAATTGGACCATTTGTAAATGGCACAGTGAGATGTCTGTTTATCTATGCAGAAACAAATTAGTCTTGCACTGAACCATGCTTCTTCGGAAATGTTTGTGTTTAATTGAGATTTTAATGAGAATCCCCGGCAATCACCAACGCGACAGCCACCACACATGCTTATTTTTAAGGCTTGATCTGCATCTTATATCCATCGTTCAGCTTTTTGTCCCATCTAATTTTGAAATCAGGTTTTGTTGGAAGGAAAACGAATGAAGAACTTGTATTTCCATCAGTTGTGTTAGCCAATTCAGACTACAAGCAACAAACACTTGATGATTTATTTTCCACATCATGGCAATACATGTGACAATGCCTGTTGGGTCAGGAGTATATTTTGAAGTAGATATATGCGTTTTCATAATATATCTGAATAAGTGGCTGGAATACCACAGAGAAATTACACCAGTGGAGTTTCTAATTGACAATTTAAATGTCTGACACTATTTATGGCGGTAGGAGAGAACAACAGCAGACAGCATCCACCAAAACACACATCACACACAGATATTATGGAGATGCTAAATAGGAGCTGACTCCACCACCACTAATTTCCAATGCAAATGTGCCCCGAGTCTGGCAATTACACACCAGGTTTCAACCTTGAATTAATGTCAAATTGAATCTGAATACATTTCTAAGCAACACAAATCAAATCACTTCACTCTGGAGATGAGCAGCTACTGTATTTTGTTGTAGTCATTGGGTATTTTAACACCAGCTTTAAAATTTGGTTTTATTTTAGGCTTTCAATAACAGAGTTAAAGGGTAGGTTCACAGTTTGTTCAAGTCTGTCTTAAAATATCCGTCAGGTGTCCACATGAATGTTGGAGCAGGTTTCGCTTGCTGCTATCATCCCCCATGTGCATACAGACCATTAAGAGATCCCTTCCTAATGCACGACCAGTGTAAGTGATGGGGGACAACATAAACATTGTTTTGTGCAAAAATATATTCAGACATTTACTGGAAGCTTGCATAATGAGAGTTTTAATGAAGCGTAAACAGCATATTGCCAACTTGCACATCCAGCAGAAATGGAGCAGCAGGGCCGGCTTAAGGCATGGGCCATGTAGGTGTTCGCCTGGGGTGCCTCCTTTTTCACCACTGAGGTTACAAATCAACAAATAAATAAATAAATACACTTTTCACCCCGTCACTCTCATAATGTATCTGACTAAAGACTTTTAAGCCAAAAATATCAGGGACTAATTTGTTCATTTATATTATAATAAATAGTTATTTATGGAAATCTTAATTTTTGTCCTCAAACCTCTGTGATGTTTGATATGTGTTGTGGTTTGCAGGGCTAAAGTTATGGTTCTGGAGGGTTGAACCCTAACCCCAAAACCCAGAAATGAGTTAGCATTTAAGCACTTCCGGGTCCCTCATCTGGAAGTTTAAATGGGCTTTTAGTTAGATACCTGAAATAAGGTCTGTGGTTAACACTGAAGAGATGTTAGCGTTTTGTTGTACAACCTAAAGCACATCAATAAATACACCCTTCATCAGTTGTGACCATGTTGTAGTTTTATAGCCTAGTGTTACGTTTTTACTTCTGGTGATTGCATTCACACTTCAAAAATCAGAAAAATGGAGTTCATTCGCGGATATTATCTTGCTGAACAAAACGTGCAACTATCATAGATGTAGCAGACATTATTTTCTGTAATAATCCAAAACCCAGAAAAATCCCCTTGGCTTTTTGTTGAAGAAATCGTGGGTGGTGCTGTCTTCCTGGTTGGCCTACGGAAACATGTCACCCCTGATGCACTCTCCCTGGTTGGCTCATTGACTCCTTGGTTCACTACCTGTGCTCAGGGCAGAATGAATATTATAGATAATAATACAATAATATAGAATGTATATTTCTAAAGCAAGCTTTAAAACGTATCTCCAGTTCTCATTAACAAGAGAAGTAGATCACCAGCAGAGCTGAAAATGCAATGAATACTGTAACACACGCCTCATTAGTAAATCCCTGTTCATCATACAGCATGTGGTTTGAAAATACTGAACTGTCTGGTGGGTATGCCCTCAGGACCCAGTACCACCTGTACGGAGGAGTCTTGCTACCATCAGGGGGTGTGTCTCCAACAGTGGGAGGGCTTCACCTGCGACTGCACCATGACGTCCTATGGAGGTTCATTCTGCAACGATCGTAAGTGAAACTGTCTTTTTTTTTTAAGCGACTGCCGTGGTTTGAGTGTTAGTATGGCTGGAGTGAGTGGTACAGGTGGAGATAATATGCACAGCTTTGTAATTCTGCTGTTTAGGTGGCACTCAGAGGCAGCTATACGAGAAACTTGTTAAAATATTACTGCCAGCAAGTGGAATATTAAAGTCAAATATTAGTAATCAAGGCCCCATTACCTCATTTTAGCAGGGCTACACAGATTGAGCTACAGTCCACATTCACTCCTCTTCTGATGTCCTATTACTTGCACGTTATTCATAGTAACACCTTGGCTTGTATAACTCACCTGGAGGTTGGCTCCCGGGCTCCCGAGGCGCCGCTAACACGCTGCAAGGAGAAATGATGATTCGAGTCCTGCGTCCTGCCATGTGGTGACCTGCCGGGTGGCTGGCACCAAGGAAAGGAGAGTATGGAGAGAGGGCCACATAGGCTTATCTGACATGCACCGTTTATTGGTTTCAAGTTTGGATTTGTTTTAGGTGTGAAGTAGCTGCATTGAAAGGACTTCATCTTCAAGTGCTGCTGCACTGCAATACGGTAGTGAAATATTTGTTGAGATGGATATGTTTTGCAGCAGAGCTCAGTGTGGTGAGAGCTTATGTACAATTAGCATTCAGCACTCCTCACAGGCTTGATTTAAACAGGGGCAGAGGCAGGGTGACAGGCTAATAGACTTGTTTGCATAAGTCTTCGTTTGCTTATTAAGTAGTGAGTTAAGCTGTATCACCCTTACCACCTTCTCTATTTTTTTTTTTAAACCACCCTATGTTTCATTTGTGATGGAGTTTATCTTTGATTGTTGTCATGTTGGTTGCCATGTTAGCTCGACAGAATGTGATTGGGCCTGACAGTAAGGGGATGATTAGCAAGGTGCTCCTTTGGCTCTCGGAAGACTCGAGCGAGGGGAAAGCGATAATAGTAACGGGTCTGTCGGCATGACAGCCACGCCGAGATAAGCAGCGAGATCCCTCGAGGAGAGCAAACGATGAAGAGAGGAGAGGGGTGCTGATTCCTGCGTTGGAGTCGCTGCCTGTGGGGAGCGTTTCGCAGTTTTACTGTGCCGGCTTCAAAGATGACAGGTGGCACTGTGTGGCACCAGGGAGCACAGCGACATGTGTTCAGTGGAGGGACCGAGGGGAAGTGTGTCTGTTTGCTGAGAGTGTTTAGAGTGGAGGGAAGGGCCTCACCAGCCGCCTGAACAAAGATATTGTATAACTGCAGACAAAACGTTTAAGTAGAGCAACTATCTGTCTGATTACATTACGTCAAACTCCCTGAAAATCTCACACATACGGAAGCCCAGAGAAGCAAGTGACTAAAAAAGAAAAGCAAAAGTCTGATCTGAATTGTTTTCTCTCCTGTGTTTATGACATAAGAACAGGTGAATAAGACATTTTTGCTGGGATAATCTTTAAGTTCCTTATTTACTTATTTATTTAAAAATTCATGGTGGAAAATAAATAAAGCTTTGTAGGATCAAGGGAGTTTTTTTCCCCATATGTGAAACATGGGGAAAAAAAATAGCACATGATTTTTAATTTATTTTTTGCTTTCTACATGCTCCCTAAACACAAGGTACACATTGTGTGTTAGCAAGTTATGTAAATTTAAACTCACCTGGAAGAAAACGTCAGTGTGTTTAGTCCTATTTCGAACATGGTGTAGTGGTGCACTTCCGTCTCTTATGGCCAAAATAAAGTAAAAAAATAATTATTAAAAAAAAAAAAACTAAACTTTTTATTCACCTGTTTTCACAGATGGAAAAAGTAGAAAGATTATACTGGCAAAATGTTTTAAACCAGCTCTGTACTAGTATTATGGGTTCATTGGCTGCTGTTTAACGTCACTCCCCTCCACTCTTTGTCTTGTTGCAGTATTTTCTCGGTGAAGGATTGCCATACTACAGTATAACACATCCACAATATCTGAGAGAACAGCCACCACCTCTAACTTACTGATTGCACACCTGTCGAACATTAATGTCCCGTCTCAATGTGGCCAATTTCAAAACTGCTGTCAAAAGTGTGCGTTCAAAATGTAACTGCCCTGCCTTGTCTATTAAATGTGTCCATTCAGTATATATATTTTACAAATGTGTTATACAGCAGTCTGTCAGCCTCCTTCAGTGTGCATGCATTGCTATAGCTGCTCGCTGTTGCTGCTTTCCTTCCTCACAGCAGCTGCACATCTTCGGACCTGCCCTTCTGTCTTTATTTCTGACTTGAAACTCGGGGAAAAAACACTTTTCCCCTCTTGAACTTGAAAGCCTGCCCCGAGTTGAACTCTTGACTCCTTCTCTTCTTTGTCTTCTTGTTGCGTACTTCTCGCTGCACAAGCATCTTTATATCCTTGAGCCTTTTTCTGGACTTGGGCAATCACCGAATCAACTATTCTCTGAACATGCCGAGCTTCTGGGAATTTTCCTTGATACTCTGAAATCTAAGGTAGGTCTTGTCATGGGTATGAAACTGATGCTCCAGGTGTGGATGATATTGCATCATTATTTTTTTATTGTTTTTTTCAGCGACTTGCAGCATTAAGTCATGGCTGTATCGTCAAGGTTGCGCTCTCTCTTTACCCCAGAGAAAAATAGCTTCCTCCGATCCCTGCCGTGTGCCCTCACTTTGTCTGCTACACATCTGAAATGGACCACTTTGAAATGGTTTAATTCCTGGTAGACTTTCCTCCTGTAACCACATAAATCAAAAAGCATGCATCCTACCTTTCTGTGTCTGCATGCATAATGAAAATGCGACATGGATAAATGGGTGTATGGGTTGCATCTCTTTGTCGCCTTACAAAGGATATGGATGCGTGTCATCAAAAGAAGGGACAGAAATAGGGCCAGTACTATGAATCACAAAGAGCCATGCTCTTTATCTCTCACTCAGCAGCCATGCTGTGAAAAATACAGTGCACATGTACAGTAAAGTACACACCAGTTGATCATGTGTAGCACTCATACTGTCTCTCACACATGCGCATACTTCCCTTTTGACGGAAATGGTTTTGATTTAGCTTTCAAACAAGAATGAATGACTTGAATAGAGTGACTGTCACTGCTTTCCATTCTCTGTGGTGATAAAGAAGCGTAATTATTCTTCCAGCATTGCTCACTCTGCTGTTTGTGGATGGCCTTCCTTGGTGGCCATGATAGACAAAGCATAGACAGGACCCAGCTGCTGTATGTGTGGACTACACTGCTGTATTAAAACAGCAATACGCCTGTTAAATAAATGCTTGAAACAGACCGTCACAAACCTACAGTTACAGCCCTAACGGCTCACTAAGAGTTGAGTTTCACTTGGTCAATTGTTCATCTAACCCGTTCTCACTCCCAACTCATCAAATAGTGTAATTTGGTAAATGCCAGGCACTGGAAACGTGACATACAGAGGCACCCTTCGGCAACAGTATGTGATGAACTGGCCTTTCAACTAACTCCAGTTGTTCAACATTCAGAGCAAGTGACGTCGTATTGTAGCATGATAGTCCACTAAAGGCGGGCTTTCAATCAATCAGTAACGTTAGTTGTTAACATTGTCAGTTCCATGAATCACATTAGTTATTAGTATCATCAGTCCCGTGAGTCATTTATATCATCAGTCATCTAAGTCTCATGAGTCATGAGTATCGTCAGTCCCATCAGTCGTATGAGTCCTTTAGTATTGTAAGTCTCATGAGTCGTTTAGTACCATCAGTCCTGTGAGTCAAGTGACTCATAAGTATCATCAGTCCCATGACTCACGTAAGTCATTTAGTATAGTCAGTCCTGTGAGTCAAGTGAGTCATTAGTATCATATGTCCCATGAGTCTCATGAGTCATGAGTATCGTCAGTCACATCAGTCATATGAGTCCTTTAGTATCGTAAGTCTCTGAGTCGTTTAGTACCAGCATTCCTGTGAGTCAAGTGACTCATAAGTATCATAAGTCCTATGAGTCTCATGAGTTGTTTAGTATCGTCAGTCCCATGAGTCACATGAGTCGTTGGTATTGTCAGCCCCAAGTCGTTTGAATTGTTAGTATTGTCAATCCCTTGAGTCATGTGAGTTATTTAGTATCGTAAGTCCCGTGAGACATTTAGTGTCGCTAGTCCCATGAGTTGTTTAGTATTGTCAGTCCTGTGAGTCCCGTGAATTGTTTTTTAGTATCATCAATCCCATGAGTCTCAAGAGTCATTTAGTATCATCAGCTCTGTGAGTCACGTGAGTCGTAAAGTTAACGTGAACCACAGTTTCCTAATCCTAACTAAGTAGTTGTGTTGCCTCAACCAAACTTCCTGTCAAAATTTATTTTGAAAGGACGCTGTGTATGTAACGAGCGTATGTTGATATGCTCTCCCTGGTCCGTCCGACAGTAACGTAAGAGGAGTTCCCTGTGCGTCGGTGTCCGATGCCGAGGAGCACTGACCAAGCGGCGGTATTCGACGAGTTGGGAGCGGGAATGTGTTCGCTCAGCAGAGAAACGTTTTAGTCTGTTTTCCTCCATCGTGTATTTCCGTCTGGCTGGGAAAGGTTGTCAGAATTATTGACGCTACAGTTATGATTTTTGAATACAGATTCATGGATGAATGGACTAGATATTACACACAGGAAAGGTTCAGTTGTGCAGTATTTTTCAACACTGATGTTTCATCTCAGATAAAGTGAACCTAGTGGACATCAGCAGCCATCAGCCGTCATGTCTACTGCTCACGATGTGGTGAAGGTTAACCGATTGTTGCTACAGAAAACATTTAATCACACCTGGAATGAAAAGTATTAGTTTTCTTTGCACATTTGATTTCTTTTGATAGAAAGCAGATATTTAACTTATTGAATCATATATGTGGATAACAGGAGTATAGAATAGCAAATAAAATAGAAATAAATACAATAACAGGATGAGTCAATTGACCTTAAGTTACCGCTTACTAAAGGTTTCCATTTGCTCTGGTTTCTATGGAGTCACATTGTTTTCTAAATGTTACAGAATCCTCTCGACTCGCCAAGAATGAAAAAGCTTTTTACAATCAAACTTACTTCATCGAGATGCTTGAATTTTTCCATTGTCTCCAACCTCACTGTTGTGTACTTTGTTGTAACCTTTGAGAAGTCACACATTGTAGTGCCCAGAGGGCGAGGGCAGGGGACAAAATAAAATGTGACACGCCGAGAAGCTGTTACTAAAACAGGATTACCTCGGGGTAACCCGCTCCGGTTGGCGGCGTTGACGAGGCCACGGACGTGGATTTCTTTCAGGCGCTGTTTAAGGCACGATTACATGTTCTTCCCTCCCCTGTCTCATTAAAAATTCAGATGTTTGTTTAGTTTTTTTTTTTTAGCAGTAGTGTTGTTTTATTAATTTTGAAATAGGTTAGCCTCCGGGGGTCTCTGACAGTCAAGAATGGATCTGCTCAGGGAAGCTGTTTCTTGTAAATCGAAGCATTTTTAATTTGTTTTCGCAGTTGAACAAAAATGAACAATGAGAATGCATTTGTCACGCAATATTCATATTAATATTGCAGTATGAGATTAAGTTGAACTGCTTATTTACTTACCTCCTAAATCTCCTGGGCCAGGAAAGTATTTTTGAGAGCACCCATGCAGCCCTCGCTCCAACTTCCTTCCCCCTGATCCCCGTATCATACTGGACTGCAGCCTGTTTCTTTTTCACTGGCATTGCTTATTTATGAGCCTCCACCTGACATGGCAGATAAGAAAAGACACCATCGAGGAAGCCCGGCAGTCTGATTGGCAGAAAGTTTATATTGGAAGCGATCACCATAGCTCAGGGTTAACTGTTCGGTTATACCCGCGGATAAAGGGAAGCGGCCCGCCGCTCACTCTCGCTGAATAAATTTGTCAAGTTTCTATGTGGGAATGTGGGCTGAGCGCTGCGACGCTTCTCACTGCGGTGTGCGGGTGTGTTTGTGCATGTGAACTAATTCAGAGACTCCGATCCCAGCGGAGAAGCTCCCATTTTGTCCAACAGTATTGTTTGTACCTCTTCGGTGACCCCATGTGTGGGTCAGTTTGCTCTGACAGGCCTACCGCGCTGCACTCTGGGGAGGGTAATACACCAAGCACGGCTTCGAGGAAGCAGCAGATACAAATGAAATTTGGCATCCCTCCTTTCTACACACAGTCTGCTGACCTTCATCTAACAACACAAGTAGTCTCCAGCATTTTTAGTATCAAATGCATCCCTCTTCTAAAACAGCTTTGTTTGTGCTCTCATTAACAGCAGAAACATACGGTGCTATTACACCCGAAAACACTTGAAGTTGAAGCAGGAAGATGCTGCCATACTGTATGACTGTGTTCATGCACACGATGCATTTAAGGCACAACAAACAGAAAAAAGCTGCCTTATACCCCCTCGTACACACACAGCAGAGAGAGCATTTGTTATTCAGCAGCAGCCCGCGGTGATTGACTGGTCTATTTGTTTCTGCGTAGCGTATAAGTGGGCCACTTGGTATTCTGCCTTATTCATCTTGAACCAACTCAGACAGAGATGCTGTGTAAGTGCGTGCGGTGCGATGGCTTTGTTTCTATCTCTCTCTGTCTCTCTCTCTCTTTGCGCTCTCATCCTCTGTTTATTTGAGAGAGAGAAAACAAGACGGAGAGGGCCACGGAGGGGTAGATGCTGGGAGGAGCAGGCTGTGTCTGTGCAATTCGTCGCTGGGCGTTAGCGCAGCACGTGCATGTGTACAATGAATCCAGCTGTCGGTGCATAGTGCTGTCAGGCATACTAATTGAGTGCAGAGTTTCAGTGTGTTTGCAAACTGCACTGCTGATTTCAATCTGACTCCTCTCCCTCTCCCTCATCTCGATTTCGGTTCTGTCTTCCCACTGAAAAGAAAAATGAACCATGCATGTTGAAGATACTTAATAGGTACAAATTTGTGCCACATATGATATTTTATGCCTCTTTATTTAGAACTTTATGTTGGATCAAAAGGTACTTTTTTGCCCCATATTATGAGAAGATAAACCTTTATTTGGGAAGTTTACGGTATGTTGGATTAAAAGGTACCTTTTTGCCCCCGATAGTACTAGAAAATAAACCTTTATTTGTTTACAGTATGTTGGATCAACAAAATTTTTGCTTGTTTATGTTGGATTAAAAGGTATGTTTCTTTACCCCATATTGCTTGAAATCATACCTATTTATTCAAAGTTTACGTTGGAGTAAAAGGTATGTTTTTGTCCCATATTACTAGAAAATATACCTTTTATTAGGAAACATTATTTTGGATAAAATGGTATATTTTTCATCCGTTTTAATAAAAGTTATACCTATTTATTGGAAACTTTTTGTGGGATCAAAAAGTATGTTTTAGCCCCATTTTACTAGAAAATCTACCTTTATTTGGAATCTGTATGTTTAATAAAAGGTATGTTTTCGCCCAACATTACTAGAAAATAAACCTTTATTTGGGAGGTTTACAGTATGTTGGAGCAATATTACTAAAATTTTTACCTATTTATTTGAAACTCTGTTGGATCAGAAGGTAACTTTTTGCTCCATATTACTAGAAAATATATCTTTTCTTTGGAAACTTTATGTTGAATCAAAGGTATGATTTTGTCCGCCATTACTAGAAAATAAACCTTTATTTGTGAAGTTTATTGGATCAAAAGGTACCTGTTTGTCCCATATTAATAAAAATTGCACCTGCTGTATTTATTCTGACCTTTGTGTTGGATAAAAAGGTTTGTTTTTGCCCCATGTAACTAGAAAACATACATTTATTGACAACTTTTTGTTGAATCAAAGGGTACGTTTTGCCAATTTGCATTTCTTTGGAAACTTTATGTTTGATCATGTGGGTTTTCTCCGGGTTCTCCAGCTTCCTCCTACAGTCCGAAGGCATGCAGGTTAGGCTCATTGTTGGCTCTAAAACTCACCACAGGTGTAAATGTGAGTGAATGGTTGGTAGTCTGTTGTCTGCCTCTATGTGTCGGCCTGTGATAGTCTGGAGAACTGTTCAGGGTTTACCCCGCCTTCGCCCAGTGTCAGCTGGGATTAGCTCTAGCCCTCCTGCGACCCCAAATAGGATACGTTGTTACAGATGATGAATGGAGGGATGGATGGATGTTGGATCAAAAGGTACATTTTGCCCCATATTGCTAGAAAATATACATTTATTTGGAAAATCTATGTTGGATCAGACGGTACATTCTTGCCGCACATTACTAGGAGATATACCTGTTTATTTGAGTGTGCATTTACTGTAGTTATTTATTCATTGAGTCCTTTATTTCTGCCATGGGCCATAAAACGGAGTGAATTGACTTCAACAATTGTCCAGGATTAAGTGCAGCTCACTAAGTGTGTACTCCCTGCTTTTTCTAGCCTACTGTTAATGCCTAATAGGCCTGATAGGTTTCAACAGACCTTGGTCATGCCTAGCCCCTCTTGTATGCTCTCGTCTTGATTACCGAAATGCATTCGCTCTCATCCTGACTCGCAGCTCTACAGGTGATCATTTGCTTGGTACATTGCTCGAAATGAAGAAGAAGAAAGAAAAAAAAGCAGGGAAAAGGAAATCAAAGATGGCTACCGGTCTCTGGAACAAAACAGCCTCATGAATCCATCCAGCCTCGATGTAAGTGTGATGCACTCGGTCGAGGCTTAACATCGATTGTCAGGCCGCTTGTTGTGATGAAGGTCACAGCGGCGTCAACATGGACTCAGTGCTCGACACAGCGTGGATCAGGGCGGTCTTAAGGGGAGGCTTTAGCCCTCTCCGATTCTCATCACCAGCTGGAATCACTCAGCCCAGACTCGGGAGGAATGAGTAAGAGGAGCTGAAAACTTCTCAGAGAGTAAAAAAAACGAAAGAAAGAAAATGAAAAATCCCCTCAAACCCCCTGATCCAATGAGTGAAATAATCAGTTTTCACCTGAAAAGCCTTCTGGGAAAAAGACGTATGGAGGACGAAATCCCATGACACACGTTGAGTGACAGCCCACTCATTTACATAATGAAGCAAAAATGCATAAATAAATGTTTAACGAAAAGAATACACAAATAAATAAGTTTTGGGAAATAAATGCAAAGGGAAAATTGTGCATAAATAAATAAATGCATAAATGCATAAATACACACGTTTAAGAATATATAAATCAGTACAATAAATGCTAAATAAAGAAATTAATTACAAAATCATAAAAATAAATTCATGAATAAATAAAAGGGAAAAATTAAACAGAGGAGTAGATAAATGAGGGAATTAATACAAAGATTAATAAATAAAAAAAGCAATTTAAAAACAGAATTCATTAGTTTGTCACATTTTATTTTTATTTATTAATGACTACATTTTTTTAATACTATTTTTTGCATATGAGCCATTTATTTATTTATTTATTAATTATTATTATTATTTATTATTACATTATTCTGGCATGTTTCGTCCTCCACACATAATATTTCTGCAGCCGCAGCGATACACCGACAATCAACAGTTGAAAGAAGAACTCCACTAAAATGGACTGAAGCTTTAATAGAGCTGACTGTAAGGCAGCGTAATGGATGCAGACGTACGTTATCGGGTCATTTATTTATTTATTTGCGATTTTTGCAGGCTCCGGCCTCCGCAAAGATGATCGCGCATGAACTCGTGGAAGGTGTCAGACTAGATTTCTTTGTTGTTGTTGTTTTTTGGCTCATATTCTCCATAACTTTCCATTCTCGTTTTCGCTCATTGTTGCTATGCACTCCTCCCACCTCTTCCATGGCTCCCATATTCTCGTTGCACCGTTTGCCAGCCGGCCCTAAAGAGCTGCTGTCCAGACCTAGCAATTAACCGGCACCTCATTAGGCCAGAAACGCAGTGTGAATCCTGAATAATCACTTTGCTTGCTTTTTATTTTTCATGCCCATAGACACACACACACACACACACACATAGACGAGACCTCTACTTCTCAGCTGTGGGCTGCTCCATAAATGAGATGAGGAGAGAGAGCCGGGGGAGGGTGCAGCTATCTTTCCATTTGCAGACACTGTGAGTGAAAGCATGGGCAGAGAAATGAGAGGATGGATGGAAAGCAGTGAAAGGAAGAGAGCGCGAGTGAGGAATGAAATAGTGTCTGAGCGTGCAAAGGCAATTTTGGCTCCCCCAAAGGAGGGCAGCGCTAAGCCCATTGGACTTTAGAAGTCACCATGTCAAGAGCTTGAAGGGGATTGGTGGAGGGTGGACGGCATACTCTGTAGCCTGTAGGGCGGTAGGTGAAAGTAATAGCTTGGCTCGACATATGGCTTAGGTGGAAATCTGGCTTTTTAGTTGGTATTAATTGAAATTTTCATTCAGTGTGCCAATTTTCAAGACCTGCAGCACAGTGGAGTGCAGACGAGGTGAAGATACCTCACCCATAATGATATTATTAGTGAGCATTTACATTATCTGTTTCGCTTTGAGCTTTTAAGTCCCTCAATGAGCATTTTGTTCCTCAGGTGAGCCAGACGTCTGCCTGTTTGTTTGGGTAAAAATACCAAAATAAATCTTCTTTTCCTTTGTATTTTGTGTTGAACCAGGGCAGATTTTCCACTCCTTGCTTGGTTTTAATTAAAGACCGAGTGAGCTTTTAAACCACAATGTGCATGAAGGGACAATTAATGGGCCTTTGTAATTGCTTTGAGACCACTCCAGCCACTTGCAAACATTATCAAAAAGCCTTTCCACTGTATGCTGGAATAAGAACAAGGGAGGCGGGAGGGATATTTGTGTGGACGTGGGGAAGCGAGTCAAAACATAAAAGCGGGTGAAAAAAACAGGAGGAAAGCAATTATTTCTCACAGGTGCTCTGATGACACGTCTCATATTAGTCAATTCCTTTGTTGGCACTTTGTAAATAGCAGCATCACACATCTGACTAGTGTCAATATTCTGGAATTGATTGAATTCAGGGGAGCAAATGCACTCTGAAATACCACACACACCCTCTGCAATCAGACAGGACTCGGATAGATGCACTTTGTGTGTGCATGGGTGTGCGATGTTTTTTGAATGCTACCACAGTGTTAGTGTGACACAGATGGAAGTCATGGGCAGGCGCTAAAAGGCTTTTAGCCATCTCCTGCTTAATCCATTTCCAGTCATTTTCCTCAAATGGGATGGACATGTTAATCTGTTACAAGCTTTACTTTTTTTCCACATACCATTCTTTATCTTCTACTTATATAGATTATATTATACAGACATGTTACAGTTATGAGACATAAGATTTATCCCATTAAAGGCCCAGACACACAAACCCGACATCAGAGAACTCGCGGCGACGAGGGCCACCAGTTGCGTCGCGTCGCATCGCCTTTGTCTTGGCCAAAAAGTTTCACTCAAACACACCACAAAGACCGAAAACATCCAGTTAATGTATGTTCTCATGATGGGCACTGCCACCGATTTAATGTGCTGAATCAGCCAAAAAACCTCCAACATGGGAAGACTTGAGCTGACGATGCAGGACACATAGACGCTCACCGATGGCCCCAAACTGTCCGACGGCCGACCGTCGGTTTGTAAGGCCTTTACAGTTGCTCCAAAAACATGTGAAACATGAAGCACGAAGAATAATGACACATATTTAATCAGGGCTGTCAGTGTTATAATTACACGTTAATGTAATTGTGTTTTAATGCCACTAATTTCTTTAACGCATTAACACAACTTACAATTTTTAGGTTATAGTGGGCTCAGTTTTAAAGCTAGAGTGAAAATACTGGTATCAGATGAAGCCAGAAAACCTAAACAATCCACTGGTACCAACCATGCCATCGTATCCAATCCAACATTTTGGTGAGGAAAAACTGGCATGGCCATTTTCAAAGGGGTCCCTTGACCTCTGACCTCCAGATCTGTGAATAAAAATGGGCTGTATGGGAACCCACAAGTCTCCCCTTTACAGACGTCCCCACTTTGTGATAATCACATGCAAGTCAAGCTCAAACAGCTTTTTCTGTGAAAGGAGCGAAATCGCTACCTAATCACTTGAAATTTGCTGCAAGCTATCTCACTTTTAAGAGAGCTACCAAATCCTGTTTAATTCAGCGACAAACTTGTACTCATGTCTAGTTTTTTAAATGTGATGTTTTTAAATATGTGCTCAGTTTTGTTTAAATATCTTATTTTCTCAAAAAGCCCTTCTAGGGACAGCTGGTGCAAATTAAGATCCACTGTAAGCGCTATGATACTTGACTTGAAGTTGTCTATGTACACTATATCTGTCCCTACCAAATAATCCATAAATAAATAAATAGTCCAGTCAGCACTCTGACACACTGACAGCTGTTGTTGCCCGTTGGGCTGCAGTTTGTCATGTTATGATTTGAGCATATTTTTTACCCTAAATGCAGAACCTGTGAAGCTTTATGGACAATATTTGTCATTGCATATGCATATTTGCATAAAGCAGCATCTAATTAAATACTTTTTGAACAGATAGAAAATTAATTTGCGACAGCCCTTATTAATATATAATTAAGATAGGTGTAACATGGATTGTGGGAATGGCTGTGAAGACTTTTTGTTGTCACAGTACTTGTACTGTAAGTGTGAGGATGGAGACGAATGCATCATCTTTGCTAGCATGAATGACAGCTGCAGTACAAGCAGACTGGGAGTGCTGACCACCTGAAATAATAGCCGGTGCTTCAGGGATGACTGCACTCCCAGGATACAATACATATTGGATAGTACTGTCCACACATACTGTAGGGTTTGGTAGGAAGAAATACTGCCATGCCAGACGCTCAAATTCCCTCATATTTTCTCTCTCTCTCCACACGCCCACAAACAGGAAACTCTGCAGAGAATGTCAATGTTTCCTTAGGGCACCCGCACGGAGAGAGACCTTTACTTAAGTTGACATGCTAGATCATCAGGACCGAAACGTGCACACGCACACACATACAAACACACATCTTCCTGGTATTTATCCCCGCGGGGGTTGAGCTGTCGATAAGTTGAGCTGACAGTCTCCTCTTCACCTTGTCTTCCCTCTCCATCCCGTCTCCGTCTTCGACTCCTCTGCCCTCTATTCCCTGTACAACTTTCCATCCCATTACTCTCGCTCTGCTGCTCCCTGCAGGCCGAGGGAATCCCATGTTACTGGTAACGGGGGTTTAAGCATTTAAAGCATGATGAATTTAAACATTAGTTCTGTGATGTTAAATGAATTGTGGTCTTTCAAGTCTATTCAAGTCACACTTTCAATATGTGTTCATTCAGGGTAAAATTCCAACAAAGTTTATGGATTATAAATTATTATTATGCTTCTGTGCTGGATACAGGTTTTTGGATCCATATGGCCACAAACGTCCACTCGTACTGAAGGATGAATTGATTAGACTTTGGTGGTCAAAGGTCACTGTGACGTCACAAAACTTGTTTTTGGCCCCAACTCAAGAATCCAAATGTCTAACAGACGGGTGTCTTGTATAGAGACTTTAATGGGTGTGTACACATTCGGGGTGGAAACCGCTTTGGCAGCCGTTGTAATCGATCGTCTGTACTAGACCCACACAGCATCCGACCACCAGATATCATCATCATATGGTGTGTTTATAGGAGATTTGTTTATTATTATATAATACATAATGAAATGGGTAACGTCAGATCAGACATAAGTGGGATTTGGCTTTGGAGACTAGGGTCCGTTTGGTCGACACTCAGAGTCAGAGTCAGAAATCAAGTAACATGAGTCCCTCTTAATATTTAGGCTACTATTTAATACTTGTTTTCAGGGCTTACATAGACTCATTAACCAGCACAATTTAAAAAAACACCTATCTTCCACTATAGCGTTGACTACAGTGTTATCCAATCTAACACTGATTTCTCTGCATGTGTCAGTCAGTCGTCTTATTTGAAAACTCTACATTTAGCATACGATGCGCTAATATGCTAAGCGCTGAACTAGTGCATGTATGCATTAGTGCATGCCAAAGACATGAGATCCCCTCACAATATTAAACATTTTCAATCCATCATTTTTGCGCTTGGTGCGCAACAGCTGCTTGTCATCTCTTGTTTAGAGCTCCACTAGACATGCCGTGCTTTCTGACCCCGGTTGCATAAACATCTCTGAGACCATGTTGCACAGAAACCCGTCGAAAGGATGCATCAGATTTGAACATAACTGGTAGAGACCATCTCCCGTTGTTCTGATACTTCATACAACAAAGATGACTTTTCTTCTTTTGCATAGACGTTTCTGGAAATCAAAAGGTTTTTTTCAAAGAAGTATTGTCATTTATCCTTTCACTCTTTCATCCATTTATAAATTTTGTAGATCGTTGCTTCATTTGTGATACACAGAGAGCAGAACAAGGCTTGGTATGCTCTGTGTAGAAGTAGCAGAGGCTGACAAATGTCTTAATTTCTGTCCTTGTCTTTTGGGTCTGTGGTAATTTCATCTCCAAGGGAATGCAGTCGCGATAACACATGCTAACATGCTAAACATAGCTCCATAACAAAAGTCCGATTAGATCAGAGATATGGATACAAGAATAGATCATTTTTATCATCATTTAGATCAATTTTGTTGTACATGCCTCATTATACGCATCTTCCCCACATTGTCAGAGATGTTGATGATAAAGCATTTTAAATCGCCAATTATAAGCAGAAAAAAAAAAAACTTTTCTGTGGGTTTTGGAGGCTGTTAAATCCAAACACAACCACAGTACTGATCAATCTGGGAAACTACTATGGATTGAGGTTCTTGTTGAAAGATGAAATCAACAAGCATTGCATTACCGCGAACCCTCGCAGCGTCCTTGAGTAAGAATTTGCTTTGGAAATCACAATTGACTGTTAGCCACAAGCTTGAAATGGGTTTTTAAAACATGCTGCGCCTCATCTTAAGCTAATATTTAACTCCTCAGGCCTTTTTTTTTTTGCTCTCACTACTTCTTTTCAGTGGCATGAATTATTGCTCTAATGGCAGTACATTCCTAGACCTCTGCAGTAGTCAAGTGGTTGCACATAAGCTGGATTGAAAGCCCTCTTTGTGAACTGGATACGGCTGGACCATATATGATATGTGTCAGTCATTATGTTCTCTGTGGTATATCAATGGTATTTCCACTCCACGTTAAATGTCCATTAGCTGAACGTGAAATTGGTCCATCCGTGTAAGAATTGTAATTGTCCCGTTCAAGTGGTAATAAAGTCGGTCTTTTCTTGTGAAAATATGTTGATATAAGTGTGAGACAGGTTCTTGAACTGTAGGGCGCGTGTCCAGTGGAAATGTGGTGATTTGAGAAACTTTTTCCCAACGCAACAATGAACAGCTGCACATCCACAGTATCGTTGGTGTTGGTGCAGAGAGGTCGTCTGTTGGTTTACAGAATGGACAGATATTTTTCAGGGACAATAAGAAAAACACATGATGCTTCGGAGCAAAACAACGTGCTCATCTGCTCTGCACCAAATGGTCTGAAGTTTCATTCATAACATTAATATTGTAGTTATTATTAAATTCAGAGAAACATTAGCTTACCTTCCACCTTCTCATGCCTCCTCTCTCTCACAGAGCATCTCTGTAATTGTCTGCTCTCAGTCCAAAAGTCAAAATTTCTTGAAAAAGAGATCTCGTGTTATTTCCAAAATTCACTACATGTTTTTATCTAATGAAATATTCTGTTTCAGTCCATATTTTTTCATCCTCAAGCCTTTCAGAAACAACTTTCACGGCGGTTAAAAACAGTTTTCTCTCCTGCACGCAACTGTAATGGAGTGGTCCAGCAGCAGTCCAACAGCCTCATAAATTACATTTATATGAATATAAAAAATGAAGGCGATGGGAGATGAGCAGAGACCAGTGTGTATGTTATGTCTGAAAACTCCAGCACACCCGACAAATAAGGAACACATTTAGAAACATTAGATACCAGTTAATAAAAAAAAGTGGTTTAGTTTAACACTCATCCTACCAACCTATCTAACATACTACAGCGGAGTATTAGGGCCACATTGAAGGGAAAAAACTGAGATTGTGAAAATAAAGTCACAATAATACAAGAAAAGGTCATAATTTAATGAGAAAAAAGTCATACACTTTTCTAGAAATAAAAGTCATGATATTACAAGCATAAAGTCATAGTGGCTCCTTCTTCAGAATAAATGCAGTTTCTTTTCAAGGTCCTGATACTGATGATAATGTGGTGGCGATGTGCCAAAACATGAAGTATTTGGTTATCTCTGAAACCTAAACTAGTTATATATATATATATATATATATATATATATATATATATATATATATATATATACTAGTAAAGTATAGCATCACAAGATGCTCCACGTTCCTCATGTTCACACAGACTGCCCTCTAAAATAAAATTACTACTTTATATCATGGTTTTATTCTCATGACTTTTTTTCTTGTAAATGTATGATTTTATTCTCGAATCTCATATTTATTTACTTTTCCTCAGCGTGGTTGTAACATACTAGGATTATTGACTGAATAAACTACCGTAAGAAACAACCGTCACAGCTCATTTCAGTCAACTACGGTATGTGTACACACCACTGGTGGTGTGTAAAGCCAACATACGTTATCATTACAACTGTTCAACAAGCATAAATACGATGAAACGGAAACATGGAGGAAAGTGACGTTTCGATCTGCTCTGCAGTCCCTCATCCACCACCGCTGTCTTTACACAGGCACCGCATGTTAGCTCCACGGCTAACAGCTAACTACAGCTGTGTTTCAGTGTACAGTATGTGTGGGAGTCTATTATGAAGGAATGGAGGGCGTGAAGCGGTGGAGGCTACGGAGCCTCCGTGTTATTAATTTAATATCTTCATAAAGTCTAGTGGTGGTACTTGGAGAGCTAAATGATTTCTGAGGTGGTAGTTGTTGTACAAAGTTTGAGAACCACTGAGTTATATGATTATCTGAAGAAAAGCAGCAGATTATTGTGATTTTAGGAAAGTTCTATGCATATTGGGACATATCTGTATCTATGAAATGACTGACAGACCCCCCCGACAGTGTTACTTTAAATTTGGACCCAGATCGGATCTATTCTCTTTTCATTATTTGAACTATATGGGCTGAAATTGAGGAGGATATTTCTCTTCCTCCAAAGGTGGGAATGAGGATGATGCAGGTGTGCTTCCAGTCAAACAGACTTCCTCCTGATATCAGCAGCTACATTTTGTACTCTGCTGGACTAAAACTTCCCTCACATCGTCCCCTCTGTCCCGAGACCAGTAATGGACCTCCCCAAGCGGAAACACAGGGCCCATTTTAAAGCGGGCCCGAATCAGGTGGCCAGTGAGGTGATAAATGATGGCAGCCAAAGAGGGCGATAAATCAGGAATATCCCTCTCCCCTTCCACAAAGAATTAATATACACTGAGATGCATTTCATCGCTTAGACTGTGACGTTTTAATAGATTTTCTTTTGCCTCTCGCTTATCCCCAAACCCTTTTTGCTAAAGCCTCGCATTGAGTGTTATATCATCTCAGGGTTTTTACGATGTATCCAGAGAGATGGTATTGATATTTAGTCTCAGAAGTATTTTTTTTTATTTACTACAGTGACAGAACTGCATTATGAAACCTGACCTTCAGTGTATGTGCTCTGCTGGGTACACACTCTTGATTAAGACCTTAATGAAAATATAAAGACACAATCTGTGTGTTTTCTGTGTGCTGAAGGGTGGCGGGTATCGGCTGAGTAGAGATGAGATAAAGAGGAAAAGGAGACTAAACAGGGAGAGATGGCAGTCTTTTCAAAGCCCCCATCTTTAGCTGTCGAGGGAAAGTTTGACTTCCACAGTTGGAGCGTATAAACAAGTCAGCTTTCTCTTTTCCTCTTAGAACAACTCCCCTCGCTGTCTGACACAACTCAGCTTTTTCATTTTATTTCTATATTACCGCAGTTCAGTTTCTTATAGACAGGGACTACAGTGAAAATCTAGTTCAATAATGCACCCATGCAGCACCCTCACAGCCGCATTATATCAAACATAGATCAATGCGTTCATTTTCTCCTTACTGTATCTCTTTCCCAGTCCCATTCTCTCTCTCTCTCTCTCTCTTTTTGCCATAACAGATGCTACAAAAATATGTTTTTTTTTCATTCTAGTATTGTGCCCAATTATCAGCTTAGGTTATCTTTATTGTCCAACAAGGGGAAATTTGTTTTGCAGTGCTCACATGAAAACAGAATACAAAAAAAAAAAAAACAGTGACACATCAACACAATAAAACAGAGCTTGAGCAAGTGCAAGTTGCTAGTGCAAATAGTCAGCCAATAAGCCTGTTACCAGGCTATTCAATAGGCGTTATCAGTCGCTATAAGCCCCATAGATGTGGGTAAATATGGGCCTGCTTCACCAACTAGTAGGTTTTATCATCTATTCACATGGTAGATCACCAAAAGAAGTCAACTAAGCAAGTTTTAATTGTTCTTTCATGCCAGCTAGTCTTGGCCATGATTCATGCTGTCTGAATATGAAGTCAAGATAAATATATATCCGGTAAAATGTGGAAAGCAGAAACAGCTGATCAGTCATGTGAGTTTAATCTGAAAAGACTTTTCTGCATCACAATTAGCGCATCAACTCTTTTTTGATGAGGCAAACCATGACCGTGTCGCTAGCTAGCTTAGCAATATTTCCACTGATAGCAAGCACCGTCGGACCGTCATGTGCTGTCATATCAGACATACAGACTGCACTAGTTTGATCATAAATGTACATACAGTATCATGGTTAGTTGTGTCTTTCTACCTCGATAGAGCGGCTCTAGGCCCTGATCACTGCTGTGCAGAGTCCAAAAGATGTCAGCGCCCATATCCAGGATATTTTCTGTGCAGATTTTATAAATGAGCTTCGGTGTTACATTAGTTTGCAGACACATACAGAAGCGTAAGTCGTATTATAAATTTGCTGCCAGTTTCACATTTTTCTCGGACGACTTTGCTATCTTACACACATCAAATATTCCATTTGCCTGGTGTGTTTAAAATGAAAACCTCCCCGCTATCGCCACCCGCTCTGATCTCTGCTTCGGTTTTATTATAATGCTTTTGGAAATCACTCCAGGATTTTGTGTCGTACACACACACAGACTCATAAGTCTACCCTGCAGTGCATCGGAGGAGGGCCAGGGATCGATTGAGAACAGGCATATGAGCTTAACAAAGCAGACAAGTGTCCTTGAGCAGAGCAGAAACCACATTAATAACCCCCAGTGATGACGGCCCACTTCTCTCTGAATGCAGCCAGTCTGTAGCTGAAAATGCGTCTCTCTAACATTGATAATACATGCGTTTGAGCACATTTGTTTTCCTGGCATCAAAGGATCACGAAGGATCTTAATTGTGTTTGGGATGCTGAGGAAGATACAGCTGAAGCATCCAACCTGTCTCTATGAATCATCTCGTTGCTGAAAACTCTCTACGCTCTGCTTTCTCTCTGACAGATCACTCACTACAGATGCATTTATCTTTTGTTTTCCAACTATGTTTTCTTATTTGACCTGCTTGAAATAAGTCAGAACCTCTTCCCCACTCCCTTATCTCCAACCCGATGCTTGAGCACTTCCTGTATTATTCATGGCGATGCTGTTCGAAATGAAGCTTCGTAGCGAAATACTGTTGTGACGGCTCGTATTTCCCATAGTTGTCTCTACTGTGCTGTGTGTTTGTATTTTGTTTTAACCATTAGTGAGGTGTCTTGACACCAGCTAGACATGTTATAATTTTTCTCTGGTGCATACGTCAATGCTTTCTGCTCAAAGGGACAATAATCAAGTCAATATCCTCATCTACATCCAGGACAACTGACCCGGTTTTCTATCAGTCTTTCCTGGTCCATGTTCGTCTCAACGCAAGAAACAGGAAAACTAGAAACAGGGTGTCCGACAAAGTTGCGTCAAGCGCCAATAGAAAACACTGTCATTAAGCTGATTTTGATGCTCGCATCGCATCCAGTTAGGACACAGTGTCAGGTTTCCATTAAGACCATTTTTCCCATTATTATTGTCGTTTCTGTTATTATTTTTGGAAAAAAGTTTTCTTCAATGATTGCTCCATCATAGAGTGGGTGTTTAAATATCCTCCCAGCCCACACCCCACCAAATAACTGTGATTGTGAACCCTGATTGTTGTGGGTTGCACTGTACCAGGTCAGCTCTGGCCTTTTAAGAGCCCCATGAGGCCCAGGGCTGCTGGACGTGGTTCCCATGGCCCCAGGCTAACCCGTTAAACCAAAATCGTGGTTATGGTGGGAAAACATTGACGGGATGTAAAAGAGAATATTAAAGGGTTCTCTGTATGAATTAATAACTTACATGCAAGCAAACAAACGGCTCAATGGGATGTTAAACATGATGGCTACACATGACGGCTCTGTAATCACTGATGCACTTAGTTGGACTTTCCCATTATAATGAACACAATAGAAAAATGGCTCCAATAGCTGATGTGGTTCTAGATAGCGCCTTTATTACTAAAAGGGTAGAAAATGTGCTTACAGCAGCAATGCTGTTGAATAATTTATTTGCATTGTGCTAGTCCATGTATATGGTGCTTTGCTGTCAAAGACATGTTTAGCCAGACAACTTATCAGTGTTTTTCAAATGCAGGTGAGTTAGAGGCCATGCTATCAATAATTCTGTTATGAGGATAGTACAAATACATCATGGGACTTCATTTGTCCATTGTACCGGGCAAATCGGGAGACTTCATCCATGCTTTCCTTCTAAAATCGAAAATAAAGCTAATATAAGCTGAACAGTGCCATTACTTTGGGTGACGGTTTCACAGTATGCCATCAACATCAGTGGTTCTTCCATCACGGCTGCCACAGTTGTTGTTGCCAGCCCCTCTGTCGATCCCCGTCCTATCCCATGAATGAACATGCAGGCTGGAGAGCTGCTGCCCTCCTACCTGGAGGGGAGATGAATCGAAGCAGTTCTGGGATTAGCCTGAGGGCTGTTTAAATTTCATTGACATGATATAAAAGAAGAGGGAAGACTTTGAATTGTTTTTTTCCCTCTCTCTCTCTCCTTTTATACCCCATACTCCTCTCCCACTACCAATCACCACCCATGGTGGTTAGATTTAGCTGCCCTTATTCCTATTGTCACCTCTCCTCTCACCTCTCCTCTCTCTGCCAATAGCACTCTGTTTTTCTCCCTCCCCCCCTCACCATGTCGCTTTTGTTATTCATTTCAATTTGGCATGGATATAGATATTACAGTATCTATAGTATGTAGCCACTGGGGTGTGTGTGTTTAAGTTACTCATCTTATAGAGTGCTACAGGAATGAGTCCTAAAATCCAGAAATGAGATATCATTTTAGCATTTCCAGTTTCCTCATCTGGAAGTCAGCGGGATTTTTGAACGGGTTTTTAGTTGCATCCCAGAAGGTCTGTGGTTAACACAAGCAGAAAGCATTTTAAGGTTTGTTCTGTGACATTGCTCATGCAACCGTGGTGTAGCTTGTTTATTGGGTTAGCTTTATACTTCTAGCATCTGCATTCACGCTTCAAACTGTTCATTTGTGAAGATTATCTTGCTGAACAACACGTGAAAGCATCATAAATGTTTGTTTGCTGCAGAGCTTATGGAAAAATCCCATTTGTTTTCAAGGGAACCAGGGCGATGCTGACTTCTTGGTTTGCCTACATAAATACGTCATCCTGGAGCACTGTGTTAATGAAGGACCTGTGTTACTGCATATTAACCTCTAACATTCAGCCTTTCATGTTTCAGTAGATCATGCACTTTAAATGGCAATTGAGCTCATAGTAATCTAAAATCGTTTGAGATGAAGCAATGCATCGTCTCTTGCCCATCATATGTTTGGCATTTTCATCTCCCTGCTCTTAGTAACATTTTCAGCTGCTAGCAGAACATAAACATTTTATTTTTCTGTGTATTCTTTATGGAAAAATCAAAATACTGATGTTACTCGATAAGAAATATCCCCCTGCTTTTCCTCAATGATTATCTGTTTTATGGTGAGCTTGACTTTCCAGTAGATGGTTTACAGACTCCTAAACCGGCCTATCTGTGCTACTTGCCGATGGAGCATGCATGAGTGGTTTGCATACAGGCATTAAGTGTGTTTCGATCTAAAAGCCCATCAGTGTGACTCTCCTCAGTGTGCAAATGTGCACACAAGTTTATATCCATGCCCTCCCTCTGCACACAAACACGAACTAATAAATATATTTTTTTGTGTCATTCACTCCCTGGAGAGAGGCCTGTATCGACAGACACAGCTTTGCTTGATCAATAGTTTCTCTCTTTCTGTCTCTTGCTCCCCACTCGTCTCACACATGTCACAGCTCTCCCATCTGATCTCGAAGCCGAATTACTTCTCATCTTGAGCATATAGGCAGAAACCACAAAAGCTCTAATCAATCTCATTTGGTTTCATTTTCCATCAATTACCCGGTATCCCGCATGTTTGGAAAGCTGGCAGGAAGGCAGGGAAGGGGGAGTTTCTTCTGCATTTGATTGTATATCATAGAAATTTTCATCGGCGAGGTGCGCGGCGCCTCAGCCCTGATTTGCACAGCCGGTCACCGTCAGCAGCGCTGTAATGTGCTGCTGGGAAAAAGGCCAGAAGGTCATATGAAACCATTTAAGTCTGGCTAGATTGAATAGATTGAATTGCTCACACTCTTATGAATAGTGTATAAAACTGAAGCACACTGGGAGATTAAATGCCTCGCCTAGTTTCATACCTATTCAAAAACAGTGTGTTTATCTTTTCTCAAGATTTATAATACCCTACATGTTGAATTGACTTGATTCATCAGAATCTATATCTGTGTTTCCACTAAACGTTCCAGGGACTTTAAGTCCTTGGAACTACTTTTACTAAAAGGTTCCTTCAGCTCACTGTGGTCTAAAGACTTGCGAAGATTAGGCAAATTAGTCTCAGTGACGAATGAAAAAACAACATGAAATGGAACGAGGGCAGCTGGTGGTTGCAGCATTAAACACACTCTGCAGCCTGCAGTTCAGTGTACCCGCCTGCTTCATCCAAAAAACATGCTGGGAAGAAAACGGCGATGATAGTTACTGCTGCATACATCTACTGCTGCACATTGGATGTCACAGTAAATCACCTGCTGAGTGTTTGATGGTTATGTAGTTGTGCTTTGACAACGTTAGTGCCGTGAAACAATCAGAAAATAGCTTTTCTTTCTCCCATTCACAGTAGCGTCGCTACCGTCTCTCCGTCTTCTACCGCTCGACTTCTCAACTCACAATTTTTTTTAAATGTGTTGTGAAGCCGACGGCAGAACCATGGCGAGGCCCCGTTCATCCTATGAAAGTGACTCAGTGGCACATGATGGCAAAATGGCTCGACTTACGAGTGGAAAGGTAGCGACCTCCTCTGTGGATTTTTCCCATCCACTGGGCCCATGGAGCAGGCGCTGTAGTATTTACTCAGTCATGGCGTCACAACAGTTACGCTGTCGTCACGGCTTGCTAACTCCGCCCTCTAGCCCTCGCTCCAGCCTCGGTCTGGGTCTCATTCACATGAATGGAGGAAGGGAAATAACTCTAGATTCAGCAATTTGTGCATTTTATAACTTTTAGGACCTAATAATTTAAATAAGGGCTATTCAAGGGAAATTTTATTCACCTCAAAAACAAAAAAGAGTTACAGATGTCTCTTTCCCAATGTAAATCTATGGGAAAACGTCTTTTTGGGCCCAATGGCATCACATGCTGGACATGGAAGTTGCAGTTCCACCGTTTGGCCACAACGAAAATTGGCGACCGGTGATCTTCCTTTGGACTTGGCTCAAACAAAGGGAAATTTCTACCCTCGTGCTAAAATGGTCATTAATCGATACTAGAGTACATCCATGTGTTATGGATGAAGCGGTACAGGTGAAACTGCAGCGCTGAGTGTGTGTTCTACCAATCAGCAATGGTCATCCCTGCAAACCCCAAAAGATTTCAGAAAATGCTACCCCCCAAACTGAGCCTTTTGGGGGGTAAAAAGACCCTGTAAAATGTCCCCAGAACTTATTTTAGACCCTGATCTCTGTGGTCAGAGATCCTCAAAAGGTTCCTAGTTCCAGGGGAAAGTTCCTGTGGTGGAAACAGGCCTTTAGATAGCAGCTGCCATCATAATGTCATCCACACTGATGATATAATTACAGCCACTGCAGCTGCTAATGAAAACACAACAATAATTCTAGTCTCTAGTTTTGTAATTGAAAGTGTGTGCTTTCCTTCTCTATGAACCCCCAAGTATTGGGTTTTCATGTGTTAATGGCTTTCCATTGACAGCCAGTGCAGTATTGATCAGTTCTACAATAAGTATATAATGAAACAAGCATTCATTCATTATATCCAAGGTGGACGCATGTAAGACTTTTAATTAAAGGCCAGCATTGGCAAAACAATTCTGTGACCTGATTTTGAGTAGAGTACATGTAGAAAAGATGGATGAGGGAGGAAGGTGGAGAAACAGGGAATGTAGAGGAGGATGTGCAGGCCTACAGGTCCCCCTTGAGGGCCCAACCACAGCTTAGTGTGTAAATACAGAGTGTCTCGCTCTGAAGCAAGAAATCCGGTCATTTTAGGAGCTAAAACAGCAGGAATGCCATCTCCTCCCATCCTCTTTTTATCTTTTGAAGTCACGGCGCATTGGGAATTGTCTGGACCGGTTAAAAATGTGTTAGTTGTGTGATTTGCAAGTTCGACTGCATTTGAATTAGCTTAGAATAAGATCCGCAGGCTAAAGACAGATTTATAACTTTCCCTGTATGTGTTTTTTGAAGATAATTTGTAGTGGATGAAAGGAGGGGATGCAAAAGGTGAATGAGGACAGGATAAACAGAGACTGTGACTCAATGTATAGTTTCAGTATCTCTCACTCCACCCACACTCATCACTGGTGGCATTTGGGGCTGTCAAGGACCGGAAAAGGTTGAAAATCCGAACTTTTTGATGCCTGGCGTGAGCTGCAGTGATAAAATATTGAAGTGGTTTTCAACTCGTGGTGCAGTCACCACTCTTCAGATATTCTGCTTCAAGATAAAAGGCTGATCCCCCTACCGCTGCTACACTTCACCTCACCCTTTCTCATCAATTACCTTCCCTTTGTCTTACTTGCTCTCTCTGTCTCTCACTCACCTTGTCTCGTAGTCGTTCTGGCCTTGGCGCACATATATTTCGTGAGAGAGAGTATGTTTGATTGCATGAATGAATCGATGGATGGTTTGCTTCACACCAGCTGGTTTGTTAGCTTGCACATGTTTGTGACACAGATCACACTGAGCCCTTAAGTACATCTTGGCTGATCTGAGCACACATGGTTGTCTCTTAGTGAACACTTAACAGAAACGCTGTGCCACATCCACAGCTGGTGTCCGCACTGTACTGTTGATTCAAATGTGATCACACAACGACCATCCAGTCATCTGTGTGTGTAGCATGACAAGCAAACAGCTGGATAATGTTATCCAGCCTATCCGGAGCTATTCCGACAGCATTTTAATGAATGGTTTTGGATCTAAATCCACTCTCAGACCTGCTCTTCTCTCTTTATGTGCTGGCAATTAAACTCGGGGCATCTTTTTGACTGGACCACAGGGGGCAAAAGTCTGTTACGAGTGACTGAATATTGAAGTTTGGTCAGCCGAGTGTTGGAGTTTCCTCACTGGCTGTTGCTCTTTCAAAATGAAAAGGTGTGAACGGCCCTTTTTGTTTTCAGAGGGTCGTGTCAGCGGTTCCACTTACCGGTGAGAGTGCTCATCTATCGGCACTTTTCCACCAGATCTGGTGACAAATAGCAACTCAGCTCTTTCCATTCATTTCCTATGGAAAGCAGCAGAAGCCCTGTGCAAGGTGGAGGTGTTGCAGCAGGTTGGAGAGGGTCTGTATTTACTAAAAATCTCAAATTGATGACGCGTCCGGTTCACAAACTTGGCCCAAGCTGTGACACCAGGTGATCTAGCTCTAAAATGAAATGAGATTCAGCAGTGGCAGAGTCGATTTATGGCTTCGATGGAATAACAAAGTTTATACAACATGCCGCCATGTTGTTTCCTGTTTGAAGCGTTAAGCAGAAAACCAACCACATACAATCCAGGAGAGGGAAGGTCAGTTGAGTAGAGCCGTTCATCCCATGGCGTCCTTACCGGACCTGGTGAACATGTAGCGTTGAAATTAACTTTGTAAGCATGACCATGGCCTCTTAGTGTAACAGTCTAGCCACAAATTCACACACTGACCATACACGGTCCAGCCGTATTCCCGGTTTTGACCAAGTCTTGATTGGTAAATAGCAAGATGCAGTGTCCTGGAAACTCCGACTGGGCAGCAGAAGCAGTTTCCCTCAGGCAGAATGTGAGCTCAGAAGCTAAATCCAATCACAAGTGGTCACTCAAGAGACATTAGCGACACGCTGATGCCAGGAGTGAGCTGCAGTCCACCTCCAAACGATGTCTGGGTATTTCCAGCTCGTTTGTTTCCGACTATGCTGTTTGTGCTTCAAGTCCGTGTGAGGAACCAGCATTCAGAATTCCCCTCATGTCTATGCCTCTCTTTCCTGCTATCTGATTCTCAATCTCCCTGTCTATCCGTCTCTCTACCCTCCTCCTCCCATATGGCAGTGATTCATCACAGCAGTGAAACTGTGAGCACAGGGAGACAAGCCAGTGAGTAGCGTATGGTAACGGCAGCTGGCACTTATTCTAAAAAGCAGGCAAAGGAGGGAGGCTGAGAATGGTTTTCTATTATTTTTGAGGCCATGTGACCTGTCAACAAGTTCCCAGCTCGTCACATACGGCAGATTGGTCAGATACGTTTCAAGCTATGACACTCTACGTACCCTTCTATTTTCAAAATAAACTATCATCTTCACAGTAAACAGCTTTGTTAGGTTGAGGAAAAGATTGTGATTTGGGTTAAAAGTATGTTTTTAACATAGTTAAGTAGCTTATCTTATACTGTATATGTGACTAAAGTTAAGTATTTTGCATAACATAATATAAATTAAACATTCGTTTCCCATAGGATCCAGACACCAGTGAAGGCAACACATTCTCACTCCGAACTCCAATACTGCCGCTTGGTCAGTGCCCCTCAGGTTCGGAGACTGATGTACCAGTTACCCCTCTTGCATCACCTTTGGACGGACTGGGGACGCCACATCTATATACACTTGTTACATGTATAGTGACCTTTCAAAACAAACTTTCGTTTTCAGGAGAAGTTAGGTTTAGGCAACACAGCTATTTAGGTAGGGTTAGGAAACGGTCGTGGTCAACGTTAACGGACTGGCGACTCAGTGACTCAAGGGACTGATGGTACAGACTAGTCACATGACTAACAACTGACATGACAGATTAAAACATTACTTTTAGTTTCACACAGGACACGAACACCGGTCTCCTGGCTGAAAGTCTTGTTTGTTTGAACCACCACTCCCACCCGCCCTGAAGGGACTCTCACAGTATTAGTACTTTGTCAGTTGCTCTGATCGTTGAATAACACTGCCGGTGGGTTTGCATTGGAGTCTACCACATACTGTTGCTGGAGGATGTCTCCGTACATCGGTTTCTGACGCCGAGGGGCACTGCCCAGTCGGGGGTATTTAACTAGTTGCGAGTGAGAGCGGGTTGGTGAAAGATACTGGTTGAACATCCTGCCTTTTTTGACCCGTCCATTCACCCAAACCTCCATTCTACTAGAGCTTTATTGCTCTTTATACCATGTATCCTGTCTGACTGACTGACCAAGCCAACGTATTTGACGACTTGGGAGGTGAGAACAGGTTGAACCCATCGAGTCAGATAGCCAAGGACAGGTCCTTCCTTGATGCCTGGCTTGTGTTGGCTGACTAATGCTGTATGTTTTGAGGCCAACATTAATGGTTATATTTGGGACTTCAAAAAACCACATAACAACACAGTATATACTACAGACCATACACCAATACAGATAATATCAGCCAGACTGATTTATTAGTCAGACATAAGGAGGACAGTAGCACTCCAGCTTATGTCAAAGTGTTCATGGACAAGACATTGAACCCCAAGTTGTTCCCGCAGGCTGTGTCATCGGTGTGTGAATGAGTATTTAGATTAGATCCTGTTGGCCAGCTTGCATGGCATCCTCTGCCGTTAGTGTATGAACGGGTGTGTGAATGCTGACATATAGTATAAAGCACTTTGAGTGGTCGGAAGACTGGAAAGTCCATTTACCGTGGACTTGGTGATGATATACCCTGCAGCTTTATCTTATTAAAAAGAGGTTTCAGATCATATTTCATCTCTATGTGTTTAAATCTAAACGTCTAGATGGCTGCCATTCTCATGGGATCATAGCTTTATATTACCTGATGGCAAGCAGCCACCATCCCCCTCACCCCACATCAGATATTCAGAGGCAATGTGATAAATTGGCGTATGGCTATCATTCGAAATAGCATTACAAAAAAGGTATCACGCCTACTTTGATGTAATCTGCTACAGCTATTATTATTTTTTTTTGGCTTGAAAAATGATTAAAAATCAGGGAGAGAAGTGGAAAGGAGTGGTGAAAGAGTGAGAGAAGAGGTAGAAGAGATCCATACTGTAGGAGGAGGAGGAGATCGTGCCCTTGCTTCTCGAGGTCTCCAGAGGAGCAGCAGAGTGCTTCTAGATAACAAGCAGATAGGCTTTAAAACGATTCAACCCCCTGATTCTTCTCTCCCTCCCTCACCTCTTCCTCCACGTCTCCACGTATCATTACTTTGACTTTGCTCTTCAGTTTTTTTTTTTTTACACTCTCCCTCCGTCCTGGTTTCCATGTGCCCCACACGCCCCACCATAAGTGGGTTCCACCTTTAACACTCTCCTCATACATTTCCTCTTTCCATCCCTCTTTTACGTCTTCCCCCACGTCCCCATGTTGTTTCTACGAGGGTTTATAATAACGCGTCAACGCAAACCTGTTTAAACGCCACTACTTTCTTTAACGCATTAACTCAACCTGTGATTCTTAGGTTGTAGGCGGCTCAGTTTTAAAGCTAGACAGAAGATCCTGGCATTATATGAAACTAGAAACCGAATCCATTGGTACCAACCATATCATGCTAGTTTGTCACAAAGGAGGATAAATAACACAAAAACAAATATACAAAAACTGGTATGGCTATTGGCCGTATGGCATGCCCACTTCATGATAATCACAGGCAGTTTTGGGACAAGTCAGAGTCAAGTCAGCACAAAGACGGCTGTTATTTCTTGTTGGGCTTGAGTTTGCCATGTTATGATTTGTGTATGATGATTTTTATGCTAAACGCATTACCTATGAGGGTTTCTGGATAATATTTTTTATTGTTTTGTGTTATAAATTGATCTCCAATAATTAATATACACATGCATTAGAATAAGGCAAGGATATTCTCCCACTCACGTGTTGATAAAAATATAAAAACATGACAAATATTCTGTTAAGGTACATTTGAACAGATAAAGGAATGTGTGATTAACTATGGACAATAATGCAATTTACCGCGATTAAATATTTTAATCGATTTATAACCGTAGTTTCAAACTTTCTTCATCTACTGTCTTCCCTGTCTCTACTCCCTGGGGCCCTTGGGGGCCACAAGGCCTTGTCCAATTGTCTGGGCAAGAACAGGAAAAATGATTGTGGGGGGTTTCAAGGAAGCAGAAAAGAGGGAGATGAAAGGAAATTTTATTGAGTGCTGCTGGTCAGATCCAGATGTGTGTTTGTGTGTTGGGGAAAGTTGAAAGTGAGTGTGAGAAAAAAATAAGAAAGCGATAAGATAAGAAGTTTGAGATGCAGTCTGTACGCCCAGCTCTGAGAAATCACCTCGGCTTTGAACCCCGTCTTTACCCAAGTTTCATTCATGAAGCAGCCGTGTGTGTTTCGGTATGTGTGTATGCCTCAGAGAGAGAGAGAGAGAGAGAGAGAGAGGGAGAGTTGTGCTGATCTGTGGATGAGAGCGAGGCACTCAGCTCTGGTTGAATCCATCTTAGCAGAGCTCTAGTGGAATCCACTCCACTGTCCTCATTTCCATATCACTTCTACTTACTTTCTTTATATCTGGCAATCAGTGATCTTTTATGACGGGGTATTAGGGCCATTCTAGATAAAAAAAAAAATAATAAATCACTGAGTCGGGGAAGGAGGATAATACTCTGAGAAATAATACAGAATTTCTGAGTTTGAAGTTGCAGATATCCAAGAAAAAAAATTTGATAAACTCACAAATTTACTGTACAAGAAAAGAAAAAAAAAATGCTCAAAGTCAGATTGCTTATAATAATTCTTGGTTTAGTATTTCCTTATAGATTAATCCAATTGCAAAGTGTAATTTGCTTAGCTCATTCATTTCAGGCATAATAAACCGCACGTGATGACGTAGATTTTTTTAAGCAAATGTATGACTTTCTAATAATATGTTTATATTTACTTTAATCTAAGAAGTTATTAAAGCTTTTTTTCTGAATATTACACCACACTTATTTTTTATGTATTAACTTATTTTACCTATAATGACCCTAACACGTCGTCATAGCCTTTGCCTCGACTTTTATCTGTATTTTGTCTGTATCCACATTGAAGATGATGTATCACTCTGTTACCTTTTCAAGAGCCGAGACTGGAAGTCTCGCGTTTAACTTGACATCTACCCAGTTCTGAGATTATAAACTTGGTTTTGAAAAGGTTTCAGTTGGAGAGACAAACAGATCCAGTTGTACATTAGCATTTCTCAAAGGAACAAAGCAGCAAATGCTGATTGCTTTTTCTGCTCTGATTTGATTTGCTCCAAAAAATATGACTGATTGGCTCTTGCTCTTGACACCTAATGTTCTTTCTTTCCCTCTCTGACTAATGTTGAATCAGAACCGTGTTCTAAGTAGTAAAGGTTTGCATGGTGATAGTAGTAATCTAACAATAACATGTGGCAGCTGTTTCAAATGCAGCTCTGGATCAAGTAGCTGTTCAGTGATATCAAACTGCACATATGGTATTTGGTTTCAGTATGATGTGGTTTGAATGAAGCAAATTGTGATCTTAAGCAGGTAATCAGCATTTTTTTTTAAAGAGAAAGAATGGAAGTTTTATTAAATTACTAAATTGAATTTCAGTTCATCAGACTGGGTAGGACGTGTCTTGTGCCCCTTCTTCACTTGCTAACAGGGTTAGCCTCCAGGAAGGGCGGCAATTTGCCAATTTTCGTACTGGCCAAATGGCGGTATGGCAGCTGCCGTGTCCGTCATGTGATGCCATTGCACCCAAAAAGACTTTTTCCCATAAACTTACATTTGGAAAGAAACATCTGTAACTCTGCGACCGCAACTTCTCAGTATGAACACTTGCTTGCATGCTTGCATGGCTCGGTCCCGGGGTCCCAGCCCTCGCTCCAGCCTCGGTCTGGGTCTCATTTAATAATTGATTGATTAGCCAAATAATTCAGCTATTGGTGCATTTTACAACTTTCAGGACCTAATGATTTAAATAAGGGCTGTTCAAGTGTCCATACTGGTAAGCTGATTTACCTCAAAAAACTTGTTTTTGCTAATGTAAGTCTATGGGAAAAATCTTTTTTGGGCCCAATGGCATCATGTCACAGACTCAGAAGCTGTGGTACTGCTGTTTGACCACTTCAAAAATTGGTATCAATGAGCAGCGTTCCTCCTGGGGGCTTGCACCCAAACTGTGGCTGAACTGAAGGCTGGGAGGCGATGTTAAAGGAAACGCTACTGTGCTCTATGGACCTGAAGGATGTCGTAGACTACTAGCTGACACAGGTAATTAATCACTCGGCAGTCAAGCCATTTTGGCTTCATGTGCTGCAGAGCAACTTTCATAGGAGCGGGATCCAATGCTATATCCAGTCATCTTTATACATCCATGGTTCTGACCCCAGGTCAAATCAGACTTAATGAAGTTCATCTTTTCACCTGACTAATACTACCACACTGACCCTTTGACACGCACAGTTCCACCTCCATCTTGAGCTGCTTTTGTAACTGATATCGTTCCCTTTTTGTCGCACATTTCACTGTGGTGCCTAAGCTGCAATTGTAGTTCCTCGGAGGCTTTATTCATACAGCAGGGTTCCTTGGCCTGCCCGGAAAACAGGGAGTAAATAATTAACAATAGGCCTAAATGAGACTGTTAATCATTGGCTGAAATGGGGTATGTATGTATGCTGGCTCGCTTATGTGCATTCAGTCACTGTGGGGATAATTATTTAAGGGCAAAGAAATTGGAGAAACTGAGAGAAAATGGCTGCAGAAATAGAGAGGGATGAGGGTGTGGGGGAAGGAAATTGGGATATAGACTGCATGTGTCGAGGATGAATTGCATAATTAAAAAAGTAGCCGGTGCATATTGATTGCGCAGATCCTGGGATAGGATTGTGAAGGAATGTCCTGGGAGTAGAGCTGTCCCTGGGCCAGAGTGAGAGACAGCAAGGGCATGGGGCAGCGATAATGAGCTCCTACAAATGCAAAGCACTGCTCATTTAACACCATTTCATTTTGAGGGAGACATGCAAGAGCATGGAGGCGCGTGTATCCCTGCATTCACCGACAGAAATGCAGATATCGCCACGCAGATTCACAGACACGCTCACTTGCAAACATAATCAGTATTCTCATTCTACAAAAGGCATTGAACCCCACGTGCACAGATACAAACAGATCATTCTACCTCTGGTCTTAGTATGTTGTCGCTTTATTCTCTGTCACCTCCATTTTTTGGTACCACAGGCTGGAAAAAAACATTGGGTGAACCCCCAGGGAGGGAATGTGAAAGTAGAGAGGGGGACAGAGAGACAGCAGCCTCCTCTTTATCTGAGTCAGTTTGGCTGCTGGTCCCCTCTCAGTGTGTTTGAAGTGCGTTTGTTGACCCGTAGACCTACAGCACTAACATCCACCCATGAGTTCAGATTCACCACGCTGACAATTGTAAGCCATAGAGCACAGGGGACATGGGAGGGATGCTGAGAGAGCCGCAGAGAGAAAGCAGAGATATTTTTCATCCAAGAAAAACGTCAACAAATAGTAAGTCAATGTAAAAGCAGTTAACGAAAGATTTAACATTTTAAAATGCATTTTATCATTTTAACAATGGACATTAAGCAGGTATGATTCTCAGAGGCCACTCCTGTGTTGATGAGAATAGTAAATGCTTCAGTTTAAGGTAGATTTTGAGCAGATTAAAAAGTGCCATTAACTACGGACAATCGTGCACAGACAAAAACATGATGTTTACTTGTAATAGAGTATTTTTACAGTGTGTTATCAATACTTTAACTGATGTAAATGATCTGAACATACCACTACTGCATGTTCTCACCTTACATCTGTTTACATCCATTTCGTTCTACCCTGCTGTGCAGACCGAGGGTCCATGGATAGAGCATCGTCTTAGATCAAAATTCACGGTCCCCGGATCGAGCAAGTTTTTTTTTTTGTGTGCTTTGTCAGATGACAGATGAGTCAGCAGCGTGACGGTGTGTGTGGAGTGTTGTTTTTACAGCTTAAATCTCTAAGTTAACGTCGGTCAAGTTTGCTGTCTCCTGCATGTACCTCCGCGGTGGGGAAGGTTGGGTGACAGCGTCAAAGACTTTAAAGGAGTCAGAAAAAATGCTTGAATGCTGAAGGAGTGCAAAACCGTGTACAAAGGGACAGTATAAACAACCCCGCCCTCACAAAGACGCACACACACTCTCTCAAATACACATTCACGCTCATTCACTCCCGTATCCTCTGACTCAGTCTTTCAGCTTGTCTTTGTTGAATTTATCAGCATAATCCTTCTGTCTTTGCTTGTTCAATAGAGAAATGTAAAAACTAAGCCAGAGGGAGGCGGGAATGAGAGCGACACTACCACAAAGTAGTGGAGAAGAGGCAGGGCATTAAAATGCATGGGTGCCCTTGCCAGTTCCGATAAAGCTCACAATACACCGGCATCAGATTCTATCAAATAGTCATCACTGCAGACGATATATAGCAGGAAGAGCTTCTCAGCGCTGCATCCACAAGCCGCAGAGCTTGGTGTGTGTCGGTGTGTGTCGGTGTGTGTGGGCCTGACCTTCCTGCAGGCCGCTCCGTGTCCTCGTGTTCAGTGCCGCCACCTTTTGACCAGCACTAATGGCATGAGGCGCTGACACTGGACACACACCCGGCCTCGCTCTAATGCAGAATCCTCCATGGACAATCCCAAGCGCCTCCCTCTCTTTGATTACCCCCTCATCCCTTTATGCTGTTATACTCCTTCTGTATTCCCCATCTCTCCTTCACATTCCACCTCTTTTCTCTCCGTCTAAGCCTCATTGCCTGTCGTGTACTGTACCTGCCTGGAATCCCAAAGGGACATTACAAGAGTGTCACCTCCCAGCAACACAAAAGGACACAAACACATTTACCCACACCCTCGCCTGCTCATGATGAACCTGGCCTGCAGGGATGTACATTATGTGCGGGTTAGTGGAGAAAGGGGAGAAAAGGAAATAGACCGTCAATACATGCTTAGGGCTGAGAAAATGTCAAAAGGCCGACACAGCAGATGGATTGAGAGACACCTGGTGCTCCCTTCACGGTATAGTGCCTCGATGATCGATAAAGAATAGCCCTTGGTCAACGCTGCTTCAAAGTCAAAGTGATGCATGTTTAAAAATGCAACTGCTGCTGACCTTTTCAATGCAGGGTTTAGAGTGTGTGTACTCTGTGTTTTCCGTACGGGAATGTACAAACTGTAAATGTGAGCTACCGCGTTTTGCAGGTGTCAATACTTGCCCGAGGAGACACCGATCAATCTCTGACATCAAGATTAATTTAATATCTTGATCTCTTCAAGGCCTGATTCGAATAGACTGCGTAAGGATGAAAGGAACGGCAACAGCAATTTGAAAATGACACCTCCGGCAACACATTTCCCTACCTCAACACTGAGAAATCTTTGACATGTGTCTGCTTAAACTTAGTTACGCCAAGTTCGCACTAAACAACATTCAAAGTTGTCAGATGGCAGAGCTGTTCACACTGTCTGGTGGTTTTCACACTACATGACTGATTGGCAATCAGGGTTCACACGTTACAAGATCTTTCACCTGGATGAATCCCAGATGAGGTATTCAGACCAGGTTTTTTCATGAAAACATGCAAGAAACGTCATACACATTGCTGATGTTCTTGACACAAACAGTCTGTTTCCACTTGCTGTTTTACTATTTATTTCTCTCGGTGCAACAAGAACTTTGCTCTGTGTTGTTACAGGCGACCCCTCCTCCCCCAGGTTTCCATGTCCTGGACTCTCATTGACTGTAGCTCAGGGCCTGAGGTCCAGATATTTAGCATGTCAGATATCTGGAATGTGTCTCCGAGCCATCTTCAAGCGTCGATGAGCCTCTCGGATCTTTCAACCACTCACAAATGACGCTAGAGCACCTGATCTGGGACTTTTGTCGGGGAGCTCTAAAAACTGGAGCGGAAAAATCAGAGCTAACGTCATGTAGTGTGAGCTAGGCGTCAGCGAGGAAGGTACAAACTGACAAATGCCTTGAGAAGTGTGGACACAATGAACGAGACATGATGGAAGCAGGTAGAATTGAGGTAGAAACAAAAGCACAACATTTGGATTCCAGCGTGTGGATACTGACATTTTAACTCGGTAAATAGACCGATAATTAGCTGGCTATCTGCAACAGGTTTTTGCCCTTTCACGGTGGCACCCAAGCAGCTATAAAGCCGGGTCCAAGTTCAGCTGAGCACAAATACCAGAGCGCGAGGCAGGGGAAATAAGCGGGTTGAAATGCCTCCGCGCTCTGCCTTTTTCCCTCTCAGATGATTGATGGTGGACATTGTTCTGTGGCTTTTAGTCACAGGCTTGTAATTGCTTTTTGATATTGTTACAAATGAGAAATTACTCTGTCCCATTACCAGAGCCAGAGATAAACAATGGGGAGGCTTCAACAGAGGAGGATGATAAGAAGATGTTTACAAAGAGAAAGCGCAGACGCTTCCATTTATATGAACAGAGTTACAGTACGCACAGAGAAAGAGGTAAAGTTGATAGCATTGAGATCGTTGCATAGGTTGGATGTAAATTACGGAGAAATGCATGTGTTTAATCACTAATCAAAAAACAAGAGTACTGAATAAAACGGACTTTCTGGAATGATAATTTATTGAGATATATAGCATGATGAGCAGACAAATACAGCCTTCATGAGCCATCTCAAAAATCAAACCGTCGCCCATTCCCTGTGTAAACAGCCCAGAGGAGTTATATTAATGGTCCCTGTCTCTTCACATGTCAAGCCTTGTGTAAGTAATGTCCTGGATCACTCGCTGCTCCCCCTAACAAGACGCCTCCTTTCACCCTTCTCACGCTATCTCCCCTCAACACCCTCCCCCTCAGCCAATCACACCAACAGGGGGAAGCAATGCAAATCACCCATTACTTGTCTGCTCCATCACAAATGGAGGTGTGCCATGGTGATGGGTGACATGGAGGTGGTATGTGCATGTTTGATCCGGTGTATGGGATAGAAATCTAATGTGCTTAGCATTTTTTTTTTAATTCCCTATTATCACAAGCATGGACACGATCCTGTCAACACTCGTGACATCTCCCATACGTCACCATTACAGGGAGTCATGGCCCGGAGTAAAACGCATCATGCGTATTAAGAGCCAGTGACAATGATAGCCTGTTGGTTGGGCTGTTGATAGCCTCACTTGAATTGGCTGTATATAAATCATAGCTGGTATTTGGGGCATGTCCCAAGAGTCCAGTCAATCAAGTCAGGCCACAAGGCTTCATAAGTAAATGAACAGCTAGTGGCAAATCTTTAAACATTTTTTGCAAAGATATGTACCGTGTTTTTTGTACATAGTACTTTGAATGACTGAGTCTAATAGTTAAATATTGAAGGTGTGGTTAGATATCCAACACTTGGGATTTTACCAGGCTTACCAAAACCTGGGATGTGTATGCTTTTGCTGTCAAGTCTTGGTAACTCAAGTCTCTGAATCAAGACTCAACTCCAAGATAAGTCTGACTCCAGTCCAAGTCTCAAGTCCACAGCTCTGACTTAGATCCCCTAAGGAACCCTCACAGGGATATTCTTGAGATGCTCACTTGGAGAATATCTTATCAGGCCCTCATCGTTATTCCAAACCACTCTCCCCATCCTCCTTCCTAATCCTCTCTCTCCATTCCCATCATTACCATTCCTTCCCAAGTTAAAAAGATGTGTCAAGTATCTGACCTGCCACTGTATCAATACAACAATGAGCAATTTGCTTATGAAGACTTGTGATCTGATTTGGATTTACCTCCAAGGACTAGAGACTTGACTTGGTACTTGCTTTGACAAGCAAGACACTGTCACTCCCAACTCGTAAAATACTGCCGTTCGGTCAGTGTCCCTCGGTATCGAAGACTGATGTGTGGGGTACCCCTCATACTTTTGGACGGACCTGGGACGGCATGTCAGTATACCCTAGTTCCATGCATGTCCTTTTAAAAAACTAGGTTTAGGCAGCACAACCACTTAGGGATAGGGATAGGAAACGGTTGTGGTTGATGTTAACTTCACTGAGTAGCGATTCAAGTGACTCACAGGACTGATGATACCGACAAGTCACTTGACTAAAGACTTACGTGACAAAATAACATTACTTTTAGTTTCATACAGAACACAAACACCAGTCTCGTGGTTGAAAGTATTGGGATTGTTTGACACGTCAACCACAATTCCCGCCCGCCATTTGTGTCTTGCGTGATTAATTCTTCGCCAATTACTTACTGTCTAATAGCACAGCGGGTGGGTTTACATTAGAGTTAGTTGAAAGCCGGTTCGTCATGTGCTGTCGCTAAAGGGTTCCTCCGTGTGTCGGTGTCCGATCGAAGGGGCACTTACCAAAAGACGATATTTGACGAATGGGGAGTGAGAATGGATCGTGGCGAGCTGCATGATTTGTACTGATCTTAATTGACCATTTTACCAAAGTCAAGTGCTACAAAACCACTCCATCCCCTTTTCCAAGGATAGCAACAACAACCTATATGCTGGCTTCCGGAAAACAAGCTTTTATCCAGATCATTGATGTGCCAATGAAGTTTGATGATGTTTGTGATAGCTGAATAGTGTGCATCAATTAGGCAGACTTTAAATCAAACACCGTCTCTGCTTATAGATTCGAATTGTGTTTGTGTCTATCAGACGTCTACTCAATGACAACATAGATGACCAGTAGGTGCTGATAATGAATGTCCAGTGATGTTTTTCGTGGTTACTTCTTGAAGATGGCACATTCCTTGTATTTGTTTTGGCTAGATGTTATTTGGTATATCCCTATGAACACGGCTCTAGAGTGTTCTGTGGCTTTGTCGTACAGCCTCAAGATGCTGAAAAACTTGTTTGCCTGTTGTAAAAAAAAAAACAAAAAAACAAACCAGCTCTCAGCGGTAGCAGAGATCCCTGCAGACTACATCCCAGCCTTAGTAACGGAGACAAGCTGGCGTGCGGCGACACTCAAAACATGTTCCCTCTGTGTTGTGAGCATCTCATCCGATTCCCACCCTTGCCCTCGGACATGGAAAACAACTTCCCTAATTGATAGGAACATTTTCATGTGTGCCTGAGGGTGGGGGGGGTTTCCACATGGGGTTTTTGGAGGGGTTTACATGTTGGGAGGATAAGGTAAGCCACTGATTACATGTCAGTTAGCCAGTCAGGGAGTAATTAATAGGTCCATAACAAGTGTTTGTGTGATAGTGGCTGAGGGAGGGAGACAGAAATAGATGCAAATACCACATAACAGTGTGGTAGTTAGAGGAAGCCATTTTGCATTCTCCAGCCGTCTGTGCTCTCCAGAATATTAATAAAACCCCCAACCACACGCCCAAGCCAAGGAAACGAAGGATGAAATATGCAACTAGAGTTGTTTGTTTTTGAGGCCAAGGTTATTCACCATCTCATGGAGAGGGTTCTCATTCTTAACTGGCTCACACAGGCTCGTAAGAACAATGGTCTGTTAAGGGCAAAGAAGTCACCCCCATCGTTTATCTTAATCTGGTGAAGCAATGAATAAGGTTTAAGTGCCTTTCCTCTCCGTGTATGCACATAGCATGTGTTTTTTATAGATGCATCTTCACATTTGTCTACCAAGAGAATGTGCTAGAGGGCTTTGCATCCCTCCATTTATCTCCTCATCACAGAAGACAGGTGATAATGAGACAGGAATAAAACGTCACACGTTTCACCCACTGATGATGCTTTACAGTAAAAATATCATCCAAATACTTCTCGTTTTAATGTTGAATACAAAAGGAATGAAAATGAATCTGAATTTATGTTGTTCCCACCCTCCTCTGTTTACCAGACATTTAGGGGTTTGTACTGACTTCCACTCACACACATATTCACGTCTGTAACTGGCGTTTTGATCAGTTTTGTGTGTAGTATGCTTTGTGATCTATTCTCCAGTGGATGCCATCTCTGAAGTGTTTAATCACTGATTATTCTGTCAGTCAGGTGTGGCTGACTCAGTGACTTCAGTGTGAGAGAGAGCGAGATCGCGTCCTAAACAGGACTTGTTGGGATAGGGAAGAAAGTTACAAATAGGTTGCCAAACCATAGAGAAACAGCTCTGCAGAAATCCCTTTCTTTCCGTGACGCAGCCACATGCATATATGCAGTGAGGCTCACGTGCAAAGTAGAATAAACCTAATGTGAAATGCAAGTCCCATTAACGTCAAGTGAAATTTATTTATACGGCCTTTAACAAACCATTAACGGAGATAGCGCAATACAAATGACCCAGGAAATGCAAACATTTAACAATGTCAGACTTCAGGGCACAAAATCAAGCTAAAGAAATGCCTGTTAACAGCTGACGTATGACTGTAAATAAAGATGCAGATAGAGATATAATATAAAAGTAGTAAGCTAATGGTTTGGTAGAAGCATAACAAGAATGGCAGTAAAGCTTTTTAAAGCTGTATTAAGGAAATACAATAAAACATATGCCTGCTGTTTTTTAATGTAAACAGAGGCTTTATCCATCACAAGGAAAACAGATCAGTAGCTATGAATGTGATTATGAAATGAAAAATGAATGTGCACTACACAGAGTTCACCACATTTACAGAAAAACGTGAATTATAGTAATTTCAATTATGATATTAATAAATCATTTTCACAGCCATAATGTATAAATGGTAAATTGAAAATTAAACTTAAAGTTATTCACTGTTAACAAACAATTAATCTTTTTCTACATTTTATCTAATGAAATAATTAATTTGTATTACTTGTATCATAGCTGATAAGAGATGAAAACAATGAAATTGTGATTACGTTAATAAATTATTCATTGTACACATCTAAATTGTATATATTATATATATAGTATTTTTAATAATTACCAAATGATTTGTGAATCTGTAAGAAATTGTTTGTGAAACATCTCTAAATATTGTATCGATAAATGGACCACAAGCCAATTATTAACTATTTAGTGTTAATGCTTAATTAACTATTAATTGTTACCACCATATAATTAATCTTACAAACAATTTCTTAAAGGTTCACAAATCATTTTGTAATCATTGTTTGCAAACAGTAAAATAGCTATAAACCAAGTTTAACTATCAATTTACCATTTCTAAATGATGATTATTATAAAATGGTACCAAAAATGGATCCATTTCATCGTCACTGCAGGTTGAAACTCAGATTAACCTTTCGCCTCTAGCTAACAGATACTGACGAGACGGTTATGAAGAGATATGCACCCGTATATGGAAAATGAGAAAGTTTGACTCTTTTTTGGTATCATTTTCTAAATCCTTAAAGTATTGTCAAGCCCATGGGTCTCCTGCTGTTATGAATTACATGATATGAGAAAGGTGCTCCTGTTTTTGCGTCCCCCTCTATAATCCCGACGTGCTGAAGCTGCCTTCAGTCGTCAAGAAAAGAACTGAGCAGTATTTCAGGGAGCTGTCCCTGGTGCTGAAATTCAGTTCCAAACCTAACTGGCTCTTGTTAGTTGTAAGAAAGAATGAAGTTAAGATGATATTTGGAAGAGGATGTCAGGAGGGCGGTCGGCAGCGCTGCATAATTCAGAGAAGAAGGTGGTGGGAGATTTGTTTGAGAGAAGATGACAGCAGCAGCAGCACTGACACAAAAAGAGAGAGATGAAGAGGAAGGTAGAGGGAGGGGGGAGCGTGTGAGACAGCTTCAGAGGAAGTGTACATGTGTCAGGAAAGTGTGGTTTTCTAGTAACCGTCGAGGCAGCGAGTATGTGACCTCTGCCACGGGGAAGGCAGCGCCGAGGGAATAGAGCAGATGGATGACTAGCTGGTGTCTCAGCACCTCTCTAGTCCGCTACTGGCATACTCTGTCCATTTGTCAGCATTAGAGGGAGGAAGACGACCACGTGGGGGGGTGCAGAGGAAGCTTTACTGTATGCACTTTTGCTACTTATCCTCTCCTGATGGACTGATAGATCAGGTGGACAAATAGCAGCATGATTAAGTAGTCAAACAGTTTTTTTTCTGATTTATGATGGGTGGATCGCATAAATTCCAGTGTTTTTAAATGTAAAATTAGGACGTGTTTAAGCAAATTTGTTTTAACGTGACTGATTTTTTTAACACAGTGAAGATACTGACATTGCATGATATTAGAAAACCTAAGGAATCAAATGATACTAACCATGTCATGCTAGTTTGTTCAGAAAGAGGCTAAATAACACAAAGTCACACTAAGTTTTGGCGAGGAAAAACTGGGATGACCATTCTCACAGGGGTCCCTTGACCTCTATCTACCCACGAGTCTCCCCTTTACAGACAAGTCATAGTCAAGTCAGCACACTGACACACTGACAGCTGTTGTTACCTGCTGGGTTGCAGTTTGCCATGTTGCTGATGCAACACTGTACTAAACCTGCACTGATGCACGACTGGTTTATACCTCATACATGTGTGATATATAACTATAATATATAACTCATACCTGCAATATATAACTACCTCGTATCTGTGCAATATTCACATATTTATTACTAGGCCACCACTGTTACCTCCATACTGTAAGTTTGTATGTTTTTCTATGTACTGTGCATTTTATACTGTGTACACTTTAAGGAGCTGCCCTTTTCATCTCATGATACCTAGTATAATGACTATAAAGGCTTTCTGTTTCTATTTTCCATTTCTATCTATGGACAATCGTGCAGTTATTTGATTAAATATTTGAAATGATTGACAGCCCTGTGTACAATATATTTACAGTCCCACTGAGACCTCAAAAGGCTAGGATCACACAGCTGAGCTGGGATGATATAGGTTCACACCTCAAGGTAGGAGAGTTATTGGAAGAGAAACTAGACGACAGAGTGCATTATAATAAATCCACCGGGGAAGCGCTTGAGCACAGCCGAGGGAAGCTCGCCCCTGCACTCAATTGAAAAATGAGCGAAGTTGCATCATGTCCATTTAGAGTCCAGACCCATTTGGATGTCCTCTGAGCTGCAGACACACAGTACCTGACTCAATATTGTAGCTCTAAAAGCAACAAACGCCAGACTGCATGTCTTTCTATTGATGTTTTACATCTCATACTGACGCCCTAATCCATCTTTGCGCCGTAATCAATGGTGGCAGCATCTAGACTGATTTCAACACAGTGAACCGTCATAAAATGCTTTATTTATGCATGCTTTATATTTTTGTCAGTAAACCCATGTCAGGAAACTACATCATTTGAATGATGAAGTAGAAGTTGAAGTAGAGGTGGGAAAAAATTATATTCACATGTATTGCTATTTTTTTTAAATATGATTTTGAAATATCTATGTGATCTATGTGAAAGTAGAAGTTATTGTTTTTACTGTTGTAGTCTGAGTAACGTGACGTCATATCCGTTCTGTATCCATCAACCAAAACAAACCGCAGCGAGCCGAAACGAGAAAGTAGAAAGCAGCCTACAATACGACCTGCACTCTCACATTTTAAATCCAACATGGTAAACGCTACACACAGAGTTAAGTATGGAAACACTTTGGGTTTCACACATTGCCATGAAAAGCAAAGCCAGACATCACGGCTAAAGCTGCAAGCTAACTCTGTCATGAACAGGAAATGTTATCGTATTGTGGCGACGTGCGGTCTGACTGCTGCCACTCACATTTACGTTAAATACATTCAAACAGCCGTGATGTAGCTGACTATAAATTAGTAAAGAGAACGGAGCTGACGGGAGAGCTAGTGATGGAGCTGGTAGAAGTATACACGCATGCCTACATCTGGTTTTCAAATTAAGACGTTAACAAAGGGAACTGTATATACAAAATACATATATAGAAATAAGATTCAAAAGAAATTAATATAAATTAAAAAGAAAATATCACTAATTTGTGAGGAAAATTTGTGAGGAAAATGTTGTTATTCTTTGATCTTTTTATTTTAAAGTCCCTAGAAGTGTATGGTTCAACATTTCCCCATGATCTAGTGCTAAAAAGTTAACAAAAATCTCAATAAATCATAATATTGAATCGCAGTACTTGTAAAATCACAATACATAATGACACCGATAGCGGCACCCAAATATCATGATAGTATTGAATCGGGAGATAGAAGATATTTTTCTTCAGCAAACGCCAGTCACACTTTTCTAAATCACTTGAGCTGATGAACATGTCTTAGTCTCACTCAGTGCTGGTCCTGTTGACCAAACTGCTGTAGCTTTTTATAGACATCATGCTGCACAAGAGGTTTCATGGATCCATATCCAGAGGACCTCTGAGGTTTGAATGTCAGATGTAGCTGTGAGGTTCAGCGTGCCTTTGGCTGTGCCGAGTGTAGCGTGGATTTACGTGTGTCGTATGTTCGGGGTTTGCATGTGTATTCCCACGGCTGAAAACATTTGCCCCGAGGCAAATCATTTGAGAGGTTTGCAGTCTTGTGCAGACGTTGTAATCACCGTGTTACAGTAGTTATTACGTAACAGTCAAAAGCACAGTTGCACGTCAGAACAACGGTACATACTGTACAGATAGGCGAGGTAGCGTTGCTGTGTTTTCAGAGCAATCAGCAGCACAGCGGCACAGCAGAGAGCAAAAAAAAAAAAAAAACTTTAAAAAATGTCTCTTAACAGCAGGGGCATGTTTTGTTTTACACATTTAATAGTAACACAATAACACTGTTGCCATCAAGTGATATCTTGATCCTGTCTGTTCTGTATGGAGCCAAATAAACCCTGTTTCTTCTGTTTGGAGGCACAAAAACAGTTTCCTATTTTATAACCTGACTCAAACAGTCTATGGTTGCTAATCTGGAAGTGGCAGTCACATGTGCAATCAAGTTTTTATTGTAGTTATAAACCAGGTTACAGAAGCAATGTAGATGCAGCACTCCAACGTATGCCATTGGGAATATTGATGTGTATGCATTAGGGCTGTCAAAGTTAGCATGATAATAATGTGTTAATGCAAATTGTTTTAACACTACTAATTTCTTTACACTGCTAATTTCTTTACTGCATTAATGCATTTAGCAAGGAAGAACTGACATGGCCATTTTCAAAGGAGTCGCTTGACCTCAAGATATGTGAATGTAAATGGGTGGCTTGGGTACCCACGAGTCTCCCCTTCACAGCCACTTTATGATAATCACATGGGGGCTACAGTTTGCCATGTTATGATTTCAGCATATTTTTTATCTTAAATGCAGAGTTTCTGGATAATATTTGTCATTGTCTTGTGTTGTTAATTGATTTCGAGTAAGAAATATATACATACATTTGCATAAAGCAGCATATTTTCCCACTCCCTTGTTAACAAATATTATCCTATATACATAAGTTACAAAATACTTGACAAATCTCCCTTTAAAGTACATTTAGAAAATGTATAATTAATTTGTGATTAATCATGATTAACTATGGAAAATCATATGATTAATTGCAATTAAATATTTGCATGTACATTATGTAACATTTGTGTGCGTCTGTAAAACAAACAAGGGTGTAAATGAGTAATGTCTTAGTTGATTTCATTGTTTTTAAAGGTTCATAGTTGTGAGAGAGCATCAGTACAGAATGTACATCAATATGCGATCCATCGCGTTGCATAACACCAAGACTACAGGGCTGCCTCTTACAGTGCATGTGTGTTTTTCCAGCCTATATGTGTGTGTGTGGGTGTGTAAAATAACTATCATAGTATGTGTTTAGTCACGTGGGCCTGACCAGCATCCTGCTTTCATGCTGTGACAATGTTTGTATTGATCGCAGTCTTGGGTCGCTCATATTGTCTCCAGCTGAATCTGTTTTTTTCTTTTTTCTAAACCATATGGAGGACCACAGGAGTCACGGAAATGGTCATAAAGCATTTAATTTATTGAAAACTAACTGTACAATAAAAATAGGAATTAATAAATGTGTTCACAAATGAATATTTTACTCTATGAATAAATGAACAAAATTACAAAGTAATTCATTATTTCACATTTTAAAGGGCAATAAACACCATTAAACAGCCAATAAGTATTGCAAGACTTTAATGAGTTTCTGACTAAAATTTAAAAATCAATTTGAAAATGCAGTTTAAAAATAGGAATAAATAACCGGATTCGCATGTTGAATTAAGACACCAGGTTTTAATCAGGCACTTAAAAGAGCAACTTCTTTTCCCATTTGTATTTCCCTGCTTCTTTTGCTAAACCCATTAGCTTTACATTTTGCGAAGTCATTTAGCTTCTCCATTTAGCCTCCGCATTTACTTATGCTAAGTTAATCCCTTTTTAATTTGAACTATTCATTGATGGATTAAAATTTCATTTGTAAATTCTTTTTATAAGTCTTCTTTTTATTGCCGTTTAAAATGTCCGATAATTAATTACTCTGTGATTTCGTCCTTTTACTCATAGATTAATAAATAGATTTGTAAACTTTTATTAATGCCTGTTTTTATTGTACAGTTAATTAATTAAATTCTTTGCTATTATTTACATGACACGTGTGGTCCTCCATAAAACCCGGCATCTTTCAAAGTGGGATTTGTTGTTTTCCTGTGTATGTAAACAGTTTTATTTTCATGTGGAGCACGAAGCCCTGCTGAAAGGAGATAACAGGAAATAGACAGGTGTCTTCTATACAAACTCAACTGAGCTTTAATGGTAGTCCAAAGGTGGGATGGCATGTATGTTTTTTGTTTTATTAAAACTATTTTATTGTTTTATTTTTACCAGTACCTGAAGCACAGATAATTTACGCTAATTACGTTAATTAGAGGGTGAGTCAGTTTGTTTAGTGGCAGCTAGTTGTATAAATCACAGGTGGAGCGAAGTATCACTATAAAATAGTGCTGTGAGGGAGGGTGGTGATTACAGTTGAAGGATTGTGTGAAACGGCAGCACTGTGCTCGCTATGCTTGTGCTGCTTTGCGAGGGACTTCTAACTGAACTAAAATACTGTTTGCAATGCATACTGTGTGTTAATATGTGCTTTTCTTGTCATGCTCATACTTTGTGTGTTCATGTATTTTCAATTATGGCTCGATTCGATTATAATGGTGAACAATTGGTTCTTTGAAACACATGCACAGAGATTCCTGAGCCAGACATTTGGCCAGTGAGCTGAAATTTTAGTGCCATCTGTTGTGGGCTAATAAACCAGTTAACTGTAGTACCGGCAGTAAGGCTAATCAGATGGAGGCATAAAAAAAATAAATAAAAAAAGGGCCATGTACTTCTGTAAGTCAGGTCAAGGAACATGATTCATGAAAAGTTTCTTCATTTCACATGGTTACTGGACCTTTAGCAGTTTTTGCTTATTCTTCTACACTTTTCTGTTCGACATGGTGCTGACACAGTGACTGGATTCATCATTTAGTTCACAGAAAATGATCAGGAGTAATTTAATTTACATGTGACGATTGTGTGTTTTATATTATCAACGTTAATTATTATTGTAGAGATGATTTATGGAAATAGTTTCAGGTTGAGTTCCCATGACTTAGTCCTAATTTTTAACTAATACTATTACAAAATTTTATTGATGCTTTTTCTACATGTATCATGATATTGATCTTATTATCTTCAGGTGTAACCGTGTGGGGAGATCATGCGTTCGGTCGAGTGTGTGCATGTGTCCACAGCTAATCTCGCATACTCCTGGACATCTTGTGGTTGCGGTGATTCACACTTTTTGAAACACCTGTTTAGGACTACGGGCTGCAAGTAGCAAAAGGCATTCCCACCAAAAGACAAGTCATGTCTAGTCTGTTACAGTCCACATTTTGGACTTTGTCATGGCCCAGAAACTGGCTGCATAAAAAAGTTTGGTCTCATTTCGAACCGGCGCACCTGCAGATTAACTCCATACCTGATATGTTATGATCCACTAAATTAAGACACAATACGAAATGAATAAATCCCTGTTATTGTTATGTTCATTGCCACTTTGACTCCAAGGGAGCTGGCACGGACAATTTAGTGAGATTCAACTCTTATTTTGGAAGGGAGATGGAGGCACACCTGGCAGACATCTGCACTCTACTCAGTTTACTTTTTTTAGTTGTATATATGATTTTATGTATAATTACGATAATGATTTATAGGTACTGCAAAATATCCTGAATTTTGTGATAATGCTTTCATTCCCAGGCCCATTCACGGATCACTAAACTGTACCTTATTGTTAAAGGTCAATGTAAAATATGTAATAACTGACTGCATTTAACATTGCAGCCTGCTGTCACTCTGAATTAGAGTGTTACTGATTTCTACCTTTTTGTCTGGTTCCTACCGTTTTCGTCTGTCTCTATTTCCCTCGTCTTCCCCTCTCTGTTTCTGTATCTTTCTCTTGTTTCCTCTCCTCTGCTTTGGATCAATGGCTACCACCAGCCAAACCCATCTTATTGATATTTCTGTGCTCTCAGAGTAACAGAACACTGGTCAGAAAATAGTCGTCCTCCCAACTCAGCCTGGGATTATAAATAGAGTTGTCAGCTCGAGACGTCACACAGCTATTACAGTTACAGTGTCATGTTTCACACTTGCATTATTACGATCAGTAAATTGCCTGTCACAGTTACTTGAGTTCTTCCAGCTTATTTAAAGATAAGCACTTTTTCAGTTCTCCAGGGCTATTTGGACTAATGGATATTGAGCATGTTAATATTTTTCTGCTCATTTCAATGCGTTTACATGATGCAGTGTCAGCCTTTTATGGTAATGAGAATGAGGGAGGTCCAGAAGGGTTGGGGACTTTAAAACAAATAAGCCTCTGAACTGACTGGATGAAAGCACCCTCTCTTTTTTTGCCTTTTTCCTCTATATAAAACCACTTTCCTCAAGTTTGTTGTTTGGCACTGTCGTAATGCTGTCCTCAAAGCAGGTCAGCACAAATACATTTCAGTCTGTCACTCAATCAGCCACATTTTTCTTGGACACATGGACCAAACTGAGGCAAAGACGCAGTCCTGGGTGGCTGTTTTACAGATGTTGACGGCTGTATTGTTGGACTGCAGGTAGAGAAGAGTGGCAGGTATTCTGTGATGAACAGCTGATGTACCGGATGAGGTGACACTGACAGGATGACTGTCAACCACACACCTCAGACTGACAGCAGGGCTTCACCGACAACTTTTAACATCATTTTACGATTAAGCCATGTGGGATAATTGATATTATTATATATAGATATATATTATTGTATGCAGAAAATTCGAAATATGCATCTCAATTGTTTTTTTGGGTTTTTTTGCCACAGTTTGTGATACATGTCCTCATGCCCATTTAGTGCGTTTAGCTGAAAAACCAACACAATCTCACAGCAGTTTGTGAGATAGTCATGAATTTTAATGTTTGATACGTATACAGAAATGTGAATTTCCTGTTTATTCTCAGCACGACTTTCAACAACATATTTTTCATGCGTTTACCTCTTACGAACACCCAACAACACACCGCTTGTCATTTTCCGCTCTAGTCTTTTAAAAATAAAATGACTTAGGTTTAGGAGTAGATTTTTTTTAATTTATGAATTTATATGATATTTGACAATACATGTAGGCCTTGTTACACTTAAAGTACAACTGATGCAACGCATATGGGACTTCTAGCTGCCGCTAATTGGCAGACCTTGTCCCTGGTTAGGATTTTAAGAAAAAAAAATATCAACTTGGTTAGACTTAGGCAATAAAACAACTTTGTTAAGTTTATGAAAAGACTCCAGTTTGGGTTCAGATAACACTGGAATTTGTGTAACTTAAGTATGGAAGTTATGTAACAAAAAATATATAGTTTTAGGAAAAGATCATGGTTTGGATTCAAATAACTTAAATACAGAAGTTAAGGGACAAATAAATCAACTTTGATTCACATCGGGCACCAATACCAACCCCTGGGTGACAGTGTGGAGTTTTTAGACCCACCCATATGTCGAACTTCTCCCTGTGCAGCATTCGCCGGATTACATAAGAATTGATTTCGTGCTAACCATCACAAAAAAAGTGAAATTCTCGTCTATGTGAACACAAATCAGGACATAAACTGTTGTGACTACTTCATGAACTGCTCTGTGAAGAACATTTGTGCAAATCTTGCATCAGTAATTCTGTTTTGTAGTAGTTGAACATCAGTCAAGTTGAAAGCATTTTCATCCATTTGCTCCTCAACCTCTGAAAAATTTCTCATTTTCTTTCGTTCTTTCGTGCTAAAAGGATAAATTCATGTCATTACACCGTCAAAGCTCATTTATGTGCACAAAAAGTCACCATTTTGGTGTTTAGAATACTGTGTTCAGTGCATTAAATGTTGTCACCTTGAGCTTTATAATCCAAGGCATCAACTTTGCTGCCAACCACTGCAAAGAGACACACTCCCTCTCCTCTTTTTTCCCTTTCACAGTCCCATTCGTTAAATGCTTATTTTTGAGCACAGAAATGGTTCCCAATTGATTTGGCTCTTTGTCCCCGCTGCTTGCTCTGGTACACTCCTCTCCGCCTCTGCGATTATGCCTTCCAGTGGTGAGCTGAGGCCGTTTATTTTGGATGGTGAATGGATCGCAGTCTGCCAAAACACGATTGGTGAGGCCAAGTTTCCGAATGGCCGGTTACCTTTTGAAAAGCCCTGTAAAATAGGACGCGGGCCATAAGTCGCACTTCTTGAGGTAACCTTCAGTAAATCTTCCATGTCTGTAATTAGTGTCCTTTCAATGATTTTTCTATGGCAGGCGTGAAGACACACTGGAGTAGTTGTGCTTCCCATTGATTATATGACAATAATGATTACATCGTCAAGTTTCTGGGAGTTTGACCAACATCCGGTTAGACATCTTTTGTGTCCTGTGATGATGAAATAAATCTTATTTCAGTATGCTATTTCAGAAGATTAATCTTGGTCATTTTATAATAGTTTCACTTGTGGTGGTGATGTCGTATTTCATCCTGTCAAGGTATAAAGGCAAGCTCTTTGTGTCACAAGGGAAAACTCAGCTCAGGCAGTAACTGCTGCTTCCACCCCGGCTGTACATTGAAAAATATCCTCTAGAGGAGATTATTCACATATTTGCATTTTGCTTACGACAAAGCACTTTCAGGTAGCCATGGTAAAGCATTGCCTGGGAACTCCATTAAGCATTCAGTGGCCTGTCATAGTAGAACAGGCTTATGGGTTTCAACCTTACCCTTGTTCCCTTGTCACTGATATGCACATATACAAATTACAAGGCGTGTGCTACACTCACAGGGGCCCACCTCAATCTCCTTCCCCCACGGCTTCATTTAATGACTTCATCACTCATCAGCAAGATTTTTTTTCTACCATTCAGACAGTTCTGGCCGGTGACCTGCCTGGGATCGGTTTGACTTGCCTGGGCAGACAGTGAATCATGCAAAGGGTCTTGGGAGCACTGGAGATCCAAAGCTCTATGATTATCCCTTTCACTCAGGCTGGATGTAGGCTGAGCTGGCTGGACTAAAAGCCCAGATCAGTGCCTCTACAAATGGGACCCTAAGCCCCAGGGCTGCTAACCCTTCTTTATTCAAGCTGGCTTACTGGCTTGGTATGTGGTGGTGCAGACACATGAGGTCAGTTGGTCTCTGCCTCTCTTTCTCTGTCTGACCCCATTTTTCACTTCCCAGTAATGGGATACCCAAAAGTTATTCTTTGTTTTATTCGATTCTGAAGCTGGTTTGTGGAGGATGGACGGTGCATAAAGGCCTGTAAAACCACAACTGACCATACACAGTCCAGTTATATACTAGCTTTCTACTTAGCCTGGTTACTGACTAGTCTTCTGTGCCACAGTTCTTGTCACTGCCAACTCCCCCTATTGATGTATGTGTTGCTATCAGGGCTGAGCTATATGGATAAAATCAAATTTTACGATATTTTTTTTTTTGCCAAAAACCTCTATTGATATTGCGACGATATTGTAGGGTTGACTGTTGGTGCTTTCACAAAATATCTGCTGGGGCTGGTAATCGATTAAAATATAATATATATAATATCGCAATTAACCGCAAATTAATCACACATATTTTTATCTGTTCAAAATGCACCTTATAGGGAGATTTGTCAGGTATTTAATACTCCAAATATTGTCCAGAAACCCTCACAAGTACTGCATTAAGCATAAAAAATATGCTTAAATCATAACATGACAGACTGTGGTTGGTCATAGAACCCATTTCATATTGAGGTTAGAGGTCAAGCGACCCCTTTGAAAATGGCCACGACAGCTTTTCCTCGCCAAAATAGCGCAAGTTTGGATTATCCTTCGCAACAAGCTTGCGTTTTCTAGTTTGATATGATGCCAGCATCTTCTCTCGAACTTTAAAACTCTGAAAGATTGATTGCATTAATGCGTTAAAGAAATTAGAGGTGCTAAAACAAAGGCACTACTATTGCGTTAACTGTGACAGCTCAAATAGTTTTTGATGAATATTCATCAGTAATGTGGATGACTAAGTGGGTAAAGGGTAATAATAGAATAGCTAGAACAGTCTGGTGAGTCTAGGAAATCACATCACTGTAATGCAGCCTTTAAAACCAGGAAAAGACAACGTTTAAAACACTTTTATGCTATCCAAAATCTAAGATGACATCTAGTCTCATATCACGATATTGCTATGATGTCGATTTATTGCCCAGCCCTAGTTGCTACTGTAAATTACCCATCTAATGGCATACTCAATGACCATCTTTTGCATCTGATAATATCAGAGATGACTTGGGGGTATAGAAAGGAAGGGAGAATTTCCAATATGGTAATTGAGAGTAAAGCTTCAATCCCCCTCTGCCTGTCAGAGCTTCCCCTTGAGAAACTTGCCTGAAGTTAACTGGGGCACTTGTGAAATGACTCCTATATGGTTGTGAGGGGATAAAGGGAATTGCTACTGTACATACTACCTCCCCGCGGACTCAAATGAGCAGAGTCTACCCTTTTTTTTTATGACAGCTTTTCAACACCATAAATCTCTGATGTAAGCCCAGAAGAGGCTACAGGGTCTCGGATGGCAGTAAGGCATTGAGTGCCATTCACCGCCTTTTTAAAGCTGCAGCTTTTCGCCGGGTGTACAATAGTTTACTCTGATGGCACTAGAGTAAAAAGCTGAATGAGGAGTCATCTCTTGGAGCTTTAGGCATCCTTCTGAAAAATCTCCTGCCGCATCCCTCATTTTTTTTTCCCCATCTCATGCCATTTGTGTGCCCCGGTATGCGCTGCGACGCATTTGGTCACCTAGAGATTCCTGGCTCTCTTCGGTCCTTGCCTCAATCTCAGAGAAGTTGCGATAATTCAGAGCAGGACATGGGACTTTGTGCCTCCCAAATTGTCACACCTTGTGGCTGTGATGGCTGCGGGCTAGATTTACAGCCACAGGGGTGGTTTTGGTTTCCCGAGAGCTACCGCAGTCACCAGCCATACTCCTGGACGTTTATAGGGGCGTTGACGTTGTGCTTTGCTGCAATAAGCTGTCTCTGCAACATACATGGTGTATAAGTCGGTATCTTATTCCTTTGCCTCATTTATGTGTGCAAATATACACACATGGTAGTGAACACCCACCAACCGTGTACTGGTTGCAAGCTATAAGCTCTGTATTCTTAGCATCATCTAATTGCTCTGCCTATCCTGTAATATCCTTCCAGCGCTGTGTTTGCTTTCCAATGATTCCTATCCCCTACTGTGCCCCCCTCTGTAGTCATTCTCGGCTAAATAATGAATTTGTTTGAAGCCAGTCTCTCTCCCCTGGCTAACCGCAAGCTACAACCACTTTAATGTGCTTCCCTTTAATGTGTTCTTGCTCTTCTCAGCAATCTGTGACCCTTGGAGATAATTGTGAAGCCATTATGTGGAATCATTGTCATTATGCAGGCTGTCACGGCATGATTGTTGTACCTTGTGCATTTTTACAGTATCGACCAGGGTCATTGCTTAGGTTAGAGATGTTGTGATTTAGCTGAATGTGCCACGAATTAAAGTTAAACATTATGTCTTGTTATGCTAGGTCCTCAAAACGCTGTATAATGATGCGCCTGTAGAATTAAGTGTATAACCACTTGAACCTGGATAGTTCAAATATTGTATCATACATCTTATTATCTTGTTTTTCATAAAAAATACGCTATATGGTTTCAGCTATACTGCCATGTTTTAATTTTTCTGTGGTGTGGATGCAGCATGTGCCCACACAACTCCAGTATCAGCATTCATTGTACTGCATGTCACATCTTTAAAAATAAACCTCCAAACTTACCATTGGATTTTCTGGTAGATGCAGTTTGTACGGTGTATTATCCTCTAAACAGTTCATCCTCTATGGTAAAATTTAATGTTGCATCCCCACAACATTACCATAAATGCTAAAAATTACTATCTGGGTCAACTCATTTTCTTCAATATCAGTTTACTGTTTGTCTTCAGCATAAAAGACAATAGTGTGCTAAATTGTTCAGATTGATGTTTTGATGAGCCAGCTCACCACAGGCAATTACATATTGAATGATTCTTGAAAATATAAGGGCAACATTCAATGCCAGCATGATTTAAGTGATTATACCTTCATATTAGGGCTGTCAAAGGTAACGCATTAATGCAAATTTGTTTTAACAACGCTGATTTCTTCAATGCATTAGCGCAAACTGGGATTTTTAATTTGTACGAGATTTAGCTTTAAAGGTAGGTAGGTAGGTATGATTAATTTGCAATTAATCATATATTGCATGTACATTTGCTCAGTCCTGTGGTGATAAGAGCATTAAATACTTGACAAATCTGCCTTTTAGGCACATTTTGAGCAGCTAGAAAATGATGCAATTAATTTGTGATTTATCGCAAGTGATTATTTTAATTGATTAACAGCCCGAGTACATATATACAGTTTATAGTCTAGATGGTTCTAATTTTCATTATTGTCATAATAACGATTATAGTTAGTGTGCGACAGGGTACAAATCCCAGTATATGGAAGCACTCTCTATATAAATGACGTCCAGCAGAATTGTCCCGTTACAAACCATACTGCCAGAGGAGATGGCCTGGATGTTGTTCTGTGTATTGTGAAAATTCACCTGCCACACGTCCCCAAATCCATCAACATCACCAAAACAGAAAATGGTAAAGATTGAACCTTTAACGTCACACTTGCAGCGATGGTGTCTTTATCAGCTGAGCCCCTGTCTTCCCCAGTAATACACCCGCTCACACAAATCCACATACATACAGCAGCCAGTCTTCCTCAAAGAGCTGTAGACAAATAGTCAGAGGGTCTGTGTTAGAGGCCCTGAGGCAAACAGAGTCTCTGCCAGACTCAGACACAGCAACACTCATTTAGTTTCCTCTGGAATCAAAATGCACATGCAAGACTAGCCTGAATAAAGATACACAGGATGATACAGCGAGTCACGTATAGTCGTTCTTTGTACACATAACCACGAGAGAGTAAGAGTAAGCTGCTAAAACTAGAGTGATTTGGCTTCGTGTATTTCTTAAAGCCCTTTCAGATGACCTAATTGGTCAGTATTGGCATTTTGAGCTGGCGTGTTGTTGCTCTTTTTTACAGCATGAAATAAAAAGGAACAGGGCAGCGACTGACTGCAGTAAAGCAGATTTAAAGAAGCCACTATGGTTTTTTTTTTTTTTTGCTCCTTTTAATTTCTCATTTTTTCTTGGGCTTTTTCCCAATCCCTCACTTGCCCATTTTACTCATGTATTAAATTAAAATTTCATTACGTGCGTTTAACTTTTTAAAATGATTTTCTTTTTCCTAATCGCAGCGCCATTCCTCTCTTTCTCTTTGTTCTCTGAGAAACTTTGTTCCTCAGAGAAAAAGAAAAGGCGACTCACTCCATGCTTCGAGCTGCATGACTTAAGGGAGAACATTCATTGTTGCTGTTAAATTGCTGAATTGTATTTTAGCCGTTCTCGCTTTTTCATGACTCGTGTGACAAAGAAAGTCACTCTGAATTTGACTTAATTGGTAATATGAACCAACCGGGCTGTCAGTATTTAGTTTGGTTTAGAGTTTTGGCTCTACGCTGCAGCTTAGTTTCTGTCTGTAAACAAGGCTGAAATAAAACACTAGCAAGATGTGAAGCCCTTTTTTATTTTGCTGTGATTTATCCCTTGAAGGCAGCACCGCTGAAGTACAAAATGGTAAATTACAGCAAACATTACTCATACTAAAAGACACCAGCCTATTCCCGGTTCAATCACACGCTGGACATTTGAAATGGACATACTCGCTCAGTTGCCAACGAGGGCTACTTGAAGTGTGTTTTTGAGAGACGCTGACTGATCTGCCGAATATGTCTACAGCGGTGATTCAGAGAAGACATGAAAAAACACACAGCTACAGGACACATACTGTATCTCAGCTGTTAACGGTGTTACGGTAGCATAGAGAGCAGGAAAAAAGGCATAAAACGGGTATAAAAAGATGAAAATATGGATTTGCCAAAATATAAAATTGTAAATATAATTTTAGATTTTTATTTTTACTTACGTTCCTGTTTCTGCAAGTTAAATCCTCATTGTTATTTTTACCTGCTCTGTCTGCACTATAAAAATGAAGCATGCACCTTAACTCAAACTCAGCCGGTTTGTACAGTAGCTATACCTACGAAGAGTGACACACTGGAATTTGGATATATCCCACAAAATCATTTTGGATGTAATACTCATAACCATGAACCGGGAAGTATAAGGGGAGGCGGTCAGGGTGCATGGATTGGAAAAAACCACCAGACTTTTACCCAAGAGGCCGTGTTATGTAAACAGTATCGTGTGAAACCAGAAGTCAGTATTGATTTGTCACATCGTTTCCACCACTTCGCTAGTATTTTAATCCAAACTACAAGCTTTCCCTAAACCTAATTTAGTAGTTTTTTGTCTAACCAAGTTGATAGTTTCCTAAACTTAACAAAGTACTTTGTTGTCTAAACCTAACCAAGTTTAAGATAAGATATTCCTTTATTAGTCCCACAGTGGGGAAATTTACAAATTTATCTTTTCCTAAAGCTAAGCAATTTTGTTGCCTAATTCTTACCAAGTAGATCTTTACCTAAGCCTAAGTAGTTCCATTGTCTAATCCACACAAAATGTGAACGCATGAAAAATGAGGAATGACTTTTCATAAGATATCATACGAGCCGTTGTATGAGGATTCGTCCTCCTTTCACTGCATCAGTAAAAGCCCTCTACTGGTTCCTTCTTGCTTCATGTGGTATTATCAGACAGTGATGATAGTGATTAACAGCAAAAAAAAACTGATGCACTCAATTTATACAACCAAAAGGATGTTTTGGTCAGAGAATTGATTATGCCCCTGTTAACCGTTGGAAGGCTATTTACTGTCAATGCATTGCTCTCTCTCCTCTGGCTCGCTATTCGAGTAGGTAAATGACTGACCTGCTGAGATGAGATGCAATCAAAACGTTATTGAAGCCCATTTCACACAAGTGGTTGCTGCAAATGACCAAAACATTATCACTATGTGTTCTTTGGGAACGAGCAGATTTATCTGAAGTGAGTGGGAGAGACGATCGGTGATATTCAAATACCAAATCCACCGTGATGTATTTATCAGAGGATGAATACATTGTGCCTAGTTTGATGTCAGTGGAGAACAGACTTTAAACATTGTTCCAGGTCTCACATCATCATCTAAGTATTGATTAAATGTTTTACTTGGTTGTGTTCAGCCTGACGTAATCAGAGGCTTTTTATTTGCAGACACAGAGCTAGTGACATTCATCCGCTCTGTGAATTTTGGTGAGTTGCCTTTCATAATCTGCAGCTGCTTCTTTGGCACTCATAGCCCCCAAATGATAATGAACCTGTTGAAATGTTGGTGGGAAGGATGGATGGACCTATGCCGAGGCGAAAACTGCAAATGGGGAAAGGTCAGGGAGAGGAACGGGCAAAGCTGTCACTCTGCACAAATGTCAGAAGCACAGTTCAGCAGGTGTTATCAGGCAAAAGGTGGGCCAATTAATCCTGATTAGACAGCAAGGTTTTCAGAGGGCAGAGCCAGGGTTGAACTTTTTTAAATCTGTAAATGAAGACATGAAGAGAGAGGGAAGAATTGCTTGAAGTCATGGCTACATTTTCTCATCTCAGCAACACTTTTTGTTGTGGCATTGTTAGCATGTACTTATTTCACGACAACAGTCAGAAAAGCCCTGATTTTTTTGATGGTTCTAAATATCTTTCCTCCTGTGGTGTGAAGTATTGAGAGTGTTTTTTACATCCTCCAACTGGCTAGTCCAGCCATCGTTTTATATAAAGAGGACATATTATGCATATTTTCAGGTCCATACTTGTATTATTTTGGGTTTGTCTTAGAACGTGTGTATATTCTTTAATATTCAAAAAAAGCTTTACTTACTCTCATACCGGCTATGCTGCAGCACCTCTATTCACCATCTGGCTGAAACACTCTGTTTGCCCCGCCCTCCCAAAAAGCCTACTCTGTTCTGATTGGTCAGCTGGCCAACTCTGCTGTGACTGGTCAAACAAACCAGACTCTTTGGACTCCACTCCAGCTCCGCTCTAACTGGCTTTGTTTGAAAGTTATTATTATGAAAATGTCTTACTTAATGACATCACCCCATTAGGGAAAAAGGCAGGACTTCAATCAAGGTCTTTCAGGCAGTTCAGAGACAGTTGGAAAGAGTAGCTCCCTTTAGCATGGACTTTAGTTTTTGTACCTTTGCACAAAAAAATATCATGTATATAACACTCTAAGTGAAAGGGAAAAAGCACAATAGGTCCCCTTTAACCTAAATTATTAATCAGAAGTGTCCCCACCCATGCAGTACATTTTGTTTCCGTTTGTCACTCGGTATCATGTGGACTGCTCCTCTCCTTTTGTTTCAGTGATTTACAGAGATATGAAATGGGATCTGTTGTGCAAATGAACAAAATAAATTGATAGATAGTCGCCACCCTCGGCTCACATTCATTCTACTTCCTGCAGAGATCTCTAAACGCCATTACGCCAGTATGCTCGCGCCTCAGATAAAAATATTAGCATTGTAGTGCATGCCACGCCAGCTGTTATAATCTGTTATATATCATTTTTTATTCTTTTTATTTTCCCATCCATCCCTTCATATTCCCAGCCTCTGTTTGGCTCGCTCATACTCTGCCTTTCCCATCAGCATGCTCCCGTCTATCTCACTTTCTGTTGAATGGCTTCCATGATGATTTCGCAGGTGCACTCTAATCTGTTCCAAAGCATGAATTATCACACAAACACAGCTCAGGAACTCAATAAAATAAAAAAAAAAAAAAACAGCGATTGGTACGACCTATCTTCACCACCAGGAATAGAGTATCCTGGTCACTCTCTTCCAAGTGTGGAGAAGCTTGTCCTTGCTCTGTGCAACATCATCAGGGACAGGGAGGGCCTTTTCATATCATATGTTTTGTCAATAGTGGATTCATGAGTGAGGTGGGTAATGTGATAGAAGTTTACACTGTAACAGCCCCTCAATCAATGTCATCACCCTTCCTGTCATTGGAGAGTGACACTGTAATCAGTACCACGGTTACCACTCACCAATGAGTGATTACAGTGGATGAGAGGAGGCGAGCAGCAGTCCTTTCCACTCTCTGTCGTATTTCATAATCATCAGTCCAAGGCAGCAAATGAAATGGCCATGGTGTGCAAAGAATGGGCCATGGACTAGAAAACTTCAGTTGTTTACACATAATAAAATGATTATGAGTAGGAAAATAAGATAAATGGTTTCTTTCCTAACCTTTCCTGAGTTTAGGTGTCACTCGGACATTATGATCCTCTTGTTCATGAGGAATGTAGTTTTTTTTACTTTACTTTTTATTACTTTGTACAACACTGAGAAATGATGAAGGGGACGTTTAGCAAGACTTTCAATAACATGTTTTTCATGTGTTTTCCTATTCGCAAAATGTGATGCATGTATTGGTTTCTGCTACAATTTATTTTTCAAAATAAACCTACTTAGGTTTAGGAAAGGATCAACTTGGTTAGGATTAGGCAAAAAAAGTACTTAGTTAGGTTTAGGCAACAAAACAACTTAGGTTTAGGAAAATATTGACTTGTTTAGGCTTGGGCTACAAACTACGTTTTAGGGAAAGATAGACTTGGTTAGGTTTAGAGGTTTAAGCAATACAACTACTAAGTTAGGTTTATCAAAAGATTGACTTGTTTAGGATTAGTAGTTTTGGTGCCTAATCCTAAGATTAGGCACCAAAACTACTTAGTTATATTTAGGCAACAAAATGACTTAGGTTAAGGAAACAATAAACTTGGTTAGGATTAGGCAACAAAACTACTTAGGTTTCGAAAAAGATTGACTTGGTAAGGATTAGGCAACAAATCTACTTTGTTAAGTTTAGGAAAATATTGATTTAGTTAGGATTAGGCATCAAAACTGCTTGATTAGGTTTAGGAAAAGACTGCTTGATTAGGTTTAGGAAAAGATCAACTTGGTTAGGTTGTAGGCAACAAAACTTCTTAATTAAGTTTAGGAAGTTTGGGTTAAAATAACATTGGAAGTGGTGTAGATTAAGTAAGGTAGTTATGTGGTAAAAAAAAAAAAAACTATTTATTTAGCTTTAGGAAAATATTGTGGTTCAGCTTAAAACGACTCTGGACGGTGTTGTAACTCAAGTACTGAAGTTTTGTGACAAATAAGTCAACACTGACTTCGGGTTTTTCAAGGTGCATGAACACTGGTCTCCTCGGCAAAAGTCCACTTTTTTGACCCCCCCATCCACCCCGACCTCCTCCCCACGTGGCGCTCGCCCCTCTTTTTACCTCCGAATTCACAGTTACGTGGATTATACGCATATTTGATTTTGTGCTTACCGTCATGAAAATGAATGTGAAATTTGTGTCTCTGTACACAAATTAAGACATTAAATTATGTGACTATGTCACCAACTGTTGTGTGACTGGGATGTTCAGTAGATGGGAAATGATGCCACCTATTTTTAAGAATCGTATGTGATATAATACATTGCATTTGAAATCCCTGTCTGTCTCCGTCTCTGGTCGCCTCCTTGCTTCCATAGACTGTATATCTGTTTCCTTCCTATCTACCCCTCAGTGCCATGCTTTGAAGTTGTTGCATGTTTTTTAGTCACACTCCTGTGATGGTGTTAAATCATTTTAATTGGCCTTTTTGCGCTCTGTGAACGGTCTTGTAACACGGCATGGCGGCTCAGTGTGCCTTGGGTGGGGCACAGTTTGGGGGGGATGAATATTTTCCTGAAGCTCATTAACTGATGGAGCACGTAATGGGAAAGAGCGATGTCAAAACCAACTTGATCTGATGAGACCATCTGCAGACGCTGGAGAGGCATCTGTTCGGCCGAGGGGTACTCATCAAAACAAATTTGCGTCAATCCACGACAAATGCAGATCTTTCATTGTCGCCACTGTATTTCATACTATAGTTCAAATAATTCTGATAAATACAGTTGTGATGGCTGAGAGCGATTGGACTATGAAAGCACTGTCTTAAGTACTGTACATTTTTAATGGGGCTTTCATTTAGATTTTCCAAATCATCTCATAATATTAAGCTGGAGGGGATTGAGAGTGAACTTCTTTGGCAGGGGAATTAGTGGGTCTTGTGAGGCCAGAAGGCTCCATCTACATCTTAGTGCCTGTTAGACATAATTTGATACCTCATAAATTCAGCCATGGTGACTTTGACTGTTCAACAACAGTGTAAATGTCTCCATCCTCTTTCCACTGTCTCTGTTCCTCTGTTGGCCTCATGCCTGGTGTATCCCCGAGCCCCACCCTAAACTTTCCTCCTTCTGCCTATCTGCTTCCCCTTCCTTACCGCTCTCCATCCTTCAGCTCTCTCCTGAGGGAGTCGAGGAGTTAATGGCTTTGAGCTGAGCCCTCGTCATTAATCAGGCCCCCATTAGCCAAGCCCATATACAGCTTTGGACTAATGGAAACACAGGAATGAGAGGACCAGGACAGGGAAGAGAGAGAAATTGCAAAGTAGGGCAGGAACAAGGTGAGGTTACGGTGTTACGGTTAATGTATTCTGTCTCCTCTTGAGGTTATGTCTGTGGCACCTGTCTGTAGCGTCTGCAGCCACAAGTTTTATTGGTTCCTCCGATTTCTAGCCATGATGGCTCAATGGAAATGGCAAAAACATCAATCACTGAGAAAACATATGTGGTTTGTCTTTGTTCTGACTCTGTAGGCATACTTCATTTAACGTTTTAGCTATACTATTCATTTAAACTTATATTAGCATACTACGTTACATACATAACTTAATTTACGTAACAAACATACATATTTTCGCCCAAACCATGGTCTTTTGCTAAACCCAAGCATATATATATATATATATATATATATATATATATATATATATATATATATATATATATATTTAGCTGAAACATAAGCAAGTACATTTGTTTGAGTGTTTAAAACTGTGACTCTGCATCCATATGTGGGGGTTTAGGTTGACTACTTAACTTATGCATATAACGTAACCCCAAACATACTTATTTTAGCCCAAACTGCGATCTTTTCCTACATCTAACCAAATAGTTTTGTTGCCTAAACCTAGCCAAATAATTTTATTGCCCCAATATAACCAATTAGTTTTGTTGCCCAAACATCACCAGCCATTGTTGCCTAAATATAACCAAGTAATTTTGTTGCCTAAACCTAAGCAAGTATTTTTGTCGCTGAAATATAACCAAGCAGATTTGTTTGAATTCACGTTAACCACATGTTTAAAACTGTGACTGTGAGGGTATACGTTAACTACTTAACTTAGGCGCATAACTTAATTTACATAACCATAAACATGATTATTTTTTTATTGTTTCCTAAACCGAAACAAGTAGTTTTGTTGCCTAAACATAATCAAGTAACTTTATTGCCCAAACATAACCAATGAGTTTTGTTGCCCAAACATAACCAATTAGCTTTGTTGCTTAAACCTAAACAAGTAGTTTTGTTACATACTGTAAACCTAACCAAGTAGCTTTGTTGCCTAAACATAACCAAGTAGCTTCGTTGCCTCAGCCTAACCAAGTAGTTTTGTTGCCTAAATATAACCAGTTAGCTTTGTTTGAATTCACAAAATTAACCATGTTTAAAACTGCATCCATATGTGACAAGTTAGAAATGAGATCTGGGTGTTACATGACACCCACAAAGCTTAAAATGAAATGCTTTAAAAGTGACACGCTATTCATACGTCTTCCCGTGAGATCTCAGTGGTTTTTACATTAACTACAGATAATATGCAGTTAAAACGATAGCTAGGTATTTCATCATCTGCCTGCACATCAGATCGACGTGAAGTTAAATTAGCGTTAGCTCCACTGATTGCATGGTGTGTATGGAAGGAGTATTTTGAAAATCCCTTTATATTGAGAGTTACGCTGAACTCTCCGTGTCAGTCGAAAATCTGGTTAACTGAGGCACTGTTGCCCCTGCTGTCTTGCAGATAATCAGTTCAATAACAGCACTGTGTTGTGCTTCCTTAGCACTGGTGGAGTCCGCAGGGATCCTTTGATTAGCTCTGCTGCTCTGTGCTACTGTTTATGCCTCTATGCTCATGCCTACTGTACACCCAACTTGCCTACCTCAATCACGCACAGACACACATGCACACTTTTTTCCTCATTATGACTTGGAGGAATCTGCTGAGTTGGGAGGATCCAGACAGCAATTATCTGAGCCAGAGAGTCAGCAAGCAGCATTGCACCGTAGGAAGGCCTGTTAAGACAGACACAACAGCATGTTCTCCGAGTCGGATAGTCCTCATCAGAGCCTGAGCTGGTCTGTGACTGACTATCCTGTCTTTGGTCGCAATGAAAGAGAAGAGGGAAAACACTAAAAGCGCCAATTTAATAGGCTGCAAAACGAGAGTATTGGAGTGTGGGTGGAAAAGAAAAGGAGATATCCAAAGGCACTGTAATGTGATGTATCACTCTGCCAATAGTAATGGCAAGTTGGAAGCTGGAATGATGGTGCACAGTCACATCTTTGAAACTATCTGAGAGGCTGCCTTTTTCTTTCCTAATGGAGTGGGGGAAAATTACCATGGCTTATTTTTCAGGTCACATATGCTTTATTCCAGGAAGTGGTGACACGTCTCATCTAATGAGAGCAGATGTGGAAATTGCCCCCCGTACACCCTTCAATCTTGTGTCACTCTGCGATATTAGAGCAGATTTTCTCTATTTTAAAACGTGGCATCCCTCCACATAGGATCGTTGTCATTGTGTGCGTTGCAATTGGTATTTATGGAATAGAGCATGCTGTGGGGTGAGGATCAACAGGAAGTTGACTTTCTCGCCGGGGGGTGGTATTTTTGCATGAACCCAAAACCAGTCATTTTCCATTCCTGCAGGTTTTCCCCACAGTGGCAAGCTTGCTGCTTCTTGCATGACAGAGGCTCTGCCAAGGTCTGAAATATATATGAGAGGGTGCGGGACGGTGCGCCATTTCAGGACCTCCCATTATGACTGCGAATCAGAGCATTCTCCTCAGCGCTGAATAATTCATGCAGAGAAAGTATCTGCTTAGTCAGATTTGTTCTTTCTTCTACCTGATGGGGATGGATAGGAAGCAGTCAGCACTCGTCCCAGAGTAGCTCAGTACAGAGTTCGAGGTCGAGTTTGAGTCTATGGACTTATGAAGTGAAAATAAAAAACTTAATCTTTGCAAATGACGGATAGACCTTTAAAGAGAGGCTGTCCTGGAGAAAAAAAAAATCTATTTTCCAGGAAGTCTTTTTGCAACGTGCCAGAATCGCAATGAGCAGGTGAGGTGGAGGATGAGTTGGAGAGAGAGGGGCTGTTCCGGTTGCCCCCTTTTATTTATTCCAGATGCTCTCAGCGTCCCATTACTCACACAGCCGCCTGAGAGATCTTACTCATTGAAACGCTAGAAAAGCCCTGCGTCAGCAACACAGACAGACTGAGAGAGGGGAAAGTAGACACAGAGAGAGAGGGCAAGAGACAAAACAGAGGTGAGACAAAACACTCGTCCTGCTCTCAGCCCCATTTTTCCTGAGTGTGTCTGCCGGTGGTTGCTATCCAAACCTCCATTAGCCTTCATGAATAATGAAAAGGAACAATGAGTGTGTTAGCATTGAGCTATCCCCCCTTCACTGCTGGGACCTACATCCCTGTGAGCAAGTGGGTGGGTATGTAGGCAGACAAGGTTGAGAAATTAGAAAAGATGTGCCAAGAATCCCCAGACTGATCTAAAGGAGAAAATTAGAGATCTTTTTGGGAACTACGCGCCTCTATCCATCTTGCTGCCAGACCAGTTTGTGTCGGGGAATCATCGTTTATGGGCTTCTTATCTGTTTAAGGTGCAATGGCTTTGGGTGGAAAACTTTGTTTTGGTTGGTTTAGAAAGTTTGAGATTGAGTTCGGTTTCACTATACTTCAAACTTAGGTAGAGGAAACAACTTGGAGCAAAACCTTTGCTTCCATTTGCAACTGTATACATAATTATATACATAACCTTAAACTCTAGAAAGCATGATCATAGTTTTAAAACACCCTCAGAAGACTCCCTTAGTCTCTTACTTAAGTTGTACCAAACACTTTGGCAGACTGGATTTTTGAAAGTATTAAAGGGAACATTTCAGGTTCGTACTTCATATTTTGAGTTTTACTAGAACATGTTTACATATACCTGTATTCACACCACTTTAATGGGCCGGTCACAAGATGTGTGGAAACAACAAGCCATGTCATTTTCACCCTTTTTTGCTGAATCACGTTTTCTGATCGAGGCAGCCCACAAAAAAACTGACTGGATTGTCTTATTTCACAGTTTGTGGGTTGGTTTGCTCTCCAGATACCAAATAAATGTGATGTGAATGTTTTTTTTTCATGATATCCTTTTTAATTTTGAACTCTATGGTGGATTTTGACCTTGATTGTGGCAAAACAGTGCAGGAAATCCATTCTTTATTAGCCTCTACTCAAGCTTTCTCTTCATTTCATGTTTTTTTTTTTTTTGCTGTTTATGGAAATGGTTTTGTGTTTGTAATTAATCACCCCGTCTGCATCAACAAGCCTACCCGCCCGTAGTCTGACTCACCAGATGTAGACTGCGGATATACAGTAAGTCTGCAACTGGCTGCTTTTTCACACACGGTCGCTGCGCCTTGTGGTTAGCACCGCAATTGTCATTGATTTATAGAAATACATAGCATTTTTCCCTCGATACCAGAATGATAATATGTGGCCTTTCTTTAGTGCCGACACAGCACTGTGGCTGCGAGACTGAAACCTGTTTCTTGAATTTTGTTTGGACAGAAAGGGCACACATGCTATCAGTTAACAGAAATTGGTTGGGTTGTCTCTATTCTAGCTTGAATTTTCTGTTTACACTGTAGATATAAAACATATACTGTATATTTCTGCTAGCCTCCAACATTTCCCGCTCTGTGATCCACATCCCTCGGCTGTTAGTGCACACACACCCTGCCAAGACCATCGCTATCTCTCTTTGCTCTTATGAGAACACTTGAAACAGCTCAAATCAGACAGCAACAGCTGGCCTCAGACCTCGGCTTGCGAAGAAAAAAAAAATAAATGTCAGGATAGGCTGAGAGCAAGAGAGGGAGGGCAGTACTGATAGTACAAAGAGGAGGCAGATAGAGGCTGAATGAGTGAACATAATAGAGGCTGAGAAAGGAGAAGACTGGCAGGGATGAAACAGAGACCAAAAACAGAGTTTGAGAGCAAAGCTGTAAAAACAGACATGGAAGCACAATGTGTTTATCATGTGCCCTCGATCTCTCTGCAGCTCCTCCCTCTGAACGACAGCAGGAAGAGATGTTCGGATGAAGGAACAGAGGCAACAGGAATTTATCAAATACATGACACCCGGGCTCCGTTACATCACTTTGAAGGGGTGTCAATTACTCATGACATGTGGCGCAGCAGCATCACCTGTCACGGCGGCTTGTGATGGATTGTTTCGCACCTTGAAATTGTCTGTACTTTCATGTTGTTTGCATTCACTTCCCGAGACCATGACAGAAATAGGATGTGAAATGTTTTGTATATTCTTAAAGAAATCCAACCATTTGGTGTGTAGTGTCCCGGAGACCCACACGTGCACAGCAAACTACCTTTTAGTAAAGACTGTATGATTAAAAATGCTTGAATGGTAAGACTGTCATTCGATTAAAACTGTCCATAGTTAATCGTGATAAATTGCAAATGACTCGCTCATTTTTCTATGGTTCAAAATGTACCTTAAAGGGAGATCTGTCAAGTAGTTAATACTCTTATTGTTGTAAATCAATTAACGTAAACTAACGCTGATCATGGTCTATATGTTTCCTCGTCTCTGGCCTGTGATGGTTGGGATCCACGGTTGGATGTCAAACACCACGCTCAATTGCTCATCCCTCATGTCAGCCAGTGCACGTGTGATTTCATGCTCGGCCATGCGTGTTTTCTCTCAACCATCCGTCTTTCTTCCTCCTTCCTCTCCATTCTTTTCTCCCTCGCTTTCGTTTTGTTTGCTGACCGGGGAGGGTGGCAGGAAGGAAATGCAGGTGAAGGATTCAGTCAGCCCGACGTTGTCTCCTAAAAACTACATTCATGTACACCAACCAATTTGTAGGGCTGTGTCATGATACAGGGGCAACAATTCAATATATTGCAATACTGTAAGCAAGACAATGTATTGCGTTTTTTTTTAATGTCATTTGAACAAAACTGTCAGTTTGTGCCCCAAACTGCATGTGATTAACATGCAGTGGTCAAGTCTGTAAAGGGGAGACTGGTGGGTACCCACAGAACACATTTTCATTCACATATCTTGAGGTCAGAGGTCAAGGGACTCCTTTGAAAATGGCTGTTTTTCCTCGTCAAAATTCAGCGCAACTTTGAAGCGCGATTGAGCGTCCTTCTGAAGCTAGTATGACATGGTTGGTACCGATGGATGCCTTTGGTTTTCTAGCCTTTTATTATGCCAGTACCTTCACTTTAAGCTTTAAAACTGAGCTACAGTGTCTGAAATATTGAATAGCAGCCGGTGGGCCAGCAGATTTTTAAAGTGAATTAAAACTTGGCATAGTGTTCTGGATGCCTCCCTTCTGAGGTTTTCAGGGCATGTCCAACTAGTAATATCTTGTGTGGCCTGGGAACGCCTCTGGGTTCTCTAGGAAGAACTGGAAAATGTTGCTGGGTAGAGATGGATGGATGGATGGATGGATGGATGGATGGATGGATGGATGGATGGATGGATCCAGTGTTGTGGAGAATCAATACAGTATCACACAGCATAATATCACGATACTCGTGTGAATATTTTCTTACACCCTGACTAATTTTTATCAGTTTTACCAACAATATCCATTATTGGGAATTTTTACATGAATAACCTTTTTTCAAGTGTTCAGGCAACTCAAGGCTCTTGGTTAAGGTTGGTGAAGGTCATGGTCTGTTTCTTTGTCTCTTTCTGTCCACCAGTCCTTGGCTTTGTAGCGTAGGATGTTGGTTTCAGAGGGGTGAGGCTGTAGTTCCTCAGAGAAATAGACAGGACAGGCACAGTGTGCATCTCTATGTGTGGTGGTTGACGTGAAGCTGGATGTTGGTGTTTGTGCTCGACTGCGAATCAGCTCCTGAGAGAGATAATCTGAGAGAAATGGGCAGCGCTGTTGAGCCCTGAACTCTCCTCCTGCCTTAATAGTTGCTAAGATGTTGAGCCTGAGCGCTGTGGCTGGTTATTATCACTTACAGTCCTCTACTTGTGGCCACTTTTGACCCACACAGATAGGTGGCGAGGGCAACAGAGGAGGGAGGCTGACCTGTGGCAAATAATTAGCTCTCTTTTGTAGCTGTGAATCTAATGTGAGCTTTCACTGATGTGAAAATCAGTACCAGTCATAAAAAAGGAGTATCCACACAGCAAGGCTGCTAGTAAATATATATACAGCATACATGAACAAATCACGCCGAGCGCCTGAATATATCCTTATAAATTGTATTATATCATATATCACATGTATGAAATGGTGTATTTTTACCAAATTTACAGCCCCAGCTGCCGTAAACCAAAATATGTAACAAATGATATCAACCCCAAACATTGCAGCAAAAACTTATGAGACATAAGAGAGCATGAGAATGGAAATCATATACCTCGATCACAATGCTCTAAATCTTTATACACTTACAGTTCATTTTAATTAATGAATTAATTACTTCATTTTGTGAACAACATCTCAAAATAATCTTCAGGTTTCCAGCTTTCAGATGATGTACACCACTTCTATGTAACATGTTGACCCGTTATCTCCCCCCAATGACCTCCTGTACCCCCCTAAAAAGACCAAAACGGGTTAATTGCTTTTCCATTGTAGTCACCATGGTAGTGAAGTTTAGTTAACTTACAATGTGCTCATATTTCTTTGCTTCTCATCATTGAAATGGGACCAGATATATGCATCTAAGCCTTATGGTTGAGGAGCTCGTCCTGATTTAATTTGGATAGCTATTTGAGATGTTTTTTTCCGAGGGCTAGGCTAGGGCTTAAGAGGTTAACTGTGAAAGGAGTGATTTTACATAAATGGATAAAAATGCAGCTATTGATTTCAAGAGGTCAATGGGGGGAGCTCAATAGATGTACTGTACTGATGGAGTCAAATGATGAACGGCAGTGTCAACAACTCCCACTGTCCAGTCTTGCAATGAAGTGAAGTTCTCATCTTCATATGCTAATTTCAGTATATCCCCCCTCCCAACCGCTGTCACCCCAGCATGACCCTCATCTCCAAAATTCAAGGGAACGGACCCATTTTAAAGCCGCCGCCGCCGCTCAGAGCTGCCCATGTTGAAAATTCTCCCGGCTGCCTTCTCAACCCACCTGTCTAATTCCCAACGATAATGATCGAGCAAATTTAAAGATGGCTGGGGGGAGGAAAAAGTTAGAGGTGGTGGGGTGACAAAGAGGGTGAGGGAAGTGATTAAAGGTGTAATGGATGGGCGAAGGAGCCGGAGGAAGGGGCGCTCTCAGTTCCTGGGACAGCATGAGGCAGTGAAATATGAAGCCCAAAAAGCAAAGTGACAGAGAAAAATGTCTCTCTCCTTTTCCCGTTCCCTTCGCTTATCACTGCAAGTCAGCCATGTGTCGTCAAGAACTCCTCAGGTGCACGCCACACCTCGTGAATACTGCTAAACAGGCCCAGCGGACAGGGGCGAAGAAAAAACAAAGTGATTACGTCTGGCTAGCCGTGTTTAATCATAGTCTCCCACTACGCTTTAGATAACTTCTGACCCAGGCTTGATAGGAAATTAAAACGATTGCTTTTGGTGGAGAATTCAAGGAGTAGTTTCCTGAAGGACATTCATGTCCTTAATTACATTCTGGGCAATTCTCCATTACGGGGTCAACACAGATGGCCTTATTCAGTTAAAAAGTAGGAGGTGAATTGCTAGCATTCATCTTGATGCCCTGCGACCTCACTAACCTTCTCAGGGGTGCTGTCGAAGAATCAAAAAAAGTTACGTCCTGTCTTTTCCTAACCACTTTTCCTTAACCTGGATGGGAAATGTCATGGGGTCGGAGAAAGATGTGAAGGAGATTTCATAAGGACTGAAGTAAAGACAACTGCAGTGATAAGAGAATCTGACTGCACGAACACGGCAGCAGACGGATCTTTTTTTCCTTTTCTTAAGAATGGGCCAATGTACCCTTTTCTAAAGGAGCAGCCCGTTCTCAGTCCAAACTTGTCAAATACTGCCGTTTGATAAGTGCCTCACCACGACAGAAACCGACGCAAGGAAGCACCCTTTAGCAACAGCATGTGATGAACCGGGCTTTCAACTAACTCCAGTGTAAACCTACCTGCAGTGGTGTAAGACCCCAGTTAAGAACCTTTCTAAGCAATAAAAGACTATTCGACTGCAGCCCCAGTGTCCCCATCGTGCCCCACCATGTACTACAGGGCATGGTGTGAAATAGGTGGTGTAAAATTAGAGCGCCGTGGCTGGTTATTATCACTTACAGTCCTTTACTCGTGGCCACTTTTGACCCAGACAGACAGGTGGCGAGGACAACAGAGAAGGGAGGGTGACCTGTGGCAAATGATCAGCTCTCTTTTGTGGCTTTGAATCGAGTGCGAGTGTTCACTGAAGGAGCTGATGTGAAAATCAAAAAATAGCTCTTTCTGTGACTGCAAAAGAAATGTTAAAAAAAGATGGATAGAAAGGGTGGAAAGGCAGATGGGCACAACAGACGCCGAACTTTTAACCAGGAGACCTTTATTCGAGACTGTGTTGATGTTTGTGAAATGTTTCCGTCGTTGTTTCTCTACGTGTTTTACTTTTTACTTTTCTGTGAATTTCTCTACTGTGGGACTAATAAAGGAATATATTATCTTAATATCTTGTCTTTTACTGACTTATTTTAACCATGACATTAACCCTTACACTACTAAGTGGTTTTCTTGTCTTAACCTAAGGTAGTGGTTTTCTTGCATAAACCTAACTACCGACATTTGTGTGGCAAACAAATGACACACGAAAACGCCAAAATGCATAGTATCCAACTGCTGCCCACCATGGGCTTGGGCAGATTGGGTGTTTACCGGGTTTCTTTTATTCACCATGATTGTAACACTGCATTGCGCTGACAGCACCTTAGCGTCCTTGGCTCTGGTTAGCATTTCAGCTATTGTATTTGCCTCCTTGGTTCCAGTGTCTAGACAATAATGTCATGAATAAATACAATAGATATCACATCCATTTGGCTCTTGTGATTGATCTGTATGCCCTGTGTTGATATGATGACTACCATGGAAAGAAGCGACTCGCTTGACTAGTAAACAGTGCAGGAGATAACTGTGTGTGTGTGTGCTCCGGGTCCTCGCTGTCAGCATTATGCAGAGCAGATGCACACACAAGCATAGAAATACACACATAAACACATTTGCACCTTTGCACATCGCTGCATTCAGACAGGAATGCTTATAAAGACCTGACCGAGTGTTATGAGCACACAAACACTGCTTACACACACTCGCCCACAATCATGAATAGAAGTAGGTCAGATGGGCCGAGAAGGGGGCATTGATTTCACACAGCTACACGACTAACTACCTCTTCACTCACTGTATCGCATCCTGGCAACTGCCTTGACTTGGCTGAGCTTGGTGCATGAAAACTTCCCAACAGCAGCATTTCATTTTGATGATACTTAACTACTTTCTATGGCTATAAAGTCAAGTTAAATCAGAGCTATGGTATGATGCTCTCCCACACCGAGAGGTGAGGTTCTGGGTTGTTTGGAAAAGGTCTTCCTCTGCCTGTGGTGGAGAAGATGGAGGAGGACGGGGGTGGTGGCAGACGGAGAGGACCAGTAGCTTCAGCTCTCTTGTCCACAGGGCTTAACTTTATCAGCTCAGGTTACCGTATGGATTGTATGCTTTGGTAATAACCATCATTAATAAATGGTACATTGATAGTGAATTTAACATTATTTTACTGTCATCAAACACTGAAATAATAATTAATAGTGTTTCTTGATCATTACTAATGCTATAACTTATTCTGCCATTAGTTTGTATAATAATGCTTTAATGCAAATGTAATATCTTTAACACAGTAATACATCTTGTGATTTTTAGGTTGCACTAGGATCAGTTTTGAAGTTAGACTGAAGATACAGGCATCATATGAAACTAGAAAACCAGAGGAATCCATCGGCACCAACCATGTTATACTGGCTTACTGCAAAGGAGGGTAAATAATGCTCCAAACATATGCTAAATTTTGGCGAGGAAAAACTGTCATGGCCATTTTCGGAGGGGTCCTTTGAAAATGGGTTCAATGGGTACCCACCAGTCTCCGCTTTACAGACATGCCCATAGTCAAGTCATAGTCAAGTCACAGTCAAGTCAGCGCCCCGACAGCTGTTGTTGTTTGTTGGGCTTGAGTTTACCTTGTTAAGATTTGAGCATATTTATTATGCTAAATGCAGTACCTGTGAGGGTGCAATTACGTGCTCAGCTTGTTTGTGCATTTAGTAGCTTTGTGGGCGTATGCCATTGGTAATTCTTACCTTCCCTTGATTAACGTTTGACCACTGCTAAGCTGAGATTGATATGAAAGGCTAATACACCTCAGTACTCGTACTAACTGAAATGGGGCTGGCTTGCCCAAAATAACTGTCATTAGTGTGACACAGTGGCTGCCCTGTCAAAGCTTGATGGCTATATGCATTTTGAGGGGGAAAATGAAACTGAGACTGGGAAAATGTTGGCGGAGAGAATTAAATTAAGAAGACGAACCACTTTAAATTAGATCGCCAATAAAATGGTACAAAAAAATAACATTATGAAAACATGAGGAATCCATATCATCCTTGTTTCCATTTTGATTCATTATTAAATTGAATAAAACATGATTATAGTCTGTCTTAGGATATATATATCGGAAGCTCACATGATTGCGTTTCCACATTACAGAAATTAAAGTTGCATACATATCCTAATGAGTCGACCACACGCAGTTTTGCAGTTTGAGTTTGTATGCCACCCACTGAATCCTCACACCTGCTGTGGTGGATCACGCAGACAGTGTAGGGTGGGTGAGGGGGAATGTTGTCTACAAGCACTGGAGAGACAGTGGCAAGGTGAGGAAATGGGGTGGAAAATTCAGCATAGCGTCATGCTATGATGATGACCATATCCTGTAAAACAAGATGGAGTGCATGGCTGCCTTGGAATAAAGGAACAGGAGAGGGGAATTATCTTTAAACTGGTGGGGGAGTTGCACTAATGGTCACAGAGGCAGTGCAGAAGAACAGAGGTAGCAAGTGAAAGCGTCATACAATGAGGGCAGGAAGGATCTTTCAAACAGTTTTCTCTAGTCTTGAAGAAAGTGAAAGCAAAAGTCTTCAATCCAATTTAAAATCCATATAAGATGTTACAGCAGGGAATTGTCTGAGATATGTGTTTTCATTAGTAACATGCCTGCAAGTACTTATAAAAGACGCTGTTGAAATAGCAGCGAGGCCCAGATTATCTCGTGAACATCCGCTACTCGTCATTGGTGGTACGCCTGGACAGAAATAATACTGTCGGCAACCATTTCTGTTTTTTCTGCTATGTGACGTCTGCTCTGGAGAAGCTGCAACTGTGTGATTTTTGTGAAGGCTTGCCCACCATTACGGGAATAACTTCATTATATTAATTCTCACTGATCATGTATTCAACACACATAACCACTTGGGCCTCAAGTCATCCCCAGATTATAGCACTTGATACTGAAATCAAATTAAACCAAATTAAAATGAGCCTATTACAGGACTAATGAATGGAGAATGCAATGGCTGCTCCTTGCTGCAGGGTGCCGGGGTAACCTGATGAAATGGAAAGGCTTTTTTTGTTCAAGAATCACAGATTACATCTGAAAACAGTCCAATCATAAAGGGCACATGGGGACACGAGTGAGTGACCACTGAAAAATGTCCCACGTATAGTTTGCTGCTTCTGGATAATCTCCGAGGCGTTTGTCTCCAGGGCCAGACGATGTGGCTGTAAAGGAACGACTGAGTGGTTTCCTACATTTTTAAAGACAAGTGAATTCATTCAATGCATTGCGCAGCTTTTGCGGCCACTAAATCTTAACAAATTAGACAAAAAGAAATAATTCTCGAAGCACCTGCTAACTGTGCTGCCAAGCAAATAGCGTCTTGGTTCTCCGGTGCTATTTTCATGTATTTAAATTAGGTAATATACATGCATTTAGTGCAAAATCTGTCCCTTTCTATGTAAATGAGCCTTTTTGCAAGAACAGTCCAATTCACAAAGATCTGCACTAATAGCCGCAAGCATTTACAGTGAAATTATTATCGTCTTCAGAGAGTAGGTGGCAAGTGTGGAGCATTCTTAAGGGGTGTCATGCCAAGACTATAATCATGGCATATTAAATCCTAAATACCTCTCTCTCTCTCTGTTGCATTAAATTCCTTGCCTGAAGTCAGTCAGGACCAGGCAGCAACCTCTGGTTCTGAAAGTGAAACCAATGCTGAAGTGCCCTAAACATGCATTCCTTCTAATATCCAGCAGGGGGCGACTCCTCTGGTTGCAAAAAGAAGTCAAATTGTATTGAAATTTGAGGAAATTAGTCAACTTCTCACTTGATTTATTACCTCAGTAAACATTGTAAACATGAGTTTATGGTCTCAATCGCTAGTTTGAAGTCTTCTTCAATACAGCATGATGTTTATTTAGTAAATTATGGTCCCAAATAGACCATGACGCAGGGGATGATTGACAGGTCGCTACGACGGAGTTGTCTGTGTTTTCGTCTTAGAACTTTAACCCTTTCACAGTGTGTTTTCAGTTATATATAAAAATTAACTGTAACTAAAAATGTCTTATTCAGCGTTGACTTAGCTCCACCCGCTTGTGTCACATCTGGTTGCAAAAAAAAAAAACAAGATGGTGATGCCGAAAAACCAAGATGATGACGGCCAAAATGCCAAACTTGATATTTCAAAATTGCAGTCCACAAACAAGTGGGTGACGTCACAGTGACTACGTCCACTTCTTGTATGTCTGTGGTCAGGACCTCTAGCTCGCAGCCTAACAATTCAACTTTTCTTTTTCTCACTGCCATTGTTCGTCCAAGATGGAGCAGATAGTGGTTGCAAGTGATGTGTAATTCATGGTGCTATCAGCAGCTGCAATCCATTCTTTGTGAATTTGCAGTGTTTTATATAATGTAGTATACATTATATAAAACAGTGACGGTAAAATGTCCCATGTCACCAGTGCTGCCCTTTCCCACGCTCTCCTCACCAGAAGCCACTCGCCATCACTGCAGGCGAGTGCTAAAACGTCAGAAGACGAGTCATGATGAGAGCTGCGTATGTGTTTGTGTGTGAGGATGAGTGTAGGCGTGAAGTGCCTGGCTCGCTCCAACATGTCTTAATCAGTGCCAGTAGCTCGAGCGAAGCCCCTCAGCCCCGGTGGGCTGGTGGCCGGTTGTCTGGGAAGGAGCAAAACACACGCTAACATACAAACACAGACACTGAAACAACTGTGAGTGCCATCTGGCTTTCGCAGTCCCCTGCGGAGAGGCCGGCGCCCCCAGAGAGATGCGCAAAATGAGTGGGTGTTCGGAGAAGGACAAGGGAAGAGGGATGGGAGCAAAGTTTGTGTGTGAAATTGCTGACTGATCTCCACCTGCCCGCTACTTATTGCTAATTGGCCATCAGTCTGTTGATGCTGTGCCAACACGATAGCACGATGCCAGCGTACAATCTGAATGCCATATTTTCCCTCCCTCTCTTTCTCTCTTTCTCTGTTTACTCACTTTTATCTTGCTGTCGTCTCTCATCCTATCGCTGATTTTGAGTCCACAATCTATTTGTAATTGAAGTGTAATGTGAGTTGAAGGGCCAAATCCTGGAGGACCTGGCTCTACAGTGAATCTAAATGGCCTCACCAGGGCCATGTGAAATACTCAAGTAGTGCATCGCTGTTGCTTCGACTTCACACCTGGTGTCCTTGCACAAGGTTAAGTGAAGTTTCCCATGTAAAAAAACAGCGATGTCTGCTTTGCATGCTAACAAGGTCTGAGTGCATAATGTACAGGCAAGCAGACCTATCTGCAGACAGCTGCTGACGCTTTCTTCTAGGAAATGTATTTCTGTTTGAAATGGGATTGGAAAGGTGGTAACCCAACCTCGGGTGTCCTCAAAGCCTTTGTCGTTTTGGTATTCCCAAAGGCTTGCTGATCCGTGAACATACTACGTGCTTGTGTCTGGATATGTCCAACTCTCCCAGTTCCCCCAGTAATATGTTTAGTAGTCAGGTTAATGTCTGTAATTATACTGTATATGATGCTTTACAGAAAACAGTGTGTAGTCTAGTCTTTATTGATTTGAATTCAGTTTATTAGCAATTGAGCATTTTTACAATGAAGCTCATTCTTTAAGATGACAATTGCATTGTTGAGGGCATCATTGTTAATGCTTAGCTTGAGTCCAGTAATGGCGAGATGAGTGGTCAGACTGTATACAGTAAAAAGATGGACAATGTGTCTCCACTACCCAGCTGTATAGAAGTTAAAGTATCCCAGACATGGGAGCTGCCATCTTGAGCTTTTGATGCCATTTGAAGCCAGAGAAACCATCTTTGGGAAAAATGTATGACATGTACTTTGACTTTTTAGTTTGTCCCATCCACTAACATGGAGGGGGCGGGACTTATGACCTATACTGCAGCCAGCCACCAGGGGGTGATCAAGATGTTTTGGCTTCACTTTTGGGAAGCTGTCATGTCGTCCATCTTTATATACAGTCTATGGGTCAGACAATGAAACGTGCTTCAACCTGGTGTTGATGGTATACTTATGTTGGTTACAGACTTTCTACGGCTGTATTTAGCTTTGCCCATAGAGTGCTCCAGGGATGACGTATTTGTGTAGGCCAACCAGGAAGTTAGCATCGCCCTGGTTCCCTCGACAAAAAGCCAATGGGATTGTTCCATTTGGTTTTGGATTATCGCAGAAAATAAGCTCTGTGGCAAACAAACGGTTATGATACTTACACATTGTGTTCAGCAAGATATTCTTCACAAATGAACACCACATTTATGATTTTTGAGGTGTGAATGCAATCACCAGAGGTAAAACGCTAACATGTGGTATTTATTGATATATTTTATGTTGACAAACAAAACGTTAATTACTCTCTTCAGTTTGTTTTATCCACAGACCTTATTTCAGGCGTCTAACTAAAAACTGACTTCCTGGCAAGTGAAGAGGACGTGCTGAGATGTTAACTTATTTCCAGGTTTCAGACTTATTCCTTTAGCACTCTATTGCCACTCCATTTGATTTGGCTATTTGCAATGGAAAGACTAATGGTAACCTAATTGCTTCTATTTTCTTTTCTTTTCTTACAAACAATGAATAGGAGGTCCATTACGGAAAAGTAAAATAGACATGGTTTAGCATTGAGTATGGACACTTAACAGACAAATGATGGCAAGTGGCTCGGGGTAATTAATAGCCCTTCATAGAGGAACTAGGGGAGGAGCAGTTAGTATTAAGTTTGCATTAGTTAATAGAAGAAAGACAAGAGGATTATCGTCATTGAATCAAAGTTGTGTGCCTTTAACAACCCAGTCTTTTTTGTTAAGTGAAGGAGAGAGACGGAGACAATTTGCCCCCTGGGGAGTTGAAGCATCAGTGAAAAAGAGAAGAAGGCAGAGGAGGAAGGATATGACTATGTAGCTGGGCATTACAAATTGAATTATTTAAATGTACGCACTGTAATCACGGCCAAGGGAGTGAAAATAAAGCGACCAGAGCTGACGAGTGAATCAGAATGAGGGAGCCAGAGGGGAAAAAATGCAGGCTAGTGAGTGTGATGGGAGTTTTGTACGCACTGGTTTAACCATGCATGTGTCAAAGATATGTGCCTTAGAAATTCAGTAGGTTATTTCAGCAAAGTGTCATAGGTAGAAACGTCTTTGGAGCTGGAGAAGCAGGCTTTTTCTTTGCACCACAGCAGCCAAGAGAGTAAAAAACAATACATTAATTATAACTGCCATGGCACAGCCTAGGTTACCCATGTTGTATTCACAGATTAATTTATATAACCTATAGTTGGGGCAGCCTCACAAACCAATCTCAGGGAGCGAGAGATGAATTCCCTCCCCTGATTAAATATCAACTCCGTCGTTTTGTGTGCTATTAATCATATGTGCTTTTTTATACATTACTGGTCCCTCTGTAGTTCCAATCATGCTAGATTAGCAATCCTCCGTTACACATTCGGCGCTCATTTCCACAAGCATTCATCCTGTTGCGTTACATGCTGGCGGTGGTTCCTATCTCTTGGCCAACAGAAGACAACCCTGCCCATTTCCTATTATTAGTGCGGGAGCCTAATGACTTTATCAGACCCTGTCACAAAGTGATTCCTGTAAACCCTCGCAGTGCATAAGCGTGACCAGACAGAGGGCAGGGCTGAATAAAGAGTGTAAGGGTCTTTAATTAAATGTGTCATCTTGGCATTTGATTAGCCGGGCAGGGCATTATGGCTGCCAGCTATAGAGCCTGATGGTGAGAGATGGGACTGAAAGCCAGCTGTCTCCATGTATCAGCACTACTAGAAACAGGGGACAGAAATAATGTAGATACATGTTAATATACATGCAGCTCCCTCACCAACATGGGTCGTAAATAACTTAAATAATGTTAGTGAGCGAGTATATTTGCATCACATGTATCAAGCAGGACAAGAATGTATGATATTTTCATGGCAATAATGGAGTCAGAACCATACTACAGCTGATGTGCATGTTCGTTGTGGAAATAAATCATTTAAACGTGTTGTGACTGAACATAGTTTGTAGAGTAACTCAATATACAACACTGTCTCACAGCAGTATGTGAAACACAATTGTATCTATTTGATTTGTATACATAGACACAAATTTCCCTTTTTTTGTGACCGTCAACATGACTTTCAACAATGCATTTCATGCATTTTTCTATGAATGTACAGCAACATGTGATATACACTCCACTCCAGTCTTTTCAAAACCAAACTACTTAGTTAGGTTTAGGAATAAATTGGCTTGGTCAAGTTTAGACAACATAACCACTTAGGTTTAGGAATAAATCTACTTGGTTAGGTTTAGGCAACAAAACTACAGAGTTAGGTTTAGGAATAAATTGACTTGGTTCGATCTAGGCAACAAAACTACTTAGTTAGGTTTAGGGATAAATCAACTTGGTTTGGTCAAGGCAACAAAACTACAGAGTTTGGTTTAGGAGTAAATTGACTTGGTTAGATGTAGGCAACAAAAGTACTTAGTTAGGTTCAGGAATAAATCAAGTTGGTTAGGTTTAGGCAACAAAACTACTTAGGTTTAGGAATAAACCAACTTGGTTTGGTTTAGGCAACAAAACTACTTAGGTTTAGGGATAAATCGACTTGGTTAGGTTTAGGCAACAAACCTACTTTTAGGTTCAGGAATAAATCAAGTTGGTTAGGTTTAGGCAACAAAACTACTTAGGTTTAGGAATAAACCAACTTGGTTTGGTTTAGGCAACAAAACTACTTAGGTTCAGGGATAAATCGACTTGGTTAGGTATAGGCAACAAAACTACTTAGTTAGGTTTAGGAATAAATACACTTGGTTAGATTTAGGCAACAAAACTACTGAGTTAGGTTTAGGAATAAATTGACTTGGTTAGGTTTAGGCAACACAACTACTTAGTTCAATTGCAGTTTGTGTTTAAATAACGCTGGAAATGCTTTGACTTAAGTCCAGAAGTTATCTGATAAATAAGTCTTTGACTCCTGGTTTCACACAGGACACAAACTCTGGTCTCCTGGGTGAAAGTCTGGGTTTTTTTTTTTTTACCCTCCCATCCACCTCCTCCCTATAAGGTGTTTGCCCTTCTTTATACTTCCCTTAACAATACGTGAACATACATACAAGTTGATTTCTTGCTGACCAGTATGACAAAAATGTGAAATTTGTGTCTATGTACATGAATCCGGACTATTTCAAGAACTGATGTGTGACTGGGCTGCAATATAAATGTTCAGTCTGGTAATAAGGTTGAAATATCAGAGGTGCATGCATCCCCCGAGGTATTTTGGATCATTTTATCAGACATTTCAGAGTAATCACTGATGAAAATATCAAACATCCGAGAGTAAATATGAGTGTCTTCACCTAATCTTCAAATATGGATTGCACCTAGAAAGTGCTCACACAGCCCTCTTACTCCGTCTAAATTATTGAGCTCATACATGCGATGTGTTTACTTGGCTTGTGTCCATATGAATAAGTAATGATGTGTCACGCATGGAGCATGTAAAGAAATATGAAGGCCAGAGGTATCCACGCAGCCAAGAGGGAGGGGAAGCAGTTAGTTTGGAGGATGTGGCTCTGTTTGGATATCCTCCAGGGGCGTCATTACAGAAACGCCCTAACTGCTTGTCCTATCTTAAATTATGCTGCAAAGGTAGGACTATACCCAGACCTCCTATGATAGCTTAACTTCCTAACTTTAACTGTAAATCTGATTGTTCAGTCGGCACTCGTTCTATCATCCTGTATCTTCTACTAGACTCCAGTGGTAATTCAGTGAGTTTATTTTCTATATAGTGTCACATCATACCAGAAGTTATCTCATACAGAGCAGGTTACCTGTATAATTTAGAGACCCAACAAGAGATTCCCCATGAGCATGTACTCTTATGTGACAGTGGCAAGAAAAAAAAACTCCCCTTTAACAGGTAGAAACCTTGAGCAGAAGCAGGTTCTGGGTGGGCAGCCATCTGCCCATCGGCCATCTGCCAGTAATACTAACAGAAATATGACTACTACTACTAAACATAGCAGTATTAATAATAGAAATAAGGCTGATAACAATTATAGTAGAAGGGAAGTAGCGGCAGAAGATGCAACCACGACCCAGATGCAACCTTGATCCTGGATACCTGCGAGACGAGTAACGTAAGAAAGAAATCAAAGTTAGTAACATGTATGAATGCATTGTGAATGCATACAGATGGAGAGGGAGATAATTAGAGAGGAGCTCAGTGTATCAGAGGAAGTCCCTCTGCTCTATGGACAAGTCATGACACCAAAAGCTCTCACTTGTCACTGGTTAGTTAGCTCGCTGTCATGGACAAATAAAGACTGGCGTTCAGTTTCAAGGCACTAATCATGTTGGTGGAGGAGAGGAAATGAATTGCCTTGGCAGTAGGGATGTTAACATTTAATTGATTTTAATTGGTTGAACGGTTAAAAGAAATGTCAAATTAAACTGTACTTAAATAAAAAGCTGAGCAAAACTCAGAGGAGTGGCTGGTCCACCTTAATAGCCCACCTTAAGACTGAGACCAGCGTTGTTGCTAACGTCAAGGCAGACCACGTAATTTAATCAACAGGCTTGGCTCAGGTCTTGAGGAGCTATGGCATCTATTCATGATAAATAAGCTGTACACTCACTGCACTGCTCCATTCACAGCTACAATGCCACCAACAAACCCCACACTAACCGCCACCACGCACACACTCGCTATCGTTACACCATGCTCAACGAGTACGTCAGGCAGACAAACAGCTGACAACCTCGCAGCTAAAGGATGAGGTGGAAACTTCATGGGACAATGCACACAGCGCCATGGCTGCTACAGTAACTCTCGGGTGAACCGGGGACTCGTAGTCTTTATTGTGCTTGTTGCTCATACACTGCAGCTGGTGATAAAAGATGGATTTAACCTGTTTGTGCAGTGGCGTTTTGTGTTGTCTGTTAACGAGAAAATTAAAAATCTAAATTAGCATCCCGATTTGGCTTGGTTTGCTTTTTAATCGTTACATTTTGGCGTTCATGTTCCCCATCGTGACTGTCATTGCCATATAGACCTAACAACAGTCCTGTTGCCATTTTTGGCAGTTACTTTGAATTTAAAACAGGGTCTATGTCATCTAAAATTTGTAACCTGGGATTTAATATTTTACCTACTGGCAGTTGGGAAACACATCTTAAATGTCCTAAACTGAGATAAGACAGAAGCCCCTGAACTTTAATTCTATCCTTATGAGAACTATGTTTCTCATCTTTCATATGATTTTGTCTTTTGTCTAGCACAGTTACTCTGAGACAAAACATGCAGAAAAATACAGAAACCTATCTGATGAGAAGGAGATGACAGCCGAGGGGCTGCTAGCTAAGATACTAAAGCAGTGAGGACTTTTTACAAGCTGCATGCAGCCAAAGAAGGAAATGTAAGTGTTAATGTTAAGTTAAATGTTAAATGTAAGTGGTCATGTTGAGTTAAATGTTAAATGTAAATGTCAATGATAAGTTAAGTGTAAAGTTTTGTTAATAGAAACATTACTACCCTAAACAGTCAGTCCTGTACGGTTCAAATACTCTTGTATATAATGTCATTTTCTTAATAATATGCTGTTTGGGGTCATTGTCAGTATAATAAATGCTGAAAAATAAATGCCCGTTTTCTATACTGATAAAATAGAGGTTACATCTGACAGTGTTTGTTTGGCCCCCGGCAACAATCTGGCTTTCTCATGTGGCCCCCCAGGAAAAATAATTGCCCACCCCTGGTCTAGCAAAAGTCAGATACCAAAGTGTTTAGAATATCAAGCAGCCGTTCTGTCATATTTTTTTGTACAACAAAGACCTGTAGAAAAACAAGCACTTGTTTGCTCTTCACTTATTCTTTACTATCACCAGTAAAGAATAAGGAAATGTAAGGCAGCTAAAACCTGTTCTGCTGCAGACTTGTGTGTCTCCTGGTAGCTATCGGCTCTTATTAGTTTAACAAGGACACACAGTGTTTAACCTCTCACACACGGCATATGGTTCTCTATGGAAAACCAATACGTTTGCTATTCAGCGTCATGTATGACATTAGTCTTAGCGGGAGTATGTCTGTTCGCTGGTTTGAGACCAGCGGAGGTGTTTAATGCTTCTGGGCTCGATTATTCAGTGATTGACCCATTTACTGGATGACTCCTGTCGTGTAATTCCCCTCCACTTGACACCCCCGGCCCAGCGCTGAATGTCAACCTGCTCAATTTCCTGTTCGCCGCCCGTCAAGATTCCTTTCCTCACCTTTGCGTTTGCTCTCCGAGGTTGACACAGTACTTCCCCACAACACTTAAAATTAAAAGCACTCTTACCTTCTGTGTTTCAGTGAAATCAGTGAGGGACCGAACACAATGACGTTAACTTCGCCAGCCTGTGAAATAATGTTAACATTTCACTTTACAAGTCTGCACATTTTATGATAATTAGGTGATAATTAGCAAGTGGCATGTTTGAATTTTCTTTGATATTACTGCGAAATTACCCCAATACTTCAAAATCGATCAAAAATGACTATTATAAACATTATATAATATATACAGGCTAAAATAGCATATAATGGTTAAAATAGGACCCTTAGGCTTGAGAGAGCACTGTTCTTCATCGGAGGTGGAAAACTAATAGAAAACACTACTGATCAGGCACAGATCTCACCATTGTGACTTATTAGGGAGTTTTTTTAAAGAAATTTGAAAGAACTTATTGCTAATTATCATCTAGCCTTTTTATTAGCAGACATGGAAATAAAGCATACACATTAATTTTGTATTTATAAATAAATGACCAGCTATTGGGAAATAACAGAATAGAATTATTAAATGTTTGTAATGAAGTAATTTTTGGTAAATTGTGAGGTAAATATTGGGGTAATTTAGCAGTAATTCCAGAGAAATTTCAAATAAGTTACTTGCTAATTGTCACCTAATTACCATAAAATTTGCAGACTTATTAATATCAAAAATATATATAAAGGACGCTGATTATTTTTTCCCTGTAGACTTCATTGCAATACCTCTTCATGTAAAAATCCATCTTGGCATCAAACAAAGGCCTTTGCATGCACGCCAGTTTATGTTTTTGTTGTTTTTTTATTACTTTCACACACAACGCAGATTTTACATGGCAAAAAAATCATATTTTCCTGTTTTAACTTTGGACACAAAGTTCATGTCTGAGCTTTCGCACTTTGAAACAGCAACACAAAGTTCATAGTCCGAACCAAGACACAAACGTGGTTACTCCTTTCAGCCTTGACAAAGACAGCTCATACCACATCCACTTCTCTTCTTACCTTTACCAATAAAAGCCCCAGATGTATAATATTCGCAGGTGAAGCCTTAAAGCGTATTTGTCCGGACCAATCATTGTCCTGTGAGGAGCTACTGGCGGCTATGGCCGTGGTTTAGCTGCGTGGCCCACAGAGGTCGTTCTAAACAACAATGGCGGCTCTTGAAGAACTGGAGAGTCTTTCTTTATTGAAAGAAGAGCGATAGAGCACAAGTACTGTAAAGTGACAGGATGACTTTACTTTGTGTATTTGTGTTTTTTTTTTCCACACTGGTGCTTCATTTCTTCCTGGTGGCTTGAAATGACTTAATTTAAAACAGCCACTCAACACACAGGTCATTAAGTCCGCGGGAGAAGAAGAGGACGGCTTCATGACTAATTATGTTGGCGATGTCACCCCGCGCCTCGGCTCTTTGCATTTATTCACGTTGTGCACGAGGATGAGAGAGAGAAAAACAATTACTGTGAGCAGATTTCACTCATTTAAAAGACGAACCTATATACACGTGGACTTACTTTGTTATGGTTTGAGAGTCGTTCCGGTGACTCTACTCCAATTAAACACTCAATAATTTCCTGGCTATTAACAAGTGCAGCGCAGCACTTTTTGCCGTCCTGATAGGCAGCAGCAGTCGATATCATGATGGAAACTCACGTTCACGTATTGAAAGCAGGTGTGCCCATCTGCCTGTTGATAACCCGAACATGTTAACCCCGCAACCTTTCGCTGCTGCAAGTCGACAGATAAGCGCTAGAGCTCGACGTCTCCATCAGCCCATCCCTAATGAGCCCTCATGGAGCCACTCGATAGGACGCTGCTCTTAGGTGGTTAATGTCCTCTACTGAGGATGGAGAGAATGGAGTGATGAAAGACAGAGGTATGGAATGGATGACGATCTTTATGTATCACTCTTTTCCTCTCCTTCACCATTTTAGAACGGTAACACTCGATATCAGCCATCATTTATAGATGGTGCATTATATTGATAGTTAATTCAACTTAGTTAATTTTTAAAAACAATGCAGTGATAATTAATATTCTTACTAATTATTAATAATGCAGTGTTTATATATTCTATATTTTATCATAGCTCAAATCAGACAATAAAGGTGACAGTCTGATTACTTTCTTTAATTTTACACACTTTACATTTATATACTATATCGAGTATTTTTGGTGATTACCAAATGATTTGTAAAACATCTATAAACTTTTATGAAATATAGAATGTATAATAAAAAATATCTATAAGCGTTTAGTAAACAATTTCTTTAACGTTTACAATATTTTAATCATTAACAATTACCTATATTTAACTTTTACATCAAATTATGACATTCTACATTTGTGTATAATTACCAAATGATGTGTAAACCTTTGAAATTGTTTGTAAAACATCTAGAAGCTTTCATAAAATATATCAATATGTATCCTTTATAGATGTTTTTAAACAATTTCTTTGAAATTTACAAATAATAGTTTAATCATTAACATAGCTAATTATAGCTTATATATCTAATTATAACATTTTCTACACTATATTAAGTATTTGTTCATAATTACCAAATGATTTTTAAACATTTAAGAAATTGTTTCTTAAAACATCTATAAATAGATAGATTGCCAGAAACCAATTATTAACCAGTGATACAGTATTAAGCCACTAAATAATGTTTATACACATTTTACTTTTAAAGTATTTATTTACCATTTAACAAGATATTATATCTATCAGTTGCAACTTTATAATAGCCATCCAATTAATGTTTATAGGTGGTTCATAAGCCAATTTTTAAACATTCAGGTGTTGAAAATATACACTGTATGTGTAAGTTAAAGTATTAAAGTATTAACTATATGCATATTATAATAAGTGCAAAAATAAACTGATTAACATAAATTATAGCATTACTAACATTTATGTAACAATTCTAATGTATTTGTTTGTAAAGTGTAAATTAACTAATAACTAAGTTTTATTAAGTATGAATTCAGCATTTCTAAATGATGGTTATTATAAATCGCTCCCTGTAGAATCACCCTGCGGTTTGAGCCGCTTTGCCTGCTGTATATCCCACATGGTTTGAAGCAAGCCTTCACAATTAAAGCATGTTGGGTAAAAAGGACTCGCGATCATCTCCAACGACTGAAGGGCTCTCCACTTGTCTTCATTCATTTTCTCTATGGGAGAAAACCTGCTGTGAAGATGGATTTAACTGCAGAGAGTTGTGATACAGAGAAGCTGCCATAGACGGTTTACAGTATAGATACATAACTGAGGATTTTGTTGTATTCCCGGCTCCGGACCCAGAAGAGTATGTGTGAAAAATCCATTCGGGGGTCGCTGCAAGTGAGGAGGCCTGGCTTTGTAGGGGCCCCTGAATCGCGTGGCTGAGTTCAAGGTCTTCGCTGTCAAACAGCATCAATGATTCAGCACGCTGGGCGCCATGGGTTGCTCAGTGGCTTTGATTTAAAAAGCCTACAATGAACAGTAACAGGAGTGCTACATGTGAAGACACGTTCTCGAGCACACAGGCGCAAAGATAAATACAGACATCACACTTACACATGAGCAATATCATTGATCAGTTTCATTTTCACAAGGACAAACAGTGTAGGAGTACGGGAACATCAGGGAAGCAACGAAGTAGAAAAAAATTAAAATGGGACTGTCAGTTGATTAAAATATTTAATCGTGATTAATCACACTTTTTTATCTGTTCAAAATACACCTTAAAGGGAGATTTGTCAAGTATTTAATACTCTTATTAACATGGAAGTGAGCTGCTTTATGCAAATGTATTATTGTAATTAACAACACATAACAATGACAAATATTGTCCAGAAACCCTCAGAGGTAATGCATTTAGCATAACTAAAATGCTCAAATCATAACTGCAGCCCAACAGGCAGCAAGAGCTGTTATGTCTGAGGTCAAGGGGTCCCTTGGAAAATGGGCATGGCAGTTTTTCCTCGCCTAAATTCAGTGTAACTTTGGAGCGTTATTTAACCTCCTTGTTGTCAAGCTAGTATATGATTGGTATCAGTGGATTCCTCAGGTTTTCTAGTTTCATATGATTATTCTAGTTTCACATATTATCACATTAACTTCGACAGTCCTAATAAAAGCATGTTAAATGGACCTGTAATCACCCCTAACGGACAGTGCTTTCAAAGGTTGGTGCAAGAGGCCACTCACTTTGTGTTTTGGTTTTTCTTTAACATATCCAGCTGCTGTGTCGCCGTGTTGCGGACGGCGGCGGCTTCTTCGTGCAGAGCGTGTAACGAAGGCTGACACAGCAGTCGCCCCGTCCATTAACTCTGAAATCCTGATTCCAGTCAGCTACACTTCAACTGACACACACAGCACACACAGACGATCTGTCTCAATGTACAAATTCACCCAAAACATACCCTAAAAGGATATTTTCTGCTTCTGTTTTTTGAAAAGTTTCAGCTTCACCAGCGATAAGCGAAATTGTATACAGAGAAGTAGGAGGAAATATTTTCCCTCGGAGGGGGAATCAGTGGAAAGTGTTTATTTCAAGGGTTTCTCCGTTAGATAAGAGATGACACAAGAAGGAGCAAACATCAGAAAGGGGGATTATGACCAAACTGCCTCCCAGAGGGTGGGAATGATAAAGACTAGAGCGAAGTCTAAGCTGGGAGCTGGTGTTTGGGGGGAAGGTATTAAAATGACAGGTATGAATATCGGGGGGAGATGGGTCATCGTGGTGAAAAGACACTCAGAGCCGAGAAGCTGTGCAATCTGATATCTGTGCAGACAGGAATCTACAAAATACATTATATTATACTCCCTGGTTTACTCTGCTTATTGCTGTTCTGTCTACTGGATAAATAAATGTCTCTACTGTTTCAGTGACGCGTTTGTTTGCCATATAATGTCTCTTTAGCTGAATTCTATGTAAACATGTTATCTGTCGTTGTTACTCAGAGCCAACAAAGTTGGCCAAGCTCGAACTTTTAATATTATTAAATACAACCACAATATATATCTGCACACTTCACACTACAGCCAAGTGTGTTTTAAAAGCAGCAGAACTGATCCAGTTAAGACTTATTTAGACACGAGATTCAAATCAAGTCCATTCAAAGCAGTTTGGTTTCAGCAGCTTTTAACTGTGTTTCTGATTAACACGTCACGTCTTATGCTGCTCAAAGCTAAATGATAATAATAGATCCTAAAATTCACCATATTTATGGGTGTATGATAGATCGGACTGTGATAAATGTGAGTTTTGAACATGCTAAATGTGATGAGCATTTCTATTAGGGATGCACTTGCAGTGCCGATGGCGACGCCTGGGCGTTGGGTATCGGCTGATAACGAGAACCAATCAGACACAGTTCTGACTGTGGGCCAGCTGACCAATCAGAGCAGACCTGGCTTTTTGGGGTGGGTGGGGGAGCTCAGAGTATTTCAGATTTCAGAGGGTGAAAAGAGGTGCGTATAAATAAATAAATAAATAATAAAATAAATAAAACATTTAATGAACATCAAAGCATGTGATGACACATTAATACAAATTTGTTTTTAACAAATGAAACTAGAAAACCTAAAGAATCCGTTTTTACCAACCGTGTCACATTAGCAAAGCAGGTCAAATTACCCTTGTGCTAAATTTTGGCGAGGAAAAAAACGGCATGGCCATTTTCAAAGGGGTCCCTTGACCTCTGACCCCAAGATGTGTGAATGTAAATGGGTTCTCTGGGTCCCCACCAGTCTCCCCTTTACAGACATGCCCACTTTATGATCATCACATGCAGTTTGGGGCAAATCATAGTCAAGTCAGCACTCTGACAGCTGTTGTTGAACTTAAGTTTGCCATGTTATGATATTAGCATAATTTTTATGCTAAAAGAACTATCTGTGAGGGTTTCTGGACAATATTTATCATTGTTTTATGTTATTAAATGATTTTCAATAATAAATATATGCATATATTTACATAAAGCAGCATATTTGACCACTCCCCTGTTGTTAAGAGTGTTAAATACTTGACAAATCTCCCTTTAAGGTGCATTGTGAACATAATGTGATGCAATGTGTTGCATTAGGCTGGTGAACTAATGGTTCACCAGAGGTTTGGCGGTTACAGTATCCAGGCCACAATCTTATGTAAAAAATATTGTGCACACTCCACGGCTACTTGATAGCCCTCACTCACAGCTCCCTCTGTGAAGCCACTTTTGTGCCCAGGATGCCGTTTTTGCACACATAATGCATGAGTGCCTCTGCAAATATTTAGTCAATGGAGCCCAGCATTGCCTGGTGGCTTCGTCTGCGTTACACTTGTACACCAGCATCTCCGACTGTGTTTGCAAACCGTGTAGGGCGCTATCAGCCGTAGACAAAATCGCAGCTCGAGCCATATATCGCTTGTGTGCAGGATAAGGCCAAGAGAATTCTCTCCCCAATCTGTTCCCTGCAGATTCCTCATTGTTGTTGTGTGTTAATCTCGGCGATAACAGCGAGGACTCGACTCGCCCTATCTGGAATCTGAATCGATAGGCTCTTCCATTTATCGAACACGGGCCCAGACGGAGCATCAAAAACGGCTTATGTCTTAAATAAGCTGTTATACAGTCTGTCTTTCTGTTGATCTCTCTTTTTTTTTTTTCCATGCATGTACACTCGCTCACATTAACTGCTGCTCCTCTTCACGTAGGCTTTGGATAAATTAGATGTGATTCAGCAGGCATTTTAAACACTGGGGCGTCTCATACCCTAGAGCTCTGCAATCTGGCTCCCCAGAAAGATGATGACTCTTTTTCTTCCTCATGCACTAACTTTCTCTCCTGCTCCACACTCCGTCCCCCCACTCTCCCCAGTGCTATTGTCGGGCCCTCATTGCGTATCGAAATTGTATTTAAAATCCTTAAATCCTTGTCAAAATTTCTCCCTGTGTGCAGGAGATTACTGTGAACCAGTATTATTCTGGAATAGCTTTAGCAGACACTCTCCCTCCCTACCAACCTTTGAGCATGTACCCTGATTATTACCTTCACAATGGTACGTAGACAGGAAGCGCTTCCAGGTCCTGGTGAACCTGTAAATCACCTTCTGAAGTTGTTGGAAAGCAAATAAGAAAAAGGGCTAACACTTCATTTTACAGGTCTGGAAATAACCTGGAAATAATTTGTTTTTTACAGCCAATATTTCCTCAATATTTATTTAAAATTGCTTTATTATATACATTATTTAATAATTATATGCTAAAATAGCTTGAGAAGCAGCTGTGTGCTTCTCTTCATCAGCGGGGGAAAAATGATAGAAGACACTTCTGATCAGATACAAATCTCACCATTGTGATTTATTGTCTTCACAAATGTAACCTGGTAGCTGACGTCATGATTCAGGGAGTTCATTCATCATTCATTCATCGTCAAGCGCTTATCCCGTTAGGGGTCGCGGGGGGGCTGGAGCCGATCCCAGCTGGCATAGGGCGAAGGCGGGGGTCACCCTGGACAGGTCGCCAGTCCATCGCAGGGCACATTGAGACAGACAACATATAGACAGACAACCATTCACACTCACATCCACACCTACGGGCAATTTAGAGTCATCAATTAACCTAAACAGCATGTCTTTGGATGGTGGGAGGAAGCCGGAGTACCCGGAGAAAACCCACGCTTACACGGGGAGAACATGCAAACTCCACACAGAAGAGCCGCAAGCTGGAATCGAACCTGCGACCCTCTTGCTGTGAGGCGACAGCGCTAACCACTACACCACCGTGCAGCGATTCAGGGAGTTATTTTAAGAAATTTCAAATAATACTTTGCTAGTTATTATCTATTTACCAGCAGACATGGAAATAAAGCATATCAATTTATTTCTTTTCCTGGAGATAACCAGATATTTATTACTGCTTATTGAGAAATAGTGGAACATAATTATTACAGAATGTTTATAATAGATATGAAATAATAATAAATGTCCCAAGTTAAAACAGCCCAACAAAGTATTTTTGATCAGTTTTGAGGTAAATATTGGGAGTAATTCAAAAGAAATTTCAGATAGATTACTTGACATCTGCAGACCTGCAAAATGAGGTGTTACTAAAAAAGGGAATGTTTCAGTGCGAGTGCTGATATTTCCTGTTAAAATGCACCATAAACATATCTTTTCCATATTGTTTTTGCTCAGTGAGAGTAATACGCTCCAGGGCCGGTTGCCGTGGCTTGAGGTTAAGGGATCCCCCTCATAGACATCATGGATGAGGGAGGATGAGGTGAGGATGAGCACATCTGGCCCAGACAGCTGGGACCACAGCTGGAGGGACAGACAGTGACAGCTGACTCACCACACAGCGCTAGGCTGCAGAGAAGGATGGATGGATGGCTGGAGGGGGGGAGGGAGGCAGCGATGGAGAGAGAAAGAGGGAGAAAAGCTCACCATACCAGCAGCACTCTTATTTTGCGTTTCTGCAGCGGTGGAACTGAGGTGAGATCCAGCGTCTTGGCAGGTGTCAGAGGTAAACTGGCACAGATTAGTGATGTTGCTCTTGAATGAACTGTTGCATGACTCTTTAGTTAAAGGTTGTTTGTAATGACACCGGTGGCTGTTAAGTGAACAGCAATCAGCATCCTGTTGATGGTGTATGTGCTCACGTTGCGTATCATCGTGGGCATCGGCCATAACAGTGGTGTGACATTACATAACAATCATACAGTATATCACCATTACAATCTGCTAATCTTCATGACGTTACAAAGTAAAACCGTCCCGAGTCCTTTACAATACAGTAGAAATCAGTCAGGGAAGATTTTCAGTTTTTATCTTTACAATGTGTTCAATAACACATGTAAAATGTCATATATTGTACCTTTAATGATTTTTGTATGGGACTCCGACGATATTTGAAATATGATGTATATCCACTTGTCATTAACTGTCAAAGTTAATGTGATAATAATGAATTAACACAGCGTTTTAATGTATTAACGCAACTTTTAGGTTGTAGTGGATTCAGTTTTAAAGCTGGAGTGATGATGCTGGTATCATATGAAAGTAGAAAACCTCAGGAACCCACTGCACCACTTCTGTAACGTCCTCTTCGTTTTCACCTGCTCCTTCTTTTCTGTTCTTATTCTTCCTTCACCCTCCAAACTTGTTTCTCTCCTCTCTCTCTCCTTCACTGCCGTCTTTTTTCATTTTCCTCTCTTCCTCCTCCTTTTTTGCTATTCTAGCTCCATCTCTCTCTATCGCTTCTTTCTTTCCTTGTCTTCTGTCTTCCTCTGTTCCTTTTTCTCTGCTCTCCTCGTCTTCATCCCATCCTTCTTTGTTTTCAGGAAACGCTCCAAACATATGCTAAATTCTGGGTAGGAAAAACTGGCATGGCTATTTTCAAAGGGCTCTGTTGACCTCTGACCTCCAGATATGTGAATGTAAATGGGTTCTGTGGGTACCCACAAATCTCCCCTTTACTGACATGCCCACTTTATGATAATCACATTCAGTTGGGGGCAAGTCAGAGTCACGTCAGCACACTGACACTGCAGTTTGCCATAATTTGAGCATATTATGTTTTATGGTAAATGCAGTACCCCTGAGGGTTTCTGGACATTATCTCATTGTTTTGTGTTGTTAATTGATTTCCAATAATAAATATATACATACATTTACATAAATCAGCGTATTTGCCCACTCCCACGTTAAGAGTATTAAATGCTTGACAAATCTGCCTTTAAGGTACATTTTAAACAGATAAAAAAAATCCTATTATCTATGGACAAGTATGCAATCAATTGTAATTAAGTGTTTTTTTGGCAGCCCTAATGTCCATGTATCTCTGTATTAAACCCTCACTATTTATATATATATATAAATTATATATTTTCGTCCTTTTATTTATTTTTACATTTTGAAAGCACAAATATTCATGATCATGAATGAAGCAATTTTAGGGCATAAATTACTGCCAAACTGCACATTTAAAACAGCACCCAGGACGCCTCCGGGGCTCCGCAGAGATCTGTACATGATTACTCAGTTAAAAAGTGACCAGGAAGCTTGTTTGGAGCATCGACCGTGGCCTCACCCCCGGGGTGAACCGAGCCTCATCTGTCCCTGTGTTGTCAAGACGGTAAATTATTTGGACTGTGCAGTGAAAAAAGAGTCAGATTGCAGCCGCCTGAGGGGCAAGCCATACCTGTGCTGTTTAAATATTCAGCATCCCAACCCGCTGATATATATCAGAACTTTGTAATTACCAAACCCCCAATTATCTAGGACAGGGAGAGCTAACATAAGATTGGCAGACAATGTCATTCTGCGAATGATCGTTAATGGAATCTCAGCGAAAATGGCTTTTATGGTGATGAAGAAGGGAAGAAGAGGGGGGGAGAGGAGTAAGTGATTTATATTACTTCCTCATCTCCTTGCTGTCTCCCTTTCTCTGTGAGGATATATCATTTCACATGATTAAGATGTGTGCAACCTGCTCCTTCAGTCAAGCGAAACAAGAGACCCCCCCCCCCCCCCCCCCCCTCCGCCACCTAGCTGAAGCTTCTTTATGCACATCCCCTTTTAATCCCTCCCTTCTAATTACTAAACTCACTGCCTCTTTCCTGTTTGTCTTTCATCCTGATCACTTCTTTTTCATCCAAGCCTTCCCTTTAAATTCCTCCTGCATGCAAGTCATTCATTATCCCTCTCAGCTCCTGTAACCCCGGTATCATTATACACCGTAAAGATGCGTTCATTTAACTAGATGCTCATAGTTTTCAAAGCTGGTGAAGCCACAATGCTATTAGTAGATTTCTTTGTTCATAATGCTGTACTCTAATGTGCCCATCAGCTCTGTATGGATGGCTTAATATTTTGCTTTCATTCGCTCTCTTTTGTGGCTTACTTTGAAGCCATTGTTGGGTAAATGCATGCATCTGATTACCGGCAGGATAATTGATGCTGGGTAGGTGGAAAACCAATAGATTTTAATTACCAAACCTCTCTCTGAGCAGCATACTAAAGTAAGTAAATAAACCATATGAATCACATTACAAGCCACAATCAAGCTGCTGGCTACTGTCTTTGCCTTCCCTATACCGCATAATGGCCACATTGTGTGCGGCATACGTTACATCCACTTAAGATGAAATAAACATGAAGGTTTTATTTTTTAATAATGTACAGCAGGGTTTCTCAAAGTGGGGTCGGCAAGATAATTTTCTATAAATTTTAAAATGGTGCTGTTTTATCATTAAAAAATACATATCTACAAATGGGGATATCTTGCACCAATAGAACAAGCATATTGTCCGTTACGACTACCCACGTTAGCTTTGGGCCAATAGAGTGCTCCAGGGATGACATATTTTTGTAGGCCAACCAGGAAGTTAGCATCGCTAATGGGATTTTTCCATTTGGGCTTTGAATTATTGCAGAAAATAAGCTGCAATCGCCAGAAGTAAAAAGCTAACGTCACACAAACTACACCACGAGCTGTAAAGGCCGACAAGTCAGCATGATAATTGTAGCCCCATTTAGCCACTTATTAGCAACCGCCTTTTTTAAGACACATAAAGGCTTCAAAAATTACACGTGGATATTGACAGACGTATTTTATATCAAAAAACAAAACATTAAAATCTCTAAGCTTGTTTTAAAACCCCAAAACCCATTCAAAAAACCTACTGGTTTCAAGATGAGGGAACCAGAAATGCTAACATGCTAACTCATTTCCGGGTTTTAGGACTGATTCCCGTAGCACTCTATAGGAACTCTGATATGACTGTGTCACATCACGTCAATCTGTCCTGAATCAGTTACTTTGCTCAGGGTGCAACGGCCTGTTCTTGCTGCTGCTTAGCTTAGCTCATTAGCCAGCTAACCGGCTAGCTAGCTAGCTAGCTGAAGAGCATGGAGACATATCTGAGTCAGCCCATATTGTCAAGTGACGTTAAGCCCAAACTCGCTAAATTGAGAAAATATGAAGACAGTTATATTTAGCGACAACGACGGGAGACCAAAATGCATCATGTGTCTTTAAGTGCTAGCAAACGAAGCCATGAAGCCCGCCAAGGTTAATTAACATCTGATTACAAAGCACCTGCAATATCAGGGCAAAATTAAATGTTGTTAATGTGATTCTCATTAAAATATGTTTGTTTATCACTATCTGTAGTATATAGGTTGAGAAGTTTTACAATGCAAATAGTTCCAATGGCATCTAAGAGTAAAAACAGTGGTTAGCATTATGCTTAATGAGATTGTGAGGGCTCCTTGGAAAATGTTTTCCCCTCTACGAGATCCCTGACCCCAAAAAGTTTGAAAATCCCTGATGTATAGTTTATATTTGAGACTGTGCTTCCCTGAAAAACGACTGTCTTCTGTTGTTCAAACGCTTAAACAGATCCATTTTTACATTTTCCTTGACAAGCAACCTCTTGAGGTCTTAAAAGCAAAAGTAGCAGAATGTGAGCACTGTACCACAACGAGGTTGTGGTGGGGTTGGTGGTGTCAAAGTCAGATGCCTCGCACACACAACCACCGACCACAGTTTGCACCATAACCACGATCTTTCCCTAACCTTAGAAATTGCACATATTCATCATTTTAGTGAGGGTTATGTGGGCCATTTTGGAAGGCAGCAATGTCATCCTGGCGATAGCGGCGCCTCATCAGAAAATGCTCAGATGGGTCATATTGGAAGGTCGTTACAAGCAACCTATTTTGTCATTTAGGTATGAGGGCTGCTTCTTTTTATTTGGTTTGCACGATGTTCACCTCTTACTATTTCGAAAGTATGCTCTCGACAAAACTTTCAACAGCAATGTCTCCAGGAAGTAGATGGCCCTTTTGCCTGGTTGAGGTGGGTGTCTCAATTTTGGTTCAGACACTTATGCAACTGTATATTTCTGCAGTTAGATGAGTTCTCTCTCTTTAGAAATCAAACTATCTGAAGATTATAAATTGATTAGGCATGTTTGTACTTAGCCTGGTAAATGTCTATTGACAACCGACACTAATGCCAAACCACTGTATTCAATACAAACAAGGTTATTTCCCTGTTTGCAGTATCCAGCAGCGCTCTTATATAAGTGTCCAACATTGGGGCTCAGTCTGGAGGAAGTTTCCCCAACAGTGCACTTACATAAGTGGCTAACATCGGGGGCTCAGTGCAGGAGAAAGCTACTGAATAGCACAAACAGGAGACGGGAGTTAAAAATTGATGACTTGCTTTTTGTGTTTCGCCTCTCCCACTGTGTGAGCATTCAGAGATTCAGCTTGTCCTAGTTTCCTGACCTCACCCAATGAAAAAAAAAAAAAATCCAAGCCTTTCCTCTACTACTTCTTTGGGTGTCATGTGAATAACAGCTGGCACCCTTTAAATAGATCCGTACATTGACGTACATTCAGCCATGCTGACTCTTTTCCACTTTGTATTTTTGTCATTTTTGCTTCTTAACATTATTAGCATAATGAATTAGGTGTGTTATGGCAGGAAGTTTTCCTCAGGATTAGACTGTAGACTGGAGGCTTTCATCCCACATCTGACAGTAAACTAATCCCACTTCCTCCATCTATGACATCACTTCCCCTGAGGGAAGTTGGAGTTTGTAGCTTAGACTGTATATAAGAAGTGGATGCAGTCACTGTGACATCACCCATTGGTTTGTGGACTTGTGTTTTGAAGCCTTAAGTTCGGCATTTTGACCATCGGCATCTTGGTGTTTGGCTCTCGCTATCTTGGTTTCTTGCAACCAGAAGTGAGAAGAGACGGTGGAGCTAAATTCAGCCAAATGTTGAAACCAAAAATCTTATAATTAACTGCCATGAACTGACAAAACTGTGGTAGCAACCTGTCAATCACAAGGTAGCCACGCCCTAAAGCATCCCCTGCTTTATGGTCTATTTGACTCAAAATGGGACCATAATTTACTAAATGCTGTATTGAAGACTTGAAACTAGCGACTGTGACCATAAACTCATGTTTACAATGTTTACTGAGGTAATAAATCAAGTGAGAAGTAGGCTCATTTTTTCATTGATTTCTATACAGTCAGACTTGGTTTTCCAACCGGAGGAGTCGCCCCCTGCTGGCTGTTAGAAAGAATGCAGGAGGTTGCTGGAGGTTGCCGCCTGGTTTGTAGTTTCATGGGGGAATATTTATTGGCTAGGCGTTTCACATTGGGGACACAGACATGTGTGTAGTTTAATTAGTGTGTGTGGAGTGATTGTGTATCTGTGCGCTCTGTATTGCTTGTTTCTCTGGTGCCGGAGGGGAGTGGAGCAGCAGGTGTTGGCCGTCCTCTGTGCCTTTCATCATAATGAGTTCCCAGTCCACAAACTGTCCTCCAAAGGAAACAGTGTTAGTGGCGGTCTCATAATGAAACAGCACATTTTACATACATTTTCAAGTATGTTGGGACATAAACAGCAATTGCCAAAATGGCTTGTTTAAACATGTATAATATTATATTTCTCTTTTCACGTTTTCATGCCTTTTTTTAAATACAAGCTAAGACTTACAGTTTGTGAAAACTGTAAAAATATAAATGGTTTCCATATTGTATGTAGAAGTGATTAGATTAACTAATGTTGCATTAATCAGCTTAAAGAGGACCATTATGCTCATGATCAGGTTCATACTTGTATTTTGGGTTTCTGCTAGAATGTTTACATGCTTTAATGTTCATTTATTTTATTATTTACTATTATTATTATGTATTTATTTATCTCTTCGGACTCCGCTCTAATTATTTTTGTTTGAGGGTGTGCCAAACTAGCGGCTAGGCAGCTATTATGCACATGTGTTACGTGGTGACATCACCACGTTACAGAAGAAAGAGGGGCAGTTCAAGAGCAGTGCTTCTCTGAGTAACTGCCTTTGGCTTGGACTTTGGGCCTTTGTAACTTTGCAGACATTTTACATGCACAAAAAAAACCCCTAAAAAACACACTAAAGGAAAAGGACAACAACGCTAAAAGCATGATGGGTCCTGTTTAAGGCTAGGGTACGCCATTTATTTTTGAAGCATTTTCAAATGTTTTCACAAAAAAAGAAAAACAAATGGGATATCTGTGGCTGTCACAGGACTGTAATAAACCCATCCAATGATTTTATTCAGCCATTGTATGTGACTCTTCCACAAGACTAAGCAGACTTTTCCCAGTACTACATCCTAGCTGTGAGTACTAAAAATAGCCATATTTGTTGGTTGTGTTTGATCATGTTGGGTGTTTTTCTAACATGTGAGTGAGACCTGAGGTAGCCTGATATGGTTAGGGGAGGCAATGATGTGCTGCGCTGCCTTGTGAACACGTCCTCAAGCAGTAGTCAGGGGGTGCACGTTCATGTGTTTTGGGGGGTGGCTTTGGATGGAGGCCTTCAGGAAGGGGCTGGGATTTATTTCTCTCGGTTGAATGCTTTCAAAATGTAGCTCACTCTTGCTGGTTTCTAAAAGCAATCCATTGGTGGTCAACAATTTGGTGTACAGTGTGCAGCTGAAAAAAAAGAAAAAGAAGCACTGAGAGGACCGGCGCAACACATGCTGGGTTTGGATGCAATAGCAGAAAAACCTGCACTATATAATTAAGTTCATTTACACAGACTGACAAAAAATACCTCCGCAGACCATTACTTACAGACCAAAGCACCGGAGGAGTGTGAAATGAAAGAAACCAGCTCCTACCCACCATCCCCATCACTATTAATTTAATAAATATGTGACATTTCAGACAGACAACCTTTATTATAATGTTTCGTTCACACAGCCATTATCTTGTCTGGCTAGAAATGTCAAATTCATTGGAGCAGGTGTATATACTGTGCAGTTTGGGGGTTTGTAATGTTACATTTTCAGACTTTCAGAAAGGTGTTGGTTGAACTCCATGGGATTGTTTTAGGCCGTAAGGTCTAGAAAGTCTTGTTGTATAGAGTGCTGCAGGTATGAGTCCTTAAACCTGGAAATGAGTTAGCATTTTAGCACTTCTGGTTCCCTTGTCTGGAGGTCAGTGGGTCTTTTGAATGGGTTTTTAGTTAGATGTGTGGAATAAGGTCTGTGGTTAACACAAGCTCAAGAGGTTGTAATATATTCCTCTAAGACATGAAATACATCAATAAATACCCCTCATCAAACCGACTTATCCCCTTTTTCAGCCTCGTTGCTTGCGCTTATGTGACCATTCAGTTCACTTATTGATTGGGGGGGGGTAGCCGGGCACATAAAGACAGACAACCATTCACCCGCATATTCACACCTATGGGCAATTCAGAGTCATCAGTTAACCTGCATGTCTTTGGACTTTGGGAAGAAACCGGAGCACCCAGAGAAAAGGCAACAGTGCTAACCCTGAATAAAACATATAAGTATCATAAACGTGTTTACCACAGAGCTTATTTTCTGCAGTAATCCAAAACCTGATGGAAAAACCCCATTGTTTTTTGTTGAGGGAACCAGGGCGATGCTAATTTCCTTCCTACAAAAATGCATCGTCCCTGGAGCACTCTAGTGGACTGCATTATTATACAGAGCTCCTAGTACGTTATCAACCATCTGTCCATGCAGTATAATTAACAAGTTTAAAGGCTAGTTAAAGAATGACCTGTTGAGGTACAGTAAATACTCGCAAAGCATTTGCTAAACATCTTAGCACCCCAAAGCAAAAGAAGGAAAGTAGTTCCTCTTCGTTCGGCCTTGGTGCAGGATTGAGACACATGATCTGGGTGTCACATCTCCCTCACCCTGACGGCAGCAAGCACAGCATCTTGTCACCCCTGGGACGTTCCCACCACCTCCCAGAGGTGCTTGTGTGTGTGTGTTACAGTAAATGAGGAATAGTCTGGACTCTTTTCTCTCCATCAGTGCCGAATAACTGCACTGGCTTTTCCTGTTTTGGCCATTTTTCTTGTTTCTTGTCTCTAGCACTGAGCTCCTGTTCCAGCTGAGATCTCTATCAGCCCTGATTTATCTGATAAACAATCTCCCTCCATTTTTCGCTCTCCTTTCTCTCATACTTCCTTCTCTCCTGCAATCAAATGTCTACATTACTCTGAGCGCTGCCGACGTCTCTCTCCTCCTCATTATTTTTGCATCCCTATGTTTCTCCCACTCCTCTTACTGCCATGTTTTCTTGGTGTCCCCACCTGTCACTCTTTTCTTCTTCGCTCTTGCCCACACTGCGTATCCCGCCCTCTCTTTGACAAAAATAGCTGAAAATGAGCACATGGTGTGCGAGGGAGAAAATAAAAGTGCAGAGTAGCCAAAAGTCAAAAGGAGGAGAGAAAAAGAGGATTAAGAGATGAGGAGAATGAAGTGCATGAAAAGAGCGGAGAGAGGGGAGATGTTCCTTATTAAATTTATCAGTTAGTGAATAATTCAGTCGATGCTGGGAACGCTGATATTCAGTCAGGCACCTACATAAGTGTGCCGTTGCTTTACATTCTCCAGAGGATGTGCTTTCTGGCGGCGGGTTGAAAAACGGTGGCTTCTGCATGTGTGTGTGCAAGCAATAAACCCAACGTGCATGTGTGCCTCCCATCATTCTTGTGTGCGCTCTCCTCCTCCAATTCTCTCCACTCATTCCCCTCCCACTCTCCCTCTCTCTCTCTCTCTCTCTCTCTCTCTCTCTCTCTCTCTCTCTCTCTCTCTCTCTCTCTCCCCCTCTCTCTCTCTCTCTCGCTGCTCCAACCAGACACACAAACACTCTCTCTCTCTGTCTCTGCTCTGCCCTATGTATCATAGTCACCGTCTGTGCATTCAAAGGATCCGAGTGTGTCCACCTTTCCCTTTCGGCTCTATTTCTGCCCCCGACTCGTCGCTTTTTGCCCTACCCGGCGCAGAGCCATGCGCGCATGCCTTCGGGGGGGTTGGCTGACTTGATCGAAGGAAAAAGGAGAAGGGAGAGCTGTGCGGGCAGGAAGGATGCGCTCGTTGCTGCAGCTTCTGATTCAATTAGCATGAATTTCACAGCAGAGGCAGCAGCGGCAGTAGCGGCAGCAGCATCGTCAGACTCTCTCCGCAAGCCAGCAGCAGCAACCCGTGTCGGAGCCCCATCGAGAGGACCGGCGGCAGCTTCTCATCTGCCTCCCACCCCGGGAAGCGGTGTTTAAAGGGAAACGGAATCATATTATCAAAGGGCAGAAGAGCGTTCACAAGTAGGACGGAGCTTGGTTGCAAGTCTACGGCTTGGAGGATTCTTGAACTGGACATCAACCACTCTGATGCTGGTTCAGAGCTTTGGTGTAATCCTGTTAAAGGTGTCTTCGTGATGCTGTTCTTCATCCCATGACCCATATTGATTTATTTTGGCAGAAAAGAGGAGGGGGAATTCAGCACCGCCGCACTTGGAAATAGCCGACCATTTGTCCTCCCTTTTTTCTCCCCAGTCCTGTATTCTATTTATTGGTCCATCCCTTGTTTTCTCGCTCTCGGCTGCAGACTGAACAGGTTCAGAGCTCCTTCAGGGATTCGAAGCCCTGAAATAGGATTTGGCTGCTCCTTCATCTCAGCACCTTTGCTTCTGCCCCTTGTTTTTCGCCTCTCCCTTTTACACCCTACTTAAACTCCTGTGTCTTTTTCTATCCTACCACTTTCCGTTTAAGTTGTCTCCAAAAAAGAAAAAGCTCCGAAGGGATGTCAGGAGTCTCTTTGTTCGCAATAGAGGATTGGCTTATGGGAGGAGAAACCCTCTGAAGATCTCCCCAAGGCGAAGGAAACCCTGTCGAACAATTAACTCAAAGAGCTGTACACAAGATATTTTTCAAGGAGCTAAGATGGAGTCTTGTGTTTACTAAATCGGTGCTGCTAAGCTGTGATTATTTGTTTTAGGGTGCCAAGGAAGTTGTGTATTAGACAAAAGAGGTTAAGTTTTCCACAAAAGGTTTAATGGTTTGAGGAGAGGCGTGGGAGTTGGTTTTGTTCTCAAGGATCCAGTCAGAAGCTTTTGGATATCGACACTAGACTGTTGGAGGATTTTTGGGGTCTTTCTTTTCGGGAAGGATTTTGTTTTTTTTTTTTTTTCCAATCATTTTTGGGATTTTCAGAGGATCTTTTTTTTTCTTTATTGGCTTTTTTTTCAAAAAAATCTGTGTTTTCTTTTCCTCCCCGGGCTGGAAAGCAGGGGATCATGGGCCCCGGATTCATTTGAGATGATCACTTCCTGTTTGTGTCGTTTGAGGGGGAGGGGCCTTCTGTTCCTTTCAGGCCCCACCCCCATGGAGCAGGAGGTGGAAGTGGAGGTGGACGAAGGGTTGCTACTGGTACCCAGGCCAGCGGTGGCGTCGCCAGTTGTGTGGGCCAGTCCGGCCTTCCTGTTCAGGCTGGTGCTCTCTCTGGCACTGCTGGTGTTCCCCTGCCCAGCCGTGGCAGCCCGAGTTTCCTCCTCCCTCAGTACCACCCACCACGTCCACCACTTCCACAACAAGCATGGTACTGTGCCCATTGCCATCAACCGGATGCCCTTTCTTACACGTGGGGGCCATGGTAAGATCATCTTTCTTCATACACTGTTCTGGAATGATCGGATTGATTGACCAGTTATGCCGAGCTACATGCGGAAGTATATTTGAGTTAAGAGGAATGACATGGACTTAAGGGGTCAATGGGAGTTAATTTTCTTCAAGGAGTTGATTTGTGGTGGCAATGAGCTCTAAGTTGAGTACATAAGCCCAGGCAATTGGTTCATCCATCTATTGATCTCTGTCATCCCTGGAAAGACTGAGAGGAGCCAGGCCTGGGCGACCAACCTCACTGCCTCAGCTCCCCATAGGCCAGTGTCTTGATTCATGCCCCTGAATTGGCGGATGATGTTACCAGAGGCTGTTCCCTTCTGGACTTTTTGCAGCATATCCCCAGCCTGCTGAATCCTGCTACTTGCCTTTCAAGCTCAGCAGCCATCTTGGGTCTACTGATGTATTGAACTGTGGCCAATTCAAATTCATGTAATCCCCACCCGTAGTAATTGTTGACGCATGATGGCAGCCACTAAAAAAAGAGTGGCCTTACCTGGTTGTTGAGATGCTAAATCTCACATGCCTGTCATGGTACATTGTGTGCTCGGGAAAATCCATTGATAATTGCCTGCGCACTTCTTAATTTGTCCTACTTTCTACAGTATATGTCTTTGGCTCAGTACTCTGTGGTGCATCAGTTGCTGCGCTGTTCTTAGCCTAAGCTGTCAGGGACAAGGCAGAGTCTCACTCTGATGATTTCTTTTGATGTTCCCCAACCCGAGCTTTTTCCACTGCGATTTCTCGTCTCCCTTTTTTTCTGTATTTATTCCCCTTGCTTCTTTCCAACACCCTGCACATACCTTATTTTGACAAGAGACGTTAGTAGCATTTAGTCAATGGCATTTATTGATTTCTCAGCATGTTAAGGCTCATGTTGTTCCATTTGCATCCACTTAGTGTTTCTCCAACAAGTACTACTTCTGTCTGTCTGCCGCTCTCTCTCTACCTCCTCCCTCTTTCTTGCCTCAGTATACCTATAATCAGTATCAATCGATCTGCTGTCAGATAGGCAGACGAACGTCATGTAGCCCTTTGCAGTCGATTGGCTATAGTAAGCCTCCACAGACACCGTCAGCGCGCAACCTCATTCCCGAGGTGCTCAGTACTGCATTGGATTTATAGCTGTCCATATTCTCCTCCCAGCCCACAGCTGCATGCGCACAAGACCTCACAGTTGAAGTGTGACTGAGCACACAAATGAAGGCTAACCTCTGTCATAGAGACATTCAGGAACGTTCTCACCGTCTTGTCTATGAGGAATCGATGAGCTAACCTTTTTTTGTGGTGTTTGTCGGGGGTGTAAAGGTTCACCCAGCTAATGAATTGGTTTGTCTTTTGATTCTACAGTCAAATTTTAGATTCTTTGATTCTGTTCTTCAACCAGATTGTGAAGCAATCCAATTATATAGCCTGTTTCTTATGATACTAACAATAATATTCTTTTAGCTCCAGTTTAAACATAGCCCATAGACTTAAAAATAACATACATGAATGAAAGTGTAGTGCTACTAGTTTCTTGAACACATGAATTCAACTTGCAATTTTTAGGTTGTAGTGGGCTCAGTTTTAAAGCTAGAGTGAAGATACTGGCATCATATGAAACTAAAATACTTAATGAATTTGGGACCAACCCTGTCATATTAGCTTGTCGAGAAGGAAGCTAAATTACACTCCAAACTTGCACCAAATTTTGGCAAGGAAAAACTAGCATGGCCATTTTCAATGGCCTCTTTGACCTCTGACCTAAAGATATATGAATGTAAATGGGTTCTCTGGGTACCCACCAGTCTCCCCTTTACAGACATGCCCACTTTATGATAATCACATGCAGTTTGGGTAATATAGTCAACATAGTCATACAGCTTATTGCCTGTTGGGCTGCAGTTTGCCATGTTATGATTTAGGTATATTTCTATGTTAAATGCAGTACCTGAGGGTTTCTGGATAATATTTGTCATTGTTTATGTTGTTAATTGAGTGCTTATAATAAATATATACATATATTTCCATAACATAAGCATTTTGTTGCCAGTTTGGGTTTGAATGCAGCTGAAGGAATGGCCTGCATTGACCCTGTTTTTAAATTTCATTGGGTTGTTTATGTGCGCTGCTAAGTGCTGCTCATTAACTCAAGCCAAAATGTTCCCATACTGCTGACTGTAGGGAAAGCGGAGGATCTTTGGTGTGCTCTGCACTCTAAATTGTGTCTGAAAAACCTTCAGTAAGAACAACTTAATTCAGCTTGTTAGCCTCTTTCTCATCTGGCTGTTGTTACTGCATTTGTGGAGCTCACATCTCATAGTACTTACTCAGTGTTGTCACATAGCAATCATCAGTCCCGTCTCTGGTTTCGGTAATTGAAACAGAATCATTTAATTTTTTCACATAACTTGTTCAGTGTTCTATCCCAGTGTACATGTCATTTTAAAGTAAACTCCTAACAGCATGTTAGCTCATCACAGAGAAACAGCACAAAGGCAGTTTTTATCTTCTAAAATGGCAGCTCAAACTACTGTCTTCTTATTGCTGTTTCTTTTTTTTATTTTCCTGCCTTCTCTTCCACCTAGCTTGGATAATTGGATTGCACCTCTCACATCTTGAGTTGCTAAGCTATTTAAATTGACATAATTAACATAAAAATGTTCTCTGGCTCTCTCTGTGGATTTATGGCTGTCAGAAGATATTGGCCTGCAAAGAGAAATGGTATGCTTGCCCTGCGAAATGGAAAGGCTAAATTTCCATAACAAACTTAGAGCTCAAACTCAGGCCACAATGTCGCCCAGGCGCTTTACAGCGCTGCCCGTCAGTTTTCTGTGTTTGTTCTCACTTGCTGCAAAGTCTGACAGTCACGCATAAAGAAGCACATGTTTAGAGGAAAAGCAGCGAAGCAAAAGCAAGATGGAGAAGTTATTTGGTTGGTTGGTTGGCTGTATTAGCTATTCTTTTTTTCCCTCCATTGGCAGTACGTTGTAGCAGTTACTAATGTACGCCTACACAGCAGACACTGCTGTTTCTTATTCGACTTGTGTTGTTTTTAGTAGCACACTTCCAGCATTTTCATTATCTACTATAAGACAGCACACGCACATTGGAACACTGCTCTTGTGTGGGGAGTCAATTTCAATCGCCATCATAAATACTTCCATTACAGCCTGGCATATCAAGTCCTTGTCTGAAATACCAGCTCTCCATGTATTGTCAACCAAGTGGCACAGCTTATTACCAACACTAATACCCCACTCAGTGATAAGAGCCCACTTGCTTCGGAGCCTTTTCCATAGACAGTTTCTTTCTGTAGACTGTAGTGGAGTCTTTGCCATCACACACACACTACCACCGCTTTGGTCAGGCATCACATCAGCCTCAGACCGTCCTCCACCCAAAGCAAAGCAAGCCCTGCTGGGAAGGAAGGCACCTAGCATCCACTAAGCTGTCACTGTGGCCCTGGACCCACCCCTGGGTTTTAGCATATCAGGTTTAATGGTACATGTCCACAGGGGTGTTGTTTATCATGAAGGATCGCCTTGCTTCCCAGCATTGGACACTTGATGGGCTGCCACCTGACGCAAGGCATCTGATTGGTAGAATGCTTTTCCTAATGGGCTGCTGCTCCCATGGATGTATTAAGAGACCTGCTTGGTCAAATGGCTCTGTCATAGCTGTCACACTGAGCTGACAGCTTGCTATCTCCGCCTCCAAGCCCTCGTGGTAGCATCGGTCTGGGTCTCATTCACATGATTTCCCCGGAAGGGAAATAACTCTGGATTCTGCTATTAATGCGTTTTACAACTTTTAGAACCTAATTTTTAAAATAAGGGCTGCTTAAGTGTTCATACTGGTAAGTTGATTCACCTTACAGACATTTCTTTCCCAATATAAGTCTATGGGAAAAGGTCTTTTTGGGCAATGGCATCACGTGACGGACAGTTAACACTACAAAAGTCGGGATCAATGATCGGCGCTCTTCCTGTGGGCTTGGCTGTTCCCAAATTTCAAACCAGAACCAACATGGCGGCTCGTTTTGAAACATTTTATGTGAGAAATTAGTTTGGGATTGACAACGGTTTCTAGGGAGATTCCAGAGTTTGCGAGTCGTGCCGGATGCCCCTGATTTGCATAAAGTAACCTAGACCTCAACTTCATGTTAATGAGGAGCGACCAACACGACACCCCTTCTCTGGAATCCTGCCGCCAGGCTACCAGAATGCATTTCATAGCTGCTTATATAGACAGTGAATGGGAAGTGTAGAAAGGACGGAGGCTGTGGACATGTACCAGAAGAGATTCAAGGCTCAAACCATATCTACTGCTCCCTTCCCACAGTGTCATTATTGTGGGTGGGACACTAGGTGTCTCATTGGATGAAGGCTTTTTCATGTAGGCTGCTCCTCCCAGCTTTCAGACTGGAACCAACATGGTGGCTCAACATTTAAAAAAAAAAATAGCTCACTGAAATGTTTCAGAATTATTACATTTTTTCTTTTCAAAAGAAAAGGTCTCCATTGTTGTCATCTCCCAATGTGATGGATGAAAGTGCTGCCTGACTTAGAGGGCCCTTTCCACCACTCCGAGCCAGCAACCAAATGCAGCCTTCTATATGTAAAGCAGTTCATTACTGTCTATTCAGATGCAGCAAAGTCTCACCCACATGGCTCTGATTACAGCTAATTGGAGAGTCTTGACCGCTGAACTGTGGCATTTCACTGGGCTGTCTGCCTGCTGATAAGTGTCCCCCTTCACAAACATGCGTCTCAGCTAGCCCCACATTAGCTTCTCTCTTAGATCCATGGGGAATGTAAAGGGTTTGTGTTGCAAGCTATGACACTCCGCTGTGAGTCTGTACTCCATTATGCTAGATGTGCTTTATTCAGGGCTGTCAGTTGTTTAACATATATTATCTTATCTTATTATCTTATCTTATCTTATCTTATCTTCAGGGCTGTCAATTGTTTAACATATTCGTTGTGATTAATAGCAAGATTGTCATGAGTAATTACAAATTAAGCGCACATTTTGTATCTGTTCAATATGTCCCTTATATATCAAGTATTTAATACTCTTATCAACATGGGAGTGGACAAATATGCTGCTTTATGCAAACATATGTATATATTTATTATTGGAAATGAATTAACAACACAAAACAACGACATATTGTCCATAAACTTTCACGGGTACTGCATTTAGCACAAAAAACATGTACAAATGATAACATGGCAAACTCAAGCACTCAGGCTGTTCAGTGTGCTGACCTGACTGCATGTGATTATCATAAAGTGGGCATGTCTGTAAAGGGTAGACTCGTGGGTACCCATATAAGCCATTTTCATCCACATATCTTGAGATCAGAGGTCAAGGGATCCCTTTTAAAATGGCTAAAATTTTGCACAATTTTTGAGCGTTATTTAACCTTCTTCCTGACGAGCTAGTGTGACATGGTTGATAACTTGATTCTTTACGTTTTGTAGTTTCATATGATGCCAGTATCTTTACTCTAACTTTAAATCTGAGCCCACTACAACCACACACATTTGCATTTGACAGTCTTAATATAAACTACTTCTTATGTTTCCTTATAAGATCTTTACAGTATTTGCATTAATACATGAGCACTGCAATTACAGAGGGATTGCGCTGAGGTGTGAACTGCCTACATCGTTCCAAATATAAACCAATAAGCTTTGCCCAGGGCTTGTTTATATGTGTGATCATCACTGTTTCGCCCCAGTGGCGTGGCAGCGGTTTTGTTGGTGTCTGGCTTCATCCATTGCTCATTCAGCAACACATCTGTGCATGCGAGCAACACACACCAAGGCGTACGCTTCATGACCCTGGATGGGAGACTGAGAAAAGAAGTGTTTGCCATGCGAGGTAATCCATACCTGAACACCCCACTGCATCGGGCAAAAGGGATTAAAAAGCTAATTTTGATTCAGGCTGTCTTTGATGTTTTAGATGGAGAGCTTCCAGGAGATTTCACTGCTAGGTGGATCACTTTGTCCTTGGCAGTGGATGGAGTATAACCACTGGGGGCTTCCAGGAGTGGGCCTGTTGTGCATTTGCCTGTGCCTTTTTGCTCGTTTGCGTGAATATTATAGAAATGCCCCAAGGTTGAAATGTCTCCTGCTGCAGCTAGGGGCTGCATTTCAAGAATCATCACCAGCACCATTCACCTCTTGCCCTGCCCGTCATCGTTGGTCACCTGGGAAACCGAGGACAGGCTCAAACCCAGGTGTGTCTGTGGAAACACACAGGAAATGGAGGATTGACCTTGATTTCCTCAGACTATCACCGGGCCTCCTCTCAGCTTTATTTGTTTGGAGGTTTAACACATCACACATTCAAACTTGTAACCTGACCATCAAAGGAAAACACAGCCATTGTTTTCTCTCCAGCAACAGAAAATAAACAGACAATAATTGCTTTGTTGAGGTAAAACAGGTTATACTTTAGTTTTGTTTGTCATATTTATAATAAGAATTGCATCAACAAAATCAACAGAAATCTGAAAATGGAAAAAAAAGGAAAAGTTCAATATATGAATGCAATAAAATTAGGGCTGTCAGAGTTAACATGATAATAACGCTGTAAAGCAAATACGTTTTAACTAATTTAATGTATTAACAATTTTTAGGTTGTAGCGGACTCAGTTTTAAAACTAGAGTGAAGATACTGGAACCATATGAAACTGGAAAACCTAAAGAATCCAGAATCCAGGTACCAACCACGTCATACTAGCTTGCTGCGAAGGAGGTTAAATAACGCTCCAAACTTGCGCTAAATTTTGGCGAGGAAAAACTGTCATGGCCATTTTAAAATGGGTCCCTTGACCTCTGACCTCAAGATATGTGAATGTAAATGGGTTCTCTGGGTTCCCACCAGAGTCATAGAGCACTGTTGTCGCATGTTGGGTTTGGCATGTTATTATTTAAGCATATGTTTTATGCTAAATGAATAATTTCTGGACAATATTTGTCATTATTTTATGCTGTTAATTGATTTCCAATAAAGAATATATTCATGTTTTTGCATAAAGCAGCATCTACCCACTCCCACGTTGATAAGAGTGTTAAATACTTGCCAAATCTACCCTTAAGGTACATTTTGAACAGATAAAAAATGTGTGATTAATTTGCGATTCATCGCGATTAACTTTGGACAGTCATGCGATTAATTGTGATGTAATATTTTAATCGATTGACAGCCCTATTAAAAGAGTACAATGCTGTATGAATGCAATGAAATACAATTTACATGACGGCAAGAGTGTTAGTCCACATTCTAATTACACTGTGTAATAACTCGTGACTTGTGACTGTGTGTTGATGTTAATTACAGTGTTGCCATGGTGGCTGACCCCTCGTCTTTCGCTCGTCTTTGGTAATCATGGCAACCCACATTGTATATTCACTCACCTTTGACCTCGCTGTATAAATTCAATTCCCTGTTCTCATCTCTGGTACACAGTAGTTCCCCTTCAGTCTATATTATCTTCTAGACCGTATCATCATATAAGATTTTTTTTTCCTGCATCTGTTTCTTATGCATTGTCTCTTCCTTCGGAGCCGTGATTTCTGAGTGCCTCAGTCCACTTCCTACAGGGGAACAGTCGCTGTTTGTCGTCCTCTGTGCGCTGTTGTTTGCTTTGCTTGACAGCACATGCATACTGATGAGGTCAGCTGCTGCCTCCACCCGTCCATCTGCCCTATCCTGAACAAGCAGAGCCACTAGCCCTCTGAGCCACGAGGTCCGACCACCATCTTTGCTGAAAAGCCTCGCGTGTGGCCCCCTCTTCTCAAGTCTTGTCCTTTTCTTTCACCGATGGCCTATATCGCTGGTTACTGTGCTAATGGCAAGCTGCTATGTTTGATAATCACCACTTTATCTCTTGGCTGCAGGGGGAGGTCAGGTGCAATCTGTGTGTTGAGGGGGGAGCTGTTGAGCGCTTTCCTTTGAGAGTCAAGTCACAACCCTTCTCTTTCAGAGAACGCTATTAGTATTCATTATTCTCCCTCCACACCAAGTCGAAGGCGCACAACCACATGCACAGACACGCACATCGTGATGAGAAACCGAAAGGACGCCTCAGGTGTTCTGGCCAGTTAAGATAAGCTTGCTGGTTTGACATTTTTCTGTTGTGCCCTCACACCCCCCTTGCCCTCCCAACCCCTTTTTACACCTGAGCGTTTGTGCAGCCGTGAAAGGGGATCCATAGAAGTGTGCCAGGCTACTTCCAAAGAGCTGCCAAGACAGAACGTGGAGCGAGTCTGTCGTCAGCTTCACTTAGTTCAGGGATGTTTGACTGTTGAGCCCACCGTTGTGAGAGTTAGTGACACAGATTTTCTTTGTTTGTTTGGTTTTTTTTGTTTTGTTTTGTTTTTCAAGAACTTCTTTGTCTCCTGCTTGGTGCTTGACTTCAGGTCAGTGCTTTGTTGAGTTTCTGAAGTATAATGCAGGAAAGTGGGCGTATCAAGCAGCTCTCAGCAGCAGTTTGAATGCACATCCTCATTGTCTGACACCACAAACACAATTCAGCAGCACCCTCAAAGTTTATTAGTATGTGCTTACTTGCTGGCATATGAGTGTCTCTTTAGTGGCCACTGTGAGTATTTGTACTCCTCTGACACCCTCAGGCCGAGGGCTGAAGTGGGCTCCGTGGGCTTATCGTCCTGTTGTTTTGGCTGTAGTTGCTCGCTGCAGAATGGCACCGTCTGTTTGCTACTGAAATGTACAGTCAACATACCAACAGGCAGCCAGCCTGACTTTGGGCGATCATGGAGGAAGCAGATGGAACAGGTTTTGCAGCAAAACCACCAATTCACGAAGGTTGTCTCAAGAATTTAGGTAGATTTTAACTAAACGTGCAAGACTGCCAAAACCTAAATGGAAAATTGGAAATTACTATGTTCATATGACAGTATGCCTGTTACACATGACACAAGAATCGAGCTGAGTTTGAACCCCATTGCCCCCTCCTAACAATCATCATCATAAGCCCTGATTTTTTTATGGTGCTAAAGATAATCTTCCCAGATGTTCCTGTGATGTGAGGTACATTAAGAGGGTTTTTTACATCCCCAATCGGCTCAGAAGTCCAATTTCAAATCGATCAGACATCCTGTTGTGTGTGGAGAACCCTGAAGACAGCTGATGACGATGTCACGTGGGAACGAACCATAAAAATTGAGAACCAAGCTGACTGAGGCAGGACAAACACTGCCGAAATGCAAAGCATAAAGTTGTAATGAAATGGAGCTCAGAAGGAGCAATTTGTTGATTTGTGCCAGCAACACGTGTTTATTTAATGCGTCTGCGTGACTTCATCAATCCTTCCTCGTGAATTTTCTGCTCAAATTGGTGCAAAGACTAAACTTACTCCTTCTGCTCATCATCCTGCGTGAATCGGTTAGTATGTGGTCTGCTGTTTTGGCCAAATCGTTGCTCACAACACACTCTAGGAGCAAAACTGTTATATTTAATATAACATGTCGTTATGTGTGGGGTCTTTTGCATTTTCACAATCTGTTAGGATTTAAAAAATCTTTTAGTGTGGACCAGCCTTAACACATCACAACTTTGATTTAAATCAATAAGCAAAATGAGCTTTAGACTTTTCCTTTTAAGGCTGAAATCGAACGCTTATTTTGAAAGGGCTACGTGACGGCAATGTAAAAAGGTGAATATGTTTCAAATGTAGTGTATAGTGTATGTTTTTTTAGGTGGCTAGAATATGTTTTGCTGTACTGTACATTGCTTTGCTCCCACGCTGGTGCTCCTGTTTGTTTCTCCTAACTGGGGGTGTAGGTCATCTACTGTAGGTAATAAATGATTATGGATCAGTAACTCATACAACCCCACTTCAAAAGATACAGACTGTCCCTTTAAGGGATAATTCAATTCCACGTCTTTGTGTTATTGTATGATATAGCACAGTAAAACTGTCTTGTGAAGACAAGATATAGTTCAGGGTAGTTTGAGGTACACCAGCAGTACATGGATCACCTCTCCAGTCCTCCCACATGCTGCTAGCTTGCTGGTGAGCACATCTTCCCTGCTTGCCAGTGAATTGATTTGCCCTGTCTTGCTCTCACGTGTTTTGGCGAAATAAGGTGTCATACACAACCGCGGGGACCAGATAAACGCATTCTGCCCAACACAGCCATCCATAGTTTTTCTATTAAAAGGAAGGACGTTGTGAGGAGAGGAAAGATGGCACTTTTCCTAGCCGAGGTGCTGAGAATCCTGCTCCGCCTCGGGTTTGATTAATGCCCCTCCAAAGCAGCAGAAGCTATGCACCAATCCATATGTCACAAACTAACGGCCATGAATGGGAATGGCATTCAGGCTCTTATTATTTGCAAGAATAGTGGTTCTGACAGAGAACATTTTTCTATTTTGAAATTCATCCCTACAAGCAGCAGGTGCTGTTGAATCCTACTTTCTCTTGGGTTTTCACAATAAACTGTTTCCTCCTTGAGATTTAGCTGTCTGAAAATTAGTTAAAAGTTGTCATTTAGCTCTGGGGAGGTGGCATGCTTACTCGCAAGTGTGTGGCGAGGACGTTCTCTCATTCCCACCCACCTACCCCGCCACAGCACATGAAAGCACCGCAGGCACATCAGTGGGAGTGCATCACAACGTGGGCAACGCCTCGGCTTTGTAGATGGCAGAGACGAGGGGGCCAGATCTTCAGAGGGCGCGGTGATGTAAGCGCCCTTTAATTATTTAGCCGTCAGATATTAAAGCGGTGCGACATGGGTGCCTGCGCCAAGGATTCGAGTCTCCACTGGGAGTGCTCGCCATTAATAAACAAAGTGGCTTGTATTATGCATGACTGATGCTTTGAAAAACCGCCACCTCTGCCGCTTTACCCCAACCCGAAGGAGTTTTAGGAAGCGGAGGAAAACACTTTCATCAGCTTTGCAACTACAGTATATGAATGGCCCCCATCCCACAGCTATCATTCCCCACATAAAACTTCAAAATTCACTGGGACATTTCCAAATGAAGCTGTCCAGGAACAAACAGATCTGTGCAGTAAATCTAGTACTGAACTGCTCATGCTCATGAACTGAGCCTCTATATTAGACATTAGATATTATGCATCATACACTTACGTTCAGAAGTGGGATCTCCTGCCACAAAAGCTTAATTGGGTAAAGTCAAATGCAGAGAGGCCTAGTCTATATTTTGAATGGCCTTTCATTCTTTTAGGTTGCAGAGAGTCCCCTTTACAACTAGATGTGAGTTTGTGTGAACAAAATTCTGTACAATGGTTCATCCAGACTGACAACTGAAAGGGCAGAAAGAGACAAAAACACCTCTGAGCAACAGTTCAGAAAGAATAGAAGAGATCCGTCATTCAATCAGTCATTGGTGAAAGAAGCTGGAGGCTGAGCAGCAAAACGTGTGCTGATTAAAACCGTTTCAGTGCACAATAATACCGCAGATAACAAGCTGTTGCTTCAGCAAAGATCTCCAAACGTCACAATAGAAATAGATGGACGGTCTTTTGGAATATCAGCTGAACATACTATGGGCTGACAAATCCCAGTTTAAACCTCCTAACTCGAACCACTCCTTTTACAAAAAGTATCTGAACCCCGAATGCACCGTCGTGGTTCAGTAATTCAGATGTGTGAATTTACAGATGTGTATCTATAAAACCTTGTGGACAAAACTGACAAAGACAAAATGGCGCTAACTTGATCTGGTGTCTAATTTTAGGTGTTTAATAACTTCTATGTACAAATTAGTATTTTTGGAAGCTTGTTTCATGCTATTCGTTATGATTTTTCAAGCTATTTCTGGAGAAATCAAAGTGCAATTATTTAGAGTTTTTTGAATTGCTCTTGGTTTATAGGAGCTTTTCAATATTTGGGAATACACTGTTGATTTGTGAGATCTGACTTAGAAGCTGAAACAGCACACAACAAAAAAGCAACAAAACTACTTGGTTAGGTTTGGTAAAAAAAAAAAAAAAAAAAAACAAAAAATGATGATTAAAATAAGTGAACATTAACTTTTAGTTTGACACGGGACGAGTTGTCCGAATGTACGGAGACCATTAGTATTGCCTGAGTAAATAGAGTCATTGAGTCGAGTTGACCATATTGGGTAGGCTACTGTTGGACCGCCAAGCAACAAATTTGGTGATATTACCACTTTGTTTTAAACTTTAAGTGTCCAGGTTATTACGACATTTGCAATAATGAGGAAAAAAAAATATTTGATCTTGTTTGAGGGCGACTCCCACATAGATTAAATCCTTTAATCTGTGTGAATAAACTAAATTTTCTTCCAGGGAGCATCAAGATGTGGAGTTTGTGGGATCCCACCAAGATTTTATGGTACACAGTACAAAAGACTAAATATGGGAACCCCCATCATCCAGCTGATTTTGAGTTTTACATGAGCTCAGATTGACGATCTGCTGCTTTGAGGCCAGTTCTGTATCAGTGGAGTCTCATAAAACTGTTTCACATTCATCCAGTTTTGCACATTTCCACATGCTCTGAAGAGTTTAATCCTTGGTCTTTTTATTATGTGGATTTAAGTACTGGATATAACCTGTTGCGTCTGAGAAAAGGGAGGCTCATTAAAGTATCTACAATATACCTGGTATAGCAAAATTGAGGAGATGACGTAGAAATGGAGGATTATCAGAGTTTAGCAGCTGCAGGTGATCGTTAAAGCTTCAGTACTGCCACCGTACTGTAATTCACCTGAATAATTTCCCTTCGTCATTCATGCACGTTGAAGAGTTCTGACAGTATCCCATAGTGTTTTTACAGAAATCTGTTTAAGTAAATATCTTATAACAGGCTTCATCCACTCATTGAATTCAGTGCTGATACCTTACTAATCAGTGCCGCATTAACAATAAACCCAGTGTTGCTTCTCCCTACCTATGATGAGCACTGTATGGGCCATTAAACATTTATCTTTACAGCTAGCTTTGCTGGGCTGCTTTCCCACTTGGCCCTGCATTTCATTGTGTAAAAAACATCTCCATGGTTGCATTGCCTTCAAATATTTAAATGTAATTTCCTTGACTGAGAGCACTCACAGCAAGCAGGATGTCAACAGGGGTTTCCTTGTCAGCTTTTGTTTATTCCTTCTGTCTGATGGACGAAGCAGCCCACGGGACGGGGCAGTGTACTGGCTATGCTTGTTTTATACCCGTGATTTATTTTTACTGCAGTCATTTGGGACCACGGATTTCTTGGCTTAATTATTCCTCGTAGCTGCACCCTGTTGTTGAGGCAAAATGTGATATATTGCTTGAGCAGAGGCATATGTTTTCACAGTTTAAAATAATACGCCAGGACGTGAAATTGAAGGTTTACTGAAGGATCTTGACAGACAGCAACCTCCCGCTGCCTCTCCGCATACCCCGCATCACATAAATACACATGTACGCACACCCACACATGTTCTACCGGCAGAAAGTAACTTTGCAGAGTTCAAGCGAACTTCAGAGATCTCTGCATCTTCATCCGACACATCTGTGTCAGGGCTCCGACGACTGACAGACGCAGCATCCATCACCGTCATCCCGCCCCCCCGCCCCTCGCCACTACCACTAATGTGCCCACAAGTCATCCCTGCATGCAGCCTCCACGTCGGTGAAAGATGGAGGGGAGCATGAGGTGTCGGGTGGAAATGAGGAAGAATGGTGGAAAGAGTGGAGATTAAGAGAGTAGGGAAAAGGAGAGCTTGCACAGTAGGGGAGGCAAAGGAAGATTGGAGAGTGAGAGAGAGAAAACTACAGAGAGTGACAGAGTCTCGGTATGGTGTGTTTGAAGCCCTAACTCATCTTCTTGCACACAGAGCCTTGACACACTTAAATCTCCTCCCCGGGGCCTTTGGGGGGATGTAGAGATGAACCAAGGCACTACTGGAGCAGAACCAGAGATAGGCGAACCCTCGCTACTTCCCACTCTGCTCCACTTTACTCAGCACCGCTGCAATCTTATCCCAGCCCATCAGTCATTTCACTGCGGAAATAGGTTATTCAGAGGTACGCCCAGGTGACGATCCCATTTGGGGCTGTCCAAAGCCACCCTCAGCTTCAACATTCTGGGCCACGGGGACATGAATCTCTGCCTTTCAGACCAGGCACTCTCCTGCCCATGGCGCGTTTGACATTTCTTACCACTCAATTGCACACCTGATGGAAAAGGCCCTCAGTAAACAAGAGCACCTGATAATAGAAAAGCATTGATGGTCTAGCCATGTGGCTGATGTGTGTTGCATTAGTCAACCCTCTGTCCTACAAAATTACATTCCCATACAACTAAACTGCAATCTTATTATGTTTTTAAGGATAATACATTTCCTCCCGGATTACGGTCACACTTTTAGGCCTATTTTACACAGATATTGTACAGATATTTTTAAAAACTAATATTTTCATTCATAAAAAAAAGGTCTGTCCACACAACCTTGGTTTTACAAAATATCTCCATCCACATTCAAATGCAAAAACGACTCCAAACACTCGCCATAATATAAGATCACAAGTTAAGTGTCAAGGAGTTTTGTCACCACCTTACTGGCTCCCTTTCCTTCGGCTTCATTACTGTCAGTTGGATAACAGATATTGTTTGTGTGGAGGGAGGGGGGGTCATCACTCTGCTGTCTCTTTAGATGCATAAATGACTACAGGGAGGTCATTCAGCTTTATGTCCGAAGCCCTTCTGAGAGCTCCAAACCTCGCCTCCAGTCGCCAAAAAGCTCATTCAATGATCAGTCAGCCTTGACATGCTTAATGTGTTCCCTGCTTTGGCCTCTTCTGACTGGGATATTTTTCTAATGTAACAAAGTAATTAGTCTGATTGGTGCTAAGCTGGTAGTCCACCATCTTTGCTATTGTTTCTGGGGCATGCTCATTACACAAAGCAAGAATGGGCATGTACGAATTAAGGAGAGGACGTCGTCGCTCTATTTTACACGTCCACACAGATACAAAGTAACTACAGTTTTCTGCTCTTTGGAAGGTGTGTTTTTGTGATTCCAAAATGTGGACAAGAGGCCATAACTTAGAGTAAAGTATCTATTTTTGCAACAAAAATACTTTGTTAGGTTTAGGCAACCAAACTGTTTGGTTAGGTTTTGTAAAAACAGAAACATAATGGTTTGGCTTAAAATAGCAACAAAATACAATTAATGCAACAAAACCACTTAGTTACGTTTAGGCAACCAATCTATTTGGTTAGGTTTAATTAAAAAAAAAAAAATTAATAAAAAGATCATGGTTTTGGCTTAAAATAACTATAAAATTGAAACAAAATGCAACAAAAAAATGCAACAAAATGACTTTGTTAGCTTTATTCAATACAAAAACATCATTGTTTGGCTTTTATTGACTACAAATGCAAAAACCTACTTGGTTAGGTAAAAGTATAGTAAGTATAGTAAAATGTCATGATTAAAATAAGTTAATTAAGTCCAGTATTTGTAGATGTATTCACCATCCCGACCTCCTTCCTACACTGAGTTCTGTCGACTATCATTACGCTATATTACAGATGTAATCTGCATTTCCTCCGAAGCGTAATCTCTGGGTCTGTAATTTTTAGGAGACCAGGCTGCATTAGTACTAGCAAATAGGGCTGACTTCATCATCAGACTGCTATAGACAATCTTATTGGTCTTATCCTGGGTGTGGACCAGGTGCAGCCTGATCCCTCATTGGATAGAAGAATAGCGTAGGTCAACATCTACTCAGAGCGAGTCAAGTGAAAGCGATAACTTGAAGTGGCTGTAAACTAGATTGATTGCAGTAGAGAACGGTGCAGGCAGAGCATTCCTAATGGTGGCGGCCTATCCAGCATCCTCCTGTACTTACAGAGAGAGTGGAGTCTATAATCTGTCTGCGACGATAACTGTAATGTGGGGCCTTTATCTGCCAACGGGGAAACCAAGAAGCTTATCTCATGGCCTGTATGTAAGGCAAATCACTCAGTCGCCCATCCTCTACAAGCTGCACCCTATCCTCCTCCTCTTCTTCCACGTGCCAGCTAACGTTTCCTCATTGGGCAGATTATTGACCGCCAATGGCATGGCACGTGGGCGAGCTGAGAGGCTCAGTCTGGCAGAGAAGCTGCAAATGGATTGTTTCCCCAGAATCTCCAGTTTTAAACTGCACGGCTCAGTGTAGAGTGTCTTCCTGAAAGATATAACGGAGAGAAACATGACATTTCATCTGCTTAGTTGTTTACGCTGGAGGACTAAATGGCCCCTTAGCCACATAAATTGAAAATGGCATTGAACACTAAATACTGAGAATCCACACTTAATTTGACTCCAAAGTAATTCAGACTTCTTGTAATATTTCCAATTAAACTTGAGTATCTCGTGTCCAGAAACCTTGGAGCTCTCTTTAGCAGAGCTATCTTCCTGCATATTCATCAGTCAGGATACTGGCTGTCCAATACACAAGTGGAGTTGCCCTTTCCTGCCTGGATAGAAGGTTAGGTTTACCCACAAACTGGGTTAGGTTACAGCAAACTGTCAACATGAAACTAAATCCTTCAGGGACAATGAATTATTGTGCTGTTAGTGGGCCTCGCATTGGTTAGGTTGTATTTTTAGTCAAGCTGGCTCCTGTAATGATCACATTACAGGCCTGCTCGCTCTATAGTTACCCAAACAAACACCCTGTTAGAGACAAACAAATTGCAACAAGGAAGCAGCAAAAGTAGGGCCGTCAAAGTTAACATGATAATAACACCACTAGTTTCTTTAACGTATTGGTGCACTATGAGGTTTTTAGGTTGTAGCGGGTTCAGTTTTAAAGCTAGGTATGAAGATACTGATATGATATGAAACTAGAAATCCCAATGAATCTATACCAACCATGTCATACTAGCTTGTTGTGAAGGAGGTAAAATAACACTCCAAACTTGAGCTAAATTTTGGCGAGGAAAAACTGGCATGACCATTTTCAAAGGGGTCCCTTGACCTCTGACCTCCAGATGTGTGAATGTAAATGGGTTCTATTGGTACCCACCAGTCTCCCCTTTACAGACATGCCCACTATGATAAGATAATCACAGTCAGTTTGGTGCAAGTCATAAGTCAGCACACTGACAGCCTGTTTGGTTTGAGTTGATTTCCAGTAATAAATATATACATAGTAGAGCTGTGAGTCGATTCAAATATTTAATCGTGATTAATCATATGATCACGTGTAGTTAATCGCAATCAACCGCACATTTTTATGTGTTCATAATGTACCTTAACCCCCAACATATACAGTAAAAAGAAATACCTGGAAATTGTTTTATATTTTTGTCAATTCTGAGCTTATTCTTTCAATTAGTATCAAGTGTTGTATAACATATGATTACATATGATTCAGGGGAACTTGCCTACAGTGAAAGTTTGTTGAGTAACTCCATAATCAACCAGAAAATTTTTGTTTTTTCAATGTGAAAAGTTGTGTTTTAGGGCTTTGGAGCTCTATGCGACATTGCGTTAAACTACATCTTTTCCATAAATGGTTCCAGTTATTTAATGTTTTGTAGAAACATGTCTGCTACACTAGGCTTTTAGGGGTTAAAGGGGGATTTATTACTCTTACCATCATGACAGTGGGCAAATATATGTATATATAAATATGCATTATTGGAAATGGCTTTAAAACTGAGCTCGCTACAACCTTAAAATTGCAAGTTGCATTAATGCCTTAAAGAAATTAGCAGCATTAAAATGAATTAGCGTTACATTATCTGGTTAACCTTGACAGCCATCATACATACATTTGCATAAAGCAAGCACATTTGTCCGCTACCATGCTGATAAGAGTGTTAAATATAAAGAAATAAGTCTCCCTTTACAGTACCTTTTGAACAGATAAAAAATGCGCGGTTAATTTGTGATAAATTTACTATTAATTGTGAGTAACTATAGGCTATCATGTCCATGAAATATTTTAATCGATTGACAGCCCTGGGCAAAAGTCCTTTGGCATTTGTGGAATTACACCGGCTAGCCAGACATATCTAGCTCAGGGTAGATGGATGGTTGGCGCTAATTAAGGCTACACTCCGGCACTGCCAAACAAACAGCCTCCACCTGGACTCCATTGCTCAGGCACTGTTGAACGTATCTGACCTTCTGCCGTCCACTTGTCTACGTGTCTGTCTGAATTTGAATCATATTCCTGCACAGGAGCCTTGATCTGTTTGTCAATGATTTAGTGCTTTATCCCCCCCCCCTCCCCCCCATTCTTGATTAACATCCCTTATGGTATTTTAATTTCCATTTTCTTTCCTTTCCATTACTGAGGGCCGGATAAAGGGAGTGTTTGCAGTGAGTGGCCGGAGTGATATATGGCCATGTCGTGTGCTGCAGAGGAGGGGTTCCCAGCACTGCACTTGACTTGAATCGTTTTCCCTGTTGAGAGAGCTAGTGAGTCCCTAACTGTCAGTCATCTGTCTTGCTTTGTCAGTTCCCTCCCACCATCCATAGCGCCCGTCTCCCTTTCCGGACGCACTCTGTAGTGTCTCATACAGTGCAGAGAAACATAAAGCTCTCCAGGTATTGATTGTATTTCACTCACAGGTAGAGGCTATTGTCCATAAGCTGTATTTTGGGGATCAAAAGGTCAGAGCTATTGAAGGGTAATAAACAAGATGGATGCTGGGCTCCGGTGCAGGCCTTTAAGTGGTAGATAATGGATGCACTGTTGTACTATTGTCAACAAGAACATTTCAGACTTTTTGTTCTCATTCTGCTACTCACTAAAAATGTAATTTCTGTGTTATTTTTGGAGATAATTTCAATCCTGTCACACAAACGGAAGATGTGGGATCCCATTTCTAGTTCAACTCCGTCAATGATTCAGAGACGCTGGAAAGAAGCATACAAATGATTCTCTATTATGATGTTCGGAGACTAAGCTTACTGTATGCCGTCAATCTAATGTGACTCATTCCATTTGCACTGTTGCTCCAACACACACAAAAAAAAACACTTAATTACGTCCACTTCGGTAAGTAGCTTCCAAAATGCATTTTAATGTGAGCGATTTTCTGCTAAAATGTTTAACACTGAGACAAACAGTGTTTATCTCATTTAAAAATGACATACCTTTTTAACTGAAGTCCTTGTCTCACTAATCCTCCACCAATCAAAGTAATTACACGGTGTACATTTAACTTGAACGTTTGTTCTGCAGTATCAAAGCTCACGAGCAATTACAACACCATCGAGGCATGCTGGGTAATGAAACGAGAGTCCCGGTGTGCTCCGCCCAGGCTGCTTTGTGGTTCACGTGCAGCAATCACGGAGGCCGGTTCGCTCACGTCATAATCAACGTCCTGGCCATGTGAGTCAATTTGTGCTGATGGCAAATATAATATGTGTTATGGGCACACGGTGACTGTGTGTGTTTGTGTCGCACGAGGCCTGATCGATGGGAGGATAGGAAGAGAGCGAGGAGGGAGAGGATTGATAGATGCAGGCACAGTGGGCGAGCAGGTGAGAGATGGAGAGCGCTATTTTTCCCTCTCTCTCTCGTCTCTCAGTGCCGGGAGGTGACCTCTAGCTCGGCGATATGAAGAGAATGTCACGCAACATTACCCCCTCCCTTCGCCCCAGACACAGATGAAGTTTTATATTTTTGTGCCATGCTGTAGAGAGAAAACAATTCTTTCCCCTGTTGATTAATGTCTGATATATGAGCAGGCAGTACACAAGAGACAGCAAAGATTCTTTTATACATTTGTTCCCTCTGATCTGCCACATGTATTAAATCAGACCGGCTCAGAGGACCAGAGTGTCCCCGGCTTCCTCCCTCAGGATGTCACCTATGATCCTTTCTTATTGGTTGGCTGACCTCCCACCTGAAGGGACTGCTCTTTCACGCTCAAACATCCCAAGCCTTTCGTAGGAATACGACATCCCGGTGGAAAATATTTATGCTGTTTATAAGAAGGTCGCGAGGCAGCTGCCCCATCATGAATACCTAATATGTGTCTTTGTCCAATGACTCACCAAAGCACTCAGATGAATCTGTTTTGTTTCCGTTCCTGTTGTGTAACTGGACCCTTTTCTATACCGTTGCCATGTTGAGACAAGAAGCAGTCACAGTAGGCCTGCATGATATGAGAAAAATCTGCGATGAACGATAATATTGTTCAATATTGCAATGACGATACGACCTGCGATAAATATACAAATACTGAAGGGTGCACATTATGTCAGTCTGGTTGTCTTTAATTCAGAAGTGGATTAGAATTGAATATTTAAATATAACTATTTAACTTCAACTAAATGTTTCTAGAGCAGCAACAGTAATGTTTATAATATAAACTTGTTTTACTCCCACGACAACAGTCGGAGGTATAAAACGCTCCATGTCTGTCCGTCCTTCTGTCTGCTGTCGTTTCTGGAAACTATCTAAGTTAAGAGCTTCAGATTTGGTGTGATGGTTGACAGTGTGGTCTAGTTGTGCTTTCTGTGAATTCGAATTAGTTGATTTTTTTTCGACTTCAGTTTCGTTTCCGGAGCAGAAGTCATATTCCTGAGTGAAGTTAAGACAGAATGAAGAACACAGACATCAGTCGGTATCAGTTTTTCCTTTTGTCCTCTGATGTGAGTCACTGCTGCTGCTTTGTCTTCGCTAGCTGATCAGTTATTTACTAGGATTTTTAGATACGTAGCAAACTAAGCTAAACTGTTAGACCACATACACACTGCTTTTTTTATATAGCTTGTATAGCCGAGGGTTACGTTGCGCTTATACTCTATGATAATAAATTGGAGGCTCTGTAGTCAAGACAATAAACTCCCCGGACATATAGACTGGAAGAGTGCTAACTAGAGGGAACTAAATTAATCCAGAGCCTTCACTAAAAGACAACTCAACAAAATAACTCACGCTCATTTATAACAACTCGCAGTTAGCTCGCACTAAGTGGATGAGAGACTGCGGCAAAGGTTTTATTGCAGTTGCTCACAGTAATGAGCATAGTTGTCGTCAACTCATCAACCTGGTTCATTTCCGTGTCTCCACCGTGTCCTCCCTGATCAGCGGTTCACGGACTTCCTGTATGTGAGTATGTTGAGAGCTCCACAGCCCGACAGAACAGGGCAGAGATTGCAGCGTGGCAATAAATACTAACGGTCTTTAACCCCGTGGTCTATTTAATTCTGGGCTTCAGTGACCATGCCTAAATAAAATATTTTTTCTTATTCATCATGTTTCAGGCAGTCTCTTGCGATGTGTTAATCATTCACATTAATGGCGATGACAAAGAAAATATGATTTATCAGTCAGCACTACCATGCAGTCATATGCACAATCTGGGAAGATGGCAGCAAAGGACATGGATATGACAGATCTGTATCAGTGCACTGGTGACATGTCAGTATGGTTGATTACCCGGCAAAGACTGTTTTCCAGATGGGTGGGGCATCCAGAAGTGCACCTCTGTGTGGTTAATTACCAAATAAAGACAACTGCCCCCAGCTGAAATGCTACTTCCTCTCTGTGATTAACTGTTAGACCTGACCATACGATAAGAACACTGTTTTTTTGTTTTACACAAGCCCTCTTACTCTTAACCATTAACACCATTCAGTCAGTCTGCCCAGCAATCAAATGAGTCGACCCTGTCCTCCGAAGCACACGTTCCAGCGTTTAAAGTAGCGAGAAGGCATGGCTGGTAGCAATTTAATGTCAGATCTGACAGAACGTCCCTTTGGAGGGAAGCTGCCAGACACTTGTCAAGCTGGACACGAGAAAGGCGAGGTGACATTAGGTTACGGACAGTGGGTGACTTGAGCTGGACGAACAGAAACCTGGCGTTTGTTATTTTAGCAACTTTTTTGTCTGCACCTGGGGGATGCTCCAAGGTCTGCAAGTAAATTGCACCAAGCATAAATATCTGATGTGTTTCGTAGAAAATACTGCACAAAAGTGTTTGTGGAAGAAGCCGGGAGGTGAATAAAAGCAAGTAGTTGCAGTTGTTGCAGTAGTAGTAAAACGGAGTCTTTCACCAGGCTCATTAAAGACTCATGCAACACATTGTTAGCATTTAGAAGAGCTCCGCTAAGTGTGATCTCAATACCTGTTGATGAGTGGAAACTGACAGAAGATTCCCCACGCTGCACAGAGTAGGAGGTACGTTTAAGGTTATATTTCAATACACATCTATGTGTATATTACATGTGTGCGCGTAGGTAGTGTGTGTGGGTGGCAGAAGAAGAGCTGGTATCCAGGCATCTGGAAAGGTGACTTTCACACCAAACAAAGCCGAGGTTTGATTGGCAGGAGAATATCCACTCCACTCTGTCTGCGTCTCATTGCTATTTGATTACGAATTAAGCTCTACACGCTTGAGGTGAACAGATACCTTGTTACAGGTGTGGCAAGAGATAACTGATAATCTTTTCCTCATATTTACTCAAGACTCAAGGACGTCTTACACAATGAAGACGCAATAAGACAAGGGATTACTGTAGGAGAGAATCACTATGCTGGCAGGGTTTCTCTTTTTTCATCACGACTAAAAAACTGACAAACTTATCACTGCGTTTACAGTAAAGTGCTATTTATGCACCATTGGACGGTAGTCACACTGCAAATGTCTGTGTGCCATTGACTGAAACAGAGTGACATAAACAGTTAGCCCAGTCACACGAAAAGGCGGATGAATGATACAATAAGTGTGCATTAAGACCACCGGTCTTGCTTTTTCCCTGTCATTTGCACACCGTGAAGTCTGTGCTGACTGCAATGCAAACGCTTCTGTGTGAATATGCTACAGTCAGAGCTGGTGATGTTGAATCAAAAGTGAAAAAGACTGCTTATGGTGGACGGGAGAGGAGGTGGACGGGTCCAACAGACACAGGAGTTTCAACCAGGAGGCCAGTGTTCGAAACCGGTGTTTTGTTTTATGTTACGTTAGTGATAGTTGTGTTTTCTGTACTTACGTTACCTTGTTTCCATACATATTGTATCTGCCGTAACTAGTGATGTAGAATAAAAAGTGAGACACTGCTTATGGAGGGCAGGTGGATTGATCCAACAAACACAGGACTTTCAACCAGGAAACTGGTTAGTGATGTTTTCTGCACTTCTGTTGTTTCTATATGTATTGATTAGCTTACACACATATTTTAAAGCCAGCAAACATGATGTTTTTTCTAAACTGAAGTGAGTAGTTTTGTTGCCCCCTGCTGGTACTACATGCATGTGATATTCTCGCCTTGGTGAGGCGAAATGTGACCCTGACTCTGGTGGACAGGTGGGTCATCACATGTTTTGGTGTGATATCGGGTTTAAATAGTTGATAATGATTTCACAAAAGTTTCCTGAGTGATTTATCTTTATCCCGGTCTCAGACGCAGGGTTTAATTTTAGTAATTAGTAATTTCCATCCCATAAATAGAAAGCTAACCTTTTGATAAAACACTGACAGCTGTGATGGCCTGTAAGTTAGGCATGATGGACAGGTGTAGAAACAAGGATGGAAAAACAGGTTAATTAAGGAGTTAGCACTGCATTTATATTTTGCATTTTTGTCTGAAATAATAGGCTTTGCTTTTTTGTACCTCGCAAGTTCCCCAATTCCATGGAAATGCTATAATAAATTGTGTTATTGTCTGTATTGTACAGACTAATAATCAGAGAAACATCTTTGTCACATTTTGGCCCAAACCTTGGGTTCTTTTGTCGTTTTTGATTGAATTTGTATTTGCAAAAAAAGCTAAATCCAGACACAGTGAGCAGATATTTGGACATTTCCCTGCATCAGGAAGTGGTAGTGGACTTGTGCTGTCATGGCCTGCTCCTGTAACATGACTCGGGCTGCAGTTCACGGATGACTGCCGATTTGAGCCTAAAGCCATTGGCACCTTTGGCCAGAACACCTCTGTTTTCCAGAAAATAGCAGAATGTACTAGAAACTGGGAATAACACTTGTGCACTCTCCCCTCAAGTCACAGCTCTTAATCAATTAGTGAAACCAAATACAATCAGCAGAGACTTTGTGGTGCATTAAGCAATAAATGGTGAAGAACAGGAAGACGTGTGGGAATACTGAAGAAAGAAATGGAAGAATTTCTCTGCTTAACCTCCTCTTTGGAAACAAGAGAGGTGTTATCAATGGTAAGATAAGGTATCTCACTTTGCAGAGCTCCAAGGTTGTTTCAGGCAAACGGGCACGAATTCAGTTTACTTGCTACAGTATGTAAGGGGAAGCATTTTGAAATGCACAATCGCCTTGGTACCACCGCCCCTGTCGGTTATCTGCATCATACGGGTTATCTCAGAGGCCCCAATTAAAAACTTCACTAACATTGTTGTGTTCAGAAAACATCACTGCTTCCACTCTGTCCTCACCTCGGCGATCTCCTCTCTTCTGTCTGTGACAAGAAGATGACGAAGATTTTGTTTGTGCTCTGCTCTGTTGAAATATGAAAATGGTTTGAAGAGTTACAGACGGAAATGAATGATGAGAGGATATGAAGGATAGAAGAAGGAATCAAGGCTGTTTAGATAGACCTGTGGGCTTTACAGCCCTCTAAGGCCAGAATCAATGGAAGTAAACAGCACTGTATCGAATGTAGGAAAAAAAGTAGTCATTCAGGGACATTTAAAAATATCCAAATTGCTTAAATCTCAAAGGTAGAAATATTTTAGTGTAACGCTGCTTATCAAAACTGCCTTTTTGTGGGACTCAGTACCAAAACATTGGTGACTCAGTAGGTACAGTTTCGGAGATACGCTAGATTTGCTTTTCACATTTGAATTTTTGAGTTTCTCTTCAAATTACGTGAACTTCATTTGCTAATGAGAAGAATAATCCGTTTTTCAATTAGGATAGATAAGACATCCATCTCTGTCTCATTTAGGATTAATAGATGGGGCCAGTTTTACACCAGGGTCACTTTTTTTTCATGCAATTATATCTACAGAAGCCCTGAAAGGCAAGCAAGATTTTTTTCTTCTCGTAAAGTGTTTTTGTTCTTCCAAGATGGCAAAATTTATCATTATTCCTTTAAACCTTGACAAAGGCAGCGCAGACTAGATCCACTCCTTCTGTTCTTACCTTTCACAATAAAAGCACCAGACATATAGACTGCATAACTGTTTAGCATAGGCAAATCTGCTCATAGCACTCTGATAACAGGAATCTTAATAAAATATCTTACAGTAGTTTGGCTATACAACCTTAGACAGACTACTAGATGTTGCTCTGGGTCAATAGGATCACGGTGTGCTGATATACCAGCTGCTGGGATGAACAGTTTTCAAGCATTTTTGTGTTTATTTGTCACACATCCAATATGTAAAGGCCTTAACAGTCCTCCTGGAACTGACCCTGCACAGCCGAAGTGACTGTATTCAATCCAGAGTCACCGCAGCCCTCATTCCCCACAAAGGGATCCTCTCCAACATACCGTGATCTCTTGATGCTTTCAGGATGACTGCTGTCTTTATTGATCCCCTCTCCCTTCCTGACTCTCCCTCTCTTCCACCCTTCGACTCCTCCCGGCCAATTCTACAGTATTTCCCCATTGGTGATGTGGAGCTGGGAGGCTTTCGAGGGTTACGGCTGGAGCAGCTGTCACCGCCACAGCGGACACTCTTAATTGGCTCCCCTGGGGAAGTCCTCTTGGTGGAGCAGAGCAGGGCAGTAACTGCAGAGGCATGCTGGAGCCATGCAGGCCTAGTTGAAAACCCACTGAGCAAGCCTCTGGGCTGCATTACTTTCATACTCCAGTTGACATGAGGAGGAAAAAACAAGTTCATGCATTTTAAAGGATAAGTAATGTCTTAATAAATGGATCATCTAATGGTCGAACTTGTCTTGGCCAAGAAGTTGCGCTACCATGTACGTTCTGCAGCAAGTGGCGGTAGTCTGTATTTGTCATTCAAAAGGGAAACCGGAAGACTGAGGACCCCGGATATACAGACCGTTGTTATGAAACATACATGAAATAAAGCCATGTCTACCAACCATTTTCACACCGTTCTCACCGACCATTTAGCTTCATTCCGGATGCCATGTTACTGTCTAAATATCCATGTATTGGAATGATCAGATGAGTAGATGATGAAATTTGAAATATTGCTTCACTCTCTTCAGTTTTTCTTCTCATGCACTGATTCGTTTAAGCTGAACAGCCAATCAGAATGATTTCTCTCATGCTGAATCAGCTGAAAAAATTCAGACATAGGCAGACTAGAACTGAAGGTGTGGAGCACACCGGAAAAAACTAGGCCAACGGACGCTTACAAACCATCCGACGGCCGACCGTCAGCTTTGGGTGTCAGGGCCTGAATGCACTGGATCAAGCAACGTAATTGACAACTAGATGTAACTAGATTTTCTGTTTGGGATGGTTACCCTCATTATTTTCCTAATGAGTCTTCGGAAATGGTCACATCTTCGATGTCCTTGTCCTCATGAAAAACTTCGGTGTACATATTCTGAGAGGAGTTTGTGTTCTCTGTTACAGAAAACAACCGCCAGTTTGGCTTTATGCAGACGGTAATCTAAAGACTTTGTGTAGTTTCTATTGTCAAGTGTACCGATCTACTCTAATAGGATCTCCCAACATTCCTCTCTGGTGTTCTTCACACCTTTCAGTCATTCTTTACATTTGTCTGTGTCCTCTTCGGTTTCATTTCACGCTTTACCTTAATGCTGTATACCTGCATCTATCATGGCCTTTTCTTCGGTTCTCAGACGTGCCGGCTTTGTGCCGCTCAGTGCCAGAGCTGAGGGATCAGTCGGATCAGACATCTGCTCTCCCTTCTCCCACTCTCTCATTTCTATTCCTCGGCTCTGCCATCCGGCCTGCACCCCTTCGTACCACATGCCCCTGATCTGCTTAGATTACCCCTCTCTATACCTTTTCCCCCTCTCCCTCATTTCCTCCCTCCTCATTTTTCTCTATCTGTCTGGTTTCCTTTCTGCCGCCATCTCTTACTGTACGGCCCTCCTTTCATCCATTCTCTTTCTGCTTCCCTCTCTGTCTGCTGCAGCAACACAGAGGTTTTATCTTTATTTCTGGTCCCCTCATTACAGTTAATGCAATTCCATCGCTTTTTGTTTTTTTCCCTCTGCCTCTCACCCCCTTTAGTCCAGCCCAGACTGATTAGGTGGCATTGTTATAGGACTCCACACAAATAACAGCAGGATTCTGTTTCTCCTGCGATTAAATGAGACTCAAGTTGACAGAGGGATAGATAGATGAAGGGATGGAGGAAGAACCTTTGCAATCTGGGAGGTTTGGGGAGGATAACTTCAGTATCAGAGAGCATTGCCAATTTCAATAATGGCTGTGTCTCAGCATAACTCAGAGATTGGCTTTTTGGCAGGCGCAGTGTTTTGGGGTTTTTTCTCCAAAGTTTGTTCAGCAAGCATGGCTGTCAGCGTGGATACGCAGTCACTGAATCCACACAAACTTTTCAAGTCTGACGCCACAGTTCTCTCCTGGAAAACGGTGGATGGCACCCTCCGGGTTGGGAGTGAGTCACTGCCCCAAGCGAGTATCAAAGTATCTCAGGGTTTTGTTCACAAGTGAGGGTAAAATGGAGGGGAGATGGAAAGGCGGTTGTACCGCACCGAAAGCTCTCGATTTACAAGTCCATCTACGTTCAAACCCTCACCTATGGTCATGAGCTTTGGGTAGTGACCGAACGAATGAGATCTTGCTGGCTGAAATGAACTTCCTTCGTAGAGTGACTGGGCTCAGTCGTAGAAATGTAGGGTAGGGTGAGGAGTTCAGATATCCGGAGGGAGTTCATAGTTGCACAGCTCCTTCGTGTCGAAAGCGGTCAGCTGAGGTTGTTCAGGCATCTGATGAGGATGCCTCCTTGACACCTCCCTTGGGACGTTTTCCGGGCACGTCTCAACTGCCGAAAGGGCCCGAGGTAGACCTAGAAAACGCTGGAGAGATTATATATCTCGTCTAGTCTGGGAACACCTCAGGGTCCCCCAAGAAGAGCTGGAAAATGTTGCTGGGAATTCCCTGCTTAGCCTGCTAAGCGGAAGAATCTGGATGCATGGATGTTTGTTTTTTTCCAAGCGTTTCCACGCTACAACAGCGTCCTTGATTTTTTTTAGCTGTGACAGAGAGAATCGGTGTAAAACACACCAGAGCTGATATCAGTCACAATAACCAACAATAGAGCACACTGGGTGTATTAGGTAATGATTAACATCCATTCACTGGTGTATTAAATGGTACCCAATTAGCATTGAGTAGCGTGGAAGAAGCAACTTTACGGTGTAATATTTTCATAGCCTCTGGTTCCTTGGCATTTTCAACTGATTTGTTAATTAAAGTTAGGTGGGGGGTAGTGGGGAGATTGACCTTTTAGCTCAATTTGTTTCCTAGCTGCCTCTGGATCGGGGGTGTATTTCCCTTTTTTTCCCTGTGAGTAACCGAGCGAGGAGAGAGGCCCGCACCCTCGGGTATCCTGCAGTCTGAATTATACACTCACTGGGCCTCGCTGTTTGTTCATGCACTGCACAGACACACATATTCATAGCACAGCAACAGAATTATTCATCCATGTCTGTTCTTGTTAGCAAACAGTGCGCACACAGCAGGTGTACACCTGCTCTGACGCACCTGCATTTAAAGACACAGCAACACGTAGCTGTTGTGACAGCAAACACAGAACAGTGTGCACATACAGTACTCTCGTATTAATGTGTGACAGTATGTTGGCCCAACAGTAACAAATGGGATTTTTTTAAATGTAACCCTCTGGTTTTTCATTGCAATATATAAGTCCTGCAACTCTATGGAGACAGGTCATGTACCAGCGTTTTTTCGTGGCTTTTGGCGTCCGATGCACAAGGCAATCTCAAGCATCGGTAGGAGACGCAGTAGGCTTTCCATTAACTACCTATTGTTTTTCATTTCGGCGTCCATGTTAACATGTTAGAGCTGCCACACGGCTCGCGTGAGACGCGCTCAGGTGCATCTCCTCTAGAGATTCAAGGTGTCGCCTATTTTTGACAGTGGAAGTGATCGTTTGACTATATATTGACACCGTGTCAGTAACATAACTACAGTTTCAAAGTCTACACTGTGGAATATGTCACAGACAGTGATGATGTATATTGACATCATATCAACAACATAACTACACTTTCGATGTGTTGTAGAACATGCAGTGACTTGCAGGGCTCCGTGAATGAATATAGTAGGGGATTTAATTGTGCATTATTACTATTATTTACAAATGAGCACACATTTCTTGGCCTGTCTCTGTCTAAAACACATATAAATGACATTCATAATGACATGAAATGGTCATTATGAGTCAAACTTTGTGCAGAAATGCAGCTAACACACAGCTGGTGTGAACAAGCTTGAGGACGCCATGCGGTCCTCATGCATGCGGTCTGGCCCAGCTGTAAGTGGTTTTGTTGCCTGAACCTAAGCAAGCGTTTTTATTTAATCACAACATTAAACACGTTTTACTGTGACCAAAAAGTGACGCAGAGGAGTCTGACAAAGCACCAGTATGTGAATAGTTTGTTAAAACTATTGTTAAATACTATTGTTAAAACAACAATCATGTTTTAACAATTCATGATTGTTAAAACAGCACAATCATGGCTAGGAGTGGACTTGTTATAACACAGTTATATCATAAATACATTTTTAAAAAGCGAGCTGGATTTCTTTGCTAATTTATTTTGCTAAAATTGTAAAAAACATTATCTGTATATGCAACATTTTTCAACGTGCCTAGTAGTGTTTCAATATTGGAAAAGGGCTCCACATGCTATAGGCTACATATTGTACTATTTCCTTTTTTACAACCTCTACTTATAACCTCTCTCGTCCTCTCTGCTCCGTGTAAACAGCCTGCAGTTTAGTCCAAGGTTCGCTGAGTTTTTGCAAAATTGAATGTCTTCCTGCAGGATGTGCTTGGTACAAACTATATTTTTGTTGAAATTTTAAATAAGGCATATAATAAAGTGATTTTGATGAAATATCAGCATTTCAAGCATCAAATTGGTTAAGTTTCAGACTGTTATTCAGGAAATTTGTTCAAGGATCTTCAGAAATTTGAAAATCAAACTATAATTTTCAATAATTACCGCCTCTGGCTATGATAAATGATGGGATTTTTATTGAAGAAAATATGCTTTTCAAACACGCTGGCTTCAAATGGGTTGATTTTAATAAGTCCAGAAAAACAAATAGGAAACCAGCAATTTGGCATTACTCCTCATTCGTACTTAAAAAAAAATGTATTATAGAGTACTTCAACATGTCTAGTTACCTATTATTTTAAAGGGTATTTCGCACCTTTTCTCATTCTGTTTCTATGGCCAGTAAGGTTGCGTTATCTGACCACATTAGACTGTTTTACTGCACAGATCAATGTATTTCTCCAGCGGTAACAGATGTCAGAGCAAGCTGTGTGGAGCACCGCCATATGCTTCCCTTCACTTTCAGTATTTCTGATAATAACTAACTAATTTATTGTGCTAAACTGTAGTGGCCACTGTGTTATGTGCTGAGGAGGTTCTGGAGAAAAACTGGAAAATAGTTGGGTGTTTTGGCTGAACAGTTAGCATATCTTAACGTTTATATGCAGCTTAGTGCAAATGCAGAGTATGTTTGGGAGCAATCCTAAACCATCAGTTTTTTATCTAGTAGATGATTAGCTGGGCTCAATCTTCAACAGCTTGTTCATTCCCTACCTTAGCTTGTCAACCTACCACTGGTTTATCTCGCTGGATAATGAGCTTTAGCAGTGGAGCATTTCATCGTCTTCTACTATGACTGTTGTTTGACTATAATGCTTGACTGATCCAGGTTAAAATCGATGGATACCTTGAGAGTTTCAGGACAGAAAATGTGAGAAAGCGTTTAAAGGCATGATGGAAGTCTCAGACCGAGGCCCGTGCAGACAGTTTGGCAGCTTGCGGGAGCCTCCCACTGACTCATATGAGGAGCGATGGCAGGTCTAAAGTGACAGCCACCGCGACCACTGAGATTGATGAAAGGTGCCACCGGGAGACAGATGAGGGCGCGATGGGAAGGGACACATCAGATGGAATGGTGGCTGAAAAAGGTCAAAGTTTGGGGCACGGCATGAAAGGGATTTCATACTCTGTACGTTTTGATCAGAGGAATGAAAGCTACTTTCAAGTGGTGCCTCGTGGACAGAAGGCTTTTCAACTGTGGAGCTGTCATGGTGGTTGCTAGCCTCCCTGATGAACCCTCAGAAAACACAGAAATGTTTCTGTATTTCTGTATGTTTGATAGATACAGCTGCAATCAGTCAGTTTTTACCAATATTGACACTTTGATAAATTGAAAAATACACTGAATTTACTGTATATTACCTTATATATAGCTTAAAAGTCCATGATCATGTTATGACTTTTTGCCTTTGGTGGCATTAAAAAAATAAGAGTAACATGGAGATAAAAAGGTCTCCAGCCAACATTGGCATCTTGTGGTTACTGCTTCATAACACTTTTTACTGTTAGAACTGACAAAGTAAACCTCAATTAAAGCGCACAGGGGAGAGATATTGGTTGTCTTTAAAAAATGCCAGGAAAGTAAAATAGTGGTTTGGATTGTAACTGTGGAGATGAACCAAAGAAAATGTGTGTGTATAGGGCTGTTAAAGTTAATACGATAATTATGCAGTAACGCAAATGTAGGGGGCTCAGTTTTGAAGCTAGAGTGAAGATACTGGCATCAAATGAAACTAGAAAACCTAATGAATCTTGGTACAAACTATGTTATACTAGTCTGTTGAGAAGGAGGCTAAATAACACTCCAAACACATGCTACATTTTGGCGAGGAAAAAACTGGCATGGACATTTTCAAAGGGGTCCCTTGACCTCTGACCTCAAGATATTGTGAATGAAAATGGATGGGTACCCATGAGTCTGCCCTTTACAGACATAATCATAGTCAAGTCAGCTGTTGTTGCCTGTTGGACCTCAGTTCGCCATGTTATGATTTGAGCATATTTTTATGCTAAATGTGAGGGTTTCAGGACAATATTTGTCATTGTTAATTGATTTCCAATAGACATATATACAGCACACACTGTACATTTGCATAAAACAAGCATATATGCCCACTCCCCTGTTAAATATATATAAAAATAATATATATCTACAAAAAACAGAAATAAATAAAACATTAGGAACACCTCGAGAGTTCTGTTTCCCCACATCGAGTAATGAAAATACAAGCTCAGTCATTCTGCTGCACTGTGACACACACACATTTAAAACAATGTGGACTCTTCTTCCACATACAGCCTTATGAATAAACAGTGACACGGGGGAGAAAATGGTCGAGCTATACATTCCCACTCATTAAAAAGATCTGAGCTATAGAGAGACGGAGCGTGTTGTCCTTCTGCCTGATGGGGTCCTTCCCTGGAGACCACCTCTTGTTTCACAGAGTAGCATACATTAGCCTAGAGTTGATAGCCCAGCTATGGCAGCGAGGAGATGTTGCGGTGTAACAGCGATGGAGAATAGATGGAGAAAATAACCAACTGGATGAATGGAAGACGACAGTGGGAGTGAGTAAGCACAGGCAGTAACCTTGAGGTTAGAGAAGCTTGTTTGTGACAGAGAAGGAAGAATACCAATGTTTCCTCTCAAGGGAGAGGCAGCTATAACCAACTGTTGTGCGCCTGTGCAGTGACCAGTATTAGCAGAGTCTGATCTTTCTGGGCAGCTCCTCGTAGAAGTGTATGAATATCAGAGCATTGCTGTGAAAGAGCATGAATGCTCAGTTGACTGTCCCTGCATAAATAAATATTTAACAAGGTCTACAGACCTGCTGGCAGCCCCTTACAAGCTATGTGGTTAATTATACCCAATGCTATGCAAATGATTTGCCAACTTTTGCCATTATTGGAGCCTCACTAGTATGGCATAGTTTTGTCCTGAGGGCAGCTCAAGAGGCCACAAGGTCATCAAAATTCATGGCACTCTGCCAGCTGACTGTTAACACAGATTTTCACAATTTGAAGGTTACCTTCTAGACACGATGGCGTAAGTCTCTGAGCAGCAGCAGCAGTCAGAATCACATCAGCGGCTGTGTGCCTCAGATGCTCTCTGTTTTGATAACCCAGCTGAATCGTAACGTTATCTCTGTTGATCCAGACTGTTTGCTTGCTCCCACGGCTGCAGAAGGGTGTGTTTGAGTGCCAGTTTGTTTCATATTTGCCAGCGGGGGAGTTGAAATGGGCAGTGGACGGGTTCTCACCAGCCAAAACAAAAGCAGACTTTCCGGACCGGAATGGAAATTTCAAAGGAGAACATGCAGGCGGTAGCATTTAGCATGATTCCTTAATCTCAGGTGACCTGCAGTATGGTAACATATTACATACTGGTCATTTAACCCTCATTTCAGCCACAAGAGGCTGAAGTGCTCCACTGCCTCATGTTCTAAATAGCACTAAAAGCATTCATATTTTCATCCAGGTGAGTTTTAATTTCCCCATACACTCTAAAAACAAGGTACATACTCTATATTGTGTTTTATGTCAATTAAAACTCACCTGGAACAAGACATGAACGCTTTAGTCGTATTTAGAACAGGCGATCGTGGTGCACTTCAGCCTCTTGTGGTCAAAATGAGTATTACAACAAAAAACAAGGGGAAAAAAGGATTTAGAAGAATTATCATGGCAGTTTCTTTTTTTGTTTGTTTTTCACACACGGAAGAGAAAACAATTTATGGTGCTTTCAAATGAAACTCGGGAGCTCGTGGTTACGACGTTGTGTACATGATACAATTGGCGTTCAACCCCGCTGCTAAGCAACGGCACGATTAACGTTACTGTCGGCATCTAGAAGCTACAGAGGCCAATGATTTAGCAAGCTAGCAAGTGGGTAACATAATACAGGAAATGCAAAGGCATTATGAGACATATGAAATAAGAAGAAAAAAAATTACAAAATATTAACTTATTAAGCACCGAAAAATGAACTTTCATGGCCTCTCCCATTTCTGACAACGCCAATAAACACCTCACAACTCCTGAACACGACTCCATTTGAAGGCACCATTAGATCAGATTTTTAAAAATTATCTTTTTTTTTCTCACTTGCCTTCCAGAGCTTCTATACATTCGCCATGCTTTGTACCAAAGTGTCCATCCAGTGTACATCCAGAAGCCTCACCGCTGCATGGGAAATAAGTTAACAGCATAGCACAGTGTGTGAGCGACAGAGACTGTTGCAGAGGTAGAAATAAACCAAGACAAAAATGCTCCCAACGACTTCCTCCCATGTCACATTAATGAAACCCGGGCGTATAATGATGTTATCTCCTCCCGCACACTCATATCCAAATCCACCCCAGGAAAGCCGGCTCTCATTGCAACACGTGTTCCCTCACCTAAAGCACAAAAGCTGTTGCGCCGTGGCCCAAGAGAGCAAGATGGATCATGTGAGTCAAGACCATAGATGTTTCTATTCATGCCACCTCTCTCTATAGAAGCTAATGGATTTTCCCTGCAGCACATCTTTATTGTCTAATGCACAATAATGTCTCCGATGTTTTATGAGTTCGACCTAGCACGCCGACAGAGAAGAAAGTAACGCCAAGGCTGATCGATGGCTAGGTAGTTGATGGATATAACCATATGGAACAGGAAGGTTGATGAGGGAGATGGGGAAAACACAGAGCTGTGGTGCAGAAAACTACATTAGATGCTTAATGTTGTTCTACAGGGAGAAACCTGGGCTTAATGCAGAGCACAAGGATGCCTCTATCTTATCTGTGGTGAATTATAAATGTCGGTATGTGGGAACGGGCTGTAGACTTTGAGTTTGATAGATTTGGACAGAAATGGACCTCAGGCTTGTTGTAAAAATCAACTGTAGTTATTCATATACTTAGCACACTGTATGTCTTTTCTGTTTCACATTATATTGTTTCATTCAGAAGGCTGGCAGTGTTTCCTCTCCTGATTTACACTGCCTGAAGTCTTATCTAACACTGACTTCTACTAAAACACATTCTCACTCCCTCATCACATACCACCACTTTGTCAGTGTCCCTCAGCATCGGAGGCAGATGTGTGGGGTACAGTTCTTGCTTCAGTTCTGGACGAACCAGGGACGGCGGCACTATACAATTGTTACAAATAGTGTCCTGTCAAAAAAAAAACAAAAAAACTAAAACCTTCGGAGAGCGCAGTCCTCCGCCAAGGTGCCCGAGAATGATTGCCCCCCATCTCCACATATATCCACATATATTTTATGCTGAGCTCAGCTGTATGTAGAACTCCCCTAAACCGTCACTGTGAGTCTTTCCAACAATCACCAAGTGTGCTGTGGTCGAACTCTAATTTCACACTTTGATGTGAAAATATGCCAACTTCACAGTTGTCCCTTTACCTTGGTGGAGGTGATAATCTTTTGTTTTAATAGGAAGTTAGGTTTAGGTAACACAACCACTTACAGCTAGGAAACAGTTGTGTTTGACGTTAACTTCAACTAGTGACTCACAGTGCTGACGATACCGACGAGTTACGTGACTAAAGACTGCAGCCCACCTTTAGTGGTCTCTGTCATTATTAATACAGCGTCGGTTGCTCCGACCGTCCAGTAATGCTGTGGGTGGGTTTACATTCAGTTAATTGAAAGCCTGGTTTGTTGCTAAAGTGCGTCGGTGTCCAATGCTAAGGGGCACTGACCAAACTGTGGTATTTGACGAGTTAAGAGTGAGAACAGGTCGTATACTATGATTTGCTGGTGCCTTTGTAGAAGAAACTAACGATGGTGGTGTCTGAAGAGGACAGGGATGAATCTGACAATACGGCTAATGCTTGCCACGTCAGAAATTAAATTTAGAACGGCTTGCTTTGCACTGAAAAATAATGCACGTCCTTTTGTATGCATGTGTGACTTTGAATCACTTTGCACAGAAGAAGACATTAGTTCAGCAGTGCATGGCATGCAGGGACGGTTCAGCGCTCCTGTGGGAGTGGCTCTGTACCTGTCTATTTTATGCCTGCAATGCTTGGCTGCACTAAGCACCCACCTGTAGGAACACACGGGGCGAGGCGGAGCTGGGCGACCGCTGAGAGAATCGGTAACAGTTTGATGTTACAGAGACAGCAGAGCCTGCACAGCAAGGGAAGAGACGAACGCTCGCGCTGAACTTATTCGTATGCAATCAAGCACTCAGATAGTCGTCCAGTGGAGGTTGAACCGCTTTACAGCCGAAGTTGTACATTCACATCCAGGAGCTGCTCGGTACAGACACCTTTGTAATTCTCAGCATTCAAGTGCATGTTTTTGACACTGCTTCTTTTCTCGAAGCTTTTCCCCTCATTTCGCCTTTTGCACATCACAGTGGGGAAGAAGTCTCCAAAGCCTAGGTGTCTTGCAGTTGCAAATGTCATTTTGAAGGATATTATCTCAATTTTCTCTAAACGGAGAGTCTCATCTCTGTGCTAATGGTGGTATTCACTAGAAAATGATACCACCTGGGGAAATGGTGTCAGAACTAAAGGTGAAGCGCTTACCATGGTTATTGTGTTATAGTCTAACAGACAAAGAAAAGCCCCTCCGCAGCCATCTTGAAATGTTAAAGGTACGGTTGTCAATCTTAATGCAATAATAATGCATTAATGCAAATTTGTTTTAACCAGACATGCCCACTATATGATAATCACATGTAGTTTAGGGCAAGTCATAGTCAAGTCAGCACACTGACTGGTTTATGCTAAATGCAGTACCTTTGAGGGTTTGTGGACGATATTTTCATTGTTTCATGTTGTTATTGATTTCCAGTAATAGATATATCCACAACATTGCATAAAGCAGCATATTTGCCCACTCCCATGTTCATAAGAGTATTAAATACTTGACAAATTTAGGGTACACTTTGAACATGATGAAATATGAAAATGTGGTAGATTACTCCTCTGCATAAAGAAAAAAGCAGTGACCTTTCACTGCTGAGGGATCAAGGTAAAGGCCTCACCTGCTGGATAAAGTTACGCTCAGCACGCTGACCGGCCGACGTCCCTCCGCTGCGTTGGATGGCAGACTTTTGTAAGATAGAGCGATTATTAAACCCAGTTCAGGTTGTCTCTCAGCTTGCCGTTTCCACAGACTCGTCCCCTCTCGTTCTTTCCGCAGCCTTCAAAAGTCACTCGTCTTTAGCCAGCTGATCCTCTTAGCGCCAGGAGGAGGATCTCCCTTTGACACAATGCGTTTGACGTTTGCAGCGTGAGGCCTGCTGGATGTGTATGAGGTGAGAGGAAACAAAGACGTTTGTTTTTATATATAAAAATATGTGGATTTCAAAAGGAAGGCGATCGCTAAGTCAGACAGCCAGCTCAGTGTAATTAATAGTATGTTGCTTTCATAATGTGTATGTGAGGCCCTGCACTTTGTCTGAACCACTCTTATCTATACAAACAGCCATATAGTGCTTGCTGATTATGCTCTTGCATTTGGCAGGCAGAATGGGCAGTACGTCTCTTTCAACAGCGCCGGTAATCTCATCGCCACGTTTTTGCCAGTGTTTTTGTGACGCTGTTAACTCCTGATAATGACCAGCAGTCAGCAGTGTTTTTATTTATGCCCCAGACAGTCAGCACTCAGCAATCACTCTCTTGACATTTGACTGCCAAAATGCCTTTTATTTATTTATTTATTTTTAAAAAGTGTGGGTTGCGTACGAGCTGCAGTATGAGGATCTGTTTACGGGCGTGTCTTTGTCTGATAGCTGAAGGCGCCAGTTTTTATGATTTAATAACAACAATTACCACTTTGGGGGGAAAAGAACAGACAGTTTATCGGTCTCGGGATGGCTTGAACAGAGCTTGCTGTGTTTATGCTGCTGCTATCTCTTTGCTACACAGACATATTTGGGCGGAGGGTGGGCAGGTCGGGGGTGAGGTGATGTGTTCGCGCATGATAGATGGAAATATGGTTTGTTGTTGTCATCCTTCAATGGCATCCTTGTTGTTTATTTGGCTCATTCCTCTCAATGTATTGCTTTAAAGGATTCAGTGAGAGGTGGGTAGTAGAAAAAAATATAGGAGATAAAGACGATGGAAGAAAGACGGAGAGACAAAGGGGAAATGGAGAGGTTGCAAAGAAGGGAAGTGAATCCAGCGTCTGTGAGAAATAGAGGCACTGCCAAGGGAATTTAAGAGAGAGTGGGTAAAGAAAGAAGTGGAAGATGGAGAGGAAGTCTTTGCTTTAATATTCTCCTGTATAAGGTTTAAATGAAAGAACCATGGCCTCAGTCCGGCTAGATAGATTCAGACTCTGGGGAAATGCAGAGGAGTCGGGGAAATGGTGAGTTCTTATGGACACTTATTTACTCAGGAAAGACCTTCCCTTCAGTGGGCTCCATCTTTCGGTCACCCATTGTTATTCCAGAAACAAAAGAATTGTGGGCCGGAGGAGTGTGTATGCATATGTGTGCGAGTCAGTGTGTTTAAAGTATATAGATAAAGGTGGTGGAGCATGCAAAGAAAAGAGCACTTTAGCCTAATGCGCCATGATGTCTGGCTCGCCGAATGCATTTCACACATCTCTGCAGCTCACATTAGATCTGCATATTTCATAAGTGGAATGTTTATTTCATCATGTCTATCTCCAGCTCTTGCTTCATATTGACGTGGCGCAGCCCCTCTGATCGCTGCACGGCCCCGGTTTCTTTCTATGTTCTTCTTGTATCCATTGTGTGTTTCATCCTCATTTACTCCAATTGCTTCCTTTGCACTTTAGGTCACACTGCAGAGTCAGCCCACACATTTTCTGTTGATGTTTTGCTGACTTATTTGCTAAAAAGAAAAGGAAAGACATTGACAGAATGAATTGAAGTAGATGCAGTAGATTTAAAGCAGCACCATGTTGAATTTGTATGTAAAAGTACACCTGTGTGATTAGCCAGTCAATTAGACAGTTGTCAGGCTGTTAAATAAGCATTACTGTTCACTATAAGCACCATAGACATGGGTCACTAGGGACCTACTGCATCGACTAGTAGGTTTTATCGTTCATTGACATGATAGATCACCCTCAAGTCATCAAATAGTGCCGTTTGGTAAGTGTTCCTCGGCATCGGATACCAACGCATGGAGGCACCCTTTAGAGACCGTATGTTACAAACTGGACTTTCAACTAACTCCTCTCAATGGCATTGTTCAACGGACAGTATTAATAGCATGAGCGTCTGCAAAGGGTCAATGGGTCAAACAAACAAGACTGTGAACCAGGAGGCCAGTGTTCGTGTCCCATGTGAAACTAAAAGTAGCATTATTTTTATCACGTCAGCTGTCACTCATCGTTATCGTCGGCCCTGTGAGTCGCTAGTAGACAAGTAGACAACAGTGACCTCTGGTTTGTTTTGCTGAAGCAGAAGTCAGGCACTGTATAGAAAGTCCACATGGGGTGAAAGTCTGGGATGATCGATGGGACACAAAACACCCGGGAGACCGAGGTTCGCTTCCCATCTGACACCAACTACATGAATTTGCCTTCTTATTCACAACTGTTGAGTCTGATTTTTTTGAAATTTTAATCCAAAACACAATGTTTTCTCTTAATTTAACAAGCGCTGCCTAAACCTAAAGAAGCCGTTTGTTTGTGTGCAAAACATGACATTTTATGCAGTTTTACATGTTAGAACAAGTTTCTTTTTTGCTTTCACTCTTACAACCTAGCAGGCATAGTAGGCCCATAACGACCCTCGATTCAGATTCAAATTAAATCCCATTGTCCGGTGCGGATACTCATCTTGGGCTGGATTGTCTGTGATCGCCCTCTAAAATGACCTCCCCCATCACCAGGACAACATATTCTGTCATTATCTTTCAAAAATGTATGGATGTTACAGAAATTTTCCTGATTTGCTACCCACTGTGTACGATTATGGTTTGGTTTAAAAGTTAGTAGGTAGTGGAAATCAAACTACATTCTCAGGTATCAGATTTCGGTATCGGTATCAGTACCGGTTTCAGTATCAGTATCAGTATCAGTCATCTACCTAGCCCCGCCTCCTCCCTATACATTGCTTCTCCCAGAAAGCGGAATCAAATGTTGTTTGAGCAATGACCAAACGACCAATTCTGCATTCACTGTTGGGATTGGGGTTGTTTCTGTTCTTCCTTGAACTCGGATGTACAGTAAAGCAGCCATCTGTGAATCACTGTCACCATGTGAATAATCCAGTTATTGTCAATTTTTTGTCATCCTGTCAATATGTGATCACCATGCTGAGAATTCGGGTTTCCACTTTGACGAGACTTTATAAAAGAAAAGCGGTTTGTGATCCTGTTATGGATGGATGACTATATGTGGCACTCTCTGATGTTGTTTGTGCTCACTGATGTTTTCCGACACATCCAATTTAGGTGATCTATCCCATGTGCATGCACGGCTCTGCAGTAAAATAAGGCTATTTTTAGCACCGTAGCTGTTCCTATCTGGGCTCATTTTGATGCAAGGTGCAGGATCCCACCATTAACAGCGATATGCGTTGCCAACCCATTCGATTCTCATTTTACAGTACGGTAAAGCATACCTCATAACATTAACTGAAAATACACTTTGTATTGGAGGTGGATTGTAGAGGGATCTACTATAACATTAAATCATGAGGCAATAACAGCCAAGCAGTTTGTAAACAGTATAAAGAAGGAAAATGAAGGATGAGGTCATTATGAGTTATAGCATTATTGTATCACAGCATAGGTAAAAAAAAAAAAAAGTTAATCACTGATTTAATGTAGCACCCAGAGGGCATGCTAAGTAACCCAAATCAAACACACCCCGATGTTGCCTGAACATCTGGTGCATGCTGGGTCTAGTAAATGCTAATACGGTAGATGGTGGATCTGGATCCTCAGGAGCTTCCTACCTTCAGTGACAGCCTTTCCGTCGTTTGCGTCATAGCTGCGACTTGCCGAGCGCTCGTTCAGCTCAAAACCTTTAGAGTTTGAGGAGCGCAGTGGGACCACAGAGGTCGAGTGCTCTGGTTAAACTGTGCATTGAGAATGAATGAACAGAGATGTTAAACCTTGAGCGGACTGAGGAAGTTATTTATTGTCCATCATTTTTTGTAATTGTTGTCTTTTCTAGTTAATTGTATTTAGGCCATACTGAGAATGTTTATTACAGTTTAGTTCAGACTTTATTACACCCAGGGACGGCGTAATGTTGTCCCCTGGTGTACTTTTTCTTTATCATATAACATTATCGTCCACATATGTTTATGATTGCGTTGCATTTTAGTTGATCTACTTTTTACTTTTATCTCAGAACAATTTATGAAGTAAAGTAAATGCAAAGTAGTTTAAATGTTACTAATTTCTTTAATGCAGTAATGCAACTTAAACCTTTAGGTTACAGTGGGCTCAGTTTTAAAGCTAGTGAAGATACTGGTATCATAGAAAACTAGAAAAACTAAAGAATCCGTTGGTATAAACCAATGTCATTTTAAAGGGGTCCCTTGACCTCTGACCTCAAGATATGTGAATAAAAATGGGTTCTATGGGTACCCACCAGTCTCCCCTTATAGTCAAGTCAGCACACTGACACACTGTCAGCTATTGATGCCTGTTGGGCTGCAGTTTGCTATGGTATGATTTCAGAATATTTTTTATGCTAAATGCAGTACTTGTGTATATTTAGGGCTGTCAAAGTTAATATGATAACAATGCCATAGGGCCTGGAACAGCCAGCGTGGGAGGGCCTGTAACCGGACCGGAGGGTGAAGCCAGTACAGTATATGACCCCGGCTCTGCAGGCTGGATTTGGGTTACTGAGAGACCTGATATTCAGTGGACTCAGTGTTGAAGCTGGACTGAAGATACTGGCATCATATGCAAGAAACTGGCATGGTCATTTTCAAAGGGGTCTCTTGACCTCTGACCTTCAGATATGTGAATGTAAATGGGTTCTCTGGGTCCCCACCAGTCTCCCCTTTACAGACATGAAAACTTTATGATAATCACATGTAGTTTGGGATCAAGTCATAGTCAAGTCAGCACACTGACAGCCGTTGTTTCCTGTTGGGCTACAGATTGACAGGTCATAATTTTATGCTAAATGCAGAACCTGTGAGGGTTTCTGGACTATATTTGTCATTGTTTTGTGTTGATAATTGATTTACAATAATAAATGTATCTATATATTTGCATAAGGCACTATATTTGCCCACTCCAATGTTGATAAGAGTATTAAATACTTGATGAATCCCTTAAGGTTCATTTTGAACAGATAAAAAATGTGATTCATTTGCGATTAATCTTGATTAAATATTTTAATCGAGTGACAGCCCTAAATTTTACTTTTACTTGTGCATACTTTTTTTAAGTAACAGTATTTTAACTGAGTAAAATATTCTAGTACTCTTTCATCCCTGGTGATAAAAGTAGTTGAAGGTATCATATCATTGGTGCACATGTTGCAGCCCATTTGAATCCACATGAAACTTTAATTTTAGAAGTTGTTTAGTCTCTGTGTAACTTAAAGATAAGTACACACACACCTACATCCATTTCCATCTCACATTCTCCCCGTCACCTCAGCCAGAGAGTGCATGCGGTGTTACTGGGACCGCCGCATTGCTCAGGGGCCATTAATTTCCAAGCTCTGCTTAACGCACTTGGCACTCTGTGGGGAAGATGACATGTATATGTATGAGTTTTCAGGGGCCGGGAAAAAAGCAAGGGAGGAAGACGGGGGGAGAGACATGAAGAAGCAAGTGGAAAGAAGGGATAGCGAGGAAGGAAGGAAAGATGAAGTCGACGGAAGTCGAGGCATCACAAAGCTCTAGTGGGACGACGAGAAAGGAGGAAGACAGGAAGAATGTGAAAATAATAAGAGGCACATGCTGTTTTCTACGTGCACGGCTCAGAAAAGTGCAATGAAACCTCAGTTTAGATGCAGCATTTCAGCAAGGCAGTGTATGAGGACGAAGAACATTATGATGGAAGTATATGATGGACGTTCCCTTGTGCTCACTGCGTCTCATAAGAATAGTTGGGGTGATACCATTTGTTAAACAGATTTGGTGCTAAATTCAACCATTTTTTACCACTCGTAAATTGCTAAAATATATAAGTAATCCATCTATAATACCATGTTACGACACCAAGACCTTGAGGAACACCATAGAAAAAATCATGTTGTGATTTCGGATCAAAAACTTTTGACATTTGGAGATTTCTGCAGGTACTGCATTTTTCGGCGATTGGATGATGAGCTCGTCTGTTGTATAAACTGCTCAGAAACCCCCTTATTATCAGTCTAGCTAGTAAAGCCATCCATCCTCTGAATGCTCCAGGTCTCTAGTTCGTGGTGTAAAGTTTCATGAGGCTGTGATTATCCGAGAGGTCACCACAGGTCATTTTATACAGTGAGGTCAAGTTACAAAAAATAGTCTCACTATAATTAAATGGCTACTATGGGGACTAACATCATCACAGTTGGGCTCTTTGGATCCACAAGAGTCTCACCTTTATTTTGACATCCAGTTTATTTAAATTTCAAGACCAGTATGCAGAAATATTCAAATACACCATTTTAGAAGAGGTGAAAATGACACATTTATACTGCATTCAAAAACCGGGGCAGTGCCCAAAAACTGCATGTGATTATCATAAAGTAGACATGTCTGTAAAGGCCAGACCTGTGGGTACCCAATGAGCCCATTTCATTCACATATCTGGAGGTCAAGGGACCCATGTGAATATGGCCATGCCAGTTTTCCCTCGGCAACATTTAGCCCAACGTTGGAGCTTTATTTAGCCTCCATCAGGAAAAGCTGGAGTAAAATGGATTTCTTAGGTTTTCTAGTTCATATGATACCGGTAGCTCCACTCTAGGTTTAAGACTGAGCCCACTATGACCTCTAAAATATACCATAAGGTGGGGGGACGACCCACATAGGAGGAATACATTTATAGGTCTGCATGATGAGAAATCCTCGTTTTGTTACAGCTTTCTCAATCTGATTTTTTTTTCTCCTCAATCGCGCTCCAAGTGTTTTGTTCAGGTCATTTTCCTTTTAATGAGCAGCGCGAGTATTAGCCTCGGGTAGGGACTCGCTTTAGAGGTCCACTTTTGTAGCAGGCTCTTTGCTAAATATTTAGGCCATGGGGCTGATGATATGAATAAGTATGGAGACGTTTTCTGTCCAGTCTCTGTGCTTCCCTCTGCTCTACTATCTGTTATGTGTTTTGGGAGCTGGGATTCAAGAGAGAGTCCAAAGGTCTGGGAGTTTTGTCTTAATATATACTGTATATATACAGTATATGTACAAATCATAGTCAAGTGCTGAGTGTTGATGGAGCAGCTGCAATGTATCATAGCCTGACACTGATCGATCCAAACTCCATTCAGAAAACAATCAAAAAGCATGAATTCAGACTTTTTTATTAATCCGCTTCATGATGTTGTTATTTCAGCACTCTTTTTTTTTATCACAGCAAAGTCTGTTTATGCCTCAAATACCATCTCTTTCCCTCTTTGTAGTAGTCTCTTATCACTCTCCCCTCCAGTGGTTGTTATCAGGTCTCTCAGTAACCCAAATCCAGCCTGCAGAGCTGGGGTCATATACTGTACCGGCTTCACCCTCCGGTCCGGTTACAGGCCCTCCCACGCTGGCTGTTCCAGGCCCTACGGCACCGGATTTCCTCGCAAGCTCAGGCCTCAGAGAAGCAACGCTTTCCAACCATGATCCAAATTAACTGTGACAGCGATCTAATGCACCACTGAGAAACTCTTCTTTATCTTTGCAGCGTAGCTCCATCACTCTTGTCTTTTTTTTTTTCTTGGTTTATTTATTTGCTTAGTTTCACATAGATTTTTTTATTCCACGCTCACATCGTTTATCAATATGTGCGATCCCGATGCAGTGCTGGGTAAGCTATAAGAATCATCTTGGGAATATTAGAAGAATTGATTTTATATATGGACATGCATCATGTTTATCTTGGTAATGTGAGCAGTTTTGTTTTGCAGCACAGACCTTCAGGGACTCTTGAAAAAAAAAAAAAAGGTCCATCTATGCTTATGTGTGTACTGTATATGTTCATGTGCAGTACATTTCAGTCAATGTAACACAGAGATGCAAACACAGCTGTTTCCTGTCCATACAATTTAAAGGATGTCTTCGCCATACAATATTTTTGCTGCTGCTCCGCTACAACTGAGATGGATGAGATTAAATTTGGGGGACTCAAATAATTTTGTGGTAGATGCCACAAGGGGGTATGTGGGGAAATGTTTTCTCTTTATTATTTAGGTCTTGGTCAGCATTTTGGAGTTTTATGGCTCATTCACAGTCTCTGATTTATTTCCTTCCTCTTTCTGCCTGTCATCCTGTATCTGGCCTCTATCTAGTAGTGGTATTAGTGTAATAGTAGTGCAGAAATAATGAAACTACTGATACTACAAGAATTTTTTTTTTGAACTACATGATTGGGTCGCCAGGGTGACAAAGTTATGGCTTAAAAACTTTCGGTTTTGGTTGCAAAATGCATGAAACTACAAATTAATGAGATTTTATTTTATTTATTTATTTTTTTTGCTGTGGCAAGTGACCATGGTATAAGCGGGATAATTCCCTTCGAGGTGTCTGTAATCAGGAATTTATAGACTTTGGAGGCGAACTCTGCTCTCCCTGGATCTTTACTTTATTACCTTTTCAGCTATTTTTGTGAATCGCCAAGCTGAGAATTGGGGAGTCACTGCAGCAGACAACTCATGATGGAAAGATAATCCCACTCTGCTGCTATTTACTGAGTTTATTTACACCTCATACTGGTTGTAGTGAACAGAATCTTCCGGACGGTTAAAAATTACTGGGCATAAATAGGAGGCTCGTCATTGAATTTCAAAAAGTGCAATGTTTTTATTACGTTTCTCCAAATCACAGAGAGCCCTGACCACCTCGAGCTTCGGTATTTGACGCCCTGGGAATGAAAACGGGCTAAATAAATATATGGAAATAGCAAACCTTCTTGCTGATGGTCTTGTTTACTTCTATAGGTCATATAGAGGCATCATTATTCAATTGAGTTTCATAACCAGCGAAAAGTTCCTTGTATTAACTTTAACAAGCATGAAAAGGTCACTGGACACAGAAAAGAGGACTGGAAGTGAGTTCATGTCATCATATCTGCATCTCTTCTCTCTCATCCGAATGCTCGCTTGTTTTCAGGCCGCACAGCCTACCTGATCAGCCGTGTTGGAAACCGCCTGCTGAGGCTGGGAAGGAAGTAAAACAGTAATGATCCGAGCCGCGACGTGTGTTTGGCACACCGAGTCAGGTTGGGTTTAGCTTAGACGGGACAACGAGTAGTCCAACAGCTACTGTTACCAGTCAGCTTGCTTTTGTCAGCCAAATTTCCAGGAACCCAGCTGGGCATCTGGATGGGATTTTACGAGAGTACGCTTGTGTTTGTGTCGAGAGCTGTTGGCTCGTCTACAGACGGTGTGCAGTGTGGCGTATGTGTGCCCTTCACATGCCCCCTCTGTTGTTTCATCTTGATGCTTTACTGAAGTTTTTGTCAAACTTTTAGGTTTGGCTTGTACGATGTTGCTGTCATGCAAAATATAATTGGGTGTGTGAGATTTCTTTGTGTGCATGTACAGGTATGTGTGTGCTTTTATTTGCTTCCTCTTCCTTGTGTATTTGTTATATTCCCCCCAAAGTTGGTTTGATTCCAGTTTAATAAAAACCTAAAGCACAGGTTCTGTAGCATTACTAGATTTGCTCCAAGCATAATTTAACCGCAGCTTATGGTAATGCACTCATCATCTTTCTGTATGGAAATGACCAAAAAAATATTCATCTGGAAAGTTATTTTAAAAATGGTCTCTTTGGAAAAACACATTTAAATTATCAATCACACCAACTGGAGCCTAATCTCTGTTTGCGCTTAAATTCCCTCAATATGAAATAAACAAACAACCAAGCAAACAGATTAATAAATAAACACATAAACATATAAATAGATAAATATATTCACAGCTCATTAGCATATTGTGTAGCCGCACAGCTCTTCATCCTATCCCCATCTTTTCAATTAACCCCGGATGAAGTTGCTCGGCGATATGGAAAAACGAAAAGGTGACGAACCTCCTATCTTCCTCCAGGTCTTCCCAATTATACACACTTCCTTTATATTCCCGCACCATCCTCTCCACCCTTTTTGCCTTCTTCCTCTGGATCTGCTTGTGCTGAACTCCGCACTGATAGCGTTTGGTTTAAATGGAGGTCAGACGAAAGAGCAGGAGAACGAAGGATCAAAATACTGAACAGTCGGACGCGAGCAGCTCATTGGCCGCGGCGGCGCGTAGATCAATCACAGGCGGCCGCAGCAGGTGCTATCATGGAAACTGATGGGGTGGTGCTACGAGCCCTTTCATGTGTCCAATTAGTGGCTGGCACAGTTGTCTCTTCTCCAGAAGCCTGCCTATTATAGCCAGGGGGCGGTTTGAGGAGGGATGAGTGGATGTTTGTGGTTTGTGAAGAAGCCATGTGCGTTGACAGCAGTTTACAAGAAGTCTTACTGTAGAAACTGCCAGTATGTTTTCTGTTTTATTGAATGCAACCCAGTGTAGACCTGTAAAGAAATGCACAGAATTAGTTACTTATTACTGCGAGGATGAGCTGCACATCTTGTTAAAATTCAATAGCCTCCTATCTATGCCCAGTAGTTTATTTTTCACCGTCTGGCAGATTCTCCCTTATAGGTACATTTTGGACTGATAAAAAATGTCTGATTAATTTGCGATCAATCGTGATTAAATATTTTAATCAATTGACAGCACTGCTTTTTATTCAAATAGTCAGCCAGTCAGCATAAATATTTCTTTGCACATAGTCAAAACACATATTTCACTAAAGTGGATATGACAGGAAGAAGAGGCGAATCAGCACTGAGACAAACCTGACATACAAAATAACACTTCCCTGGCTCAGATCATAACTAAAATATTGATTAAACTTCATTAAAACAGACAACCAAACAGCAGCTAAGCTGTGGTATAACATGAGATAGCACCGTTAGACTGACTGAGCTCATTTTAGCTCATGATTCACACACCTTAGGAAAAAAACGCTGTGTTTATACATACATTTGTTCCAGGGCTGTTACTAACTACTTCCTGCATGGTGGTGATAGTGTGTGTGTGTGTGTGTGTGTGTGTGTGTGTGTGTGTGTGTGTGTGTGTGTGTGTGTGTGTGTGTGTGTGTGTTTTGTTAGCATTTTTATTTCAACACCCATTTAACACAAGTACCACTTTGTGCGCTTATTATGCAAAGCAGTAGATTTCTTCAGTGACAAAGAACAGCATACAAAAAAACACAACTCTCGTTTCCAATTGGTCAGACTCCCGTTCTGTATTACTCAAACTGAATAATAACATGCATTATGTTATGGAGCGTGCATGTGATATCGCTGTCCATTCGTTGTGACATAGGTTGCGTAAGTCATTGCTCTGAGCTGATGCAGCCAGTTTGGTCTCATCCCTGCACATAACGACACACAGGCGTGATCGAGTGAGAGAGGCAGTAATAAATGTAGGCCACTGTATAAAGCTGTTGTTAATTTAGGATGTAAATAGATTTTCACTGTCTTCCTTCCACCTACATTTTACTGCAGAGCAGGAGGACAAACCGACTTGGCAGCTCTCATCTGTAGGCAGCACAATAGCATTAGCATACCCAGGGCTCCGCACCAACTTTTTAAATTGGTTGCAATTGTGTGTCTAACTTTTCATTTCGGTGCATCAGCACATAATTTAGGTGCCATAATATATTTAAAACATTTTGTCAGTTCCCATAGGCCTACAGTAGGGATATCACAATACCAGAAAGTTAGTAGTCGATACCAGTACCAGGGAAATTCAACGATTTTTGATACCACAGTAAAAACAACGTATGCTGGTGTTTGTTAGCAAGTTAAACAGGTCATAATTCCATGTATTATCTGTTTTATCTCCTTCAAACAGCTGGATTTATTCAAGTTTTTGTCAAAAAAAACTATCATTTTACAGGATGTGATCATGTGAACACATCATGGCAACATTACCTTACACTCATTTTTACTGAGCGCATCATTATGTAAAGTAGTGGCGCTTCCCGTTAAGCTTCTGGCCGATTTCAACACAGGTTTGATGTTCACAAGGGGTTTACTGCATCCCATCAGGTATCCACATGTTTACATATTACGTTGGTATAATTAGCTGTAAAGTAAGTCTGGCACATCTGAGCGGGTTTAGGCTCCACCGATGATGCCGAGCCGGGCCGTTCAAGGCAGGACCGGCATAACAGGCACCGCAACATTTAGCTTGACGTAAAAGCAACTAATAGGTTTCTTCGATTTGTCTTACAGGTATGTTTTATGGTTGTTATGTTGCTTGATGAGGACTACAGGTTGCGGTTTCCTACACTCAGGGACAGACCTGCTAAATGGTCAGTGCGACCAATGAAACGTCACACTGGATAGATTTTTGGTCGTAAAATGGTAGCACTCTGGAGACCTGATACCCCCAATGTGTACATGCAGTGCTGTTACTGAGTGGTGGTCAAAAGGTCCTACTTCAAACGTGTACCCAGGACTTGTGCCAGGACCCAGCCAGCTGATCTTGTCTCAGATCAGCAGATTTCTATCGTCAAATATTCTTCTATCTGTTCTGCTTCAGCCACCAACTGTTAAATTGAGGAGAAAAAGTGAACCAGAGACACAAAAGCAGAGAAAAAAAACAGTTTCTCTCGCTGTGTTTGGCACCGATGTAGCTGTCATTTCTTTTTTTTTTGTCTTTTTCCTTTGTTCTTTTTTTGTCTCACCCACCACTGTTTAGATGGTTTCACACCCCAGGATAAAATGTGCTTGTTTCTCTTGTCAAAAGACATTCATCTCTTGTCATGATGAGCCAATGCCAGTCCCTTCTAGGGCCGAGCAGTACTCCAGGTGCCGCGCTGTGGGTGTCCGTATGAAAGTGCCTCATTGACCCCTTTCTGCTCATAATGTCCCACTTTAAGTAGCAATTTCTACTTTGCAGAAAATGACCATAATATATCTGCAGGGGGCTGATAGGGCTGTTGATCAATAACAATTACTTAACGATTTCTCAGGCGTGTGGAGAGAATTCTTTGAAAACTCATTTTCTAATTTGTGCACTGTTGGGGGACAAAGTACTCCCTTTGGAGAGTCAAGACCATCTAAATCCTCAAGTATCCCTAGAGCTGATAAGGACTGAGTGTCTTGCTTAAGGACACTCCAGCAGGCCAGAGGACTGCAGACTGAATGGCTTTAAAACTTTTTAGTTATAGAATAGAGCTACTCTGTCTCTGAATGTTGCCTCCAGTCCGTTGCCTTGCCCTCAACTCCTTGTCATCCTCGCATGATCAATAAAAGGAGGGGGATTTTCGATGGTCTCCTTACCTCCACCCCATTCCTACTTCACATGTAGGACAACAGATATACCGGTATACATACAGTATCCTCTCTCACGGTGTCTCTCTGCCTTGCTACATCCCTTCCCCCTTATTCACACACTTACCCTTAAAAGTTGCTGTCAAATCCCAACGGCCCGCTTGAGCGCAAAGACAAATGTTTCCCGTTGAAATGAGAATTGATTTTACCAACGGCCTCCGTAATCAGTGGTTCATACATTTTCATTTCGATAAAAAGTGGCAAGGGGCGTCATTTCAGTGGTGCCTGTCCCCGTGGGGAACTGAAGGGCACCCGATGGGAGGGAGGGGCGCCGGGTGCCGCATGAGTGGTGGCCAGAACATCATGTGGTTCGCTAGGAAGGTGATGTTCTAGCAGGAAGTTCAGTGCCTTGTTGATGAGACCCTGCCACTCATTACCACTCGTACGCCCTTGAGTCCACTTCATCAGAAGGAGGTAGCGGCGTGATGAACACCCTAAAGAGGCCAATTACATTAGAACAAGTAGCTTTTATTTCAACCGTGAAAAGATGTGACCAGGTGCGGCCTTTCACATGTAGAAAAATGGCCTGACACCATCATCTCAGAGATTGATGTCAAGAAGAAATTTCAAACGGATAGAGACAATATTATGTGATGAAAAAGTTGGATGAGTGACAGCGTGAGCCACGCAGACAGATTTAGTGGGGAGGTGGAGGAAAGTGGATGCGGAGGGCAGGAGATGGAGCCAAACTTAATGGCCTATGCAGCGGCGAGTAGCGAGGTAAATCAGCCTATAAATCCAGGTGCTGATGTACCAGGCCAAGGCTTGGCACGGTCCCCCGCCAGCGGTTAGCGGTTGCTTTCCACCTGACTTCCCCCGTTCTTCTGGCTCTTATTTCTCCCTCAGTCTACTGCCTTTCTTTATTGTCCCTGTCATGACAGACATCTACGGCATTGTTTCTGTGATGCAAAGGTAATGTAGCTATAGTCTGATAAGAACAACTATAATAATTTATAAATGGTAAATAATAGTTCAGGGCCTCAAGCCGCATTCGAACCTGTGACCCTCTGCTGTGAGGCAGCAGTGATAACCACTACACCGCACAAACGAACACAGCAGCATATGAAATGTTATAGTGTGTGCAATAAGAAACTGATAAATAATATACTGATCAGTTATTACACAATATAGAATTTAAAGTCATTATTTTATTGTTTCATTGGTTATTATTGGTTATTATTTTTATTTTATACCAGTAAAATATCTGTTAGCTATTAATTTGCCATTTATAAATGATGGTCATTATAAAGTGTTACCAAGTTGTACGCAGAAATATGCTTTTATTGTGAAAACCATTGACATCTGTTGTTTTTCAGTGGGTAGCGGGGTGGGCTTTTACCCACAATGCCTAGGATTTCAGCCAGCTGTGAGTCACATCGCCCCCCCCCTTCTTCTCTCTCTCCCGTTAGAGACAAAAACATCTTTCAAAGTTTATGCAAGCAATATCATTACATGAATACAATAAATCCAACACATGACAGCTTTATTGCGACATAATGCGGCTAATTTAATTTAAGGTGCCATCTATATGCTAGTGGCAAACCTGCAACTCCTACACATGGGCATTAGTTGACTCCGGGAAGAGCAGCAGTCGTTGTGGATTCGCTGAAGCGTTGGAAGGAGACAGAAAAGAAGCGAGATTTGTGTGCGTGACTGTAAAAACAGCCAGGGTGGATAAATCGGTAATGACACTGAACAAAACTACTTTTTATCTTTATCTTTAACCGATGCAGAAACTTGAAGAATCACTGCGTGGATATATGTGCAGACAGCAGCACTGACAACAGGTATAGCCCTCTCTCTTTGGCAGCTGTTTGACATGTATATGGGGCATCACCTGCACACCTCATTGCATATGCATCTATCCCAGGACGATGTGTTCTGCAAGGCACGCTGACGGAGCCAAAGGCATTTGCATTAAGACGCACGGTGCACATCATCGTCACCTGTCCACCTTACTGGGAAATGTCAGAGCATCGAAGCATTCGCACTTTTCTCTACGCCATTGCTTCTCATGATTCAGCCTGCAATTACCCGCCGTCAAAAATATAGATCGAAGCCGAGCGCTGCAGAGATAGGAATGTACTGCGTGGAGAAAAAAAGCGGTGGGTATATGCTACCTCTTAGCCTTTATATCCCTTGACATTTCCTTTACGCCGGCCCGGTTTGCTTTCTCTCCTTTTCAATTTGATCATGAAAAGATCCAGTGACAGAAAGGTACAGTGCTCTCTATGTTCCGCTGTATTATTCAGCTTAACTGAACCTCTTCATGGTCTTTGTAATGCTAAGCTTTAGCCAGATCTATCACATTTAGACCCGCCCCCCCATGGCTTAATGCGGTGTATATCTCTTTTTAGGCTGGACTATCTTGACTAATTAAAGCTCAGCATGGTGTTTGATAAACAAGCTGTTCCCTCTACGGCATGCGACTAATAGAATCTCTTCAGCTGAATTAATAATGTCACAATAATTTAGTCCACGTTTATCTGTGACACTGGGAATGAACAAGAGGGGATGACTCTAAACTACAAATATATGTATATACTCTAAGTATAATTAATTATACCTCAATAATGACTACCATTTCAACCTAATATGGTTTAGCTATTTTTAATTACAGATATGCCATAAATGTTCTTTTGACTGACTACCGTATTTGTTTTATATTAACCCTCTGAGGCTCATCTTTCAGAGGCTGTAGCAGGTTCAGTCTTGAATGAAGGTAGCTATCACATGAAAGTAGAAAACCGAAGGAACCCATTGGTTCCAATCAATACTAGGTTGTCTGAAAGGAGATGAAATATCGTTCCAAATTTTGGCGAGGAAGAACTGGTATGTCCATTTTCAAAGGGGTCCCTTGACCTCTGACCTCAAGATATGCAAATGACAATGGGTTCTATGGCTACCCACGAGTCTCCCCTTTACAGTCATGCCCACGTTATGATAATCACATGCAGTTTGGGGCCAAATCCATGCATTTTTTTTAATGTAGTATAAATGTGTTATTTTCACCTACTCTAAAATATGTATTTGAATATTTCTGCATACTGAGGTCCATAATCAGTCTTGAGTTACATAAATTGGGTCTCACTGCAAAGCTGAGACTCTGGTGGATCCAGTGAGTCCAACTGTATTCATGTGTGATGTTGTTAGTCCCCATAGGAGCCATTTCAATGTAGTGAGACCATTTTTCGAAACTTGACCTCTCTGTATAAAATGAGCTGTGGTGACCTCTAGGATAATCACAGCCTGATGAAACTTTACAGCCACAAACTAGAGACCTGGAGCATTCAGAGGATGGATGGCTTTCCTAGCTAGACTGACAATAAGGAGGTAATAAAGTAGTATTTTGAAGGGATTATTAATCACTCATCAATTTTTGACTGGCAAAAATGGGTAAATTTAGCTCTAAATCTGTGTAACAAATGTTATTAACCCAAACAACCTACATTAGTGAGCATGGAAATAAGCATCATATGTGACATCTACTGTTGACCTGCTATCTCGCCTTAAAGACCCCCTGTTCCCCCCTAAAACAGACAAACAGGTCTATTGTAGGGCTCAGAGGGTTAACTGCAAAATTATAGATTTTTTTTTTTTTTGTTTTCTTGCACAAATCACGTCCTTGTTGTCATCCAGTAGTGTCATTTTGGAGTGGATTTTTCCTTGAAGGACTGCCGTTTTCAACCATAGCGTAGCTTTAAGTGGCTACTGTCGAGTGGCTAGTTGGTTGCAGACTGCCAAGTGCCACTTCACAGATTATTCAGCGTCTGCGGTGGAGTTGCCCTGTAGCAGAGTGGAGGATAAGAGTAAAACACGATAACAACCAGCAGCAAATGGATACATGTTTTCTCAGGCCGGCGATGAGCCGATGGAGATGGCTCAGCTCTGTTGGCCGGGTTATTGAAAAGGTGTCGTCAGTGGAAGACCGAAGGCTGTCATTCACATGCATTTTGTTGGTGCTCACCTTCCCGCCCCCTCTTGACGCATGGAATCAGGCCTGGTTTGTTTGTCAGATGATTTCCATTAGTTGGGCGTTTAGATGTGTTAGAACGGCTCCCCGGTGGATTACAGTGTTGATAGTCTTCTGTCAATCTCTTACATGCAGAGGTGAGGTCACCCCCTCACTGAGTGTTCATCCTGAAAGCTTGATTTATCTTCACATGGAGGGAATTCATCTCACAGTAATCACCTGGAAGTCTGTGACTGTCTGTGGTTTCTATATTACATGATTGTGTGTCAAAGTGCACTTAAGCGGGTGTTATGATCGCAGTGTTGCTTCCGTCTTCTGATTTGTCTCACAGTATCATGAGATCTTGACAGTGGATGTGCTTACAGTACTGCAGACAGTGGGGTAGTGTATGACATACTGTTAGCTAGAGGTTGTGGTTATTTCATGGCTTATTACTTTGAGGACTGTCCTAAATGCATGATTGTAAAGTAATTTAAATATGGCCCATTGTGGCACAGATTGGGGGGACTAAAGCAAGTGGGAGTGCTTTTTTAATTTTACGAGTTTCACATTAGAGCCATCCATCTTCTTCCCGAGCTTCACCACTAACCTAAGCTGCATTACAACTAAATAGTCATGTAGGAGCCGGTTGCATGTGTGGTACTTCACGTTTTCTCCTGTTGTTTGTGCACATTTGTGGTGAGTACATTTACACCTTTTTCACATACATCTGCAAATATATAAGATTTACAGTATATATCATGATTTAGCACAGTTGCCTGGAAATAAGTCTGCAAACTACGGATACATTGAATGTCAACGTTTTTGCATGTTGATAAGAGTATTAAATACTTAACAAATACCTCTATAAGGTACATTGTTAACAGATATAAAATGTGATTCATTTGCGATTAATCGTGAATAACTATGGACAATTGTGTGTTTAATTGCAATTAAATGTTTTAATACGAGGCTGATATTTTCAAAAACATCAAGATTTAACATATCCATTGGAGAAACGCACAGTGCTAATATTTTTTCTGTCGACTGGTTTGCGTGATTTATCTTTAAGGTACTCGGCTAGAACATGCAGCATTCGCTGCGAGGCCTTACAGTTAAATCAGTAACCAAGTCTGTAATGTTAGAAAAGATAAGTGATGTCGGCATGGAGGTCCAGCTGTATTTGAACAGTATTTTCTACAGTCCAGTTTGTTTTATCCCTGAATATGACACCTGCAGCTCACTGTTTGTAGCACTGACTGCCAGCTAGAGCAGAGTTTATCTCGTGATGTGACGTAAAGGATATTGCTTTTGTTGGAGAATGTAATAGCAACAGATGTTTATGAAAGTCCCTGTTTTCTTGAGATTCTAATATTGATCGCAGCCCCTTTTTACTCGTTTTGTCTTTGTGAGCTCTGGCATCATCTGTCTTTTTTAGGATCTGTATATATGATTAGACACAATAAAAGATTAAATACCTCCGGGATAAGTGTGTTGGGAGTGAGGAGGAGCGGAGAGGAAATGCACAGTAATGACCCAATCTGTTTGAGGATGGAAAGTAATTCAGTCTTAAGCAATTCTGGTTGAGTGACAGGACTGGCGAGAGGCCTTGATTTCCCCACAGCGCTGTCGCTCCATCTTAAAGCTAACCTCATACATAAAAAGACCACCAATTAGGAGTTAGTCAGGGCTGCCCACCACTCTGGATTATGATTTCATAATTGAGTGTGGTGGAGGTCACTACACTTACTTTATCTCTGCGGGGGGACTCGGAACCGGCGTTGCCAACAGGAGGTGATGGCTTGTTAATAGCTGCCAGCTTCCAGCAAAATTGTCTGTCAATGAAGGTAATTGGGCACATAAGCCATTGTGTGTCATCTCGTCTATAGTCAGATCTCCTGTAACACCTTGAAAAAATAAGTTGGTTAAAGCATACCTGACATGTTGGGTGACTGACTGGTCAGACAAGAATCCACACTGTTATTTTAGCTACTTTTCTGTTTTGTGTCTCCTGTATTATTGGTATTTAACATTAATTGTCAGATGCACAGAGCTCATTGGGTGTAATTGAGCAGTCAGAGCTGGTAGATGCCTTTCAGTGGATGCCTTCTTTAGGGATTTAGCTGGATTAGCCCATCCTTGTCACCACACTGCACAACAGTATCAACTCTGGCAGTTTCTTTAACACATCTGTCTTGCCCAGCTGGCTTATTAGCATGCGCACATATTTTCTCACTGTCACCAGCTTTCTCTTCCCTCACTCTCTTGCATTCCTCACTAAAATTAGCCACCCAATTAAACTGTTATCAGGCCATTAATTAGGCTTTGTCTGCTGCTGTACCGTAGATGTGGTTCATTAGGGGCCTACTACACCTACTACATTGTAAAAGTGAAACTTAAAAGCAACACGTGTAAAACTGAATGAAACATCACATTTTGGACACAAACAAAAATGCTTCTTTAGGTTTAGGGAACAAAACTACAGCTTTAGGTTTAGCACTAACACTACAACGTCTTTGGGTTTAGGCAAAAAAAAACTGTTAGGTTAAGGCAATAAAACTACAACTTCTTTAGGTTTAGGCAACAAAACTACAACTTCTTTAAGTTTAGGCAACAAAACTACAACTTCAGGTTTAGGCAATAAAATTTTAGGTGTAAGGGGGAAAAACAGCTTACGGAAGTTATGGAAAAACATTGTGTTTTGGGTTAAAATAACCAGAAACACAATGATCACTACAGATTATTGGTTTCACCTGGGATGAAAACCATGTTTTGTGTCTACAGTCAGTAGAGGTCACTGTCATGCTCTTCTGTACCTTCTTTTGGTGATCTGCCATGTGAATAGAAGATAAAACCTACTAGCAGGTGTAGTGGGCCCTATTGACCCACATCTATGGTACTTATAGCAACTGATGATGTCTATTTCATAGCCTGTTAACAGTCTAATCGTCTGAATTAGCAGGAGTAGCTGGGTGGTCACCTCTCTTCCTATCCTCTTTCCTCCACACCCACATATTCTTTCCTCATCCAGCTTCTGCTTGTGGACTCATATCTCTAACCCACAGGTGACACCAATTAGGTTAGGTCCGGCGATCACAGAGTAAGGCTATTGAGGGGGAAGCTGAGAATAGCTCCAAACAATCAATAGGAAAGCACTGAAATTCAAGGAGAGGAAGGAAATGCATAGCAAATGCAATTGGTGCTTTGGGGTACCGGGAGGCTCTGAGGCAGTAAGGCAGCAGCTTCAGATCTCATATACATTACACAGGTGTAGTGTAGCTTTTTATTATCATACAGTTCATCGACAAAAAACTCAGCAGCTATGAATTGATTTGTGTGGTTTTGCTGCAGGTAAGAACAAGGCTTTAATTTTAACTGGAAGTGAACTCACAGGAGAATCTCTAAGTGAGAAATGAGCGACCAGCTTAGACCTGAAGGAGTTTTGGTCTTGTACCAAAGAGAGAGGAAAGAGAGGGGCTCTACCCGTCGGCCATTCTTCACCTTCATAGCTCACATAAAACAGGAAATGTTCCAGTATAAAAAAGGGAAATTGATTTGCAAATGGGGGAAATGTAAAACCAGTAACAGTATGTTGGCAGCAGCTCTCAGCTGACTATGCACATAAAATACAGTGGGAATTCAGCCACACAGTTTGAAGACGTATATTAACACATCATTGAGCTCTTCTCCCCTCTTTACCCAGTATTCGTCTGTACCCCACGCCTCATCACTCTCTTTCTGCCTCCCTCTCTCTGTCATCTCATGGCTTCCTCTTATTTACCATCATTTTTGCCTGAGCCGGGAGCTTGTCAACTGCTGATAGCAGTCATCAACTATTTAGCTTAACGCAACAGAGTTCTGGCCAATGTCCTTCCTTCAACTTGTGCCACTGACTCAACTCCGAAGCTGCCTGATGAATTATTCACCAGTGGCCTCTCTTCCCTTTGGCTACAAACCTACACAGCCACTTCACGTTTGGACCTCATTGGTTTTCAGCCTAGGGTGGCAAATAAAGCCTTAGCTAATGCACACACCGCTGAAGGTTCGTTCTGGTTTCACTTCCATTGGGGATTTATGCTGCTAGTAAAAACCTAGCCTAATCTCACGGATTTCAAATGATTTACTTAGGGGTACTAGGGTGGGACTTTAAGGACCCAGACACACCAACCTGACATCAAAGCTCACCTGGCAACAAAGGCCACCAGTTGCAACGGCTCATGTCGCCTATGTTTTGGCCAGAAAGTTGCACTTAAGCACATCGCAAAGACTACAGCCAACTGCCAACTACCATGTATGTTCTGCACCTGCGTGAGAGGAAATAACTTTCCACATCAGCAGGTCACGGTAGTCTGTATTTATCTTTCAAAAAGGGAAACCGGAAGACTGAGGATCGCAGATATACAAGCTGTTTTTATGATATGGCCGCCTGTTGTCTTGGTGAGTCAGAGTCTCCCCTTTGGCTACAAACCTACACAGCCACTTGACGTTTGGACCTCATTGGTTTTCAGCCTAGGGTGGCAAATAAAGCCTTAGCTAATGCACACACCGCTGAAGGTTCGTTCTGGTTTCACTTTCATTGGGGGTTTATGCTGCTAACAAAGACATACCCTAATCTTATATCTTCCAAATGATTCACTTGGAGGTGCTAGGATGGGGCTTTAAGGGCCTAAGCACACCAACCCGACACCAAAGAACTCGCGCCGACAACGACCACCAGATGCGTCAGCTTACGTCGCCTTTGTGTTGACCAAAAAGTTGCACTCAAACACACGGCAACGGCTACAGCCAACTACTATGTACTCGCCACACCTGCAGGGGTCTGTATTCGTCACTCAAACAAGGAATCCAGAAGACAGAGAACTGCAGATATACACCGATTCAACATGCTGAATGGGCGGACGGTGCAGCAAACTGCAAAAACTAGGCCGACCGACAGACGCATGCTGACGGCCCCAAGTTGTCCAACGGCCGCCCGTCGGCTTTCTGTGTCAGGGCCGTAACTATAAAGCCTTAGCTAATGTGTACACCGCTGCTGGTTTGTTATGGTTTCATATCCATTTTCTGCTTTCATTCAAGACATAACCTACCACCATCTTGGGGGTCCTAGGATGTTAGTTTAAGTGTTGTGTGTGTGTTGAGGTTGATTTAGGATGTGATGGGAAAATAGGCATATTCCAAATGGAGCTTTTATTAAGCAGCATCTGGAGATTATAGAAGAAAGAAAAGTTGTACATAACCTCTGCGGGGGAAGGCTGTCATGGGAGGCTTTGTCTGCAATTCCTGCTTATTCTTTAAAGCCAAATAAGTCCGTGTATAGAGAGAACATCAGCAGTGTTTTTTAAAGCAGCGGTGCGTAGGTGACAGCACGTTCAAAGAGCGGAGAGAGAGTTTGTAAAGGGATGTGTGGTGGTGGTGGGGTGTCTGGATTTACCATCAATGTCAATAGCGAGCGCAGCAGAGTGCACAGTGCAGTCTGTTTGTATTGTAAACGTAGGAGGCAGGCCTTTCACTTTCCCCAGGACTCGACCGCTGTGAGGCTCCCCGAGGCTGTGGAGCTGGAAGAACACACAGTCAGACAGCATGACTACACCCACCCACCATGTAGCGTGCTCAGATTTTCTCTCTCTGAAACACATGCAACATGCCCACTCATTCCTAATATAGCTTAATAGCTGCATCAGTCTTATTATTCCAAAATTAGATCCATTCATTGGGTGTCGAACAGATTTTTTTGGATTGATTATTGATGATTATCAGTGCAAAGGTACAACAAAGTAGATCTGTGATTTCTAATGAAACAATAAAATGCTGGTGTAAAGTTCAGCAAGCATCAGACTGCCACAGCTGAAACTGTATAATGAGCTTTCACTTGTGCTAAATGAAGTCACAGGTCTTGCTAATCACTGTGACTTCAGACAAGCTGTTGGAGTTCAGATAGTTAAGGTTGTTTTTTTTATGCTACTTGCAGCTGAGCATTGAAACAGGTAGCTTCTAATTAAAGCGTTAATTAAGAACAAGAAGGAGTTAGCATCCAGCTTCTGACGGCTGCTTAGCATCGATCCTCAAGAGACAATGAGCCCAGTTGAGATGAAAGATGGAGGAAGTGGCGGGAGAGGTCATGTCAATGGGACACTGATTCTGCAAGCGTGAAAATTGCGAGCACAGGTTTTCGCTTATTAGCAACAACGTACCCGACACAGTCTCACTCAAATACCGGCGCTTGGTCAGTGGCCCTACACTTAAAGCTATGCCACTCTAGATGCCCTTCTAGTGTCGGTTTTGGACATGTCAGGGGTAGCGTGCCGTTTTCCTCTCTTTATGTGTGTCTTTTCAAAATAAACATCTTTGTTCACAAGAAATGTACAGTTTGTGCTTTTTACATGCATAGCCAACAATGTCTTTTCAAAACAAACTTCCAGCATAGTTATGGATTTACTTGGTTAGGTTTAGGCAACAAACGTACTTAGTTAGGTTTAGGAAAAGATCATGTTTGGGTTAAAATATCATCTGTTTTTTTAATTCTTTTTTTTTTCCAAAAAAAAACCCTCTACAGTAGAACTGTATCTACTATTTTTATATTAATATTACTACTAATGTAGCTCTTGCTGCTGCTTCTTCTGCCACTACTACTAGTACTACATTACTAGTACTATTACAATCGTCATGCCTCATGACGTGGATCAGATCAGTTAGTTGAAAGCCGGTCTATCGTATACGGGTGCTAAAGGTGTTTTGTGTGTCTGCAACAGACACCGAAGGGTTTTTACCAAGCGTTGGTATATTTCATGATGGGAGTTAGAACCAGTTGACTTTCTACAAGCCCATCTCATGTTGTGTTTGTCCATATTTGTATAATCTAATATAATATAATTTCTGGGCTGAGTGGAGTTGAAAGATCAGAAAGGATCCTCACAAAGTAAACACCTGTGTGTAGATCTTTGTCCCCTGACTCTACCAGAACATACAAGCTGCTGATAGCGGGACCTTCGTTACGCCCCCTCTTCTGCTCCCAGTAGACGCCAATTGGAGCACTTGGCTTGCATTGATTTTACTGGCCAACACAGCTGGCCAGTGTTGGCTGCACACATCACCAGTATTGACAGGGTTATTAGCTTCCCCTGACTGATGCCATCACAGGTATAAATGATTATTGGATTGCTGGAGAAGCAAATGATACAATGTGTGGGCGAAAAGTCAGTCATCCGTGCGGCTTTTATTGACATCCTAACATTGAAAAGATGGAGGGAGGAAAGGGAGGCGGAGGATAGTGAGGAGATACAAAAATGAAGACTTACCCACTGAATGTGTTGTTCCCTGTGTCCTAGAAATGTCTCAGTTCATAATTGCATTATAAAACTTGAGGTCGTATATTAAGGGATTCGTGACTTGTCTGGTAATAAAAAGGAGACACTTGTCTTTCCATCTCCAGATACATTGTCGTTATTTCTCTCTGAAGACCATCTCTCCTCTGCTCACAAGGACATTGTGGTTTCCCAGGGAGAAGACTCGTGTTTGTCAGTGCGTTAAATGGGAGGGGAGACAGAGCGGTAGTGCTCTGTGATTTGGCTGAGGTCATCCTATTGTTTGCAGCGTAGCTACACGCCAGATGGGCCCGGCCCCTCTGTGAAATTAGCAAAGCACTTGTCCTTGGTGGCATCGGCTGCCTTTCACTGACACAGCCGTCTTTTTTTTTTTTTTTTTTTTTGAAGATGCTGTAGTGCAATAGATTGGGGACAAATGATTAGCAGGGTCTTATTGAATTAGCTCAGAGTAATCGCTGTTTTATTGTGTAAGTGTTTTCTCTTTGGAGTGTTGCAGATTAAGTGTGTGGGGGTGGATGTGTGTGCTGCGTTTGTTTGTGTGCTTGTACATTTTGCATTTTTGCCTTCATGAGCACTTGCTTGGAGGGTTTTTGAAAGTCAGCACCAAGATGTAAGTAGCTGTAGTTTGAAAGTGTCAATAATTTGGCACTGATACTTCACGTTGAATATCATATTTACATCCTCACTCATCCTAGAAGTTGACACTCATTACATTACATTAAGTCATTGTTACTGACTTTGTTTCAGCTTTCTTCCCACTATTCACTCACTTATGATTGGGAGCTATGAAATACGGCGTACGGCCAGTGTAGGTAACAAAATTATAATTACAGAGCCGAAGGGAGGGGGGTTATGTCCTGAAAAAAAATCTCATATATTAAAGTTGTAAATTTACGAGCAAAAACACAAATTTACAAGATTAAAAAGTCATTTACGAGAAAAAACTTGGCTGTTCAGTGAGATTAAAGTGCATCTTCAGTCACCGGCTCACGTTTCTGCAGTGTTTAATGGTGGCATGTAGTGTGATGAGGATGATCCAGCCTTGCAAAGTGAAGCGATGTGGTTCCTCAACAAAAACAACTCACTATTTTTCCTTGCTGCGGTTTTGCACTCAAGTTTTTCTTGGAAATCAGGGCAGACTCTAGCCCTTTTGGCTCCTTTTGCTGGATTCTGTCTTGAATGTCACTAGCTTGCTCACCGAACTAGTAATATCACATTTCCTGTCCAACAATCACCATTTATCCTCTCGGCGTCCGTGAAGAGTTCCTTGAAGTAATGTTTACTCAACCCGTTGCCCATGTAAACAAATTGAATGGACTGTAATGGCTCACTGTCATTCCTCCTGCTTATACATTTCTCTTACCTTGGTTTCCTTGGGCGCTCGGCCCACATCCACATCCTCCACCATGTCCTTCAGGGGAGGTGGAGGCACTGAAAGCAGAAATAGACACTCATGCATCACTACAGTCGCACAGCCTTGTTCACTCCTCGTCTCTCACTCCATCTCGCTTTTGTCTTTTTAAACAAACGGGCATGAATATCAGCGAGAGTGTTAACCCTCTAGAGTACCGCATTGACCCACCACCTTGCAAGCTCCCACACTACTTTCTACTTCTCCACCATCAGTCTTTAGCTCAGGCATGATAAGTTGCGATAATAGCAGTAGGGAAGTATTCATGTTAGCAGAATGAAGAACACATGGGCGCTGATTGGATTTAGTCTGAATTGCCCAAGGATCCTCTCTGATGAAGAACATTTACTTTTGCCATCCCTCTTTCACTCCTGTCCTCCATTTCTCTTTCAGTTTCAGGCTCTTTTTGGGGTTCGGATGTGGGACATGGGTTAGAAGGGGAAAACCAAAGTAGTCAGGATTTGAAAAAAAATGTTTTTAAATTAGCTGCCAAGCAGTTAAAATAGTTAAGTATGTCAAGTATTTAATACTCGTATCAACATGGCAGAGGGCATATATGCTGCTTTATGCAAATATATATGTATATACTGTATATTTAATATTGAAAATCAATTAACAACAAAAAATAATGGCAAATATTGTCCATAAACCCTCACAGGTTCTGTCTTTAGCATAAATAATATGCTCCAATCATAACATGGCAAACTGCAGCCCAGCAGGCAACAACAGCTGTCAGTGTGTCAGAGTGCTGACTTGACTATGACTTGATCCAGACTGACTGGGATTATCATAAAGTGTTCATGTCTGTAAAGGGGAGACTGGTGGGGACCCAGAGAACCCATTTACATTCACACATCTGGAGGTCAGAGGTCAAGGGACCCCTTTGGAAATGGTTTCTCCTTCACTGGTATGGCATGGTTGGTGCCGATGGATTCCTTAGGTTTTCTAGTTTCATAAGATGCCTTCGCTCTGGCTTTAAAACTGAACCTGCTACAACTTCTGAGAGACTGATTTCCTTGACGCCTTAAAGAAATTAGTGGTGCTAAAACAAATTCACGTTAACGTGTTGTTATTGTGTTAATTTTGACAGCCCTATTTTGAATCTCTCTGATAATCGTCAGCTTGAATTTAGACTTTATTTCACCCTTTGAATGCAAAGTACTAAGTCTGGCGCCTTTCTTTCTGTGTGTGGGTTTGACTTCCTTAGGCGGCAGCAAATTACATTATCTACACCAACTGCTCTCTACTTAATGCTATCGCCATATTGGATTAGCTACTCGGCGAACGTCAGGCTCCAGTTGATGCCCGCACTTTGTTTGCCGTTATGAAATAGTTACATTAGGTTGATTTATTATCGGTGGTCATTTTTATTTCTCTGAAGCATTGCAGCTTCCCTGCACGCTTTTGCAGTACGCTCACCCTTTCCTCTACTGTCACTGAGATTTATGTGCAATGCAGGTTCATTTAAATTCCTCCCACCCGACACATCGTCCCTGCACATATTTGCGCCTTGCTCTTAGAGGCAGGGCTTTTCCCACCAAAAACAGAAAATCGCGTGAATCCATCAGGAAGAGCACTAAACCATACTGATCGCATCTCCCTTTAAATGCATATAAATGAAGGAGATAGGTGCACTGATTGCACACAGTGATTCTCTGTGCCTGGTTGATAAATAGCACATATTTCCTTAATTGAACAAGGCATTTGGAAATCAGGACTAAGCAAACGTGTCCCTCAGTGTAAACAAACACAATAGCTGTCAGCCAGTACATACTGTACACAGCTCTTCTCTGGTGTTTGCTGTTAAGTGCACCTATTGTGTTGTTGTGCGTTTTCCCTTTCCTTTAGTGTGTTATATAGTGTTTTGTGCATGTTAAAGATCTGCAAAGTTACAAACCCAAAAGTCCACTCAACAAACATCTCGCTTGACGTCCCGCCTTTTCTTCCATAACATGGCGATGTCATCAAGTAACACATTTGCCTAACGGCTAATTTGGCATGCCCTCAAACAAGAGCGGAGCTGGAGCAGTGTTCAAAGACTTTGGTTTGTTTGATCAGTCTTTTCAGGGTCCAGTATGAGAAAAGAAAATCATTTTTTGAACAATAAAGCATGTAAACATGTTCTAGCAGAAACCCAAATATACACCTGAAAATAAGCATGAGACCGGTGCAACTTCACTGTGTATCTGTGCAACAAATACATAAGCACAGGCACCAATTAATTATACATATGGCTACTGCATGCTAGACACTTGACCTGCATTGCTGCATGCTCTCCCAGGGGGACTGCTAAAACGTACCTTTTACCCATCTTTCCTCCATCCCGTTGGCCTGTGTTCTGTTTCTGTGTTGTGAGTGTGTTGCGACACCTCGCCGGTGAGGCTGCATTGTGTTCGGGCGGAGGGGAGAGTCCCCGGCATTGAGATTGATCGGGTGCAGAATCAGAGCGGACAGGCCACTGATTGCGGACAGTAATGATCACACGTCAGGTGCTTGGCACAAATACCCACTTACACGTCCTGCAGCACACATGCACCTTGTTGGAAACACATACACACACAAAAAAAAACATGTTGCTCGCTTGCTAAGACCAGGTTAAACACTTAAAGGTAACGCAGTAAAACTGTTTAAGTGATGCATGTAATGAAGGATGAGGAATACGTTAGAGCGCCACTGGGTTTTCTGGTCTACTGAACTACTGTCAGGGTGAAATTTTCCTCTCCTATGATTGGTTTATTCATGTGTATGTTGTAAGATGAGCCATTCTGAGGCGCTGATACCGAAACATGAGGTGTCGTCGTTTTACATCACCAAAAACTTGCTCTAATGTCAGACTCCACTGTAGCTGCACTGGAAGTAACTCAATATGATGTTTTTCTTCTGCGTTCAGTCGTTTAACAATTCAATTCAAAGAAGTCACAGTGAACAAAAGCAAACGGGAGATAAATTGACTGAGCTCTTTAACATGGAGTGTTTAGAGGGCTGCCATTATTGCTACAAGTAACTATGGGAAATACAAAAAGGGAGTCATGAAGTCAGTGAAATGACAGTTACACAGGAATATCTATCTAAAGTTTGATTGATTGAACATTTGCCACTATGTGTATTGGATTATGCAAGGGTGTGCTCTGTTGCTTATGTATTCAGTTGTTCATTTGAAAGAAGAAAAATATGTTATTTCATCTTCTAAAAGCCTTTTTCTTTCAGACTTCTGTAACTATAATAAATAACCACTATGGGGAACCAACAAAAACAAAACAAACAGAAACGAAACTTTACTTTTTAAGTATAAAATGCTTTATTCTTCGGTGTGTGGACAGCATCATACAGATCTGAAATACAAAAGGTCTGGGTTCAGAATGCAGGACACACTTCCACCCAAGCTTGACAGTTACAACAAGCTCGATTGCCCATATTACAATAGCCGAACCGGAGCGTCCCAGCACACCCACCTCCATCTGTAATTCAAAAACTCAGGGTTTGAAACATGCGTACATCTAAAACTGTAGGTCTGCAGGGGCTCTTTAGCTCTGCCGGTCAATGATATTGCATATTTCCCATATATTATTAACTGTATAAACATGTATGAATCTATGGCTTAAATGACACTATTTTACACTCCAGGCACTCACAAAACCTGAAACCCTCTAAAATATGTTGAGACTGTGTTTATGATGAGGCTGTTTGTCTGATTTTGTGCGCGCCCTATCTCCGGCCTCAGAAGCAAGCACAATAACAGCCCAGGTCTAATAATGATTCCTAATAGGGAGCAGTAATTGGAAATAGCAACTTCATTAGTGAGTGACAGCAGAAGGTGATAAGACAGGGGAATACTGTGTAGCCAGTGATGCTAGAAACTCATTATCTGCAATGCATGCACCACTCCTTAATTATTTGAGAGGATCTCACAGCCCCCCTCTCTCTCTCTTTGACTGTGGATTCTTAAGTAGTTTCTTTAAAAGAGATATTTGGGGTGCCTCTGTTATCTGTCTTTGGGAGGTGGATGGCCTTGGGATGAAAGTGATGAAACGGAAGAGGAGCCGTAATGAGAATCTCCTCGCTTCGGCCTTTGATGCAAAGTAGATGCAGCTATCCATATTTCCCTTTTTTTTTTGGTGGGCTAGCCTCGCTGCAGACTGCCGCAGTTGTTTGATTTTTAATATGCCCGACATTACTCGCCAACATTTTTCATTAGCAGCTTATTATTGCTACCCAAATACAATATGTCACCGGCAACAGAGAAATTTAGCTCTTGCACGCAGCCAAAACTGCTTCTCGTTTCTCCCCTGAAAGCAAGGTCCATTAAAATAAGCACTCGTGTGGGAACGTAGAGCTCACATGATGCCTTTATAACATATGCTGTATACTGAAACTGTCAGCACACTAGACAATGGAAAGACAACAATTCAATCTCCAAGGTTTCCCCTGCAGATCGCATGCATGACCTCTGGCCCTGGATGAAGATCTGGGATGTGGTTGAATGGTCCTTTTTTGCTTGGAAAGGTTCCTATCTGAGTGAAATGACCCGAAGTATCTAAATGGCAGCCATAAGAGCTGGTTGAATGACCTAAACGCCAAGGAAAGGTACTTCGGTGCTTCTTTCTGACCATCATTTATGAAAGGAGATAATGCCATCCCACAATTCCTTGCAGGAGTACCACAGCAGGGAGCAGTCGAATTCCCGTTATAACACAGGTGTATTTTCCTTAGTCCTTAGGAATTCACGTCTTTACTTGACCTCATGACATTTTCCATTGCAACCGGGTCTCCCTCCCAACTCTTTAAATAGCACTGATTGGGTGAAACGCCCCTCGACCCAGTCGCAGCGTTACTCAAAAAGTCAGGGCAAGTGATATAGTATTGGTAGCGTGAGAGTCTGCTAAGGCGAGGTTGGAGGAGTGGTGGATTGGCCAAACGAACGCAGGAGCATCATTCGTTAGACTCGATATCGTCAGTGCCATGATTCACATGAGTCGCTAGTCAGTGAAGTTAACGTCAACTACGACCGTTTCCTAACCCTAAGTGGTTATGTTGCCTAAACTTATCTAGTTTATTTTGAAATGACACTATGCCGTCCCTGACATGTCCAGAAGTAATGCATGAGGGGTACCCCGTGGATCAGCCTCCGATGCCGAAGGGCACTGACCAAAGGGCGGTAATTGACAAGCTGGGAGTGATGATGCATTGTCCATCGAAGTCAAAGAAAAGTGGTCAGGAAAAGATGGAGGACATCCATTTTTTGACTATTTGACTGCAGTCCTTGTCCTATCTCCAAACACAGCCTGCGAAAAGGTCAACAATAACTAGACATTTTACATTTCTGCAGCTTTGGCTTGACCAAAAAAATGTACATATTTGTAATTGTGTTTAGTCTATAGGCGTGGACCATAATAATAGTGTTGGCAAGCGTGGCTGCCAGAAAGACAAACAAAGCAGGTTATATGCATGCATGTGTGTCGATAATAACACCTGATTGCCTTACTATAGTTTCCTCTCATTTGGCCCGTGATTGGCTGCCACTGGGAGGGTGCATCACACACTGGAGGAGACTGAGGAGACAAAGGGAGAGGCAAAGAATGAGAGACGGAGAGAGCACTTGAACTCTTGAGTGGCATCGGCGATGCTAATGCACTGTTCGGAGACAGAGTGAGAGGAATGGAGGAAAAAAACGAAAATTGAAATGGTGAAAGTGATTGAAGGAAACAGGAGAGTCGGGCAGACTAATGACACCGAATAGACAAGATCACAGTGATTGAGAGAAGAGATAGGATTATCTCTGATTATCTTTAAGAATATCTCTTAGCGTTAAGATCAGAAGGAGGAAAGAATAAAGTCTGAGAACAAGCACGCTCATGCACAAGGCATATAGAGATGTCAGCTCCAGAGGTGTGGCGAAGCAGAGCCTAAATACATGCTTTTGATCAAACGGGAAGACCTGACATTATGCAAGACTTAAAGGTCGAACATATCATGCCTATTGCAAAGCATGATCTAGCATTACGCTCACACACAAGGCGTGTGTCGCAGAAAGATGTAATTGGGGATGATTAGCTCCCCCTTTGTGTTGTCCCTTGTGCCGTTGTCATGCCAGGTCGACATGCCTGGAAGGGCTCCCAGCTGTTGTTGAGTGGTGTGACGAGCTACAGGGGGCAGTTATGACCAATTGCAATATAACAGCACCCGCAATCATGCAGTCAATACATCATTCAGGATTATGAATATAGATTCGTAAGCATCTGGAACACCCGTAATCCGAGTTGATCCAATAAAGCGATATTCCAGCCTGAAGGTGAACGGTGCGGCATGACAAACATACAGACAGAGCCCAGGTATTCTGCTTCCAATCAGTGGATGTTTTAGAGGGAGATTCCAGCATCTTGTGGCCGTCCGTGGTCGTGACGAGACTAACGATACTGTGTTTACTGCCGGGACCGGCAAGCAGCGGCACGGCAGCCAAAGAGCTGTCGCATCCATCCTGATTGGAATTCAAATGGATCACCCTCGCCGGGATCAATACTGCATGATAATGATGTTGTGACATTTGGAGAGGGTATCGTGCCTGCCGATGTGTGTTTTGCAACCATTACAGCGTCACACAACCATCCTTGTTTTTCCCTGCATCCGGTCATCGGTACCAGAAGCAACATTACCACTTTAATTCATTTATTAGTCATCTACATGTTCTGCCTCTCCATTAAATCGCCAGCATTGGCTATTACATCCTCTCTTCCCTCCCAAACTTAGGATGACTCATAGTGTGTTTTTCTTTTCCTGTGGATCACCGGGGAAACCAGATAACTTTGATGTGCAGCATTGTTCCTATGTCTTTGAACTGAATAACAAAAAATAGTGAGAATATGTCCACCCAGAGAGAGACATTTCTATCACCGCTCATCTTATTTGGCGTTATGAAAGAAACCAGTGGAGATCAAACCAGGGTATTGCATTGGATTACAGGAAGTAAGTAAGTCACCACTCCAGTCATTGCTGGGGAAAGCCGTAATATTACTACTATAATATGTTCCTGTATCAGGTTTCTGAACACACCTTATAGGGCTTTAAAACAAAACAAAAGGCTGCTATTTAATTTGAAAGCTTTCGCCTGCATTATAGCGTTTCAGCTTTCGATTCGTTGAAGAACAACTATACTTTTTTTTTGAAAGTGGATCATATTTACCCCCATACCTTCCAGCTGACGCATCTTTGGCCTCAGACCACCATTGGCCTCTCCCACGCTGAATTAGTTTTAGCTTGGGCAGCTAGCTTTATGAGCGACATCAGCGATCTATCAAAGAGGTTGGGGACAGCCCTTTAGCACCATCGATCGCTCCGCTCTGCAGAATGTGCATATATGCCTCCCCTATACATCACTGGATAACGCTTCATCAAGAGAGATGGATCAAACATGGTGGCAAGCTTGGCCTGCATTAGAGATACTAAATATTTCTGAGGGTACTTGCCCCACTGATTAATGGCTTCATAAAATGTCCGCAGCTACCCCTCATCTTTAGGCAGCTTTTCGATCACAGGATACTGTCAGGGAGGCTCTGCTCTGGGCTCTGGGAAAGAGTGAAATCTGAATCTGATTTGTGCTTGTTTGTTTTTGTGTCAAAACATTTATATCAGCATCCTCTGCATCCTGCGATTAGTGTCGAGAGTGGCATCCGTCTAGTTTACAGGACTAATTTTGTTCCTCTCTCTTCCTGCTGCTTCTGTCCATATTTCCTGCTCATCCTTGTCTCCCAGTCTCTTCTCGCTCCATATGCTTACCTGTTTTTAAGCCCGTCCAGCTCCTGAAAGAGTTGGCTGCATCGTAGTGAAACACTATTAATTACCTTGTCATCCCTCGACAGTTGGCAGTGACAGGTTTTAGACCGGCTCTCTGAGGAGGTGGGCGGACACCGGTGCTAAATTAAAAAGCTGGGAGAGCTTGTCAAATTTTGTCATTGGTATATTTAATGAAAAACCAAATGTGTGTGTGTGAGTGTCTGGATGTGTGTTTAGTGTACTCGAAGGACAGGGTGATAGACATGCAGAATTACAAACAGATGGGCGGAAGGGGAGCGTCAGACACGTATCGACTAAGTGAGACCAAGAAACAGCTGGTGGTTACATGGCCAGAGGTCTGGAGACAAAAAGAAATGAGAGCAAAACAAACAGTATAGGCAGCAACCAGCGAGCATCCACAACAGGCCCTATCTTTTTCTTTTTTTAAATGCACAACACAGATAGGCTACTACAGCAGCATTTAGGGAGAGCTAGTGGCAGAAATAGCATAATATGTAAGTGTTTTTGGGAATGAAAAAAAAAAAATTTTTTTTTTTAAAAAAAACCCTATTCAAAGGGGGCTCTTCCGGCCCCATTTTTCCCAAAAAAACAAAGAAAACCAATTTCCAGAGAACCCCAATCCTACACACTGGCCCTTGAAAGGAAGGTTTCTTCTTTACATTGTTTTTGTTAGAAAAACATTGTGTGTGATTGTAATGGCCGGGTGATATCTGGCATCGTTGACTACAAAGTCAGAAGCATGTCTGATGAGACTAGTGTGGTAATACCAGACAATCAGAGATCTCTGCCTACCGATGCCGCTGAGCGAAGCCTCTAGAGAATGACTTGTGAGTCTACGTTGTAAATGTGCCAGTTTAAAACAGTTAAGCTAATTTATAGGTGCTAAATTTCAAATTCAGAGCACATCTATAATTGAGGGATTGCCTGTACATGGCTCTTAACACAGAGACAGCAAAGAACATATATTACCAAGATGAGAGAGCATCACCACCAGCAGCAATGCTGCGTTTTCAACATTCTGGATTGAAAGCAACTGCCGGTCGCCAGTAAAACCGTACAAAAATAAAACAAAACTATTTCTATTCTATGATCATAATCTACCGAAATGGCGGCCACTAGCTAGCAAGTGAGTCATAACGGCTCATATGCGCTAAAATGCACATGGCGTCGACCCGGCTATGTAAACAAAGCAAAGCAACATTCTCTACTTGGTAGATATTACTCATATATATCTTTACATAGACAATAGTTGTGTGCCGCTTTATTGATGCTCTGAATTTCAAACTCAGCACCTTCTACTAAACCACCTTTAGAGTTAAAAGCCAAAATGTTGTGGCTCAAGGAATTGAGTGGTTCATCACAAGGTTGGTGGCTCAATCCCCTGGTCCTCTTGTCTGCATGTGAAATTGTCCTTAGCCTTTGATTTTTTTTATTTCGTTTCAGTGCAGCATTGCTTACAACACAATTTATATGTTGAGTTATGCCACAAAAGATGTTTCGTACTTCAGCACTTCACCTAACAAGCTGACCCATGCCGTCGTCTCTGACTTTTGCCCTGACGAGAGATGGAGATATGTTGCTCAGATGCACCGTCCTACAGCTTCTCCTAATGGAAAAGCCATGTCATCTTTCCCAGGGCTCCCTTCGCACATAACAGGCATGCTTCTAAGGATGCATGTGCACCAGGCCACGGTGGTGAAACACGGGACATGAGACAGAGGAATCCTCCGTGGTGTTTATCCCGTCCAGACCTGTGTTTGGCCTGGCGAGTGTGAACACGCTGCAGCAGCCCGGGGGAGCTGTCCATGGTGCTGAAACCAAGGATCTCTGCTCCACTGCTGGGACTGCTGCTGCTCTGGCTGATTAGCCAACATAGCGTGATGGTTCTAGCCCTTGCTTCACAGGCAAATGCATTTTGACCATTGTATCTGTTACTTGCAGTGGAAAGGACTACAGTCTACTACTGTCTACATTTGTTGGCCTCTATCTACAGTAATGAATCAATCAGTTTCCATCCAACCCATTCGCACTGCACAAACCTAGTAGTATTAAGCCCAATCAGGTTGTTTTTTGTAAACCTGATGTGAAAATGTTTTGTTTAATTTGCAACGTTAAGCTTGTGTTTACCGTGCCCAAAAAGTGATGTCGAAGGATGATGAGTTAAGGTGAGAATGTGTTATTCCATCACACAGACAGCGTTTTTTAAATGACTGCCAGTGCATTTTTTAAATGACTGCCAGTATATAAAAGCAGTATTTAATATAACTTTCCAGAGATTTTCCACCCTCTGGTCCCCCCTCTGCCAGCTTAACACTGTTAGCTTTGTCAGCAATGTTGCCGTTGTTAGCACTGTTAGCTGCTAGCCGGCTCACATTGGGAGCTGCGTGCAGGCAATCACTGAAGCATAGATATGCTCTGAATGCAGTATAGAGCCCATTTAAGTTTGCTTCATTTGACATTTTCAAAATGAATATGGAACACAGAAGATTGTAAGTGCTTTATAAAGGTCACAGATATGAAGATTCGTAGTAAAAGATTCATATTAAAAGTTTACAAGATATTCTTTAATCCTGCTCAGTAAAGAAAAGACTGTAGAAAAGTGTCCTCCTGATGGACTGAGCTAAAAGTTTCAATAGAAAGACAAGTTAGTCATTTAGGTCACAGGTCAAAAAAGGTTTTTGTGAACTGTCTAGAGGCCTTGACACTGAGAATCTAGGCGTACAAATCGAATCATCTTGCTTGATTGTGGTCATTGATAGGATATTGTAAGAGGTGATAGCGGGCCTTGTTGCAACCACATATACTTGTCTGGTTCTATTAAACACAGTTTGAGTCTTAAAGGTGGGAGAGAGAGTCCATTGGGACGGGTCTGTTATTTTCGATCCTGCACTGAAGAGGGTATGATGTTACTGCGGTATATTATATCTTGAAGAAAATGCTTGGGAGGGTGAAAGAAACTAAAAGAAGGTAGAGAGAAAGAGTGAAAAGAGCCATGGGAAATCTCCCGCCCCATCTCGCGGGCACCTCAGCTTCGCTGTTCCTCTCACTCACCTCACTGACTTTCAATCGCTGGAGCCAATTTGCTCGGAGAGAAGCCCCACGCTGGCAAGAAATGAAACCACCTCAACTCGTCGACACACACCTACCCCGCAGCAGCGTCCTTCTCCTCCTCTCCATCCCCTCCTCTATTCTCCTCTCCTCCAGTCTCCCAGCACATCAAAGGCCTGGAAGAGAAACACGGCGACTCGCTCGGTCGCTTCTTCGCCTCTCCACTCTACATTTTGTACCGCAGCCTCACCCCTCCCTCCTCTCACTCCTGGGTTTCTTGTGCCAACTGTGAGCCCAAGAGAGGAGAGGGGCTGTCAGAGATGCAATGCTCCCTTGCTGCAATGGTGTCACAAGAAATAGAGGAATTGATCAGTTTAGGGGTTCATTCTTTTCCCTAGTCTCGCTGGATTAGCCCTTCATTAGTGGCTCTGACTCACTGTTAACGCAACATATTCTCACTCCCAACTTGACAAATATCATTGCTTGGTCAGTGCCCCTCAGCATTGGAGACTGACGCACGGCGTACCCCTCTTGGGTTACTGTTGGACGGACCAGGGACGGCATGTCAGTATGTGCTATGATCTGTATCTGTAACTGCTTATCCCATGCGGGGTCACGGGGGGCCTGGAGCTAATCCCAGCTGACAGTGAGCAAAGGCTGGGTTCACCCAGGACAGGTCGCCAGACTATCACAGAGCTGACACATAGAGACAGTCAACAATTCATGCTCACATTCACACCATCAGGCAATTTAGACTCAACGATTAACCTAACCTGCACGTCTTCAAACCTGTGACATTCTTGCTGTGAGTTGATAGTGCTAAACACTGCGCCATTGTGCAGCCCATACGTTTAGGCAACACAACCACAAAGTTAGGGCTAGAAAACAGTCATGGTTGATGTTAACGTCACTGACAAACGACTCAAGTGGCTCACAGGACTGACAGTACCAACAACTTATGTGACTACTGACTCATGTGACTCACAGGACTGATGATACTAACGACTCACATGACTCACATGACTGATAATACTAACAAATCACGTCACAAAAAGCTCATGTGACTCACAGGACTGATGATACTAACGACTCGCGTCTCTTTGCCTCTATACTCTTTGCTAACAGATGGACAGACTTGGTGAACACACTCCATGCTGATGATTCAAGTGACTAACGACTCGTGACTGTGGACTGACGATGCTAACGACTCAAAGTGACACTTCAGGATTGACAATACAAACAAGTCATATGACTAATGACTCACGTGATTCACAGGGCTGACGATACTCACGAGTCACATGACTAACAACTCACTCACTCAGGGCTGAGGATACTAAACGACTCATGTGATTAACAACTCACAAGACTCACGGGACTGAAAATACAGACAAGTCACCTGACTAAAGACTGAACACGTTGATTTCCAGCAAACCAATATCAGTGAATAAATATAGTGGATCTGGTGTTAATATTTGATGCACTGCTCTTTTGAATAGGTAGACACTTGAAGTCAGAGAGTTTGAAAAGCGAAAAGCTTAATTTTACAGGAGGAACTTGAAGGCATCATGTGAATGACCACTATCTGACAGGAAGCAAAGGTAGAAAAGGTAACAATAAGAGAGAGGAGGGTTGTTTGCCTGAGGCGCTGGCTCTCCCCAGCACAGTGGTGGCAGTTTCAGGGGCTTGAGACTGTAAATAATTTAGAGTCTCAGCTCAAAGAACACACACACTGCACACTCGAGCCCTCTGCCTCTCACACACACCATGTCGCACACACAAAGGCCATTTTAGTTTCATGTCTTCTGGGAGCGCCAGCCACATTACTATTTCATTTCATGATTTGTATATTTTCTTTGCTGACATACGAGGGAGTAGAGAGGGAAGGTGGGGAGCAAAGTTGAGTCCAGGGCCAAGAACTAACACACACATGCAATGCAGTGGAGATGAATCAGTGCCTGTGTAACATCTCCTCTCCTTTATACTCCAGTGAATCAGTAATCAAAGGTCCTGATGCACGTTCAAATAACCTCACTGCAGGCTAATCACCCCAAAGCTATCACTGGCACTAAATTACCTCTGTGTTTGTCGGTGTCATCCAAGCACTTCATTGCCGCGAGGGACCAGGATGCACCCTTTCACTGCTGCATTGCAATGGTTTTATGTCTCTGGCATGAAAACACCATTTCTCCCCAGAAGGCTTCTCCTGACATTTAACTTGGAAATGTTGGGTGAGAGGCGGGGAAGGGTTGGTGGGGAATACGGATAAATATGTACAAGGGGGATGGCGATAGACACGAAGAGGAAGGGCCTGGTAATGGGTGCTGTAGAACGGGGGGATGTTTGTGGAAATGCACGCAAAATGTCAGATGTTAGCTGCATAGTGAAGTAAGAAGTGAATGTCAAGGAGCGATGGACAGCTGCTGAGCAATTTCCTAGTCATTAGTGAGATACCAGTGACCCGGAGCGGCGCCGGTGACCTCTGGTCGCTCATGGCGACTGTGTGACGGTGAATGACCTACAGGCTAATATAAAAATGTCGTGTTGACGGAGACTATGTGCAAAATGTAGAATATACGGGTCCATGATGTCGATTAGAAATGTGCTCATATCACATTTTCATGCTACATAAATATCACAGTGAAAGATCATTACATATTTTTTGGTATATTACTATTACTGCTGTCATATAGGCTCTGCTCTGTTGACTGCAAATGACTTTGAATGAAAAGTGTTTTTGATCCAGTGCACCCACTCACCCATCAAGTGTTAATGGTTAAAATCATTCTTAAAGGAACACTTCACCACTTCAATTACTCACTCGGTGTTGAATTATCGAAGAAAACTTGAACAGAGAATCAAAAACCTGAGAAACATCGCCCAGCTTTCTGCTTTACTAACAACAATACCAGAAACCTGACCCATGAGGAGGGACTTAATGTGTGCAGTCTGGAGACACAGAGTTCCCTCTTCATTAGTCATGTAAGATAAGATAAGATAAGATGAACCTTTATTAATCCCCGGAGGGAAATTCGGGTGTCTTAGCAGCATCAACAACAACAGTACAGATAAATACAGTACAGTAAAAAGTAAAAGAGAAGGTGCAGTGAATGAAATAAGGTGCAATGAAGATAATTGACAATAAAAATAAATAACAGTAACAGTAATAAGTAAAGTGCAGCAGGTGGTGAGTATTGTATATGCACAGCATATGTATATGTAATTATATAATTATGTGTAATTATATACATTTGGAATAAATACGGAGCAGATGATCAGAGTCACATGGGGGTCAGACCTTGGTTATGGAGCCTGATGGCCACCAAAAGAAAGGACTGACCCAGACGGCTTGTATAGTGCATACTTCCTCACATACTTAGTGTTATGACTTGCTCGGCTTCAGCAGGTCTACTGGCCGCTCTAACCCTAGAAAGGTACCTAGTGACTAATCAAAATCAAACTGCTAACACAGACCGGAGCGCTGATCATGGCGTTCTCTGAAGGCAACAGTAGTCGTGGTAATGATGGTGATAGAAATACTCTGCACATTTGCAGTGTAATTTATATATGAAAACTGTAAGACTGTCTCTTAAAAATTCTCCTTGGGGAAATAAAATGAATTAACATAACAAAAAAAAATGATATTGAATTCTGAACTCTCTGCAGTATGTTCAACCTCCTCCCCAGAAAACAGACGACCATAAAGACGACACGCTGACTGGGTAGGAAAAGAGGATGCCGGCGCACCATCCAATTACCAGTCCTCCAAAACATATTTTGTGAAGCCAATTGGTAATTTATAAATGTCTACAAATGTATTGAGTAGGAAAAAGCATTGAAAAACACTACTGAGTGAGCAGGAGAATCAGTTGCCAGCACAGCATGGAGTAACACTTAACATCATTTTCTCTCACTGAGCACTAAACAATGTCCTGATTTGCATGCTAACAGTGTTTTATGGACACACACACCACCCCTCCCCTTCCCTCTGAAATGCCAGTAAATGGTAGGGGCTCTGCAGCAATCCCAGAGCCCCGTATGGTCTCGTGTTCCCTTCTGGGGTGACACAGATGGAGGAGGCCGTGCCCCACCGGTGCTACTTTGTTTGGGTGGTGTTTCGCTGTGATTTTGAAGCCTGAAGGCGCTGGCTGGGACACACAGGCCTCTCCTGGCATGGAGTCGTATCATCTCTGCAGGATGATAAGCTAACATGAGGGGGTGGGGTAGCTGGGAGAGGGAAATGGAGATATGATGCTGCAGTGCAGAGAGTCTGTGTATACACAAGACTGCACAGATATGGAGTGGTGCTGATCACCCTATATCAAATAAATAAAAGGCTAAACAACTCAAATTTTATGCAAAATTTTGTTGAGGAAAAGCTGGCATGGCAAAGGGGCTAGATGACCTCTGACCTCAACATATGTGAATGTAAATGGGTTCTCTGGGTCCCCACCAGTCTCCCCTTTACGGACAAGCCCATTTTATGATAATCCCAGTGAGTCTGGGTCAAGTCATAGTCAAGTCAGCACTCTGACACACTGACAGCTGTTGCTGCCTGTTGGGCTGCAGTTTGCCATGTTCTGATTTGAGTATTTTTAATGCTAATTTCAGTACCTGTGAGGGTCTCTGGACAATATTTGTCATTGTTATGAGTTGTTAGTTGATTTACAATAATAAATTTACTGTACATATATTTGTATAAAGCAGCACATTTGCCCACAACAGTATTCAATACGTGACAAATCTGTGATTAATCACGGTTAAATATGAAAAAAAGAAATACACTTTTCACCCTGTAACTCACTTTCTCACACTTTTTCATCTACCGGGCTGCACGTATTACACGTAAGTGTAAATTGTGTAACTGACAAGCCAACAATATTATGGACCAACTGTCTATTTCTATTATAATAAATGCAGTTATTTATGAAATTTTTCTTTTTTTGGGAGGCCCCAAATCCAAATTTCACCTAGGGAACCAAAAGGGCTAGAGCCGGCCCTGCTTGCTAACATGGCAAAGCGCTAGCAAAGGCTACTAAAGAATTCACGCCATCCCTCCTTCCTCGCCTCTCTTTGCTTCCCCACCTTCCCATCTTGTTACTAATCAGGGCGCACAGAGCCAGACAGTTTGTTTGTTATCCGATAAGAAGGACGGACCAGAGGGAGGGGAGGGGGGCGGCGAGAGGGAGGGAGAGACATTCTGGAAATATCAGCAAATTGGATTTAGAAGGAGAAAATCGCGTGTATCTGATAGCACACAGACTTGATTCTATTAATGCAGGTGGAGGAAGGTAAAGCAGGTGGTGTGTGCATGGCTGTGTGTGTGATGGCGCTTTTAATTAAGGAGGTGCGACATGGAACAGTTTCACTTCCACACCCTTTGTGACAGAAGATAGGTGTTTGAAAGGCAACACACCCCCCACCCCCCCCCCCCCCCCAACTCCCAACCACCTCCGTCGATGCCGCCCCCCCCTTGAAAGGAGGCCAAAATGCTTCACAAAGCAGCTCGTTGCGTCTGATATGGAAATTTTTAAGGTAGCTGCTAATAAACAATGAAGTATAACCACCGCCGCCTGCCAGATTTTCACTGCCTCTCCCTTTTTTTTTTTCCTTTTTTTATTTCCCAATACCGTGCTCCATCTGCACACCCGAGAAAATGGGCAGCGATCAACAAACACACACCTCCAGCCCCCGTCCTTTTCTCTTTCCCCCTCCCGCCTTCCTCTCAGTATCTTCCTTGGCTGACCTAGATAGTGTAAAAGCAAGTAGATGGAAAAACATGACTTCAGCAGAATCAAAATTCTTTTCAGCGGCCTTGCACACTAGCCTTTTGTTATGCTGCTCGACAGGCAATTGCATATTCTTCCACTTCCAGATGGCAGCATTTATAGCAAAGGTTGCTGTTGTTCCAAACACTCGTTTCTTTTTTTTTCCCTTTTGCAAAATAAGGGGTAGCTTTGAATATTTGTCCTCAGAATTCCAGTTTTATCGTATGTCTTTGCAGAGCCATACCTCTCTTGTAGCTTTAGGAGAGAGAAAATTGCAAAAAAAAAAAAAAAAAATACTCCAAAAACATTTTTTTTATATGTGTGATTTCCACCCAGAAAGCTTCAATCTATCTCTTACCTTCTTGTCACAGCAGGATGTATTGACATCATCACACACTGGCTGCATGTTTCAAACTAATAGTAATGCATGCAACGCTGTCAGAATACAGGACTGTTTGTCCTGCTTATATACCATTCTGCTATTGTCAAACTAGGTCACCAGACCCTGCATCAGGAATATGAATCGTCTATGCTGAATAAAAAGTCCTGTTGCCAAACGCATTGTGAAGAGAATGCAAGTTCCAAAAACTCATTTTTATGTTTTTCAAAATGTGATCAGTGATAAAAATCCACACATATAGACCGTTTTTGTGTCGACATCGTGATTACATCACTGTTTTAGCTGGAGGCAAACCAAAGGAAAAACTGGAGGCAAACAGTTACACATCAAAAATGTCGTCTTGCTGTGTTGTTGGGTGCCAGAATCCAAATATCACAACATTTGAGGTGATAAACTGTGATTCAAGGCTACAATATTGGCCAAACATTTCAGAGATGGAGAGCAAATGTTGGTAATATTTAGCCTTTTGTTAGCTAACTGACTGCAGTAAGCAGAAGGCTAAACTATTAGCAACCCTTTTTGTCCATCTCTGAAACACTTTGCCAATATCGTACGACTCTCTTTTTGACTTTCCTGAGGGCTAGTTAGGCATCTAAACATTTATATGCCCTCAAATTTGTCTTGGCCGTTGGCCACCAGCCTGCTGGTCAGACGACAGGCTACTTAGCTAGCTAAGCTTGCTCATCCTGCCATGCTATCATGCAACAGAAAATGAGCTAAAGAAAGTTGTCACTCATCTGGCGATAACACTGTGCTTTCCTACGCTATGACAAGAGAATGTGGATGAAGCATTAAGCTGTTATTCATGTACGACCGGCTAGTCTGCTAGCTACCTTGCTAATTCCACCATGCTACAGAAAAAGAGCAAACGGCACTCGGTCACGGTCCTTCAGCCTCACTCCTCGCCGCTAGGAGACTACTTCAGGATAGGAGACGCTAGCTAACAAGCCAGTCGTCTACTCCTCCTGAAGTCATCTGCCGGCGGCTTAGGGTTCGGCTAATCTTGTCCCGTTGGTTAATGTTAAGTTTCTCATCTAACACTCATGATCCTGGAGAAAGGGGCAGAACATGTTGAGAGAAACAAAAGAAGCCAACAGTACTTTTTAGCTGGCATTAACATTTTTTTTCTTCCTCTACCCACATAATACGCCATCATGTTCACTAACTAGAAAGGGGGTCTGTTGCTGTTAATTGTGGATGCGAGAACCTTGGCATGCACAATTCATATCACGAGGATCTCGTTCGGCTTCCATGCGCCGCTTTTGATCTTTGCCTCGGATTTCTCTTCCGTCCTGGACGAATGACTTTGTGTAAAGGACGGCATTTATTACATCGTCCATAGAGAGGCCACGGTTAAGTATGATAAATGAGTGATGAATTTATCAGCATTTGATGAATGTACAATCCTGTTGAAGTGCGTTTGAACTAAAGAATCGCTCTCTCTCTCTCTTTCATGCTCTCCTCCTGCTTCCCGCTGATGCCTTGAAAACAACCAAATAGGTAAGTGACAGAATCCCTCTTTGCACACTAAAATGTCAAATTGACTTATTTGGTTCATTTTGTTTGCGAGAAAAGGCAGAGCCTGTACGGCGCCGAGCTTAGGCAGCAGTTACAAAAGAGACGCAGAATGGTCTTAAAGGATTCTTCAATAGTGAGACATTTCCACTGCCGGGTGACTTTTAATGGGATTCTGGCCCTTTTGAATGAGAATGACAATGGTTTGCACACTGCCTCAGTGCACCTGTGAAGCAAGGAATAACATTGGTAAAACAGATGTCATAAGGAAAGTATTCTATTAATTAAGCGTCTCTTCGTTGGCCAGTTGCTCCTGTAGTTGCAGCATTTTCTGGAAAAGTCTGTCATTCTGGCGGTGATTTAGGCACAGGCGGCTGCTTGCTTTTAATTACGTATTTAGCTCAAATGGTGGGGGGGTGGAGGTTGGGGGGGCTAGACTGTAAGTTTTCTGAGAGCCTGCTCTTGTGGCTTAGAATCTAGGCGTAGCATTAAATTTTAATAGACAAGAGGATTGCAGTTCGTCTTACTTCCTTCCACCGCTGGCTCATTTTCTACGTATTCCTCTATGTATCATGCTTTAACAGTCAGGGGACATTGCAATATTAATACGTATGGCTATTATAAAAGGGGGCCAATTGCCGGATTTTTGGAGGCAAATTATGTGTAAACGAGGGCACCACCTCGGTGCAGTTGACGGGCCAATTTATATCAAACCAGTTAGAAATCTGGAGTTTGCTTTAACTTTGTTTCTGTGCTGGATCCTTCTTAACAAAGTATCAACGGGTTGCTCATTAGAGCTGGCAGCAGCAGCACATGACGCTTCACGTCTCGTTCACTTCATATTGTCTCGCCTTCTCTCCATCACCCTCCATTTCCATGTGCATTTTTATCACCACCCGCCCCTTTCCACTCCTCATATGTCTTTCTGGCTCTATGCGACCCTTCTGTCTTTTCATTATTCCTCTTATTATTCCTTTTCCACAATAACGAGAACCACCTCTTCCCGTCTTCTTTACGTTCCCTCTCCGTCAAGCAAGATGGCGTACGCGTCGCCTTACAATGGGAGCTCGTGTGTTCCAATTTAATTTTCTCATTTGATCTTGTCAAACGGCTGTATTTGTAATACATGAGCCTGTTTAAATTCATGAGGTCAGACGGAGTGCTTTCTGTAATTGGAATCATTTACACACTTTCTTGAGGACGCCCTCTCGCCTCATTGGTGACAACAATATGATCAGGGCGAGGGCGAAAATGGCCAGCGTAACATTGCATTGTTGTAGTACGATTTAAATATAAATCTTTATCAGAGAGTCAGCTCGCCGCCCTCTGCTGATGGTGAATTTATACTGACTTGACATAAAGTCTTACTTACGGGAAGCAGCTGTTTGTAGAAGCCATTTTTAGCTGCGTTTAGTAACACTGGGTAGACTTATTAACATAGTAATGATATCCAATGTCAGTGCTCATCTCTGAAGTATTATATCAGGTATTTACCAGGTGGTAACGCTTCATTTTACAGGTTCACAAATTTCATGGTAATTAGGTGATAATTAGCAAGAAACCCATTTGAAATTTCTTTGGAATTACTGCGAAATTACCCGAATATTTACTTCAAGATTTACTGAAAAGTGAAATATAATTATTAAATAACATTTATAATAGATGTGAAATAACAATAAAAGTCCAGAATCAAGTCCCAAATCAAGACAGTCAAACAAAGTAATTTTTGATCAATTTTGAGGTAAATAGAAAGACCTTTCAAATAGTATACTTGCTAATTATGATGAAATTTGTGGGCCTGTAAAATTAAGTGTTACCACTACTTTTTTTCGGCAGACTGGTGGAAAGTCAGCGCACGCCAATACGTCTGCATACCCACAACATCTCGTAACCTACCTTACAAGCAGGTGTTTTCGAAGGCCGCACAGTTCAAATCTTCATTCATAATTTTGACATTCAAATTATTATTATTAGGAATTTACAGAAACGCAAGCGATGCGGCGCTCATTCTCTGTAGTTTTCTCAATCACCAGTACAAAAGTCAAAATTTAATGAAAAACTATGTGATCCTTTCAACGTGTGTTTATCTAACCAAATATCCTGGAAAGCCTTTGTCTTTATATGTTGTTATATGTTAAGGCTGTGATTGAGGAAAATTGAGAAACAATTTGTATGTTTTTTTAAGGTAAAATGAATCGACTGATCATCAGTGTTGCGAATGATTGATTAAGGAGAGAGTTTATAATTTGCTTCACTAAACAACACAGCTTTTGCTTAAGTTATTGGAGTCTTCTGGAGTAAGTAGATGTTTCACAAGAGCCATAATTAGTGAATTCTTCTCATTACACCTTCTGGCCATTTTACCGAGCTGCACAGTTTAAAAACAGCTTGTTAAGAAGGAGAACTTTAAAATGGCCAACGTAACCAGCCATTACACTAGTCAAACATATCTACAGGGAAGGTAGCTGGAACCTGAAGGTGGCTGACATGTTGTTACAGTTGAGAAACCAGCAGACAGGTAATAATAGATGTGGTGTATCGCTGCAAGTGAAGCAGAAGCCATCTGCGATACAGGCAAAAAATGTGAAGTGGCAGCAGGAATGAGATGAAACAACATATTTTTCCAAAGGCATAAGTGTAGAGATGCTTGAACAGATACAACCTTGTTATAGCACTATCACATCTCTAAACTGAGAGAGATCAATCCAGGCATGTGTTCTTGATTACTCCTCCACATTCAGCAAGGATGTTCTTGCCATTACTATTGTGGGATAAAGAAAAAAAATGTCTGCTGTGTTGTTAGGTCTTCATTCACCTTCACCGATTGCAGTGTTTAATCCAAGGTGTTTCAACATTGTGCTTTCAAAATAGCTGTTATATGTGGGAGGCAAAAACGGTTGAGGCACCAGAGTTTGTTTACCCACTGAATCCAACTGTAACCACCATCTTTTCCTGACCTCAATCAAGTGTTTTAGTTGCCTAACCCTAATGATACATAAACCATACAGACCACCCTCCCCAACAATACGGCTGTATAGGTCGTCTATGCAAGCAGCTATTACAACCCATATTTGAATTTATTGTTAGTTAACTTAGCTCAAATACTTAAGTATGTGACCTAAGCTACATGACAAATAGGGCTCTCAAAGTTAAAGCAATAATGACATGTTAACATACATTTGTGTTAATGCCACTGCGCATTCTGAAATGTCGTAAAACTGAATAAAACATCACATTTTGAACACAAACTAAAAGGCTTCTTTAGGTTTAGGCAAAAAAACTATAACTTATTTTGATTTAGGCAACACAACTACAACTTCTTTAGGTTAAGGCAACAAAACTACAACTTGCTTAGGTTTAGGCAACAAAACTACAGCTTCTTTAGGCTTAGGCAATAAAACTACAACTTTTTTAGGTTTAGGCAACAAAACTATAACGTCATTAGATTTAGTCAATGAAACTGCAACTTATTCAGGTTTAGACAACAAAACAACAACTTTTTAGGTTTAGGCAATTAAAAACATTTAAGTTTAGGGAAACATTGTGTTTCGAAGTCACTGTCATGTACTTTTATACCTTCTTTTGTTGATGTACCATGTGAATAGATGAAAAAACCTACTAGTAGATGTAGTAGGCCCCTATTTACTCACATTATTGGGCTTATAGCGACTGATAGCCTGACAACAGTCTAAACAGCTGGCTTTTTGCTAGTGAAATTGTCCTCTTTTGGTTATACTACAGTAGTTGCCTGTACTATCAGTCAACAGTGAGTGAGAAGTGTAATTTATTTGTAATTGTGAATTACATTATCCAAGATGTGTTTAACTGATGCCGCAGTCTCTAAACGTGTTGCTTAAAGTAAAAAAAATTGCATTGCATGCACCTCAAAACCAGCTTGTTCTCAATATTTTGGTTTTCATCGGTAGTGCTGTGATTGCATTTCAGAGATGTCAGTCATAAAACCCCACTGCTCTCTGAGTGGCCATGCATACAACAGACATTGCAGGGGTGGCAGCAAGATCCAAGTGTTCTCAGTTTTGATCCTCTGCTGTTGGATCTGTCAGCATGACTGACAGTCTAAAGGAACCTTCGGGAGGCTACCTGCTTTGTTTAGCCATGAGAAACGCTCATACAGTAAATATATAATGCATAAAGTCACAAGTGCTCTGCCCTCATCTTTAATCATTTCTTTCCCTGTGGAGCAAATGTCCTGTGAGACTCCTCAGTGCATGCTGCAGGCACACTCTCAAATCCTATTGGCTTGCATCATCCTCCCCCCGTCATCCTGTCTAGAGCTTCTCCCAGTCTTGCAGTGACACCTTTTTTCATTGAAACCTAATCAGATTATTCCAGCTCAGACTCTGTGTGATAGTCATCCAGACCCCTGCAAATTACCTCTACAATATCACGCTTGTGATGGTGTCAACTATGATAACATAAAAATATCCCAAGCCAATGACTTAGCGTTGAATTCTGTGACTTCTGAAAGCCCACGCACAATTTCCTCCTGAAAACAAACTGTGTGGGCTGCTCAGATCTAATTGTACTAAGGTCAGAGGAATCTGAAGGCTCTGTATCTTTTTAAATGGCATGAAACACATAGAGAAGCAACAGTTAAGGAAAAGGGCTCCATCATCTATTTGATCAGCGATGTTTGAGCGATGTATTCACACCTTGGAGACTTATGTTTTCTTTGCATTTGCATTTCAGTTGAATATAAATCAGGATCAGAAATAAATATACATGACTAAAAGAAGCCAATGTGGAAAAGAACAGAAAACAGGAGGCGATTTGAGGGGGGGATGGGAGGAGGGTTACTATCCCCCTGGTTAGTAGCAGAGTGCAGGAGGCAGAATATCTCACCGATGTTTGTTAGTTAGTTGTTTGTTCGAACCACAGACTGTATATAAGAAGTGGACGTAGTCACTGCGATGTCACCCGTTGTTTGTTTACTGCTGTTTTGAAGCTTCAAGTTTTTTTGGCCGTAGCCATCTTGTTTTTTTTGCAACCAGAAGTGACCCAAGAGGGTGGAGCTAAGTGCAACCAAGCACTGAATAAAACATTTTGAGGCAACCAAAGAGGTTAAAGGGTTAAATGTCTAAGATGAATTCATGCACATCTCCCATAATTAACTAAATGAACATCATTCTGTATTGAAGAAGACTTGAAACTAGCAATTGAGACACATAAACTCATGTTTACAATGTTTGCTGAGGTAATAAATCACGTGAAACGTAGCCTCATTTTCTCATAGACTTCTATACAATCAGACTTCTTTTTGCAATCAGAGGAGTCGCCCCTGTTGGCTATTAGAAATTACATATTAGCTTCGCTGTTCAGACCCGGAGTTGCCCACTGCTTAGATTCTGTAGCCCCGTCCATGGCTCTGAAACGTCAGCGACCTCCACTGGGTGCAGCTGGGCCGTGTTTGTGGAGCTGGTTGTGGCCACTCTAGATAGGGATGTCACAAGTTCACCGATTCTTATGTACCAAGTCGATGCCAAAACTTATGCAGCTTTTTGTACTGTACAATAGGTACGGCCAGAGCCTGAGACGAACGGCATTCTGTCGTCCCAGGGATGATAGAAAATGTGTTTGGGATGCAGTAAACTCACTATAGACACACTATATTTATTCACTGTTAATGCTACATTGTGAACAACAAATCTGTGTTGAAACTGGCAGAATGAGAGCTAGTAAGCGTTAGCTGTTAGCAGCCAGGCACTAACAGGAGCTAACAGCTAGCATTATTGGGAGGTGCAATTGATTTACATCATGTTCAGGCTCTATTCAGTAAAATGAGAATTGGTTGAAGGTAAATTTTAACATTATAATGTGTTCCAATGATTCTTGTAAATTGTAGCTTTTGGTGAGAAAGTAGAAATCCTGTTGTTTGAATGAGATTTTTTGACGGCAATATAAAAAAGATAGAAGAGAGAATTATGACCCATTGAACTCTGCCAGTGCCTATATTGGTAATTTTGTTTATTGTGATGTAATTTATTTGAGTATTTTCAAGTGTTTCTTATCCATAAAATCTGTACAACCTAAACTAAAAGGTTATATAAGTCAATAAAGTCATAATAATTGACCAAAGTATTGAAATTGTATCATATATTTAAAAAATACAAAAATTGTTATATTTCTTTATAATGTTACTAAATACACACACAAACACGCTGATCCTAAAGCTTTCCAAAACAGAAATATATATACCAAATATATCGTAACAGTCCATAAAAAAGTTATTTGAGCTATGTACATTTTTTAGTTTTGGGATATGTTCATGTTCATGAGCAGGTCGAGTGCACAGGCGTTTTGGTAGTTTCATTAATTCTGCATGGAAAGTAATGACGCCGTCACGAGTGTACAGTATGATGCTGTGAAAGCCTTAGCTTTCTGCTGCAGAAAGAATGAAATCTCTAGCTATTATGTTTTTTACTTTACATCAGTTTAAATAGGATCGTGCAAACAGTGATCTCCCACAGCCATTATCCACTGTGCATTGTCATTGTGTCATAAATGCTCTCGCTATTATGTTTTTTTTTAGTTTAGATTGAATTAAACAGGATCATGCAAACAACCAGCTCCCAAAGCCTGTTTTTATAGCAGTAACTTAACAACAAATACCAATATGCAAACAAATGTATGCTGAAGTACGTGGGATTTATTGTTTTCCTTTTGTGGTATCAAGTATCAGGAATCATGGAAATTCGCTGATTTTTGTCTGGATGACTAAATTTCTGATGTTGTGACATCCTCCAGACGATGCTCGTGATTGCACCAGAAGTGGCTCTCACTGTGTATTGATTAATCCATGTCGCTGTCCGTGGTGCTAAAGTAGCAGGCGATGGATTTGTAACTGTGACTTTTTCTGTAAGTCCCGCCCTTCATCTTGGGGGGGCATTAACAAACCTACTGGCAGAATCAGAGGGAGGTGGAGGGAGTCACAGAGAGCAGATGAGTGAACGTCGCACACAGACTACGTATGAACAGAGGTTTGGTGCTGCAGGGAGTGGAACTGCTGGTTTCAGTGGTGCTTTAAATGACCCTGCTATCTCCCTTGCATTAAACACACTGCCCTGCAATCTACACTAAGCCCGAAGCCTCTCTCTGTGCAATCCGCTTACCCTTGAATAGCTCTAAATTAGCAGTTGGCTTTTTCACTTTATGCCTCCGAAGGGCCAGAGGCGAGTGGAGAAGGTTTTTTGGGGGTTTCTCGTTGTAAAGACTTAATACAGCCTGCAGGAAAATGTGTTTTTAATTAACTTACCTGAAGGGTGGTCCCTATCCTGAAACCTCTGATTAATTAGATAGGACGGTTTGAGATGACGGAGCCTGTGGGCGACCCTGGATGCTTCACGCTTTCTTCAAGGACATCTTTTCCCCAAAATCCTTTAATGTGACATCAATAAGCTCCTCAAACCTAAATTTTCTTCTTAATGTCTAATGGAGAAGAGGGTGGTGAAGAGGTTTTTTCCTTCTTAGGAGACACTAATGTGGCTCTATATTTCATGAAAATCTTGCTTAGGCTAGATATTTCCTCTTAACTTTTCTTTTTCATGTCTATAGTTAATCACAGCATATTTTAAATCGGAGATTTGTCAAGTGCCTAATATTCGTATCAACATGGGAGTGGGCAAATACTGTAAATCTGCTTGCTTTATAAAAATGTATGTATATATTTGTTATTGGAAATCAATTAACAACACAAAACAATGACAAGTATTATCCAGAAACCCTCACAGGTTCTGCATTTAGCATAAAAAAATTGCTCAAATCCCAGCCCAACAGGCAACAACAGCTGTCAGTGTGCTGACTTGACTATGACCTGCCCCAGACTGCATGTGATTATCATAAAGTGGGCATGTCTTAAAGGGGAGACTCGTAGGTACCCATAGAACCCATTTTCAGGTCATTTTCAGGTCAAGGGACCCCTTTGTGGCAGTTTTGGTGCATTACTTCACCTCCTCTGTGACCTAAAAGGCTGTTATGACATTGTTGGTACCAATGGATTCCTTTGGCTCAGTAATTGTATATGATGCCAGTATCTTCACTCTAGCTTTAAAACTGGATCTGTCACTACAACCTAAAAATCACAAGTTGTGTTAATGCGTTATAGAAATTAGAGCCATTAAAATAAATTTAACTTAGACAGCCCCTTTGACACCAGAAAGTATCAGCAGAAAAAAAATAATTTTGCAAAATGGCTCCATTCAAAATGTTACTTTTGTTAGACATGTATAGTTGTAATTCATACCTGATTCATTACTGCAAAAGCAGCATCTGAATTTGCATTTCTTTATTCTTATTGAATTTGAATCTTTATTCTTATTTTTGTATACTTATGTGTGAATTAAATACTGGACAAGTGAAAATCCCTGAGTATTTTTAAGTGAAATTATAGAGAACAAAAATGAATACAGGCCTAGCCTTTATCACAATACAAACAATATGTATGCAAAACGATATATATATCGTCATGTCACCCAGCCCTAATTTAAACAACTTTGTACTCTTATCTTGGGTAGTTTCAGCTATCACAATGCTTATAAAGTGATCGCATGTGATGTATAAAACCATGATCTGAAAAGTAACTGTGGCAGATGGATATAGCACGGCATAAATTGGAAATATAAGTGCAGTACTTGAGTGTGACAACACACACTGACTCAGCAAACTAATGTGTCGAGGCCGACATCTCTCGGAGCAATGCTACATTAAGCCTCCCCATCTGCTGGGATTACAATTACAGGTATTTAATTTGGCGGCACATCATCAGGGCTTTGTTATGCTGTCTGACACAGTCGAGCCTCCTCCACCAATGACAGTGACCTGTATTAGCTAGAGATTAGATAAGAGAGCTGATCAGGTTGATGACGCAGGAGAAAGGTCGTTGGGCTGTATGGGATTAATAGCCAAAGAAAAGGATAAATCAAGGGGTGAGAAACATAAAACTGACAACAAGAAAAAGGAGAAAAGAAAACAAAGCTGCGCAAGAGAGATTTTTAAGTACAAATAAGTCATTTTATCAACTTAAATCCCAGAGTCCCCTCCAGAGATGCCGTGGATTTGCCTTAATTACCCACTCAAGTTCTGAAAAACTTCTCAGTGTACAATAAGGGATTAATAAAATTGCTAAACTGCTCCTTAACAGCACTAAATGAGGCCTCTATCCAAAGACACACTATTAGATCATTTTCTTCTTTTGTCCCATCGGTGTACTTCAAAGTATATAAAAGAACTGCATTTCTGGTCCTTTAATAATGTACTTCACTTTATTATTCAGACCGCTTTATACAGCTTATATTCTGCCACATGAACCTTTATATTTTACATCCTACTAACTAGCAGTCTTTGTCTGTCCTGTTTTTGTTGGCCCATTGCTGCATATCTTGAGGGGTTACTGGCACCTGTGGATCAGAGGACTGATGTGAAACCATTGGTCAGGAAATAAAGAAATAGTGATCCACTCATAGAAAAACATCTTGCGAGAGTTTCCCCAACATGCCTGTTCCCTTCTAGATACTACCCTCCTCTGGCAGCTGACACATTTGCATAACGGCCATATAAGCCGGTCCAAATGTACTGGAAAAAAAGTGATAACCATTTAAAAAATTCACATTTTTTATGTAACTGTTCAGCTTCAATCCATATTTGTTGGCATTTAGCCTTTCAAAATCAACATTTTGTTACTACATCAGGTGGCAAATAGATATATGAAAATAGCACTATTATGCACTGCTAAGAGTATACCAGTCTTATGTAGGTTCTAATTGTTAGTTAATTGTGTTTGGTGTGTGGGGGCTGTATATCGACTCATGTCTGAGGAAACACAGCGACCCAGCCTGAGTCGTTACGCTAAAGAGATGAAGACTGATGAGGCGTCAATAGCTGATCAGCATGAACAAAAGAAAACAGATGCTCTTCGTCGTGGGATTTGGAAACCATAGTAGCCTAAAGAGCCTGGCGGTCCTAGTGTTAATGCACAAAGATGAGAGTGGTATAGATGCTCTTGTCTCAAGCTAATAAATACATTTCCCAAAATACCAAACTATTCCTTTAACATCTTCACAAGTATTCATGTGTTTACTTTATAAAGAAGGATGTAAACATTTCAATGTATTTTAATCTAAAAAATATTCTGCTTTAATCCAGATTTGTTGGTATTTAGCCTTTCAAAACAAGATCTTTTGGACTATTCTTTTACACTACTAGAGTATACCAGTTGTTTGTGGTTTGTGTTTACATTGTAAACACACCAACTGCCATTGTGAAGCATGTTAACTTTACAAGCTTCACACGGTGTTGATTGATTCATCCGTAGAAAGAGTATCTGGTCTGAGATGGACAAGTAATGGATGTCTCATACTCACTAGAAAGGCTTCAGAAATGGGATTGCTCTGAATTTGCCTGCACCCTTCGAGTGCCTGTACCCTCATGACCACGAAGTGGTGAGGTAAATGAAGTGGTAGGGTGAGGAGGAGCTTGACCTGGGTCAACCAGCCGATCGGAGCCAGCACTCACTACGGGTAATGGATTATTGTCTGTACACTGTCTGCAGAGATTTACAGCCAGCGGCCATCACGGCAGCATCAGCATCTGCTGGAACAAATGTACGTAGACGCAGAAGAGCTTATTTAACAAGAAACGCAGACAGCTGTGGATGCAGAAGTGATTTAACAGCAGTGGAAGCTAAATCTCATCTATAATCTTCCATCTTCTGTTGAGCCCCAAGTTGTATTTCAGTGTATGTTGTTTTTTCAGATGTTGAGTGGTTGTCGACCACACTCTAAGTGACAGATGTTGAAATGGAGAACTGTCTGGTTGGTGCACATGCAATCGCTGCCATTTTCGAAAATGCAGGATTGATACCCAGTTAAAAAGCACTGAATAATATATTTATCCATATTTTGCAATTGGTGGAGCGGAGTATGCTGTTGATCTTTGTCCAATCATAATTGTGTAGCTTATTTCAAATAAAATCAAAGTGATGTGACATCCAGCCCACCACAGTTTCTCGCCGGGCGCATTTTCCGGTGCGCCGCAACTCTAGACGTGCTTAGAAAGGCCCAACTATGAGTTTTACAGCCCCCTTGGACCTCGCTGTTGCATGGAGGAGTTCTAGCTGCACAGTGCGGCCTCTCTCGAGGCAACTGAAGCGGACTATCCCCAGTGCGAGAGGTTTTGCTGCAATGTCGGCACCCCGTCTCGTGTACTATGCTTATGCTGTGTGACTTTCAGCATTCATAACCACTCAACCTTTATGATTAAATTGTTTACTAGTGCACCAAGTTCTTCATAGATCTAGCCTCGTAATTTTGTTTAAAGTTTACTTACAGTGGAGCATGATCCCGGACTCCCTTAGAGGGTCCAAGGTCACATACCACAGTCTCAGAATCCTGTGTGAAACACTGTATTAGCCGAAAACTCATTCCGGCGCCGCTGGTTCTTGTGTTTCCGTCACACGAGTCATGTCTTCGCTTTTGGTTTACCTCGTGATTCAGCATATGTGAACGGAGGTGAGGTGAACGGAGAAGCATTTTTTAGCCTTCGCACCTCCCACCCAAACATGCACAATGTCAAATAAAAAAATGAAACACACATACAATAATATAGGGAGCCATTTGGCGCCATTGATTTTTCCCCCCGCAGCAGCCAACATCTTGCCTCTTGTCAGAGCAAGCTTTTTAATCAGACCCATGCAGGAGTCTGTCTCTGTCGAATGAAAAGAGAATGAAGGGGCTGACTGGGGTGGGGTGGGGGTGTGGTGAGGATAGGAAAAAGCGCCGAACAATTGGCATGAAATGAACTGTCGTCAAAGCCAGTGCTTCGCCGAGCATAAAACACTCAGGGGGGGATGATTTATTGTCGCGGGGAGAACAAGGGCTCTGCTCTGTATGCATATTGTATGTGTTCTGATGGAGTTATGGCCCCTATCGAGTAGTATTTCTAAAATCATAATAATACCCAGAGTGGGGGAAAAAAGTGGTTGAAGTTTACAATTTGAAACTTCTGACTCTCGTCGAATTTTTCTTTTTTATCCCCTGTATACCATTCGTTTTGTTCCCATTTTTTCTCTCTCTCCGTGGCTTTCTCCTTGTGCATGTCACTCCCTGATTCACATTTTGTTTATTTTCCCCCCGCTGCCCATCTCTCTCTCCTTCTTTGCCAGGATGTTTCACAGCCTCTCGCCTCCTCCTTATTCTACCTCTTCCTCCCATATTTTCTTGTCACCCCTTGTGCCGTTCCCTCCATCCCCTCAGGCCCTCACTCCTCCTCAGAGCCAGGTCCAGACGGCTCCCTGCTTCTCTCTCCATGTACAGGAGGAGGTGGAGGGGGGAGCGAAGCAGCAGCGAGGGGGTCTTTGTAGTCAAATTGACTTGTGCCTTGTTCACCAAACGGATGAGCCGGGCAGGTCTCTACCCGGGCTCAACAGTATGCATGACACACTCATTTGTCATGCATTGGCCTGTACGTCTACTCCTGCCAAACGCTGTCCTGGCTCTCGTCCCAACTCGCTCCTTATTCACTCAGCAGTTAGGCTTGTGGGGAAAAAACACAGGCACAAAATGGCTGCTGTTGTCACTGCTCTGTTCTCTCAGCGAGTGGAGGAGGAGGAGGCTGTGTTTTCATGTGCTATGAAGACTGAGATGATGCAAGTTTTGGAGAGTGTGTGTTTTACGTGCAGACTGCAGAGGTTTCGTAAGTGTTTTATTCTCCAGTATCATGGTTTATGTTGTCCACTTGAACCTTTTAGCGGCCATTAGAGATTAAAACGGGTCAGAACTCATCGTGACTTCTGTTTTTGTAGTTTTGTTTTTGTTGTGTCAACGTCATGGTTATGTGACAGTGTCAGTCGGAGGCAAAACAAAGGAAAGACTAGAGGCAAACACAGGCAATGGGCTATCATGTACATTCAAGGATCCCGTGAGCTACAAAATTGGCAAAACGTTTCAGAGATGGAGCATAAATATTGCTAATATTTATCCTCCTGCTAACTGCAGCCTATCTGGAGCAGTTAGCAGAAGGCTAAACTGTTAAGATTCCCTTTGTCTCTGAAACGCTTCACCGATATTGTTCGACTGTTTCTTTGACTGACTTTACTGCAGGATAGTTAAGATAAGATAAGATAAGATGAACCTTTATTAATCCCCGGAGGGAAGGGAACTATGATTATAATATATTAACTATAGGCATCCAAAGATTTATACGCCCTCAATTTATCTACAGTGCTAACGTTGGCCACCAGCCTGCTGCTCGGATGTCTGGCTACTTAGCTAACTTAGCTTGCTGCTTCCTCCATGTTGTCATGCAACACAAAAGAACGAGCCAAAAAAAGTCACCACTCATCTGGCAAGAGCACTGTACTTTCCTACTCTTTGACAAGACTGTGTAAATGATGCATTAATTTGTTAAATTTTACTCATTTAACGACTGGCTAGTTAGCTAGCTGCCTCGCTAATTCCACCATGATACAGAAAATGAACCAGAACTGGGTCACGGTCCCTCTGCCGTTAGCTAGTTAGCTTGTCAGTCTTCGAACAAGCCAGCTAGCTAACTAGCCAGTTCCACATCAGACAGTCTAGTTAGCTAATGATGCGTCCAAACGGGGTTGTGTTTACTGTGTTCAAGAGAAGAATCCATAAGAACACCCCCCTCTTGTAGTATTCACAACTTTGTAACTGTAAAAGTTTCTAAAAGTTCACGACTTGTGATACGTTTGTTGACGTCAGAAATGTTGGAGGTCGTGGAAGTTATTTTTTCGGTGCATAATAAGTGAATGTATTGTAATTTCAAACATATGTTTTTGTTATTTCTCAGTTTTGTAATAGGTCTGATGAAAATGCTCATATTCCCATGCTAAATTGTTAGCCTCGTCAGTAATGTAAATATCATTGCTTAGCAGCGGTGTTCTTACGACTTTACAACTTGAACACCAAGCATGTTGTGTACACAAGTTCCCATGTTGTACACAAGCTCACAATTTCATTTGAAGGCACCATAACTAACATTAGCCAGCCGGCTATGCCTCCCGAAGTAGTCTTCCAGCAGCGTAGGGGTCGGCTAATCTCGTCCCGTTTGTTAATGTTAACTTTCTCAACTAACACTCCTCATCCTGTGGAGTGAGTGACCGAATATATTGATATAAACTAGTATTTTCTTCAGTCATTGGTAAAAGTCGGGAAGTCGTGAACACAGTAAGCGTGGTAACAGTAACACCGCTACTAAGCAACGTCAATATTAACGCTACCATACGAGTCTAGAAGCCACAGAGGCTAACAGTTTAGCTAGCTAGCAAGCAATAATGCTGGAAATGAAAAGATATAAGGACAGAGGAGAAAGATGAAGACGTAGAGAATATCAACTTTTTCTTCCGACATATAAAATTACCAAGAAAAACAATATATAACTAAAATTACAATATAATTTATAATATATATTTACATTAACATAACATTAATATTAACTTATTATGCACCAAGAAATGAACTCACTAAGAGAAAAGGGGTCATTTTTTCTGTCAATCCAATTAATCCATTGAAAGTGTAAATCCAGGACCAAGGTTTCATCTGAGGTGAGTTTAATGACCTACATTAAGTGATTTATTACCTCGACGTGATTTATTACTCTGACCTTAATAATATTTAGTCGGACATTAGCCGCCACGTCACTTCGTCCCAGAAATTGAGCGCTATAAATTGGTAGTTTCTGAGGCAGCTAATACAGAAACTCTCCTCCAGATTAGAGGCTTAGTTGCATCAGCCACCATTTTCTCCCTGACAAGCGTCCCCATTTTGTAAAGGTCAGCTGTGATTTTATTTTTTTTTTTTAATGCTCTCCTCTATGTAGGGTAGTCCCATTTTTTCATTGTTCCTCCTCCGTTCTGTTTACAGTGTGACGTGGACTCTGCAAACACTGTGCGCTGGTTATTAAGGCCAATTTCCATCACTCCTTCTCCCCTCCTGTCACCAGCGTGCCTCCGCTAGAGAGAAAATGGATTTTAATGGGCGGGTGGTTGATTAGTGCAACACTAACGGCGAGTCAAGTGGACGGCCGTGTGGAGTGAGGTTGATTTAGAGAGGCAGGTGGCACAGAGAGAGGAGATGAAACAGACCGAGGGACCGACTCACTTAGTGACTGACTGATCAATTATGGCAATTGAGTTCTTATCTATCCATCTATACATGTACATACTCCCATATATAACATTCACAACAGCGATTTATATTTAGGGATACGCGCACAGTGCTCGCAAATCGAAACTTGTGACTCACTGTTTGACATTTCTGCTCTCTCATTGTGTCTCGTTGTGCATATCACTCTCTGATTCACACACAGCGACCAGCCCACTCCTCTTTCAGCACTTCCACTTCTGTGTCAGCTTTTCATGCACCCAGCTCATGCTAGGAACTTTTTGGTTTGGTTTTTTTGTCATCCAGAGGTACATTTATCCAGGGGTTTTCACCAGCAGTTGCCACTGGGTACATGGAAATATTGTGGACTAGCTTAGCATGTTAAATTAACCTAATAATAATGATAATAATGATAAAAGGTAACACTTTTACAGGTCCATGAGTTTCATGGTAATTAGGTGATAATTAGTAAGTAACCTATTTAAAATGTCGTTGGAATTGCTGCCAAATAACCCCAATATTTACCTCACAATTTACTGAAATTGACTTTATCATAAACATAGTTTAATAATTCTGCCATTTCCCAACAGCTGGCCATTTATTTAGTAGATTTTCGGGAAATGAATGCACAGCCGCTTCTCAAGACTAAGGGCCATATTTTAACCATTATATGCTATTTAAACATATCATTATTTATAATGTTTATATAAAGTAATTTTTGATACATTTTGAGGTAAATATTGGGGTAGTTTGGCAGTAATTCCAAAGAAATTTCAAATACCAGGTTTCAAATATAACACCTAATTACCATGATATATATATATATACATATATATGTGTGTGTGTGTGTGTGTGTGTGTGTGTGTATACTGTGTATAAAGAGACAGATAGATAGATAGATAGATAGATAGATAGATAGATAGATAGATAGATAGATCCAAGCTCCATAGCTCCAAACTTGTATTCAATTTTGGCGAGTATAATATGGCCATATTCAAAGTGGTCCTTTGACCTTTGACCTCAAGATCTGCGAATGAAAATAGTTTCTATGGGTCCCCACGAGTCTCCCCTTTACAGACATGATTCAGCGTTCTCTGTTAATACTGGACTGGTTTCAAAAATAGTTTTCCCCATTAGTCACTTGCGCACAAAAACATGGGAAAATGTGGCCCTGGTTTAAAAAATACTGGGGTTACCCTTGAAATCAGATTTCCACGTCTATGACAGAAGTCTAGTCAAAGGCAGGACTTCTGGCAACAAGCCGTTATGTCTATGAGAGCCTGAGCTGTGATGCTTTTATTTAAGATCTCTCTCCCTCCCTGCCAAATCAGAAGTAGGTCATTGCAAAACTGTGGGCCCAAACTGTAAATCACTTCTTTCATGTGCTGCACCTCTGCACACACTCTCATGCCTACATGTATAGCTGTATAACAACACAGAGATCAGCTCCCCGACGTGTCAAGGGTGACGATCTCAAATTGCATTAAAGGGATTTATTGCAAGAGGCTGCAGGTGAGATGGTAAATGGGCTTGATGTTGCCCCTCGCAAATATTTGTGTCATGTTAGGGGATTGGGGGTAACATTGTTGTTGTTATTAACCATGGCAATAACAGCTAATAAGACTAAAACCAAGTTTGCTTTAGCTTGTGAGTCATGAGCTGGTCCTTTTCAGTCGTGCCTCAGAGATGAAGCAGCATCCAGTTGTCCTGTGATCTAACTCCTCTTGTGGTCGCTCGGTGCGATACAGTAGGTTTAGATGGGTTGTCGGGATTGTTTAATGATAAACAGCTGGGTCCAGTCTCGCTGTAGTCGAAAGTACATCTACAGCTGCTGTTTCCTGATAGGCTTGAGTTTGTCGTGTTATGATTTGAGCATATTTTTAATTGCTAATCTTTAGATTAATCACAATTAAATATTTGAATCAGTTGACAGTCCTAAAACTTTATACATGAAAAATATGATATGATTATATGACACGATGCGGTACTATGCTACTAATCTACCCAGCAGTACACCCAGTAGTGGAGCGCACTACACAGGCTGTATTACTGGGTAGGCATGGGAGAACCAGAACCAGGACTGAGCGGGACAGTAAAATTAGACATTTTCTCAAGGGAAAATCTGGTGCTCGGAAACACTACCGATTTTGTCCATAAAATCAATAAAAAATGAAAGTTCGTGGTAGTAGATTTAAATAAAGGATCTGAACACAGTCTAGATACCCCGGCATGTGCAACATAACCAGCAAAGGATCCTTTCAATCCCCCCCCCCCGTTTGCCAGACAGCCACTACGCCAGTTAAACTAGTGATCTGGCTGAGCTGCACAGCAGTTGTCCAAAGCTAACAAGCTCCACAAGAAAGAAGTGAGGGGGAATCAATGAGAAACGAAACGACTGGGGAGAGGATGGCACACACATTATGGGTGGATTACAAAGTCAAGCAGAGGGTTAAGAAGACAGCGTGCGATGGCTGCAGAGTCGGTGGTTTCCAGCGTTACCGTCGCCGTGTGGCGGCCGTTGGCCAAGGGGCAAAATGAAGCGGCACGACGACACGACCCTCAGCTCGCTGTAGCCGCCGATTACAGCGCTGCTCTCGTCCCTCTCGTTAATGTCCACTCTCTCTGGAGAAGAGCTGCTTTGTTTCCTCTTTGCTTGCGTGAGCAGTTACACTGTTCACCAAAGCCACTCCATCTCAATCGCACTCACTGGCACAGTTTGCACATGATCGTGCGGATCATATAATTAAACACTGTTTTATGTAACATTGTAAGCCATCTTATACTGCACACACATATTCACACTGTATGTTAAACAGTTAAATCCAGAGGATTTCAAAACACAAGACGTCTTTATTTTTCCCAAGAAACCAGGAAATAAAGATGCATTTGCAGTTCGTTTGTTCCAGACATTTTCAACAAACAAGGTTAAGTAAAGCAGATGACTTCACTCTGAACTCCTGTTAAGACTGATTTTAATATAGCCGTGAGCATAATCGTTGCATTTTAATCCAAACAAATCATTGGTGTTTCTGTAAACTATGGCATTTTCCCCCTTTTTACAAGTCCTAGCAATGAAATTTTGGATTTATGTAAAACTTTGAAGTGCATTGCTTGATAAATATACACAGTGTTATTACCCATCTTGATATAAAAAAAATTAATTACTAAATGTTGTGATTTATTTAAATGTATGAAGCATTTTATGGATCCAAACACCACTTTACTTCACGTCCCATAACTGTGGTTGTAATATTGAGGTACGTAAAATAAGCTAATTCATTTATAATATGACATTACTTCAAATGGAGTTGTTTCATATACATATTACTGCGCACCATATTATTTATTTATTTTATTTACAAGTTATTTATGAGTCTTTCCTCAAAATGAGCCTGTCCCACACCTTACTGCGACAAAGAAGGTTACCATGGTTACACATCTCCAACCGACAAGGAGGTTAGTTATGCAGTTTCAGCACTTTTCTCCTTTTTAGATAGTCGAAGCTAACATAGCAGACCTCACTAGCTGCCATCTTTCTGTAATATTAGCCAAAATGTCATTTCCGCAACATGTGCTTCCTCAAGACATTAGAATTGCAATATCTGTCATAAAACATATTTTATAATGTTTTTGTATGAAGACTTACATCTATGGTTACTGTCAATTTTTTTAGGGTGTAGAGAAAATCATGAAATCCCCTATTTTAAATAAATATTAATTAATATTTACAATGATGCACAAAGCTGGATGAAAAAGAATGAATTTAAATTATTTAAGTTAATGTATACATTTATAATTAAATGTCAAAATATAATTAGGGAGTGACCAGAGCTGCTGAAACTCATACAAATTTCCCGGTATTTCTTCATTTACTTTCTCCTGGAGCTCTGTCAGCTAACAGTCTCACCCCAGTTATGACCTCTCCTCAGCCTGTTGGAGGATTGGTTTTAAGATTTCATTGATCAATTTTTCAAGCGCAATTAGGTCTTGCCCTCAAGTTCTGTCATGTACTTGTGAACCCACTCTGAGCCAGCGTGGAGCCTCAGATCTTTGACGCTACAGATGACTGGCTTCTGGCTCTAGATTACGTGCTTCAGGACTGCAGTTTCTTCGTGTGTTGCCCGTGTGTTGGCCTGTCTTTCATTTAGATGCTGCTGTCACCTTTATTTCCATTTTCAGAGTAAAGAAAACTGGACTTGACTGTTCGAGAACGGTTTGCTCTCCCTTTTGCCTCTCCTTCCATCTTGCTTCTTTTTCTATCTCATGCTTGATCTCTCCCATCCTTTCCTCCGGATCCCTCCATCCTTACTCTAACCGCTCCGTCCGCCACTTTGTGCCGGTGTTGCTGAAGGCGAAGGGACACGGTGGACAAACGGTATCTCATTAGAAACAGCGAGGCCTCGGACAGGCCTGACGGCAGAGCGCAGCCCGTGTGGCTTCTGCGGAGAGACAGGGAGAAAAATGAAGGAGAGACTGAAGGAGGTGAGGAAATAGACAACGAAGAGAGAGCGGAGCAGCAGCAGTTGAAGGGCAGGGGATGGAAGTAATAGGCAGAGGCAAAGGTTGGGGTTGGCAATCTTTCATCCCTTCTTTCCCCTCATCATCTCTCGCTGCTAGCCACAGCTGTGGGAGGAAATGGAGAGACAACTGTCATCTCATTGGTCCATCTGCACCCGCCACTAACATGCCCGTGTCATGGCCGACACGCCGCCGTTCTTTCCCTCCTCCATCATCCTCTCCTCTCCCCATAAATGTCACTATGACTTAGCTGAGTGAGGTCTTTTGTCTCTACTGACAGTGGAGCCCTGTGTTGTGCCCTGATTGTGGGATGTGGCAGCCCAGTCGCACAGCAGTTCATGAATCAGTCACAAAATTTAATGTACAGATTCATGTACAAATTTCACTTTTTTATCATGATGGTCAGCATGAAATCATATGTAATCGACACTGTTGTGAACCAGGAAGTATAAAGAGCAGCAAACGGCACTTAGGGAGGAGGTTGGGGTGGTTGGGTGGGTCAAAATAACACAGGACTTTCATCCAGGAGACTTGTGTTTGTGTTTTGTCAGTCACAGCACTTCTGAAGTTATTTAAACTCAAAATGCAGTCTTTTTCTAAACCTAACAAAGTTGTTTGTTACCTAATCCTAACCAAGTTGATCTTTTTTGAAGCCTAAGTAATTTTATTGCCTAAACCTAAGTAGTGTTGTTGCCTAAAGCTAACTAAGTCAATCTTTTCCTAAGCATAACTAAGTATTTTGTTGCCTAAGCCTAACCAAGTCGATCTTTTTGTAAACTTAAGTAGTTTTGTTGCCTAAAGCTAACCAAGTCATCTTTTTCCTATGTCTAAGTAGTTTGTTACCTAATCCTAACCAAATCGAACTTTCCCTAAACCTATCTAAGCATTTTATTGCCTGAAGCTAATCAAGTCAGTCTTTTTTGAAGCCTAAGTACTTTCCTTGCCTAAACCTTACCAAGTCAGTGTGTCAGTGTGCTGACGTGACTATGACTAGATCCAAACTGACTGTGATTATCATAAAGTGGGCATGTCTGTAAAGGGGAGACTGGTGGGTACCCAGAGAACCCATTTACATTCACATATGTTAAGGTCAGAGGTCAAGGGACCCCTTTGAAAATGATTATGCCAATTTTTCCTCCAAAATATTGCACAGGTTTGAAGCATTATTTAGCCTCCTTCATGACAAGCTAGTATGACCTGATTGGTACCAATGAATGTATCCTCACTCTAGCTTTAAAAAAGTAACCTGAAATTATTATTGCGTTTACTTTGACAGCCATAATAATAGCATAAATTTCATATTAGCGGCCGATAATTTGTCGAGCCTGATATATTTCGTGCATTCCTAATATTTTGCCACTTTAAACCGCTCAAGGTTGTGGTTTTATTTCCTCTGATATTTCTGCCTTCACCCCCCCATACGGCCGAGGTCGGTGAATGAAATTTGACTTTGTGGTGCTCAAGAGAAAGACAGATTGCATTTAAAAGCATTGTGTCTTTCCAAAATAAATGTCCCAGTAACTCTGGATAATGCGCTGTTTTCTCTGGAACCACCTAAGTAATAGTCCCCATGAAACCTCTCCACGGCGAGATCAGTCCATTACCCCTTACTGCCATATTTTTTTTGCAGGCACATGCAATTCTGGCGCCAGCTATTTCATTGTGTTGTTCCGATAACAGTAAATTAATTGTTCAGCTTCATGAAAGAAAAGTGTCGCCTCCGTACGACTCCCCTGTGTGGCTGCCTTTGTGATTTAGGAACGCATAATTTTTATCCTCCCCCTCTATAAATCGTGTTTAAATGAACGTCGGTGTAGTTTCACAGAGTGAGCGGTAGGGGGCCTCCACATAGGTCCATGCACTGAACCCGTGGAGGGGAAGAGAGAGAGCGCAAGATGAGGAGGTCTATCCCTGTATCCTTGGAGCCTCAAACAAGAAGCTAATTCTTCTTGACATCCGTGAAACCCTTTTTTAATCTGCTGACTGAAAGTGATGGGGAGGGGGAAAGGGAACGGGGAAGGAAAGGAGAGAAGAGGAAGCACTGCAGGAGTTTGTGTACAAAATCAGCTCCAGTTTGAAAATGATCCTCTTTAGGGTTTTTTTCTGAGTGTTGTTGGCACGTCTTTCAGTTGTGTCGAGAGGGGCATTCAGCCATGATGTCTGTGCAAATCCTTTTTTTATTTTTTTTTTAAAGCAGACATCATTTATTGCAGTTTGCATCACGCACACGCCCTGTTTATGTCAATGAACTGTGCAGAAAGATATGTGTTCCCCTGATGAGCCCGAAGTCCTAATTTAGAGCTAAACTTTAGATTCACTTTCTTTTTACATCCATTCTCCATTTATCCATTTAGCTAGACAATTGGATGTCATGTATTTTAGATGTTTCCTTCTGTGCTCAGACAGCCAAAACCTGTTATATCACCTCAGCCCGTAGAGACGGTAAGAAAGAACAGGGAAGAGAAATAAAAAGATTGAGCGCTACCGGAGCTTCCCTACATGATTTAACAAATATGCAGCGAAAGCTTATGTGTCATACATCTTGAAGGCTCTGGAAGATTGCAGTGATCACTGTAATCACAGGTGCCTGTCCACACTTTGGCAGGGAAGCTCTGCTAATTATAGAGAAAATGTTCGCTGTTTGTTTACCAGCGAAAACTGGCTGGAAAAACAATGCATTTCCTTGCAATCGTGAGACAACCCCCCCCTCGACTGGCTGTTGTCTGGGATGTGTTGACTCAAATCCAGGGTGAACTGCGCTCGTTGTTTGTTTAATTTCCCTCATTAGTCGCGGCGCGCACTTAAGTGTGAGCTTGGGAAATGAGTTTGGGTTGTTTGAGGTGCTGAAGTTATTGTGGTGTTGGTGGTGGAGATGCCACTGGAGTGTGTGGACACTGAAATGGCTGCCTGGTTGCATCAAATCACCTCTATGCGTAGGGGGTGACTGTGCTGTTATCTGCTTTTAATAAGATGAGATGAAATAAGATTTGGGCTTTATTTGCCTCCGAGCATCTCTTTCCACCATCTTGGCTCCAGTTCACTTCCTGAACCTGTCTTCACTCGGAGAGAGCAGTGCTTTTTCTACTTAAACCGTTTGAATGAGTGTGCGATGAGGACAAATGTCTTCACGCGGCACACAGCTTGTCTTTTTCAGCACTGAATTAATTCCTCCTTTACAGAATTGCACCATTGTGACATTTAGGAATTGTAAATGGCCTTGTAACAGCCACGGCCCATCTCACCATTGCCGTGGTGCGTTGTCCAAACATTCTCAACAGACTCTGAAATAGCCTGGAGCTCAACGTTTTTCCTGTGTTTTTTTTTTCCCCCCACTGTTCCAATGCAAAGTGTTTGTATTCATCAACATCGCTTAGGCTTGAGCGCCTCTCCGGGCTGCGAATGGAGGAAATTACATGTAAACGCCGCGGTTTGAAGGTTACATCGCCCTGAGCGCGAAGAAAAGTACACAAAGTCAGTGAGAGGGAAACATGCAGATGAATTAAAGATAAATTTGGGTTAATGCGAAGTAATGAGCATGGACCTTAAAAACTTCATGACACCTTCTGCCATCAGAAGATATATATGTCTCACGTGGTTTGTAGTCCTCTAGACCTGCCGCCCCCTTATTGATTTGTGTTCATAGAAATGAATTTCAAATGTTTTTCATGATGGTCAACATGAAATTGCCAAACACCACTTATGGAGGTTAGGGTGGATGAATTGGGTCAAAAAGCAAGACTTTAATCACAGCGACATTCATCAAAGTTGATTTGTTTGTTACGTAACTTCCATACCTAAGTTACGCCATTTCTGATGTTAATGTAACCGAATCCTCAATCTTTTCCTAAAGTTAACTAAGTAGTTTTTGTTGTTAGTAACGTTTGTGCTTATGTTTCACTATTTCCGATGTTATTTCAGCCCAAACCACAATCTTTTCCTAAAGCTACCTAAGTAGTTTTGTTACGTAACTTCTGTACTTAAGTTACACCACTTCTGGTGTTATTTTAACCCAAACCGCAATCTATTCCTAAATCTGACTAAGTAATTTTATTGCCTAAGCCTAACCAAGTCGACCTTTTCCAAAACCTAACCAGGTAGTTTTATTTTGAAAAGACTAGAGTGGAAATTGTACATGTATCATATGTTGCTTAACATTCATAAGAAAATGCATGAAAAAGACATTGACTGTCACCACAAAAGGGAAATTTATGTCTATGTACATGAATCAAATAGCTTAAAAGTCCTCGACATTAAAGGTGCAGTATGTAGGATTTGGTGACATCTAGCAGTGAGGTTGCAGAGTGCAACCAACTGAAACCTCTGTGCCAAGCTTATAGGAGAACTATGGTGGCCGACGTTAAAATGCAAGTGAGTCTATCTGAAGCCAGTGTTTTGTCCATTCTTTGCAACCGTAGAAACATGGCGGCTGGCTCCGTGAAGACGACCAACTCCCTTTGTAGATATGAACGGCTCATTCTACGCTAACGTTCACTAAATCCTGACAGCAGTGCAGGAGACAGGTAATCTGAAGACAATCATGTTCCTCTGTGTCCTCCAGTGTCCGCGGGTGGTCATAATGGTATCTACAAGATTTCACAGACCAGAGGTAAACAACCAATCAGAGCTGAGCTGGATTCTGCCATCTCTGAGTAGCTGTCAATCACTCGCGAACTCAAATGGTCACTCTAGGCAGTGCTGATCAAATATGAATCAATGTTCTATTATATCAATGCCTATAAAATTTTGAGATCAGTTGAGGAAACACCCAGCGCCGCCCACCAGCCAAAGCAAACTGACTCATTTTACAGCGAAACAGTAACTACGAAAACATTTGAGGTGAGAAATAGGCATTAGCGTGACAGAATATTGATCCATATTTCATCATGCCTAGTTTGACCGTTTGATCAGAGTTTGCACGTGATTGACAGCTGCCTCCGTTGAATGAACAGCCAATTGGAACGCTGTCTTTTTGAAATGACCTGTGATTGGCCAAAGTCTCCCATCACGGGCTGGATTTTCTAAAGCCAGATATCGGAGCCATGAGGCGGTGCAGAAGTTTATGGAAGACAATGCCAAAAATATTCTGCCTACTGCAACTTTAAGGTAAACTTGTGACTTTATGCTAAATCAATAAACACGACTTGACTCCTTGTGTTTGCCCCACAGCAACACGCAGGGCTTCTGGATCTGCAGAAAGTGAAGGCGTGTGCGTCAGTGTAGCTTTAGAAGTAAACTTCTATTAAAGGAAACATACTGTGTACACAGCTCCCTATTAGTAACAGCTTATAGTGTTTATATACAACACAAATTAAAGTACACTGGGATTCGTGTCAGCGACTTCATCAAAACATTATTAAACCCAACAGATTGCTCGAGGATCCAGTTGGCTCCTCGGCTTACATGACACACCATTGAAGAAGACCACGAGGCCTCCACCAGTAACCCTAGTGTTTGTTTACCATCCTCTTGCAGTCTGTGTTTGTTTATTTGTGTGCACAAGCGTCTGTGAATTCAGATTTTTTTTTTTTCTACCCCCTGTTAAGGGCCTTATTTGCTTGCTTGTGCATACAGCCGCCAAGAAGTCTCTCAGCACCAGCCAACAAATGGATTGTTATGTAACGGCCACAGCCTGCTATGTTCGACTGCCAACCTGCAGAGAAAGAGAGGGGATGGACGGACAAAGGGAGGGTTAAAGATAAAGGAAGAGAATGAGAGAAAGGGGAGGCAGGCGGTTAGAGAAAGAGAGGAGTAAGTGACGCGCCTCTGGCTAAATGTTGTGGTTCCAGACACGGCACAGCAAATCTTCTTTTCTGTTAGTCTTTTCTCTCTCTCCTCGCTCCCTCGTGTCTGGGTTTTGTCTCGTCACATTATTGGTTCGGCTTGATTTGTTTTCCATTGAAGGGCTCTCCGCAAAGTGCAGACAGTCATTAAACAGTCATTTATTTAGTATCTCCCATCCCTCGCCTCGCTCGTCCATCTTCTCAGCTCTTCCCCACATGTGAAATATCAGCCCTGCGAAGGCAGACGGTCGCCCCCGTCCAGGAGTCCCCCCCCGAGCCCGGCGAGACGAGCGAGGGAAGACGAAAAGAATACGATCGTCTGTCTCTGCTTTATTCGGGCACTTCAACACTGATCCGACATCAGAGAACAGAGACACCAGTGACATTTCAGATAACGTAACTGGGTCCTCGGAGAGCTGGCTTGTGGGTATTTTTCTCGCTGTATCTGCTCGGTGTAACCCATTCTCAGCACTACTCAGTTCAATACCCGCCGCAGCAGCGTGTCGCACATTTTGACTTTAAGTCTCTTGAGATCAGAAGGGGGTCTGGACCACCTTCGCTCTTCAAAGACAGGCTTGTATTTGTTCTATTTCTCCTCTAATGCTAATCTTTATGGGTGCAAGCTCCTGATAGCTGAGTGAGTAGATAATGGACCTTCTATGTGAGCTGAAATGGATAGTAACGTTGAATCCCACCCGGCAGCTTTCATGTGTCAACAACCGTCAAAGCTTCACAGGATCCTCAAATCCTTTGTGGACTGACCTGCGCCAGCTCATCATACTGTAGCTGCGTGTCGGAACACATTCAACACACATGCACGGCGATATTTAATGCATACACCTCACACATCCACTACAGACTGTGTCGTTCTTTCATCTCCCCGCTTCATCCGCCTCCGCCTTTGATGTGGGAAACCCTGGAGCCTGAGGAGTACAGTCCTGGGGAATGAAACAGTGGATCTGCGCTCTTACTCTGAGGATGAGGCTTCCCATTGATCCCCCTGTTGGTCTCTCTCAGCCTCTTTTTTTTTGTTGCCTTCAATCACTCACTCCATCACCTCCCCCACACTCCAACATCCATCCACCAACATCTATTAGAACCGTCTTTTCTTCTCATGCAAGATGAGGGTCATTATTCACATGGTTATCTCAACCACTCCTACACCTCTAGTAAGTCATCGCAGCCCTGCAGTGCACTCAGCTCATTTCATTAAAGAACCATTTACAATGTTGCTCCAACCTCCGGTCAGGAGGGCTGCAGGGGTCTATTTCACGTTAGGCTCTGAGTTGGCTCGGACAAACTGATTTTGCAAGGTGTTGGCTCGCTCGCTCTATTTCTGTCGAGTGGTGTTGCATCCGTGTAGCAGGCTGGAGAGGCGAAGTCAGTGGAGACTAATTATATCCTGTGGGCAGTACTAGCAGAGTAGGGAGGGTCTGCTAGTTTAACAGTAGTTTCCCATTTGTTTGAGTGTGGTTGGTGTTCGTATTTATGATGATGTTTTAGGGTGAAAATAAAAGCAATTAAGGAGCCGGGGGAGGGGGTTAATATTCAGAGAAAATAACCCTGAATTTCCAAGCTTAAAGTCATAAATTTACGAGAAAGAAACTCTTCTCGGAGATTAAAGTGGTAAAATTACAGGAAAGAAACTGTTATTCTCTGAGATATAAGTGGTTAATTCATGATGATTATTTAATAACATTAATAGAACAAAAACTTGGATAGTGTCTGAAAATAAAGCGATACATTGTCAGGAAAGAAACAATATCTCTGAGATTAAAGTGGCAAATTTATGGGTGGGAAAAGATTATAAAATCCTAAATTTAGGAGAAAAAACGGTGGAAGCAGTTGAAAAATGTAGTAATGAAAAAAAGAGGAGGTTTTGTTGAGGAACCAGATCACTTGACATCGCAAGACTGGATCATCATCATCACACTACCATGTTTCCCACGACTGACGCGGTGACAGTTGGACACGGCCCCTTGAAAGCATCGGTTTGTAACTACGGTGACGCAGCAGCTGTGCCGAAATAAAGAGATAGAGGCTGTTCATGTCTGCTTTCCAGTAACCTACAATATTAGTATTAACTTTAAATGTGTATATGTATCTTTGAGGACCTTCGCCTCGCACAGAGGCCATGCTTCCCATAATACTTTAGCAGCAAGGGAATTCAGATGGTGGCAGTTTTTCAAGTTTTTTTGTGGTAAATATATGACTTTTTAATCCTGATTATTTGTGAGTGTTTTCTCATAAATTTGCCACTTTTCATCTCAGAGGATATCAGAGTTTTTTCTTGTAAATTTACAACTTTACAACAACAACTTTACCCCCCCTTGTCTTCATTTCATATCTGCCCATTAAACAGCTTATGATTTCATGCTTTCATGCAAAAATCTCCCTGCTTGTGTAATTTTTACGATTTGAGCCACCGTTTCGGAAGGTCACCGCTTCAAGGATGGAACGGCTCGCACCGGCTTCAGCCTGTGTTTGTTTATGAACTGTGAGGGCCACTCCAGCGTAATTAGGATGGTGTTAACACTAATGGGTCCGAGGCTATTAAACATCAAGAAGTGCAGGCTCTTGCCCCCTTCGTCAAAAATGCACACACCTGTATTACCCATAGACCTAGCAGCAACAAAGCAGCGTGACCTTTTCAAAACATCACGGCTTAATGTGTGAATATGGTTGTTATTCTGAGCGTTTTATTGTTTCTTCATGCAACACATGTCAAAGTTTCACAGCGTGAAAGGTGTAAAATCTCTTCAGACCTCTTGTTTTCCAAGCAGTACCCCCTTTGTGCGTGTTAACAGCTATATTTCAACACAGATACTAAAGTCTTGTCATCATCTTCTTTCCCTACATTTTGTAGGCTTATATATTTTGCAACCCCGCAGCCGCTTAATTCGGGGGGGTGGTGTTGGGTCGGGTGTGGCGATGCATACCCTCCGAACATGGTAAATATTTCCAAGGCTGAGCCTGGAGCTGAAATATTCACACGTCTCTCTGCCGCTGCTGCCTGATTGGCATGCTATTAAAAGAGTTAATGTGAGAAAATATGCTGCTGTTATTGCCGCCCCGTGTGTGTTTGTGTGTTCATGCGTGCTGTTTCCGAGCGGGGATTTGTGAACGTGCCGCTTATGCTCGTGAGTAATGGGTATTAAGGTGTCAGATCGCCCCGTTGTATGAGCAGAGTGTTGAGCAAAAATGCCATTCATGCGTGAACAATGGGCATTAACACTGATAACACAATTACTGCAAAACTTCAGAAACAACTAACCAAATTAAACGGCGTACTGATGTGCTGCGCTGTCCTGTCCAGTAGGCCAGACACTTAATGTAGACAGCTGCTTCTGTTTACTATAAGCCCCCTAAGTTTTCATACTCAGTCAGATCTGAACAACCAGGAAAGACACTATCTGGGATATTCTGTGGGATTTTCTAACTGTCAAGTGATTCAGATTAGGGCTGTCAAAGTTAAATAACTCATTAATGCAGATTTGTTTCAACGCCATTCATTTTTTTAACACATTAACACAACTTGTAATTTTTAAGTTGTAGTAGGCTCAGTTTTAAAGCTGGAGTGGCATCATATGAAACTAGAAAACCTGAGGAATTCATAAGTAATCCACTGGATATTTTCAGCCCTAATTAAAATATTTAATTGTGATTAATCACATGATTGTCCATAGGTAATCGTGATTAATCATACATTTTTTTTTATCTGTTCAAAATGTACCATAGGGAGTTTTTTATCAACATGGGAGTGGGAAAATATGCCACCTTTCTGCAAATCTATGTACAGGAGGCCACTGAGCTCTCAGGGACCTTCAATGCAGCAGAAATGTTTTAGCAACCTTCTCCGGATCTTTGCCTCGACGCAATCCTGTCTCTGAGCTCTGCAGGCCGTTCCTTCGACCTCATGGCTTGGTTTTTAATCTGATCCGCATTGTCAGCTGTGAGATCTTATATAGACAGGTGTGCACCAAATCATGTCCAATCAGTTGAATTTAGCACAGGTGGACTCCAGTCAAGGTGGAGAAACATCTCCGAAATGATCAAGAGAAATGGGAGGAACCTTAGCTAAATTTCAAGTGTCATAGCAAGGAGTCTGAATACTTATGTCAATGTAATATTTCAGTTTTTCCTTTTTGATAAGTTTGCAAAAAATGAGAGTAGATTGATGAGGGGAAAAATAGTTTAAATAATTTTAGCATAAGGCTGCAACATCACAAAATGTGAAAAAAGTGAAGAGGTCTGAAGACTTTCTGAATGCACCATATCAATTAGCAATCAATTAGCACAAAACAATGACAAATATTGTCCAGAAACCCACACAGGTACTGCATTTAGCATAAAAAATATACTCAAATCATAACATGGCAAACTGACTTGACTATGACTTGCCCCAAACTGCATGTGATTATCATAAAGTGGACCTCACCAAAATTTAGTTTGGAGCGTTATTTAACCTCCTTTGTGACAAGCTAGTATGACCTGGTTGGAACCAGTGGATCCAGTATCTTCACTAGTTATACAACTGAGCCCAGTACAACTACTACGCTACTACTACTACAAGAAGTTAATGGCATTAAAATGTATTTGCATTAACTTTAACAGCTCTAGTATTTTCATTTTCCACTTCTGCATTATTTCCAACGTCAATTCAAACACCACAGCCACACAACAGAACAGAATTACCTCTTAAACCACACAACTGCTTTATAATCCTCCTCATGGTGAAAACAAAGAAAATGATTAGCTAAAGTCAAATGTAGCCCTGACATTTGGTTCAAAGGGCTTATACAGTAGTTTCTTGGGCAAAAAGGGCCAATAATCACTTACCCCACCAGTAACTGACTGACCGACTGCTTATTTTATTCCTGGTTCTTGCATAGCTCTGTGGAAATGTTTAACACCCAAATAAATCGAAAACCTTTGCTTCAATCAGTTAGCATGCATGAGCCTTTGATGAAAATGAAGATTGCTTTCAGTGTAAGCAGCTCAGCTGGGCGTCACTGTCTCACCCTCACCAGACTATTGAGCAGGCTATCAGACAGAAAGAGGAGGGTATTCTGGGCTGATCAATACCATTTCTGGATGATATATATGCAGGGGAGATGCTGTCCTGCCCAGCAACCTTTCTAAAGACAATCCTCTGTCTAAACACATGACTACTCATCACCCTTACTGCCTAAACCCCCCCCCCACTACTCCCACTGGATCCCTCCATTTAAAGATATTTGGAGAAAAATAAGCGTCTGCGTGCTACCTCAAGAATAGTATTTGTACAAAAATCACTCTCTGATAGTAGCATCCCCTCCAGGGACATAACAAGCATTTTGAAATGTTTCAAACAAACCTCACAAGCACATCATCGGTGTCGAAAGCAAAACAGGAGAAGCATTTGAATTGTAAGAGGTACGGCTGTATATCAAGTCCCCACCGGTGGAGATGGGGAGGGGAATAATCTGAACAGTCTGAGGTATGATTTGTATTCAGATGTATGCTGTTGACTCACAACTATAATAGGAACTACTCCAGTGTTCTTGTTTTAAAATTACTTAAAATTTAGTTATTCAAGCATTTCGGTAATTGCACCTATTGGGGCTGTCAGTCAGTTACAATATTTAATCGCGATTAATCCCATGATTGTCCATAGTTAATCACAAATTTATAACACATAAATAACACATTAATATTCATGGAAATTTGTTTTAACACCACTAATTTTTTCAACACATTAACAGAAGTTGGGATTTTTAGCAGCTCAGTTTTTAAAGTTGGAAGATACTGGCATCATATGAAAGTACAAAACTTGAGGAATCCATTAGTAATCCATGCGATTAATCCCGTGATTGTCCATAGGTAATCGTGATTAATCCCAAATTATTTGCACCTTTTTATCTGTTCAAAATGTGCTTTAAAAGGAGAATAGACAATTATTTAATAGTCTTTTCAACATGGGAGTGGACAAGTAGGCTAAATGTATGTATGTAAAATATATATTTATTATTGGAAATCAATTAACAACACAAAACAATGAAAATATAATCCAGAAACCCTCACAGGTTCTGTATTTAGCATGAAAATTATGCTCAAGTCATCAACAGGCAACAACAGCTGTCAGTGTGCTGACTTGACTATGACTTGATCCAAACTGACTGTGATTATCATAAAGTGGGCATGTCTGTAAAGAGGAGACTGGTGGGTGCCCAGAGAACCCATTTACATTCACATATCTGGAGGTCAGAGGTCAAGGGATCCCTTTGAAAATGGCCATGCCAGTTTTTCCAGTTAGCATAGTTTGACGTGTTATTCAACCTCCATGGTTGGTACCGATGGATGCCTTTGGTTTTGTTGTCCCATATCTTCACTCTCGCTTTAAATTTGTCATTAAATTTGTGACATTATTCCCAACTCTGACAGCTCTACATTTCAATTTATCCATAGAGTATACTTAAACACCAACGGCGAACGCTTTAAATGTTGCTGCCGTGGGACGCTGTTATCTCCTTTCCTTTCATAAAGGATGGTCCGGTGTATCCTATCCTAAAGGAGATAAGAGAGGAAGCACTTAAACACATTTCATTAGCATTTAGAGAATTCAACCAGCCCTTACGGCTGCCTCTTAAATAATTTTGGGTCACGTGACTCAGATAGGGACCTTCATAAGCAAAAAAGACTTGACTGCAGCCCATGTTCAGGTTAACACATGATGTGTGTGGACTCTTATGAGGCTCTGAGGCTGGTCAAATGTCCCCCCTCCTCATGTCACAGGAAGGTCCCTGTCATCCTTCGAAGTAATCTTGCAGAAAGCATGCATAGAAGAGGAATATTATCCAACCACATCAGAGGGGGATGACTTGCTATTTCCCCTCTAGATGTAGCCAATCTGTCGGATGCCATTTCTACATTTTCTTATATACCGCGACAGAGAACTCTATCAAAGCTATCAGAGCAAAGGCAGCGATGTTGTCGAGGTTGTTAGACTACGAAAAGGGATCATCTTCGGGTGTGTGTGTGTGTTTGTACACGGGAGGCGAAGTGATGGTAAGACCCTAAAATGTCAGCGAAGTGTGTGGGGTGTTTGCCAAGTTCTTGTCAGGGCGTGTCTGTAACTCTGCAACTTTAAAGATCAACAGCTGTCTGGAAACTTTTGGCAAATGTCTGATCTCAGCCCCCCTTTCTTTCACTAGCTTTTTTTCCTCCATCTCTGTAATGTATGCTGTGTCAAAAAAAAAAAAAAGTAGCAAAAAAAGGTTTCAGTCTTCTCGTTTAAAGGGAATCAATAGTTCTGTCTCTCTCCTTAACTGCTTCAAAGAATCAGCCTGCCCTGATGCAATAATACACAAAGGTTGGAGGAACCATCTGTGTGTTATGGAGTTATTGTTTGAGAGCCTGTCTGAGGGTTTAAAATAAGAAGTGTGTATAAATTTACGTGGGTGTACAGTGCCTGGGCGCCTTGAGGCTTATTGCCTCTCAAGAATTGACTTCCCCACCATCAGTCCTTTTTTTCCTTGTGGAGTTTTCATTTCATCGCTGAGCCTGTCTCGCAATTTTCTCGCTGTCAGCTTCCATGAGGCTTTGCGGCGTGGCATTCGACATTGCCACATTGACCGAAAGGCCTTAATGAAAAACCGTGGTGTCTAGTTTCTTCGATATGACCTGCTTATCCCCACGGTGGGTAGCAGTGGCCAAGAATCCACTATCCCAAATCAATGGCCCCGCGTAGAGAAAGCATCCCGAACGATAAGCTCAGTCCTAAATACACTCCCCTCTCGCCCCGATGCAGAGAAGAAGAGTCAAGGAAATCGGAGGGGTGTGAAAAAGCCAAATCAATAGGTTTTTCATTACTGCTTTGATTCATGAGTCCTTCCTGATTATTTTCCCACCAGATCCGTGGACAAAGGAAAATGGTATTTTGTTGTCTGTTTGTCTTCAAACCAAATTACCAGCCAGCCCATGTGAATGGAAATAATAATCAGGGGTGTCCCGCGATGTTTTGATTCATCTCTTTGCGTTCTCTCCACCTCTAGCGCCACAGGTGGGATTGATTGGCCAGATCGATGGTGCCAGAGCTAATTGGACAAAAGTAATAAATATTTAGCCTCTTTTTTGGGCGGGGGGGGGGGGGCGGATAGGTGTCGAGTGCAACAGAGCATTTCCATCATAATTGTTATTCTAACAAAAGCAGGGAGGCAGATTGCTTGATTAGACCACGGTTGACTGAAGGTCAGAGAAATCCATACCCAGCCAGGTTTTTGTTTGCCGACAACTCCCAAGGCAGCACTAATTTACTTTTAACTCACAGTTTTCAATAAAGGCAAACAGTTGCTGTTTGGGGAGAACTTATATGCAGGTTCTTCTGTCTGCCATGTTCTCTTTATCAGCTGGAGACACATTTTCACCAATACACAGGTGCACGGGTTAAAAGTGCTTATACAGTACATGCATGAACGCTTATGGCACATACACAACAAGTCTCCATAGTAACGAAATAGGTTGTATGCTATTGGTAATGGCAGCCTCCAGAACTACGACATAACAACAACAAAACATTACAGTGTTTGCTTATCTGCCATCTCCTATCTTTATCTTTAGTTAAGGTTTGGACAATCTCTGAACCCATCAGTTATCGATCCGATGACCATTCATCGATGAATGGTATCGGATAACCGATGACCCCAGACCCTCTGGGGGCAGCACAGCCAGCAGACAGTCAATGTGGTCTGAGATTGCACTACGGCCAATGTGTTCTGCTTCTTTTGCTCTCAACATGGACATTTACTTGTATTCAACCGAAAAAACGTGATCGTCCAGTACTACTCGGACTTCCAACAGAAATGCTTCAGACACCAAAATCTACAGATTCTGCATTCAAATGCAGATAACTGGTTATAAAGATGATAAATACAATTATAAAGATAAATGCAGTACCTGTGAGGGTTTCTGGACAATATTTCTCATTATTTTGTGTTGTTAATTGATTTACAATAATAAATGTGTACATCCATTTGCATAAAGCAGCATATTTGTCCACTCCATGTTGATATGAGTATTAAATGCTTGACAAATCTCCCTTAAAGGTGCATTTTGAACAGATAAAGGATGTACAGTATTTGCAATTAATCTGTGAGGTACTGGATAACAGGCTGGACAAGGAGAGCAGATCCAAGTTAACAATAATCTTTAATATAACAGGCAGAGGTCGGTACACAATAGATCAGTCCCACAGGCTAACAAATCCAAATCGCTAAGGCAAAGGCAGGGTCAAAAAACGAGCAGATACTAAAAATACTACAAATACTAGAGAGGGGAGTGACTAACTATGGACAGGTGGACACAATCAGGGCGGGGAGATGATCAGACGCAGGTGAGGGTAGTTGGAAAGTAGGTCAGGGGATTTCATTCATTCAAAACGCGGAAGAACAGCAGGGCAGGAAGTGACGTGCTCTGAAAAGAGAGGAGGGATTAGATTTCAAAATAAAACAGGAAATGGCCAACATTCACAACCACAAGGACAAAAACGTAACTTAACCGTCTCGGGGCGTGACATAATCCTGATTAAATAAATCCATTAGCAGCCCTAGTTTTAACCATATGCTTCAAAAGTCGCTGCTTTTATTTCCGTGCCCTCCAGACGTGTCTTCTTGGGTTTGATAAACACCTTTCCTCCATCTTTACGGCTCCATCTCGCCTGGCTGTCAGTGTGTGTTGCATGGCAGGGCTGGGTGGGTTGTCGGGCTCATCCGGAGCAGCAGGTGTTTGCTGGGAGAAACGGTGACGCATGGATGCTCCCTGCCACACTACTCATTAGAGACTCTGCACCTCCTTTGTCTTCTCATTTAGAGGAGAGAAGAGTGCACGTACACGTGCACGTATCCAAGTGCGCAAAGCAGCAGGTGGCCGCTATCAGCCGGACAAATCAAAGCAGGCAAAGTCAACCCCAGCTCACTGGATGAAGTAGAGGACTGTTTCCAAGCACTACCAGAGCTCTTATTTGTTGCTTTTCTTTTCTCAACTTTGGCACTTCTGTTTGTGACTTTCCTGCCAGTAAATGTGCTGATGATGAAGACAAAGTAGAAAGTGACAAGTGTGACTCTGACAGTGGCATCAGGCGTGCAGGAAGCTCTCTGGGGAGGACGAGGCATATGGTGGATGCTCCGCATGAGAGGGGTGTTAATAGATGAGAATTAGCGCTCACGTAAGTTATGCAGTGATGTTATACGTGCTGCGTGTCTAATAATTGTTACACCCTAAATGAGATATCAGTGTTTCAAACTATTATAGTATTAACATGGGATTTCTGGAAGCCTTTGGAGTTGCATTAGAATTTAAAATAAGGTTCTACGGGTTCGTTATACTCGTGATACAACATATGTAATAATGTTTAAAGTAGATTAACAAGGGCTGGACCCGTGGGACCAGATGAGAGGGACCACTGACAGATACTGGGTTATAACAACACATTTGATCCATCTCACTGGAAATGCGATCAATACGATATGTTGTGTCTCAGGGTAGAGTCCCTACTGATGTCTTTGCTCCTTAATTAAACCTGAAATCTTTAATAATTAGAGGCACGTGAAATGATGTTAAAATTACAGCAAGGATGGAGTCACGCTTGTGGCGTTGTCTCATATTGTTGTGTCGTCTTGTGAGCGAATAATTTGAATAACTGGATCATTTATTTACTGCGCAGTGATGGAGTGACACGCTGAAGTAGCGTGGGTTGGTGTGGATTTTAATTTTGTAGCAGCCTCAATAAAGTTTAGTTCGGCTGAATATTTCCCAACGTATTGTTCAATTATTACAGAAGAGAGAAGTTAAAGGGGTACTACGCCCATTTTCAAAATTCATACATTATTCCTATGGTCTAAGACTCCCAAACCAGTGCTAAAACAAGAATTGTGATGTTGTGAAGTATGAAGTCTGGAGCTGCTCCATAGACAGTGAGCACCCAGGGGAACATTCGTAGTGCATGGGAACATTTCACTACAGTAGAATAAAGCTCATTTGGGTATAAAAAAGAAAGCAAACATTGTGGGTCCATGAAATGAGTCTACCACTAATTGTCTATGGAGCAGCTCCACACTTTATACCCTACACCAGGGGTATTCAGCTTAAATTTAAAGAGGTCCAGTTAGAGAAAATTTCTTGAATCAAAGGTCCAGAAGATCATAATGTCTAACTATTTAGTTTATATATTTAAGTAGCCTAGTAGCTGTATTAACATCTGCATGTAATCAGTACCTGTCAAATTAGATGAATTCAGTATGATTCAAAAACTTTGTGACAATATTTATTGTCATGGCACGGCTTCTGGATCGGGACTTGGGACGTGATCCACCTGTTGGTGACCAGTGCCCTATGATATCACAAGTACAGACTGACTGAATGTAAAAAATCCTATACAGTATGTCCCTCTAATTACTGCAACATGACACACTACCGTTTGACCATTGCATTTCCACAAAGTTGAGAGTCTTCCAAGAGATGCCGAGAAATCCTGACTTTGAGTTGACGAGTGCAGCGCTTGTTTGGTAGTTTGGCCCACAGTGACGCTGCTCGCAGTGTTGTCGAGAACCGCTCATCGTCGTTGACTCCAGGGAGGTAAAGAGGAGTTAGGTTGTAACGTACCCAATCATACCCAATCATACACCTGCCAAGTGTGTAAGGTTATCATGATATGTGAAGGAAACATACACAGATTCCTCACTTAAAATATGTAAAATTGGTGGAGTGCACCTTTAAATCCCATCTGTATGTATGGCAACTTTTACTTCTTAGCTCGCAAGTCATACAAGTGCATACATTAACATGGACTCAGCTCAAACTACCATCAAGCATCCTCTCTGTTTCCCAACATGGCTGCACTCTCATCTATCACAACATGGCTCACCTCCCTCCTTGTTTGTCGGCCATTTTAGAAATCTTTTCTCCTCTTCCTCACAGCTGTCTCTTGCCCAGCTTCTGCAACGCTCCTGTGCTGCACTGTTAATAATAAACACGGGGAAGGAAAAAAAAAAAAGGAAAACAGCAACTTTCTTCTTCTCTCCACCATCTACAATTCGCACTTTCCCATCCTCTCTACTCCCCGTCTCCGAATCCTGCTGTCTCTCTCCATCCTCTCTTTTTCCCCCTTTTCTGGCACACAACCTCCTCGCCATGCTGTGATAATTAGTCAGTGCTAAAATAATACAGCCTCAAGAAAACAACAAGAGCCGAGCAGAGGGCTTAGCTCCGCTGGGAGGGGAGGAGGAGAGGAGGAGGGAGGGCGGGGACGGCGAGAGCTACACAGAGGAAGCCAGAGAGAGGGAGGAGAGTTAGTGCGTGTCAGCCGATTTCAAATGGCTACCAGCGGATTGTTAGAAACTGAAAGTGTCGGAGGGAGGGAGTGTGTGTGAGCGCGACGAGACCACGAGTCTCCATTGTTTATCCCACCCACCTTTTCCCTGTGCTTCCCTGAGAGAGTGTGTTGCTGTGGATGTTGTTGGAAGGCCTGTTGGCCCTGCAGTCACTGTACACCGCTCCAGGAATGTCATGTTTCTGACGGCCAGCCAGGAAGTTAGCATCGCTTCCCTCGACAATAAAACACAATGGCATTTTTCCACCGGGTTTTGGATTATTGTTGACAATACATTCTGTGGCAAACACATGTTTATGATATTTACATGTTTTGTTCAACGAGGTAATCTCCACATTAGAACACCAGTAGCGATCAGCAGAAGTAAAAAATCAGGCTTTAAATGAGCGAGGTAACTTCCAGCACACTGCTGAATTTGAAATTTCTTTGGGCTACTGGCAGATTACCTGAATATCTACCTCAATATGTATTGAAAATTAATTTATTATAAACATTATTTAATATTGTCTACACAAATGTAACCTGGTAACTAAGTGATGGTTCAGGGAGTCAAGAAATTTCAAAGTTATTATGATAATTATTATCTATTTATCAGTAGACATGGAAATAAAGCATATAAATTTCTGTATTATGTATGACATAAATTGCCAGATATGTATTACTGTTTATTGGGAAATGGATGAATATAATTATTACATGTTTATAATAGATATAATAATAAGTCCAGAGTCAAGTCTCAAGTCAAGAAAGCCAAACAAAGTAATCTTCGTTAAATTTCGAGGTAACTATTGGGGTGATCTGGCAGTAATTCAAAAGAAATTTCAAATAGGTTACTTAGATTGCGATGGACTTTGCGGCTCTGTAAAATGAAGTGTTACCACCAACTACAGCACAGTCGCTCGAGGGCGAGTATACGCAACAAGGCTGTAAACGGACGTGGTGACGTTTAGTAGTCTCATTTAGCCGCGTGGTAGCAACCGCCTTTTTAAAGACACATAAAGTTGAGAAACTTTCAAAAGAAAAATTTAAGAAAAACTGAAAAAATTGATGCAGTAGACAAGATATTCTGAAAATTTACAATTGGGATATTTAGAGTTGTTGTCTTTTATGTTGTAAAACAAAATGTTAAAATCTCAGCTTTGGCTCAGAGCGTAGAGCAGGTCGTCCACCAATCAGAAGGTCCTCCAGTCCACTTGTCAAAGTCTTGGGCAAGATGCTGAACTCCAAACTGCTCCTGAAGACGGAGCCATCAGTGTGTGAATAGATCCTGATGGGCAGGTTGGCACCTCGCATGGCAGCCTCTGCCATCAGTGTGTGAATGGTGTGTGAATGGGTCAATGCTGGCGTGTAGTGTAAAGCATTGAGTGGTCGGACTAGAGAGGCGCTATAAAAATGCAAGTCCATTCCCATTTCCTAAGATTGTGTTAACCACAGACCTTATTTCAGGCATCTAACTAAAAACCCATTCAGTAAACCCGTTGACTTCCAGTTGCCTGTTGGAGCTTCTCAGAAGTGAGGAGGTTCAACTTTTCTTTGTTTGGTGTCATTGTAAATTCAACTCTTTGTTTTTTTTGGTGGAAACGGTCAAGAAGCTACTTGTCACATTGGTTTCTGGGTCAAAATGTGGAGTAAAACAAAACTTGGATGAATCTCGTTCGTCTGGAAAAAATGTAAAAAGTGCTCTGATGATGACAAGGTTATCAAAAGTGAGGTTAGCACAAGCACAACACATCAGTCACAAGTGGGATGTCGTTGGGTTCATTGGGTCCGGACCAAGGGGAAAAATGCATTTTAGTTCTGGTTCGGCTCCTGTTCACACTGACGTTTTACAAATGAACCAAGACAAGTAAACATGAAGTTATACAGATCGACAGTTAAACGACTGATTGGATAGTTTTAGCAGTTGTCCTCCTTCATCATCAGGACTCATCACTGATGTAATGTAACTAAGTACATTTACTTGATTGTTTCCATTATATGCTGCTTCATACTTCTACTGTACCACATCTCAGAGGGAAATGTACTTTTTACTAAACTACATTAGTTTTACAGTTTAATGTTTTGTCATATGACATATTGTAGATTAAGCTGCTCAGCAGTAAAGTATTTAAAATTTGCCACACCATAACCTGCTATAACATTAATGTGATGTAAACTGTAATGCATCATAATCCAACAATATAATACAGTATATATTATTCTGGCATGGGTCATTCTGCATAATAAGTACTTTTGATACTTTAAGTATATTTTGATTGTAATACTTTTGTACTTCTGTGCGGCAGTACCGAACGCCGATGACTGTGACAAAGCCTCTGTATTTGACACCCTGCGACTGAAATATTGTGGTTGGATTGCTTTCAAGGTCCAGACACATCAACGCAGCGATGAAGTGGACCTTTGAGTAGCCTCACATCGCCTTTGTTTTGCATTTGAACACACGGACAGCTGACGGCCAGCTCCCGCGTACGTTCTGTGTGAGATGAAATAACTCCACAGCAGGTGGCAGTAGTTTGTATTTGTAGTTCAAGTAGGGAACATGGAAGACCGATGACAGCGGATACACAAGCAGTTACTGCGATACGTACATGAAACAAAGCGGCTCTCACTCACCGCTTAGCTTCATTCCAGGTGGCCATGTCGTTCGCCTCCTGTGTGGCCTCTTGACTTTACTCGTTGGCTTGTTTTCCTCATTTCTGTTTCTCTTCTTGTGCAGTTAATCAGTGATTTCTCTCAACAATAGATGCCAGCACTGATTAAACATGCTGAAGCGTCCGAAAAACCTCAAATACGTCCAGACTAGAGCAGATGGTGCAGGACACACCGCAAAAAATAGACAGACAGACACTCACCGACAGTGGGCTTGGTGTGTTCACGCCACAAACTGTTCCAGAGTCCACTTGGACAAAGTCCCACCTATTCAATCAGTCTTGTGTGTGCATTTCAAACATGTCGCTTCATCTCCATGCATTACAGACACGCAGTAGTATCTACACAGACTGTATTTGTGTGCATTTTTGTTCCAGGGTAGACTGACAGCCCACAGGGTTGAGAGCAGTTCACTGTGTCTGCGGTCTCTATGCTAATCACAGGCAACGCCCGTCATTTCACATTCACCACCGGGCTCACTGGAGCCAAGCCAAATCCTAACTCCTCTGTTACAGTTCAAACATGAAATCACTCAGCACACGAGGCGGCTAGATCTTTTGGGCTGGAACTCAAAAATACTGTTGAGGCAAAGTTCCTTTGACAGAGAGATCTGAGGAGCTTCTTTTGTTGATGTTGAGGGTTGGTTGTTATACTGACAGCATAGCCAACACGAAGTTTGTCAGTTCGCCCTAGTTTAGAACGCAACACAACTGAGGGCAAGTGAAACTGCAAGTGGCTCGGCAGATTAACATTTCAAAGGGGAGTGACAGCCAGCCCTGGCGCTAGTACTGGTGTTAAAGCGCAACATGACTACATGATATACACTGTCAACACATTTTCTTACCCAGAAAGATTCTTTCTGATGCATAATCATTTTAAAATAGGATATTCAGGACTGATTTTTCACTGAAATGCTATTGAATGGAATTCTTGTCAATATGTGAGTTTTCACTGATGATAAAACTTCAATTAAAAGGGAAGCTTTATTTGACATTAAATTATTACCTGCATTTTATTTTCATAAACCACCCATTTCGAATGTTATCGACTGACTGAATGGCTGTTATCAGTGGTTATATGTCCTAAGTAAGCAGCCGTGCAATGCATTCTGGTAATGTGACAGCACGATTCAAGAGATGGGGCGTCACGTTGGCCACTCCTCATTTGCGTAAAGTTGAGGTCGAGGCTACGTTATGCAAATCAGGGCGTCCGACACAACAACTAACCCGACCCTAACAACTTTTAAACTGTTGTCGATCCAAAGTAAAAATGGCTTATACCTTGCATAAAATGTTTTCAGAAACACATTTTGGTGATGTTTCCAAAGGAGCCACCATGTTGGTTCCAGTTTGAAAGCTGGGAGCAGCAGCCCATCAGGGAAAGTGTTCGTCCAATCAGGTGCCTAGTGCCTAATGTCAGATGGCAGCGTATCAAGCATCCAATGCTGAGAAATTAGGCACTCCGTCATGTACCATAATGCTTCAGATGAGCCAACTGCTTCTCCCACATTGTGAAAGTGAAACTTAACGTTCTGGATTGACGGAAAACAACTTTAGGTGTACGCAGCAAAATTGCAAAGTTAATTTTAGGGAAAAGATCGTGATATGGGTTGAAATAGTGTTACGTATCTTATCTAACTTTGTGTTAGTGATGTATGTAAATTACACAACCAGGCTTCCTGGGTGAAACTCCTGTGTTCCATACATTGACCCCGACCGCCACGCCATGCAGACTTTGCCGCTCTTTATACTACGTCACCCTACTTCCTTTTTTGCTCCTGTCATAATCATGATGGCCACTAGAGGTCAGCATCATCTTCTTGTTTTTGTATCAGCATTCAACCAAGTAAATAGACGATAACTGCTGATTACGTCCATTCAGTTGGCTGATAACATTCAGCTGCATAAACTGTAGTTTTGTCCAACACAACCTAATGTGTATGAGGCAGAAGAGAAGAAATAAATGCTATTTATATGAAATGTTATGACAAAACATTAAGAGACACAAGCCTGCTGCACATAATGGCAACATCCAACTTATTCACAGAAATCTTTCCTTTTATTTTATTTTCTGTTGTGCTCCTGAACATATTCTGCATTTGTGTTGTGAACATTTTTTCAGTTATAACTCAATGATAACCGTCTTTTTCCCGATTTTCTTTTTGTGTTTTTGCAGCTGGGACAACTTACATCTTCGGGAGAGGCGGAGCCCTCATCACATACACCTGGCCGCCCAATGACCGGCCGAGCACACGGGCAGACCGGCTGGCAGTGGGCTTCAGCACGCAGCTGAAGGAGGCAGTTCTGGTCAGGGTGGAGAGTGCCAAGGGACTGGGAGATTACCTGGAGCTGCACATAGTAAGATACCACCTTGGGGATACTGATGTGGGGTGAAATGATGGGGGAAAAGTACCCTGAGCTGCATTCAGTCAGATGAATCACTGGGGAAACCCAGGAAGAAAAACGGGATTGGGAAAGTACCTGAACAGGGAAGGTGAAAAAAGTGGGGCACAGAAAGATGCCAAGGGACTGGGAGAGGACTTGGGGCTGTTTAGACTAGTCACTGGAGAGAATGGATGAAATAATGAATGGAGGATGGAGAAGCAGAAAGGAAGGATGTCAAAGATGGTAGAAAGATGGTCTGCACCAAGGGACGGGATGTAAACCAGAAGCTATGAATAGTAAGAGGAAGAAAGACAGGTGGGAAGAGGAAGGGTCACTGATGCAGAATGAGTACAATGAAAGGCACTTTGTTTGCCTGGGTTTTTATACACAAGATGACACTGGACTTGGATATTCAAACAAAAACTATTGAAATATTGGTGTTTTTGGCTAGTAATAAATGGAAGCTTGGTATATACACATTGATATTTATCCTTAATTGTGACCCCTCTGCAAGTTTATTGGTTGGAGTTTGACTGAATTTGTGGGGCTTGGAGGCTAACTCAGTTCAGGTTGTGACTTGGGTGGTAATTAGTAAGTAGTGGCGTAATGGACCGTAGTTGATCCGTGACCTGTACAGAACCCCCTCTAGTCGCTAATCCCTGATGATGCTACATTGTGAACAACAAATCCGTATTGAAATCGGCAGGAGAATAGCTAAACATTGGTAGCACCGGAGAAGCTAACGTACGGAGGTTCCACTGAGTTGTTTCATGGTGCGTTCAGGCTCTTTTCAGTAAAATTAGCATTGGGCAAAGGTAAATTCTAATGTTAGCGTTTGTGTTCAAATGTGATCTTGTAAAATCTAGTTTTTGGCAAGAAAAGTTGAATTAATCCAGTTGTTTGAAGGAGATGTTTAACAGCAATATTCTGTAAATAGATATGAATTATAGATGTAAGATATAACTTTCTAGCTGTAACGTTTAGTAACGTTAGTAACGCTGTAACGTTAACCTTTTAGCAGCTTTGTATCATTAGAACTACTAATGCCAACATTTTTTATCGATAAATACAGAATCTTTTATTTGCTAATCATTTGAATTTAGTTTTATGCAAATAACCACTAGATGACTATAACTAAGTAAAAGGATAACATTTAAACAATCATTATCAGCCAATATGGCTCATTGACAATGATCAATGATGATCTGATCCGTGACACAAAACCGTGATACGATCCGAACCCTGTGTTTTTGATCTGTAACTCCCCTAGTTTCTAGTAGTTTTGATTGTAATTTCAATCAAAGCATTCATATATCTCAGAAATTAACTTGTAATGTGAAATACTAAGACAAGCCTATGCAAGCATGGCCTACAATTTCAGGTTTTATTCAAGTTTTGTTGGTCAAGTAACTTTAAATCTTTTCAGGGATTTATTTGTCCTGAAATGGTATTTATATCTTGGTGTATAGTACTTTCAGGGGTCAGAGTTGAATACATATGTGCAGAGTCCAGAAAATGACTAATCACCCGACAGCATTTCCTTTTATCCCTGTCAGACTAGTATTGACCTCATCTCTGCTTTTATTGCTTTCATATGTTAGGCTTAAAGGTCATTTAAAACCACCTCTTCTGATAACTTTAAATGGCAATTACAGGACAGCAGGCATTTAAAAATGCATTTACACAGACTCTGATTGTCTTGATGACCCCTACGCTCCTTTTTCCCAGTATTACATTCAAAGCTCATTTTCATTTTAATGGTTGGGGGGGTTATGCTAATTACCAAGACCATACCTGGTGACTCTTCATCCACTCATCATGCTGGTGGAGTCAATATATTAGACACTGTGCGTCATCAAATCACCACTCACAGTGTTTTACTGTAGCTGGTGGAAAAGATGCTGCAATGTCCTACAATTCCTTTAGACTCTCTTAAAGTACGCAGTGGTAGGACGCTATCAGTGTTATCTATGCTCAGCTATCTGCACAATGGTGTCTGTGTGTGAGTGATCACACCACTCCACCATCTCTGTGACCCCAATTTGTTTGGGCTGGCCATGCCTGGAAGCAACAGGAACACTGTTGACCCCAGGTCGCTCCTCATCCAGTGATCAGTAAACTGAGAGGAACAGAGGAAGGGATGATGGGAAAGAGGTATAGGTGAAAGAGTACTGGGGGAGGGGGGTAGCTGGTAGATAGACCAAGTAGGTCAAGGCCAATTTGAATGCTCTTAATATCAGTGATGAATAATGGTAATGGCTGGAAGGATGAAAGATTATAGTGGTAAATGCAACCCAATTACGCCTGGGATTAATGTAGTGAAGTAGCAGAATTCAACTGTAACTTTAAAGGGTCAGTTCCTGTAATTTTTAGCTATATTTATGTTTTGCTTTTTTAATGCTGGGTTGTTTTGAGTGAGTCAGCCTTATAAATATTAATACATCAGACCAGCAATATGTGATCAAGGGTAGGCTCAAATGCTCCCTTGAAAGCAATCCTGTTCCCTCATAGATGGAAGAAGTTGCAATAAGTCTCCAAACTTCTACTTTAAACAACCCGGTAATGGTAATAATGCTATGCTGAAGAGTTGCTGTGCAGTTGGTTGCACCAACAATAAATCCCAAAATGCAGATCTCTGATTTGTTCCCCTGCCATGTCCTAAAAATGATATAATAGAGGTGCTTTATGGCTCCAGGCTATAGACCAGACCAGCATGGTGTCATCACCAAGGCTGCGCCGCCTTTTGGGGGAAAGAAACATGTCGTCACTGGAGAGAAAATGGTGAAAAGCTGTTGTGTAGCAGGTTAACCGAGGTTTTCACACTGAGATTTGAGGCAAATGTGATACGTTAACGTTCACTGTCGCAGCGGTAATCTCTAAATGATGCTGGTGACGGTGACTGGCATGGCTAGCTGACATTAGCTTGAGTGGAAGGCTGCTGCAGTAATACAGTCATACATCAACATCATAGCAGCATCAGACTGTCGTCTCCAACTAAATCTCACTTAGCCGAATGTAATTCAATCAAATATGTATAGATAGATAGATACATGGATAACCAATATCCAGCCACTGTGTTGGATGAGGGAAGGGACACGATGGCGATCGACCTCAACGAATTAAGGTATCGTGAACACTTTTCAGGCAAGATTGAAAAATAATTGTTAGACGTGTGTTAAACAAAAGATGAATGCATATGAATTTGTCAAAATTGCAACCCAAACATACGTCAAAATGCGTTGAAGCCTATGGGATGTTTGGTTTTCTATCCCCCTAAAGGGGGTGTGGGTGTCCCCCACATGTCCTCCCCCACATTTACAAGGAAAGCTACATGCTCATTCATCTCTATTGGCATGTTTCCACGTAGATTGCTCAGGTTTTCAGCAGCCATCCAAATACAATGGAAGCAAATGGAATTTCCTTGCCGTGCTCGCAGCATTGAAAGAGCAAATTAAAACAATTCAGGAGTGACATCTCTTTCCAGAGACGCCGTCCCAATTACGGAGCATAATCCTGCGACTGGAACTACTTTCAACGGAAAGAAATAGTTCCCATTAAAAGTGTTGACGATGTGTTCTGTGGATTATTCCTGAGCGACCAGAGACGCTGTTTCTGGGATGAGGTATGATAATGTGAATTGATTTCAATGCTGTGGGAACTCCATTGTTTTAGGGTGGGGCAGATATTTCAAAAACTGTGAAACTGAAACCTATCTGCATGGCTAGAAGAAGAAGAAGAAGATACTTTTTGTCCCGCGAGGGGAATTCACTTTTCCTCTGTTTGTTAACTTATACAGGTACGTGCAGACCCGAAACACACACATGCACATGCATAATGGAGAGATGTAGAGTGAGGGGGCTGCTCCTGACAAGCGCCCCGAGCAGTTGGGGGTTTGGTGCCTTGCTCAGGGGCACCTCGGCAGTGCCCAAGAGGTAAACTGGCACCTCTCCAGCTACCAGTTCACACTCAGTTCTTGGTCCATCGGGACTTGAACCGGTGACCCTCCGGTTCCCAAGCCAACTCCCTACAGACTGAGCTACTGCCGCCCCCAAAAAAAGATGCTACAAGAGGTCGGCAACATAATATCATGTTTATTTCATTTGGGTGAACTGATCTTTTAACTTAGATGCAACTTTTTTGTGAAGTTTTAGGCGAATTAGTTTTTTATTGTAACCTGAATGAGCGGCTCCTCGCTGTTTATCTCTGCCCGTCCCTCACGATCACTCATCAGTCATTATTTTGTCTCTCTAGCGCATATTCTTCATCTAACTTCGGTGTCTCTCATTTGCTCCCTCGTTCCCTCATGTCTGGGCCGTTCATTCTCTCTCTCCCTCACACACACATCAGTGCCTCCGACACACCGGCCCAACTCCTTCGCTCCCATTGCAATTACATTTCATTTGCCGCCGCTGCTCCAGAGTCGCTCCCCTAAATGACTCTGTTAGGCCCGCGGTGGGTGTTTGGGTCCCGTTAATTATGCCTGTCTCTCTTTGAGGGGAGAAGTACAGGCAAATTAGACCTGAGAACCCAGGAGTCATGGCCCCATATCATCCCACCTGATGGGGGCCCTCACAGACCCAATCAAACTGCAAAATAGCTCCGCGTTCAAGCAGTGATGGTGGCCCTTAGGTCCAATACCTTGGGCCCTTATTTGTTAGCTTCGGCTGGTGCTTCCAAAATAGCATTTCACTTTTCATTCCAGGTTAGCTTGTTTTGTGGACTCTAATAGGATTTCAGGGGTTTTAATCCTGACTGACGTATTTGAGTGCACATGCACAATTCTAAGAAAATATATTGTTTTGGTTCAGTTTCTGGGCTTTTTGCAATTTAGAACAGACATCCACCCATGAAGCAATTGATTAGTGTTAATGGTCTTTCTCAGCATAGATATAAAATAGTAGATGCAACATTACATTATAACTAACGGGATAATCATCCGCCATCTTACTTTGTTTACAGACACCAGGGAGGTTGGCATCATTTTCATCACAAGGAGTAGATGAGAGATTTACTTTACCATCCATCCATTATCTGTAACCACTTACTCTGTTCAGGGTTGCAGGGGGGGATACATTCACAATACCAAAGGGTACAGGGATTATAAGAATAACACAAGCCTCTTCCCCCATAGGTTACAATTTCAGCAAGTTTATAACTGTACCCAGGGAAGATGGCCACCATATGGCTCCTTCCTGGAATGACAGGCTATTAGAACATGTCACATCTACTGTTGTATATCTATGTTTCTGTATCACTGAGTCAGTGGGCCACAGACTCCAATCACAACTGTTTCCTGCCATTGCAGGATATGACACGTCATTGATAGATGCTATCTCTGTCTAACTAAAAACACTGGCACTGGTGGGCACGGTTGATAATAACACATTGTCAAAATGTAATAGGACACAATTCCTTATCTCCTTTTCTTTATTTAACCTTCCCCCCTTACATGCCCTCTACCTCTGTCATGCCACCCCCTCATTTCTGTCCATTTACTGTACCTGACAGAGGGCAGCACATCACTCACTGCCTCGTCTTGACGTGCTGTCACCAGGCCCCGGGGGCAGGAGATTGTGGGATAAGGTGCTTAATACTGAATCTGCTGACTGTGGCGTAGTGTATCCTCACAAGACCTTGTTTCTCACACTTTCCTAATTATTTACTGTGGGTGTGTCTGAAAGTGCTGCAAACTTTCTCGTTGACATTTTGAGAGTTCTAGATGAAAAAAAAGCTTTTGCAATTCATTATCTGTAAAATGCCATTGGAATGAATCATTGCTGAGCAGACCAAACATGACTTTGCATATTGCTGTTGCAGTGCAGTAATGCCCATATGTCTGTAAAGATTCTCTGTCATCCAGGTCAGGGGATATAAAGCAGTGGTTGAGCAAAAACAGCTGGATTTTCTGAAGAGCATTTGCAGTTCATCTAGCAGACTTCATCAGTTCTGCAGACTGCTGGGGAGTTCGTCTCTATTTAATCACCCAGAGAAGTTAAATACCACCGAACTCCCCAAGAGTCAGTAGAACTAATTAAGCCTTTTGGATGAATGGTGAAACATTTATACCCAATAAGGCCAGTCATCTTTCCAGTTGTGCACAGATGAACATTTTGGTAGCTCAAGTTGTAACCCCCAATGTAACGCATACATTGGGGGTTGGATTAGCAACTGTATCTGTGGTAGGCTGTTGTGGGGTTTCCTCTGAAAGGCCGTCTTGATTTGCATGTTCAGAACAGCAACGGTCGAGTCCGCTTACTGAGCAATTCCCGGGTCTCCAACCATACCCTACAGCCATCTTCAGCAAATAAAACTTGCTCAGTTGTCATCACCCTTGGTCAAGCAAGTTGTGGGGATCATAACCTCTATCTCTATACAAGGATGATCTCTGGTGTTGTCTACCACGGACTCTTCATTCAAGACTTAACTGCTTACCAGCTGATGCTGTAACTGGTCAGTGTACTCTTAAACAATGGTTCATATGATATCCTATGAAAAGTACTTTAGTTTTCATGCATTCTCCTACGAAAGTCAAGTAAAACAAGTGATCAGTGCGCTCATGCAAGCTTCTGCAGCACAAAACCTGTTTAGGCAACAAAACTATTTGCTTAGGTTTTAGGAAAAGATTGTGGTTTGGGTTAAAATAACTATGTTTGTAACCTATGTGGTGTTTGTTAAGTATATAAATTATTGACTTTTACTTTCCTGGGGGAAAGTCTTGTTTGACCTATACATTCACCCAGACTTCCTACCTTTGTGGACTTTATCACTCTTTATATTAAATCACTGGACGTCCATAGAGGCAACCTTGCATGTCCTGGTTCATGATTGTAGGTTATTTATGAATTACAGTGCATTACTTTTCATAAGAGCAAAGAGTGAATGAGAGCAGCCTGATTTGGTTTTGGGTTGGTGTTCTGTGAATACCGTGGACCGAGGTGCTTTGATCAAGTGATGACAATTTCCATTTGCCGAAGGCTGCAGGACTCATTTGAAAGCTCCAGGAAGTAGTCAGGATTTTTATTCTCCACAACATTAAAGGTATCCTTTGGTTTCACCAGCAACAACATGAATTAGATAGGAACCTACACAAGTTTTATTACTTCAATGAGCATTTCTGTTTTGTCCCCCAGTCCCTACTATGTCTCTGACAGGATGTTACATCAACAGAAGTAAAAATGGTCATTTGGGGAGGGCAGCACATCATTTTTCCCCAATCATCATGACATTTTCACCATCAGGGCCTGAGGTGTTAGATTCAGGGAATGAAGGGCACAGACAGATATGGAAGTGGGCTGATCACTAAATCTCCTATCTGTGGCTGCTGGAAAAAGCTGATGTCCTTGCAAGACCTTGGAGGTCAAAAGAAACCACCTATGATTTATATTTAAAAAAACATTTTCTTTCTGGATTTTTCTGCTGTATCACAAACCTATTCTGATAAATAACAATGTCATTCATATCAATTGACACATTTGCAAATGGTCTGTTTCTTTTAGGGTTGTACCGAATAGTTTGAAGCTTCATTCACAACATTGACATTCGAATTCTAGATCAGTATTTGAATGCTTTTGTTTTTGCATGTCTGTTCACTCAGTTTAAACTCGGTATTTCTGCACAGTTGCAGATGGGCGTTGTTTCCGACTTGTGTGATCCGAACATTTTGCATAACTAAAGTCAAAATTTATTGAAAAAAAAGAAAGATGTAATTGTTTTTATCTAATGGAATATTCTGCTTAAATCCATATTTGTTGGCGTTTAGCCTTTCAAAGACAAGATTTTCACTGCAGTTAAGAAAGGGTTTGCTCTCCCGCTTGTTGTACACCAGTTAAAGTCTTGTCATAAGGAAACACACTCTTCCTACCTCAGCCTTACTGTGAAAGCTGCAGTGGTATGGCAGCATCTGGCGTGTTTCCCCTCAGTCATACCTCAGTGCAAGCAAAGGTACATTATTTAGTTTGTGCTGATTTGATTTGTTTTTTTTTTTCATGTACACAAACATTTGCAATTTGAAAACTGGGCATGCAAAGAGTGTTGCCTTTCGATTCAGTCTGGCTAGAACGTCTCGTCTTTCTCCAGCTTCATGCTCTGCTGTTCCTGCTACCTGGCTCACTGCAGGGTGGTAAACAAAGGCGCTGAGGTAAACTAAGCTTGGGAGACCATCTCGGATTTTGCTTCTCTCGTCTAAAAATGTTTGTTAACTACAATATGGAGGAAATGGCTTGTCTAGAGGGCCCTCACAAAACTTCATGACTATCCTCAGCTTTATGACTCATCTGGTGTTAATAGGAATTAGGATGCAGGTTCTTTAATCTGAGTAAAAGTAATATTCATCGCTTATGTATGTGAGTGTGCAGATATGTAGCTGTTCTCACTCAAAGCAATAAAGGCACAAAACAGAGCAGCAAATTAGGGTTGTTAGTTATGCACAGAGAGATGAGTCATTAATGAAGAAAGGACCAAATATCAGAGCTGTTCTCTTCATGAGCTACTCATAAACTTTCCAAATGGCCTGGCAGATGGCTGAATAAAGTCAAAGCATTTTCGATGTGCCTCTCAGACTTGGACTCTTTTTTAGTGCATTTCTTTAGAGGTGTCTGTTTGTATTTATTGCTGTTCTTACAGGCACCGCTCACATTTGACAGTCATTGCACTTACAGCTGGCAAGTTGTTGCGCTAACTGCTCTGTAGGAAGAGTCTCATCTACAGTTATGGGCCGGTGCACAGTGTGCAGCAGGCCTCCCCGAGCACCTCCATCACTGGCTGTCCGGACCCGGCTCATAGCGTTAAATAAGGGCGGCATCTGATTACCCGTGAGGGAGCCATCCCTCACCATGACTCTAGTTTGAGCAAGGGGCCGAGAGAGGCAGTAGCAAAAGGGACATGGCTATATTTTCTCCTCTTGACCCCACTTTAACCCCTCTCCCAGCATGTGACAAATGCTGATTGTGATAGAAACAGAGACACATTTCTGCACACATTCGAGATGTGAAGTGTAGCGTCTGACTCTGGGCCACCCTTTCTAATTTTCTGCATTGAGGTAACAATTGAACAAATAACTATAAAGTAAATAAAGCAACTCTCTTTCTGGTATTCTTCATCTGCCACTGCACTCATTTGTTAATAAAAGTGTAAATTGTAGTGAGACTGACTAAACACTTTTAAGTCAACAATAGAAGGAACCAATTGTTTAGTTATAATAAATACAATTATTTCTGAAAATGAAAATCTTAAATTTTGTCTTAAAACCATTGTGATGTCTGATGTGTGTTGCAGTTTATAGGGCTAGGGTTACGCTGAGCATACACTGTACGATTTTAGCCTGTTTCTAGCCCAGGTATTTATTTTAGAGTCGGACCGTATTTCAGCTTTGTTGGCCATTGTTTGCCATGCAGTGCTCAGTGGGGGAACGAGGACTGATTTTACAGACATCATAGTGTAGCTATCAAGAAAACAGTGTAGGCTACTATAGATATAGCTAGTAAAACATAGTTAGCGTACCTCCAATTCTCTCTGCAAAATGGACAAACCATACTTTCCACGTCTTTACCTGCAAGTTCATATACGCCTTTTTTGATGTTTCAGCAGACAGGATGGCACAGATGATCAAGGCAGCACAATTCTGCCTTGTTAGCACTGTGATCTGTACAGACCTCTGCTAGCAAACAAACTTTATCTCCCTCAGAGCTTTCAAATGACTCTTAGACAACAGTCAACAGCCAGAACAGCCCACAGCGGCCAACAGGCTGTGTTTTGTATTTTGCTCGTACAATGTGACCACATAAATCATGAGCTTTGGCTTTACATGGCAAATTATCTTCTCACGCAGTAGGGGTTACATAACAACATTTCTAAAAGCGTACAGTGTATGCCCAGCTTTAGGGATCTGGAGGGTCGAACCCTTACCGTAGAGTGGCATAGATGGCAGCGGAGGGTCCAAATATCAGCACCAAAAGGGTTAGAGTCAGCCCTGGTATGACTGTATTAGCCTCACCATGATCTCTTTACCTCTCACTGCTGGCTAATGAGAGGAAACTTTTATTGGGATACACACTACTTTTCTTTCATTCTGTTTTTGTCTGTTCTGTTCTGACAGCCACAGGTTATCTTTCAAGGGTTTAAGCCAGCAACTGTTTAATTATGGGTTGAAAAATGTGATCTGACATGTGACGGCAGCCTGGGAGAAGGTGAGTGGCGAGGAGAGCGGGGTGGATGGAAAGCTTTCGCGAGAGTGCAGTGGGGAGCCGAGAGATGCTGGCGTCAGATAAAGGCAGATGGTGATGCGGATAAAACTGTCAGAAAGAGGCTGAGGCTTTTATCCTCTACTCCCTGCCCCTGGTAACACACACAGTACGCCTTTACTCCTAACTAGCTGTCAGTAGCACACAGAGTCACGCGCTGGTTCCAGCTAGCTGCCAGAGCTGCACACAGACACATTTGCAAGGACACCTTCACATTCACTTACAAGACGTGTATGATTAACCCCGCTACACTTTAATGCTTGCAGACAATTTACAAGGGCAGCCCCACACATAGTGATTTTGTTATTTCCTTATTTATAACCCGCCACCACCTCTCCTTTCTTAAATGGGTGTCACTTCTCCCGCCCCCCTCTCCTTCATCTTGTCAGAGGGGGAAAAGCCAAACATGCAGGGAGGGACGGAGGGATGAAGCGTGGAGAACAATTGAGGGAGAAAGGGAGGCATTGCTTTGATGAATGCAGCTGCCTCACAAAGGGGAGTGTGGACCGCCGTCGGTAATGAGATCGGGTCCTGGTGGGTTTGGCAGGGTCTCTCTCCTCAGCTGGCAGGAGCCTGACAGCATATCGATTAATCCTTCCCTTTCGCATCACTAATTAATTGTCCCGGCGGGTGGAGGTTTCATCATGGGTGGCTAACTTTGGATGGGCAAGGGGATTAGGAGCGAGACCTCCATATGAATCCCGCCTCCTTCCCGAGGATTGGTGGACTGCTCTCATATCCAACCATTCATAACTGAAATCCATCTATCTGACTGCTGATGCTTGTAGAGGGCAGCACACAGCGTGGGTTTAATTGCCTCCTGAGAGGCCTAAGTCGAGCACATCAGTCTCTCTGGATGACCATTGTAAAGCAGGGCTTCTGTTGGTACCGGATGGCTCTTTTGTCTTGATTTTTAGATGTGAGGCGCTTCTTCAACCCACGAGGTAACTCACTTTTGAACAGCGAGCTTCACTTCACTGTGTGGCTTTGATAATTAGTCAGCTCTAAATGTAAATTGTCTATTAAAGGGTCATTCGTTTTGAGTTATATACTGTGGGGAATTCCTGCTTCACTGCACTGGATTGAAGCATTTCAAGCACATACTGTATGAAGCATTTGGACTTCTGGCCACACCCCAACCAGTAATGTAACAACAACTGTTTTGCCTTTGACAGCGGATGAAAAAGTGCCTGTTTTGACATCACTGATAGATGTGAGAGGCACAATGTGATTATAACTTATGGCCAAATTCATAAAGAATAGATTGCAGCTGCTGATAGCACCATAAATTTAGCATCACTTGCAACCGCTATATTCCCCCTCTCAAGATCCAAGGTCCAATTCATAGAATATATTGCGATGATATAATAATTATAGTACAGTGTAAATCACCCCATAAAGTTTTGCAGCTGAGTGCAGTTATCCACATGGCTAAATATAAATGTTGGGGAAAAAGAAAAAGTTCAGATCACAAGCTACAGGCCCTGACCAACAAGGTGCAGAGACGTTCCTCGATACTTCAAGAAAACACTTTAAATGTGATAGACAGAAACCTTGTCTTTAATATTTAATTTATATCCCAGTCTTTCAGTTTATATGCAACTCTGAAGATGCTAAGAATTTCACTGCAACTGCTTGTGGCTATTAGCCATAATCTTTATAAATTGGACTGTTTTCGCAGTGTGGTTCATTTGCATAGAAGGGGCCAATTTTGTGCCAAAGTTGACACGATAATAACGTGTTAGCGCAAATTTGTTTTAATGCCACTAATTTCTTTAACACACTATTGCAAGGTGCATTTCACCCTTTGCAAGTGCTTCAACAACCATAGTTTCTTTTTGTCTTATTTGTAGAAGTTTAGCAGTCACAAAAGCCAAAATTCACCCCTTAGTGTGTAATTAAAAGCCTGTATAATACAGGGATTTGCTCTTGAGGAAGATGTACTGAATGTAGAGCTCAGCAGTTGACCTGTACTGTACTGTAGCTACAAGGACATCAGGTTGGTTTGCTGCAGCATACTGTAATGCTTTTAATTCTTGGACTCAATTAGTCGAAGCCCAATCGACAGATGCTTGTGTCGAAGCTCAGTGTCTTGCTAAAGAACACATGTGGACAGGAGCTGGGACCCACCAAAGCCCCTGAAAGCATTGTCTGAAAACTTTAGTCAGGAACTATCAGGACCAGGCTTAGGAGTTTACTTCAGTATTCCTCATATTTACACATACTGATGTTTTCATTCATCGTTCTGCAATATTGTAATTAATGAAAACAGGTTTCAGAGTTTTGCATTACCACCTAAAATACATGTGAAATACTGAAGCTAACTCATAATAAGTCCATTAAAAAACATAACAGGATGGCCTCTTGACTCCCTTTTGGTCACTGTACTTGTAAGCTCCCATTGTCAATGTATCCTGTGAGAACAGAGAGGTGGATGGGCTCTCCGGATCAATAAGCTATTAGGGTCCAGGAGACCAGACCTGTCTGTATGTTCCAGTCCTGCCTTTAATAATGGCCCGGGAAGGCCAACCTAACCTGTTCCTATTCTTTCTCGTCATCGCCTGCCATTTCCTCTCCCTCCTCCTGTGCAGTCGACATCCTCGTAGTGTAAACACAACTGGTTCATCAGCTTAGTCCAGATGAGTACTGTACTACTGCGCAGCGTGATGAATGCCTAGCAATCCAGTGTGATGCATGCGTTTCATTTTCATAATTCTCCACACAGCATTGTGATGCATGGCACCGACAGTGTCGCCTTCACCGCTCGTGTCGTCTTATTTAAGATTTAATGTGCAGCATTTCACGTTCGATGTGTGGGCTTTTAATCTTGGAGATTAGGATTTAACTCAGTGAGCCTGGCATGTAAGGGTACACAATATGACTGCACGAATCAGGTTGAAACGTAAAGAAAAAAACAAATGTTTATACAGATATAGACAGCATATATACTGTATATAATGGCTTGTCTTCAACGGTCCCAATACTCACATTGTAGAGAAAATAGTGGCATGGCATTGGGAGGAAAAGACCCCTTTTCTGATGATGTATCGTGTGGGCGTTAAGTGGAGGCCTGAACATGTGAGTTAATGCTGGCTAACAAGTATTATTGGCTTATTTTAACAATGGCTGACGTAAATATTTTATCTCAGTATGTTCAGTCACTCTCTCTCCAGGACTGGAAGTGTTAGTTGAGAAAGTTACCATTAAGGCACAAGACCAGATTAGCCGACCCCTACGACCACTACTTTTAGAGTCGCTGGTTAATATTAGTTAGCTAGCTTGATCGTCTGTCTCTGAAACTGGCTAATTAGCTAGCTAGCTTGTGCAGAGACTGACAAGCTAGCTAGTTAGCAAGGCAGAGGGACCGTGACCCAGCGCTGTCCGCTGTTGGGCTCACTTTCTGTGGCATACAGGAATTAGCAAGGTAGCGTGCTAACTAGTTGCTAAATGACTACACATTTGTCACAGTGTAGGAAAGTACAGTGCTGTCACCAGATGAGTGATAACTTTCTTTGGCTTATTTTTCTGTTGCGTGACAACTTGGGGAAATTAGCACGCTAGCAAAGTAGTCAGCCGTCTGACCAGCGGGCTTGTGGCGGCGGTAAAGATAAACTGTATAATATAAATATTTGGACGCCTATAGTTAACTATCCTTCAGCAAAGTCAGTCAAAAGGAGAGTTGTACAATATCGACGAAGCCTTTCAGAGATGGAGAGAAAGCGTTGCTAATAGTTTAGCCTTCTGCTAACCGCTCTGAAATGTTTCTCTATTATTGTAGCTCGCTAGAATCACAGTTTGTCATCTCTAATTAATGTGATATCAATTGAGGCATCCAACAACACAGTAAGATGACAGTTTCGATGTGTAACTTTAGCCCACTGCTATAGTGTTAGCCTCCAGACTTTCCTTTGTTTCGCCTCCGGCTAATACTGTGATGTATTCGTGACGTCGTCACAAAAAGTGACTCTAAGGAAAGAGAGAGGGAAGGGCAGAAAGAAATAAAGAGCTTATAAGAGCATGGAGAGGAAAACCGATGAGTGCTTGTATCCAGTCTACTTTGTGTTTTTGAGGTGCCCCGAGGAGAGGACCACTGTGAGGTCCTTTACAAATGTCACCGCTACACATCAGCCTTCAGCTCCCTCTGGATGCACTTTAGCTGGGCCTCCCCTCGCTGGACAGGACAACTCATTTATTTGCACACAGCTCTAAATCCATCCCGTATTGCTCATTAGACTTTATGCCTGTATTTCCATTCTGATTCATACGCACCTACTATTGCTGCAATCGCTATTTACGATTCTCTCTGACTAATACACTCATTTTATGTGTGAACGCGCCAGGTGCCTGCGCTGTTCTGAATGGTCTCATTAAAACTATACTCTCCCATGATTAACTTAATGCTAACACATGCATGGATTTTTCAGAGCAGATTCATCATTCTTATACAAACACCTATTTCCTGCTGTGCTTGTACTGAAACTCCCAATTTTCACATTTAACACATTCCCCGGCCTCTCGCAGTGTGCTATAATTGGGGTATCTTTGAAAGCTGTCTGTTAGCATTTTATCTAATACTTTTTGGACTTTGGGTGACCCTTATGTCTTCCCCCTCTCTTTGATTCTTTACCACATCCATAATTTATCCTTGCCCTTTCCATGAAGGTTTGTCTATTGACTTTCTGTACTGTTTTAATAAAGCTTATGGCTTCTATTGATTGTAAAACCTAGGAGTCCATGCCTCCTTTTAATATATCAATGGACCACCAAATGAGCTTCTTATATCACTTTTGGCCTACTTGCCTGGAGAAAAACTAATCTATATCTTATTGCCTAAATACTGTGAGTGTTGCCAAAGAACATACATTGCCAAGAAATGGAAGTCAATTGTTTTTTCCATTGCAATGACAGTGCCCAGTAGTAAAGTTATATCTCTGCCATTTTGGACTGAAAGCAACTACCGAACATCAGTTAAACATCCGCCGACAGAGCTACCTGATTTGACTGTTATCAGGCCATTAAATAGCTATAAGCACCATAGATGTGGGTCATCAGGGGCCTACTATACCTACTGCATTGTAAAAGTTAACGTCAAACTTAAAAGCAACATGTTCTAACACATTGTAAAACTGACTAAAACATCATGTTCTGAACACAAACAAAAAGACCTCTTTGGGTTTAGGCAATAAAAGTTATAACTTCTTTAGGTTTAGGCAAAAAAAAAAAAACTCAAACCTCTTCAGGTTTAGGGAACAAAACTACAACTTCTTTAGGCAATAAAACTACAACTTCATTAGGTTTAGGGCAATAAAACTCCAACGTCATTAGGTTTACACAAAAAAAAAGTTAGGTTTAGACAATAAAACTCTAACTTCTTTAGGTTTAGACAAAAAAACAGTTAGGTTTAGACAATAAAACTCTAACTTCTTTAGGTTTAGACAAAAAAAACAGTTAGGTTTAGACAATAAAACTCTAACTTCTTTAGGTTTAGACAAAAAAAAAAAAACAGTTAGGTTTAAGCAGACATCAAGGCTTTTTAAATGCTTGTAATCGATGGCTATTTAAGTGTCCACACTGGGAAGTTGATTGACCTAAAAGAAAATATCATCTGATTTACAGACGTCTCTTGATACATCCATGGCAGTGGATTCATTGGCGTTTTCTAGTGGCTATTGTCAAAAAAGCTTTGCCTCTATGCTCTTTGGTGTCGCTATGAGGAGAATCAAGTCAGTCAGACTTGCTGGCATTGACTCCAAACATCTGCTTTGAACTTTTTCCAGCACTATCTTAAAATGGTGGTCAAACACTGTTACAGAATCTTTTCTTGCTCTTATCTCAGAGTACTTGTTGACTCCCGTAGGGGAGGATGTTTCTACCTTGAACACAGTCGAGCACAAACGACTGACTGAAAGCAGAGCAGGAAAGAAAGATAAGTAGAGAGAAAAACTGACTTAGAGGCTGAGGGAGCAAAAAAAGGAAAAGCGACAGAGCCAGAGAGAGAGAGAGAAGGACTACAAGAGGATGTCTTGGAGGCCGAGAGAGGAAGAAATATGTTTACATCTGCTCATCCATGCAGAGCGTGCATGACTATGTTCCCGAGCCCTCGGTGATGTACTCAAGGCAGCGATGATGAATGCATCCTTTCTCAGTCACCACTCTAAACTTTGCGAGTCCATCAACCATTCTGCTGTTGGCAGACCAGGAAGAAAAGAACACTTCATTATTCAGCGCTTTTGTTGTTCTGAAAATGTACGCCATTAAGAATGAATGTGTGTAACCGTCAGCATGAAATGTGGTCAAAACTGAGAGTGAAGATCTTAAAAAGCAACCAGTGTAGAGCAAAGATAACACTTTTCTAACTTTTGAGGAATAAAAGAGCTCTTCATGGATGTGTGTTCAGCGGCGAGTTCAGTTCCACACAACGTCCGTCTGAGGAAGAAAAAGAGGCCATCAGCGGGGCCAGGGACGTGGCAGCGGCTGCACCATGATGCTTTTCCATTTACTCCATTAACTAAGCTCAGACTTGGTTACATCTCAAGGTTTCTCCGCTGATAAAATCAGCGTACAACAAAGGCTGTTACATGCAGTGTATGGGCGTGCTGGTGGCCGATGTGCAGAGCCCAAGAATATTTTGTCCAATAACTGTAACTTGAGCAGTGGGTCTGCTGCCAATAAATTAAATAAATTTCTTTTTTATCGCATATTCTGGATTTGCCATCGTTCTACCTGCTAAGATAACAGTGTACCGGTTAAAGTAGTAGCTGGCAACACGGCAACAAAGTCAGTCAGTGGTGATGTTGCATTCATGTCGTGTGGGAGATTGGTAATGTGCTGCATTCACATGGAATCGGGCAGACGGACACCTTCTGGACGACACAGGAAAAAAACAAACTCGCAGAATGGCAAAATAAAACATAAATAAATATAGATATAGACACTCACCAGCCACTTTATTAGGTACACCATGCTAGTTAAAGGTTGGACCCCTTTTGCCATCAGAACTGCTTTAATTCTTCGTGGCATACTTTCAACAAGGCGTTGGAAACGTTCAACATGATAGCATCACTCAGTTGCTGCAGAGTTGTCGGCTGCCTAGATGCGAATCTCCGGTTCCACCACATCCCAAAGGTGATCTATTGGACTGAGATCTGGTGACTGTGGAGGCCATTGGAGTACAGTAAACTCATTGCCATGTTCAAGAAACCAGTTTGAGATATGAGCTTTGTGACATGGCTGATTAACTGTGTTAACAAGGAATTGAACAGGTGTACCTAATTATGTGGCCGGAGAGTGTATATGCGTATATATACATGTATTTCACAATTAATCACATGATTGTTCATAGATTGTTCACATTTTTGATCTGTTTAAATTGTCCCTTAAAGGGAGATTTGTCAAATATTTAATACTCTTATCAACATGGGAGTGGGCAAATGTGCTGCTTTATGCAAATGTATGTATATATTTATTATCAGAAATACAATTCACAACACAAAACAATGCCAAAGGTACTGCGTTTAGCATAAGAAATAAGCTCAGATCATAACATGTCAAACTGCAGCCCAACAGGCAACAACAGCTATCAGTGTCTCAGTGTGCTGACTTGACTATGACTTGATCCAGACTGACTGTGATCATCATAAAGTGGGCATGTCTGTAAAGGGGAGACTGGTGGGGACCCAGAGAACCCATTTACATTCACATATCTGGAGGTCAGAGGTCAATTAAGGGACCCCTTTTTTTTCTTTTGCTTGCCAAAATTTAGTGTAACCTTGGAGCGTTATTTACCCGCCGACAACCTGGATTTTTTAGGTTAGTATCTTCACTCTAGCTTTAAAACTGAGCCTGCCACAACCTAATAATCACAACTTGTTAATGCATTAAAGGAATTAGTGTCATTAAAACTTATTTGCATTAACACGTTATAAGACCAGCCCTGATTAAATATGTGTCATTTTATATCCAGGAAGTTCCTGATGTGTATTGCCTCATATCTGTAAACTGTAAAGGCCTCACAAACCAAACTTATTATTAAAATTACTCTAGTAACGCATGTACCGTAGCTATAAAATGCAACAGTAACTTTCTCCATGTATGAGGGAGCTACGTAACATCCGGTTGTATATTCCACTGTGGAGGACAGCAAAAAGCAAAAAAAACTTCGGATGGCAATGCCGTCTGCTATTAGTGTTGCCGGTATTTCTCTAATTTTACTGTCCTGGTCTCATCCAGTAAAATGATATCTGGTTTGCCTTTTACCTGCCATTCCGTGTGGATGCAGCATGATTCATTTTCGACTTGTAAACAGTTATAATAATAAAAAGCTCCAATATATCCGACCTGGTGCCTGTCTGAATGTCTGAATGCCTCATATCTTCCAAAGGCATCCAATGTGATTTAGCTCTTGTTTAATGGACGTAGTGCTAATCTGCAGTATCAATAATTTGAACCCTTACCCAACCAACTCTGCAGTCACACAACTGTTTTGATCTGTCCAATGATGTGAAAGCTTTCTCAAGTCTTTGTCATGTTTCCCAGCCATCCCATTTGATGTGAACGCTGCATGGTGCCTGATTGGACTGTGAATGTGGTCAATAGACAGTGATGGATGTTTACAACGGACAAATTTTCCCTTTTCTTTTGCTTCCTCTTCTATATAAGTTTGGCAGACCTGGGAGTCTGTTATCAGCCTGTCTGACCACCATGATAATTCCTTATGTGTCGAGGAGTGGTTTCACCAGTAATGTATCTCTACTGTTATGAGTGACTGAGGTCTTAGTTCACTGAGCGGCCAGAGAAGTTTTGTCTTCCTCTTCCCCAAGAGAAGAAAGCCTGTTGTCAGTACAGCGATAACCGATGCATGGTGGATCCTCGATGTCTGTGTAAACCTGTCGCAGAGACCATCCTATGGATGTTCACTGTTGAATCTTTCATGTGCTGTCGCCCGGCCGATAAGGAACAAATAGGATTCGCTTGCTGCGGCTGCTGTATTGCTTCAGTAAATCTGCCGTAAAGACCGTTTCTGGTTGGCTTTGAAGGGAAGGCGGTGATGGAGTTGGAGATAGATGTGGGCGGAGAGAGGTAGAAACATGTGGTAGTGACACTTTACAGGTCCTCAAATTTCATTGTAATTAGGTGATGAATAGGAAGTAACCTGTTTGAAATTTCTTTTGAATTACTCCTAAATTAGCACAATATTTACCACAAATGTAACCTAATTTAATGATTCAGGGAGTTTTAAAAAAAATGTAGTTATTTGCTAATTTTCAATACATTTTGAGGTAAATATTAGGCTAATTTGGCAGTAATTTCAAATAGGTTTCTTTCTAATTATCACCTTATTACCAGGAAATTAGCAGACCTGTAAAATGAAGTGTTACCTATGTGGCTTGTGCATAACTGACTAATCCTAGCCACACTATGATCTCAAAACTGTGTTAAAACATGACTTATTATGACATGAATACACACATTTTTGCAGCAGTTTAATGCTTCTCCCTCTCAATTCCCTGCTTTCCCACCTTTTCAGCCACAATCGGTGTGCCTGTTAATATATATTCATCGCTCATATCCTCTTTTGTGTCTCTTTTGTGTCACATTTGGCTCTGAGTTTGATCAGAGATGGAAGAGGAAGGGTGTGAAAAGGTGTGAGAGAAAAACTAGTATAGCTCTCGCTTACGTTGATTCATTTCCGCTGCCGTTCGTTCAGCGTCGCGCTCTTTCTCCCGGGAAGGGGTCAGTTGGAGGGAAGTACACAAACAGCCGAAGCTGCAAAAATGGCTACAGCAAGCAAAACAAAAAAGGGCTTTTGTTTCCTTAAGCTCGCATTTACAAGAGCTGCGTGAATCGAGACCTGAAGAAGGAAAAGATCATTTCTTTTGTGACACGTTTATGAGATGTAAGAAAAACGTACCGAACAAACAAAAAAATGCTGTCAGCCTGAGAATATTCAGAGAAGACAGTGTTTGATTCTCAGTGTGTCACCCTCCCTTATATTTAGGAGGAAGCAAAGCCACAAGGGAGGAACCTCTAATAAGTGACTGAAGGATTGGTGCCGTCGTATTATTCCTGCACAATTTAGGAGGAGAAGGAAGCTCATTATTCATTCATTGGCTGCTACTGCTGCTGCTGGGAATTGGGTGTACCGCCATTTCTTAGGTTCATCTGGTTGGGATCAGGACAATCAGATGCAAGCATCAGCAACAGCCTCCAGTCATTTAGTGTGTAACCACACGTCTTGTATTGGAAGTTTCACTCTTTCTGTCCCTAATGGAGGGACTCGAGTGCATTAAACGCTACTCTGCTGGATGAAAGAAACTTTTCTGGTGGAAGAAAAATGCAAAGCAAAGGTTCATCGGGCAACCAGGAGCCGACGAACTCAGACATCATTAAATATCGGTGTCACGATTTTCATTCTAGATTGGAAACGATCAAAATTATCTTCCAGTTTTTAACCATTGAAATCAACAGCAGGATCGAAAATGAAACTTAAAACAACACATTCTAACATGTAACACTGTTTTGAACACAAACAAGGAGGCTTCTTTAGGTTTAGGCAACAAAGCTTTAACTTTATGTTTTGGTAAAAAACTACAACTTCTTCTAAAAAAAACAGTAACACTTAAAACTGTAAAAACGTTTTTTGGGTTAAAATAACTACACAAACAAAGACAACTACAGTTTGTTGGTTTCACACGGGATGCAAACTACGGCGTCCTGGGTGAAAACCCTGCATTCTGTGTCTCATCCATCACCCCATCCTCCACCTTTAATGTAGTTTCATACTGTCTATATTACAGCACCTGACTGACTGTGAATTTCTCCACTGTGAGACTAATAAAGGAATATCTTATCTTATCTTATCTTCCACTTCTGCTCCTGTCATAATTACTACAGTCTCTAAAGGTTGCTGTCATGTTCTTTTATACCTCCTTTCTGTGATCTACCATGTGAATAGCTGATCAAACCTACTAGTGGGTGTAGTAGGCCCCTACTGGCCCACATCTATGAGGTTTATAGTGTTTTGTTTAGTATAGTTTATAGTATAGTCTAATTGGCTGAATTGCTTGGCGATTTCAGCCGCGGCCACGCTAACGCCACTTAAAATGGATTGTGTGTCTATATAACTTTGTGCGGTAAAGCAGGGTTTATGCTAGCCTTAGGGGTAAAGCATGTAGGCGCCGACATGGAGGTCATGGTGCATTCAGGTGTATCTCATTAACTCTAAGAAACTCTAGCTGTTGTTGTAAAGTACCCTCCTGCCATCTAGTGGACTGTCATTTTGTTGTTCCCCAGTTGACCAATAGTATAAACTGGTGAAATAAGTTATTGTTCTTACATATTACATGAATTGTTTAAATTTGACCATATGGCCTTAACATGGTACATTCCAAAAATGCTTGATATCCTCTCTTTTAAAAGAAAAAATAAATACATTTGACAGTGTAAATGACAGTAAAAGTAACATAAAGCCAATGATCTGTTGATCTTTATGAATGAAAAATTCAATTCAATTCAATTTATTTGTACAGCCCAAAATCACAATTTTGCCTCACGGGGCTTTACAGTCTGTACAGGATACGACAATGGCATGTTTAAATTGAAAATCAAACTGAATCGAGACCTTAAATTTAAAGTCAAGCTGAATCACGGATTTGCAGAATCGCGGCACCCCCTTATTAAATGTGTATGCAGCTTCTTTTAAAAAAAATGTATTTGACAAGCAGAATTAATAGCGGCAGCTAGCAGGTCATGGTTATTCTTGTTTGTTCCTTCATTCCCTAACTCTCTATCTCCCGAAGTCTTTTATTATATCTCTTTTTTTTTTCTCTTCCACTCCCACTTTGCTGAGTCAGTACTTGTACTCGGCCTCAGAATGATATGCTGAATAAATATCCCTTTATCCATAGCTGATGTAGCAAAAGACTGAGGGAGAGTTGGTGCAAGTAGAGAGAAGTCGCCAGTTTGACTATAATGAGGCTAGGATACTGTGTTTTCATATAGTGGCCAAAAGAAGGAAATGTGCTGACATTATTTCGGCATAAGCTGTGATGTGAGACGTTCAAGGACGTGGCCAGATTAGCAAATGTATCCACAGCAGAGAGTCCGACATTTCCGGCAGATCTGTAAAGAGGATGCTTGGCGTGTTGCGCAAGAAGTCACTCACAAGACAAACAACTCTGACTGTTATCTCGTACGTTGTGGACACATGGATCCTTCCCACTCAACTAAGACCAGGGCAGCAGCCGTCAAGCTGTTCATCTCCTCTGCGAAGAGCTCAGCCAAGGCCAGTAAAAAAAAAAAAAAAAAAGACTTACCAGTTGGATGTCTTCCCAGAGCAATTAGCTGAACCCACATGCCTGTTTGATTAATACACAGATGAAAATTAGCTTCTCGCAGCCACTCCGCTGAGCCTGACCCCCTTCCATGGTGACCACATCACATACTTTGAAGGTTATCAGCCGACTGAATGGCCATTAGCGACGGTTATCAGCATCATAGTTATGGTTAAGAGGGGACCTGCTACACCCACTAGGATGACTGGGATGATCCACGTTTCACTTTCACAACATGGTGGGAATAGTTTGGCCCGTCTGAAGCATTAGGAAGGTGGTGATAAGGCCACTCTTAACGCCTTTTTAATCAGCTGATAACATTCGAAATTGTTCACCAGGTTGGGTGTCAGTTAGCAGTTTGCGACTGCTGACTCGTCTACAGGGTATATGTAGCATTCAGTAAAGTTGGATTTGTGTGGTCCACATTTGTGCTACTGTTGACTTGTCTTCAGGACATTTGTAGTATTCAACAAAGTTGAATTTGTGCAGCCCACATTACTGCTACTGTTGACTTGTATACAGGGCGTATGTGGCATTCAAAAAAGTTGGATTTGTGCGGTCCGCATTACTGATGCATGATGAATGGACGAAGTGGCAGACCAAAGTCATCTGTGTTGACGAATGAAGCTTTTCCCCTGTCTCGCTTACTCCACCTGCTCACTGGTTTACATTGCCATGCAATCTTGGCTCAGTCAACCGGAGTGCAATCCATACATATGTGACAGATAGAGCATAGCTATCAAAGCTGGCAGCCCCAATAATTAGAAAAAGGCAATAGTCGGGGCCAAGGAGACCATTTCCCTGATGGATTAGCAGCAATTGCTTACATCGGCGTCCCAGAGCTGTTTACACTGGCAGTCATAAGGCAAATGTATTGAGCGTCAGTAATGCCTTTCTCTGGGTCCACTCCATCAAAAGCAATCACTAGCTAATCAACAGATGTAATGGCGCACAGTGGTCTGTTTCCAAAAGCAGCAGATGTATTATCATCAGAGGAAATAAGATGCGTAAACAACACACACTTTCAGGCCATCCGGTCTCTCATTCACAAACACACACTCATGTAGACACACACAGCGCAGCACACTTGGGAGGGATGATCTGAGCACTGACTGTGATGCCAGTTACACGGAGTAGAGGAGCTATTCTGAGCCTCCCTCCTGCTGTTTTAACAAGGCTCAGATCAGTGATCCTTCTCTGGGTCAGATAGCCAGGGGTGGTGCCTCTTAGCTCCGGTGCCCCCCTGCCAGGTTTGCATTGGTGTGTGAGGGATCCCGCTCTGTCCTTCATGGGTGAGCTAAAGGCCTCCATCAAGCCTGTCTAAAATGGAAAACACTTGACGTACATACATCAGCGACACCAGAGTTACACTCCAGGGGTTGGAAGGTTAAGAGGGGAAGCAGGAATGAAATAACATCACGTACGCACACACACAATCATGCATACAATACAGACACATGCTTCATAAATCTCTGTGTGCTGGAGGCTGTCACGGCAGGGTGTCGGGATGCCACGCTTGCCATGACAATTAGCTGCACATCTGGCCTGATGATTGAGAGAGTCGGCCAGACAGCTGGTACATCACTACCAGTGTTCAGTATGTAAATCTGGACGGCCCGGGTACAACAGAGAAGAGGCTGTCTGGAGAGGAGGAGGGGGGCAAGTTAGCCACTGAAGCTAATGTCAACTGAAACATGTGGCAAATAGCCTGTTGGGCCTGATGTGGATTATTCCTGCAAGGCCTGAAGGGAAATACTGTTGTGTTTCTCAGACATACTCGGCTGTAAAGTGAATAACAACTTAAATTATGGGCACACTATCCACAGATGGATTTTTTTAGTTAAAGTTTACAGCTTTGTTTACATTCCTTTTGTGTTTACTGTTAACTGGTTATTAAACAGCCTCAATATATTATATTATATATATCAATATAAAAATAATACTGGTGCCTCTATATGACCTACATAAGCAAACCAGACCATCAGGGAGAAGATTGGCTATTTCTATATTACTTCAAAATCAGACGAAATCATGTAGCATCACCAGGAACTGCTTCAGCTCAAACTCCTGTGGGACCTCCGGCAGCAGCCAGTCCACCACGGACAAACCCAGATCCGGCTTCGCTGCCGCCTTCGACCTGCGGTCGGACCTCCAGGTGGAAGTAGAGAGCTCCCCCAAAGAGTATAGAAGCCACAGCCACCATTTTGGACTGAAAATGCTTTTTATAATGTTTTTATTGTTCAGCACAGGCCATTTCGGTAAACACGTTAAATATGACCGTGGAATAGAAATAATTAAGTATCAGGGTGAACTTCAAAGGGGCATGGCTCACCACATCAATAGACCAAAGCCAATCATCATGAAACTTGCTGGAGATATCCACACCAGTACCTGAAACATACCCTCAAAGTTTCCTTCAAATCGACCATGCGGGGCACTACAAACCAGACTGTGTATCAGAATGTAGTTGTCCAGTCAATACAGGATTTTGAAGCATGAGTGTAAAACTATTTAGAAATCGGTCCATAGGGGGCGCCACCAGGTCCAAATATGTGCATGGACCTGGTGTAAATTTGGTCAGAAATCAATGGTTTGTCCTAAGATTATATTACTGCAGTGTATAAAATCACCTAAAGGAAGGTGAACCTACCTACATTCAATTTATTTACCCTCTGAGGCTCAATTCATGTAAATTATCACAAAAATAACTTTACACAGGGATTTTATAAAGTTAGTGAGGGCAAAATAATACAGACTGTTTAAGAGGTTAAATTATTTTTGGAGATATTTTTTATGCTATCTTTAACTGTACTACTATCTCACTGTCAAACAGACAGAAGAAAGAAATACTGTATCTTGTAGCTACAGATCATTATTCACTACAGCTGGCTGCAGGCCAGCTCGAAACTATTTCAAGAAATAAGAAATATTAATCTAGATAGTGCAAGTGCATTCATGTAAGCCAAATGGTAGAATGTGCATATGTGAACTGCTGTGACGGCCATCACTTTATGTCCGTGCCCAGCCGGGTGAAGCAGATAGCAGGAAAGGTTATTCCAGTAATTGGCTTGATGATTCGTAAAGCGCAAGTGTAATCAGGGATTTAGTGGAAGATTGCTTTCAGAGTGTGGATTCACATGCATGCAGAATAATATGTGATGTAAAGGTGAACCCACCGCCACATCTCATGACCCCCGTCACTGTGACTGTGAGTGATACTGAAGGATAGAAGAAAGACTATAATGTGATGTTGGGTGGGGTGAGGGCAGAACACAACATTTAATGCAAGTTATTTTGTAAGAGGTGGAAAGTATATTTCCTCAAATATAGTACTGAAATACTTACCTGAAATCAGCTCCACTTCACACATGAATGCACCAACAATTATAATCCAGTGATATTATAGTATTCTGAAACGGCAAAATGAGCTTTTACTTTTGGTAAATGCAGGACTTTTACACCGTGATATTAGTTCTTTTGCTTCAGTAAAAGATCAAAGTACTTCTTCCACCACTACTGAATGATTGTAATACATAAATAATGGTTTTAAATTAGGGTGGTCAGCTAATTAAAATGTTTAATCATGATAATGTTGACAGTGACTTGCCCCAAACTGCCTGTGATTATCATAAAGTGGGCGTGTCTGTAAAGGGGAGACTGGTGGGGACCCAGCGAACCCATTTGCATCCACATATCTGGAGGTCAGAGGTCAAGGGACCCCTTTGAAAATGGTCATGCCAGTTTTTCCTTGATAAAATTTTGTGTGTTTAGAGCATTATTTATCCTCCTTCACGATGAGCTAGTATAACAGTGATTGGTACCAGTAGATTCCTTAGGTTTTTTACTTTTTAATAATGAATAATTTCAAAAAAAAAAAAAAAAATAAACCCGCAGAAAAAAAAAAAAAAAAAGAGAAAAAAAAAAAAAAAAAAAATGAATGAAATGAATTTAATTATACATTATTATTCGTTACCTCTGACAGCCCTAAATATCGTCCATCCATCGTCAACCGCTTATCCCGTTAGGGGTCGCGGGGGGGGGGGATCCGATCCCTATACTTTAAATCTATGTGGTCAAAATATTAAATTGGGTTAATCTTGCAGCTGATTGTTTGATTTCAAAGATTTGAATTTACCCTCCAGGCCAAAGCCTTACATCGGTGAGGTGCCTGTCTTACAGTGGTGCATAGTGCCTATCTCTCAGAATCTGAACGGAGAAAGTACCCTCGATGTAGACAGTATTTTGAGAACATGAAGTGAGAAAAGGAGGTGATAAAGTTGGTCCCTGGAGCTCTTCAAACGACCATACAGACAGAGACGACGCATTAATATCAACATGGTCATTTACGTGAAGCTGAGAGGAGGAGAGCACCCCCAGCGCCCACCCCTCCGCTACCACCACCGAGTCCTGACTCTTAATTATCCCCTGGAATGATGAAAATGAAAAAGAAATAGTAAAGATGGAGCCATAGCCGTGGCGGCTACTGGGTCATTTAGCTGAACGTTTATAAAATGAGACCCCCTCACTCGGTCTGGAGCCATATTAGAAAGTTTAATGCCTGTCTGGAGAGATAAAGAGAGGTAAGGTCGCCCTAATAGACCAGTTATATGTGGCGACGTATCATGACGGACACACACTGACGCCTCTCTCTCAGACACATATTTAGTAACCCCTTCATGTCCTCAGCCTGAGGCAGATAGGGAGATAATGACAGATACACCTGCCTCTGTCTTTTCAATATCTGCTGTTTATCGTCCCCAATTCCAAACACCGTGTACCCTTAGACCAGAAAATACTCTATATACAGTATGGGTCTTTCTCAAACCACCCCTCCATCCCTACCCACATCCACTCTGTTTGTGTGTTCCTGTGGATGGTGTGCCATATTAAAGCTGCAGTGAGTAGAAATGGAGCAAATATAATTTTAAAAGTTATTTTTATATAGCATCTTGTAGTGAACTGTTTAGCTATAAAATAAGAACATTTTTACTAAGCACCACCCACCAGCTGGAGCAAGTTATGCTTAATTTTGTAGAGGAAAAACTTGGCAGGCCATTTTCAAAGGGGTCCCTTGACCTCTGACCTCCAGATGTGTGAATGTAAATGGGTTCTCTGGGTCCCCACCAGTCTCCCCTTTACAGACATGCCCACTTTATGATAACCACATGCAGTTTGGGGGAAGTCATAATCAAGTCAGCACACTGACACAATGACGGCTGTTGAGCATGAGTTTATGTTATGATTTCAGCATATTTTTATGCTAAATGCAATACCTGTGATGGCTTCTGCACAATACTTGTCATTGTTTTGTGTTGTTAATTGATTTCAAGTAATAGATATATACATATATTTTGCATAAAGCAGCATATTTGTACACCCCCATGTTGATAAGAGCTTTAAATACCTGACAAATCCCCCTTTAAGGTACATTTTTAACAGATAAAACATGCACAAAGAGAGAAGATATTCCTTTATTAGTCCCACAGTGGGGAAATTCAGTTTTACACTCTGTTGTTCACACAGTACAGTTCACACAGTACATATACATGTCAATGGAGAGATGTCAGAGTGATGGGGCTGCTCCTGACAAGCGCCCAGAGCAGTTGGGGGTTTGGTGCCTTGCTCAGGGGCACCTCGGCAGTGCCCAAGAGGTAAACTGGCACCTCTCCAGCAACCAGTTGGTCTTGGTCCATGGGGGATTTGAACCCGGGTCCTCCACATCCTAACCCAAGTCCTTACGGACTGAGCTACTATATTTTTTCTTTTTATGCAGTAAAACACCAAAACTAATTTCTTGTATTTGCAAACCTACTCTGCAGTTACTTTTAAGTGGACTGAATATAATAAGTCTGCCACCTGGTTGCCCACACTACTTACGTAGGTTATTATTAGTGCTGTGTCAGAGAGAGGGAAGCTGGAGCGTCATTCGGCTGGGAGTGTGACGACAAACGGCGTTCACACAGTGGGCGTGGGGGAGGTCCAGTTTGAGGAAGGCCCTGGACTGTATGTGTCTTATTAGCTAGACATGAACTATGGCGAAGCTCCTTTTTCCATTTCACAATCAACGGCACTCAGAGAATACCCCCCTAAAAAGCACCAGCTGGAGAATCTAAATACTTCATTACGTTATCCCGAAGGTACATCCCCATACACGCCAACCAATAAACGTATGCAGACATGACGCCCGTTACAGCTGCGCTGATCCTACAAGGATATTAACAGCATATGCCACTGCCATATTTAGAGATGCGACGCTCGTCTTCCTCTCTCCGCTGGCTGGCGAAGGGGGAGAAAGCGCCAATTCCCTCATCAAACACAAAAGTTAAAACAATCTTTAATTAAACTGTAAACTTCTTTCCCAGTGTCCTGTAGCACATTAAAGCTGCTGCTGTGATGCTATTAGCTATGATACGAGGTGTTTGTTAGTGCTGATCCCCCGTAATTACTGGAAGCGCCCCGTCCTTGGGCGTTCGCACATAATGTTGACGGCAGCCATTTTGAAAGAGAGGGAGGGAAATGTCAAAAGAGTTGGCTCTGATGGGAATCGTGTAATGTCACCGCTGCTGCGTTCAGCAGCATCTGATAAAGGGGCATCTCCTGAATGTAGTGAGAGCTGCCTTGTGTCATCCCTCCCACATATACTGTAGGTGATTCAGCATGCGCCCAAAGGGATCCATCCGAGCGGATTCTTCTTTTATCAATTTCTTTCATCGTGACATGATGTGGACAGCCTCTGAGCGCTGGAATATGGTCCATGTTGTAGACAGACAGAAGTCCCCACGCAGCTCATATTAGCATCTTCTGCAGAGCGACTGTCGTTGACCTTCATGTCACCCGGCCTTGTAACACATCGTGACCCGCAGTGTCCCCCAGCGAGGCCTCGTCCTCGTCCTTTCTCGCCCTGTCGGTGTCACTCGGCGCGGCTTAGCGTCAGCCGAGGCCAGGGTGTCGTGCAACCTTTCCGTCCTCATCAAAGTCACGATGGATGCAACCTGCCCTGAGTCACTTACACCGACACGCTGTCTCCCCACGTCTGGATCTTTCTGTTTGTGTCCTTCTCTCTCCGGTTGTGTTTTTTTGCTCTTGCATCAGGTTTGATCTGTTCCTTGTTTCACCTCAAAAGGTCTCAGTTCGTCCCAAAAGAGTGCTGCAGGAGTGAGTCCTAAAGATGGGAAATGATTTAGCATTTTAGCACTTCTGGTTCCCTTGTCTGGAGCTCAGTGGGTAATTTATTTAATGCAACTTGTGATTTTTAGGTTGTAGGGCTGGTATCAATTAAAACTTGAAAACCTAATGAATCCTGTGTTATCAACCATGTCATACTAGCTCCAAAGTTGGCCACGTTCAAAGGGGTCCCTTGACCTCTGACCTCCAGATATGTGATTGTAAATGGGTTCTCTGGGTCCCCACCAGTCTCCCCTTTACAGACGTGCCCACTTTATGATAATCACATGCAGTTTTGGGGCAAGTCATAGTCAAGTCAGCACACTGACACTCTTAAGGTGGACCAACGTTTCTCCTTTAAGTGACGAGCCACTCTCCTGACTTTTTCTCAGCTTTTTGATTAATTATTAATAAGTTTTTAACTGTTTAACCAATGGCGTCGGTTAACAGTTAGGCAGTTAATTATTAACACCCCTACCCAGTATAGAACCTTAAAGCTAAGCTAGTTAGATGTCTAAACTGATGTTTGCTGTGTGCTTTTCATCCATCGCTGTTTGTTCGTTTGCTAATTCTGCAAGCTAAGGTGCAATACAAGACATGGAGGCGAGTGGAAGAGGACATTAGCTGAAAACCACTGGGCTGCTGTTCAGTCTGTTGTGTAGTCGGCCACTGGTTGGCTGTTTGACACTGGTGACGTTGCTGCTTCATGCAAATACAGGTCAAAATGAAATTATTTCAATGGCTGTATGCAAAGAAGTTCAGCAGCTGCAACATCATTAATCTTAATATGAATTAAACTCCTTTGGGTCCTCATTTGTTTTCAAAGAGCACAGGTTGTGTAATTTACAGAGCAGATATATATGCTGTAACCAAAAGAGATAATTTCATTTCATTTGGATTTTAAATAACCGAATGCTGCCTGCCATCTAAATCAACTTATCTCTGTCCTTTATTCCATCCTTCCATCCACCTTCCTCATTTACTCTTCCTCTTGCTTTTTTACTCACCTTCCTCTGAAGATGGTCGACTCAGTGAATGCTGAGAAAGCCTGGGCCCTGCCGTGTATTTGTTCCAGATAGACAGGGTTTAGCCAACTCTGTAATTGGCCTGTGGTTAATCCCTGCCTTTCTTTTTAGCCACTTTCAATGGAGGGTAAATTACTTCTTCGTCTGTCTGTGGCACAAATTAGTTTACAGAGTGTGTGTTTGTGTGTTGTGCATGCAGTAAAAGAAAAATTATGGCCCACCGAATGTTCAAACACGAGAGCAGGCTGCAGGTGTTTTATATGTCAACAGAAAGACGCTGTGTGATGGATGACATTCATGTTATTTTTTAACAGCTTGGGGAGACTTTAGGGGAGACTGTAAAACTCATGCACAATTAGCATCCTCAGGCTGGGAGGCTGTAAGTCTGTCGCTGGTGAAGCATCCGAATGCGTGAGGCGCCGGCCGAGGTGCCCATGCAGTATGGATCGCTGTGCAGATACCTGCAGAAAGCCAGATTAATAGTGATGGGAAGATGAGATGCCACAAAGAATTCATTATTCCTCCTCCTAAATAAATGAGCCCTGGGCTGCGACTTCACCGCTGCCACCTCAGATATAGCCCACGCTTTAATAAGAGCTGTCGGCCGCCGTGAGCATGCCGATGTTCATCCTTTGTGTATGCATGTGCGGCTTTCTCTCTTTTACTCGTGTGTGACACCTACGTACACAACTCTGCACGTGTTGCAGAGGGAGATGTAAAGGAATAAGGAAGAAGGTGCATGTCAATTGAATCTTGACTTTAAGTGAGATGCACGTTTGAGGCTACAGACGATCCTTTATTGCTTCCAAGAAGGCTTACCGTGCACATCCCACTACCGGCCTGCCTGGAATCGCTGCTTATTGACATCTCATTGAGTTTCCCAAACGTTCACTCTATGGATTAAGCAATCATCATCTGATGTATAACTGTCTGTGTGCATCTACTCTGCCATCATTTTTATACTAACCATGCAATGATAGTCTTTGTACTCTGGAAATGAAAGTTTTACAATCTAATGGAACATTGGACATAATTTACCTTTTTACGTTGCTGGCTTTCGTTGTGTTAAGATGCACAGTGTCTGCCAAAGAGAAGAAGTATTCTGGGTTTGGCTCATTGGATATGTGACACCAGTGGGACCATAGTGGGAGTTTGATTGCTCCGTGGACCTTAACAGTAGGCTTTCAAGTACTCTGACAAAACTATCAAAATGTTCATATAAGAAGTATTTTTGACATGGCCTGTTTATGTATTTGCATCATAGACTGTATCTAAGAAGTGGATGCAGTCGCTCATTGGTTTGTGAACTTCAGCTTGGAAGCCTGGACGTCGACATTTTGGCCGTCGCCATCTTGGTTATTTGCTACCAGACAAGACGGTGGCACTAAGGACTGAAAACACACTGTGAAAGGGTTAAAGTTGTAAGATGAAAACACAGACAACACCCAGACCGGACAACATTGGGATAACGGCCTGTCCATCACAAGGTTACCACACCCTAAAGCATACTCTGCTTTGTTTGTTGGCCGTCGCCATCTTGGTTTTCGGCCGTTGCCATCGTGGTTTTTAGCTGATTTGTTTCGGTGCAGTTCTTGGTGTGCTGGTGTGCAGATGTTTATGTGTAGCATCCATAGCTCAGTGCAGTGTGTGTGCCATCGCTAAGTGTCAACGCAAAGGGCCCAATGACGGAGCCCTGCAGCGCTGGTCACATACAAACAGGGGTTATGCAAACACAATGCAGAATAACTGACAGAGAAATGTTTGCTTCTGTAGAACATTTTGTCTTTTTGCGTAATATGACCTCACGTTTCTTTATTGTAAATCTATTTTTAACCCAGCTGGTCAAGTTTTATTATATTCTGTTCAGTACAACTCTTGTCCAGTGTGTATCTGTGTGCTCTAAATCTGTCCATTCTAGTGATTGTGTGGTCTATCACAGAGGCCGTATCATCTGCTCAACTGTTTCAGTGTGGACTTATCCCCCCACACACCCACCCACCTTGTCCCTCCACCCTCTTCCTGGCTCTTTATTTTCTCATCATGCTGCTTGGCGCACTCCGCCATGCTTTTGTCCCTTCCTTGCTCGCAGCCAAAATGGAAGCATCTGGCTTGGGCCTCTTCAGCGCAGGCTGTAGGATGGTTCTATTTACCAGTCTGGTAATTGGGGTTGCAGAACCTTGTTGGCAAGTGTGTACATCAGGTGTGTGTGGAGGATGAGGCGGGGTGAACACTTACCCCTGTAGAAACCAGTTTGTATTGTAAAACGTCTCCATTTTGGATCATATTATGCCCTGTTTCTGGCACAGAATAGGCGACCGACTTGCCACACATAATAAAATATCTCTTGTGTAGTATTCCCTATCCGTTAGAGGGAGGTTGTGGGTTAGGGTTCCTCATTAATGAAGAGGTTAGGTTTGAGTAACGGCAACAGAAGAAGTGTTTTGTGTGTTTATGCTGTGCTTGTGACAGCATGCGGCCCGAAGGCAACCGCGCATCACTACAGATTCATCCACCTCAGAATCACCTTGGCAAACCATTTAGAGCAAAACAGCTCAGTGGGCCTGGAGCTATTCTGTCCCACCAAAAATGTGTAAATACACTGAGTTGTATGCAAAGCTAAAAACCTCTTGGAGAAAGCAAAGTACATTTCAACAGAGTAGCACGCGGTTTACATCAGTCCATGCTTCACTTTCAGTATGAACAGCTGGATCAGGGTTCACACCCACCCGGTTTCCGACTGCTCAGATTTGCATAAATGGTGACTGATGACCTGTCACGGCATCTTTCTAACTGAGGATTGATGAGTGATTTACTTTTTAATAGCGTCGCATGGCCCAGGCACTTTGGCCACAACAGCCATAGCCAGAGGCATTACTGCATGTTTTGTCCATCAGTCCGTCCTCCCAGTCCACTCTGGTGAACGCAATATCTCAGGAACACCTTGAGGGAATGCCTTCACAAACGTTTACCTGGACTCAAGGATCAACCATAGTCTGCATAGAAGTGGACTTAGTCACACTGACGTCACCCATTGGTTTGTGGACTGCCATTTTGAAACCTGGCCATTGCCATTGTGGTTCTTGGCTGTTGCTCTCTTGGTTTTTGGCCATCGCCATTTTGTTTTTTGGCCGTTGCCATCTTGGTTTTTGGCTGTCGCAACCTGGTTTTTGGCCTAAGTTATCTTGATTTTTGACCGTTGCTATCTTGGTTTTTGGCTGTCACCATTGCCGTCGCCATCTTCATTTATTGCCGTCACCCTTTTTGTTGTCGTCACCATCCTGGTTTTTGCCCGTCACCATCTTACTTTAGGGCTGTCAGCATCTTGGTTTCTGGCTGTCGCCATCTTTTTTTTTCGCAACCAGAAGTGACAAGAGAGGGAGGAGCTAAGTACAACCGAACAAGAACTTAGAGTTCTACAATAAAAACATGGACAACACCCAGACTGGACATCACCGTGGTAACAACCTGTCAATCACAATGTAGTCACGTCCTGAAGCGTCCTTTATGGTCTATTTGACTCTAAATGTGACCATAATTTTTATGAAATAAACATCATGCTGTTTTAAAGAAGACTTGGAACTAGCGACTTAGACCATAAACTCATGTTTACAGTGTTTACCGAGGTAATAAATCAAGTGACAATTAGGCTCATTTTCTCATAGACTTCTATACAACCAGACATCAGGAAGTTTAAGGCATCTCAGCATTGGCTTCACTGTTGAGGACTGGAGGTTGCCCAGTGGGATGTACTGATTAGACTTTGGTGGTCAAAGGTGACCTCACAAAACATGTTTGGTGCCATACCTCACAAATTCATAGGCTAATTATGACAATTTCATACAAATATCTATAATGATGAAGAGATGACTGCAGCTTGACTGGTTGGCGGAGGTATACAACTACGAGGCTGTAATTCTAGCTTAGCATCTGTTCTGTGACTGCTCTCAGTCTGCTCCCTTTCCCACCTTTCTTTGCTTTATTGCCCTCTTTCTCAGCACCCCGCCCTCTCCACCTCTCCTACGGGAGAGGTGACTCTCTGTATCAGATTGAAAGAGTTGGGAGTGATATTGCTAGTCTGCCCACTGAGGCCCGGCGTTGTGACAGGAGGGGTGCTGAGGTGCGTGCCGGGCCTAGAAAAGGTACCCTGAATTTAGGTCACTGGTTTCACACCACCCACACCTACTTTTCACTGAATACCTCTGTCTAGTCAACACAACCTTTTTTTCCCTCATAAACACATAATTCAACCTAGGAAATTGCACAGCAAATGAATTTTATCATCATCATTTTCCTCCATTTAAGTCGCAGCAACAAAAAAGAAGCCTCCAGGACCTTTCAATTAGTGATCACAGTCCTTTTAAAAGCCTGTCTCCCTCTGGCTACAAACACCTGGCCTTCCATCATTTGACAGCAAAATGTGGGCACTATTAATAAGCTTTATTATAGCACATTGACATTTTAGTGATGTCTTTTTAATTACTTTGATTGATACTTTTGGATAGATGGAGCCAGGATGGATTCAGTCAGGGGACGATTCATTCAGTTGTGAATCAGTAACCTTTCCAACTCGGAGCTTAAATGTAAATGGCACCCCAAGGGTGATGGTCTTACTATATATCAATGCCATTTAGATTCACTCAGAAAACGAATGAGCCCTTCTAAGTGAATATATCAGTTTTTCTCCCCATCTGGAAGTATACATTACTTGAGTTTCTGGTCAGGGAAGATAAATATGAAATGATTATGGCAAACACTAGCTGGAAACGCTTGCAAGATATTGACGACAGCCTGGAGCTGAGCCTCTCGATGCTTGCAAACATGGAAAGAAAATGATCCTTTAAAAGAAAGGAATCGTTTTTTCAAAGAATGCCCACATCATTTCTTTTGCTTCAGACATTAGCAGATTTTTTTTTTTATACTTTCTGCTATATTTAAAAGCCACAAGTTCAGTAAAGGATCAAAGTGGCACGGTGTACAGACGGGCTAGAGAGTCCATCTAATTACCGTCCCAGGTTCTTCTCAGTCAGCGGCAGTCACTGTGGGTAAGAGCCTCTGCTAAACGCCTTAAATGTAAATGAAGCTGTTTACGATTCTGCTGTGTCAGTGAGCTGCCCGATGCTCACAGAGCTGACAGAAGCACTCCCCGAAGAACAAAGGCAACAGGGCTGAGGGGCTTCTCGTCTCCCCTGTTTTACTCCAAACTACTTACTAAACAGGATCGCGGAAATGTTTTGTGTCATGATGATGACCGTTGAGATAGGGGAAGGCAGGGGAGGGCTGTTCTCATTTCCTGGCATGAAATAATGGATGAATGAGGGCTGGGGAGTGTTTGGATCTCTTTCAGAGCTGCCAAGTCTGCTTATTATAAGCGACTGTGGCCTTGTTTTCCTGAAAAGTCGCGTACAAATATTGGTCGTCGCGTGTTGTGTTTTTACAGGTTTCTTTCTAAAGCGTAGTTGCTTATTTGGCCTTGCTTCTGTCTCTGTCCTCCATACTGGTCCAGGATCTGTACAAAACCCCCATAACTGCCACCGCTCAGTGTTGTAGTTCTTGTGAGGCAAATCTTTGCAGGTTAGATAGAGTTTAGCTAACAGTGCCAGGTACTAAGCTTAATCTTAATCTTAATCTTAAAGTCCATAGAGAGAGTGGATTCACCCTCAAGTGGGGGACGATTCAAAGGCAGTTTGCCATTTTTGTAAGTGTAATAAACAAGCACATCATGCTGATCTGGTGAAATTCAAACATTATATTAAATGTTCAAATTCTTTAAGTCTAGCTTAACAAAAAAAAAAAACATTTTACACGCAAAAAGTGAAGTACAAAAATGAAACTTCTTTAAGTTTAGTTGACAAGTAAAATTTTACAAGTTAAACATGGACGCAAAAATGCAATGAAATAAAATCATACATGAAGTGATCGAGTGGCCGCTCCGTTCATATTGTGGTACCGAGGTAAGGTTGCTTCTTTCCGGCTTGTTTCTATAGACGTGGTTGCTTGTTTCTCATGAGATCTGGCAGCACTGATCTCCTTCAGAGTGTTGTAGTTCCCAGTTTCCCCACATATTTGGAGCAGTAACATGTTTTTAAGAGCCGTTGCCAGAAGGCCAGAAAATATTTTCATGCCTCCAAGCTGGCATTAAGTTTTTGGGTTGTCTGTCTGTCCGTCCATATGTCCAGTAGGCGATTTTAGGGGGGATTAGGGGAGATGCCATCCCCCTTGTTAACCAATTAACCAAAAAACATCCCACTTGTGAACCAGCAGAGTAGCAGAGACTACAGGGGTAGAGGGATTGTTCTAGTCTGCCAGACTCACTGATTCTTTATCTGACTGAGGTTTGTGCAAGTTATAATCTGCAGCACTGACGATGGCTCTGAAACAGAGCACTGCAGGAATGAGCCCTAAAACCCGGAAATGAGTTTCTGGAGCTTTTCCGGTTCCCTCGTCTGGAAGTCAAAGAGTTTTTAGTTAGATGTCTGAAATAACGTCTGTGGTTAAGCTGAAGAGATTTTAACCTTTTGTTCTATGTCAAATACATCAATAAATATCCCACTTGTGAATTCTGAAGCCTTTACGTGTCTTTGGGGCGGCAGTAGCTCAGTCTGTGTGTGTATATATATATATATATATATATATATATATATATATATATATATATATATATATATATAATTTTTTTTTTCACGCAAATGTCTAACAGGATAAAGTTATGAAGTGATGACAGACATGATGTAAACTTCAACTTGGACACTTGGACACTGAGGCAAACAGCCACAAGGTGGTAATTCTAGTTTTTATTTGTACTGAGACAGTAACAGTACTGGTTACCTGGATCAAATCATGACTTAAGACTCAGTCGGCACAGAGAACAAGTATTGCCTCCAAAAGTTAAGTGAAAGTAATAATATACAGCACTCTACTGAAAATAGTCACCAGATGTTAGACACGTTTATATTGCACATCTGTCTTGGTGACGATGACGTCAGCCGTTTGTCCCAGAATATCTCTTTTCTCACCTTACACCTTATTTCCCTTTAATCACTGAAGGGCACTTTACATTTCTGAGCATAAAATATCTTTATTACCAATTTAAATGGGCGCAGGACAGTTATCTTTTCTGTCTGGTTTATTTCAAACTAGACAGTGGTTTTCCTCTGTGCTTTAAATAACTATATTACTGATTTTTATCTATTATTTAATCAAATATGCAAATATGTACTGAACAACATACAACAAAATGCATTCAATGGGTCTTTTGGCAATTTTTATTTATAATAATAATAATAATAATAATTTCATATTTTTATAATTTATAATTATTAAGCCAAAATGAATCAGCAATGGGAACAATATATATTTAGACAACTCTCAGTATTAATGTCAGAAATACACAATATATTTGGCTATAAAACAAGAAGGCAAACCAAATCAAATAGCAAACAAGCAGCACTGATTTTGTTTTTGGCTTAATTTTGAAAATCAGGCTGCATTCAGTGCAATCTCTTCCCCGTGCTCACTTCATAGGCTGTGAATAATGGTTTCATTCTCACAGTTTTGTCAGTTGCGACAGCTGTGCTGATTAATTCTGGCGACATGAGCTGAGCGCTTCATCCCATCACTCCAGCACAGCAGCTGTAGTCTGCCAGTTCGCTGACAGAGTTCACTCACTATTTATAACAGCACTGGAAATGATACACAAATATTGATATGAAAATATTGGGGATAATTTACTCCGGCTTTCATCCTGCGACACTCCTGTATAAAAACACGGGGCTTCATATGGAGCACTGCAGTCTATTTCAGTGTCTAATGGAGGCTGCACACTGGAGGGTATGTTTGATTTACGTACCTGTATGTTCCTCTTTGTGTCTCTTTTGAGTCGTTTTGGAAGTGGCCACCTACACTGAACTCAATAAATGTTTATGTGTACATTAGGGATGTCCCAGTCAACACAATAATAACACCACTCATTTCTTTAACACATAAATCAATCAATATTTTGCACGTTGTATCGTAAAGCTCGGGAGAAGATAGCATCAATGAAACTGGGAAACCTGAGGAATTCAATGGTACCAACCACGTCATACTATCTTGTTGAGAAGGAGGTTAAATAATAAAAACTTATGCTAAATTTTGATTTCCAATAATAGATATATGCATACATTTACATAAAGGAGCATATTTGTTCACTCCTGTGTTGATATAGTATTAAATACTTAAATCTTCCTTTAAGGTACATTTGGAACAGATAAAAAATAAGCGACTAATTTATGATTAATCATGATTAAATATGGACAATCATGTGATTAATCACCATTAAATATTTTATTCAATCGGCAGCCCTAATGTAAATTATCAACATATAAAACCAGTAAAGGAATGAGAGAAAATTCGTTGTTATCGTCCTTTAATCATCTTCTGTTTAACCGCTCTCCGCCGTCATCACTTGATGTCTATGTGAGTCTCTGCTGTGAAGAGCAGTTTCCTTGATTGGGATGATGATCAAACTCTCAAGTGGCTTTGCACCTTGGTAAGAATGTGCTTCACGCACAGTTTTAGTTTCTAGTTTGTCGCCTGTTCATTCTTGTAGGCAGGTAGTTCAGTTTTTTTTTTTTTTTTTTTTTTTAATATCTAATTGATCAAGAGGTGGGAGGCCATTCGGTCCAAAACACAAAGCACTTAACACTTGAAATATTAGAAGCTGAAATTGTTAGAATTCCTCAACAATGTGCCATAATTTTGAAGTCAATGGCACTTAAAACCATTTTTCTGACAAATCACAGGCAGTGCACCTTCCAAAGACTGCTAACTGTGACTTGGGGTGTTTTAGCAATAATTCACCTCAATTGTGCCTTGGCCTGTCACGATAATTACGTTATTAGCTTGTTAATGTCAGCAAAATTGATCAAGGTCATGTCCATCTATGGAAACACGTCGCACGTTGTGGCTGCATGTTTTTCCCGGCAGCTACTGGCTCGGCCAAAAAGTCTGGACGAATAAGTCCAAGTGGACTTGGAGTGTAAGCCACAGCTCTGAGGTAGCAGTCCAGTCAGGAGAGCTAACGTTAATGAGCCAGTATGTGAACGGTGTTTAAAGACAATGGCTACAAAAAGTGGCAACTTACTTACTTACTTACAGTATACCTAACTTATAGCTAATACAAACAAAGGTCCTAACCATTGAGGAACTGGACTGGCAGTATATTTAATATTTAATTTGGGCTCAGTTTGAAAGCTAGAGTGGAGATATTGGCTCATATGAAAAGAAAACCTGAGGAACCCACTGGTACCAACCGGGTCACGCTAGCTAGTCATAAATAACGCTCCAAACTTTGGCGAAGAAAAAAATGTCATCGACATTTTCCAAGGGGTCCCCTGACCTCTGACCTCCAGATATGTGAAAGTAAATGGGTTCTAAGGCAACAAGTCTCCCCTTTACAGACATGCCCACTTTATGATAATCACAAGCAGTTTGAGGCAATTCATAGTCAAGTCAGCACTCTGACAGCTGTTGTTGCCATATTGTGATTTGAGCATATTGTTTATGCTAAAGTCAGAACCTGTGAGGGTTTCTGGACAATATTTTTCATTATTTTGTGTTGTTAATTGATTTCCAATAATAACTACATGCATACATTTGAATAAAGCTGCATATTGGCCCAGTCCCATGTTGAGTATTGAATCCTTGACAATCTTTAACGAACAATTTGAAAAGATAAAATAAAATGTGTAATTAATTTCCAGTTCATTGCGATTAAATATTTTGATTGATAAACATCCCTATATTTAATTCAATTCAATGTGCTTTATTGGTATGTATGTAAAAGGGATAATATTGCCAAAGCTTCAAGTAATAATGAGATTATAAAGAAAAATAAAGAGGTACAATTCATAAAATCAGGGAAATAGCAGAAAACATTGCAATTCAGTCCATTAACTGGATGTAATGGATCAAACTGTTCACCCTCTTCTGATGTTATCAGCTTCAATCTGCTAATAACATCTGATTGATCAGAATTTGATCAGGGGCATTAACAGTACACATTGATTTAAGTGTAAGTTTATTACCTGAGAGTCCATTTTATTTATTGTTTTGGCTTGTTTGTGTTTTAATTCTATTTCTGTTTTATTTATTTAGGATATTTTAATATTTTATTCACATTTTTCATTTCATTTTTATTTCATTTTATTTATCTGGATATTCTTCAGAATTAAAATTTCATTGCTCTTTGAAAGGGTATACTTGCATTACTATGCTATTATGTTATCATTTCATCCATGGCATAAAATCGTCTTAAAATGACAATAATAATGCTTTTTGCAATTATTTCTTATTACTACCATCCAACAAAAGTAGCTACTGCAACACACATCAATGAAAATGCTCTTAAAAGCATTGGAAGTAGATTGTACATGTTTTAATTGGATTCTCTACCAAAACTACTGTATATAACAGTGAAAACTGACTTTTCTGTCCCATCAGTGTTGCTCACTGAGGCATTGGTTTACGCTGTTCTTTTCTGATCTCCAGAATTTAATTTAGCTTTAATTAATACAGCCAAGCTTCAGAGTCACTCAGAGGATAATGTTTGGTTCTCGCTCAGAAAAGTCTCTCTGCATCTCCTTAACCTAACAAAGTTGTACAAGACTGTTTTTTAGTTTAGAAAATTGAACAAAAAGCATCAGCTTTGTTAGATTTGAACTTCTAAGGAGACTCTGTGTATCTTAAAGATGCTGCACGAGTTTGTCTTTGCTGTTGCGCTCTGAGCTCGTCTGAACGCAGACTGACTTCACATGCAAATATTAACTTCAGAGCGGCGCTGCGGAAGAGGAGATGGTGCATTCACTGTTCGAGCGGTGCCTGAAAATGCTATTAGCGGCGAGATAAAGTGGGAGAGATGAAGTGAGAGAAAGATATCCATCTTTTATGAGCGTTTCTCACTTCCTCCACTGGGCTCTCTGTGGCTGAGTGTGTCCAACCCTCTGAGCCAATCCCATTTAGCAAAAATGTAATCAGAAAAAGCCCAGTGGAGTCTCTGCTTCCTGTGTGGGTTTGACGTCAGATTCTCACATCATTGAGAGGCTCAGTTTGTCTCTCAGTCAAACACACCTCTCCCCGTTGTCCCGTCGGTGCTGTGAGAAAAGCTACCGATGGGCTGTGCTGTCTGTTCGTGTTGCATTCGATTACTTGTATGGCAGTCTCTCTGTAGATTTGTCATCATGTTTAATGGAGGGAAAGTCAGCCGAGCTGCCTCACATTCGTACATTAACACACAGCCACTGGGTCAGATGATCCAACAGGTTGTAAACAAAGCTCCAGGTTAGCCAAGTTTATTTGGAAGATGAATGGTAAATCATTAACCAAACTGGAAAGCTAGATTTGGTGCCTAAACCTACCCAAACTGCTTAAAAATGAAAATAATAAGTCAAGTGAGTGAAAAATACGATTCTCACGGGACTTAAACCTTGAAAGTTTGACCCATTCATCCACCATACCCTACTCCTTACATGTACTTTGTTGCTCTTTATATTACTACTAATATTACCGGGTGTAAATAGCCAAATGGTTGCTGTGTGACTATTCTTATCCAGGTGCAAATAAACACTTTTTTAGACTAATTTGATTCGAAAAAAATTGATCAATATCTGCACCGGCTTCAGATGTTATCAACCAGTTGGATGGACTTTATCAGTGGTTATCAGTTATTAATACATATGGGGTAAAAGGAGCCTGCTACACCTATTAGTAGGTTCAGAAGCTGTTATCATCTATTCACCAATATGAATACAACAATGCCGACCTCTAGTGGCCGTAGTGACAAACAACCACAAGACTTTCACCCTGGAGATCGCTGTTTGTGTCTCATGCGAAACACCCAAACCACAATATTTTCCTAAACCTAACCAAGTAGTTTAGTTGCCTTTTGACCTAGAGTTGTTTTGTTTCAGTTCACTGCATTAAGTTTCACTTTCACAACATAGAATGTGCAGTTTGGCCCACATGGAGCATTAAAATGGTAGTGATTAGGAAGCGATAGGACTACCCCGATCGGGTTGTTGTTGTTATTTCACAGCAATGACCGGCTAGCTGTAAATTATCCCGCTTATTTCACAGCTGCTGTCTGACATCAGAACTGCTGCCATAGCAACTCTGCTATGCATAGAAACAGTGTGTTATACGTACCAGCGATCTGCTATAAAGAAATAACAGACCGCAGACTGCCATGATTGACCAATCAGGATTCAACAAAGCCGTGTATTAACCTCCGATAACAGCCATTCAGTTGACAGACAGCATTCAAAGTGGCTGCATTCTGATGATATAAACAGTAATTTTGGGGGTTTTGTAACGCTTAGAAAACTCCATTCACCGTAGACAAAAGTGTGTGTCACGCGATCATAGAAAGCCGTGACTGACCAATCAGAATCAACAAAGCTGGGTAATAAAGAGGTTTCGATAATCTGGATGAACTGTTCGCCCAATCCATCCCCATTTGACGTCACCATGTGAGCGTCTACTTCTCAGTTAAATGTTGTATAAAACTATGATGGGCAAAGCTACATAACTAAGATAATAACAGTCCTTTCTTTGTTCATCATCACAGTATGACACTGAAGAATGAAACTGAACTGTTTGCTCTTAGTGATGGGCTACAACATTTGATTATGTGATTCCTCCAAACAAGGCAGGCATTATTCATTGGAGATGACATGTTTATTGCTTCTACTGCTTTGTAATTGTGTTTTTAAAAGTGCTGTATAGATAAAGATCTTTATTATTATCAGTGTTTTTTATTAGCTGCGGTAAAAGCACATCGTCATTCTCTTGGCTGTTTGACAGCCTTTCCTTAGTTTATAAATCCGCTTGTTAGTCTAACCCCTCCCACTCCACCGCCGACATTTTTTATGACTTCATGGTGGTTTGAGGACAAGCGAGAAAGAAAACATCCTAATCTAGGGCACGCGCTGCATTCCATTAGCTAGGCCTGCCAACCCTTATCTATTGATCTGCCCGGATTTGGGAGACTTTCTAACTTTATATTTTGAGGAGTTGTGTGGAGTGGGACTAGCGCCTCACTGATCTGACAGATAAAAACAAAGATGAAAGAGCTGCATTTAGGCACAGGCCCGGGACAATAAGCAGAGACGAGCGGAGGGGGATTGAGCTGGAGATAAAGGGATGAAGTGGAGGATGTGGAGGGCTGTGTGAGAGGCACAAGTCTGCCCTCCAACACTAGTGAAGGTCATAAGGTTTAGTGTAGAAGTAATGATGAACACTAATCGCAGCCACAGCGGCTTTGTTTAAATAATAAGCATTGCGCTGCATGTTTCAGTGCATCTTCTGCATCCTTTAGGATTCTCAGCAGATGAAAGACCGGACTGTCAAAATGTCCAACCAACCCATGCTGCTTTCTCAGTTTTGACACCGGGCACGGCTGGCTTGGCTTCCTGCGTCGAACTTTCAGCCACCGGTTCCAGATCACTTGGAAAGGCAGGAGAAGGATAGAGGAATCTTGTCAATCCAGATGAAAGGATACAGGTGAAAGAAAGACAAGCCAACATTTAACAGCTGGCATTCTGGAGAGTTTTCTCCGCCATCCTTCGTCACTACGCCATCCGCTGTCCCTGTCTGCCTCCTACGCTTTATAAGACGACCTGGAAATGCATATATACCCAAACACTTCCTTAATTAAAAGTGTCGCTCCTCTCCTCTCGGCTCGGTGGTCCGTCCCATCCCCTCAGCCCTCACTGACAGCCATTCAGAGCAGAAAATCTGTGGACAGCATCGCCCTGCTAGCGGGCTAATCTCTGCCTCTCACACCCTGTTTCTGAATTAACTGTCCTCATTATCGCATCCTCCCAGAAACTCTCCCTCTCCTCTCTTTTTCTATCATCCCTCTCCTCCTCCTCCTCCTCCTCCTCCTGCATCCTTTCTCTCCTCCTCTTCCTCTTCACCCTCCCACTCTCTCGTCTTCCCTTCTTCCTTTCCGGCTCACCCCCAAAAAGTAGGACGACAGGAGAGAGAGAGCGAGAGAAAGAGAGAAAGAGAAAGCCTCGTCTTTTTTCCCTCGCCTAAAGTTGAGAAATTCTAAATAGCATCGTGAGCGGCCACAGGCGAGAAAACGCATTTTAGTGTCAGCCAAATGATAATTGCATTTCAGCTGTGGTGGTGGTGGAGGGGGCTCATTACATAAGCAAAACATGAGAGCTCACCATGTTCGGGGCTGGAGCTGTCACAGAGGTGTTTTGAAATGTGGCCAAGGGAACATGGCTGCATTACCAGAGCCCGACCACAAAACATTTAGTCACGTCTTTTCATTAACCCTCACCCACCCCCTAATGACGCCATGCAGTCATAGCCCACCTATTGTAATCCTGGTCTAGTTGTGCAGTAGTGAGTGGTACAGGGCTGGATGTCAGGATTATTAATATAACCAGAGGCGTAAATATCGACGGTGAAACCAGCGCGGCTCAGAAGCTCTTAGGGGCCCAAAAATCACCTTCTACACCATATTAAGATAAGATAAGATAAGATATTCCTTTATTAGTCCCACAGTGGAGAAATTTACAGTTCACACTGAATCTCTTATATGCACTTCTGTCATGTAAACAAACCGTATAGGCTACCTATCACCGAGATCAAACTGGAGACATAACCACTTATCTTCTTGCATTTAAACAGAAAATGTGTTTAATATTGTGATACTTATGGAAATGGCACCAGCAGGTAGGAAACTTTCAGCTCTCTGGCGATTTTCCTCCAGCCAGTTGCCACTTTATTAGGGTTTTTGTAGTGAAATGAAGAGGTATAGGTAACTCATCATCATCATCATATTTGCTCCAATTCTACCGACCGCTGCTTTAAGTGTCAGTGTCGATTTCTGGTTTCACACAGGACACGAACAACAGTCTCCTGGGTGAAAGTCCTGTGTTTTTGGACCCACCCATCCACCGTAAACCTCCTCCCTATGTAGACTTTTTTGCTCTTTATACATCCTAGCTCATGATTACGTGGATTTCATACAAACTGATTTGCGTGGGATAAATAAGAACAATAAGGTACTGCTACAAACAGCGTATGAGAACAGCCTGTTCAGTGTGTATCACAGCTTTCAATTTGACATTATATCAGTGACTAACTAAAGTAGATGTTGAGTCAGGATGAATTGCAGTTACTTAGGAGTTGAGAAATGGAGGGATCTCCTCCTCAGAAATGAGACTTAATGCTTTAATTGCCCAGTCAGATTTGACAACTAAATAAAGCTGTTAATAAAAATGATAATATCAAACTGCGATCAAAGTCATAATGACTTTTAAAGCCAAAAAAGGTATTTTAGTAGTAGTATTTAGTTGAAGCAGTATTTTTATTCAGTCATCACACATAATAAGTATGAACAGTACAATCAATATTAAAGTCAGCAGTCTTTGTATTAAGTAGTGACTGAATTTTAGGATTACTCTAAGATGATGTGCAGTTAAAGATTTGTAATTGTTGATACTTAAAGCTGTATTTCTATACATATGACTATAGTGAACTCATGCTGAGCATGTTAGTTAGTTGTAATTGTAACTTGTTGCATTAGCTAACTGAGGGCTTTCAGATTATCTTTTAGTTTCCGTCACCTTACTTTAGTCTGTTTACTTCCACATCCGCAGCTGTGTGTGCTGAGATTGGGTGCAATCAACGCAGTGGATTATGCAAAATAGTACACTGACTGTCTGTCTCAGATAAATTAACAGAAAGCAGCCGACATGTCCGGACGGGGAGCACAACTTTCAGCCCAAAAGAAAACAAGAGAAAAGCTCCGTTAGAGAAATAAAGGAATCGCAGTGCAGCCCGGTGTGGCGTCAGTGCTGCCGGCGGACGGTGAACCTCCAAAATGTCCCACAAGTGCATTTCAATCAGCTACATGTCTGTCCGTCCTCTGGTGCGCTGCGACCGGCGTGTGGCGGTGCTGCAGCTGCCAGACGGCCGCCTCGCCAGGAGGAGACGGTAAAGAAAAGAGCGAGGGAGAGAGAGTTGCCGTGTTGTGCTAATTCTTGTCTTACTTGTCGTCTGATTAACAGTAAATTCATCTATACTGGGTTGAAAATTATGCAGTCTGGTTGCCATGGTAATGAATTACATAGGACTATTAACCACAGTCTCATTCTCCGTTTGAGACAGAACACGGACAAAAAACAGGAAGTAAAACTGGCTGGAGGGGGGCTTTGAATCTGTTTCCAGGATGACCAGGCCTCCTCTATCTATGACATAAAACCATGATACAAGAAGCTGTGCAGTCTCTCTACAGGTGCAGAGTATATAACTGAGTCCGAATGGGGTTTAGCTTGCCAAGTGATCTGTCTTTTGCCAATTCTACCCTGTCTCCTTCAGTAAGAGTACAATGCAGGCTTTGCAGGGATATTCCCCCCACTGAGGAATCATGTCAGCAGCCAGCACTGCCTTTTCTTAAAGCTCCTAATGCCGACGTTACTGGGCCGTCTCTGCAGCGTGGTGATGTATTTTTTACATTAAGTGCATATGGGCCGTTTTCCAGAATCCTTAGCTAATAGTTCTCACAGTGTGCATGGACAGCTGTTGTTTGAGGACGTGTCATGAAGTAAATGAGTGACAGGCTGGAGACAGCTCCCCAGTATGAAGTGAAGGTGTCCAGGGGTAGAGTACAGCATGCACTGGCACTGATAGTGCACTCCATCACTTGTCGGCCGCACAGCATGCTCCCTGATACCCAACACTTTAGCAAGACGGACCATTCCATCGGCGAGGATGCGGTTAAGGGTCAAGAAGACTGATGGACAGACACAGGATGTCAGGCTACGGTGAGCTAGAGCCGGAGGATGGAGATGAAACTGAACGGAGGGGGGTGGGCAGCCGGAAGGGAAAGAGGGTTGAGATGAAGACCTCAAACGCTTTCATTATTGGCTGTCAGATTCCAGCATGAGATAGAGACCGTCCTCCAGACGTTGGGTCAGGACTCCAATCTCCAGCCACAGCAGAGCGAAAGGGGCTGCGGAGGGAAAAACAATTCACCACCGCTGACATGCAGGCGATGGAAAGAACTCTGGCACACCGAGGCTCATAAACAGAGACACACAGCCTGGATGGTGTGAGTGGTGAAGCATCGCTGAACGTGTTGGTACGATCACGTAGGAACACACCTGCTTTCAGCACGAGTATGCAGCTGAGGAGAGGGAACTTACTCAAAACACCAGCAAGAAAAAACAATAAATCCTCCTCAAACACACTTTATACATCACACAGGCACATACACAAAGCTCTCACTCAAAGACAAAATCCAGAGTCTTTTATTTCTTATGAGCATCATTCAGAGGCACATCATTGCATTCCTCTCAGGACACTATGGCCTCTCTTTCATCTCCAAGCTAATGATGTTCCCCTGCACCATTCGCTGAGGCCTTTTTAATGACACGTGGAGGAGGGAGTAGAGGGAGAGGAGGCACATTGACCTGCTTTTTATTGAGAATAATGGAGCTGGAATGGCTCCCGTCGGCTCCAATATTTCCCAGGTGGCTGTTTATTTATCACCGGACCTGCGCTTCTCAGGAGAATCATAATACAGGCGGAAAAAAACATTCAAGTCTTCATTAATGGCCACTCAGCCTGAGCTGAAATATCTGTGCAGAAAGAGTGACATCAAAAGCATCCTTTTATATCTGCAAGCAGGGTGCACTCTGCCTTTGTCTTATTTCAGTTAAACATTTCCAGAGTGCCTTCTCGCTGCAATATGACTCTATCTTATTCAGACTAATCATGCAGTCCAGTCACACGTCGGTTTGTGAAATAGTCAGTATATATATAGCTGTATATAATCCATATAATTATAAACCAGGATGTGTAAAAGAACAGCAAGTCCTACTCGGAGGAGGCCAGAGTGGATGGGTCAAAAAAACCCACTCGACTTTCACCTAAGAAACTAGCGTTTGTGTCCAGTGTGAAACCACAAGTCAAAGTCGAATTATTTTTCACATAACTTACATACTGAAGTTACAGCACTTCTGGTGTTATTTTAATCCAACTGCGATCTTTTCCTAAACCTATCTTAGCAGTTCTGTTGCCTAAATCTAACCAAGATGATCTTTTGCTAAACTTAACTAAGTAGTTTCTTGCCTAAACCTAACCAAGTCAATCCTTTCCTTAATCTAAGTAGTTCATTGCCTAACCAAGTTGATCTGCTCCTTAACCTAACTAAGTAATTTCTTGCCGAAACCTAACCAAGTCAATCTTTTCCTTAAATTAAGTAGTTTGTTGCGTAAGCCTAACCAAGTTGATCTTTTCCTAAACCCTACTAAGTAGTTTGTTGCCTAAGCCTAACCAAGTTGATCTTTTCCTTAACCTAACTAAGTAGTTTGTTGTCTAAACCTAACAAAGTCAATCTCTTCCTTAAACTCTCTGAATAGTTTGTTGCCTAAACCTAACAAAGTCAATCTCTTCCTTAAACTCTCTAAATAGTTTGTTGCCTAAACCTAACAAAGTCAATCTCTTCCTTAAACTCTCTGAATAGTTTGTTGCCTAAACCTAGACAAGTTGATCTTTTCCTAAACCTAAATGAGTAGTTTTATTTTGAGAAGACTGAAGAAATTCGTCACACTAAAAATAAGTTGTTGAAAGTTGTGAGAGTGAGTGTCACAATAAAAGGGAAATTTGTGTCTATGCATACGGATCAAATCAATTAAATTTCACGGTTATATCACAAATTGCCATTAGAGTGTGTTCATGAGTGTGTGTAGAAATGATTGGATGCCGTTGGGAACTAGATTTGAACCTCCTCCCCCCAGTAAACCAGGCTTTGTGCTCTATCCAACCAGGACTCAATCCCACAACACACTGACTTTTCCCAGTGCTGAGAGTGGAGCGGTAGTACAAAGCACGTCACTGACAGTTTTACTCCTCATATAAAACGATTCCAAAAAATAACACAAAATGGACTAAAACAAGACAGTCTGAATGCTGTTTAGTGTGCACCAAGCCAACGTTTTACAGCTATACTGAAATATTCATCTGGCGGGAGCTTGTCCCAGACAGGCGGCATTGACAAGAGTGGATTTATCTATTTTGTCAGTCTCCGCTTATGGCCAAGACAGCTTCACAAAAACATCTCTTCCCTCGGGGGATTTAAAGCCAGCGTTTTTCACCTCACCTCCTTTCCTCCTTCCTTTTCTTTTCCCTCCTCACCTCTTTTTTTTAATGCAGAACATTACTGTGCTCAATGCGTTTTGAAACATACAGCTCTCCAAGAAAAGGGCTTATTGCAGGTGTGTACACTGTACCAAAGGGCTATTTTGGCATTGCCAAAATCAGAAATGTTCTCTCTGTGCCTCTGGCGCTGAAGGCCTTGGGTCTGGCTGGAAGGCAATATTACTATAGATTAAGGAAGGAGCAGTAATGCTGAGATCACTTTGGCCCCTGCAGGAAGTGGTATACTGGAATCACAACTCAACCTCCACTGAGTACAACTTGTTTCAGCCCTCCAGCTTCCCCCTTTCACACAATAATGGCTCAATGGTCTCCTATCGCTTCCAACTGTTGTTCAATGTGGAGGCAGATCATGGCCAAAATTCACATAAGTGCTCTACAGATTGATTTTAGGAGCTCTGAATTAAGCCGATATTGTAGAGCTCCAATATTTTTATATATCTATTTATTATTTCTATTTTGGTTTTTGAAGGGCTTGGGCATTTTGATACTGAAACATACACAGAAATTGTGATGTTGGGATTTGAATACAACAGGAACACCACTGGGAAGCTATTCTGTATATTCCACCCTTTTACCTATAATGTAAATATGAGCAGTAAAGACTTTGCTGTCTTGGTTCAGACTACACAGCCTCCGTTTTGTTATTTTAGTATCTTCAAAAGTACAGCGTTAACTCTCGCTAACCTCTGGAAGTAGGATCATTTTCCATTTGAAAGAATGCAAGTTTAAGGCACTTCCGCATTGACTTCACTTTTCAGATCGCAGTGGTTGCCAACTGGTTGTTCATCAGTTATTCAGACCCTTTCAGCTATAGCATAAAGCCAGCACTCTGTTAGTAATCAATGCTGTTGCCACTCATAAATGCACTTATGGTAAGGAATAGATATCGCTGACCAAAGTGACAATCTGTTACTCCTTTTCTCTGACGATCAACAGTGGAGCTAAATAATCCCATTCTAGCAGCGTCAAATCAGTGAGCTATCTGCGGCCCATTACCTTTGCTAGATTGCTGTCTGTTGGATACAAGTGGGGGGGGTTAATAGAGAGCTCAGTGCCGGCGTCCAGCTATTGTTGATGGTGTTTGATATGGGAAATCAGAGCCCTCAGGCCTGGCTTATGCACTCTAATCCTCATAGAGAGATAAGGGGAGAAGGCCTTTCTAAATGTGACACACACTCGCACGTCACAGCACATACAGTATACACAAGCACACATCGAAGGGCGCAAACGCTACACGGCTGCATTAGCACACTCCGCTATCTCGCTGTCTCAGTGTGTGACATTATCTCTGGCATGCGAACAAAGATGCCAACACGTGTGCACACGCTCACACAGGCGCTGTCAAGACACTTCCAGCGCGATGCCAGATCTGAGGCATCTGGGTTATCTGGAAAATTTTATCACATGCTTGTTATCACCTCACAAAACTGTAGGTGTCTATGTGCGTTGAAATGATGATCTTGTATGCATGTCCTTTCATATATTATGCACCAGTTTCTTCATTTCCTATTCAGACAGATTCAAGGCAGAGGCGGCAATCAGCATTTTTATTTTCTCCCACTGCTTCTTCTTTTTCTCTGCCTGACACTTTTCAGAAAGTCAGAACAGCCGGCTATTAAACATGTACACCGAGCGTCTGACATGTAAACAGCTCTCAATAAAGCATGTCCAACACACACTAACCTATCAGATCAGCTGCCTGGATCGGTGCCGCAGTAATCAATCTCCATTACGTATTATCTCCGTGCTCAAGGAGCACACACACTCATCATCATCAGTTGAGTTCTGTGTTTATTAGACCAAACGAATTGTACGAAGCAAATCCATAATCACAAAATAGAACGTCTGTTCAGTCTGTTGAGGCCAAATAAAAGGCACTAAAAATCTTGTGTGTCTGCTATAAGAAGGGCTGTTTGCTGTGCAGGAATGCTATTTTTACACCAAGACGGGCAGCTATGAGTTGTTATTTAATGTTTACAGAGCAGGAACAAGGAGAGCGACCGAGATGGAGGCTGCTAGAGAGATGAATAGAATAGGCCAGAGTTCAAGGGAGACACAAACAGTAACCAGCACAAAGAGAAGCAGGCAGAAAACTACCAGCTAGGTAGCGTTTATGCAGATTCTGATTTAGCAATTATGAAAATGAATAAGCAGAACAGAATCAGAAAAGTCTGAATAAATGGCCTCAATAGCTCCAAAGACAGAAAATTGTGTGCTTAATTGGAATAGAAAGGTGTTTTGATGATTGGAATGGAATAAAAAAAGAAAGGCATTTGTTGGATAAAATACTACATGTGGAGGAACAATGTGGATTCAGTCCTGACCTGGAACAGTGGACCAGCTCTCTACCCTTGCAGGGCTGTTAGAGGGGTCATGGGAATTTGTCTACCCACTCTAGATGTGTTTTGTGGACTTGGAAATGGCTTATGATCGTGTCCCCCAGGGAGTGCTGTGGGAAAATGGTGTACCAGGGTCATTATTCTGAGCCATCCAGTCCTTGTAAAACCAAAGTGAGAGCTACGTCCATGTACTCGGCACAAAGTCAAACACTTTTCCAGTGGGTGTTGGCCTCCGCCAGGGTTGTCACCAATCCTGTTTGTGATTTTCATGGACAGGGTCTCAAAGCGTTGCCGGGGGGAGGAGAGTGTCCGGATTGGGGACCTCTAGTATTGCGTCTTTGCTTTTTGCAGATGATGTGGTTCTGCATGCACTGGGGTGGTTTGCAGCCGGGTGTGAAGCGGTCGGGATGAGTCAGTACTTCCAAGTCTGAGGCCATGGTTGTTTGCTGGAAAACGGTGGATTGCACCTTCCAGGTGGGGAGGCAAGGCAGTGAAAGTATCTTGGGGTACTGCCTGTCCAGAGATGTACAGGCAGTTCAGTGTGGTATCTGCAGTTATGCAGGCACTGTACCAGATCATTGTGGTCTAGAGGGAGCTGAGCCAGAAGGAAAAGCTCACAATTTAACAATCCATCTACATTCCAGCCCTCACCTATTGTCATGAGCTTTGGGTAGTGACCAAAAGAATGGGATTGTGGCGTTCAGCTGAGGTGGTTCAAGCATCTGATCAGGATGCCTCCTGGACACCTCATTTTGGAGGTTTTCTGGACACGTCCAATTGGTAGGAGCCCCGGAGGTAGACCCATAACATGCTGGAAAAATGACATATCTTGTCTGGCCTAGGAATACCTCAGGTGCCCTTGGAAGAGCTGGAAAACGTTGCTGGGGAGATGGACGTCTGGATATCTAGGCTGAGCCTACTGCCCCCGTGACCCGGGGGGGAGGAGGGATAGATGGATGGATGGATGGATGGATGGATGGATGGATGGATGGATGGAGGGATGGTTGGACATTTGTATGCAATAGGCGTCCGACAGAGCCAAAGATATTTCGTCAGACAAAAACATGCCCAGACCTCTCTTCCTACAGATGAAATTAAATATGTTTATTCATATCAACCCAGCTTATAAACATGCACCTAATTAGCATCTCAGTTTTGCAATATTTCGAAAGTTTGCCTGAAGTTTGGTTGGCACTTGCATGAAACAGCACTAGAGAGACAGACACAGGTGCAGTGAGAAACGGAGACCAAGGCAAGACAGGGAGAGGAGTGAGGAGACGGGAGGCTGGAGAAAGAAAGGGAGGAGGCTCATTAGGAGAATTTCGGGAAGAAGCAGTTTCCTTCTGCTCTGTAATTAAGGAATGGATTAATGAGAAAGAGACATGTACGCCTGCCAATGCCAGCGCAATAAACAAGCTGAGGAAAGTTTGTTGTTCCGTAGCTGCTCAAGAGGAAGCGGAGTTCGGTCATGATGTTACGCTCATTGACTTCTTGTGTCTTTGCATCCTTCTCTGTTACCTTAAATACATTCTGGCTCTGTTTATAGCCCAGCTCTCAAAATACCCCTGCTCCATTCTTTGCTGAAGCTTTCCCATTGGCCTTTACCTTCTGTTAATTATGTAGGCTACTTGCAAGTGGGGCAAGTATGTGTGCATTTGTGTGCTTGCATGCATGTTCTTTCATAGAGCTCAGTAGTGAGGTTTTGAAAGTGAAAATCTCATTCATACTTCATACATACCATCTGAGGTAGACTACGAGCTACAAGACTGTGAAACAATCGTATAGCTGCTGTGGAAGCCACAAGACTGTATGATATTTACCTTGTTTTAAGAAAAAACATGTTTTGTTTGTACTACACCACCCACAATCTTAAGTGTAAAGGCCTTCAGGGGCATTTTTCGTGCAAGTAATTTGCATGTCAATATATGACTTTAGAGCTGTTGTTTCTGTCATAAATACTTTCACACACCGTGTGAATATTACGCTGCAACTGACTTCATTTTGTTTGTAACAAAGTCAATATTTCTGACCTTTTCCACCATGAATGAAGGCATCAGCCAATCACAGTGTGCAGAGCGGGTTGAGTTGTTGAAACAACAGCACAGAGGCTCCAAGAAACCAAGACAGCACATTTTATTACTCCGTTCAGCCTTGACGAAGGCAGCACAATGTGTTTCTGAAAAGATTTGAGGTGGGAAATAAGGCATGCTGTTGCTGAATCTGTGTTCATTCAGCACAGGTTATTTTACGACGCAATTTTTGGGAGTTTCCAGAGGCGGCGAGTTGCTATTCACAGTTCTTTATGGGATTAGTAGTTCCTTCGCTCTTAAAATAATTCTGTACACAGTCTTGCACCTTTGCCTTATTTCTGTTTTCCAGTGTTTGGGGGTATTTTCCTCTGAATCAAATGTTTTATGGTCACAATTCATCTTCTGACTGGTTGGCCCGGCTCCATGCTTAAACCTCTTTATATAAGGATTTTCTGAACCATCAGTGGAGGGAATGAGTAAGAATTTCAGTACTTAAAGTAGTAATTCTGTCAGTACAATAACAGTAATGTCATATCTACCAATCTGTTTCTCTTTTAAACAGAAATACTGTCATTCAATAAGTCATTGCAATTAGCTGTGCTTGTTTTTTTTATACACTTCCTACACTGTTTTTTCACATTAAAAGCCTTCACTGCTTTTAATGTGAAACATCTGGAGGAAGTGTTGAACTTTGTTGACACTAACTTAAGACCAGTTGTTCTTAAAAACGTAGAAGTGAATGAAAATAAAATGAAAATTAAATTTTATGTTAAAGTTCCTGTAATTACAATACATCTAATACCTGTCCAACCTTAGGTTGAGGTTTTTTACAAAATAAAAGCAGTCAACAGAAGGTCCTCATACGTACAGCAGAACTAACAAGGCTGCTCATACCCGTGTGTTTCTGTCTTCATACGTCAGTGTGTGCATGTGTACAGGCAGCAGGTGGTGTATGTCGGGGTTAGCGGTTGCAGCAGGTGGGGGTGCAGGTGACAGGTGTGCGAGGCTCAAGCGGAGGTTGAGGTATTGTGAGGTCTGTGTCTAAGATAGGATGCGATGATGCGTGCTGGCGGAGTCGTCGGCTCAAGTCTATTCCCACTTATTTTCTTTATCGCTTCAGCACACACACACACATGCGTACATCCATGCATACGCTGTAGAGAGCTAGCTGTCCAGGAGGGCCTGTTCCTGTCAGATGAGGATCAAAGCTGAGCTCATAACCCCAGTGGTCACAGGATGGGTGAAAAAACAGATTTTCTTCTATTGTAGCATCTAGTTTGCAGTCTTTTTTTAAAGTTACAAAACATGCAGACTGTTATTCGTCTTGATCAAATGTTACCTCAGGCTATACCTCTCTTTTTCTTCCACTCACATTTGGTTGTGCAGTTTTCAGATTTCCTTCCCTTGGGATCCATATTGTAGCTGTTATTCTTCTTGGCATCATTTTAAAACCTATCGCTCAATTTCTTAAGCCCTGTCACTTGTCATAGAGACTCAATCGGCTCAACAGTGTATATTGTAGTGCGACGCTTCATAGCTGACATTGAGCTCGTCTTAATGAGAGTGTACTTTTTTCTCCAACGTACTATCACTTTTTGCAAAACATAATGTACTTTATATACGCACCATCTGCTGCCTGAAGGGCACATACAGTATCATGCTCATTTCCAGGTCCGTACTTGTATTTTGTGTTTGTGCTAGAACATATTTACATGTTTTCATGTTCAAAAAGCACATCTATCTGTCTGAAATGCTCTGTTCTAGCACCGGCCTCTTTAAGACCCCATGTGTGTTTGCCCCAAACCATTCTCACTCCCATCGGCATCGGAAACCGGCACACAGCGGCACCGTTTAGCAGCAGTATCTGACGAACTGGGCTTTCAGCTAACTCCAATGTAAACCCACCTGCGACATTATTCAACAGTCGGAGCAAGTGCTGTGGTATTAATAGTGTAAGAGTCCGTTCAGGGCGGGTGGGAGAGGTGGTGGAGGTCAAACATACCCAAAATCTTCAACCAGGAGACTACTGTTTGTGTCCTGTGTTTGTGTCACATCTTTAGCCACGTAATTTGTTGGTATCACCATTTATGTGAGTCGTTAGATGCTTTCTAACCCTAACCAAGTGGCTGTGTTGCTTAAACCTAACTTCCTGTGAAAACAGAAGTTATTTTGAAAGGACACCATGCATTTAATGAGCGTGTGTTGACACGCCCTCTCAGGTCTGTCCAAAAGTAAAGCCAGAGAGGTTCCCCATGTGTGTTTCCGATGCCGATGGGTACTGACCAAGCGGCGGTACTTGACGAGTTGGGAGTGAGCAGGGCAGCCAAATCAGAATGGCTTTTTGAATCACATGTTTTCTTAGTATCCTAGTTTGTGGGTTACCCAGATACCCAAATATATGTGCACAAGAGCTGAAAAAGTTTTTCAAAAAATGTCCCATTTAAGACAGACACACACATATGCATCCAAACAGCCTGTTAGCTTTGCTGTGCGTATGAGGACCTTCTGTTGACTGCTTTTATTTTGTTTAAAAAAAAAAGATCCTAAACTTAATTCTGGACAAGAAATTAAAGGAAATATTATTGGGAGTGTGTTATTGGCATTAAAAACCCCTTTATGCAAATTTGTTATATTGCGTTGTATAAATAAACTTTGGCTTGACTACTTTACTCAGCGGCCACCACATTCTTGCCCAAGCACAGCCTTCTGGTCTTAGTAGAGCCGTACAGAGAGGCTGTTGTATTCGACAGTATTAGATATTCATGGATCTGTATTTCACTTCTCTCTGGATGTCAGCAGAGAGCATGTAAAATGCCTGTACTCTGAGCCCGAGCACGACACACAGTAGTAATGTCTGCATGTTTGATCCCCATGCCATGGAAACAAAGCACAGTCCACGTTAGCAGACGTCCAGTCCCGTCATCGCGTCTGTCCTGTATTTGTGTACGAGACTGCGTGGACATGAGCTCTCATACAAATCTCTTATAAAGGTTTCTGCATGCATGCTCACATGTATTACATGATCTCAGTCAAAATGCAGGGACACGGAGGAGAGACAGTGCACAGCGTGAACCCAAAGGTTTTTCTGTTTATCTTTGTCTCATAACTTCAGACTTCATCTCCTGCACGGGACCATCGCGCTGAGAGGACATCAGGCTAAATCGTGGGAGTCACAGGGATCGTCTCAATCTGACAGATGACCCAGATATATGCAGGAGAACCGAGGACATTTAAATCGTGCTTGACAGTAATCCTGATTTGGAGCACAACTTTTCATTTTCTGAGATGTGACATTTTTATTTATTTATTTTTTTAAAAGCAGAACCTTCATGATTCATTTCTCTGAAAGCTTAATGATGAGGTTAAAACGGGCAACATTTAGCGCATTTTAATTGGCACAAAAAAGATGTAGAGCAGGACAAATGTAAATTGCTCAGGAACTGACACACCAGTACACCTTGTAATTTATAATTTTCATATTAGATGATTCAACGCCTCTTTATTTACGTTCAGTGCCAACATCCTACGTTCATTGCCGATGTGAGAAGTATTGAGCCGTTGTGTAGCCTAGAGACTAGAGTTCACGCCCCGTCACAGACCAGCAATTCATGTTCACCTTTTAATGAACTGACACCAACCGTTTTCATTGCTAAAATTCAACCGCAGTTTACTTTTAATCACTACAATCTTTCCTCAGCCTCACCCATACCGTAGAGGAAAGAGAGAACGTTAACCATGTTGGCATTAAGGCCTTTAAGCACCCGGGGCGTGATGAATAAATGCCACAGAAATGCTTCAAAACTATTCATATACTGGCAACGATGTGAATTTGTGACACGTTTTCAATGAAAGGTTTGAATAGCTTAGTGCAGGCAGAGGACCATTTACTAGGATCCTGTTGTATAGCCGAAACTACTGTAATCTACTCTATAAGAGGCCCATATTACTCCAATAATTTTCCAGCTGGAACATAAGGGTTGAAGCGGTGTGTTTGTATATAGTGTTAATAGCTAAATGCATTACTGTGTTATATGTAGTATCATTCTATAGTATATTATAGGATGTACATAGACTGGAATCAACAGCAGCCAGACGGGTAGGTATACATGCAGAGCTGAGATGAGCTATTCGTTCAGGTTTTAGGAGCTTCTTCATATTATACAGAGACTTGGACACTGAATAAAAGATACTAAGAGATACTGGGTTTGGGGGTCCTCCTGCAAGAAAGGTTTTTGATTTAAAACTATGCAATTTTTTCAACATTTTCATCCATTATTATTACTAATTAAATGATTATTTTTAATATTTATCACAGTCTTTGTGTGAACATTTAAGTCACACCTATGGACAATTCGGAGTCATCGATTAACTTGCTTGTCTTTGGACTGTGGGGGGAAACCGGAGAGCCTGGAGAAAACCCAGGCTAACACGGGGAGAACATGCAAACACAGAAGGGCTCCAAGTCGGATTCGAACGACCCTCTTGTTGTGAAGCGACAGTGCTAACCAAGAGAGTAGATTCACATATAATTTAATACTGTTTCACAAATTTAAAAAGTTATGATGAAGATCTCACTAATTATTTTATAAAAAAAGACGTGAACAGCGCCCTCGTTCTCCCCTCCCACTGCGCTGCGTTGACTCGTCCAGATGCTCCCCTCGTAGTTTTTATGATATGCAATATTGATTAACTGTCATTCACTGTCCGCATGGATCACTTGACCAGTGAAAATAGTTTGGAGGTGCGTGAGCGTTTTTTCAAACATCGCTGAGGTTGTTCGCTGAAGCACGGAGCAGGTTAGCAATTCTTCATTGTGAAAATCTGAAACAATCAGATGTCCGCTCGTTGGTATCACGTCGAGTTAGGAAGAGGTGTCATGAGGGGTTATGCTGTGGTGCAGCGTTAGGGATCTCCCAGAGAACCTGATATGAAGGCACAAAAAAGTACCAGCAGGTACGCCATGCAGTAAAATAAAGAAATACTAGTACCACATACCAGTGAGTACTGGTCCACTTCAAACACTGTGTGTATATGGGTCAAGATGCAACACACTAATTTCATTAACATCCAGGTGCTTTAACATTCAGCTAGCTTACGACTCAAGGGCTGATTTATTTCCTTCACTTTAAAATGCCCTTCCTTTTCACTTAGCGTAGATTGAAGAGGCTGAGAGGTAAATGTTAATTTCAGAGTTTAAATCACTGGTATTTGTGGATTTTCTTCTGTTAAGTGGTCTGAATTAGAGTTTTTAAAAAGCAGTCCTTTCATTCTCATTGTCCTTGTGCCTTTAACATCCTGTCCTTGTCTGATTTGCTCATTTCCTCCCTCCCTCTCTTCGCCCTCTCTCCCGTCCACTCCTTCACTCCATCCCTCCCTCCGCCGCCGCTCAAGACATTTATTCTGGGGGGAGTGATGAGGTGTGTAGTCTGAGTAAGTCTGTCTGCTTGATTGGCTGATAAGATGTCTGGTTGGGGGTTTTTTTGGAGGGGAAGGCGACGAGTGGCGACAGTCTGAGCATCCAGTGAGGAGGCTCTCGTATGCGCTCCCACGCTCCTCAAAGCAGTAATGAGAGAAAAGCAAGCCGTCGGGGTGCCCTGCGATTGATATTTGATGTGTGATTTCTTTTTTTTTTTCTCCCTTCTCTCCTCCCCCCCTCAGCCTTCGAGCTGGCACAATCGTTTATATTTTACGCCTGTGTGGTGAAGTAGGCGACACACGCAAGGAGTGAGAGTAAATAGAGGCTCGTGGTAAATCACCTTGAATTTATAGGGAGGTGGGCTTTGTCGCTGCAAGGTGGGTGGGAGCATGCACGCATTCACACACACACGCTCTGATATTACGGTAAGTGGTTCTGCCCTAGCGGTGCTAAACAAGGCCAACAGTCCGCAGTTATGGACAATAAATAGAGCAGAGCACTACCTGTAAATAACCAACAACACAACCTCATAAATCCTCTGAGTGTTTGTGCGCACGTGTCTTTCTCATCCAGAGTCCAGAAGGGCAGCTGTGTGAGCGCCGTCGCTGCTCCGATTAATTTATAATCAGTCCTGACCCTTGTTTGAGTCTGCACAGTTCACTCTACACACTGTGTGTACATGTTTCATTATGTGCTTTAATCCGTTGTTGCCTGTTTGTGTGTGTGAGCACACAGCAGGCCTGAATGGATATCAGAGGCCAGAGGGATGTGACCTCTCTCTGACCTTCCTGCTGTTCACTGTCCACACGGGTCAGGTGGGCATATGTGTGCACAGTCAACGCTGGCGTCCAGCCAGTGACCTGACCAAGGTGGGTTTTCCCACTGACACGAAAATCAGAAGCCAGCCACAAGCAGGGCGTACAGAAGCTCGTTGTCGCAGGATATTTGCCGGCGGGGGCGAGAAAATTGTTCTCCACAGAGCTCCTGTTTGAGCTAAGAAATATTTACAGTTCACTGGGTCATGGGAGGATGAAAACTGACCTCTGCTGTTAGCATTTCTACTGCTAACATTTGAGCTGTTTTGGGGTTTTTAGGGCCAACAAGAGTTAAACATCCTAAAAACTTTTCCTTTTAGTGATTTCCCACATTTTACAGCACTAAGTTTAGTAAAAGTTGTTGGAGGATATTTTCTTATACAGAAAACAGATATTTACTGACCAAGTTTGGGTTTTTTTAGTGGAAAAGTAGTTAGGAAAGACTGTAACTGCAGCTATCAGAGAAGATAGCAGTGCATGCATTTGTATGGGTGGTTTATAAACCGTAACCATTCATTTTACTAGGTGATTAGGTATAATTTGCAGGTAACCTAATTGAAATTTATTCATGTATAGACAGTATTTAGATGCACAGTCAGTGTGTGTGTATGTATGTATGAGTGTGTTAGTAATAGTCCAGCTCTGTCCATACAAACAGTATACACTGTGTGTATATAGTCGACAGTGAAACAGTGTAAAATAAAAGAAGCAGGAGACAAACAAATTGAATGTGAGGCTGTGAGTGTTCGATATGACTGGCCTATCATTTTCTTGACACATGATTCATCACAGCTGACGATCATCGCCTTGCGGCTCTCTGAACCTGCACAGCTGGGTTGCTATGGTGACAGCAAGACAGCTGTGTTTATCACCTGCTGGGGGTCACACCTGGCGATCTGACCACCCACGCATGTTCATACAGACGGGAATATCTTATAAAATATGTAAGAGGACAAGAGTAAGAAAGTCAATGCAGCACCTCTGGTATTTCATCAAGTGACAGTATTGATAATGCACTTTGTGTACATAAGTAAAGGGAGGAGCCACATGGTTACCTCTTGTACCTACTACAGCAACTGGTTTAATGTTGGTTTGTACAGACAAGACCTTCCATACAAACTGACCATTTTTGGTGTGAACTCACAACTTAGTTAAATGAGAAACACATAATGCTGAAAAATTTAGTTTTCTTCATGTAAAACTGATGGACTGACAAATTCACAGATATGGAAAGTCAGAGCTGGAAAGAGAGAAGCTAATCCAAGTACGGTTAAATCTCTAAAAATGGCAACTTTAGAGGAGCTAAAAGGGGACCTTTTATGCATACTTGTATTTTAGGATTGTACTAGAACATGTTTACATGCTTTAATGTTCAAAAAATGCTTTATTTGTGTGTGTGATTGGTCAACCGAACCTAAACTCTTCGGACTGCGCTCCAGCTCCACTCTAACTATCTTTGTTTGAGGGCGTGCCAAACTAGCCGTTATGCAACTATGCCACTGTGTTACTTGGTGACATCACCATGTTACGGAAGAAAAGGCGGGACTTCAAGCGAGGCGTTTCAGGCCGTTCGGGAGCAGTGTTTCTGTGGGGAGGGTAACTCCCTTTGACGTGGACTTTGGGCTTTGTAGCTTTTACATGTACAAAAAATGATATAACACACTAAAAGAAAGGGGGAAAGCATAATAGATCCTCTTTAAGTATTATTTTGAACATTTGCAGAATTTTGTGATTTATGTTGTGAGATAAGTGGAAAGAGTGTGTCCTTTAAAAAATAAGTTTGTCAACAAATCCAATAAAAATACAGATTGAGCCGACTGACAAGTACTCAGGCTTCGTATTCTACCTGATATATCTGCTTCCTCTGTGCCATAGAGCTCCATTGTTGTCCACAGACTATTAAAACCACAGCAATGATGTAGTTTACATGTTCCTTCATTATCATGAACGCTGACACTGTAATTCACTCGGACTCAATCCCACATACAATCCTCCTGCTGCCAGAAATACTTGGTATCACACTGAATATGTATTGATCCCCCGCTGAAAATAGTCCCCAACAAATGCACACTTTCCTCCTGTTTTATGAGCATTTGTTAAAAACTACAATGCCTAGCTTTTTTAGATTTTAATTAATCAGCCTTTTTTAAAAATCAGATCTTTTTAAAGATGTATGTCTTGCATAGAAATGGGCTTATGGTTTAGAGCCCAAACAGGCTGGAAAAGGTGATTCAACAGATTTGCTGACACCAACAAAAAGCTAGCGTATCGCCAGCAATAACTGATTTAAAACCATACACACAAGGGCAATCGATTAAAATATGTAATCACAAATTAATCACATTTTATCCGTTCAACTCGTACCTTAAAGGGAGTATTTAATACTCTTATCAATATGGAAATATGCAAATGCATGTATATACTTATAATTGGAAACCCTCACAGGTTCTGCATTTAGCATAAAAAATGTGCTCAAATCATAACAACATATCTGCAGCCCAACAACAACAACAGCTGTCAATGTGTCAGAGTGCTGACTTGACTATGAATTGATCCAGACTGACTGATTATCATAATGTGGGCATGTCTATAAAGGGGAGACTGGTGGGGACCCATAGTACCAATTTTCATTTACATATGTTGAAGTCGGAGGTCAAGGGACCCGTTTGAAAAGGTCAGGCCAGTTTTTCTTCGCCAGTTTAGTGCAAGTTTGGAGCGTTATTTAGCCTCCTTCATGACAAGCTTGTATCACATGGTTGGTACCAATTGATTCCTTAGGTTTTCTAGTTTCGCCCTCCTCTCTAGCTACTCCTCTCTGAGCATGCCACAACCTGAAAATCGCAAGAAATTAGTGGCATTATATTTGCATTAATGTGTTATCATTGCATTAGGTTTCCCAGCCTTAATGCATACAAGTTATCCCCTGTACGGCTCTGTTTTTGTGGTTATACAGTGGCTAACACATGACCTCTTAATATCAGTGTTAGCCTGTGTGTGTCCAGTCTCGCCCCGTCACATTGTCAATGTGTATTTTGTATAGTCTTGGTTGAAAAGACATTGTGCACGTCCCCCGCTGTAAGTCTGAGGAAGAGAGGGAACCAAAATCCTTTTTTTCATTTTCTATTTTTTATTTAGTTCAAACTGAGGTCTTTGAAGACTGTGATGCCGCCTTGTAAACAAAAATCGCACACAGCCGTCACCCCGGAGACAGCTTCAATGCTTTATGAGCTGCTTTGTAACTGTCACTTGCAAAGATTTTTTTTTTTTTTTTTAAGCACAATCACAAACAGCATTGTTGTTACCTTTAAAATACCACCTTAATGATTTGGCATTCATCGCGGCACTGCACCACATTCCTGCATAAATTAAGAGGAATGCAATGAGAGCATGTAGGGTGCAATATTAATGTATGTGCTTCTACTCAATACGGTGTTAATTTTTCATCCACATCATGTACAACTGTAAATGCGCTCACCCCAGCGAGACACGGGGTAAAGGTTAGAAGAATGTAATTTAAACATTTAATTATTCATTATCCGTTGCAGTTTGTCACATTATGGCAGCTGTGTGTTCTCAGCTATATAAGATCATTAGCTGCTGTTTAATATACAATGCACTGTTTGTTTAGAGCAAACCGGTGTCTGTTCCTGAATGTTTTCCTCTTCAGTAACCTGTGAAATTTCTTCCTGTAACACGCATAGAGAATGAATGGTCTGTTACCCTTGTGGGGTTTTTTTTAATGTCACAAAGTCTCAGTACTCAATAATTTACTGTATTCTTGTTACTCAGGTAGATAATCAGTTGTAGCACTCCAACAGTAATCTAATAGCTCATTGAATTGTTCATATGCTTCTGTAGACTTTAACAAGCAATTTATTTTGATCTAAGAGCTAGAATTGAAATGGCGATATAATCATCCACAGCAGCCATTAATAATCGTTCCACTTTGCATGCATAATAATGACGAGTAAACCAGTGTCTCTTTATTGTCATTGTGTAATTACCTTTTTTCGCTTGAGGAACAGATTTGAGAAATCGGAGTAATTGACTTTATAAAGCAGTTCATTTGTTTCATAGTTTGTTTCCATTCTTATCTGCCAACCAAAGTTTCCACACCTGACAGGAATTATCTACTTTCTCAGCTAATATTTACAGTTTTTATCCAAACCTTTATCCGAGCAGCAGCATTTGAGTGTTCTGTTGAATATGCAGTGGGAATTATAACACAAAAAAAATTCTCTAACCGACATTAAGATTGCATAAATTCTTCATCTTAACAAGTCACGCATGCTTACAGTGAGTTATGTTTATCATAGAAAAGGCTGTGAAGTGACTGTGCTGTTGTAAATCACACACAACATTAGACTTAAAGCTGCAGTAGGCAAAACGTACAAGCATATTATAATTAAAGTGCTCTGAGAGAAAACTAGACTTCTGCACCTCCTCATGGCTCTGTTTTAAAAAATCTAACCCCTGATGGGAGATTTTGGCCAATCACAGGTCATTTCAGAGAGAGAGTATTCCTACTGGCTGTGCTCCAGCTGGTGGGCGGGGCTTGGTATTTCCTCAGCTGTTCTCAACATGGCTGCCAGGTTGCAAATGTTCTCATTTTACTGCTAAACAGTAACTACAATATGTTTCTGACAACATTTGAGGTTAGAAATAGTCAATTCATTTTTCAACATCAATTCATATTTAATCAGCGCTGCGTTTGATGGGAGTTTGCGAGTGATTGACAGCTGCTCAGAGGTGGCAAGGCTCCAGCTCGGCTCTGATTGGTTGTTTTCTTCCAGTCTGTGAAATCTTGCAGATGCCATTAGGAGCACCAGAGGACACAGAGAATATGATATTTTTCGGATTACCTGTCTCATGTACTACCGTCCTGTTCATATCTGCTCCATTTCTATCCACTGCTATTTTAAAGGTAAACGTCTTTACTTAAATATTCTCGTCTTTATTCTTTGTTCAGATGCTGGGGGTTTTAGATTTTGGTCTAATGGTCTAAACGTAGAACAGCACTTTCACGTGGACGTCCTTTTGATGTGCAGTTGACTGTCTTTAAGCTAATGAGGGTTAAGAGAAGGCGTCAAACAGAGTAAGGACTCTAACAGATTAAGGATCACAGACCAGACTTGGGTTTTTTTCCCCTCCGAGGAATTTATTCCAAGAGAGGAACAAACTGGCAGCCCATTTTTTCAATCAAATCAATCAAATCCAATCAATTGCACGAATACTACGCACACAGGATGAAAGACGTCTATTGAATTGATTTGGTATATCTGACGCTTATTGGGTTGAAGGAGGTTGAAGCTGCTTTGTAGCCTATTTTTGGTTTTGGTTGTTCCAGCTCAAACATAAAGTTGATAGCTATGAGATGTGTGTTTACCTAGCTTTCTTGTCTTGATTTTATTTGCATCTATTATTATTATTTATTTGCATAACGAGCAACAAACCCAAACATCCTCGGTGTCTGGACTTCTGTGATACAAGTCGGAATAAACTGGGCTTTTTTTTTTTTTAGCTGTTATTTGATGTTTTCTGTAACTTTGCTCTCAATCATACCACAAACTCATGGAAAGGTAGAAAGGTTGAAGTGGTCAGATTAGTTTTAAGCTTGGCAACAAAACTATTTGTTTAGGTTTAGGTAAAGATCATTGTTTGGGCTAAAATAAACAAGGTTTGTTATGTAAATTAAGTTATGTACATAAGTTAAGCAGTCAGTATATACCGTCACATGTGGACACAGTTGCAGTAGTAAACGTGGTTAACACTGAATTCAAACAAAACAACTTGCTTATGTTTAGGTAAAGATGATGGATCAGGCTAAAACAAGTGTGTTTGTTACGTAAATTAAATTAGTACAGAAGTTAAGTAGTCAACGTAAACTGTCACATACTGTATGGACACACAGTTGTAGTCTTAAAAATGTGGTTAACGTAGTGAATTCATACAAAAGTACTTGGTAATGTTAAGGCAACAAAACTACTTGCTTAGGTTTAGGTAAAGAACCTTGTTTGAGCTAAATAAAAACATTTTTTACGTATATTAAGTTACACACAGTTAAGTATTCAAAATAAACTATTACATAAGTACACTGACACGTGGTTAATGTGAATTCAACCAAAACTACTTGGTTAGGTTTAGGATAAAATCATGGCAAGCTGGCTTTTCATTCATACGTCATTTAGTGATACCAGGCTGGATGAAGGATAAAGATCATGGCAATGGCAAATAGCATATGGTTATGGTATGGTTTAGGTTTAGGAGACTAAAACGCTTAAGCTTAAGAGAAGATCGTGATGCTGGGTAATAAAAAGACAATTTAATAATTATTATATAATTATAATTATGTTTCCTGCATGTAAGTCAGACATGCTACTCACCCCCTTTCTGCCTCGCTACGTAAAGTGTATTGGCATAATTGATGTAATTCATGAGGTGCATAATTGTCCAATATGAACATAATCCCAAGATTACTGCTGGAAATGTTCCTAATGTCACCAAGAAGTGAACATTATAAGCTTTATAAGGTTTATTGCAGGCCTGTTTGATTGGATTGCACAGGTGTTCATAATAAAGTGCACACACTGATGCAGAAAGACCAGAAAGGGATTATGGTATCAGATTTATCCATCACACGTGTGCACAGTGGTTAACCAGCAGTCAGCTCTACGGCAGCGCAGGAAAGACAGGAAGGGAATGGAAGGACAACAAGGCAGACAGCCAGGGACACAGAAAGGGATTGTGTTCGCTTTATCCATGTTTGCTCAGTTTAGCGCAGGGCAAATATTAGCCAGTGTGCTCGGCAGCCGTTCTTCTCTACTGGGCTTCAACTTCACACCCTGCCCGCAGAGACTGAAAGGGGAAAAGCGAATGAGGAAGGAGAAAGGAAGAGGAGGAGCGTAGTGGTTATCAAGGAAAACAGATGGAGAGAAGGAACAGAGACCAAATGATGGCAGAGAATAAAGAAAGTAGGAGAAGGAGGAGTTGGAAAGAAAGCAATCTGAGCAATCAGCAATCATCCAACAGTGTGGTCCAGATCAGAGGTCTGTACTATGAAGCATGATTTGGGATTAGCGAGGTAACTATAGGGTTAACCCTGGGTTTTCCATCCGATGACTGTGGTTCACTTCTTACTGGGGTAGATTGCCATGGTAACTTAAGCTGAACAGCTAACCTGATCCTGAACAGGTTATGTTTCAGATAAGAGATTAACTCATATAAAAGTACAGCCTGCTGACCAATCACTGGGTGCACTGATCGTATGATAATATTACACAAATATGAAGAAGTTAAATTGGGTATGTAAGGGTCTGTTGAACTCGCTTCATAGTACAGGCCTTGCACTATTTTTACTGTCACAGCGTACTTATATATCCATCTTGTATTGATGTATAGTGATTCATACTGCTGGTAAATGGTAAATGTCTTTGGAAGCACAGCCTCGCACTCATTTTCTTCCTTTCAGACAACTTTTCTTTATTGTGCCAGAAAAATGGCGCTGTTTAAGTCTGTACAAAGCACAGGCTGCACAACATGCATTGCTGTTTTCAATCGCAGGAGGTTCGACGCCACTGAGGAGGAAAGAGAGGTAAAGAAATAAAAAGCGAAAAAGATTCTCTCCGTATTTTTCTCCGCGGCTCTGCAGTTCTGAGCGAAGAGAGAGAGAGAGAGAGAGATAGAGCAGTGGGAAGAAAATGAGGCTGCGAGGACAGAAAGTGGAGAGGAGCGGAGAAAACAATGGAGACAGAAAACACTTTGCTCTTGATTTTGTCCGAAGGTCACAGTCATTCCTTTCAATTTTGGCCAGCTGCCTGCCTCGCTTCTCCTCAGCAGAGAGGAACAGGCTGCCGCACAACACGCACACACACTAAAACAAACACTAGTACATGTCTCGCCTGTAGCTACACACAAAGTCACAAAGTCTACATCAAGAAATCTCCCATTTCTGCTTTTTTTTTTTGCAGTGTGTACTCAGGCATGACAAATTGTACGTGCAAACTATAGATGAAAAGAGGAGTCATCTCTTCTGCTGTCTATAGAGACATAATTTCTATGGGTAGAGGTCTTCATGGGTCGGCTCGTTTTTTTATGACTAAGGCTCGACCTGATACCCAAGTCTTGTGTTAATATGTCTTAAAGTGCATGTCCACAGGCTCCGTCCTTTACATGCTTCCCATTCATTGTTTGTGTAAGCAGTCGGGCAATGCATTCTGGTAGCGTGGTGATGCAATTCAAGAGACAGGGCGTCACGTTGGCTGCTCCTCTGCGGCTAAAGTTGTGGAAACTCCCTAGAAACTTTTAAACTAGCCACTGTTGATCCAAAATATAGACAGATTGAGCAACTGCATGGCTTATTTGTCGCATAAAAGGTTTTCAGAAACACATTTGGATGAGCGATTTTCATGAAATAAGAGAGGAATGGTTCCAAACGAGCGGCCATGTTGGTTCCTCGTGTCACTTCTGGTTGCAAAGAACCAAGATGGCGACTTCAAGTGCCATCCACAAACCAGTGTTACAGCGACTACGTCCACATCTTATATACAGTCTACAGTCAACACTAAAACTTAGAGCAACTGAATGTACATATTCAGAAAAACAAATATTTTCTTCAGCCATTGTTTAAAACAAGCTAACAAAAGTTGTTAGCCAGCGTTAGCAAATTATTTTACCTCCACCTATGCTTCATCCACAGAAATACGTCATCATGTTTACCAACATCAATAGGTATTTTTACTGTATAATGTTGGAATATAATATTAATTTGAAATAATTTGTGGATTAAGAAATTACTTGACCATCTTAATTATTTAGTGGCACATTACCACTGTTTTATTCCATCTGTATCTCCAAAATATGGATTGTTTTTTTATCAAGGTCTCAATTAGGATAAACAGCACCCCAATGACAATTTATTCATGCATTCATACATATTTTTTGGCCTAATTCCAACATCAAATAATTAACACCGTGCCACAGAATTAACCCATACAAAGTCAGAAAGGATTATTATTGTACAAAGCCACCCGACAAAAGACAGATTATACAGTCGTCAAGGACTCCGCTATCTCATTTCACAGTTTGCTGACTAGATTTATGCAGGAATGATCTACAAACCTATTTTGGATTGAGCTGATGCACCTCTCTTCGTCAGCCACAGAGCACTCTGGATATCAGCTCTTTCTCTCTGATCACTCAGCGTGTGGATCAATTGGACTCTACCAAACCCATGTTAGCAACTCCAGTCAACACAGTAATGAACCTCTGGGGAGTGGAGTAGCTCAGGGATGAGGGCAGACAGATTAGAAATGGAGGAAACAGAGAAAAAGCTAAGGAGAGGTGAAAACCAAAGTGAGAGAAATGATAATGGAGGACATCTGAAGGTGAAGTGGTAGCCATTCCCTGCTGCGGAAAGTCAAACATTGATTTTAAAGCTTTAATTGTTGTCTAAAAGGCAGCATTTTATTAGCATGTATTGAAAAAATAGGATATATTGACAGCAAATCAGAGGTCTGGAACTAGACTAGAATATCAAAAACAAAGTGGTATTTTCTAATGAGGGCTATCAATCAATTAAAATATTTTTTTAATTTTATCTGTTCAAAATGTACCTTAAAGGGAGATTTGCCAAGTGTTTAACACTCTTATTAACATTGGAGTGGAGTGGGCTTCATGCAAATGTATGTATATATTTATTAGAAATCAATTAACAAAACAAAACAATGTCCACTGACCCTCACGAGTACTGCATTTAGCATGAAAAATACATTTTAATCAGACCTGCAGCCTAACAGGCAACAGCCGTCAGTGTGCCATTTTCCCATCCCAACCCAATTTCATAAACATATCTTGAGGTCAGAGGTCAAAGGACCCCTCTGAAAATGGCCTTGCCAGTTTTTCATTGCCAAATTTTGTGTAAATTTGCAATTATTTTTTAATCTCCTTTGTGACAAGTTAATATGACACGATTGCCCTTATTGAATCCTTATGTTTTCTAGTCTCATATGAGGTCAGTCTCTTCACTCTAGCTTTAAAACTGAGCCCGCTGCAACCTCCGAAAGATTGATATTGCAACTTGAGTTAATTTAGTAGTGTTAAGTTAGTGGCGCTAAGACAAATTTCCATTTGCATGTTAATTTGATAGTCCTTTCTAATACTTTTACAACTGATAAAATGTCATTCAGTCATCTGTTATTGCTCCGTTTTGTCCCCAGAAAGGTAGTCAGTATAATTAGTTTTGGTGGCAGATGCAGGGATTATTGCCTATCTTATTGTTTAGCGAATTGATGAAGGATTATGTGGAGCTGGGAAAAGCAAAGGATAATTGAATCCAAAAAACAAGAGCTGAAAAGGATAAAACGACGTGGATGGGAAACTTTACTGGTCTTGTAAGCCTCTTGTCCTATATTAAGTCACCCAAACTGACAAATATCTACCAGCGTCTGGCCTATAGGGCTTTTAGTAAAGGATAAAGAGGGGGCGGGTGCTTTTCTGGCTTTGCCTCAAGGAGTATTCCCCCACAACTTCAGCATCGTGCTTCCCAACCCTTCACTAATTTTTTACCATTTCTTATTCTGTTTACCTTTACTTCTTGTTGCTGTTTCTTTCATCATATCTCTGTTATTCCTCATGCATGTGTTCTTTGTTGATCCTGCCTATTCGTCCTCTCTCGGCTTTATCTCCTCCGTTCGTCTGTGGTTAGTGACTTAAAGAGGCCTTTGACATGAAACATCTTTGCTCTTTGAAATGTTCATGTTTCACTCGTGCATCTTGATAAATTGAATCTGTCTCAACATCTCCTGGGAGGACTAAAGTCAGAGATGTGAATGATGATTCTATTCTTGTGCTAAGGTGGCATGTTCCCTTCCTATCACCTTACTCTCTCCATTTCATTCGTTTTTCTTGTGATAAGGCTGTGAGGAGCAGACTGGCAACACTTGATGGTTGGTCGTTTGATGCTCACAGGCAAGCTGGCACGTGTTGTTTGCCTGTTAACATCTAGCTTAGGTCAGTGCTTCACTTAAAGGGATATTTTGGATATTTTGAATTGCGGCTGTACGAGCTACTTATCCATGATCAGTGTTTTACCTACAGTAAATGTTGGCAGGCATGCCCCAAGTTTGGACAAACAAAGCCAATGTACGGCTGTGGACAGGGGGCAGCAGTAAAACGTATTTTAGACACCTAGAAAAAAATATATATATATATATATATATATATATATATATATATATATATATATATATATATATATATATATATATATTTCCCTATGGGGATTAATAAAGGTTCATCTCTCTCTCTTATATATCAGTTTAAGTGTATGCTATATTTAGATTATTACCCAGCCTTTTTGAGTACTCAGTTCTGATTAGTCCTTCAGGACTTTATACGGTCTGTTATTTCTTTAACGTTGCTATGGGCACAGTTCTGATGTCGGACTCTGGTGGACTGTTTTTGTGTGAAATTATTGATTTCCAAAGTGAGCAGCCCTGTAATAAATGGGATAATGTACAACTAGCGGATCATTGTTCTTAAATAAACCCTGACAGGGCGATTAAGGCAACCCGACGTGAAGAGAGGGGTCTTGCGTTGCGTCAGGGTTTATTTCACAACAACGGCCAGCTCGCGTACATTATCCCTTACATATTTTCACTGCTTTCTTTCATTGTCAAACAGCCCTTTCCAACAGCGAACTGAAGCCGTTATCTGTGCTCTCTTCAAAGCCACCAGGCTCCATTGACAAAAAAGTAATTTTACTTCACAGAACACTGGAGTCGCTGGTCCACCGCTACCTTCATTGGTTTGTTTGTGCATATTTGTGACTTAGGTATTTTAAACACCAACTAACCATTTAAGGCAGTGGTAGACCAGCAACTCCATTCTCCTGCATTCTGCGAGGTAAAATTACTGTTTTTGTCAATGGAGTCTGGTGACATCGAAGAAAGAGTAGACAATGTCTTCAGTTCCCCATTGGAAAGGGCTGTCTGACAGCAAGGTCTGTATAGCATACATTTAAACTGATATTGTTTTTTTTTAAGGTTGACAGACAAAGTTAACAACTCGTGAGTGAAGCATTTAGCAGCTAAAAAAGCAAATAATTCCCTTAGGAATTGGTGGCAACCAAAACAGAGCAAAAAACTAGCACCGCTATTTGATTTAACTTGTTGGGTGGCCAAGAAAACAGCACCAAAATGCTAATTTTGCTTATGTTTGTTGTCCTTATCAAACTTAGGTTAGATGCCAGCCTACAAGTGGCCAAAAATGTAATTATTGTAGGTGTAAACTAATTTTCTGACTTAAATCAATTCATTTCAATGGATTCGCTCAAAGCAACTTCAACTTGATGAACTTCTGAACATTCAAACTTAAATTTAGACACACAAATGCCAACGTTAGACTGTGCATGGCGTCAATTGTTTGTCAGACACAAAGCAGCAACTTCCCACTGAACGCTTTGTGCGATCACTTGGATCCCAGCCACCAGGAAATCACACAAATCCCTGTGTGTGGTAATGGGTGTGTATGTATCCATCAGCTCTCTGCAGCATTGTAAACAAGGCTGTTTGTGCGTGTGTGTGTGTGTGTGTGTGTGTGTGTGTGTGTGTGTGTGTGTGTGGCGGGGCTCAGCGTTACCTCACTAAAGGACGTTCCCATGTTTGCATATAAGTGGGTGGCTAGGTCAGCCGAGACTCAGATTTACAGGTGTGATGGTCATGGCGCTGAAGGACGCCATCCATCAGCAGTCTCCGTGGTGCAGATGAGATTATTTATGTAGGTTTGTGTTAATGTCTTGAGATTGGAGGCTGACGCTGAGTGAATGAGGAGTTTCGGTTGCTAGGTGACAACATAATCAGGATTATAGCGGATGATGTTTTGGCTGATTTATATTTCCCCCCCTCTCCGTCTTTAGCTGTGCAGCGTTGTGGCTCGCTGCCAGGGTGGGTGTACTCCGGGACAAATGGGCAAGCCCAGCGTGAGTCATGCTCGGATGGGAGACTCACACACACATCTGTCTAACTCATCGATTTTTCAGTGAGATCCGATTCAACGTCGCTTTCAGAGCAGGGAAGAGTAGCTGTGACCGCTGTCTCGAAGAAGAGAAAGAGTTGGGGGAGAGACAGGGAGATAAAGATGAAGTGGGGAGGGGGGCAGCTTTCTCAAGGTGACTGCTAAAGATCGTGGCAAACACATACAAATGAGTCGGCTGAGATGAAACCGAGCGTAGCCTCTCTGCAAACAGCCGCCTTCCTCTTTTTCCCCTGTCACCCAAAATCGAAACAACACATGCAGCTCTGTGTCATGCGAGGCCAAGAAGACGTGAAATCTGAACACTAGATTAACAGCATTCCTGATCCAGAATGACTTTTTGGCCCTTAGTCTTTTCCCTCTTTCTGTCAGACACACTCTGAAGACGTTAGGTGAACGAACAATGGCTGATGTAGCCGGCGAGAAGTCTGCGCTGTTATGCAACAGTCCATTTCTTCTTACATAACGCTGCAGTTTCAGAGTGGAAGATTAGCCATGGCTATACCGCTCTCCTCGCCGCAGATGCCACAGCTGGCATTATGCATACATGTTAACAAGCTGATTAGAGCCATGAATGACCCTGATCAGGGAGATCTGCATCTCCCTGATCAGGGTCATTCATGGTGATATGACAGTTGATCTGGCTCACTCACAGAAGCCTGTGAGATAGAAAGTTGTTCATCAATATTAATCCACAATAGACCAGTTTTTGTCTTTTTTAGGGGGTCCAGGGGGTCTGTAGGGGGAGATAGCAGGTCATTTCTACAAGAATTATGTTTTTCGGCGACTGGATAACAAGCATTTCTGTTTCTGTAACCTGCTCAGAAACCCCCTTATTGTCAGTCTAGCTAGTAAAGCCATCCATCCTCTGAATGCTCCAGGTCTCTAGTTTGTGGCTGTAAAGTTTCATGAGGCCGTGATTATCATAGAGGTCACCACAGCTCATTTTATACAGTGATGTCAATTTTTTTTTAAAAATCGTCTCAATACAATGAAATGTCTCCTGACCCCAGTATGCAGAAAACAGATTTATACTGCATTCAATAAACTGCATGTGCTTATCATAAAGTGGGCATGTCTGTAAAGGGACATAGAGCCCATTTTCATTCCCATATCTTGAGGTCAGGGGTCAAGGGACCCCTTTGAAAATGGCTATGATTGTTTTTCCTCACCAAAATGTAGTGTAGCTTTGGAGCGATATGTACCCACCTTCCAGAGAAGCTAGCATGACATGCTTGGTGCCGATGGAGTCCTTAGGTTTTATATCTGTAACTTCATTCTAGCTCTAAAACTGAACCTGCTATGGGTGACAGGGCATTAATCTATAACTGCAAATTGCACATAAGATTTAACATTAGAGCTAGCATAGAAGTTGAAATGCTTGCTCAAAGCTGTATGAAATATTAAGCTGCCTTACACCATGTGGAAGTGTCAGATGTGTGTGTCCATGGAAGGGAAGCAGTGAGAAATTGATTGCTTTTCGTTGATCGTCCAGTAAAAATCTATTTATCAGTCATTTCTCTGTCCATGCCGCTCCACTGGCTGATTCATAAGCTAATAAATACTGCAGCTCTGCATACTTACACTGGGATGTCAAGTTAGGCTCAAGCAGATACAGGCTGTGATAGATCATTATTGGGGAAATGAGAAAGAGGCTGATGAATAGTTTGCATTTCTGCCACCCGCGGGGCTATTAATATGAAATCTGTCAAACCAAATCATAAGCGTCAGCAAATTCCCCAAAGTGGTCAGCCACGTTTCTTGATGCAGCGAAATGCAAAACACCTCGACTGATCTGTCAGAGTGTCGCTGAACGCACCCTCCGGTCCACCCAGCAGCCGCTTCTCTGTTGTTTCCTCGGTTGTTTCCTCTTTTCTAATCCACCCGTTTGGCGCTCACGCATCCGATCTGAGAGGGAGACGTTGAGGAAATGTAAATAGATCAAGAAGAAGTGGAGGTGAAGCTGTAGGGGTGCTCGAGAAGAATCAAGATTGAGCTGTCTGTAAAGAAACCAAGAATTAAAACTCCTTCAAAAATGCATTCCCGTCTTTGTCAATTTTCCCCCCTCTTAATTGCGTGTGCAGCGAAGAGAGAACCAGATCTTGACATCTTCAAAAGGAGCTTTGATCTCGAAGTACCTTGAGGCCCTGGAGGATCATCAAGGTTCCTCCTGTCCTTTCATCGCACAGTGTTTCTCTCTGCCCCTTGCTCCTCCTCCTCCTCCTCCTCCTCTGCTCCCTCTTCCTTCTCTGCTCGGCGAGATCACTGCGAGCTCTCCGAGGTAACCCCGATACAGACAACCGCGGTCTGGCGCCGCCTCATTCCCATTCCTTAAACAGCATTTGCCTCGACACTCGCTCGCACCTCGCAAGGTCATGTTGAAATACTTCGGAACGCTCTCCGTATTCTGGCAGCCGCTGTTTCTCGTCTGCTGCACAGAATCCTGAAGCCAATTTCCGTCGTCTTTGAGAAAAAAAGGAAGGAGAGACTAATGAGAGGATTACACAAACTTTTTTTATTTTATTGACAGCTAAACTTCGTCTACTGTTGTGTGAGAAGCTGATCAGCAGTTTGTGCTCTGCGAAAAACATCTTGTGTTGTACCAAGATCTTAGATATTTGACAAGGACAGCAAGTTTGTGCTTGAGAAATTATAATATTCAAGAGTTTTTTTTAAAAGACTGTGAGGAACTTTTAACTGTTTATGAAACAGTCTCAAGTTAAAGTGGAGGCAGGCAGAATATTTCTGGCATTAATGAGAAAAAATCCCATAATAACCTTTCGGCATATTTCAAGGGTTCAGACAGAAAAACCAGACCTCTGCACCTCTTCATGGCTCTGCCTCTTAGGCTTTAAAAAATCTAGCCTGTGACAGAAGACTTTGACCAATCACAGGTCATTTCAGAGAGAGAGTGTTCCTATTGGCTGTGCTCCAGCTGGTGGGCGGTGCTTGGTATGTCCTCTGCTTGATTTCAACATGGCTGCCGGGTCACAAACTCTTGTTCTGCAGCTAAACAGTAACTACAAGATGTTTCTGAAAACATTCGAGGAGAGAAATAGACTTCACATTAACAGAATTTTGATTCATATTTGATCAGCACTGCCTAGTTTGACCGTTTGGCTCCAGCTCGGCTCTGATTGGTTGTTTCCCTCCAGTCTGTGAAATCTTGCAGATGCCGTTAGGAGCACTGGAGGACACCGAGACACATGTATATATAATAAAGTATACTGTATAATTTATTTATAAAGTTTGCTCCATTTCTACCTACTGCTGCTTTGACTGGTTATGAAACAGTCTCAGTTTAATACTCTATATGCCCGATGACAAGATCATCAATATATAGTTATATTTAATGCCTGCCATTAGTGCCACCGGGTCCAATTCACAAGAACCTCCTTTAGCTCAGACTCCAGTGGGGCCAGCCCGCCACAGACAGACCCAGATCCGGCTTCACTGTGGCCTTTGACCTGCAGAGGTGGAGAGCTCCACACCTGGTAGCAGTGGATCCTCCTTCGGCCAGGAGCGGTGCTTCGCCTCGCTCGCCCCTGCTGGGAGCCGACACTGACACCACACTGCTGGAGACCCAGGCCGTATTTCTGGGCCCACTGGAGGGAACAGAGGCACGGGAGAATCAGAACCAGGACTGAGCAGTTCCTGAGAGGTTTTCTAAAGGGAGTCTGGTGCTCAGAAATCAGCACAAGATGGAAGCTCCTCTTAGTAACTTTAACTAAACTTAATACAACAAAACCACAACCCCCCCTACCACTGAAGACCTTTGATTGAACTCAGGGACTAAAAGAGAGTCTTCCTCAAACATTTGAGGTTTCAATCGAATGTAATTGAAATGTATCACATCACGTATCATGAAGCAGAGCTCTTTCCCTTTTAGTCCACAGTGGACCTCCCACCTACGCCACTGATTGACCCACAGAAAGAAAATTAAGATGAGCCAACCTCTGGATAAAAGAGCAAAAACGTAACATTCTTCCTCCTGACATTAGCCGACAGCTGAAGCAGATTAAGTGCTTCTTAGTAGTAGTTTAGAAGCGCTGGTGTTTAAAGAGCAGCCACGGCTTATTGTCAGTTACCTACCAGTCCTTTCATTTCAATGTTGCAGGCTTGACTGCTCCTAGTCATTCAAGGAGTCTTTTTTTTTCCCTTCTGTTTCCAGAGATATGTTCGCTTAAGGGAAATGGCCATTAAAATGTCATTACCGCTACACTAAAATCATTTTTTGAAAAGCAGTGGTTCCCAGCGGCTTCCCGCCGTAATGGGCTCGATACATTCCCTCAGCACCGGGAAGAACCCTAATGTTGCGGAACACAAATGCTAATCTCTCTGTAAATATCACTCAAATTCACTCTCCCTTCTGCTTTTCAGTCATAATAGCGTGGTCTCATTCTGCTTTTTGCCCTGGCAAATTGAATTAATTCTCCAGGCAAAGGTGTTATGATTATTCTAAGCTTCGTCGTGCGTGGGCTGCAATGGAGATGATTCTGGCATTTCCACTCAATCCAAAAGCATTTCGCTCACCCGTCCTGTTTTTTTCTTCTTTGCTTGCAGCATCTCAACGGTATTACATTTTCATTCACATGCGCCTCACTAATCACTCTCTGACAGTATTCATATCCCTGTATTGTATAATATATATATATATAATATTGGATTTCGACATGCATGGCGAGAGTGGACTGCAAGGGTCAGTCCATAACATGAATCAATTGATTAAGTGTCTAAGAAGCTGGAAGCACTTTGCCATTTGAGACGTTCAAACCCTCTTTGCAGAATGAGATCATCTGTTGAGCTGTCAATCAAGCGCCACTCCGAGGAACTCATCCTGGTCTAACTTACTCCATGTAGGAGGGTCTGTTTCCTGCTTCCACACCAATTCTTCTCGTTTAGTCTGACTGTGTCTTAAGCTGCGTTCAAGATTTGCAAGAGACAGCTCGAGTGAGAAACTGCTTGATGCTGTGGCGCGAGTATTAGGGCCACATTGAGTGTAAAAAATCAGAAATTTTGAGAATAAAGTCATAATATTACGAGAAAAATGTGGTAATTTAGTGAGAGTAAATTCATACTTTTCAAGAAAAGGAAAAATGTCCTTCCTTCCTCCACAAAAGAGGTTTGTGTGGTTCTTTCTTTGGAATAAACAGTTTCTCGCACAATCTTTTCAAGGTCCTGATGCTGATGATAATGTGGTGCTGATGAGCCAAAAGATGAAGTATTTCATAATTTGTGAAACCTAAACTAACATATAACTTCACAAGATGCTTCATGTTCCTTATTTTCACACACCACACAATCTCCTCTCTAACATAGCATGTAAATTACTTTATAATACTGTGACTTTATTCTCTTAAACTTCTGACTTTATTCTTCTAATATTCCGACTTTTATTCTTGTAATGTTATGACTTTATTTTCCAAATCTCCAATTTATTTTTTTTTCCTCAATGTGGCCCGAATACTTGGTCGTCTGAAAGCCTATCAGCATTGAGATTCTCCTCCTGTCGTCACTGACACCCTGACATTGCTGAATCAGGAAGGAGGAAAAAATATTGTAAATTTAACTGTGGTCACCCAGAGCTGCGAAAGCACATCATATGTGACCGGATGAAACTCTATGTATAAATGTATGTGTGTAAACCACAGACTGGTATAAACAGCAACATCACTTCAGTATTTATGCCTAGATAACTTTATCTTCAGTGTTGATGGAGCAGCTGCATAGCCTGGCACTTATCGATCCGAACTCCATTCAGAAAACAAGCATTTTAAAAGTTGTTTGATTGTCATCTTGTGGACAGACCTGACAAAGCATGAATCCATACTTTTTACAAACTGGCATCATTATGTTTTTTTTTTTTTTGGCAACCTTTTGATCTGTTTACAACAACTTTTCTGCTGTATTTAGAAATGACGTTATGTTGAGTGTTGATGGAGCAGCTACAATGTTAGCATAGCCAGGCACTGACTGAGCCAAAGTCCATTCAGAAAACAAGAATTTTAAGAGTTGTTTGCTTGTTGTCATATGGACAGACCTGACAAAATATGCATTCATACTTTTTACAAATCTACATTAATATGCAGTTATTTCAGCATTGTTTTGATCTATTTATTGCAATTTAATCAGTACAATCTGTTTGTTTTGGTTTCATACTGCAGTAACTATGTGTGGCTTGCTAGATACAGTCAGTGCAATTGCACTTTATATGAATACAGCTCGCCGCCGGGTGATTTTATGAACCCAGACACGATGGCATTTGGTCTTCTGACATATCTGGGACTTCCAAAACAATGTACAAAGCAGCAACAGTGGTTAGTTATTCCATGGTTGATGGCGAAGAGAAAAGTAGTGGGTTTCTATGCAGACATCCTCTCTCTGTGGCGTACAGCGCGAATGAACACAAATGATGATAAAATGAAACCGGTGGTCCAATTCACGCGAGTAAAGCGAGTCTAAAATTTGCTTCACTCTTGGTCTGAACACAGCATAATTCAGCAGATCTCTCTCTACAGCATTAATCATGGCCACCAGCACTTCCACTTGCACCGCCATTTGAGCATGCTCAATTAATACCCTAATTGAGGTTGTCGTCAGTGCATGGCCATACTGTGGCCTTGCCTGAACACTGCAACCACTTTACACAGCACCAAAGAGTGGTTAGGATGCACATAAATTTGGCTGCGATTATACCGCTCATTAACTCACTGTACAACCTCTGCACTTATTTACTCAATTAACTTGCTATTTTAAGTTCTGTTAGCATTAGGACGTTTTATTTTCCTTTTTTAAATACTTAATCAGCCATGAATAATGGAAAACCGCCGCGAGCAAAAGCCACGCGTTCACCTCTGAATATCTCGGCATATGGAAGGTGGCGAAATGAATGCGCATAGCTAATGAGATAATGGAATCAATGGACTTGTTGCTGCAGTGGGCAGATAACAGCGTGCAAAATTGACCCCCTATGCAAATGAGCTTGGCCTGTAGTGACAACCAGGAAGTGCTCCTGCCAATTGTATGGGCAGTTACTGCTCAGTGCAGGACAAAACTGCAGCAGAAGATTTACTGCCAGACAGAGAATGAGTCTGTAATGGTGCTGTCTGGTATGTTTCTCCCTCTCGCCCATGTTCTATGCCTCTCTGGCAGACTGTAACTCCGTAAATGACTTTGACCTTTCCCGGGACTGAGGACAGGAGCCACGGCGGGAGAGGAGAGAGATGGCGGGAGATGAGGGTAGAGTAGGCGGTTGACTGTAATAAACTCGAAGCAGTGGGCGGCTGTCAACACTAATAGATGGGAAAGGGGAGGGGGTCACCGGGTTGATGAATACTAAAGGTGCCTGAGTCCTCAACAAGTATTTTTTTTATCAGACTGATGTGTGTGAGATCTGATGCTCGTAGCATCGTCAAATACAAGCAGCAGGGGCCTTTTTGGTGACTCAAGGAAAATATGATAAAATATATTTTTGTTACTAATAGCAAAGCAGCAACCTTATCGTGTGTTAGCACAGCTTGATGACTGCAGTGTTGTATTGCACAAACCCCCTCATAACTGTAAAACAGATTAAGCATGCTTACTACCATTCATACTTAGATATTTGTATTCTAAAACTACTCGACTGTAAAAGCTTATTTAAACGTACCAGACTAAAACTGACTCTCAGTAAATGCAGCAACTTAAAAATAAATAAAAAAAATGAACATATTGCTTTGTATCACAATCATATCAGAGTCTATATTGGCTCAAAACTAGCGCCGGTGGTAGTTATGGACACAATGTGCTTGATTTAATGGTGAAAATGGTCCCCCATGTGAAGATATACACATTTTTATGATACAGCACGATTACATAATTTATGGTAAATTATTTATAGGCCAAATCAGAAGGTAGCAAAAAGCCAATGGGATTGTTCCATTGGGTTTTGGATTATTGCAGATAATAAGCTCTTTGGCAAACAAATGTTTATGATACTTGTTTTGTTCAGCAAGATAATCTCCACAAATGAACACCACTTCTAGGATTTTTGTGTGTGAATGCAACCACCAGAAGTGAACAGCTAACATTAGGCAACAGATGAACTACACCATGGTCGCATGAATGCGAGTATACACAATGAGACTCTAAAGGCAGACAAGTCTATGTGGTGATGTTTAGAATGGTGCCTTCAAATGGGGTCGTGTTAACTGTGTGCACGAGAAGAGTCCGTTTAATGCCCCCCTTTATGTGGTGTTCACGACCTTGTAAGTGGAAAGCTTCTGAAGTGATGTGTTTATTAGTTTTCAGAAATGGTGGAGGCCATGGAAGTTCATTTTTGGGTGCATTAGTGAATATATTGTAATTTTAGTTGAAGTCTATGCTGTTTTTTTTATTTTATATTATGTATGAGAAAAATGTTGATATTCCCAACTGACTAA